>OY728156.1:1258380653-1260880653 GCA_963277665.1 Viscum album
TGTGACCCTTCACATGAAAGACAATATGTCTTACAAAATTAAATTTCTTTTCAAAGGGTTTTTATAGGTATTTTCATCAAGATTAATTAGGATTACCTAAAATGATAAAAATTATTCCTCAGGGTTCTCATCTACTTCTTGAGACTTCCTTCAAAAAAATCACACCACCATGCCCGAACATGTGAGAAAACTAGTTTTCTACACACCCTAACTCAAAGGGAATACCATTTTCAACCTTAGTTGGTCTAGGTTTAGTACATAAAATATCTTCTATAATAAATATCCCCAAAAGTATAAAAAAAGGATTATAAAAATCCCCATTGACCTTACCATATCAAATAATTTATGATTTTATATTTCACTAACACTATTACACTACGTTGTATAAGGTGGAGTGAGTTTGAGATAAAATCCCATTATCCTCATGAAATTTAATGAATATTTAGTTAATATATTCACCTATTCTATTTGATTTATGTTTCATTATAATTTTTAATAAGATGGTTCCCAGCCTCAGTATTTATATATTTTCATTTTTCATAGGATTTAGAGATATACCATATTAACTAGATATAACCATACCTTATTGTTTCATTGGTAAAAGTAATAAAATATAAGAACCAAAATATAGCCCCTATTTGAAAAGGTCAACCCATATCAGTGTATATGAAATCAAGAAGCTATATGTTTATTTCACCATGGCCACTGAATGTTGGTTTGTTCGTTTTACATTATAAACAGGCATGAAATATTTCAAGTGGCCTAACCTCAAAGGATTCTAATTTACCATGTTGATATATCATCATCAAATTCTTTTCATATTTGTGGCCCATATAGAGATAACTAAATTTTGTTTCATACAAGTTACATTTATTAGATTCATTATCAATATCCAAAATTTTTTTGTAAGTTAATACATGATCAAAATTATGTAATTGTTTCATACCATAACATATTTCATCATTATAAAAGTAGTAACCATTATTTTAAAAGTTGAAAATAAATCCATCCAATATCTAAACAAGAAATGGATTTTATATTCCTCTTAATATAATTCATATATTAATTTTTTTTTTCAAAAATAAAATAAATATTTCCAGTAATGTGTGGTGGTAGTATCCAATGGCTAGAGCATCCAACCTCACTCAATTGGAATCCCATTAAACCACCTCACCATTTTAATCTTCTTAAATACTCTTCTTTCTGATATTTGGATAAAAATGTTATCACCAAAGGAAGTATTTATTACCCAACATGTATATATGGAAAGATTACACTTAATAATGAATACACCTAAATCTTCCCTTTGCTTATTTGCCTAAGTTATGTTCATTTTCTAGTGTCAATTCTTTCTATTAGAGTAAAATATTACCCCTTGTTCCCTTCCATTCCTTTAGATCATCATATTATTGGAAAGATGGTTATTGGGAGACATAGACATGGGATGAGTCTTCCACACCTTAGTTCGTTTTTCCTATTCTTATTTACCACAAGAAAAGGTAGATTGTTATTCCCTATAAGTTTATTATCATGGAAATTAAGTGTAATATGTAATGAAAGTGTCTTATTTCTATTAATCATATTATAATTCACATTAAATATCGAGATGTTTTTTTGTAGTTAGGATATAATGAGATATGTGTATAGGACATAATGGATCTTGAAACCCATGATATATATGCGCTCAACATATCCAATCATCTGGACTATATGAGCCCCATATGACATTGAATATTTCAACTTCCACATGAATTATAAATTGGGGATCTCATATCTCTTTCATCTTGCCTTTTATTGAAAGAGATACTTATGGTGAGAAAAAAATATATATACACACAAATTTCATCATATTTCATGAGAGGATTATTGGACATGAAGGATAACATAAAACACATGCCATCCATAACACCATCCATATTCTTCAAATAGAGATACAATTTTTCTTCACTAACCACTATGGAATGTGACTCAAGAAGTGGGGTTTCCCAAATATATAATTTCCTATAGTGGTATAGTATAATGTGCAAGATCATATACCATTCCTATAAATTTTTACATGTGATAATGTTGTCCATATCTAGTATGAATCACAATGATATTTTTGAAGTCATATTATTTTCCATTTCAAAAAGATAAGTGGAGAAAATTAGTGCTTGTTTTGATTATATTAATTAGATTAAAATATTAAAATATAATTAAATTCCATAAATCTCTAAGTAGTTTTTAAAACCTAATTGTACTCATAATTAGTTTAAAAATATCCTATCATAAAGATATTCAAGTGAAAATGGTCCATGTACCCCTTCTCATAAAAAAACATGTGTAAGTGAGTCTATTTAACATCGTTTTTGGTAAGTGTAACATTCCAACAACATCAATGCTTAGTTCCTTTATATTTTGATTATAATACCCAATACAACAATTATATTTTTTAAATATTTCCTCATATTTTTCCTCTTAGTTACAAAAACCCTATTTTGGAAGTCAATTGCTGATGTAAACTATGTTATGTCAACCCAAAACAACACCTCCACTCCCTTTCGTTGGTTCAGCCTTAGCAAGTTGATATTTTTTGGTGGTGAATCAGAGGATATATAATTTATAGATCATGTATAATTGTTCTAGAATCATCAAGATCAATCTTCCATCTGGTAATGACCATTCACCATCATATTTTATATCCTCCCTCATATCTCATTCAACTCTGAGCCTCTTATCCTTTAATTTTGCAGTGGTAGTGGTAGCATCAAAAATGGTTTTACAGATTTTTTTCAATGATCAAAATATGTTGCTTTATAGACTATGTCACATTAAATATCATTACATTTTAATATAGACATCCTCATTGCTTCTTCCATTGTTTTTATCTACGAGGAGGTGGGCACAGGGTGGTCAAGATCAGTTCGAGGTCATACAAGATCCAATGCATTAAGATTTCATTGGTTCGACATGTTGAGGATTTCTATTGTTAATATTATGGGATTTATAGGGGGATTTAGGTATTGGATATGTTTTTCATTTGGTAGATGGAGAAAATTGATGTATGGAGGAATTTGTGTGTCATTTGTCATAGTATTAATTATGGATTTGTTTATATTTTTCTCTAGTGTGTTTCTATTGGATATGTAATTTTCTTGGATTGCTTTTTAGATGGAATTCTAAATTATTTTTACCATTTGTTTTTAGAAGGATTCATTTGGAACAGTAAATCACTCTATAGGTTTTTTTGGGTGGTATACCTCGAAGTAAGTATGGGTGTGTTGACACCAATCATCTGTTATCTATCATCTTTCTTGTTAAACATATGTGTACCCTACAATTGATTTATTTCATATAGTTTCATGTTTGGTTTTTTTATATCAGGTTGATATTTTGGTGATTTATGTACTAATTTCTTATGGTAATGTTTACAGTTGGATAGGTGTGTTCATATCAATTATACGATCCTCCTCCCTACATTTTAGTGTTCCTTTGAGGGTTACTCTTCCACATTGTGTTGACCAGCATGGCATAAATTCTTGGTGGGGGGATGGGGTGGTGACAGATCACCATTGAATGACTCTTTTGTTTAATTGTCTATAGTAAGTGGTTATGTGTCTTATTCTATTTATTTTTTTGATGTGTTCTTAAATTTGATTATTCATGATCATGTTTGACCTTTCAATAATGTTTCTTAAGGCATATGTGCCTCTGTGTCTTGTATGGGATAACCTCAAAACAATTCTCAAAAATGGATTCTTATTTTATTTTTAGTTAAGGGGGATTTTCTTTCAATCTTGTAGAAAAAATAATAATTTGTTTTTACTTGAGTGATAATCCATATCTGATAAAAAAATTGTGCTTAATATTATTATTTTTATCCCTTCTTGCAATCTTGTTAATTCATTTATTAGGGGATTATGTAAAATTCATTAACATAAATAATTAACCATGTAATAGGTAGAAATAAAATATTGTTGTAATGGTCATGAGATTTTCTAGTTGGTTAGTTTATCAAATATATGGTAAACTAATCCATCACCATAGGTAAAAACAAATTCTACCATAACTTAGTTCATGTTGCAGCATTCCACATTTTCTTTTATATATAACCTGATTTGATTTCACCTAGGATCCTTGACTTAGATTACTTCATATAACCTAGTATTTCCCTCATTACATAAGTAATTACTCAAACATAGGTATGTGGATTCAATGGATTGGCTAAATGGGGGTATACATAAAAGAAACTACAGTAAAACATACCCTTACATAATGAGGAGGGGATGACATGAATACCATGAATAATAATGTAATGATATTAAAATGATAAATTAAAAGAAAAGTTCACAAAAGGATTGGTATAATCTAATGATCATCCACACATCATCATGAATCATTCATACATTTTTATAATTTCCATCAATTACATTGATTAATTATTTTAATTAAGATAATCTACCATTAATTAATTCAATTAATTCAATTTATCTTAATTCTATCCCCCCACATATATATTGATATATATATCTATAGATATATATATGAATATATATCTAGATATGTTTTTTGTAGATATGTCTCAAGATATATTTCCAGATATATCTAACTAGATATATATCTAGATATATCACTGGATATAACTTTCAAGGTATATCTCTAAATATATTACAAGATATATGTATAGATATCTTTCTAGTTATATCTATCTAGAAATATATCTATATATATCAACAGATACATCTGTACAGATATATCTCTACATATATCTCTCATTTGATTACTAATTATGTTATCGAGAAGAAAGAAATAGAAATGATGATGATGTCAGTTCATTAAAACGAATTTATTTAAGTAAAATAAAACATAAGAATATAAAATCAACAAATGAATAATAAATAAATGTAAATTAAAATTTTGATCACTCTAAACCCACTTATATGTTCTATCCCTAGAGGAAGTGTCCTTTGATGGTATTAACAACAGAAATTCTAGTCTTATATCACATGTAATCGTTGCATTCTACGATCATTAGACCATGTATATTGAAAAATATATATTAAATAGACTAAAATAGTATGTCAAAACTGTGGAAATAGGATCTATAAAAGTAATTCCTTATTAATTTTTGTGTATATATAGAATTAACTAAACTTGTAATTCCGTTTTTATTGATGACCCGAGGGAATGAAAATCATTACACCATTATTGAATTGTAGGATTCAAGTGTATAATCCATCCAAAAGTGATACACATGTAAAGAAAATTCAATGATCAGCGTCATAGAACCACTATGCTCTATAATAGTCGATCATGACGGCTTTCATTGTTTATGGTTTATCAAATAAGTTCTCTGCACAAATAATGAAGAACCCTTGGTGATGTCTTGAATGATTGAGATAAAATAAGAGGATAGAGATTTCTAATTCTTGAATGAATCTCCCCTTTTAAATTGTGCACACCAAGTGAATAAGAAGTGTTATACAAGTAGATATTTATTATACAATTTTTATGGTAGGAAAATCACACACATTCCCTCATCAATATTTAATATTTTTTTAAAATTCCATTTCTGTTAATAAAAGTATTAATATTATTAATTTCATGACACATTAAACAATTTAATAATAATAATAGATATCTATTTTATTATTAAGACCATTAAGACAAGTTTGTTTTTCCTCATCAACATTAACTGATTCTTTAATAGTGTCAATTTTATTAAATAAATTTCATTAAATTATTCTATAAAAACTAGAATACATATTATATTTTCCAAATTTGTAAACTAATATTTATTATTATCATATAACCACATTATTCATTCATAAAACATGTGATTAAATTATGAAAATCAACCATACCTGAATATATATTATATATTACAACATATTAAATTCATTACATAAATTTAACTGAGATTGTGGAAACACTTAGTGTGGGACCCTCTAAGACACATTCTCTGTGTAATTAGTCATAACCACCTAAATTACAAAGTTATAATCTAGAAATACTCTACGGAATCCATAGAGAAAGATGTTAATGTCAAAAAATCATCCACCCTTTTATGAATGTCTACTTTGTAACATAATCCCCTTATCATGATATCTCTAATTAAGCATGTTTGATACCGTTTTATCAACCTATATGCTCGATGTATTTTTATTTTACATTTTTTAATTAAATTATCCCACTAAAACCATGGACATGAATTTATGTACTCACTTATAATCCATCAAAGGGAATGATATATAAAATTACTTCAAGGTATTTAATGGATAAATCATTTCTATAATTATTAATTAATGCATTATCACTCATGATTCTCCCAAAATACCCCACTTGAACACGACTATATGTCATCATGGTTTTCATAAATACATCAATATGTGAAAGTACTGATATCCATTAATGATAACCATAATGTCTAATGATCAATACATACATCTACATATATGAATATCCAATGACACATGAAAATTTTGATTTCTAATTTATTGCTATATTCTCATAACCTCCAATATTAAAGATTAATAAAGGATGACAACATGATTGGGTGTCTCAATGTATTATAACACTCCTACCTCTAATAGAATGTATTATATGTGTCCCATTAGAAAATATCATCTTAATATAAAAAATGGTTAAAGAATATATTTTTTTGGAAGATATAGTTTCTCATCATAGTGGGGAAATTATCTAATGCACGTTTAAGTACTAAACAATTCTGTTTTGGGGTGCCAAATCCAACAGGCATATTTTGTTATCCCCATGTATGATTATATTTTACATGATTTAAATATCATAGTAAACTATGTATAGTTTGGGTCTTACAACATTGATAAGGTATCCATGTAATATTTTATCTATCATGAGTTTAAATATGGTCAATTTAAGACTTTATTTTGTACTATAATTGTGGTACTATATATTCTAATTGGGGTTTTTAATGTAATTGGGATTCAAGATATAATTAAATTACATGTAGGAATTGTATTGTATTTTCATGAAGACCAGTGTATTATATAATAGTACAACAAAGGTCAAATATGGAGACTATTAAATGTAGAAGCTTATAATTATAGTGTATGAGATCATATGTTTATAAAATCTCTATATGAGGTGGGGGTGGTTGAACAGATATTGGGATTTTGGGAGATGTGTTTGATTTAGATTGAATGAAGGTGATGGGGGGTTTGTTTTAGTATGGGTATTTGGGAAACTTTTCTAAAGTCATGTTTTACACAAATACTTTAGAACAAGTAGTCTTCAAAATTTATGTGTGCCTCTGTAATTTCATTTTATGTAAGTGTTCTCTTTGGAACAATTTAAATAGTGGGATTATTTTGATTAGAATTTTAAATTTCTATTCCTTTAGGATAGGGTAGATATGAATATATGTGAAAATTATAAATAAAAACTAATTATCATTCGACCACCATTTGAGTTAAATATTTTGTAGGCCTGTAATCTAATAGCGTATAATGAGAATATGATAATTTTATTTAAACTACCATAAAACCATATTAGGATGGCTCCACTCAACATTATGGAAGTGAATGAGTGGAATAAATACTCCATGAACAACAATAATAGAGTTATATTGTTGTGGAAGTGACTCAAAGTAATATATTGAATATGGGAACTATGAAATCCAAACTGTCATTGAAGAATATTATAAAACAATTAATCATGAATCTAATAAAGATTTAATTTTAATTTCAGGATTTATTTTATAAAGAATTAATTTTTTTCTTGCATATTATTACTAGATACTGTCAAAAATAAGTTGTATGTTTTTCTTGATCTTCTTATGTGTGTAGAGAATTATCTAATATTGAATCCATTCAACAAATAATTTAATATATGGTTATTCAATGATTAAAAATAATGTGTTTAATATCATATCATTATCAGTGATATAAATGTACCAACATCCTCATAGAAAATATAACAATATATTTTTAGCAAGTGGAACAACAAATTGAGGATAATTATAATGGAAATACTCTCAGAAATACATCTATAGAATCAAAACACAACACACATTCTATTTTTGTTGTAGGAGACATGTTATAAAAACTATGTATATGTATCCTAAAATAATTGATCCCCAGATTTATAAATAAGCCTTATATTGGGCCTCCATAAATGGAAGGTTCCTTTTCTATACTAATATAGTGTTTTCATTAGAAAAAAATGTGTATTCAAGTGGTTAATGTATATATGCTCTTGTGTATCTGAGAAGATAGATCTTGTCTGCATCAGTAGGAATAACATTGAAGAGATAATCTTGATTGAAAAATGATATTGAAAATTTACAATGAATTCCATCTATTTGATAACTTATATTCCAGGTAAATTGTGGATAATAGATAAAATATATCACAATTATGCACTGGTAATTTCATTTCAATGAATAGGTATTAAAAACAAGAATAACACATTGAATAACATGATAGTCCGCTTTCACTGAGGCATATGAAATGTGTTTTTTTATAACTATATCCCTATAAATATTGTAATATGATGGTGATTAACCAATTTAAATACACATATGAACACATAGTAAAATATTTTGTATTTTAGATAGGGAATTATAAAAGTCAAAGGTGTATTAGGAACATTGGTAAAATACAAACCCTCTCTGGGTAGTTTTGTGTTTTTATAATATATATGGTATCACATGGCCAAGATGGGTTAACATGAAACAACACCTCATAAGATGGAATAAGGATCACAATTATTTATTCCTCGACAATATATATGTTGATATATAGTCCCATAATTCAACATTAACATTGAAGAATAATCATTGAAAATGGTTCATTCTATTAATTATAGTTAATAGTGGAATGTTATATATTTCATAACACAACTTTATAATAATGTTGACAATATATGATTTAATATAAGACCTGTCCAATCAAAAGGTTTTACTAACTATGATTTTTCTTTCAAATGTCTTATAATATTGTATAGTCTTTAAATTTTACAACTCATACTTATTTTATATTATAATGAACTCCTTTATATATATCAAATAATTCGCAATTATAATAAATATAAATAGACATTATATTATCTATATATCATGTTTTAATATTATTATATTTAATATTTTATTAATATGAATCATTTACAATCATGAACATAAATTATAAATTATAATAATTATTTTATCAACACACAATATAGTTTTTATAGTTTCAACAATGCATTATCATTATTCTAATATAATTTCAAATTTTATAGAAAATTTTAGTCTCTAAATGATTAAATGATAGGTTCAGTAATCACTATTGGTCTAGTGTATTATTGTCTAGGGGAATCTCTCAATTAGACATGAAAGAGGTCCAAATTTATGCTTTATTTTCGTAAATTCTAACAAAAAATAAATTTCAAGAATATGTTAATTAAAAATAATTTTAGTAATTTTATTTATTACATGGCATTAATTTTCTTTTTGTAAAAAATAATTCTCAATTACCTAAAAATTAATAATATTATTTCTACTTATAAAAATAATCTTGAATATATTCAAACAAGGTTCATTATTATTCAAATCTTACTAATTTAATTTTATATGTTCTAATAAAACATATTTTTTTTTCTAAATTAGAAACTATTAGAAGATAAAATAATTGAAATTTTATTTCTAATTAAGGAAAATCATGATTAAAATAATAATTTAAAAAAGGAATAAATTTCAATAAATTTTTATGAATAGTAAAAAATGGCACCATTAGAGGTTCTTCAAACATATTCAATAAGGTATATATCATGTGAAGTGAATTTTTATACTGGTACCCTTTTATAGGTTATCTAAAATAAGTCGTGAAATGAATTCATTATTTTTAAGAAACTATTGAAAAATATCATTGAAATTGTTCCATGATTTCTTTCAAAACTATAATGAAATGTTTAAAATTATTTAAACAGTTGTTATCTCATTTTGGTAATTATTTTATCATATATCTAAAAAATAGAAAATACAAAACATATATTTTTGTGAATTAGAATTTTATAGTTGTTCAATTTATATTATATTGATTTTTTTACAAATAATAAAGAAATTGTGATGACACTCTGAAAAAAACTCATGCCAAATTAACAACAACACATCGACCATGTGGATTGTTCTCTATTTCACAAGTGAAATAGGAACATATTTTAGGATTTTTATTATTTTAAAACTAATATTTGAAATGAATTTTTATCTAAAGATGTGTGAGTCTATTTCATGATTAGATTTAAACATTTATGGCACTAGTGGGAATACACATATTTCAAAATTAATTCCTCCTTAAAAATAGTATATTTTTAGTAAGTTAGGTTTTTTTATTTAATGTGTTTTAATAAGTGAAGATGGGAACTAATTGATGAGTTTTATGAAATTGTAACCAACATATAATTTTAGACCTAAAATTGATGCATTTTATATCATTTATACTATTCGTAGTTTCCACTAAAACTGGCGTATCGTGGGCATGAACACGAGAAAATACATGACATACAATTTTATGAGGCAAACACATTTCTATAGTCTCTATAATGTTTGTTTAACCATGTAGGACCACCCAAGAATCCTTGAAAGACTAAAAATCCAAAGAATGTGACTCTCGCATGGTCTCTTTATTGTTATGAAAACTGTGTAGATTTACCCCGTAATTGTGAACCTCAAAGAGTAGGTGGATAAAAAAACTAAATTTATGGACCAGGTTTACAAAAGCATGTTCCTTGGATTGATTTTACAACCACCTCTAATCTACTCCCTAACCACCAGTTGACCCCTAATTATAAACCCTAACATATCCTGGACCTTATAGATGAGATAATTAATTGTATAACCAACCATTTGGGGAGGGGTAATTATCTAGAAGAGAGAGTATTTTCTAGAGGGAGCTGGAAATTCATTAGAGGAAGGAGTTCTGGAATTTTTTATATTTTTTCTACTTATTCTTATTTCCATGAATACCTATAATAATTCTAGCTTCTTTTTTTACATATACGTAAAATGTACATAAATCCAATTTTATTTAGAGATTAAGGGTGATGACGGGTTATCATTCGTGGATGTAAATTTTTATGGAAATGTATTTGATAATTATAAAAGTGTTTTACAATTCAATTATGATAATTATTACATATTAACCAAATATTTTCTATCATAGAATTTGTGATGAAATTGGGGATACATAAGGGAATTGTAATGATTCATAATGTGACCATTTGATGATTTTCCATTACCTTAGGTCATGTTTTAAAAAACTTTTGGAAAAAAATAACATATTGATAAAAATAGTTTAATATAACATAGGTATAATTTAATTGAGCAATGAGGTTATGAAATAATTGTATCATAGTGTTAAGACAAGTATAATGTAAGAAAACATTTTTTAAAAAAAAACATTCAAAGCCTCCATAAAATCCCAAATAAAAGTAGTTTTTTATTTTGAAATATTTTTTGAAATTTGTATATATGAGGATTTAGTTTTGGGTCAATTTAAATCATTACTTGGATTTTATTCATACAGATATATTTTTGAATAATTTACCAAGGGATAAAGTTGGAAAATAGTTGAGGTTCCTCAGGGACTCATCCCATACTTCTGTTATACTCATAGTAGTGTTGGGATAAATTCAAATTGGGTTGAATGTAAATGACTAGTCGAGTAGAATGAAGGCTCATTCTAGAATCCTTATTGAGGAAACTTAAAACAGTTTATATTAAATAATAATTATTTACATTAATTTAAGAAGAAAAGAAAAAATATAAAAAAATTTGTTCTTAATCTCATTTATGATTTTTGGTTAATTTAGATTTTTCCTTATACTCTTGGTGTGTTCTTTTCTCATATGTGGGATTGTGGGTTCATTATCCTCCAAATCAATCATTCATGGAGTTTAGAATTACCAAATAAATTTCTATTCGATTAATTAATCAAATGAACCATTTCATGATAATTATGAGATTTCATGAGAGAGATTATATAGTATACTCCCATGCTAAATGTATAAAGAGAAGATTAGGTCATTATCCATGGGATTGGACCCCAATGCACATTATGGGGGTCCAATAAACACCCCCATTGTTTCCCACATACATTCCAAAAAAGAAAACAACAATTTGATTTTCTTTATTTATATAAAAAGATGACGAACAACAGATGTCACAGGTTCCTCAATTACAGCTTCCAACCAGATGAACTCCCATGGTGTACAACTTACCATCTATCCATAGAGAATATTTTTGAATTTTTTGTCCATACATTCAAGAAAATAACATGAAAATAAATCCCTCTATCATAAAACCAATTCAAAACACTATATAATAATATTTTTTACCATGTAAATAACCCAGTTCAAACCTCTCAATTTTTAGAGAAGATTTGACACTTTCTATTATAACGTACAACCATAGGATGCAATAAAACATCACCTATTCCATGTTATTTGGGACATATGGAATAGTATTAAATAAATGGGGTTTATATAGCTCTATTAACATATGGTAATCCTCACCCATGTAATAATATCTAGGTAATTTCATCAATTAAAAACTGTGTTGTGGGGAAATGATATCCATAACATAAAAAATTGAGATACTAAATCCCTCAACGAATTTTGGGAGATATTTGATGACATGTTAAAGAAGTTTACATACAAAGAGATACAATTATATATTCAAGTAAAAAACATAAAATGAGGACTTACCACTAGAAAAATGTTCTTTTTAGATATTGTAGCTTGGTGAATAGCCATGAAAAACATTCGTAAATAATTGTTTTAATTGTTGGAAGATATGATAGAAAACTGTTTACAATGGAACTCAAAAAAAGGATAACATAAGAAGTGAATGAATAATGTCAATGCAATAACCATTCTTCTTTCCCAATTATATTCCATGTCAACGAAAATTGATGAAATATAACTTATGCAATAACGTAGGTTAATTTAATGAAACACCATACATTAGTGAGTTTGGAGAAAACCTTTACATGGGGGACTGTAAAAATATAAGTGTTGAACCTTATAATAGTGTATTTAGTAATATCCCACAAATAAATGGTATGAATATGTTATTGCCTATCAAAATCTAGCATGGAAAGATAATTAAAATTATTAATGGGGTGTAAAACAATAAAAATTTCTACGTAAAAGGCCCCAACAACCACCCAAGTATATCTAACCTTAATTTTAGAATCCCCCATGTCAATAGAAGTAAATACCTAGATTGGGAAAAATATCAACAAATTCCAATTTAAAAATAGGGGTAGCATAATTTGTATCCAGCACAACCCCTTCACTAGTAATAACCATAGGTTCAAAAAAGTCAACATGATATGCTGTCAAACATGGAGGACATGATTTCTATGTTTATCAGCACCACTAAAACTATATTTCAATACCAGGATGTTACCATATAAACCCTCAAGAAAAAAGTAGGCATCATTAAAACCCTCTATCATTGATAAAACTTATAATTGGTCACCATCACGTATCTTTTAAATCATATATATTTTTTAACAAAATGGATTTATTTTCATGAAAAGGTATCAAATAATATAATTTTGTTTGAAAAGTAAGGCTCACTTGTAGAATTTGAGGACTGATGAACTACATCCACTGTGTAAAATAACATGTTATGCAAGAAAATCGACATGATATTCCCCCAATAAATTTAGGATTAATTTGATGGAGAAATTAAAATTGTTCATGAACTAGAATAGGTAATGTTGGTATTTTTATAGAATGATCTTAGTAGGTAGCATGATGAAATTTGAAATATCCTAGAGAGAGAAAGATAATACCAAAACTTGTATGCCTTTAGATGTAAATTCATCTCAATTATGAGTGAGTTCCCTTCACTCATCACTACAATATGGATAGTTGGGGGAGAAATAAACAATTACTATTATTATAAAATCATCCCTCAACAATGATTAGGAATCCAAGTTCATGAAAGTGTTTAAATGGGTGATGGAATCTATAGAAAATAATAAAATTGATTTTAATGTTATAATCCACATATATTTCATCCAAAAGGTACTCTTATAAGATGGATCCAAGATTCATAGGAAACCACATCGAAGGATGAAACCTATTGTGAAGAAAATTGTTATGATGGAAGTGATAAAACATTTGGAAGATTTGAAAACCGATCCCTTATTATATAGACCATGGGTAAGCCCCTTACTAGTCAAACAAAATAATATTGAAATTATAGTAATCTTAAATGAGAATAATGAGTTAATTACCATGCCAACAATCATGTGCTAAATTATATGTTTGTAAAACCATAATTTGAATGATGCTACTTATAAAATACAATATTTCAATTCCCATTATGGATGAAATGATGTATAGTTTATTGAGGAATGATTTATTTTTCTTATTAATTGTGTTTTTAGGATATAACCAAACAACTATTCTACTAAATACTAATATTAAAGTAAAACTATATTCCTTTATAATATATTTATTTATCTCCCAATGTATTTAATTGTGTAAAACGGTCCTACCACATTTATAAGTTTCTTGATGGAATTATTCTATACAGTGGATAACATATTATAAGTTTTCATGGATGATTTTTCTATTTTTAGAAAGTCGTTTGGAACTTTCTTGATAAATCTGAGACACTTTTCAGAGATGTTTGAGCAATATAATTTTGTTCTTAATTAGGATAAGTTTCATTATATGGTGAAAAATATATAGTTTAGGTCTAAATGATTTATAGGATATGAATTGAAATTTACCTAAAAAATATTTACATGATTACAAATGTTTCCATCACAACTTTAGTCTGATCAATCTGATGATTTCATTGGTAAAACATATTATACCTAAATTATGTGATGGATTTCACATAAATATCCTAAAATTTTAAAAATATCATAACTAAATATTCCAACTTTGAGTTTGATGATATATGAATCAAAGAAATTTATCTATTGAAGTGAAGGTTAGTGGTTTCCCCATTTATTATTTTTAATTATTGGAATGAATTATTCAAACTGAAGTGTGATGCAACTGATTATGCCAAGGAAGAATTATTTCAATAGTTCGTTGACCATATCTGTTGGAGGATTTATCTTGTGATCTATGCATTAAATGATGCTAAAAAACTCTAAAAATATTTAATCACTCCAAATGAGAATAAAAAATTTTAGGATACAAGAAATACCCAAATAATTGTTATTACATTCACTACCGAAGAAATATAGGTGAAACATGGATTAATGGAGAATAAGTAGCTAGGTTATGAAGGTCATGTGACTGATTAGAAAACATAGAATCACATTACCCTGGTATGATCTTGTGGAAGAATCAAGTGATTAGTGTCATTTGTGAATGATCATGTGAATCCTATCCAACATGACCTCATGATCATGTGAAGGACCTCATACATGTATATTCGGTTGTGCGATGGCCCTCTAGATCCATAGACAAGTGGGGATACTATCCATAATAATTATCTCACTCCATTGTAAGATCCATCATTGATAATGTGATGCACTACAAAATAAATATAGTGAGTACACAAGAAAATTCTCATAGGCTACCAAGAGATCCAGTATTGATTATTTGGTGCCCAAATTAAAACCAAAAGGTAAAGTCATGTAAAAGAAATAATAAAATTTAGAAAAGGTGGAATCCTCCTAAGAGGAACATTTGCACTATTTTTCATGCATAGGGGTCATAAAACTCATTTCATTAGATAATTAATCAAATTGAAGGCCCTTGGTCATTCCAGGTTGATCTTTTTAATGGTATATGATAAGACAAAATGATCTCACAAAGTCTACCTTGATCATCTGAAATCCTCCTTGATAGGGATCTTGGTTTTGTGATGACTCTTAATGATTTCATCCTAATCCCATCAAGGGCAATTGGCATGATAACATGATCTCATAAAGGGTCCCCAAAAATCCTCTATTTAGCAAACAAAATCCTATTTGATAGGAGTCATTATCTCTTAAAGACCATTTTGAATGCCTGTTTGATCTCTTGAATAGCCTCTGACAAGACAACATGATCATGGGATGGGCCCCATAAGAGTCTCACTTGGTCATATGAAAGCATCTTCAACAAGATTTCTGGTCTCATGGAGAGTCCCAAACAAGATAGATTTATATTTCAATGGATATATGAGAAGTTAACATGATTAAATTAATGACCATTGATAATCCACAGGTCCAATAAATATGGTGATGAAGCTGTTTTCTCATAGTCACTGTTTATCATGTGACATAGATATGGATCCATAGAAAACCCATTTAAAGAAGATCTTAAGCATTTGATGTGACCCCTCCTCCACTAAATCGATCCCATATATGAGATACTAGTCATGTGAAATTTGGTGTTTATATGGGGTATGGAGGACTATAAATTTCTCCCTCTCAGCAAAAAAAATAAAAAAAGGAACAAACATTGGAGCATAGAAGATAGAGAAGAGTTCTTATAGTGGAAATCCATACAATCACAAGGGTTTTATACCATGGAAAACATGGAAAATGACATAATAAATTTTTACACGTATATATATGCTTCACATGATCACCTTATTTATCACAATAAGGCCTTCTATATTGCCAGAAATATTATGCGAAAGAGTTTATTCCTATCAACTTGGTTGCAAAAAACCTTAGTAGGCCAATTCTAGATAAAAATTGAAGCATATATTCAATATATTTTAAAAAATATGGTATATTTTTACCAATATTGATTATTATTTTTTATTCTCATGTAATCATGAACTTCACATGGCCTTTGAATATCATAAGAAAACCCTCTAACGTGTCATCGCTGATCACAAAACACCCTTGGACATGTCTTCATTAACCATGTGATTTTTTATGGAAATGTTGTTCTAGTCACATGAATCCCCCTGACATATCAACCACAAAATTTGATTTCTAATAAAAATAATCCATATTAAGCAATAGATATCTGATATTTCAAACTTGATCACATCACACCCTTGGATGTGTCTATGATGATCATGTGAAGGTCCCCCATACATATTGGCCAATTCATAGGTTGTCCAATATAAATTCTAGCTAGATCAAGTGAGATAATTATGACTTGTTAGCCTTGCTCACACAAAACCTTTGGACATGCCTTAATTGATCACACGAAGACCCCCAGATGTGTAAATAGAGTGATGTTGAGGTACTATTGACATGTTATCCAGATCATGTGTTAAACCTATAATATGTCAAACTAAATCATGTGAGTAATCCTAGGACATCCCAACCTTGTTAGATATAAACTCAGGACATCTCCACCATGTCCTACATAGACCCTCTTATATGTCAAGAATATCAAGAAGACACATCAGGACCTGATAACTTTTCCCAGTATCCATACTTAGATATACACTATATTGAACTACTATAAATAATATTTATGCTCAAAGAGAATACGTAGGACACCATCCTGAGGCATAATATTCAACCGAGTATTTACCATAGTGGACGTCCCTCTTTATTTTATTCACTCGAACCCATTGAACCCAAACACTCATATGTGTTCATCATTATTTCTTATACATCATAGGATTGAGATGATTTTAAACTGTAAGGACTATGATTCCTGTTATAAGAAGGATATATAGAACACCTTCTTAGGGCCTATGATTTAAATCAAAAAATCCTCTAGGGCCTCCCCGGCCCATAAGACTTGAATACAAATTTGATGAGTTTGATAAATTGTTATACATTGTTTCTAACACCGATCCTGTATCACATGAGCTTAGGTATTTCTAATGACCATATCATTAGAATCATAAATTTTCTCCATTTAGCTAAACCTTAGTGTGGGAGCTCTAATTAGTGACATAATATGATTTACCCCCTCAAGGGAATCAACATTAATTTAAGTTCATAAGGCATTCCCATTTTGGTAGTCCATAAGAAAATAACCCTCACAGACAATAATTATTCATTACTTCTCATAAAAGGGTTAAGGAAGGATTAAAAAAATGATGAATCTAATTTTAATTATAAGTCGGATAGGTAGGATTCCTACCTACAGCTTGAGATCCATTTTCAATGCCTAAGTTCCCTTGAATATTCCATTTCTAAATGATGTTATACCACATATCTTTGAATCAAACAAACTACATAGGTTTTTATTCTTATTAAAAATCGAAAATTCATGAACCCTCATGAAGGATCAATATCATCCCCAAAACACCAATCACCTCCCTAAAAGGAATAAAAATACAATGTTTCTGGTAATATCACTTCAAAATATAAATATACTTCTATTTCAATGAAATAATTAGAAATTTGTGGAGACCCTCAGATACATAAAGAATATATCATTAAGAGAAACTCTATTTACAAATTGAAGGATTCAAACTTGATTATTTGGTTCAGTTAACCAGTCATGTATTGGTATTTTCAAGATATTAAAAAACATATCATAAATCTATAACAGTTTTTTGGAATAGGAAGTAATCTCCATCAAAAGTGTTTAATGATCCTGACCTTGCATCATGAAAAAATGTGATCTCATTTGCATCATCAGAACTAAAACCTCAAATGGATGCTTAATTTTAGAAAGGTGGTTAATACCTATTTATGGATGCTGGAAACATTAGGATTTTCAATGAGTGGTGAAAATTTGAAACCTAATGTGAATGATTGTGAAACTATACTTAACCCACCACCCACAATCAATATCCGAAGATTTTATCTCTATAATGTAAAGAATAATGGTGAACTGATGTGATATCATTTAGTGATTGAAGATCTAAAACATTATAGGAATTGTTCTTCATGTCTAATAAATCTTGGGGATTACATACATCATCATTTATAGGTAAAAAAATAGAATGACAAATATGAATCTCTCAAATAATAAAAACAATCAGTTGGACATGAATTGAGATATTGTTTTTCTAAATCCTATGAAAAAAATGATATTCCCAACTTGAAATCCTTCATAACTTGGTGTTCTCATGAAGTAATTCCATTATCAACATGTAAATTCCACATCAAAAAATGGTTATACTAGGAAAAAGAATGGAAAGTTGTGTTACCTAGGCATAGATGGTTAATCATGTTTCATACATTCGATGATGCGCTAATCTATGACCTTGTTCCTTGTTTTCATTATGACTATAGAAAATGAACCCTCAAACACCTTGATCCAAGATCCTCTATTTATCAAGAGAATATTATAGAACCAACGATACATCAGTCACCTCATCATGTTTCATGGAAGCCTCACCTCACTTATGTATTCATGTTTGAGGGAAGGAAATGCTGGTTCAAGAATAAAACCGGCATGGTATGATGCCAACCCTCACGGATACACACAGAGGTCTCTAGATGATGAATCTAGAATGTCCATCTTGATTAGAGAAATATACAATGAAAACTGTCTCACCAATTGAAATCACCATGTGCTTCATAATCTTATTCCTAGAATGAATAAATCACCACCTTCCATATCATAGGAATGTGGATTAAGGAGTGGACTATGAATCCATCAATATTCAGGAGCTTTTGAGGAGTGCTCTTGTAAACCACCATCACCAGATTCATCCTGACAGTTCTCCTCAGTTGCATACTGGGGGAACCACTCATAAAATGTTCACCCCAGACACTCTTTCATGGCAACCAATTGGTCTTTATGGGTGATAAAATACATGGATTTACAAGATTGTGATCATATACCCACTTCTACTAATGAATCTCATCAAAAAATTCTAGCTATAGAAAATGTGTAGGATAATATACCTACTCACTCATACCAATTATACATGATTATTATTTCAGAAATAATGGTGGATTCACATATCCCAAACCCCATGAATGAATCCCATTAGTACATTTCAATTCCACAAGGAGGACATGAGTGACATTATATCCCCACTTTACTCAAAGGAATCATCCGGTATAATTTGGACACTAATAATGAGCATTCCAATATTCCTAAAAAACGTTTCCAAATTTTCACTACATTCTAGAAATGGTAGAAGAGTCTCAATGTAATATTCTAGAACTGGTAAAGATGTTGGAAATACACATATTCAATTCCCAGTGGAAATAGTAGCATATCTCTATGATCAATATGAATATATGGTTACCCTGAAAAAAAATCCCAATTTTTTTCTCTAATCCAAGAGATTAATTAGTATATTCTAGTAACAAATGAGTAATATGACCAGACTCATATATATGTTCAAAATATAGATCACTATCATAGTTTGGAACATGCATCAATATAGGTGTAGATTCATTTTTAAAAAGGCTGACGATATACTCCAAAGGTACCAACTTGGTCTCACATTCCCATTCAAAATAGGGCTCACCAAGTAATTTTGGAAGAGTCCTTAGAAATAGTGTGAATTTTTATTGAAAAGCTCCAGTGAAATACTCCAAAGACAGAAGATCGGGATCATATACCCATTCCAAATAGGGTGCACTATGTTGGGATGGAACATTCCTTGGGACATGTTCATATTTCATTCAAAAAGGACAAGCAGCATACTGTAAATTCATAAGAAGAGGATCGTGTCCCCACTCCAACCAAGGGTTTTTAGGATAATATGGAAATATCCCCAATGGAGTCTCATATCCTTTACATTTAATATTCTTAGTATATTCTGGCAGCATATGGATGCCACACTTATATCCCTACATCCTCCAATGACCGAATACACCAATATACTTCAAAGACTATAGAGGAGAAGGCTCAAATCCCGTATCCCATTCCAGAGGTCCATCCAAATATTTTAATGGGGAATGTATATTTCGACCAAACTCACATCCCAAATTCGACCTTAACGGACTAAAATATTCCAACAACCAACAACATTTGGGATCATATCCAATAATACAAAAGGTCACCAAAATTGTGTAACAGCTTCTTAGAAGTGGAATCATATCCCTTTAGAACGATAAATATTTCAATATACTCCAAAAATCATCATCAATCAGGCTCATATTCTTGCTCAAACCCAAAAGGTGGGTGGGAACATTCTGACCATGATTCATATTATTGTTTATATCAATAAATTTATCAATTTCTATGTCATTGATGCTACTCGACACATTTCCATAACACCCCTAGTGTTCGTAAACTCTTAAACTAAAGAAGAAGGTGATAATTACCGCATTTTAACTCCTTGTGGTAGTTTAGAGAGAGATCATAAGGGCACTACTCCTAACATTCAATGTGGTTAACCTACACATAGTTATAACTCTCCTAAGTAAGTATATCCTCCACTTTTATTGAGACCTTAATATAGATAGGTTTTCAAATCCCATAAATATTTCTATATTTTTTTTCTCAAAACATCATGGTTAACTGTATATAGTGACCCATCAACTATCAGTGGAACATCACCACAGTTAGAAGGTGACCTAGAGAAGCAGCATATATAGTTGGACCAGATTAAGGCATATAAATCTAATGAAGATGTTTTTGATAGGGGTATATAAATAGTGCTTTAAGAAAAATACCTCCAATCCATGTTCAATCCCATTGTCACTTTTGACTACGTGAACCCCAAATTTAAAGATAAGTAGTGGAAGCGTTAACTATTCCAACACATGATGGAAACTCAAAAATGGTTGAATCCATGTTACCTTCCCTATATATGATATGAAGATAAACATCATTCCATACACAAAATATATTTTAAAACGAACCTCAATTCTGTCTCTATGGATCTAGACCTAATACAAGAAAAGAATAAAGAATATATACGACCTGCCTGGTGACATTACACCATGAATCTTCTATAAATGATCTCTAAGGCCTCATCAAATATTTGAATACAAGGATACAGAATGTTTGGATTATTTTACATCACTGAAACCCCAAAAATTGAAATCCATAAAAATTGAATTATATAGTATAATATTTTAGGAGGAATTTGGGGATAAAGTATTAAATGGGCTAGTTGGTAAACACTATGTGACTCCCACACTTTAAAGATTAAAATAATTCATGAACAGAGGGAGAGGGCTGCCAAAAGACTTGTGAGTTGGTCCCCTAAAAAATGGGAATGCATTTTAGATATAGAAGTTGATCTTGAGGACCACCTGAAAATATACAATATAAAAGGTATCACAACATACATATCCATCTCAATCGTATCGTACACGATCAAATTTATTCCAAATCAAATAAATCAGAATAACTACCACCGTAACAACCATCCTAGAGAAAACCCATCCCATAGGGTTAGGGGAATGTTTACCACTACCTACATCCCTCTGGTCATCATACACAAAAAGGATTTGAGAAATATCAATGGATGAAACAAAAAACCCCATCCCATAGGTATGTGATCTTTTTTTATCTCAATCTCGATCTCTTAGTTTATCATTCCCCATGAGAGTCCTGGATAACTTAGTGGAACTTCTAGATCAATTTTTTCCCACATGTCTAGGGCAACTTAAATCTCAATTTCCATATCCTAATTCATCCTATCATTGATTGAATCACAAAATCCTAGACAAAAGGATAAACAATATCCAATAGATAGGCTGAATCATTCCCAATCAATCGGGATGTGGGAATTTTCAACACTATCATCTCCTCATAATAAATAACTATTCTTCTAGTTGGGAGGTAAATATCATGGGATGAAATCTTATACATATCTCCCATAACAAGAAATGACTTTTCTATTTGGGTCCTATTTGGAAAGCACGAAAATAAAATTACTTAATGATAATATTTATAGACCAAGACTATAAGAATTAATGGTGATGGAAATAAAACCCCATAAGGGTCGTAATCCTAAACAATTCAATTTGATTACAGATCTTAGAAATGAACAAGATGTAAAACTAAAAAGAGGACTAAGATGTGCAGGATCATCCTATAATGTTGAGAGTAATGAGATAAATACCATTTCTAAATACACATTAGTGAATGTCCTCCCCATAGACACAATAAATGATGTGGAAAACGATTATAATACAATGGATAAAATGCAGAAACCATATATTGATAGGAGGTCAATTTGGATTTTCCAACTGCGGCTATATTTATATAGACTCATAGAAGGAGCAATATCCTAGAACCTCTAAAAATTGAATTTCCACCTTTATAGGTGAACAACCCCAAGGATGAAGTGAAATCTGTGGATACATCCCAATCATGACCAAGTGGAACTAAAATCACTTCTATGGAGGAACAACTATAATAATATGAGATGAGATACATAATATTAGAAAACATCAGGAGGAACTAATTGGGAGAAACGATATCACTGAGCATCATCTTCATATAGAGATAATATACCAATAAGTGTAGTTTCTAATCATCATGTCATCACCTGATCTTGGAAACAGGTGTATATAAAAGAAGAAGTTGAAGATGATCATGAATTTTCTCAATTAGGGTGACAACCACTTTCCCATTTAGAAACTCATTAATCAAAGCATGGATTGTGAATTACTTGGATTTGAATATGGGATCACCTTATTATGACTTGATCACTTCCTCTATAAGGGAGGTGGACTAGAAAATGTTACCTCTAAAACCAATCAACTCCGTCAAATCCCATGAGGCTCAGATAGATGACATGGAAGGGAAGAACACACCTTTGTATCCAAATACAATTCCATATCCGGAATGGCTGGTTGAAACATTTACCATTTTTTTTTGAAATACTACCTTCTCAAATTTAACAGTGAAGGAGATCCAGAAAAATGTCTCACACACTTCATTTCCTAATGAGGCATGATGATGGGACCTCAAGATCATGAGAAGATGACCAAGATGAGATTTTATGTACAAAAATTGGTTGTGCTATCCATTTTTGGGAACATAAACCTTATATCAAGATCCATTGCTAGAATGGACGACCATCATCATCTGTTCATTTTTCATTTCAACTGTATATTGTTAAAAACTAAAATATATGACCTAAAACTATATAACCACATGAAAATGAGAGGGTTTTTTGAATTATTTATTAGATTTAATGGTTTTAAATATTCACTAAACATCCCTCTATCAAAAGATAAATCGATAGAATTCTATGTTGAAAATATTCGAGATGAGTTAGAAACACCTTTGATCATGATGAAGTCTCGAAAAATATTTTGTGAGTCTGCAGAGGTGGAAAAAAACAGTGTAGATAACATTCATATAATCGTAGATAAATCCTAAAACATATCCTTCGAAAAATGAAAAATGATTAGTAAGGTAGAAAATACTAATGTTACCCTTAGACCAGTAGTAGTTCCCATTCATTTACCCAGGAAATCTTTGAATCATCAAGCATATCCTACCATGTGGAAGTGTAATTTTTTCCCTCGAATAGAATAAAAGAGTGATAAGGGTCTCCAATAATTTGAAGAATTGATTAAAAATAATACTACTTCTAAAATGAGCATGCATCAAATTATTTACATACTTCTTATGGAAAATAACATACTCATGATATGATATCCTAGGAAACCTAGTGAGCTCAAACTCACTGATCGTCCTGACTACTTAACATTCGATAGAAGTTTAAGTCACACCGCCTAGGAATTTTTTTATTTAAAGACATTTTTCAAAGCATGTTTGATTATAGATAGGTGATGATGGATAATTATATGACACTAATGACCTATGTAACCATCACTGTACTAAAAGTATATAGAAACTATAAAGATATATCAACCAGATGTGGATAACAGTTCTGTAATTTGGTGGCCCAAAATATAGTTAACTAAGATCATGCAACCCTGGGATCATAGATTCGTAGATAAAAAAGGTTCATGTCACCTTGGGTAGTAACATTGAGTACACCACTTAGAGGTTGACACAATTTCCAAACATATGAAAATAAAATAGCGAAATACTCAAATGCATCTCCCTTATAAGCTCAGACTCTTGAAAATTTCATTCCTTTAACATTATGATAACAAAAACCATCCAGAAAAATATAACCATAGTTAAATGAAGAGATGATATTTAGTTCTGATAACATATTTCTCTTAATATATCTATACCACTATAATTATTTGGCCTATAAGTACGAGTTCCTCAAACCTAATTGGAGAGTTTGAGGTTGTGGATAGAGAAATCAAGGATACAATGGATGGTATAAATGTGGTCAAACCCAATATTTTTCTCACATCCTTATAAATGACATATGTATAGAAAATGCATTTTTGAGATCACTCCAATAATTCCAACAGAATCATGGAGATGCCTCAGATCCCTCGAGTGGTCATCCTAGCCAAGTCATCCTACACAACCATCTAACAAGGATGAAATTTTCTAATATACTCAGATAATTATGAAGGGGTATATGAACCATGCAACTAGTATCGTATCCTCTCTCAACCCCTTATCATGAACCAAACCCATCAACCTAGAACACCTAACCTCCTCTCCCACATAATAAGGAGAAACCCCACCATGGGAGGAGTGGATCTATATCCCAAGATGGAGTCATTCTAAATTAGTTAGAGATTCCACCAAACAAACTCTCAATCACTAGTTCAATCAATATTTTAAAATTACATAGATAGGCAGTCATCGATGCACTCTAACTACCAAAAAAATAAAAATAAAATTCTCTACAAACCGGGAATATCGAGTGGAGACTATTCCATTAGAATTCAATGTCAAAATCTTGTTTATAGAATTGGATCAAGAAGAAGTTATCTAGGGAAATATCAGACCCCTAAACATTTCAAGAAAACTACAAATTTGCAACATAATATTGGGATTGACTGAAAATCATTATATGATAAACAAGATATAAATTCAGTCCATTTGATGGCTGTTTGACATTACTAGTGAAAATTTCCCCCAATTACATCTTTCAAAAAAATTCATATGTTCCTACAACCTTACCAGAAGAAGTTAAACATCATTTAAAATTTCATTGCAGTATGACTTTAAAACTACATGGTTGATAAGTCCCCACTACAAGACATTAAGGATTAAATATTATCAAGCATTATCAATCATTATCAATGTACCATAAGAAAATTTACAAATAAATCATAGTATGGTGTACTTCCTTCAACTATTAAGAACCTCAACAAATAAATCATGCTTCATTTATTGATTTAAATAAGTTTCTGCAAACCTTCAAATATCCTTGGAAAAATGAAAAGATCAATCTATTTTACTATTATATAGGTGTATTAAAATGATGGATTTAGACACCCCCCCCAAACTAGAGACATATTTGGTTGGCAGGATTTCATTTATGATCCTTGTGATCCCTGATGTCATCGTAGTGGAGCTCGTCACGTTAGAGTAATTCATGATCATTTTTTTGCATTATTTCCCCTATCATTACTCATTTAACAAGAAAATTTATCCATGACTTATGGAATTTTTATCTCCCACTCAAAAGGATGTTATATTACTCTCAAAACTACCTATATTAATTAGGTTATTTCATAACATTTCCCTTTAATCTTGTATCTTTGCATCATGATGTATGACTATATGCACATTGGAAAAAGTTGTATGGACTTAAACATTAGCCTCTGATGGTCCAAATCATAAGACCATAAAATGCTACTAAAAGTGACATAAAACATGTAAGGATGAAAAAACACAATGGAAATCCTGAGAAAAAGTAACGTATCCACCCAATAAACTATTCAGCACTAATATTTAAAAAAACTATTGTATTAATAAAAAAGGACTAAATCTCATGGGAACTACTATGTGGCCCTAGTAAAAGTCTATCTATGTTCACTAGATTCCCCGGTCCTATAAAAAGATAAAATAATTATTTATCACATTATATTGAAATGATAATGTGTTTACTAGGTAGTGAAACTACCTTTAGTGTTGTTGAAACATTTTTGAATATTTCATTTTTTATAAACCACCTTCATATATTTTAATTCCAAGCTGGGACAACCAATTCCTCGCGTTGGTACCCTTATCATGGAACCCCATGAACCTTGGTATCCCATTATCTTGGTTATTACCTACTAAAAATTTGTAACACAGAGTGGATAATCCAAAAGTATCCCAATAGAATTCATTGTAGAATTAACACATCCAAATATATTTTTCCTCGAGGTTTGGTCTAAGAGAAGAGGGACCCTTAAATAAATGAGTTATTGTCCCTTATATATTGAATATGGGCCTCCTCCATTGTCAATGGTTGACCTGTAGCCACCTATTTCCACCTCTAGTTAACACAGATATTCTTAGATCCATATTTACAATCTATGTACCCACATTATTCATGTTTATTTGACCGCACTGAGGTTATGTCTCCATGTTTTGTACCCTTTCTAAAAAAAGGAATGTGATATTCAATTCTTGAACCTTTTCACGGCCCACAAAACATTACTCAAAAAATATGGGGTAGTTCCTCAGCTTCAAACTAAATGATAAACTACCCAAAGTTTCCATAACCCTTCATGGATAACTCGTCATCATCAAAATGTATTAATCTTCTCAAATATATCATAGAAAAAAGAATGGAGTGGGGACCATTATACCAAAAAATGAATTTACTTCTTATGTGATCATAAAAAAGAGATTATATCCCACCAACTATAGGAATCTCCTCATTATAAGAAAGGAACTCCAATCCTTGTGAGCCCAATAAAACCATGGAGGAACACAACACCTTATGGGTTTTTTGGTCATTCCTCACCTGTATACGACATTCTATATTCATTGATTCATGTTCATGGATACATGACTTTAATCTTGAAAAATCATCCATGTTTCATATAAAATATTTTGGTACTATTTTACTCAATAATGCATGTAATCTCAATGGGACAATTCATAAGTGTATCTAACCCAACCATTAGCGGCATCCACTTCTTGAAGAAGGAAACCCTAGTCATCGTGATCCCTAACAAAACTGTAGTAGAAGTCATCAACTTATGCTGTTTTTTAATCCCTAAAAGTCTTCACCATTCAATTTTCATCAATAAAATTTTTCAGACACAAGATTTACTCAAACCATATTCAAACTATCCACGTGGACATAGATTCCCTGATATTTTACCATCATCCAATACCCATTAAGGTAAGTTTGTAGGTTGTCAAAACACATCATAAATATTCCTCATTTATATTTTATACAATGATAAAGTGTTCCATAACCCTTCATGAACAATAATTCTCTAGAATTCCATAATTTATTTAGGGTTATAAAATCCTTCCTGAATTCCCATCTTGTACTACTAGAATTAGAGGTTTCGATATAGGACACCGTAAATTGTAACTGTAGATGGTCCAAAATATAATATCCTAAACAAAATTTGATAAATGATCTATATTTCAACACCATAACATTTCCTTTTCAAATAGACACAATGCTACCCATATTAGAAACGCAAAATGGGAACCCTAGGAAGAAATCAAGTCTCTACTCACTGTAAAAGCACAATGTGTGATTCCAGCCATAATGAGAACATTTAGAATAGAAAAGGAATAAAACTTGTTGAGTCAAAAACACATAAAATGCAGGCCTGAAGAAACTCCAAATCTATGCCCATTAATATTTCCCCCAAATGAATCTTATGAAAAATTAAGGGAATGTTTTAAAACTATACAATTATTGTAGGTATCATTATTTTTTTCTATAAAAATCAATATATGTTCTTTATGTCCACTTAATTGAGAAGAAATTTTGGTGCTATCCCTCCAAGACATATATTTCACCCAAATTATCCTTTTAAACTAGGTGATACTAGGGTAACATGAGAAGATACATCACTAGGGGTTTTCATATTAGTAGGAATTAATGAGCATATATCAAAATAAATCAATGATGATTCAATATTTCAAATCTAAGAGTTTGGTTTTACTTGGTATTATACCAAGGATGGGTATCTATAATGACCTATATGATATCAAGTCAATGAAATTTGGCACATATCATGAATAATGGAAATATTAACGATGAAATGTAATGTTCATAAGGATTATTAATACTAATAATAATAGAGTGGAATCTCCACATATTATAATCTCTCATATGAATCCACAAATAAATGGATGTTCATGATACTATAGGACGATTACAATATATGATCATGTAATTCCATTAATATATACATAAATATAATCAAGGTAGGCCATGGATTTATTCAATAAATGAATATATTCAGTTTTTGCGTCCAAAATTCTTGATAATGCTTCCACCAAGGAAACAACATCATGTCGGGACTCCACCTCTAAGAAAAAGATCACTAGTTTCTCCAACATTATTTTCTTTGAGGTTTTCAGTGCATGATTAAACTGAGATAGCTATTTCCTGAGATAGATGATTTCAGATTTTAATAAAAAAATATCAAAAATTCCAATCACATATTAGGTTTTGGTGAGACATCACCTCCACCTCATGTTGGGGATCCTAATTCAAGGCATCACCCCATATTTGTTTTGACCTAATACAATTCCACTGCCACAACTACCCTAAATTAAAGGGACTTCCTCTACTCGCTCATGGAAATCACTTCCTTCACCTTGAAATGAAGAGTAGTATATTCAAATCCCCTATAGTCAAGGGTGGTAATGATATATCTAAGATGACCCAGTTAGTCAAACAACTCTTCCAAAGGGGCCTCTATGATTTTTTTCAAAATTTCCATACTCACATGACATCACATCTGTTGATAGACTGACATAGACATCGTTCCATGACTCATTACCATATAGGGTACATGAATATATTCCCCGATTAAGTCCTTGAAAAAGTAACTCATACTACCATCCTTTTATGAAGTGGGTATGGAGTATGAATATACATTTATTGACTTGGCTTGAATAATTACCAAAGATGAAGTGATCATAACTTCTGAGATCAGAGTTAGTAGTACTAAAAAATATGTGAAATAGTATATTAGTAAGTGGGTAAATCATATGATTTTATCAGATAGGGAACAAATGTGTTTGTTGTTTGGAACATACATATCTCGATTTCATCACTGGAAACTTCCATCTCCCAAACCTAAACTCCTGCAAAGTGGAATCACCCTCTTATTATGAATGACCTGGTGGAACCATTGATGTTTTCTCTATCAATATACATTATTCACCTACTTTAAGGTAAAAAAGATAAAATTAAATTATAGATGTCCTGAAAAAAGTGTACAATGTGTTGATTCTATAAATAAGTGATCACCTACACCCAAATATGTCTCCTTTAATGATTAATCATTATAAAAGTATCTACTAGCATTAACAACCTCTTGAAGTGTAAGATTCCATGCATGGTCTGATGGAAAGACCAATGGAACGTTTGTGGATAGAGAAAGGCCTGACCATTCTAACAAGTTGACCATATCAACTACTTAATAGATTCGTACCAATAGTCAAGGTTCTACTAGAGAAACAAAAATCCAACACACAAACTTAAGAACAAATATATGTTCCTCTGGGTGGGCTCATCAAAAACTACAAATTTTATAAAAAAAATAACAAGCTAATAAAATGGTATGGAATAGGAAAATAGTAAAATTTAATGATTACTTGATGACTCTAGGTGAAAAGGATATAATTAGTTTTGAGGGATTTAATTTTTATCCTTTACACTCTAAGGAAATACCCCTAAAAGGGGACGATACTAAAGGTATTATAGTTGGTTCCAATGGATGTGTAGATTTTTTCACCTAAAGGATGTTATTCAATGCCCTCCTTAGATATGGTTGACTCATGGATCCCTCATCATCAGTCACTTGGTATCCTACCCCCAATTCATCTCTGACAGCCATATCCCAGGGAGAATATATTGTGGATGAAAGGAGTGATTGGTCTACATTGGTTTCCAACCATACCAATGAGAATGAAAAAGAAATAGGTTGGATATCAAGGCCAGTGTTACCCTTTACTCAATGATAGGATGACTTTTTTTTTCAAAATAACCTCCATCATCCCATGAACCACCATCCTCTTCACTAGAGGTGACTATTGGATCTATCGCTTCACTCATTCTATCATCGCATCGATCAATCGAAGAAAAGCATCATCCTCATGGGGATATTTTTTAATTGATACACCTAGAAGAGTGGTAACCCATGCAGAGCCTTCCATGAATATCTCATACTAGTGAAATTTCACCCAGAGCACAATTTATGAGTTCTCTACCCTCTATCAGATCCATTTCTAAAAAGAAATTGGAAATAATAGTGTAGAAACATTTTTTCACACCAGTTCCATGCTCATCACATCCATTCCATATGACACTTCTCCCAATGATAAAACTGAAGAAAAATATGTCACCTCCTTTTAAGGAATATCTGTGGATGTTATTTTTTTCAATGCGGGCTTCTTGATATGCCATGGGATGGATTCATTAGTTTTTTTAAATTTTACCATCTTAAGTACTAATATGGATAATTTCCTATTCAAATATGATTAGATCCAAAACATTATATAATGTTAGTAGAAACTGATATGTCCATAATTTGGAGGAAATTATACAAGAATTTGAGACTCTTAACTGGTTACAATCAACCAGAATTAAGGATGCACCATAGGATGTTTTTTAGAATGAACATAAAGAGGGGTAGGGAATTTTTTTAATGCATTGAAAATGACGATTGAACCGATAAGGCACAAACCATTCATATAGAATGCTAGTGTCAATTCAGGAAGAAAGGGTATCCTCATGAGATAAAATAATATAATACTAATCCTTATAGCTACCACAACCCTTGAAATTTATACTACCAATGGGAATCCTATAGGGATTGAAAGAGATTTGATCATGAGAGCTCATGCAGTCCTTGATTTCCTAGTCCATTAATGTGAAACAAATCAGTCCACTGATGTGAAGGACCCCGGAACACCCTGAGAGGGGAAGGGTGAATCAGGGTGTCCACTTTTTCTTTTAAACTGATGGATCCTGTTCCCACATTGGTAGAAACTAGTTTAACCTGAATGATGGATATGAGAATAAATTAAACATTCATATGTGAAGAGATGACACAACACTTTTTACTTGGTTCACCACTAAGGGATTTTTCCAAGGTGCATACACCGACAGTTTTTCGGTCGTACCAAATTCCACTATTCTTTAGCCATTGTGGATTACAAAGGTTTGGGAATAGTCACTCTGTCCCAGGCTCACTGGATTTTCAACTGTTCATGGATATCCTACTACATCCCTTGGCTCACTCCCCTTGACTCCACCTGTCTCACTACATTTGGTGATGTACTAATCAGTTTATAGACATGTAGGTCTCTTCATCATCACTGATGAATACATCCTCTATTGTATGTAGATGCTCTGTTGATGTCCAACTTCCACCCGTAGACTTATCTTACTTCACAACAAAGGTATCGGGAAAACATCCAGCTTTCGTGCAGCTCCAAAAATACTGGAGTGCTTCACCCACACCTAGCGCGCTTCTCCAAGCCAACATGCATGTTTTAAGGATGGCGCACAAGTTCACCACTTCTACTTGCATGACAAATTCTTTTTCAACCTAAAACATGCACAACTCACATTCTTTTCCACCCAAACAAGTTTGGGCGTGAAATTGTCAACTATCGCGCTTTTTCAAATCCTGGTGCGCAAGTGTCACAAAAACCACCTGCACAAAACATCGTTCACCAACTCCAAATATGGGCGACACACACCCTTTCTCACCCAAACCACCTTGGATGCGCAAAATACAATAGTCGTGAAACATATACTTGCGCGACCACACAACCACTTTCACAAATACTACACCTGTATGCCGGGAACTCTGAATTTCTCTAAGTCATGAACATCACTCTAAAGAGGAGGGGTGGTCCTTTATTTATAGGCATTCTAGACACCCTGTGCGATGGCGCGTAAGTCTCCTCTCAGCGCGCAAGTCCAGCCACCCAAGTCTCTTGGCCACACTAGTCACTTGCATGACCAAACCCAAAACATGGGTGCCCCAACTTCCTTTTCCATATTTTGATATTTTGATCTTGAATAAAATATGGAGCGAAAGTTTCCAAGCATCCAGGTCATCGGCGCCCATGTCTCCTTTTGAAAAACACATTTCTTCATTTGTCCATTTTAAGGTCCAAAAATTTGGAAATCACTGGAAAATGATGCCACCTTCAATACTGTAAACTGCTTGAATTTTATGATCACTTTGCTAGCACACATTCTGAAAATTCATAGAGGATTGACAAAAAACACAAAACATACTCCAATACATGCATAGACGACCGTGGTTCCAACAATCTCCCCCTTTGGGTTTGTTGTCAATCAGTAAATAAATTCGATAATGTACCAGCCACATGCAAACCCAAAATTTGAGAATCAACTCAGCCAACACTCTATGTCTACATGAGAAATGCTCGGTGTAGAAAATAAGAGAAGAAGCTTGAATTGGGTTCCCATGTTTTGGAAATATTAAAGAATCCCAAGAAATTCTCTTACAGTGTCACAAAAGCATTACATTTCCAATGTATTCCTTCCCATCCTATCATCGACACTGGATTCTCAATGTGTCACAAAATCATTATATGCCTAAATTTATTCATTTCTCCACCATTGACAGTAAACCCATAGACCAGTAATTGTTCATTGTTCAGCTCAAACAACACTCCCCCTGGATAGTATCTCCCCCACAAACCTGCATCACATCTATAAACAGATTAAAAACAATTGACATAATTGGGTATAGGGGAATTGTGTAACATCCTTATGCACTGGGAGGTGGCTGAACACCAAGGTTCAACTGATGCTTCTCAATCACAGCCACTGACAGTGGCTTGGTTAGGATATCATCCACTTTCTCATCAGTTCCCACATGATCCATTCTAATCACAACTTGCTCAACTTTTTCTTTGATAAAGTGATACCTGATTTCATTATATTTTGTACGAGAATAATGAACAGGATTCATTGTAAGATCAATTGCACTCTTGTTATCATAGTAAATTACAATTAGTTACTTCACCTCATCACCAATATCTGCTAGTGGTTGCTTCATCCAAAGCAGTTGAGTGCATACCTTTGTGGTAGAGATATAATCAGCTTCAGTAGTACTAAGACAAGTACTTTCTTATTTCTTTCTCAACCGGCCAACACATTTATTCCCAATATAAAATGCTCCACCATTGTTGGACATTTTTTCCACTACATCGCCAGCCAAGTCAGCATTAATAAATGCTAATAAATCATTGTCTCTTCCTCCAGCAAAGTATTAGACACGATTGTGAGTACCATGAATATACCTCATGATTCTTTTTACTGTTATCATGTGTTCCTCCTTTGGATTAATCTGTAAGCAGGCCGCTAGAAAGGTTGCAAATACAATATCTATTTGTGTCACTGTCAAGTACAATAGGCTCCCAATTATCCTAATGTACATAGTGGGGTCTACAAATGCCCCATCCTCATGCTTTCCAAGTTTGGCTCCAACTGAAATCGAAATTGATATTGGTTTGTAGTCATGCATATTAAACTTCTTCAGAAGCTCTCTTGAATACATTTCCTGAGAAATGAAAGTGTAATCCTGCCTTTGAATCACCTGCAGACCCAAGAAATATGTGAGTTCCCCAAACATAGACATTTCAAATTCTGATTTCATGTGATTGAAAAATTCATCCACTGATTTCTGCATGTTTCCACCAAATATAATGTCATCAACGTAGACTAGAACCATGGACTAATATTTTGGAGAATTCTTCACATATAGATTGCGGTCTACTCCTCCTCTTTTTAATTCCAACTTCATGAGATACGAGTCCATCCAGGAAGACCATTCTCACGGTGCCTGCTTCAAACCATATAGATCTTTCTACAGTTTTCAGAACTTTGTTTCATCAGTACAAAGAACAAAACACACTTGTTGTTCTATGTAGACTTTTTCTTTTAGTAAACCATTCAAGAAAGTTGTCTTGACATCCATTTGATATACTTTATATCCTCTTTTGGAGTTCCGTGGCAAGGAAAATACTGATTGACTCTATCTTAGCCACTGGAGAAAAGGTTTATTCAACAGCAATGCCTTTAATATTGGAGTATCCTTTACATACCAGTCGTGCCTTGTTTCTAATAACTCTTCCATTCTCATCAAACTTGTTCTTAAAGATCCATTTTGTACCAATAACATTGTGACCTTCGGGTCTCTGTACAAGATCCCATGTCTGATTCTTATCAATTTGGTCTAACTCTTCATTCATGGATTTCACCCATGATTCATCCTTTGTTGCCTCTTCAAATGAGGATGGATCCACAACTAACAGAAATGTAGATTGCATGTTATTCCTCATCCCCCTTGTTTGAGTGGGTGCAATCCTATCCCTAATTATGTTAGATGGATCAATCTCAGCTCTATGATTTCTCTTATATGGTTCAGTTGCATTCTCTCCAGCCACAGTTTCTTCTTCAGATTCATCTTTTGAGTCGACATCATGATGTTACTAGTGAGTGTTTTTTACAACTTCCTCTATTTATGTATTTGTATTTTCTCCGTGTTCAGTTTCTTGCTCACTTTCTATCAAATCAGCATATGACGTCGATGAAGCATTTTTGGTTTTCTCTTCAATTATCTTAAATCACTTATTTCTACAATCCTTCCTAATCGCTTGTTGAAACACTGGTAGGCTTTGCTGTTCATTGAGTATCGAAGGAAAATTCGTTCATCTTCATTTTCACCATACTTCCCTTGATTTTCTTCTTTGTTCTTAATGAATCATTTACATCCAAAAACACGAAAGTATTTCACACAGGGTTTCCTTCCATGCCATAATTAATATGGTGTCTTCGTCTCACTCATATAAAGTCTTGTTCGATTTTGAATATATATTGCAGCTTGAATAGCCTCTTTCCAATAATGTCGTGGAATACGACACCCAATCCGCAAATTTCCTCTCATGTTGTTTACCTGTCGATTACTACGTTCAACAAATCCATTTTGTTGTGGAGTTCTCACAGCAGCTACCTCATGTTGTATCCCATTCTTCTCCAGATAATTTTCATATTCAAATGACATGTATTCCCCTCCATTGTAAGATCAGAACACTTTGATTGTTAATCGAGTATCATTCTCAGCGATTCACCGATATTTTTTCATGCATTTAAGCACTTGTTGTTTGCTGAAAATTACCATTACACATGCCATTCTACTATATTCATCTATGAAAATGACAATGTACCTTTCTCCCTGAGTTCCGGCAATATTTATCGGCCCGCATACATCTGTAGGAATTAGATCAAGATGATGGGATGCCCTTTTCATCTTTGGACGATATGAACTACAGACCAGCTTCCCACGAATGCAAGCATCCTGGGAATTTTCACACTCATGATTCAGGTTGGGAATGTCCATGACAATCCTCAATTTTGATATTTTCACTATTTTTTTATGATTGATGTTTCCCAATCTCTGATGCCATAAATTGTTTTCTTCTTTAATAGTCATGTAACAAACATTTTCTTTAATATCAACCCGTTACAAGTTGCCTTCTGTTCTACATCCCTTTATAAGTGAATTGCTTGTGTTTCCCTTGATAGTGTAGACTTTCTGATTAAAAATAACTATAAGTCACGAGTCATAGAGTTTACTCACACTGATTATATTATGATGTAGTCCATCTACATAAAGGACTTCAGTATTATTTATCCCTCCATTAGCTAATTTAGTAGTTCCACTTCCTTTTATTTTCGGAGCTCCATAATTACCAAATCGTACTATACCATCAACCTTCCTTTTTATATCCATTAACAGAACAGCTTTACCTGTCATATGAGACAAACAACTACTATCTAGAATCCAGGTGCTATTGCTTTTTGTACCTTTTAGGTCCACCTCTACAAGGATGGATTTCTCAATTTTCGTTCTTTCTTTCCATGAGACATTAGATTGAGTATGGAGCATTGATGGCCTTTCAATTATCTCTTCCATGTACCTGGGTTTTTCATAGTGGAAATCTTCTTTATGAGGAGAAAACCAGTTTTAAAGAGCAACACTGTCATGCTGACGAGACTTGACTTGTCTCGAACTTCGGTATGAGGTGTCAATGTCCCTTCTCTGCCTGTAATTGACAACCTTATGAAAAAGGTTAGAACAACGAAAACAATATCCATAGAAACAGTTTCTTCTAAAATAATTAGGATATGAATTTTTTCTCCTCTCGTAAACTCCTATATCTTGTCTATTCAGATAGGTTCTTTCCTCTTCACAATAAGACATGGTATGGCCTAAATATCTGCATAACTGAAACTTCATGAGCGGAAATGTCTTCTCACTTATATTTATCCTCATTCCTTCTACTGTGGGACAAAACTATGAGGGATCCTTTTTCCATGAGGATCGAGGATAATATTCTTTTCTTCTTTCAGATTGAATTGGGGGTTTCTGTTTCATCACATCAGAAGACATTCCCACATCACCCACTTTCATCATGAAGTTATTTTGGTCACCTTTATTTTCAACATTTGACAATTCTGCCTCACAACCAATTCCACTATTTACCATTCATGCAGGTCTTTGATCATTTAAAATCTTTTCAACTCCATTAGAGCCATGTTTTTCTCTCTCCAAAATCTCAGCATCTGAGAAACTTACAAACTGTATTTTCTTTCTTTATTCATTTGAAACTAAATATTTTTCAAGTTTACTCTTAATAGTAACAACTTCCTCCTCAAGACGCTTAGCAGTCTTAGACTTTTCCTCTAGTCTGGAGGTGAGGTCATTGATGACCTTTGACAAATCATCAATTCTCAGCTTCAGATCCACTACATAATCATTGCATTCAAGTATTTTAGACTGTACTTTCACCAATTCTTCTAATCATTCAATTTCAGCTTCATGTTGATCAACATATTCTTTTGATTCTTCTACAATTTTTTTCCACTTATTGCAACTCTTAGATTTAATCTAAATCTTACTAACAGCATCCTTAAGATGCAACTTAGGATATTCACTAGTTTTCAACTGATTTTCTTCACCAGTATCTTCTGATTTTTCAATAGTGGCCATCATGGAAGCATGGTTCCTAGTTTCAAATTCTGGTTCTTCTTCATCACAGAATTCATTACCATCTTCTTCCTCTTCACAGAAAAAACTATTCTTTGGTACATTATTTGTTGATTTGAAGTCTCCCCATTTGGAAAACCTTTTCTGAGACTTCTCAATGTTTTCATAATCTCTACTCTCATCATCGATCTTTCTTGAACACTGAGAGGAGATGTGACCAACTTTTCCACAACAAATGCAAGCTAGAGGTAACTTCACTCTGAATTTCCCTTTTCCCTTCTAAAGTATCATTGCAATGAGAATAAGAATTTATTTTTCCTCATCATCTTCACCACTAATATATTTTGATATTTTTAGTTTCTCATTGGCTTTGAATTCCAGTTCATTGCTCACTCGATTCGTAGCATCTTCTGGTTTGACCCTCATTTCATATTCCACCAGGCTGCTTAGTATATCATCCAGATAAAGTTTAGAAATATCTCTTTCCTCAAGGGTGGAAACATTTGAATTGTAAAGGGGTGTATGTCTTAATAATATTTTCTTCACAATCTCTGTGTCTTTGATTTCTTCACCTAGACCCTGAAATGCTCCAACCACTTCAGTAATTCGATTGAAGAAGCAATCTGCGTTCTCATTAGGATGCATCTTCAGATCATCAAACCTATTGTGCAGGACTTATAGTTTTTCCTCCTTCACTTTGATATCTACTTCATAAATATTTTCATGTTTATCCCACATGGACTTTGCTGGGGTGGAACTCATCACTTTTAGCTAGATCTGATCAAATGTGTTGTAGTGAGAGCATTCTGTGCTTTAGAATCTGCATAAAGAATTTTCTTATCTGCAGCAGTCATAGATAGCCCTGTTGGATCAGTAACATGTATACCTTGCATAGTGGAAAACAGAACATCCATTCCAAGAGATCTTAGATGATATCTCATTCTATTCTTCCAAATCTGAAAATAACATCCATCAAAGAGGGGAACTCCCCTAACACAGGATGAATTTTCCATGACGGTAAAAGATAGATCAAACACCATCAACCTCCCTCTGATACCACTTGATGGACCCTGGGACACCTTGGGAGGGGAGGGGTGAATCAAGGTGTCTAATTTTTCTTTTAACCTGATGGATATTGTTCCTATGTTGGTAGAAACTATTTTAACCTGTATGATGGATATGAGAATAAATAAAACATTCACATGCAAAGAGATGACACAACACTTTTTACATGGTTCACCACTAAGGGCTACGTCCAAGTGTCATACGTCGATAGGTTTTTGGTCATACCAAATTCCACTATTCTTCAGTCTTTTTGGATTACAATGGTTTGGGAACAGTCATTATGTCCTATGCTCACTACCTTTACAACTATTCATGGACAGCCTACTGCGTCCCTTGGGTCACTCCCATTGACTCCCCCTAGCTCACTGCCCTTGATGAAGTCCACTCAGTTTATAAACATGAAGATCTCTTCATCATTTCTAATTAATACATCCTCTTCTATATGTAGATACTCTGTTTAAGTCCAACTTCCACCCGTAGACTTATCTCACTTTACACCAAAGGTATCATGAAATCTTCCATCTTTCAAGAAGCTCCAAAAAGACTGTTGTGCTTCAACCACCCCTGGTGTGATTCTCCAAGATGGCATGCTATTATTAAGGATGGTGCGCAAGGTCACCTCTACTACTTGTGTGACACTTGCTTTTTCAACCTCTAACTTGCGTGACTCACATTCTTTTCCACCCAAACCAATTTTGGCGCGCAATTGTCAATTGTCATGCTTCTTTGAATCCTAGCATGCAAGTGCCACCAAACCACCTGCATGACACTTCCTTCACCAACTCCAAACATGGGTTACCCACACCCTTTCTCCCTGAAACCACCTTGGATGCGCAGGAAACAACAGTCGCGTAGCTTATACTTGCGCGACCACAAAACCACTTTCACGACCACTACACCTACGCGACAGGAGATCTGAATTTTTCATGGTCTAAAACTTCACCCTAATGAGGAGGGGTGGTCCTCTATTTATAGGCATTCTGGACACCCTGCATGACGGCGTGCAAGTCTACTCTCGGCGTACAAGTCCAGCCGCCCTAGTCTCTTGGCCATGCTAGTCACTTGCGCGACTAAACTTAGAACATGGGCGAACCAACTTCCTTTTATATATTTTGATGTTCTAATCATGAAAAACATATGTAATGCAAGTTTCCAAGCATCCAAGTCATCGACACTCATGTCTCTTTTCCAAAAATTCTTTTCTTCATTTGTCAATATTGAGGTCTAGAAATTTGGCAATCACAGGAAAACGATGCCACCTTCAATACTGTTAGCATAGATGTTCAGTAATGATATCAATAAGCCGAATCTATAATAAATAAGCATAAATATTTAAGGAAATTTATAAGACTAAAACCCAAGCCTTTTAAACATAAATTTCCTCATAATATGGACTGATAAATCAAATAATGACATTTACTTATTCACATAGAAATTCCACTAGTCGAATTGTCATGACTCGTCCCCTGATGCCCGTGTTGTGAACACCCCATGCCCACCTTCCATAGGCCAGGGGCTGGAGACTTAAATAAAGGAAATTCCCTAAAATGGGAAGGCATTGCAATTAAACCTATACAAATACACGATCTGAGAACACACTAAGAAGCAATTGTGATGAAAACCACTGTAGTAAAATAATGCAGAAGGTAAAAGGGGTCAGAATACAAGACCAACTGTAAAAGTACTTGTACAACTAAAATGTTCAAAACAACTCCTGGATCATCCCCCAAGGATACTACCTGAATGGTATGTACTGATCGTCTCCACAACACTCCACATCAGCCCGTCTCCTCTGTGTACTGCCTTTTGCTAGCTCCCTCAAGTCTCAGCCCAACTACTCATTGTCTGAAGTGTAGGTACACATAATCTCTACAACACACCATGTCAGCCCATCTCCTCTGTGTACTGCCTAGTCCTGGATCCATCAAGTCCCATCCCATCCACTAATCATCTACACAAGACACAACAAGGTGTGGGCGAAGCCCGTGTAGGGGTGAGTATAACGATACTCAGTAGGGACCCCGAGACCCCCATAGGTCTCCTAGAGTTCCAAAAAGGAAAAACCACAAATAAAAACATCAAATCTACATAGGTATATGCCCATACATTTACCTATGTTATCTAGATATATTAGTATCATACATGAAGGAAGAATACCACAAATGTAACACCACAAAGGTAGAAGTACCACCCAGATAACACCACCAAGATATAAGTACCACACAGGTAACACCATGAAGGTAGAAGTACCACATAGGTACCAACATGAAGCTAGAAGTACCACACTGGTAATGCAGTGACGATATAAGTACCACATAGGTAACCCTGCAATGGTAGAAGTACCACAGAATAAACAAAACAAAGCTAGAAGTACCACACATGTAACACCATGAAGATAGAAGTATCACATAGGTAACACCACGAAGATAGAAATCATAGCTCAAAATAGGTTTTTAGTGAAGTATAGAAGTACATATGATTAGTTGGGAAGCTAGATCATCTTATTCTATCAGGAGGCACTACTTATGAAAATTCGGAGTTTGACCCACACAGGATCGATAGGTACTAACACCCACAATGATCCACACAACATCCGACCCGCCCAGAGTCGATCGGTAACTAACCCCCGCTTCCCACACCGGATTTGACCCACACAAGATCGGTATGGACTTCCCCAAACCGGATCGCTGAGCACTGACCCACATAGGATTAGTTTGCACTGACTTACATAGGATCACTACGCACTGACCCATAGAGGATCAGACCCACACAGGATCGCTGAGCATTGTACTCTGCATGATCTGTCTCCAACCTCCGCCTCACTACTAGCCATTGGATTCCAACTATTATAACATTTCAGAGAACCTCCCCTCAAGCCATTGGTCAAACCTCGACAACCACGAAGTTCCTTGAAGAAGTATCCCAAGGTTTCATCACGTCATAAGAGACCCAACGCAGTAGAGGGCACACCAATTGGATGCCCAGTTTGTATGTTTTTAGCATTTCCGCTTCGAGGGACTAGTTGTATTTGGGGTTAAATCCAACCTAGTTGTACTCCAAAAATATCCAAAACTGATGTCAAGTATATCAAAAGGACCTTCTCAGCCCAAGGATTCTATTTCCATAGACGGTTTGTCAAACGGATGCCTGGTTCTTATGATATGGCCACAAAGACGTATCTGGGTCTCGATAGGCTCGGGTCTGGTTCAACCCGGTCGGACCGACCCGGCCCGAGCTATCCCGACCCAGTTCAGGTCATCCTACTGGGTCCGGGTCGGGCCCGGTTGGCCTGGGCCGCAGCTGGCCCAGGCCGCTGGGCTGTGGTCTGGCCCTACCCTTGAAGGGGGTGGCATGTGGTCAGGTGGACCACAGTGTGACACGCAGTTCAGCCCGCGGTCGAGTGGACCATCGTGGTGGTGTCAGTCCTGGCCAACTCCAGGGAGGGGAGGCACCTCCCAGGTAACCCTGAATAGTCTGATGGACCATTCGGTTTTTGGAAGCACGACCCACCAGAGAAAAACCTGCTCGGTGGATCTTGGTTGGTCGGATCCCTTGTCGGTCCTCCTCCCCGTGGCGTGATGGTTCCACTGTCCTACATAGCCGACCGGATGTCACCCGATGTCTCTAGCTCCGGCTTCATAGACGTGGGTCACCGCTTCACCATGCAGTCGGCCGACGTGCCGACCGCGACCCTGCTCCACCGCGGTCGATCAGTGGCGGCTCCTACTCATCTGGTAGCGCATACCCGCGCCGCCCTATCTCCTGTGGTCTCCATGTGTGTCGGCCACCCACCACTTTCACGGGTCACCACAACATTGTTCTAAGCCCAAAAAATATGATGATCTCATATTCGCGATCCTCAGGTTGAGGGCTCCGCGTCCATACTTCGTGCTCAATAAAACATTTTGTTTCATGCGTGCTTAATTATTTGGTGTTGATAGACGCACGAAGAACGCGTGATGAAAAAAAGGAAAAGGGGAAAGGTATAAGTGCAGGATGATGGCCATGTTTTTTTTGGCCAACGTCATTGTGAATAAAGAATATGAACAATCAAAAAAAATGAATAATAATTAAATTTAAAACCCCTTCCTCGTGAACGATGGAGAAATGCTCGTGGTTGAGGAATTGGGTCGGTGTTCATCATTCTGACAACAACCTCCAATAACGACACTTAATTATCGATCCTCATTCGGGGTTGTTTCCCTCGGAATTCGGGGATGACTGCCTTGATGGGAGGTTCAAATGATTAGATCAGTTTCTAACGGGTTTGTTCGTAGAATAGGAAACATCCAATGATTCTACATCCATTCAGACCTACTTTCCAAAGGTAGGTTCTCATTAGTTTGTGGAATGATGAGGCTTAGGAATTTTCATTGGTCGAGAGGATGGGAGGTCGGACTCATCACAACTTTTTGAGGGGAATTATTGTCTACTCCGGGACTCTCTTTATAGATTTAAGTTATGTTCGTGAATCCTTATTACATTACCATGTATAAAATGAGCTTTCCTTCAAATCTGACAATCAATGATCAAATATGTAGGAAATTTAGAGAACCTTTTATATGTATTCGAGGTTCTTCATTGATAGAGAATCATCTGTATTTATTAGAGATTCTTGGTCAATGGTACCCTTCGACACATTTATATAGAATTCTCTTGGTCATTGTGATGACCATGCTGGTTTTGAAGCCACTCTGTGGGGCACTTGAAGTTTATTGTCATTCAGAAGGACATGGATTATTTTAGAGTTGGGATCAAACCCGTAGATGGGCTCCCTACGTATCCTTTGTTTAGAAAAGGAAGCATAACCCACATAGTTCGAGTAAGGGAGTATGATGATTATGATTAATAGCTCAAAGAAGGATTTCCTAATTACTTTTACCCTCTAAGCTCACGTGAGCCATGCTCGGTGTGAGAAACAAGAGGTATTGGTAAAAATTAGACAATTGGGCCATGAAAGATGCAATCATAAGAAATGATGTGGGACTTATGTATGTATGACTGCCCTGATAAAAGTAGTTTAGGATTTACTTTACGGAAGAAATCCAGGAACATGGTCCACAAAGGTATATGTGCTTCATGGAGATTTTTAATACTCTAACTTGGGACTTACTCCTGAAAAGGAGGCCCGAATTAGGAGAAGATTTATGATTGGGTTTTACTCCTGAAAAGGAATCCCAGATCAAAGGTAAATTAGGAATGGTTAAGAGAAATTAAGACAGGTGATTACTCCTGAAAAGGAGCCCTAGGTCAGGGATTAAGGTTTGGGGCTTACTCCCGAGGAGGATGCCCAAATTAGGGGACTGTGGATTACTCCTTAGGAGGATGCCCAGATTTGGGAACTTTAAGAATTGGGGCTTACTCTTAAAGAAGATTCCCAAGTTAAGAATTATGACTGGGGCTTACTCCTAAGAAGGATGCCCAGGTTAGGGGATCTGGGGATTACTCCTAAGAAGGATGCCCAAATTAGGGGACAGGGGATTACTCCTAAGGAGGATTCCTAGATTTGGGAACTTTAAGAATTGGGGCTTACTCCTAAAGAAGATGCCCAATTTAATAATTATGACTGGGGCTTACTCCTAAGGAGGATGCACAGGTTAGGGGATCTGGGGCTTACTCCTGAGGAGGATGCCCAAATTCTTAAAGTTCCCAAATCTTGGCATCCTCCTTAATAGTAAGCCCTCGTCCCCTAATTTGGGCATCCTCCTCATGAGTAAGCCCCGATCCCCTAACCTGGGCATCCTCCTTAGGAGTAAGCCCCAATGATAATTCTTAACTTGGGAATCTTCCTTAAGAGTAAGCCCCAATTCTTAAAGTTCCCAAATCTGGGCATCCTCTTTAAGAGTAAGCCCCAGTCCCCTAATTTGGGCATCCTCCTCACGAGTAATCCCCAAACCATAATCCTTGACCTGGGCCTCCTTTTCAGGAGTAAGCCCCAGTCTTAATTTCTCTTAACCAGTCCTAATTTACCTTTGATTTGGGATTCCTTTTTAGGAGTAAAACCCAAACATAATTCTTCTCCTAATTCGGGCATCCTTTTCAGGAGTAAGTCCCACGTTAGAGTATTCAAAATCTCCATGAAGCACATATACCTTTGTGGACCCTGTTCATGGATTTCTTCCCTAAAGTAAATCCTAACCTTCATTTATCTGGGCAGTCATACATACATAAGTCCCACATCATTTCTTATGATTTCATCTTTCATGGCCCAATTGTCTAATTTTTACCAATACCTCTTGTTTCTCACACCGAGCATGACTCACGTGAGCTTAGAGGGTAAAAGTAATTATGACATACTTCTTTGAGCTATCAATCATAAACATCATACTCCCTTACTCGAACTACGCGGGTTCTGATTCCTTTTATAAACAAAGGATACGTAGGTAGCCCGTCTATGGGTTTGATCCCAACTCTAAAATAATCCATGTCCTTCTGAATGAAAATAAACTTCAAGTGTCCCACTGAGTGGCTTTAAAACCAGCATGGTCATCATAGTGACCAAGAGACTTCTATATAAATGTGTCGAAGGGTACCATTGGCCAAGAATCTCTAATAAATATAGAAGATTCTCTATCAATGAAGAACATCGAATACATATAAAAGATTCTCTAAATTTCCTACATATTTTATCATTGATTGTTAGATCGGAACGAAATCTCATTTTATACTTGGTAATCTAATAAGGATTCACGAACATAACTTAAATCTAAAAAGAGAGTACCGGAGTAGACAATAATTCTCCTAAAAAAGGTGTGATGAGTCCGACCTCCCATCCTCTCGACCAATGAAAATTCTTAAGCCTCATCAGTCCACAAACTAATGAGCACCTACCTTTGGAAAGTAGGTCCAAATGGTTGTGGAATCATTGTATGTTTCCGGTTCTACAAACAAACCCATTAGAAACCGATCGGAATTTTTGAACCTCCCATCAAGGCGGTCATCCCCGGATTCTGAGGGAAACAAAAATGGTGAACCCAGCGTGAATCCTTAACCAAGTTAAAATGATTTTTTACCTATTTATTAGGCCCCTATTTAAAACTCAATGAGAGGGCCATCAAAATCAATCATTGACATATGTGCTCATCCAAAAGATGTAGTGGATAAATTTATCTTGATTACGTCTGTTATATCAAACAGGCACTCTTTTCCCAAGATCTTCTGCATTTCTAGAATAGCTGCTCTCATGTTCACACATGTGAATACTGCTGTTGAAAATGCCACTACTGTTACTCCTGCTGGATCGTCATCCACTCTTAGGACGATATCACCTACTCAGCGTCTTCAACACTGGGTATCAAATGCACTGGTTAAGGAGTACCATCAACACGGTACCATCCCAACTCTGGAGGCTACCCGACAAGCCCTACAAGTAAACAAATCGCATCGGTCGTCTGGACAACGACGACCAATGATCAAGAAGTAGGTGGTGCTGACTACCGTCTCCAACCGTTTCGGGTTGTTATCCCCGGAACGCAATCACCATTCACTCCCTTATTCTGGGGAGGTGAATGAGCAGGTCCCTCATGACATTAATTCAAACAAACAGGAGTTCTTCCTAAGGGATCCCACCAACAATCGCCGCCAGACTCGTGCGGCAGTGCGCCCTCCACATGATGAGGGTACCGACTCCAGGCGTTCGGCTCAGGTTCCTCGAACCCGAGAAAGAAAGATGAACCACCAGAGGCGGAATCCGGTCAATAGCGAGCAGGTTTTCATCACTTCCATCTCCGGAGAAGTCCCCCAACCTAACATGGTGGCAAGCAACGAGCAGGTACATACACCTGCCCGTTTTAAACCCACTGTCCAGCAGACTCGTCTGGAAGCATCACGCCAATCCCGCCAGGCAATTCCGGAGGAGTACTATAGGCAGGAACATACACCTATTTATACATCATCATCTAGTCAGCAGGCTCGTCTGACTACATATGATGGATCTCTTCAACCACGTTTGGTGAAGTGCAATCTGCAGGCACATACACCTACTGTTATTAATCAAGCCTACCAACAATCTTCCATGGTAGCATTCAGAGAAGTTAGTCGGAAATCCCCGACAACAAATAGGAGGCAGACTCAACTCTCTGCCCCCACACTTGATTATTGTCAGGATTCAATGACAGGAAAAGGAGGACAGGAGCAGGCACATACACCTGCTCCATGCCCGGAATGTACGTATATTCTCGTTCCGGTAGCTGAAGTCACCAAGCATATTCTATCAATGGTGAAAGAGCAGAAGAAAATACCTGCTCATATTCTGGATGCCTGCTAGGATATTATAACAACTTCAGCGACATCTCAGGGAAAGACACATAAATCTATCCCTACCAGTGGAGTGATACATCAACAATTCACTCTGGAACAGACACACACATCTGTTCCAGTCCAAGAGGGTTATGGGGCATACTCCCCCATATCATATGGACGACCAAGTCAGGTACATACACCTGATTTGAGAGGAGATCTTCATCCTAACCTGGCCATATTTCCTGATCAGGCACATACACCTGCTTAGAGCAGCCACATTCCTCAACAAGTGGTTTCCAAGGTGAGTAAAAGGCATCGAAGAAAAAGACCCGCCCAGTACAGTCAGGAGATCAAGGGCCAGTCAGTAACAAGGCCTTGCTCGATGCTGGAGTTCTTGAAGCCCTCAGACAATTATCTGTTGGAATTGAAGATTCCACTACCTCAGTTCACAATAGTGGGAACATTAATTCCGAAGGTCTTCAACAGACACTTCCTCATGAAGGTTTGCTTCATGACAATTTGGTCGATCTTGAAGTTTCATCTTCAGATGAGTGCCACGGGAACCCTCTATGTGGTCAGAAGACCAAGGAGCAAGAGATCTCATCTTTTTCTATAACCCATTATGGTGGTCCTCCCCATGATGATGAATTTCGCTGCGAAATTCCTCTCCGCAGTAGTGATGCACATTGCCCGGAAAATTCTCTAGTGGACAATGTGGTTCCGAGAAAGCCGTCTTATCTTGAGGCACTTAAAAATGCGAAACCATTCATGTCTGTAGATTCATCGCTAGTAGGTGAAATACACTCTCAATCAGAAGATAGCCCAGGGTGTAGGTCATTCTATGAACCACCCCTAAGTCATGCATCTTCTAGTTTGATCAATGATTTCTCTACCAATCCTGTTGAATCCAATGAAGCAACATGGAAACGACAACTCTAGTCAAATCATGTATAAGAATCTTCATCAAATGATAAAGAGGAAATGCTGAATATGAGAAAACAACTGGCGAAAGGTGAAGTGCCAGTCATGTTTTGGCCTCTGGCTGACTCTCAGTATAATATTCCAGAAATGTTAACGGAAGATGAAATTCATGATATTCGTCTCAACATATGGAAAACTCTTTGTCAGTTTAAAAAGAAAGTATTATCTTGTGATGAATATGAAAATCATCTTAAGATAATAGAAGGGTTACAACGTCAGATTGATTTGTCGTCTCTATCAGTCTCTCGATATCTGAAGGCTGAAAAGTAGCAGAGTTCCCTTCAACATTCATGCTTTGGCGCACTAAAAAGATTATGTCAGTTAATTACCAATGCCCCATCTGGTATTCGTGTCAGAGGATGGGGTGTTCATGGAGCACTGCATTTCACGGTGCACTCCAGTCAACAAAGCCCGCCGAAAATGGTCTCACGCAATGTTATTGCCCATGGCCGGCCACAGTCAATGGGCTTTGATTGTAATCAAAAGCTTTCCCAAGAACAGGCTTCAACTAGTTCCTCTCAAAATCAAGAATACAGAGAACAAGTTTTCGAATTACTCTTGCATCAAGAAAACGAGAATATTGAACATGCCTCTCGTTTGGAGCAAGCATGTCACCAAGTGACAGAAGTGTCGGAAATCATCCAACTGTATTTTGAACCAGGTGATAAATGTTGATACATGTTAATGCATCCATCTAATTTCTGAACTAAGTTTTTCATGATCAGGAGAGATTTTAAGAAAGACTCAGACATAGCATGTCCAAAGTCACCCCAGCTCGCCAGACTGGTGACTCTTTTAAACCAACCCTTGGAATCAACAAAAAGGATTCAGGGAGTTGAGCGAGAATAGAAGGAAGAGCCCCAGTCCACTGTACTGGGGACATTTTAAAATCATCAATCCCCTCCTTAGAGAAAGTCGGTCTTTTCTCGATTGGGGAAGAAACCTCAAGAGGAACGAAGAGCCAAATTATCAAGAGATTCCCTCCAAATTACGGTACGTCAAGAAGTTCTTGAGGGACCGAATCAACAAAATGCAATGTCTCATCAAAGAAATGGAAGAAGACAATATCACAGAAATTCTAATAGAATGGATGTGACGAATTATGCATCGATTAATGTCATCAATGCCATTATTTCTGATCCACCAGATGAGGCTCACTCAGAGGACTCAGATGAAGAGGTTCCTGCTCAAGAAGATGTACGCACCGACACAAATGAAGAATGTGTGCGTACATGAAGTCAAAGGATTACTCAGAACATAAGCAATCCTTCGAGTAACCCACTTCCCCCTCTCCAAAAAGGATCCAACAAAGGGAAGGGAAAGAACCAGGTTACATATCCTTCCTCTGGAGAAGGTTAATTGCTTTCACTAGAACAGAGGTTTGCACAATAGGAGGAAGAAATGAAGGAATTAAGAAGGTTGAATGCAGAACTAATTCAGAATAGTCTTCTTTTTAAGCATGATGGAGTCAGTCAGCCAAAGGAATTTGTTGCAGCTGCTGAGATGGATCAAGAATATCCTCCCCTATCAGTACACCCTCACAGGTATAATCCTATGGGTCAAGTGCAACAACGATTGGCAGTGCTACCATCATTTGCAGCACCAATCGCCACATCTGTCCAAGCTCTAGTCATTTCACCTACCCAAGTCCAAGTTCAACCAGATGTTTCTCAAAATTTAATAACTACTATTGAGTCATTAATAGCATGGTTAGAAACTATGGAAGGGAAGTGTGCGCATGTTCAACCAGAAAAGAAATTTTACCCTCAATGGGTAGATTCAATTTCTCCTCCATCCAGTTTTGGGAACCCTTTATTCCCTATTTTCAATGGATCAGGCGATCCTGAATAATATTTGACGCATTACGTGTCTTGTTGCGATCCTATGATGGGAACTCCTGAGTAGCAAGAAGTAGTGAAACTTATATTCTTCGTGCGGACCTTGCAAGGACAAGCTTTTGTTTGCTATACAAGCATGCAATCCCGGTCAATTACCAGATGGGAGGATCTTAGCCAAAAATTTCTCCTTCAGTTCAGCTCAACTTTGCCAAAGACAACCGTTTTCAATCATAAAAACTGTAAGAAAAAGGAGAATGAAAGAGTCTCTTATTTCATTGCTCACTGGAAGGGATTAACATATTCTTTGAGTTTAGCACTCCCTCAAGAAGAATTGTTTCCAATCTGTGTGGAAAATCTATATGATGAATTACACACGCCATTAATCCTCATGAAATACAACGGAGGGTTTCACGACCTTACTTCAATCACTCAGTAGATTGAAGACTCCCTTATACAGGCTAAGGCTAAATCTCGTGTAATTCCATCAGCTCCAGGAATGAGAATGGGTAAAGTAGAAACTACTGCAGTTATTCTCAAACAAGAACCTGTACATATTTCTACCTCAAAACCTTCATCTTCTCGAAGGGCTCCACCTTCTGAGTGCCAACAAAAAAGGTCTTTTTGTCCAGATGATCATAAAGATCAAAGATGAAAACAATTTGAGGATCTGAAGAGAAAAACATACACTTTCCGAAATGAACAAATTCCTGGTTATTTCATTTAGGCTCTGGAAAACAATTTGGTTCAATTTCCAATACCCAAGAGGCCAAACAATAAAGGACATGATGATCGTCCTAATTATTTCCCTTTTCATCAAATGTCGGGGCATCCCATCCAGGAGTGTTTTGTCTTCAAAAACCTCCTAAAAAAGATGGTCGACTCGGGACAGGTCACATTGAATGGCTCCTCAGCCCAGGTAGCATGTGTCACTACTATAGTTCCAGATGAGGAATGTGAATGGCAGGAAGTCAAAAGAAAAAATTCACAAAAGTATGATGATTGGATGGTCAGAAAGACAATCAATAGAACTCAGGCTATTTTGCGAACACAATTAAGGAAACCAATTGTGTCTTATGCCATGAATGTTGTGGCAAAACCCTCTTCATCAGAGGGAAAGTCCTCAAAGAAACGGCATGATTCAAAGAAAGAAAAAGAATCAGAAGAAGATGAGTATGTGTCAAAGACTAAGTCATCTTTGACTTTGGATGACTTCATGCCATCTACTTCAAAGCCACAGGCACCGCCCCACCAAACGGCACAGCCTGAACAGGCTAATTAGGCAGAGTCTTCATCAGACGAAGAGTTAATCTTTGGTTCTGTTAATATGATTCAATTAACATATCCATATGCCAGATTTTTGAAGAAGTATTTTGTATAAACTGCAAAGTACTTATGTCCCTGCAACATGACACAAAACTGTGCAGCACCAGTTCGTCCTTGCTATATGACATTAAACTATACGGGAACGGTCCAAGCATATGACCCTAAACTATTTGTACTAATGTCCCTAAAACATGACACTAAACTATGAAGCACCAGTTCATCCATGTTATATGACATTAAACTATACAGCAACAGTCCAAGCATATGACCCTAAACTATTTGTACTAATGTCCCTGCAACGTGACATTAAACTGTGCAGCACCACTTCGTCCTTGCTATATGACATTAAACAATACAGCAATAGTCCAAGCATATGACCCTAAACTATTTGTACTAATGTCCCTGCAACATGACACTAAACTATGCAGCACCACTTCGTCCTTTCTATATGACATTAAACTATACAGCAACGGTCCAAGCATATGACCCTAAACTATTTGTACTAATGTCCATGCAACATGACACTAAACTATGCAGCACCACTTCGTCCTAGCTATATGACGTTAAAATATACAAAAGGAATTTAATATGTCCTACATGACATTAAACTGTACATCATCCTTACTATATGACGTTAAACTATACAGAAACGGTCCATACATATGACCTTAAACTATTTGTACTTTCGTCTCACATGACGCTAAACTGTGAAAAAGTTCCCTAAATGGTCATGAATGACCTTAAACTGACACTAGGTCCTGTATGACCTTAAACTACATCATCAATGGTCCATGCATATGACCCTAATCTATTTGAAAGTCCCTTACGTCCAGCAAGACGTTAAACTGTGATGTCCTAACTATATGACACTAAACTGTATAAAAGTCCCTTACGTCCGAAAAAACATTAAACTACATAATCATTAAATGTCCTATATGACCTTAAACTACACCACCATCCAGCATGACATTAAACTGCACCATCCACTATACATGCATATGACCTTAATCTATTTGCACTTTCGTCCAACATGATGCTAAACTGTATCATCCATTTTTCATCCAATATGACGTTAAACTGGGGAAAAAAATCCCCAATGCATCCAACATGAGGTTAAATGGTGTACTCTTTTGTCCTCACTGCATGACATTAAACTGCACAGTCTCCCTTTCGTCCAAAATGAAGTTAAACTCTATTGTACCCATCGTCCTAACTACATGACGCTAAACTATACAGAAAGTCTATGATATGTCCTACATGACATTAAACTGTACTTTTGTCCCTGCTACATGACACTAAATTGTGCAGCACCAATAGTCCTAACTGAAAGAATTTAAACTGCATAGTCCCTTCATACGTCCTACATGACATTAATCTATGTATTGTTAAGGTTGTTGCTAGCTCTCGTTTCTCACACCGAGTATGACTCACGTGAGCTTAGAGAAAACCTCAACCATAACACTCTCTTTGGGCTACTAACCATGTTTAAGTCCCAACATCATTTTTTAGGTCGTTGTCCCCAAGAACAACTTGATCATTAATTCATTCATTAATTGATTGAACTACATGAACTTTGACCCTTTCCTTCTAGGCTGGGTATGTAGGAAACCTCCCAAGGTTCAAGCCCAAAAACAATCTCATCACATCGGTTCACCTCCATCTCATACGATGTTGATTCGTGAAACCACCCCTAGAATCAATATCTTTACATTGGTTCACATTCGTCCTTGTTATACGACGTTAAACTATACTACACTTTTGTCCAGTATGACAATAAGATAAAATTTCTTTGATACCCTCACCAGAGAGGGAACCTTTATTTTCATTGATTTTTCAATCATGTTTCATTTCAAAGACTACGTGCATACGTGGCAATGCCCGAACCTTTTATCTTGGGTTAAACCATCATTGCACTAACGTCCCCTTTCACCCTTCACATGTATGAACCAAATTTGTACAGAGGGTATTTCTAGAACTACGTGGGCTTGATTCCCATCCTTATGGGATACGTAGGAATGTTCGAGTGTCCCTTGAATCCAGCCCCAAGTCTTTGGGCCTAACCCCAAATTCCATTTTCAGTCCCTTGGCTGAAAAGTCCCCATGAAAACACACACTGTGTATTTCTTACAATGGTCCAAGATTTATGACCCAACCCACATGATGTTAAACTGTAGTCTAAGAACTACGTATGTCTTGATTCTCATACTTATGGGATATGTAGTGAAGTCCAACATTTCAATTCAGGACCCAGCAACAACATGATTATGGTTAGCATTGATCTATGTATCTCTGTATACATTGAACAATACCCATATTTATGTGTCATAATCATAACCTTAAATATTTTCAGATCCTCATAACCCTTTTCATGACTTGTAGTCACAAAAATGTCAAACTTCTGAGAGTTCTTTTTCCTGACTATGAAGCACGTGCCCATAGGCGGCCTTGCATAAACAGTCTACATAACAGACTTGTTAGCCAGAAGATACTATTATTTGACTATGCAGCCAATGCCCATAGGTGGCCCTATATAATTCAACCCCCTAACGGGTTTGTCGGATAGTGGTAACTTCATTCATGAGAAGAATGCCTCTTTTGTCCATATTTTTCTTAAATGACAGTATGTAGGGATCCGCAAAAAAATATCCATCCTTAACATATTTGTCCCATATCCTTTTTCATGATCTGAAAGTGTTCAAGTCTATGGCTTATATTCTCCTTCCCTACGTTTGCGTCAGACCTTCGTAGGAGTGATATTCATCCAGTTCTTCGATAATCTTTTTTGGAAATATCTTCTCCAAATTAAAGTACCTCTTTCCATATACCAAACTCTATACTTTGGAAGATTTGAATCTCCATAAACATTCACTGGCTTTTAGCGATAGGAAATTAAATTTCCGAGAGTTCTTTTTCCTGACTATGCAGCATGTTCCCATAGGCGGCCTTGCATAAACATTCTACATAACAGACTTGTTATCCAAAATATACTATTTTATTTGACTATGCAGCCAATGACCTTAGGTGTCCCTACATAATTAAACCCCCTAACGGGTTTGTTAAATAATAGTAACTTAATTCTTGGAAACTACTTCTTCTGATTCCTTTTAGCTCTTTTTCATATCATTCCTCAGATTCAAATATTCTTAAGCCATAGTTTACATTCTTTTCTATCATAATTGAGTATGGTAATATGATTTCAGATGGATTTTTAAGGAATTGAGTCAATTATAATCCAATTCCGTCAAAGATATTTCGACCTTAAACATTAGCCTTTTTAAGTCTGACGTGCATGACTTTAAACTACCCACAAAAGGCAAAGGAACTCTGAATAAAAGTCAAGTTCCAGCCCACTAATCATATATTTATTATGATTTAGGTAACATTGAGAAATTAAAATGTTTGAAGTTAGTAGGGTTATTTACATTAATCCTAGTAAAAAAATGTGCTTACTAGGCCCATTGGCTTAGGTAAAATCTAAAGCATGTAGAAAAAGAGAATGCAAGTACAAATGATTGAAGATGAAAGTGTTTTTCATTGATGCACAAGAGTTAGAAGGACATCCACAGACTAGAGTCTCTTCACTTTTTCAATAATTACAAGAGTCTTTCAACATAAGTCTTCAATTGATTTACGGCATCCCGAGCTTCATCAGCAACCACCTGGAATTCATCCATTCAACTGGATACAATAAGGGATGCAGTGATACCAGCTCTTCATGGAACAATTGTATAAGAATGTTCTTGAGTACGATTTGAGAAAATTTTCTGCTGATCAAACAGTGACTCTGTTTCTGTCCAAGTGACTTGGAAGATGGATACATGGATTTGAGAAGTGAGCATTGGAAGTAAAGAGCCATTTGGAAAGAGTACGCTTTTCAAATTTTTCTCTAATTCCATGTTTTTCTTCTCTCCACCAACCGACAGCGGAAAACATTTCAGCCCATGGGTTTTCCATTTTCATATCTGTAAGGAAATGACATGGAGGAATTTGAAAGTTCACACCATTGTTGTTTCTCTTAATGCACAACATAACCGAAACAGAGGAGTGACAGTGCGTCTACATTTCAGGCGTATAGTTATTTGTATATAGAACATTGAATTCTTGCAGATGACCATGACCACACAGAGGAAGATGGATGCTCTGTGGGAAATTAAGATGATATCTCTTCAAGTACCTAGCCAAATCTGGGAAAGTGATGTCGCAGATATCATAGTAATCATGGCCAATGATGTTCATCATGTCATCAATCCTCTTGCTAGCCAGTTCATCAGCCATTCCAATTCTCTAAGGAGCCATTGAATCTGCACAAAAGTTGAATAAACTAACTCGTAAATGGGTTTATTTTTCATAAAATTTGTGAAAGAATTCAGAAAAATGGAAAAGGCATTAAGCCACACAAGTCTAAAACTTGGCGCGCAAGTTTGAATGTGACGTGAAAGTATTTGATGCACAGGTATCACTGCGCAAGTCAAGATACCTTGACAGTAGCACGCCATCAAGGAAACACCGAAAAACAGAGCAACCTGCGTGGTTAAGGTGACCTGCGCGGTGAGAGCTTGAAGGTTAGAAGTCTGGAAATCTGGATGCTTTGTACAGAAGTGAGGCCCTCTATTTATAGACGCGGCCAGAACCCTACGCACCGTACCCTGTGTGCCCAGGTCCTGCACGATGCGCACTTGTGTGCCACCCTCTGCTCCATCAAGACTTGCTCTCCCCCTTTTCTTTGGATGTCTTCGATTTACTCAGAGTCAAATCCTCATTTCTTTTGGATTTAACTATGAGGGGGGACTTTTGGTGATGCTCCTTTTTCTTCACAGAGTCCAAAGGAATGTAAAGGGAAACTACTTAGCACAAATTGATCCATCCTTTAAAGAAAATATCCAAAATCGACAAAGGGATGAACAAGGTGAAGATTGCCAATAAGTCGCACAAGTTTCCTCATAGTCAAGAAAGTGGACTTGCGCAATGCATTGTGGTCGCAGAAGTGACTTGGGCAACCTATGTGATAACCGCTCGGGGTCTTCTCCCTGCCTATAAATAGACCCTGTGGGCCCCCCATTTGAGGAGGAATTTTTTTCCAGAAACTCAGATTTGAGCTCCCGACGCCCCAGTCTATTCTCAGAGCTTCCGGAACACTTATAAGGTAATTTCTTACCTAGAACGGAAGATCTAAAGAGGGGGATGAAGGCCTAAGTGTTGAAACTCATCAACACTTGCGCGCCTAGGTGACCAGCCCTTAAGAAAAATGGCCACACTTGCGCGCTGCCTTACTCCTTCAATAGAAATTGTGCGCCCCTCTGCTGGAATAACCTCAAAAGGATTCTAAAGGCCTTAAACAATGGTCTCTCAAGTATTACCCTACTTATTGAACACCGTTCATGTACAAAACATGTCGCACAGGTGTATACCTGCGCGACCATGACTTGCGCACCCACGCAGTACCTGCGCTCCTGCCAGGACATGTGCGCCCCTGCCTTTTTAGATGCGTTTCTTCCCTATTTCACCCCTCTTAAGCCATTACACATTTCCTATTCAAGATTGAGTCTTCAAGACACTCTTCAAAGCCATTTATGGCATGATTTCTTGATTTTACATCCTTATCTGAAAGGAATTTTTTGGAATATCTCTCAAAACCTAGTGATTTACACATCTTTATGTCACTAAAGATTGAGATTTCATTCATTTAACCTCATAATTTAAGATGAGAGAATCCTTAACCTGGGTCTCTTTTTCAGGAATAATCCCCCGTCATAAGTCCTCTAAATTTTGGGCATCCTCCTCAGGAGTAGGCCCCTGATCCCCTAACCTGGGCATCCACCATAGGAGTAAGCCCCAGTGATAATTCTTAACTTGAGAATCTTCCTTCGGAGTAAGCCCCAATTCTTAAAGTTCCCAAATCTGGGAATCCTCTTTAGAAGTAAGCCCCAGTCCCCTAATTTGGGCATCCTCTTTAGGATTAGGCCCCAAACCTTAATCCTTGACCTAGGCCTCCTTTTCAGGAGTAAGCCCCAATCTTAATTTCTCTTAACTAGTCCTAATTTACCTTGGATCTGCGATTCCTTTTCAGGAGTAAACCCCAATCATAAGTATTCTCCTAATTCGGGCATGCTTTTCAAGAGTAAGTCCCAAGTTAGAGTATTCAAAAACCCCATGAAGCACATATACCTTTGTGGACCTTGTTCTTGGATTTCTTCCCTAAAGTAAATCCTAACCTTCATTTATCTGGCTAGTAATACATACATAATTCCCACATCATTTCTTATGATTGCATTATTCATGGACTCATTGTCTAATTATTACCAATACCTCTTGGTTCTCACACCAAGTATGACTCACGGGAGCTTAGAGGGTAAAAGTAATTATGACATCCTTCTTTGAGCTATCAATCATAAACATCATACTACCTTACTCGAACTATGTGGGTTCTGATTCCTTTCTAAACAAAGGATACATAGGTAGCCCGTCTACGGGTTCGATCCCAACTCTAAAATAATCCATGTCCTTCGAAATGAAAATAAACTTCAAGTGCCCCACTGAGTGGCTTTAAAACCAGCATGGCCATCATAATGACCAAGAGACTTCTATATAAATGTTTCTAAGGGTACCATTGACCAAGAATCTCTAATTAATACAGATGATTTTCTATAAATTAAGAACCTCGAATACATATAAAAGATTCTCATAAATTTCCTACATATTGATAATTGATTGTCAGATCTGAAGGAAAGCTCATTTTATACTTGGTAATGTAATAAGGATTCACGAACATAACTCAAATCTATAAAGAGAGTTCCGGAGTAGACAATAATTCCCCTCAAAAAGGTGTGATGAGTCCGACCTCCCATCCTCTCGACCAATGCAAATTCCTAAGCCTCATCAGTCCACAAACTCATGAGAACCTACCTTTGGAAAGTAGGTCCGAATGGATGTGGAATCATTGGATGTTTCCGGTTCTACGAACAAACCCATTTGAAACCGATCAGAACATTTGAACCTCCCATCAAGGCGGTCATCCCCGGATTCTGAGGGAAATAGGGGTTTTGGTGTCAATCACCACCACTCACCAGAACCGGCTCAATCTTCAAATGAATCGATTTCGCAGAACTCCTTCAGCACTTCGTTGCTTGGAGAAGCTGTACCGACACCTCTTCTCAAGATCCATATAAATAGGTGAAGGGGTGTCAAATGATGTCAGAAATTAATGGGAGTTCATTTTCTAGGAAGATTCCCAAATTCATTAATGAATATGTTACTAGGATTGATGGGTCAAGCCATTCAATGGCTTGACACATTGCTAGTCCCACCACTGTTTGTCCGTTGAAGAATAAGATTGAAACAAAAATTAAATAATAAAATTATTTTATTTTATTTCCCTAAAAAGTCTCAAAACCTAACTATTCCTCTCGACCTGCTGCAGTCGATGTGAATCCTCCATTAATAGAATCTTGGCACTGAGAATTCAATGGCACCCTAGGATTTTTAATTCGAGCACCGGTTAAAAAATTATAAAATATCCACTCATGCGTTTACTAAACATACATGAAAAAAGACTAGAAAATTATTAAAAGTCACCCTTGACTCACGCCGGTCAAGGTTAACATTTTCTTAAGGAGAAAACGCCTCAACTAACTCAACATTAATCTCGGATTTCAAATCCGAGTTACCATTTAAAAGTAATGTATTTTACAATAAAATAGTTGGTCACTTTATTGTTTTATTTACGGCCAAAAACATTCACTTGGGGACTGCCCCAGATGAAATTAGTATCTACCTAATGAATTCATACCCTCAAGAGTTCAGTAGTGCTCTCAGATTTTCAATCTAAGTTACCATTTGTGAGTTAAAAGCATTTGAAAATTAAAATAATTTATTTAATTATTTTATCTATGATTATGCCATTTTTTGGTTTTCTTAAAGGAGGCCTATGTAGACTAAACTTATGTCACACCAAGGGTAAACCCACCATTATGAACCCAACAGTGCCATCCAATTTTTGATACAGGCAATTGTTTAAGAGTTATTCCACATTTTTAGGAAAACTTCTTATGTGCGTTAATTAAATATTATCAAAACATCAACAAATCATATCAGGAATTCCGGGCCTCAGAATCACGCGTCGTTAGATTTTGAGGTCTTGAAATTATTTTGTATAATTAAAAATAATACACCGAAATTCTGGGACATTACATTCCCACTATGAAATGGTTTTATGTCCCTGAAAGCCACAATATAGACTATGGAAAAAAATCGGAGTAGTGAACATGAAACTGAGCCTCCCACTCCCATGTGCTATCCTGGAGGTTCCCATGCTGCCAGTGAACACGCACTAGAGTTATCGACCACCCAAAAAGGACCCACTCCAGTCAATCCTCAATCTCTACGGGAACATCTATAAACATCTCCCCATCGTCTATGTCCATATCTCGATGGTCGATATCATGTGATGGATCATGTATGCATCTCCTCAGCTGAGGCACGTAGAAAACATTATGCACTCAGTGTATCTATGGGGAAAGAGATAGACGGTAGGGACCCCAACAACATTTGACACCCCCACCTATTTATATGAAACATGGGAAGAGCGGTTGGTAGTGAATCTCCACGAAACGAATTGCTGAAGGATTTCCGCGACATCGAGCCCTTGGAAGAGGAAGACGGTTTTGGTGAGTGGTGGCGATCGACACCAAAACTGTGAAAGAGGATCGACGATCAAGCAATATCATTAGAGGCTATTGTGGGAACGACACACACTGACCCACTTCCTCAATTGCGGGCGTTTATTCATTTTTCACGAGGTAGGGGTGGATTCTTATTTTAAAATAAAGCGAATTTTCTTGAACCCTTAATTTCATCCCCCGCTTGATTTTGAGCTAAGGAGGAGGGCGCGGGCCTAACTGACTCCGCCCGAACCCTCCGCAAATTTTATAAACATATGCCTTAGTGGAAGACCGCCAGTGTAGTGGAATTGACCGGCTTCGAAGGAGGTGGTGCAACGATGCTTGCCGCAAAAGGAGTTCATGGCACGAAGCCACGACAGTCATCATAGTGGTCCGCACTGACCGACCGTGGGCGGCGGAGCGGTGCGCCATACCGCGTCACTAGAGACTTGGTCGGCACACCGATCGGCTACAACGGATCAGCGGGACTTGCTGGGGTCCCATGGGTGACTTGGTAGTGCCTAATGGCACGAATTCTTGGTGTTCCAAAGTGTAGGGGGGATGCTCACCTTTTGCGCCAGCTCGAGCAGACCGCGTTGCCCAGTGGGCTAGGCCTCCTGCCCCACCACAATCTGGGCCACCCCATTACAGGCTGGGATACGCCCCACCATGGGCCGGACCGCACCCCACAATAGGTCGGGCTGCCTACCCCCCATGGGCTGGGTCGCTCCCTATCGTGGGCCAGGACGCCCCATTAATGGCCATGTCGCCCATCACGGGTCTGGCCTCTCTTGTACAGGTCGGGCCGCCTATCGCGGGTCGGGTCACTCATCTTGGGTCGGGCTTCCCCATCGTGGGCCAGGCCACCTCCTTGTGGGACAAGAAAGACCTCAGTCTTTCCCAGCCAGGTCAAACCCATATAGGGTCAGGCCAGGTCAGTCTGACTGGGTCGGACCAGACTTGGGCCTAACCAAGCCCAGAAAGGCAAAAGGGCCATATCTTGAGAACTGGACATCCGTTTGATGAACCATATACAGAGTTGGGATCCTTGGATCAAGATGGAATTTTTGGTTAAATCTTATTGAGTTTGGAGACAGTTGGATTATGGGAGGGTTGCATCGAACCGGAATCCAACCGGGCCCCCAGAGCTAAAACACTTATAACTCACAGACCGTGCGTCTGATTGTCACACTGTCTGTCGCATTGGAACCCTTAATACATGAACAACCATTGGGTTACTACTTTTTAGAGCTTAGTAATGGTTGAGGTACGACCGATATCTCAAGGGATGATTCTACGAAACTCAAGCACACAAGGTGCAAGGAATCCAGTTGCTGGTAGTGAGGCTGTGGTTGGAGATAGATCATGCGGAGTTTAGCGCTCAGTGATCCTATGTGTGTCAGCGCATACCAATCCTATTTGGTTTAGCGCTCAGCAATCCTGTGTGGGTCAGTACTAACCTATCTTGTGTGGGTCAAATCCTGTGTGGGTTTTCGCTCAATGATCATGTGTGGGTTAGTGAATACTGATCATGTGGGGGTCATATCATGTTTGCGTCAGTGGGAGTTAGTTAACTATCGACTCTAGGAAGGTCGGATACAATGTGGATTATTACAGGGGTTAATACCTATCTATATTGTGTGGGTAAAACTTCGTATGGTTAGAAGTAGTACCTCTTGACAGAATAAAATGATCTAGCTTCGCGACAAATCATATGTACTTCTATACTTCATTGAAAACCCGGTTTGAGCTAGGATTTCTATCTTCGTGGTGTTACCTTTGTGATACTTCTATCTTCGCAGTGTTACCTATGTGTTACTTCTAGCTTTGTGTTGTTACCTGTGTGGTACTTCTACCATTGCAGGGTAACACATGTGGTACTTCAATCCTCACGGCGTTACCTGTGTGGTACTTCTACTTTCATGTTGTTACCTGTGCGGTACTTATACCTTGGTGGATTTACCTATGTGGTAGTTCTACCTTCTTGGTGTTTCATGTGTGGTACTTCTACCTTCATGGTGTTCCCTATGTGGTACTTCTATCTTCATGGTGTTACCAGGGTGGTACTTCTACCTTTGTGGTGTTTCCTTTGGGGTATTCATCCCTCATGTATGAGATGCGTATATCTTGATAACTTAGGTATATGTATGGGCATATAACTAAGTAGAGTTGATTTCATTGTTTGTGGTTTTTCATTGTGGAACTCTAGGATACCTATGGGCGTATCGGGGTCCCATAACTGTATCGTTATACTCACCCTTTCACGGGCTTCGCCTGCACCATGTTGTGTCTTGTGAAGACGATGAGTAGTTGGGTTGAGACTTGACGGAGCCAGGACTAGGCCGTATATAGAGGATACAGGATGACATGGAGTGCGGCAGAGACGATGTGTACATACAATTCAAACAACCCATAGCTGGGCTGAGACATGAGGTAGCCTGGACTAGGCGGTACATAGTGGAGACGGGCTGGCGTGGAGTGTTGTAGAGATGATCTGTACCTACCCTTCAGGTAGGATCCTTGGTGGACAATCTTGCATCTGTTTCGTACGTTTCATTTGTACTTGTAATTTTCTTGTTGGGCTTTTATTACAACCCCTTTTACCTTCATCACTCTTTTACTATGGTTGTTTACTTCACAATTTCTTCTTATTGTATTCTTTGACCGTGTTTTTGTACATGTTTAAATGAAATTCCTTCCCGTTTTAGGGAATATTCCTTTTGGAGATGGTATCTAGCCCCTATCCTATGGATGGCGATCTTGGGGTAGTCACGTCATGGTCCCAAGGGATGGGTCGTGACAATATAATTTGTCACTTTTAAATGGTAACTTGGATTGGAAATCTAAGAGTACCGTTGAGTTCGTTGGGGTGTGTTCTCCTTTGACAGAGCCTAACCTCGACCGGAATGAGTCGAGGGTGACTATTACTAATTTTTTGAACTTTTTTTTAGTTACGTTTAGTAAATGCATGAGTGTCATTTTTCAAACATTTGAACCGGTGCTCGGATTAAAAACCAAGAACACTGTTGATCTCACAGTGCCGATATTTGCTTAAGGAGACCTTCACCTCGTCCACAGTAGGTCGATGGTAGGAGTTAGTTTTTCAGAATTTCGTTGGAGGGTTGGAAAAATAAAATAATAAAAATAATTTACTTTTATTTTATTTTTAAACCCTCCCATTTGAATCATGAAGGTGGGGACCACATGAGGGTGGTCTTATTTTAATGTTGGGCATTAAATGCCCGGTTACACAAAATGGGTAACCACTTTCCTCTTTAATTAATAGGATTCATTAATTCTAAATTAATGAATCAACTTGTTAATAAAGAGTTATTTTATTTACTCTTCTAGTGGATTGTATTCCCATTGGAAAAAGGGAGAGGAAGCATGGGCTGGAAAATCCTCCAACGAAGAACCACCCCCCAATGAAGAATGAGGACAACACCTGATCCTGGATCAGAAACATGTTGAGGGAGCAAGGAACATCGGCGTCCCTTTCAACAACCTCCCCTTCCTCCTCGTGATATATACAACAGACGTTTGAGGTAAGGATTTATTTTGAATTATGATTTAATTTATTTGATAATTCTTCATATTCTGGATTTACAAAGATGATGGGAAAACTAACATGGTCATCATTCCACACACATACCTTGCCTCTTATCTTTTGTTCTTCGCACGTTCTTCATGTGTTCTTCGACGCCAAATATTTAATGACACGGGAAACACAACGTTTTTCCAAGAACAATATATGGACATGGATCCCTTGACCCATGGATCATGAATATGTGAACGACATAATTTTCAGGCATAGAATGAAGCCATCATGGCTTGAGGAAGGAGGGGCGGTGCGCGTTTGCGCAGCCAGTTTAGCAGGAGGTCGTGGCCCATCAGCCGCGACCGAGCAAGGTGGATGCCGACCTCCGGATAGCTGCATAGCAGAGGGGTGACACTATCCACGTATATGGAGTAAGAGGTCATGGTAGCTTGGCCGCGGTGGAGGGTGGAGGGCGGTCGACACCCGGCCAGCCGCAGTGGAGCAGCGACGCGTGACTGTGATGGTGGGAGGAGGACCGACCGGAGGACTGGCCAGTCGTAGTGGATTTGGGGGACCCGCTCAGGTCCTACAGGTGACATGGCTACACATAAAGGTGTTTCCCTTTGCTGTTCCGAACAAAAGGGGGGCCACTGCCCCTTTAGTGCCAGCTCGGGTGGATCACACTGCCTAGAGGGCTGGGACGGTCTATCCCCTTCGTGGCCCAGGATGGACACAAATCGGGTCGGTTTGACCTGAACTAGGTCGGCTTGGCCCAGGCTGGGTAGGTCCGACCGAGTCGGACTAGACCCGGGCCCATCCGGGTCCTGTTTTTCCATTGTAGCCACATCTAGTGAACCATGCGTCCATTTGACGAACCATCTACAACATTAGAATCCTTCGATCGAGATAGTCCTTTTGGTATACTCCACTTGAGTTTTGTATAAAGTTAGAGTGTGGCTGGATTGGATCAAACCCTGAATCCCACCGGGCCCTCAGAGCGGAAATGCTAATAAATTATAGATCAGGCATCCGATTGATGCGTCGTCTATTGCATTGGGTCCTTTATGGCATGAAAAATCATTTGGATAATTCTTAATGGGACTTCGTGCCTGTCGAGGTACGACTGATACCTTGAAGGAAATATTCTATTGAACTCGAGTGCACTGGGTGCGAGGAATCTAGTGGCTGACAGTGAGGTGGAAGTTGGAGATGGATAATACAGAGGTTAGTTACCTATCGAATATGGGAATGTTAGATCCTGTGTGGGTCATTGCGGGGGTTAGTACCTATCGATCCTGCATGGGTATGCACTCAACGATCCTGTGGGGGTCTGCTCATACTGATCCTATGTGGGTCAGATCCTATGTGGGTCAACGCTCAACGATCCTATATGGGTTAGCGCATAACGATCATGTCTGGGCCAGCACTCCGTGATCCTGTGTAGGTCAGTGCATACCGATCATGTGTGGGTTAGATCCTGTGTGGGTAATTGCGGGGGTTAGTACCTATCAATCATGTGTGGTCCAGACTCTTTATAATCAGCAATAGTGCCTCTTAATAGAATAAGATGACCTAGTTTCACGGCTAATAATCTATACTTCTATACATTACTGAAAACCGTGTTTGAGTTGAGACTATGTTTGCACTATGACTTTTACCAACATGGTGATACCTGTGTGGTACTTTTTCCCTTCATGTTAATATCTTTTTTGTGCTACCAGTGTGGTACTTTTACTTTCATGGCACTATCTTCATGGTGATACATGTGTGGTATTTTTACCGTTGTGGAACTATCTTTGTGGTGATACCTATGTGGTACTTTCACCTTCGTGGTACTCTCTTCATGGTGATACCTGTGTGGTACGTTTACCTTTGTGGTACTATATTTGTGGTGATACCTATGTGGTACCTTTACCATCGTGGTACTATCTTTGTGGTGATACCTGTGTGGTGCTTTTACCTTCATGGTACTATCTTCATGGTGATACCAGTGTCGTACTTTTACATTCATGGTGTTACCTTCGTGGTGTTACCTTTCTCGTATTCTTCACTCATGTATGAGATGTGTCAATCTTGATAACCTAGGTGTATGTATGGGCATATACCAAAGTAGAGTTGATGAATTTATTTGTTGTTTTACTTTGTGAGACTTTAGGAGACCTATGGGGAATCAGGGTCCCTACTGAGTATTGTTATACTCACCCCTGCATGGGCTTCACCCACACCTTGTTGTGTCTGGTGTAGATGATGTACAACGTCGATCGAGGCTGTGGTAGCTAGGACTGGACAATGCGCGTAGGTGGACCATTCAGCGAGACGTGACCCAGAGGAGACGGACAGACATGGAGTGCTGATGAGGCGATTTATACCTACCCTTCACGTAAGACCCATGGTAGAAGATCCAGGAGCTACTTTCACTTTTTAGTTGTATTTCTACTTTTTTAGTTGTACTAGTATTTTTAGTTGGGCTAGTATTCTGGCCCCTCTACATTTAGCAATCTTTTTACTAAAACAATTTATTTAGTGGTTTCTTCTTGTTGTGTTCTACTCTGTATATATATAGGTTTAAAGGCAATGCCTTCCCATTTTAGGGATACACCTTTCTGGTTCTAGTTTCTAGCCTCTGGCCTAAGGAAGGCCGGCTTTGGGTAGTCACGGTACGGGCCCCAGGGGACGGGTCATGACAAAGTGGTATCAGAGGAGTTTGGTTCTACCGAAGAACTAGGACTATGATATTTTCTATGCGGTAATAGTGTTAAGTTTTATGTGTGTGGTTTTTAGTTTGGGGAATCCAGTGTTGGTGCGGCAGCTGACGTATCCACACACCAAGACCCTGAATTATAATTTCTGACTCAGCACATGAAAACACAGATTATTTGTGTTTTTAAATAGTTTTTATTTTGAATTCTGTGGAGTCAACTCACCAGGTATTACTTAATGATTGTGGAACTCCTGTTCCTTATCAGGATGTTGCCGCCTAGATAGACTTCCAGATATCCTGAGAGAGTATGCGATGATGGCCCACTGAGTGATGTGGCCTCAGTGATGGGACCTCTTGTGGTGTTACCACCTTTGGGTGGTGTACCAACAGCACCACTACCCGTTGGGCAGTCGTTACCACGAGCTCCACCAATAGAAGATGCACAACGACTGAGTGCGTTTCACGAGTTCCAACGGTAGAGGCCTCTATGGTTTCAAGGTGAGATAGATTTCTAGGTAGCTGAGGACTTGATGCAAGCTGTGGCTAGTGATTTCCACCTAGTTGAGACAGTGGTAGAGCAGATGGTGATCTTATCATCTAGTCTTTTCCAGTGAGTGACCATGAGGATGGTCTACATAATGATGAGGCTTCAGTATGTAGACCGTTGCTGGAGATAGTACCTTTGTGTAGTGTGTCATCTATATCACTACCAGTCGGGTAACATTTACAACTGGAAGTACTAGTAGAGGTCACATTTAGGCTTTGTTCCTTACACAAGTTTCAGTATCAGATACCCCTAAGTTCCAAGGCAAGCCCAACTCATAGGCGGCTGAGGACAGGCATGAGGAAGTGGCTAAGAGTTATCTAGAGCTTCTATAGCTTCTTTAGGATTACATGTTGGTAGATGAGTATTCTTCAAGGCATACCGACCATTCTGGGTACTCAATGAATGCGATACGATCAGTGGTTCAGGGTTCAGACATCTGAGCGCGGTGTGTTTAGAGACGTCTGATCCAACACTATTCTTCTATGCATTCATACCTATGTTAGGGTTCTAGAGAGAACCTTTTTAGTTAAATTTTATTTTGATTAGCAGATACAACTAATGAATGTTAGTAGTGGGAAAGTAAGAAACTGGGGCCACTCTCAGAGACATGGGCGTGTAAAAATGTTTCGTGAAGAAGAAGTGTAAGGGATAGATGAATCTATAGGGCTATAGATGTGGAAGCAGAGCTAGGACATCGGCATGAGGTGGTATACATTTATACATGTTACAAAAAACCCTATTGTGGTCCCCACCAGGCTCTGGGAGCTAGAGGACATGAGAATGGAGTAGCTACAAGTGGTCAAGGAGTGCGACCCAAGGGCTCAAGGAATGATTCGATTAATGGTCTGAGTCTACTAATAGCTACTATATTAATAGACATAGGAACCAATCATGCCTTCCATCCATGAATATTTCCCAAAACAAAGAGTTTCTGGTTAAGTCATTAACATGACCTTCATGTCTAGAGGTATCTTTTGGAGGAGAGTTGGTCATCACCCTTACACTGATGGTGTGATTTGACCCTTGAGGTGAGAGTTTAAGTTGTAACATCTTAGTGGTAACATCGAGGACTTATGAAATTAGTTTGGGTAAGAACTAGACATCCATAGTTTATACTCAGATTGACAGTATTTGGGAAAAAAGTTGTGGTTTACCTACAACATTGTAGTGGGATTTTCCTTTTTCAGCCAAAAAGGAAACCAAGGTAGCACATGAAAAACTTATGCAAAGGAGGGTGCAACCGATCACTATTGAATCGGCCAAACTTACCATCATGGAATTAGGAGTATTGAGTTTTTAGTTCCCAGTAGAAGAGGCAGTGTGTGGGGGACATTCTTTAAAAAGATGTTTCTTGGTTTACCTACCTAAAGGGGGAGGGACTTCTACTTTGGCTGGGTACTACCAGAGTTTTAGACCAGACTTCTCCAGGGTAGCAGCACCGTTGTCAGTTTTGATGAAAAAGGGGGAGCCTTTCCAATGGATGGAAAAGTATCAATAGAGCTTTCAGGAGCTATGACAGAGACTAACAATTAGAACTATGCTACCCATGACCTGGAGTTAGTAGTAGTGGACATTGTGGTAAATATGTGGTAGAACTACTTGATGGGAGAGAATTTTATGGACTACTATGATCACAATAGTATCATGTATAACTTCTCTCAGAAATACCTAAAGATGAGACAACGACGATAACTAGACTTCCTTCAGTACTTTGAGTTTTATATATTCTACACTCCTGGGAAGGGGAACGTGGTAGAAGATGCACTCAGCAGGAGGTCTGGTCTGCAGTTGTTGAGTGAGGTGATAGAGGAGCTAGCTATGTTGTAGATATCCTTTATGGATAGAGATGGAGTAGCATACCTACAGTCTATAACAATCACTCCCCCACTCCTTCTGTGAGTTAGGGATGTGCAACTTGGGGACACATACTGTGAGACTCAACATGCTCAAATATCCATTGTGCATTCACCTGTTGGATTTTCTCAAGTTGGAGAGAACAAAATCCACTCCAGAGGATGTAATATGGTATCAGTGGTTCTACATGAGGTAGTGTTGGGTGAGTACCATACGTCCCATCTAGTGGTACATCCCGAAGTTTCAAAGATATACCAGTACCTATGGTGTCAGCACTAGTGGCCAGAGATGAACAAAATAGTGGCATAGTTTGTATCACGATGTCTCACTTGTCAGCAAGTGAAGATTGCATAGAGCTGGCATAAGCCTTATGCTGACAAGAGATGGAGACCATTAGTGTTTGAGAAGGGGGGCCACATTTTCTTGTGAGTCTCCCCTCGACGGGGAATACAGATATTTGACTGAAGGGTTATGTTATGAACAAATTTTGTCAAACCATTTCTGATATTTTAGAGGATTGGCGAGGTGGCATACAGCTTCGCACTACCACCACAGTTGGAGTGGAGGCACAACATCATTCATGTCTCCAAGATGTGGTGATACGTACATGACCCTTATCAAATAATCAACCATGGAGAGCTGGACATAGATGATTGGGAGACATTTATAGAGGTTCTGATAGATATTGAGGATCGACACGACCGGGTCCTTCATGGGTGGTCGATACCTCTGTTGCGCGTTCGCTGGCAGCACAAGAACCTCATGGATATCACATGGGAGTGGGAGGCTCAGATCCATGCTCAGTACCCCCATTTGTTTTATTAGTCTATGATGTGGATTTTGGGGACGTAAATCCTAATGGTGGGGATGATTTAATGTCCCAAAAAATACGTATAATTTTTTTATTTATATTGAATTATTTCAAGACTGTGAAATCAGATGGTGTGTGATTCTGAGGCCCAGAGTGCCTAGAATGATCCATCGAAATTTTGTTAAGATTTAATTTGTTCTTGTAATAAGTTTTCCAGAAAAGGTGGAATAACTATTAAATGGTTACTCATATTAAAAATCTGAGACCACCACTGAACTTGTGAGGGTATGTTTTCAATAGGCAGATACTAACATTGGCCTGCGCTGGCCATCATTAAAAGTATCTTCCTAAAGAAAGCAAACCCTCATGAGTTTATTGGTGGTCTAATATTTTTAATCCGAGTTAATATTTGTGAGTTATAGGAATTTGAGAAATAAAATAACTTTATTTAATTATTTTATTTATTTTTATTCCATTTTCTTGATTTTCTCATAGGAGGCTCGCACCGACTAAACTTAAGTCGTGCCTAGGGTAAACCATCCATCCCAAGCACAACGGTGCCCTCAGATTTCTGATCCATGTAACCATTTAAGTGTTATTCTAGTTTTTAAGAAAATTGCATATGCACACTAATTAAACCATAACAAAACATCGATGGATCATTCCAAAATGATTGGCTGAAAACACCGATTGCATGTGTGTTTTTAAAATATATCTTTGTGAACACTTTTAGTCAGCTCAAAAGGTATATCATATTAATTGTGGAGCACCTAAAACATTTCAGGATGCCTCCACGTAGACATCCTGCTAGGTTTCCAGGTAGACTACATGATGGCAGCCCCCTGAGCGATGAGGCTTCGCTGTAGGGACCCCTTACGGACGCTGATGCCACCAACCCCTGCAATAGAGGGTGCACACCACTTGAACACATTGCATGAGTTCCAGCATCAAAGGCCACTGATGTAACACCCCGAGATTTTATGAAAAATATTATTTTAATTTCATTAACGTCTTATGTTGTATTCTACACCAAGAATACCTTGCGCTATACGCAACACCGAATTAGCTTGCAGTATACGCAACACTATTCTTGGACAGTGTTACACACAATTTTGATAATAGTTATTCTACGCAACATTGAGTATATATATATATATATATATATTAAATGTATAAATGAAATATGTTTGGATTCTGTTATACGAAACAATGAAGGATTCTTTCACAACATGCAACCCTGACTTGGCTTGCATTACACGCAATCACGACCTTCCTCGATAGCGTGTGTTGTACACAATACCGGGTTTTAATAAACAATGTTATATTATTATAATATTGTCATGAACTAGCCGCTATGAATAGTATTAACTAAATTTTGAATTTTATAACATTATTATTCATCTTACACATTTCTAGAACATGGTATAAGAACAAAATAAATTTTTCGGGTAAAATAAGTATTTTTCAAAAAAATGCAGTTTTGCCGCCTTTGATGGCGCACCCACATTAAATCTATTTTTTGACATGTTTATAAGTTCAATTTGACAAAATAAAATTCTTCTTTGGAATCAAGAAATAAAAATTTACTTTGGATAAATTTTTCATATTATTCTGGTAACTTTCACATTTTAATGAATAGTAAAAACACGCTATATTTTAATTAAAAACAACTTTTTTCATCGTAATATCTTATGTGGTTAAATTATAATATCGAATGGTTTTAAAGTATAAATAGAATATATTTTTACCATTTAATATAATGTATGTCATTAGCATTGATTTTACCTTGAATTCGTAGGTTAAATCAATTCAATCTTTTGCAATGTTTTAAACAAAAACCCGTTTTTATTCGACAACGGGATTAATTTTAATTTAATTTCTGCAACTTCTGTGTATGGAATTTTAAAAAATGGATTCCATATTTGGAATCAGTGGGTCCAAATTATTTTAATAAGCTACTTTTTATTTTTGGGAATTATGAATAGTAACTACGGTAAATTTTATTTACCATAGTTAAAGGTAAATCGGGTAATTAAGGGTAAATATAATATTTTAAAATTACCCTAACAAATGTCAAAATCTTATTGGATGACTAAAAGTCGACCCATATCCCTTAAGGGTCAGATTAGAATCATTTAATGAACATTTGTCCATGAAAATAACTTAATTATTATTAAAACCAAAGAAAGTGACAACATGTCACTCTCTTAAATTTTATAAGTATATTAATTTTAATTTAGTGATAAACTTCATGAAACTTCGAACATGAATAGTCTACAGAAATCTAATGAAATTATCTACATCATATAAATTTATTTATAATTTTTAGGGATTAAATAATTATCATTAATTATGACACAATAGTGATGCAGAAATTGTTTATCTAGTGAAAAATCAAGAATAATGTTTTTTTTAAAACTAATAGTGACCATAAAATGCACAAATACCTAACCAAAACTTATTGTACATGTAAATGTAAACCATAATCATCCAATTGTCGAATATTTGACCATTTGGAGCCTTATAAAAGCGATTATGACACTTATATTATTTTATTTTAAATGATGCCAAAGTTGTCACCTTCATAATTTAATAAATATAACAATTTAAATATTGTGATTTTAAGATGCTAAATTCGAGTAAAAGTATTATTGTGAAAGGTAATATATTTATCTTCATCATAGAATTTTTTTTTAAATTTTATACAACAAATAAGTATATTAAATAATTATACAAAAATAATGTAGTAATTATTTTATTAAGAGATAAACCAAATAAATGGTTTTAAAAATAATAAAATAAATATTATATGAACTATTTAATGTGATACACTAATTTTATAGATACATATGAACTTTTATTAATATATTAAAGCTTTTAGTTCGAACATATCTTTTGTATATATTTTATTTAAATTCAAATAAATGAATAGTGTCAAAATTGACACTATTGTTATTTTACAAAAATAACATATTATAAAATTGTTTAAAAATCACAAAAATATTTAAAAATTATAAATTTATATTTATATGGTCTATAATGTTATAAAGTAAACAATTATGGAAAATTCACAACAAATAAGTAATTATTTGTTATAATTTAAAATTTAGAATTTTATTACCACAAATAAACTTAAATAGATTAAATAAGGATAAATCAAAATGATAAGGTTTAAAATAAGATCCAAACATGTCTAAATTTGATTGGTTGATGAGATTACAACCCTATCTAATCTAATCTTCGAATATGAGTCATTTTTGGAGGTTTTTATGTGGGGTTAGATTTATTATAAATTAATATTTTTAAGAATTCCTAAGGTGCCCCTCTCCTCCCTTATAAAAGGGCACCTCCTCCCCCTCCTCCTCACACCAAATTGAGCACTCAAGCTCGGCCAACCCCTGCCAAAATCCCTTCTCCACTTCCCTAGAAACATCCTAGAGGTTCTGGTCTTCCTCAAAGACCAATTCTAGTGCCCTAAGAGGAGGTCTCAAAGAGGCACTTCAAAGAAGAGGTAATTACCGTTACCAATTCTTTCATCTTTATTTCTTCTTCCACTTCTTCTTCTTAGGTTGTTTCATTATGAAGTAATAACATCAGTATCACTCATATACTGATATGTTATTATAAGTATGAAACAACCCTATTTCACCATCTATCCATCCTACAGAAAAAGAAATCACCACGCGTGCGTACGTACGGAATATCGTCTCCACGCCGTGGTGTAATCTATTTTCCACCACCACCTTACATGGATGGGTATAATGGTGTAAAGAATAACTATACATAGTTATTACAACATCATATTGATTCTGATATATTGTATAATCCACTCCAATTCAATTCAATATTTATAGAAATGATATCATCGCTCGTGCGTACGTACGGACTACCGTCTCCACGACGCGATGAGATTCATTCTCCATGTTAACCATTTAAGAATGATTATAATGTATATATAAGAAATAATAATGAAATATATGACATTATAAAGCTACTGGATTTATGTATATATATACATATGTATGTCATCTACTTACTTCCATTTCAAGACAATAAGGAAAGAAAAAACAGCGTTCATGCTTACGTACGGACTACCGTCTCCATGAACGGTATTTTTTCATTTTATTTATCTATCTATTATATATATATATATACTGAATATATATGATATATAAATCATATTTTATATTCTTGAAGTAAGTAAATCATGATATAAGTAATAATGATGTCATGAACAACAAGTCAAAACACCTACGATAAATGGAACAATTTTACCCAAAACGCTTCTTTAACATGGAATTTACAAAAAAACGGGTAATATAATGTCATAAGTGAACCATATATGATATCATAACAATGAATATGATTCTGTAATAAGTCAATAACATTATTTAAATCATTATACAGGAGGTTCGGACACATACGAAGCAAATTGGACCTAAGGTAAGGGAAATATCACAATCTCTTTTTTATCCGAGATTGTTTATTCGTAAGTATTTACTGGGGTGTATTTTATCATCCACATCCATGTTTCATCAATATGTAATATTATTTCCATCCACCTACAATTGTTTTAATCCATTTTTACCCTTTGGTGAGTATTTAGTAATATGTATGAAAGGAATCTTTTGTCATTTTTCGTACGAGGTACATTTTGACTTTTCCGACAAAAGTACGAAGAATGTTTTTTTTAACTTATACGGCACGAACGGATTTTTACGGTTTTATAAAGCCTTATTTTCATGAACCTTCCTCCAATATATTTCATGACTATTTTCAATAAAATATTTTTCTTTTAAAATTGCATGATGTTTTGTGAAAATAAATTGATTTTGAAGAAGAAAGGATATTTTCCTCAAGAATTCAATTCAAGTGTTTTATCAAAATTATTTTCCATCTAAGATAATAAAGGGTTCTGTTTCTATCCATATTTTTACATCGATTTGACTATGTTGTGATGGAATTATGTTTATGAATTCCTTTATCTTATATGAATGGTTTTATGATGTCATGTTGTTTAAGAATCCCATTTTTATTACATGGGTTATGCAATGATGAATGATTTATGATTTTGTGGCACACATAAGAAAGGATTCATTAAGAGATGGGTGGGACCTATATCTCCCTCCAATGCATTGGGTAAAGATTTCATATCTCATGAGATAGACATGGCTGGAATGGTAGGTTATACCGGTTCAGTGAAACAGGACTGAAACGAGGATTACTCGATTCAGAAAGGGACTTTGTCCACTAAGATAGTCTTGGCAATGAGTCTTGACTAACAAGAAATGATTCTCTATGATTATGTGTGTATGCCACAATGAGTAATGTTTTACGTTATGGTTTCATTTTCACTACTATGATTTATCCCATGTTATGAAATTATGCTCTCTTTTGCAGGTTAAGATTTCCAAAAATGTTATGTTCTTATGAAAATTATGTGATTGATATTTCCTTTGTTTACCCTTACTGAGCATTTGAGCTCACCCTTTTATGTTTTCTTTTCCCCAGGATATAAAGAAAGGTTTTAGGTAAAATAAAAAGGAAGATCTTTATGGGAGATGTTGAAGATCTTTCCCCACGATTAGAAGATTATACTCCGAGTTTCCAAAGACACTAAACTATTACGATCCTTGTGTGTGTGTTTTTGTTATGTACTAAGTATTCCGCAAAAGTAATGTAATGTCCATGTACGTCAGGCTACGGGTCTCTACATTTGGTATCAGAGGAAAGGTTTAGTCAACCTTTGGAAACTAGGATGCGAAAACGTTAGTGAGATCCCTAGAGATATTTCTAAGGTATGTCTAGGGATGCCCCTAAGGATAAGTATACGTATAGGATATAGTCCTAGAACTACGGTAACGATCTTAGAATTTAACCTAAGATGTTAGATATTGAGGGTGCTCCCCCTTTACTATATTGTCTTCCCTAGCATGATTTCGCCTCTCACAAAATTATTTTTGTGTTTTAGTTAATGGAGGGAACCAGAAGGAATTTGGTTAACATTGAATCCAATGGACAAATTGGTGACTATGAGCAACAAAATTGTGTGATGCCTAGAGATAAAGATATTCTGATTATGCCGAATCAGTCATCGCGATATATGATTAACAAGGTGAAATTTAGTGGTATGAATAATTCATCAAAGAAGAGGAAGATAAACTATTATGCATGTTCGCATGTTGAGGAGCATAAAGAAAGGAAGATTGAGATTTCTAAAGAAGGGAAGAAGAACCTTGAGGAATACCTCAAATGGAAAGACCGATGTTATCTGTGTGGAGAAAAGGGTCATAGAGTGACAGATTGTTATGGAGTTCAATGTCTTATTTGTGGAGAACATGGGCATTACCCAACTCAATGCCCTGACTTGAAAAGATACTTCTAAATCAAGGAAGGAATTATTCCAGGACAGTCATTGAAGTGGATAGACTGAAGTGTTGGTATTCAAGAATAATGTTGTTGAGGTACTTTTATGGTGTATTGGAATATTTATGTATTGGTCTAATGTGGTATTTGAAGTGATTGAGGTATTTTTGGAAAGTATATGATATGCGTATAATGAAGGGATAATACGATAATGAGATGTTTGATTGTATGCATGAGCTCATGATTGATATAAGGACTAAGTGATATCATGGTTTGAGTATATAGAATTTTAAGGATTTCGGTATGTGAAAAGTGTTAACTTTTAACTGCATTCAAGTTTTCACTAAGGTTCAATGGGTATTCAAGAGAGTACAAGATTAAGGCCTTTGAATGTTTGGAATGTGACCAACAAGATATATCTTATGATATATGGGGATCAACGATGGTATTAAATCTCTGGTAATCGTTTTCACTATGTTATGAGAATAGACTGCAGTATTATGGATAAGCCTAAAGATTGGAATGGATTATGTTGGACATAAGTTAGTATTGTTTAAGGATAGAAGTTTTTTTTTCGATATTATTGATGGGATGTTATAGTAATGTAGTTTTAGAAAAAGAACAACCTGCAGGACGGGCGACAGCCCATCGCTTCGGACAAGGCTGTAGGAATCGAACCCACAACCGAAGTGCGACTGGCCTTTATCGCCTACCACTGACCTACAGGAAGTCCCCGTTTAGTAGAAACTAGTTTTATTTTATTAAGCGGTATGATATATGAAGTATAAGTTCATTTTTGGAACCATATACGATTAATCTCACTATAAGATGGACTTATAACTTTTGCTAACCTTTTGTTTGAGACAGATGGAATGACCCGTCATTCTATCACATGATCTGCTAACACTTCATGAATAACAAATTCAACTTCATTTATTTAAGAGATGAAGTGGAAATTGTTCAAGGCACGAACAACAGTGAGATTGTACCAAAATAAAGTAAGTATTTATTCTAATTCAAATTTTCAACTTTAGGGAAATGATCTTGAAAACCAAAAATGTTGTCCTAGTGATCTTATACCTGATGAATCGGATGGTACCTTAGATCGTCACAAATTTATGGATTTGTGATTATTGGCTTTTCCATAGCCATGTTCTCTACCACTCTCCATCAGAACATGATGGTTAAATTTCTCTTCCATATCCATATTTTCACCTATGTGGAAACCCAATGATTAGTTTATTTGGGTAACCGTTACGTTTCATACTTTTGTTTTTAAAGATTGGTTTTGATATTCCTTTTTACGATGTGGGTTTCTATTAAAGAAACTTTCAAATAGTAAACCATTTATAACCCCGACGAATTTCGAGGGCGAAATTCATTTTAAGGGGGGTAGAATGTAACACCCCGAGATTTTATGAAAAATATTATTTTAATTTCATTAACGTCTTATGTTGTATTCTACACCAAGATTACCTTGCGCTATACGCAACACCGAATTAGCTTGCAGTATACGCAACACTATTCTTGGACAGTGTTACACACAATTTTGATAATAGTTATTCTACGCAACATTGAGTATATATATATATATATATATATATATTAAATGTATAAATGAAATATGTTTGGATTCTGTTATACGAAACAATGAAGGATTCTTTCACAACATGCAACCCTGACTTGGCTTGCATTACACGCAATCGCGACCTTCCTCGATAGCGTGTGTTGTACACAATACCGGGTTTTAATAAACAATGTTATATTATTATAATATTGTCATGAACTAGCCGCTATGAATAGTATTAACTAAATTTTGAATTTTATAACATTATTATTCATCTTACACATTTCTAGAACATGGTATAAGAACAAAATAAATTTTTCGGGTAAAATAAGTATTTTTCAAAAAAATGCAGTTTTGCCGCCTTTGATGGCGCACCCACATTAAATCTATTTTTTGACATGTTTATAAGTTCAATTTGACAAAATAAAATTCTTCTTTGGAATCAAGAAATAAAAATTTACTTTGGATAAATTTTTCATATTATTCTGGTAACTTTCACATTTTAATGAATAGTAAAAACACGCTATATTTTAATTAAAAACAACTTTTTTCATCGTAATATCTTATGTGGTTAAATTATAATATCGAATGGTTTTAAAGTATAAATAGAATATATTTTTACCATTTAATATAATGTATGTCATTAGCATTGATTTTACCTTGAATTCGTAGGTTAAATCAATTCAATCTTTTGCAATGTTTTAAACAAAAACCCGTTTTTATTCGACAACGGGATTAATTTTAATTTAATTTCTGCAACTTCTGTGTATGGAATTTTAAAAAATGGATTCCATATTTGGAATCAGTGGGTCCAAATTATTTTAATAAGCTACTTTTTATTTTTGGGAATTATGAATAGTAACTACGGTAAATTTTATTTACCATAGTTAAAGGTAAATCGGGTAATTAAGGGTAAATATAATATTTTAAAATTACCCTAACAAATGTCAAAATCTTATTGGATGACTAAAAGTCGACCCATATCCCTTAAGGGTCAGATTAGAATCATTTAATGAACATTTGTCCATGAAAATAACTTAATTATTATTAAAACCAAAGAAAGTGACAACATGTCACTCTCTTAAATTTTATAAGTATATTAATTTTAATTTAGTGATAAACTTCATGAAACTTCGAACATGAATAGTCTACAGAAAGCTAATGAAATTATCTACATCATATAAATTTATTTATAATTTTTAGGGATTAAATAATTATCATTAATTATGACACAATAGTGATGCAGAAATTGTTTATCTAGTGAAAAATCAAGAATAATGTTTTTTTTAAAACTAATAGTGACCATAAAATGCACAAATACCTAACCAAAACTTATTGTACATGTAAATGTAAACCATAATCATCCAATTGTCGAATATTTGACCATTTGGAGCCTTATAAAAGCGATTATGACACTTATATTATTTTATTTTAAATGATGCCAAAGTTGTCACCTTCATAATTTAATAAATATAACAATTTAAATATTGTGATTTTAAGATGATAAATTCGAGTAAAAGTATTATTGTGAAAGGTAATATATTTATCTTCATCATAGAATTTTTTTTTAAATTTTATACAACAAATAAGTATATTAAATAATTATACAAAAATAATGTAGTAATTATTTTATTAAGAGATAAACCAAATAAATGGTTTTAAAAATAATAAAATAAATATTATATGAACTATTTAATGTGATACACTAATTTTATAGATACATATGAACTTTTATTAATATATTAAAGCTTTTAGTTCGAACATATCTTTTGTATATATTTTATTTAAATTCAAATAAATGAATAGTGTCAAAATTGACACTATTGTTATTTTACAAAAATAACATATTATAAAATTGTTTAAAAATCACAAAAATATTTAAAAATTATAAATTTATATTTATATGGTCTATAATGTTATAAAGTAAACAATTATGGAAAATTCACAACAAAAAAGTAATTATTTGTTATAATTTAAAATTTAGAATTTTATTACCACAAATAAACTTAAATAGATTAAATAAGGATAAATCAAAATGATAAGGTTTAAAATAAGATCCAAACATGTCTAAATTTGATTGGTTGATGAGATTACAGCCCTATCTAATATAATCTTCGAATATGAGTCATTTTTGGAGGTTTTTATGTGGGGTTAGATTTATTATAAATTAATATTTTTAAGAATTCCTAAGGTGCCCCTCTCCTCCCTTATAAAAGGGCACCTCCTCCCCCTCCTCCTCACACCAAATTGAGCACTCAAGCTCGGCCAACCCCTGCCAAAATCCCTTCTCCACTTCCCTAGAAACATCCTAGAGGTTCTGGTCTTCCTCAAAGACCAATTCTAGTGCCCTAAGAGGAGGTCTCAAAGAGGCACTTCAAAGAAGAGGTAATTACCGTTACCAATTCTTTCATCTTTATTTCTTCTTCCACTTCTTCTTCTTAGGTTGTTTCATTATGAAGTAATAACATCAGTATCACTCATATACTGATATGTTATTATAAGTATGAAACAACCCTATTTCACCATCTATCCATCCTACGGAAAAAGAAATCACCACGCGTGCGTACGTACGGAATACCGTCTCCACGCCGTGGTGTAATCTATTTTCCACCACCACCTTACATGGATGGGTATAATGGTGTAAAGAATAACTATACATAGTTATTACAACATCATATTGATTCTGATATATTGTATAATCCACTCCAATTCAATTCAATATTTATAGAAATGATATCATCGCTCGTGCGTACGTACGGACTACCGTCTCCATGACGCGATGAGATTCATTCTCCATGTTAACCATTTAAGAATGATTATAATGTATATATAAGAAATAATAATGAAATATATGACATTATAAAGCTACTGGATTTATGTATATATATACATATGTATTTCATCTACTTACTTCCATTTCAAGACAATAAGGAAAGAAAAAACAGCGTTCATGCTTACGTACGGACTACCGTCTCCATGAACGGTATTTTTTCATTTTATTTATCTATCTATTATATATATATATATACTGAATATATATGATATATAAATCATATTTTATATTCTTGAAGTAAGTAAATCATGATATAAGTAATAATGATGTCAAGAACAACAAGTCAAAACACCTACGATAAATGGAACAATTTTACCCAAAACGCTTCTTTAACATGGAATTTACAAAAAAACGGGTAATATAATGTCATAAGTGAACCATATATGATATCATAACAATGAATATGATTCTTTAATAAGTCAATAACATTATTTAAATCATTATACAGGAGGTTCGGACACATACGAAGCAAATTGGACCTAAGGTAAGGGAAATATCACAATCTCATTTTTATCCGAGATTGTTTATTCGTAAGTATTTACTGGGGTGTATTTTATCATCCACATCCATGTTTCATCAATATGTAATATTATTTCCATCCACCTACAATTGTTTTAATCCATTTTTACCCTTTGGTGAGTATTTAGTAATATGTATGAAAGGAATCTTTTGTCATTTTTCGTACGAGGTACATTTTGACTTTTCCGACAAAAGTACGAAGAATGTTTTTTTTAACTTATACGGCACGAACGGATTTTTACGGTTATATAAAGCCTTATTTTCATGAACCTTCCTCCAATATATTTCATGACTATTTTCAATAAAATATTTTTCTTTTAAAATTGCATGATGTTTTGTGAAAAGAAATTGATTTTGAAGAAGAAAGGATATTTTCCTCAAGAATTCAATTCAAGTGTTTTATAAAAATTATTTTCCATCTAAGATAATAAAGGGTTCTGTTTCTATCCATATTTTTACATCGATTTGACTATGTTGTGATGGAATTATGTTTATGAATTCCTTTATCTTATATGAATGGTTTTATGATGTCATGTTGTTTAAGAATCCCATTTTTATTACATGGGTTATGCAATGATGAATGATTTATGATTTTGTGGCACACATAAGAAAGGATTCATTAAGAGATGGGTGGGACCTATATCTCCCTCCAATGCATTGGGTAAAGATTTCATATCTCATGAGATAGACATGGCTGGAATGGTAGGTTATACCGGTTCAGTGAAACAGGACTGAAACGAGGATTACTCGATTCAGAAAGGGACTTTGTCCACTAAGATAGTCTTGGCAATGAGTCTTGACTAACAAGAAATGATTCTCTATGATTATGTGTGTATGCCACAATGAGTAATGTTTTACGTTATGGTTTCATTTTCACTACTATGATTTATCCCATGTTATGAAATTATGCTCTCTTTTGCAGGTTAAGATTTCCAAAAATGTTATGTTCTTATGAAAATTATGTGATTGATATTTCCTTTGTTTACCCTTACTGAGCATTTGAGCTCACCCTTTTATGTTTTCTTTTCCCCAGGATATAAAGAAAGGTTTTAGGTAAAATAAAAAGGAAGATCTTTATGGGAGATGTTGAAGATCTTTCCCCACGATTAGAAGATTATACTCCGAGTTTCCAAAGACACTAAACTATTACGATCCTTGTGTGTGTGTTTTTGTTATGTACTAAGTATTCCGCAAAAGTAATGTAATGTCCATGTACGTCAGGCTACGGGTCTCTACATTTGGTATCAGAGGAAAGGTTTAGTCAACCTTTGGAAACTAGGATGCGAAAACGTTAGTGAGATCCCTAGAGATATTTCTAAGGTATGTCTAGGGATGCCCCTAAGGATAAGTATACGTATAGGATATAGTCCTAGAACTACGGTAACGATCTTAGAATTTAACCTAAGATGTTAGATATTGAGGGTGCTCCCCCTTTACTATATTGTCTTCCCTAGCATGATTTCGCCTCTCACAAAATTATTTTTGTGTTTTAGTTAATGGAGGGAACCAGAAGGAATTTGGTTAACATTGAATCCAATGGACAAATTGGTGACTATGAGCAACAAAATTGTGTGATGCCTAGAGATAAAGATATTCTGATTATGCCGAATCAGTCATCGCGATATATGATTAACAAGGTGAAATTTAGTGGTATGAATAATTCATCAAAGAAGAGGAAGATAAACTATTATGCATGTTCGCATGTTGAGGAGCATAAAGAAAGGAAGATTGAGATTTCTAAAGAAGGGAAGAAGAACCTTGAGGAATACCTCAAATGGAAAGACCGATGTTATCTGTGTGTAGAAAAGGGTCATAGAGTGACAGATTGTTATGGAGTTCAATGTCTTATTTGTGGAGAACATGGGCATTACCCAACTCAATGCCCTGACCTGAAAAGATACTTCTAAATCAAGGAAGGAATTATTCCAGGACAGTCATTGAAGTGGATAGACTGAAGTGTTGGTATTCAAGAATAATGTTGTTGAGGTACTTTTATGGTGTATTGGAATATTTATGTATTGGTCTAATGTGGTATTTGAAGTGATTGAGGTATTTTTGGAAAGTATATGATATGCGTATAATGAAGGGATAACACGATAATGAGATGTTTGATTGTATGCATGAGCTCATGATTGATATAAGGACTAAGTGATATCATGGTTTGAGTATATAGAATTTTAAGGATTTCGGTATGTGAAAAGTGTTAACTTTTAACTGCATTCAAGTTTTCACTAAGGTTCAATGGGTATTCAAGAGAGTACAAGATTAAGGCCTTTGAATGTTTGGAATGTGACCAACAAGATATATCTTATGATATATGGGGATCAACGATGGTATTAAATCTCTGGTAATCGTTTTCACTATGTTATGAGAATAGACTGCAGTATTATGGATAAGCCTAAAGATTGGAATGGATTATGTTGGACATAAGTTAGTATTGTTTAAGGATAGAAGTTTTTTTTTCGATATTATTGATGGGATGTTATAGTAATGTAGTTTTAGAAAAAGAACAACCTGCAGGACGGGCGACAGCCCATCGCTTCGGACAAGGCTGTAGGAATCGAACCCACAACCGAAGTGCGACTGGCCTTTATCGCCTACCACTGACCTACAGGAAGTCCCCGTTTAGTAGAAACTAGTTTTGTTTTATTAAGCGGTATGATATATGAAGTATAAGTTCATTTTTGGAACCATATACGATTAATCTCACTATAAGATGGACTTATAACTTTTGCTAACCTTTTGTTTGAGACAGATGGAATGACCCGTCATTCTATCACATGATCTGCTAACACTTCATGAATAACAAATTCAACTTCATTTATTTAAGAGATGAAGTGGAAATTGTTCAAGGCACGAACAACAGTGAGATTGTACCAAAATAAAGTAAGTATTTATTCTAATTCAAATTTTCAACTTTAGGGAAATGATCTTGAAAACCAAAAATGTTGTCCTAGTGATCTTATACCTGTTGAATCGGATGGTACCTTAGATCGTCACAAATTTATGGATTTGTGATTATTGGCTTTTCCATAGCCATGTTCTCTACCACTCTCCATCAGAACATGATGGTTAAATTTCTCTTCCATATCCATATTTTCACCTATGTGGAAACCCAATGATTAGTTTATTTGGGTAACCGTTACGTTTCATACTTTTGTTTTTAAAGATTGGTTTTGATATTCCTTTTTACGATGTGGGTTTCTATTAAAGAAACTTTCAAATAGTAAACCATTTATAACCCCGACGAATTTCGAGGGCGAAATTCATTTTAAGGGGGGTAGAATGTAACACCCCGAGATTTTATGAAAAATATTATTTTAATTTCATTAACGTCTTATGTTGTATTCTACACCAAGATTACCTTGCGCTATACGCAACACCGAATTAGCTTGCAGTATACGCAACACTATTCTTGGACAGTGTTACACACAATTTTGATAATAGTTATTCTACGCAACATTGAGTATATATATATATATATATATATATATTAAATGTATAAATGAAATATGTTTGGATTCTGTTATACGAAACAATGAAGGATTCTTTCACAACATGCAACCCTGACTTGGCTTGCATTACACGCAATCGCGACCTTCCTCGATAGCGTGTGTTGTACACAATACCGGGTTTTAATAAACAATGTTATATTATTATAATATTGTCATGAACTAGCCGTTATGAATAGTATTAACTAAATTTTGAATTTTATAACATTATTATTCATCTTACACATTTCTAGAACATGGTATAAGAACAAAATAAATTTTTCGGGTAAAATAAGTATTTTTCAAAAAAATGCAGTTTTGCCGCCTTTGATGGCGCACCCACATTAAATCTATTTTTTGACATGTTTATAAGTTCAATTTGACAAAATAAAATTCTTCTTTGGAATCAAGAAATAAAAATTTACTTTGGATAAATTTTTCATATTATTCTGGTAACTTTCACATTTTAATGAATAGTAAAAACACGCTATATTTTAATTAAAAACAACTTTTTTCATCGTAATATCTTATGTGGTTAAATTATAATATTGAATGGTTTTAAAGTATAAATAGAATATATTTTTACCATTTAATATAATGTATGTCATTAGCATTGATTTTACCTTGAATTCGTAGGTTAAATCAATTCAATCTTTTGCAATGTTTTAAACAAAAACCCGTTTTTATTCGACAACGGGATTAATTTTAATTTAATTTCTGCAACTTCTGTGTATGGAATTTTAAAAAATGGATTCCATATTTGGAATCAGTGGGTCCAAATTATTTTAATAAGCTACTTTTTATTTTTGGGAATTATGAATAGTAACTACGGTAAATTTTATTTACCATAGTTAAAGGTAAATCGGGTAATTAAGGGTAAATATAATATTTTAAAATTACCCTAACAAATGTCAAAATCTTATTGGATGACTACAAGTCGACCCATATCCCCTATGGGTCAGATTAGAATCATTTAATGAACATTTGTCCATGAAAATAACTTAATTATTATTAAAACCAAAGAAAGTGACAACATGTCACTCTCTTAAATTTTATAAGTATATTAATTTTAATTTAGTGATAAACTTCATGAAACTTCGAACATGAATAGTCTACAGAAAGCTAATGAAATTATCTACATCATATAAATTTATTTATAATTTTTAGGGATTAAATAATTATCATTAATTATGACACAATAGTGATGCAGAAATTGTTTATCTAGTGAAAAATCAAGAATAATGTTTTTTTTAAAACTAATAGTGACCATAAAATGCACAAATACCTAACCAAAACTTATTTTACATGTAAATGTAAACCATAATCATCCAATTGTCGAATATTTGACCATTTGGAGCCTTATAAAAGCGATTATGACACTTATATTATTTTATTTTAAATGATGCCAAAGTTGTCACCTTCATAATTTAATAAATATAACAATTTAAATATTGTGATTTTAAGATGATAAATTCGAGTAAAAGTATTATTGTGAAAGGTAATATATTTATCTTCATCATAGAATTTTTTTTTAAATTTTATACAACAAATAAGTATATTAAATAATTATACAAAAATAATGTAGTAATTATTTTATTAAGAGATAAACCAAATAAATGGTTTTAAAAATAATAAAATAAATATTATATGAACTATTTAATGTGATACACTAATTTTATAGATACATATGAACTTTTATTAATATATTAAAGCTTTTAGTTCGAACATATCTTTTGTATATATTTTATTTAAATTCAAATAAATGAATAGTGTCAAAATTGACACTATTGTTATTTTACAAAAATAACATATTATAAAATTGTTTAAAAATCACAAAAATATTTAAAAATTATAAATTTATATTTATATGGTCTATAATGTTATAAAGTAAATAATTATGGAAAATTCACAACAAATAAGTAATTATTTGTTATAATTTAAAATTTAGAATTTTATTACCACAAATAAACTTAAATAGATTAAATAAGGATAAATCAAAATGATAAGGTTTAAAATAAGATCCAAACATGTCTAAATTTGATTGGTTGATGAGATTACAACCCTATCTAATCTAATCTTCGAATATGAGTCATTTTTGGAGGTTTTTATGTGGGGTTAGATTTATTATAAATTAATATTTTTAAGAATTCCTAAGGTGCCCCTCTCCTCCCTTATAAAAGGGCACCTCCTCCCCCTCCTCCTCACACCAAATTGAGCACTCAAGCTCGGCCAACCCCTGCCAAAATCCCTTCTCCACTTCCCTAGAAACATCCTAGAGGTTCTGGTCTTCCTCAAAGACCAATTCTAGTGCCCTAAGAGGAGGTCTCAAAGAGGCACTTCAAAGAAGAGGTAATTACCGTTACCAATTCTTTCATCTTTATTTCTTCTTCCACTTCTTCTTCTTAGGTTGTTTCATTATGAAGTAATAACATCAGTATCACTCATATACTGATATGTTATTATAAGTATGAAACAACCCTATTTCACCATCTATCCATCCTACGGAAAAAGAAATCACCACGCGTGCGTACGTACGGAATACCGTCTCCACGCCGTGGTGTAATCTATTTTCCACCACCACCTTACATGGATGGGTATAATGGTGTAAAGAATAACTATACATAGTTATTACAACATCATATTGATTCTGATATATTGTATAATCCACTCCAATTCAATTCAATATTTATAGAAATGATATCATCGCTCGTGCGTACGTACGGACTACCGTCTCCACGACGCGATGAGATTCATTCTCCATGTTAACCATTTAAGAATGATTATAATGTATATATAAGAAATAATAATGAAATATATGACATTATAAAGCTACTGGATTTATGTATATATATACATATGTATGTCATCTACTTACTTCCATTTCAAGACAATAAGGAAAGAAAAAAACAGCATTCATGCTTACGTACGGACTACCGTCTCCATGAACGGTATTTTTTCATTTTATTTATCTATCTATTATATATATATATATACTGAATATATATGATATATAAATCATATTTTATATTCTTGAAGTAAGTAAATCATGATATAAGTAATAATGATGTCAAGAACAACAAGTCAAAACACCTACGATAAATGGAACAATTTTACCCAAAACGCTTCTTTAACATGGAATTTACAAAAAAACGGGTAATATAATGTCATAAGTGAACCATATATGATATCATAACAATGAATATGATTCTTTAATAAGTCAATAACATTATTTAAATCATTATACAGGAGGTTCGGACACATACGAAGCAAATTGGACCTAAGGTAAGGGAAATATCACAATCTCATTTTTATCCGAGATTGTTTATTCGTAAGTATTTACTGGGGTGTATTTTATCATCCACATCCATGTTTCATCAATATGTAATATTATTTCCATCCACCTACAATTGTTTTAATCCATTTTTACCCTTTGGTGAGTATTTAGTAATATGTATGAAAGGAATCTTTTGTCATTTTTCGTACGAGGTACATTTTGACTTTTCCGACAAAAGTACGAAGAATGTTTTTTTTAACTTATACGGCACGAACGGATTTTTACGGTTTTATAAAGCCTTATTTTCATGAACCTTCCTCCAATATATTTCATGACTATTTTCAATAAAATATTTTTCTTTTAAAATTGCATGATGTTTTGTGAAAAGAAATTGATTTTGAAGAAGAAAGGATATTTTCCTCAAGAATTCAATTCAAGTGTTTTATCAAAATTATTTTCCATCTAAGATAATAAAGGGTTCTGTTTCTATCCATATTTTTACATCGATTTGACTATGTTGTGATGGAATTATGTTTATGAATTCCTTTATCTTATATGAATGGTTTTATGATGTCATGTTGTTTAAGAATCCCATTTTTATTACATGGGTTATGCAATGATGAATGATTTATGATTTTGTGGCACACATAAGAAAGGATTCATTAAGAGATGGGTGGGACCTATATCTCCCTCCAATGCATTGGGTAAAGATTTCATATCTCATGAGATAGACATGGCTGGAATGGTAGGTTATACCGGTTCAGTGAAACAGGACTGAAACGAGGATTACTCGATTCAGAAAGGGACTTTGTCCACTAAGATAGTCTTGGCAATGAGTCTTGACTAACAAGAAATGATTCTCTATGATTATGTGTGTATGCCACAATGAGTAATGTTTTACGTTATGGTTTCATTTTCACTACTATGATTTATCCCATGTTATGAAATTATGCTCTCTTTTGCAGGTTAAGATTTCCAAAAATGTTATGTTCTTATGAAAATTATGTGATTGATATTTCCTTTGTTTACCCTTACTGAGCATTTGAGCTCCCCCTTTTATGTTTTCTTTTCCCCAGGATATAAATAAAGGTTTTAGGTAAAATAAAAAGGAAGATCTTTATGGGAGATGTTGAAGATCTTTCCCCACGATTAGAAGATTATACTCCGAGTTTCCAAAGACACTAAACTATTACGATCCTTGTGTGTGTGTTTTTGTTATGTACTAAGTATTCCGCAAAAGTAATGTAATGTCCATGTACGTCAGGCTACGGGTCTCTACAACTGAGGTTCTAAGGTGAGACATATCCATTGGCGGTTCAGGACTAGCTGGAGGATGTGTTTAGAGTTTTTCAAGTGGTAGGGACACCAACCGATCTCATGGTGATCTTTGCCTCCAATATTCTTCAGGAAGCAGCGAGAAGATGGTGGATCTTGATGCTCCATGTTCACGACGAGGTCACTCTCATCTAGGTGGAATTCGAGAGCCTTTTCAGGGAATTGTTTGTAGGATCGAAATAGAATATGAGATGCTCAATATACAAGAGGGGGGGTGAATTGTATACTTTAAAAATTCCTTAGGAACCTTTAAAGTTAGTTATGAATAACTAGAGTTTCCTTAAGAAAAGGAAAGAACTAAGTTTAACAAAGTTAAACTAAGTAAATTCACAACACCTCTAACACCGAACTAAACATGGAAAGAGATTCCAAAAGTAGGTTTCGGAAATATGGTTCCGGAATTTGAAACTTAACAAAAGTTACAATATAAGATTCTACCTTAAAGCGTATAGAATCTGAATGAATCAGAGTAAGTAAGGAAGTATAAGAATGTTATACTTTCCTTAAGATACAAATTACAGCGGAATAGAAACGAGTAGTAAAACTACTAGTAACAATATAATAGTCTTTTAACCCAAAGAGAAGGGTATCCAACAACCTTGGATAAAGGTCCCTTGATTTATACTTTCAAGCAAGTCTGTCTTACCCACACCAGGGTAAGCCCTCGATACAAAGATCGGTGTCTCTGTCTTGCTATCCCCGCAAGCCCTCAACTTCAAGGTAGTTGGCAACCTCTGTCTTTCTCAGCAAGAAAGCCCTCGATCTTTAAGGTAGTCGGCACCTCTGTCTTCCTATCCCCGGAAGCCCTCGAATGTAATCACCAACATTCGGAGTCGCACGAAGCTTTGAGAGTTAATAAGAGACTCTCTCTCTAGAAATCACTTCAACAGCATGTATGCACAAAGTCCAAATGTTCATCCATCCGTTATGAGCTTTTTCAAATGAGCTCCTATTTATAGGTGAGGTCGGCTCCTTCTCCAACGGTCATATTTCCCTTAAAGTTAGGAGGGACCTGTACACGTGTCACTTAGACAACGGTTAGTTTATAACAAAATGGACGACATCGTTTTATAACAAAGTAAGTGTAACAGAATGCACGACATCGTTTTAAACTCTAACATAAAAGTTCGGAATAGAAATTTCGGAGTGAAAGTTCGGAGTGAACAAATTCAGAGTGTATAAAACAATGATATCCAGATTCTGTTTAATGAGTGAATTCGGAATGAGAATTCGGAATAGGAATTCGGAATAGGAATTCGTCATCAGAAATCGTAATGGGAATTCGTCATTAGAATTCGTAATGAGAATTCGGAATGAGATTTCTTCATTAGAATTCGTAATGAGAATTCTTCATTGGAATTCGTAATGAGAATTTGTAATGAGAATTCTTCATTAGAATTCGTAATGGGAATTCTTCTTCAGAATTCGTAATGAGAATTCGTAATGAGAATTCTTCATTAGAATTCGTAATGGGAATTCTTCTTCAGAATTCTTATCCTGAATCTGGAATAGAACTTAGTCAGAATTCATAATCGGAATTCGGAGTGAAACTTCCTTATAGTTCTTGTCCAGAATCCGAACCCTAAAACAGAATGTTTTTTATCAGTTTTAATGATTCCGAGAAAGTGAATCCGAATTTCATACTTAAGAAAAATATTAAAGAAAATATGATAAGGATAATTTTTCTTATAAAAGCGATTTTCCTTAAGAAAGCATTTTTCCTTATAAAAGCGATTTTCCTTAAAGATAAGGTGTTTGTGATTTTCAAAACAAGAAGGAATGGAAAAGTCATAAGGAAAACCTTATTGACTCAACAATCTCCCCCTTTTTGGAAAGCACAAACATCCTTACGAAAAATCTATTCTAAGAAGAAAGAAACATATTAAAGCTTATCTCCCTTGGTTTAAGAATATAGATGAATACGACTAACTCCCCCTTAGGCTTTGAATCTCTAAGGATCGTATTCATATTTCCGGAGTGATATTTCTTTAAGAAAAAAACTCCCCCTTAAACAAACTCTTATTAGAGTTCTATCTCCTTGGGTATTTTTCTTTCTCCCCCTTTGATAAGCACTTATCAGATTTCCTCTTTTTCTTAAGGATCTTTTCCTTCTCCCCCTTTGTGATTTTCAAAAAGAATTTCGAGGGAATGGAAAAAAAAATAACAAAGTACCTGAAAGAATTAGTAACAACAACAAAACAGAACAACAAGCACGATTCTCATTAAATTTGAAATGTCAGCAACAAAAACAGATTACAACAAAAAGATCGGATTGGTCATTTGGGATCTTTCTCTTTCGACATCAGCCCCTTGAGAATAGTCTTGATCTTCTTGAGATCCTTATGATCTTCCTCTGCTTGCTTTTCTAAGACAACTATTCTTGCTGACTGAGCTTGAATGATTTCTTCCTGAGCCTTCAACTTTTCTTCCTGAGCTTCCATTTTCTCTTCCTGAGACTTTATCCTTTCTAGAAAATTGATCCGATGATCCCTTTCAAATTTCCAACTTTGATTAACAGAGTTGAGCTTTCCATTCAGATCTCTTACTTCCTGACTCCGAATGTTCTTTTCCTCTGCCAATTTCTCATCGAATGATGCAGTCATCTCATGAAACTTCTTGTCCTCGGTTTGAAATGCATCCTTGACATTCTCCTGAAACTCATCCAGCAGCCTCATCTCTTCCACATTCTTCTTCGACCAGCTAGTCATCCTTTTTCAAGATCTTTTATGGGCTTCGTAACCAATGAAGAAATTTTTGAACTGAGCTTCTATCTCAACACATTTATCCATAACCATGGATACGGAATCGGTTTTCTGATTCAGCGTATGTTGGAGCATCTGGCACCGAGAGTCAATACTGGAGAAGGTCGGAATGGTTCCCACCAACTTCTTCAAGGATTGAACAACAAAATCGTGCCCCAACGAAGATGATTCCGAATCTGACATCTTGCTAGGAGAATTTTCTTCTTCAATAAGCTCCAACTTCCTCTTTGAAGAACTACCAGCTTCCTTCCTCATACTCTTTTCTGAACTCGGGGTATCAGCAATAACTTGTTTCCCCTTATCTTTTTCCAGAATAGAAACCTGTTCCGGAGATTTCTTCTCACTGTCAGAAACTTGAACAACCAAATCTTCCTCATCAACAACTTCTATATTTTCTTTCTGAGCAGCATCAAGTAATAATTGTTATTCTTTTCCATGATAAGAAACTTCTTCCTCTCCTTCCTTTCCTTCTATTACTGGAGTAACAAGTTTTGAAGATTCGGCTTCAGAAGTTCGGAGCGACAGGTGTTCCGAAGGAGTTCCCTTATATTCATCTACTTGTTTGAGCACATCTCCTGTCTCGCCACTTCCTTCAGCAACCTCTTCAGCTTGTTCCACTTGTTCAACTTCGTCAGCATTCTTAGCAGCAGCCTCTTTCGGATCATCGAGATTTCTTCCTGGAGTCTCAGGTAGAGAGTCCAAAGAAAAAGTTTTCGGAACGGGAATGGTTGCTGAAACCATTTCATTAAACTTCAACAAGGCTTGCACAGCCTCAGCTTCTGACAACTTCTTCTTCAGCTTCTTTTCCTTAGCTTGCTTCTCGAGCTCATCAGCAGCCTTTTCTTTCAGAGCCTTAGCCTCTGCGGGATCCAATCCGAACTGCGAATCTCCTTCCTTCCTCTTTTCCTTGTCAGCTCTCCACTTCGCTGCAACCTCATTAGTATATGTCTTCTTCTTCTTAGGCTTAGGAGGTGCGGAATGGACTTCCGTAGACTTAGGTTCCTGAGCTTCACCTACCACTTCTTTGAGCTTCCTCTTCCTTACCGGCTTAGGCGATTCCGGATCAGCCACTTTCGGAGTCACTTCTTCTTGAGGCGGTAGATCGAAAAATTTCCCAGACTTCTTGTCAAATGCTATATTCATCCTTTTAAGAGTTGCATCACTGAGCAACATGATCTTGCAAACTTTCGGTTTAGAACTGCAAGCAACCTTGAAGGACTCAAGGCACCGAACTATCAGCTTCGACAAAATTGCCGGGTACATTACTATCTGAGCTCTCAGATTCCCTTTCTTTAAATTCTCAAGATTAAGAAGGATATGCTTCATCAGGTTGAACTTCCTTAGATTTATCAAGAAATCTAAGATGTATATCTCACTCTTCTTCAAGCTGTCCTTGTCTCCTTTTCTCGGTACAATAAGCCCTTGCACCCATAACTCCAGAATTCGGAAGTTTGTGGAAAGGGTTGCAATTTTCAAAGCCTTATCATCATCCAGTCCGAGAATTTCTAAGGCTTTCTCCTTGTTGAAACTACCCAAGGAGTCTGGCAGAACATGCGAGATAAACTCAGCTTCCCCTTCATAATTCAACCCTACCAAGCTTGCAGCCTTGGTGTAAGATAGCTTGTAAGTCTTGCCATACGATTTGAAGGAAAATTTTTCTCTATTGTCTTCCACAAAGAAAGCAACCGACTCATAAAACTCAACAAGCAAGTCTGGGTAAACTTCATCTTGGTTGCCGGTTTTTGATATCGCAACATCTTCCCAGCCATTGAGCTTGATATTCTTTGATATAATAGAATCATAGTTGCTGAAGAAATTTGGATGCACTAACCGTTCTCTGTAGACTAACCACTGAGAAATGGGCTTGGTTGAAGACATCTCTTGAGAAGCTAACTCTGCAGACATTCGGATTAGAAGTCTCTGAGAAGTTCGGAACTGAGAAGACTGAAGTTCGGAACTGGAAAACTGTAGTTCGGAACAGCCTTAAATCAGAGAGACAGAGCTTCAGCACGCAAGAGCTTGAGATCGATGTGGGACGAGAAAATAGGGTCCCCTTTATATAGGCTTTGGGATGACGGTTCAACTTCCTCGGTTGATCTAACGGTTTAGAATGATCTGAGATCAGATCTGACGGTTGAGAGGTTGAATCCGATCTTTTTGAGGTTTTATTAAAACAGAATTCAAGAAAATAAAAAAAAAAACCGAAAACAAAGTATAAGAAAATGCCAGCAAGTAAAATATGATTACGAAAACATCAGTAAGGAAGTCATACCTTTCGGATTAGCTTAGGAAAGTTATTCGTAATGGGTAATGTAAAGACGACTATGAAAAACTCAATACGAAAAACGCAATACGAAAAACTCAATACGAAAAACTCAATACGAAAAACTCAATACGAAAAACAAAAAAAACTTGTTATGGAAGATTCAATACCAAAGTTTTTTTTATTATGAAAATACCAGTACGAAAATTTTCCATTCCGGAAATTTTCAATACGAATACTTTCATTCCAGAAGTATTCTGTATGGAAATATCCATTCTGGAAAATTGTAGTTCCGGAAGTTCCATTCCGGAAAGTTTCGTTCCGAAAAATTTGAAAACAAATTTTGAAAAACTTTGTTAAATAAACAAACAAATGTACTCCCCCTATGAAAAGGAGTTTATTACTGTGAGGAGATTTTTCCAACAGAAAATTAATTAAGGAAGATTACCTTACGGTTATCATTCCTAACTTCTGTTTAATATATTCAAATCTATCAGAAGGTAAAGATTTTGTGAAAATATCAGCAAGTTGATCTTGCGTTCCGATAAACTGAAGAATAATATCTTCTTTAGCATTGTCTCCGAAAGTTACCTTTCCTCCTTTCGTTTTGATAATATTTTCAAAGAAGCTTTTGTTACCAGTCATGTGCCGGGAACATCCACTATCCATGTACCAAACATTGTTGCTGGAACATTCTTTATTTTCCTGAAATTAAGAACAAAGTTAGACTTTCGGAATCCAAACTTGTTTGGATCCGAGATTTCCAGACAATAAAATTTTAGGTACCCACATTTTCTTAGAAAAATAAGCTTTATGAAAACCTAAGGATTGGGTTTTGTTTAAGGAACAATTTCTTGCCCAGTGACCACCACATTGACACTTAGTACAAAATGGGGCACTTTGAGGAACAAAATAATTGTTGCTGAAAACAGGTTTTGCATGGGTATAACCAAATCCGGATTTATTTCTTAAAGGTCGTATTTGAGAATACATCTTATCAAAATTTTCCTTACCATGGGTAAAGTTTGATAAGCACTTCTTTAAGGAAAAAATTTCGGACTTGAGTTTTACAACCAAGTTTTTATCTTCAGAATCATTAGTTTTGGAACTAGAGTTAGGCTCGAAAACATTTTTATTAGAAATTACTTTTTCTAACTCTTTAGAAAGTTTATTCTTCTCAGAACTTACTTCCTCAAGATTTTTTGAAATATTTTCAAAATCAGCATTTTTCTTATCAAGATCTTTAGAAAGATCTGATATCTCTTTAGTAAGAATAGAATTCCTAGAATTTGCCTTATCAAGTTTCTTGTTGAGTTTTGAATTCTCAATCTCAAGAAGTTCAGCAAATCTAGAGACTTCTTCAAAAGTAGGTAAAGTATTTTCCTCATCAGAAGATGATTCTTCATCAGAAGAGTTATAATACTTACTATCATTAGGATTTAAGGAAACATTGGTCAAAGATTCAGCATTTCGTACCTTAGCCATAAGACAATGATTATCAATAGGTAATCTGGCTATAAGACCAAGATTCTTCTGTCCTGAAGATTCATATTCAGAAGATTCATCTGAAGAGTCACCACCACTGGCACTCCAGGTGTCATTAGCTTTCAAAACTTTCTTAGCTTTAGCTTTGTAATATTTCTTCCTGTTCCTGTCTGAATGCCTTTCCTTTCTTTCTTTCTTTCTGAGCATAGGGCAATCTGGTCTAATATGTCCAGCTCTCTTACATTCATAACAAGTAACTTCTCCATCTTTCTTATCTTTCCTATCCTTCTTCTTATACTTGGATTGAAAGTTTCTTTGTCCAGCTATCTTGTTCATCCTTCGAGCAAGATTGGCTAATTCATTTTCTGAAACTTCACTTTCACTAGATTCGGATTGGAAAATGACTTTCTTCGATTTGGATCTGGTTACTCTCTCAGGAGTCTTAGCTTTCATCTGATTCGAAGTTGTAGTAAAAGCAACAGTACCATTTCCATTCTTCTTCTTGATGTTTTCAGCATCTCTCTTCATTCTAGTCTCATGTTGTAGAAGAGTTCCAAATAATTCATCAAGAGTAATTTGAGTAACCTTCCTGTTCTCATCTATAGCTGTTCTCTTGGATTCCCACTCATTGGGCATAATGTCAATTATCTTGTCCACAAGAGCTTCATCATCTAAACCTTTCTCTCCCATAGACTGTAGACTGTTGACGATTGTCATAAATCTTTGTTGTACTTTACAGATAGGTTCTCCATAAGGAAAATTAAAGCCATGATATTCATCTCTAAGCATAGCTCTCCTAGTCTCAATCACTTTAGAAGTCCCAAAATGAGTAACCTCTAACTTCTTCCATATACAATTAGCTGCTTCACAAGAAGAAATTTGGCTATATATATTTCTAGTCATTGAACATAATAAAGTGTTGCGTACCTTATAATTCAGTTGATATTCTTGCTTCTCCTGGTTAGTAAAGGTTCTGACTTCCTTGTCAGGAATTTTGTAATCACCAGTAAGCATGACAAAGTTATCTACTCCAGTATTGATAACGAATGTCTTCATACGATCTCTCCAGTATTCATAATCATTACCATCGAAGATTGGTGGCCTTGTAGGATTCAAATTGTCTATCGAACCAACATTCATTCCTGTCATACTTGAAAATAACTTGGAAACAAACTTGTTAATAACAAAAATTCGGAATCAAAAAGTTCGGAATAGGAAAAGTTCGGAATGGATAATCCGGAATGAAAAAGTTCGGAATTGAAAAGTGAGCAAGAAAAACTTGAACGTGAGTACAAGTATTTCAGTAACCTTGGCTCTGATACCAAATGTAAGAATGGTATAGAGTAAGAGGTTTCCAACCTTTGATACCAATTGTAGGATCGAAATAGAATATGAGATGCTCAATATACAAGAGGGGGGGTGAATTGTATACTTTAAAAATTCCTTAGGAACCTTTAAAGTTAGTTATGAATAACTAGAGTTTCCTTAAGAAAAGGAAAGAACTAAGTTTAACAAAGTTAAACTAAGTAAATTCACAACACCTCTAACACCGAACTAAACTTGGAAAGAGATTCCAAAAGTAGGTTCCGGAAATATGGTTCCGGAATTTGAAACTTAACAAAAGTTACAATATAAGATTCTACCTTAAAGCGTATAGAATCTGAATGAATCAGAGTAAGTAAGGAAGTATAAGAATGTTATACTTTCCTTAAGATACAAATTACAGCGGAATAGAAACGAGTAGTAAAACTACTAGTAACAAGATAATAGTCTTTTAACCCAAAGAGAAGGGTATCCAACAACCTTGGATAAAGGTCCCTTGATTTATACTTTCAAGCAAGTCTGTCTTACCCACACCAGGGTAAGCCCTCGATACGAAGATCGGTGTCTCTGTCTTGCTATCCCCGCAAGCCCTCAACTTCAAGGTAGTTGGCAACCTCTGTCTTTCTCAGCAAGAAAGCCCTCGATCTTTAAGGTAGTCGGCACCTCTGTCTTCCTATCCCCGGAAGCCCTCGAATGTAATCACCAACATTCGGAGTCGCACGAAGCTTTGAGAGTTAATAAGAGACTCTCTCTCTAGAAATCACTTCAACAGCATGTATGCACAAAGTCCAAATGTTCATCCATCCGTTATGAGCTTTTTCAAATGAGCTCCTATTTATAGGTGAGGTCGGCTCCTTCTCCAACGGTCATATTTCCCTTAAAGTTAGGAGGGACCTGTACACGTGTCACTTAGACAACGGTTAGTTTATAACAAAATGGACGACATCGTTTTATAACAAAGTAAGTGTAACAGAATGCACGACATCGTTTTAAACTCTAACATAAAAGTTCGGAATAGAAATTTCGGAGTGAAAGTTCGGAGTGAACAAATTCAGAGTGTATAAAACAATGATATCCAGATTCTGTTTAATGAGTGAATTCGGAATGAGAATTCGGAATAGGAATTCGGAATAGGAATTCGTCATCAAAAATCGTAATGGGAATTCGTCATCAGAATTCGTAATGAGAATTCGGAATGAGATTTCTTCATTAGAATTCGTAATGAGAATTCTTCATTGGAATTCGTAATGAGAATTTGTAATGAGAATTCTTCATTAGAATTCGTAATGGGAATTCTTCTTCAGAATTCGTAATGAGAATTCGTAATGAGAATTCTTCATTAGAATTCTTAATGGGAATTCTTCTTCAGAATTCGTATCCTGAATCTGGAATAGAACTTAGTCAGAATTCATAATCGGAATTCGGAGTGAAACTTCCTTATAGTTCTTGTCCAGAATCCGAACCCTAAAACAGAATGCTTTTTATCAGTTTTAATGATTCCGAGAAAGTGAATCCGAATTTCATACTTAAGAAAAATATTAATGAAAATATGATAAGGATAATTTTTCTTATAAAAGCGATTTTCCTTAAGAAAGCATTTTTCCTTATAAAAGCGATTTTCCTTAAAGATAAGGTGTTTGTGATTTTCAAAACAAGAAGGAATGGAAAAGTCATAAGGAAAACCTTATTGACTCAACATTGTTTGTCTCATCGACCCAATTATCAATGCCTATACATGATCTTCTCCACATTCAGCAGGGAATAATGACTATAGCTCAGTATTCAGTGAGGTTCACCGATATCTCACGCAACTCCACTGACATGGTGCGTGACCCTTTATTCAGGGCCTGAAGCTTTGAGCAGGGTATCGGATGGGAGATCAGAGCATCAATGGTATCGCTTAGCATTTTGAATTAGGATAGGGTGCATGAGATGGCACATTTGGTAGAGAGATTCTTAGCTGAGCAGGAACCGACAACGAGAGCCACCATCGGACAACATGTAGTCGAGTCATCTATATAAGGCAGCTGGAAATGACACAAAGGTCCAACCAGACTAGACCATCTAGTCAATGACATCAGGACGCAGGGTCGGAGGTGTGAGGTTCATAAGGTAGAAGAAGACAGGTGAGGGGAACACGGTGTTATTCGTGCGGCGGGTAGTGTCATATGGCTTGCGACTGCCTGCACCGCCATACCGACGACCAGCAGACGATCGAGGGACCGCTGAGGAAGAGGAAAAGATTCGATCGTGGAGGTATGTATGATGGTGGTGGATTTGGTAGAGGATCAGGCCATGCTTTAGGCGTTGGATGGTGATTCGAGGTTCAACTACCTCCACCTCCATGTGGTCCACCCCGACCACAAGGAGCAGGTGGGCATGGGCAAGCTCAGCTCCAGGTAGCTGACGCTTATGACCAAGACGCCCCAAAGATGATTCAAGGTACAATCTGTGTGTACTCCACCTTAACTATATTTCATATAGACACAGGATAATGTTATTCTTTTATTTCCATGACCCTCGTTTAGAACTCGGAGATTTTGACGTAGTCGTTTTCTCGATCCTTGCGGCTAGAGATACATACAAGAGAAGATTCGATGATTACAGACTAGTTTCGGTAGTGTGAGATTACTGTAGGAGGCGAGGGATTAGGATGGGATCTTCTAGTACCTGTGTCAAGGCCTTACAATGTCATCTTGGGTATGGATTTTTTATCCACAGTCCACGCCCAGATCAACTAAATTAGGTGCAATGTTTGGTGTATCCGCACATATGGGACCAAGTTTTTCTTCATCGGCGGGAAGGGAAGCTTTGCAGCACGATATGGATATACCCGTAGGAGGGTGTAGCTGATCACACATCAGTTGTATAGCCTTGCCCTCAGAGCAGTTGATGTTGAGAGTCTGAGATATCCTGTAATGTTGAACCAGTATGCTTATGTTTTCCCTTATGATATTCTGGGTCTACCTCCTCACAGAGAGGTGGAATTTTACATCGAATTCTACCATCAGACAACACCGATATCTACGCCAGCATATTTTATGGCTCCCATGATGCTTCAAGAGCTGTTATTATAGCTTGAGGACTTGTAGAGAAAGGGTTTAATTAGGCCTAGTTTTTCTAATTGGGAAGCCCCGATCTTGTTTTCCAAGAAGGCAGATGGGAGCAAGGTGGTTTTGGAAGTTAGACCTTAGATCAGGCTATCACCAGCTCATGGTACTAGATGAGGATGTGCAGTAGACAACCTTCAGATGTTGGTATTGCCACTATGAGTTTTTGGTCATGCCATTTGGAATGACCAAATCCTCAGTAGTGTTGATGGGACTCATGAATAGGATCTTCCAGCCATTCCTTGATTGCTTTGTGGTGGTATTCATGGACGATATTCTGATATACTTGGCGACGGAGGAGAAGCACGCCTATCATTTGCAGTTAGTTTTGGACACACTCCGAGGACATCAGCTTTATGTTAAACTCTCAAAGTGATATTTATTGATATGAGAGGTCCACTTAATATGACACGTCATATCAGAGGATGGGGTTGCGGTGGATACATAAATGATCATGGCTCTTCTTTCATGGGAGCCACCCAGGAGTATGACAGAGGTGCAGAGTTTCCTAGGTTTGGCCAGTTACTATCGGAGGTTTGTGCATAACTTTTCATGATTTGTGACATCCTTATCAACTTTGATGAAGAATTGGAAACCCTTCATGTGGTCGGAGAGATTCTAGTGGAGTTTCCAGAAGCTAAGGCATAGACTGATGAGTGCCCCCATCTTGAGGCTACTGGAGGAGGGCATCGGGTACATCGTCTACTAGGACACATCAGGAACTGGACCTGGATGTGTCCTAATGCAGGAGTGAGTAGGGATTACATATGGTTATATATTTCTAAGACATCAAGAGTAGAACTACACTACCCATGACCTGGAGTTAGCAGTAGTGGTATTCGCATTGAAGATGTGGTGACATTACTTGATTGGCGAACGTTTTACAGTCTACTCTTATCACAAGCGTCTCTGGTATATCTTCTCTTAGAAGGACCTAAACATGAGATAATGGCATTGGAATGATTTCTTCTTGGACTATGACTTTGAGAGAGTATATAAACTTGGGAAGTGGAATGTAGTAGAAGATGTACTCAGCAGGAGATCTGGTATATAGGTGCTAAGTGAGGCGACTGAGCAGTTAGCCACTTTGCGGATATCTTATGTGGATCAAGATGGAGCACCTTATTTTCAGTCTCTGAAAGTCACTCCCCCACTACTTCAGTGAGTTATGGAGGTGCATCATGGAGAAACTGGCTGTGAGGCTCTACATGCTCATAAATCCACAGGACATGCACTTTATGGATTTTTTGAAGGTGGAGAGCATGTCATCAACTTTAGAGGACGTACTATGGTACCAGTGGCTCTACGGGAAGAAGCATTAAGGGAGTTCCATAAATAACCTGTAGCGGTACATCCAAAGGTGGCGAAGATTTACTAGGACATCTTACATCATCACTGGTGGCCGGAAATGAAAGAAGTTGTAGCAATGTTTTTCCCTTAGTGCCTCACTTGTCCGCATGTGAAGGCAAAGCATCAGGTTCCAGTGGGATTGTTTAGCCACTAGTGGTACCAGAGTGGAAGTGGGATGGAATTTTCATGGAAATCATGATAGGACATCCATGCATGTCACGAGATCATGATTCCATCTAGGTGATCATTGACCGAATCACCATGTCATCCCACTTCCTACCTATCATAAAACATGGATCAGTAGAGAGCATGGGACGCCACTATGTATAGGTGATTGTCAAGATTAATGGAGTTCCATCTACGATTGTCTCTGATGGTGATGCACATTTTACTTCCCTACTATGGAAGGGGTTGTAGGAGGGGTTCGAGACATAGATTCGTTTCAGCACCGGCTTCTATCCTCATACGGATGGTCAGACAGAGCAGACCATTCAGACACTTGAGGACATGTTGTGTTCTTGTGTCCTATATTTCATATTCATTAGGGAGGATCACTTTTCTTTGGTGGTTATCGCGTACAACAATAGCTATCATTTCACTATCAGAATGGCACCATTCTAGGTGTTGTACGGACGACCTTTCAGATCACCACTGTGTTGGACTGACCCAGGGGAGTCATCACTCCTGGGACTATAGATGGTATGGGCTACCACAGAGAAGGTGTATATCATCTCAGAGTAGAATAAGACTTCACAGAGCATGAAAAATTCCAATGCTAACAGGATACAAAGACCCATTGAGTACGAGGATGGTGACCATGTCTTTCTACGAGTCCCAACATGATGAGGATTATGGATATTTGTACGATGCGACATGTTATCTCAAAGGTTCATCATACCCTTTTAGGTCCTTAGTAGAGTTGGCAAGGTGACAGACCACATAACTCTTCCACCTCAGTGGCACCGGGTTCACGATGTTTTCCACGAATCTCAACTGAGGAGATACGTACATGATCCTTCACCCATCATTAATTGGGTCGAGTTAGATATCAACGATGGGGTGACCTTTTGGAGGTTCCAGTACAAATTGAGGATCGAGAGAAGAGAGTCCTTCATTGGTAGTCAATACCTCTGTTGTGCATTCTTTGGTAGCACGGAGACCTCCAGGAGAGAACATGGGAACAGGAGATTCAGATTCGTGCTCAGTACCCCCACTAGTTTCCCTAGTTTGTGTTGTGGCTTTCGAGGACGCAAAGCCTCGATGTGGGGAGAATGTAAAGACCCAGAATTTTCCATGTAATTTATTTAAATATATAGGAATATTATGAGTCCGTGAAAATTGACGACGTGTGATTATGAGGCCCGGTGTGCCCAGAATTATTTTTTTAACTTTTTTTAGGTTACGTTCAATAAACGTGCAAGTGGAATTTTGTAACTTTTGAACCGGTTCTCGGAATTGATATCTGGGGGCACTGTTGATCTCACAGTGCCGATATTCTCTTAAGGAGACCTTCACCTTGACTCTAGTAGATCGAGGGTGGAAATTAGTTTTTGGACTTCCCGTGGGTGAATATAAAATAAACACGCTTTATTTTATTTTTGAAATTTAAACCTCCATTTTGAATTGTAGATGTGGGGACCACACGTGGATGGTGCTGAATTTATGGATGGGAATTAAATGCTCAGTTACACAAATTATGTAACCACCTGAACCCCTCTACTTTAATGTGAAGTAACCATTACAATTCCCCCAAATTGATGTGCCAAAATTAATTAACATAACTTAATTAATATTGGCTCCTCGTTTCCTTATTAGAAATCGTTGGAAAAGTAGAATTGGGAGAGACTTGGAGAACTAGGAAGAACATTATCCATCGAAGAGCCATCCCTAATGAAGAATGAGGAACCGAAACCGATCCTGAATCAGAAGAATCTTGTGGAAAAAACGAACGCCAATGTCCCCTTCATCGACTTTATCTTCTTCCTCATGAAAACACTAATGAATGTCAAGGCAATGATTTATTTTTAATTATGATTGAATTTATTTGATAATTCTTCATATTTTGGATTCAAAACAACGAAAGATAAACTAACTTGGTCATCATCCATCACATATACCATGCCTCTTATCTTTTTTTCTTTACGCGTTGTTCATGCGTTCTTAAATGCCAAATATTTAATTTCAATGGAAACACAATGTTTTGCTGAGCGTGACATATAGACGTGTAACCCTCGACCCGAGGATTGTGAATATGCGAACGACCTAATTTTCGGGCTTTGAATGAAGCTGTGATGGGTCACGGAAGAAGGATGTGGACAACAGCCAGCCGACCGCAAGGAAGGTGGGGTGGCATGCATCTGCATCGCCGATTGAGCAGAAGGAGGTGGCCCGTCAGCTGCGGTAGAGAAAGTTGGTAGCTGACATCTAGTCGGCCGCATGGCGGATCGACAACGTGGGTCCATGCAGCCAGAGCAGGAGTCCATGACTGCTTGTCCACAACAGAGGTCGGAGGATGGGCGACATCTGGTCGGCCGCAAGTGGAGCAGCGGTGAACATCCGACCATCCCAAGTACTATATGAATACAGTAGATATAGTACATCAGAGATCAAACCTCCATGCGAGGTGTCTTTAGGGACATCTGAGTCAGCCCCATTCCTCAATGCCTTCCAACTTATGTTAGGGTGCAAGAATGAACCATTGTGGTTGAATGTTCATTTGATGAGTGGATATAGCCATTGAATGTTAATAGTGGGAAAGAAAGAAACAGGCGCCAGTCTGAGAGACTTGGGCTCATAAATTGTTTCGGGAAGAGGATGTGATAAGGGCAGACAAATCTGCAGGGCTGCAGACGTGGAGGAAAAGTAAGGAGGGAAGAAAGAGGTTGTATATATTTCAACATTTCAAAACCACCCCCAAATGTGGACCCCACCAGGCTCAGGGAGCTGGAGTACAGTGGAAGGGAGTAGCTGCATGCGGTCAAGGAGTGCGAACCAAGGGCTATAGGAATGATCCGAGGTATGGTCTGTGTATACTACTAGCTGTCGTATCAATAAGAATAGTTACCAAACATTCCTTCCTTCCACAAATATTGTCCAAGATCTAGAGTTTCTAGTTAAACCATTGACTTTACCCTCACATCTAGAGAAACCTTTCATAGTAGACTCAATAATCAAAAGTACACTGACTGTGTGATTTTTCCCTTGAGGCAAGAGTCTTGGTTGGGACCTCATGGTGGCAGCATCGAGGCCTTACAAATTTAGTTTGGGTATGGAACAAGACTTCCACTGTTCATACTCATATTGAATGTATTTGGTAAAAAGGAAGTGGTTTATCAATAATTTTGGAATGAGGTTTTCCTTAGTCGGTGAAAAAAAGGAAACCCATGTAGCATGGGGAAAACTCATGCATATGAGGGTGCAACCGATCACTCTTGAGTCGGCCTGCCTTAGCCTCGTGGCAGCGGGAGATTTGAGTTTTCAGGAGAAGTGACAGAGTGTGGGGACATATTTTCAAAATATTTTTCTAGGATGACCTCCTTAAATGAAGAGGTACTTCTACTTTGGCTCGGTACTACTGGAGTTTTAGGCCAGACATATCTAGGGTAGCGACACCCATGTCAGATTTGATGATGATGGGGGAGCCATTCCTGTGGATGGAGAAGTGTCAACTGAGATTTCAAAAGATGGGATAGAGATGATGGATAGAGTTATTCCAGGATTATAACCTTGAGTGATTCTATACTCTAGTGAAGGGGCATGTGGTAGCAGACGCACTCTGCAAGAGGTCTGGTATGCAGTTGCTGAGTGAGATGACATAGCAGCTAGTCACATTGCAGATATCCATTGTGGACAGAGATGGAGCAGCTTACCTCCTGTCTATAATATTTACTTCCACACTCCTTCAGTGAGTCAAGGAGGTGCTGATTGGGGACATTTACTATGCGGAACAATGTGCTCAGATATACCAAGGTCAGGAACTTGATGGATTTTCTGAAGGTGTGGATCACGTCATCCTCTTCAGAGGAAGTACCATTGGAATCAGTGGAACTACGGGAGGAGATGTTGAGAGAGTTCTATACATCCCATTTGGTTGTACATTTTGGTGTGGAAAATATATACCAGGACCTCCGGTGTCAGCACTTGTGGCTATGGATGTAGAATGAAGTGGCAGAACACTTATGTAGATAGAATACAGAGACGTCTAGAGATCCAGGATGGGGACCACATTTTCTTGTGAGTCTCTCATTGAAAGGGACTATAGATATTTGGACAAGGTGACATGTTATCACCATGGTTTATCAGTCCATTTCTAATACTTAGTAGGATAGGCGAGGTGGCTTACCGCTTGGAACTTCCACAACTGTTTGAGAAGGTGCAAAAAGTCTTCCAAATATCCCGGCTGAGGAGATACGTGCATGACCCATCTCACTTCATCGACCATAGTGATCTGGACTTAGATGATGGGGCGACATTTTTGGAGGTTCTGGTAGAGATTGAAGGTCTATAGGAGTGGGTCCTTCATGGGCGGTCGATACCTCTGGTGCACATTTGCTGGCAGCATGGGAATGTCCAGGAGAGCACATGGGAGTGGGAGGATAAAATTCATTCTCATTAACCCTATATGTTTCCTTAGTCTCTTTTGTGGATTTCAAGTATGAAAAGCTCTTAATGTGGGGAGATTGGAAAGAACCGAATTTCCATGTAATTTTTTTATTTTTATGGAATTTTTTCAAGGCCATGAAATCTGACGATGTGTGATTCTGAGTCCCGGAGTGCCCGAAATGGTCTGTTGAAGTTTTACTAAACTTTAAATAGTGCGCATATGTAGCGTTATTGAAAAAGTAGAATAAATATTAAACGGTTTAATAAATTAAAAATATGGGGGCACAATTGCGTTCAGGATGGCGGGTTTACCCTAGGTGCAACTTAAGTTCAGTTGCCACGAGCCTCCTGTGAGAAAACCCAAAAATGGCATAATCGTAAATAAAATAATTATAGAAATTATTTTATTTTTCAAATTCGTATAATATACAAATAGTAAATCAGGTTAAGAATATGAGACCGCCACTAAACTCATGAGGGTATGATATATTTAGGAAGATACTAACATTCTCCAGTAAGAGCCATAAGTGAAAGTTATTTTTTGGCCATAAATAAAATAATTAAATGACAATTATTTTATTGTAAAATATATAACTTTTAAACGGAAACACAGATTGGAAATTAGAGATTACCATTGGATTATTTGGGAATTGTTTCACTTTGGAAGAGCCTAACCTCGACCGACATGGGTTGAGGGTGACTATTAATAATTTTATGAACTTTTTTAAGGTACATTCAGTAAATGTGTCAGCGGTGTTCTCTAACTTTTTAACTATTGCTCGGATTAAAAATCTGAGGGCACTTTTGAATCCACAATGCGAAGATTAACTTAAGGGAATCTTTTCATTGACACTAGTAGGTCTAGATTAAAAGTTATGTTTTGAGGCTTTTTACAGAAATGAAATAAAATAATTTCATTATTTTATTTCATCAACCTCCAACTGTCTAATTAAAGGGGTGGGACCCACGGTGAGTCTGGCCAATGAATGACTTGACTTTCCAAATCCAATGTAATGATTCCATTGGTGGAATAGTAAGAATTATAATTTATGAGCCCCATTAACTCCCTCTGTCGTTACATACTCTCCCCCTCTCCTATAAATATAGATCTTGGGAGAGAGGTATCAGCAACCTTCACCAAGTGACGAAGTTTTGTTGGAACACTGCGATGCCAGACCCTTAAAAGAAGAAGATGGCCCTACGGGAGGTGACAGATGACCCCGAACCAAACGAGTTCATGTGAGTGTCATCATTGGGAGCCGTTCGCGGGAACGAAGAACACAAACTCACCTTCAAGCGTGGACATTTCTCGGATGATTTGAGGTATGGGGTTTAATTAATTTTTGCATTTAAATGATTTTTCCCTTCTCTGTTCTTGAATAACACAAAGAACATGGGTCAATCGACTAATTGGTTGACCTTCGATTCATTCATCTTTGTGGGAGGTTATTGCGGGGAATCATATGGGGTTAATCTTATGTTCAATTTAATTTTTTTACTAACTTCATTAATATCTTCCATATTATGAGAAAACTCGGAGGGAGCGAGCCTAACAAACCTAGCACAAACCCTCCACTACCATGCTTTCCTTGCGCCACATCGGAAGACCGTGAGAACATCGACGTACACCACAAGAGGAGGGTTGTGGATCATCATTTGTAGTGAATGGAGGAGGTTACCGGCATGATGGTCGACCACGGGAAGGGAGGTGGTGCGACCGTCGTGCCGCTGGTGAACAGAAGCCGCGACTGAAACTGCGGTGGAGGCTGAACCCACCTTCGACAGGTCCAATGGTGACTAAGTGGTGCCCACACAGCACGCCTGCTTTGCCAACCGAATGGTCTCTAGGTTGTTTTCAAATTCGGCACACCGGTGGGTTACACACCCTACATCAGACCTCGACCGGGCCCCCGCCCTCATCCAGGCTATCGCCCTCGACTGAACCGCCCCCTCGACTGGCGCCCTTGACCGGAACCCTCGACCAGCACCCTCGATTGGGACACCGCCTTCAGCCAGGCCAGCACAGTCGACCGGACCTCCGCCCTCGACCCGGCCGCCGGCCTCGACCAGGCCGCCACCCTCGACTGGGCCACCGCCCTCGACCGGGCCTCCACCCTCGACCGAGTCGCCGCCCACGACCAGGCCGCCACCCTCGACAGGCCGCCGCCCTAGACCTACACCCTCCACCAGGCCTCTGCCCTCTTCTAGGCTGCAGCCCTCGACTGGGACGTCAGCGCCAACCAGGCTGCCGCCTCGACAGTACTACGGCCCCCAGACCGGGCGGCCGCCCTATCGGGCCGCCATATTTCTGTCGGGGCACCCTTGTGGGCTGCCATCCTTGAGATGTGGGCCACCCCATTGTGGGATGGGCTGACCCTTATCCCAACCTAGACTGGGTCAGGTATGGTCGGTCTGACCAGGTCGGATTAGACCTAGGCCAAACCGGGACCAGAAATACGTAAAGGCTGATATCTTATGAATCATACGTCTATTTGACAAACCTTCTATGGCATTGGGATACTTATATTGAGATGGTATATTTGGTATAATCTAATTTAGTTTTTGATATAGTTTGTGTACAACCCAGTTGGATCGATCCCAAATCCAACATGACCCCCAGAAGTAAAAGGCTTATAACTCGCAAATCGGGCGTCTGATTGACGTGTCGTCTGTCACGTTGAAACGCTTACGACATGCAGTCCATTGGGTTACTCCTCTATGGAGGTTAATGATGGTCGAGGTATGACTGATATCTTGAGTAAATATTCTACAAAACTCAAGTGCATAGAGTGCGTGGAATCTAGTGGCTGGCAGGGAGGCGGAGGTTGGAGACAAATCATACCGAGTTCAGCGCTTAGCGATACTATGTGGGTCAACACATACGGATCATGTGTGGGTCAGATCATGTGTGGGTCAGTGCTCAACGATCTTGTGTGGGTAAGTGCATACCAATCATGTGTGGTTCATCGGGAGTTTGTTTTTTCTATCAACTTTGGGTGGGTCAAATCCTTTGTGGATCATTGTGGGGGTTAGTACCTATTAATCCTACGTCTGTTAAACTTTGTATTTCTAGAAACAGTTCCTCTTGACAGAATAAGATGATCTAGCTTCGCAAATAATCATATATACTTCTATACTTCACTGAAAACCAGGTTTGAGTTGAGACACTCCTTGAACTATGTATTTTACCTGAGTAGTACTTTTACCTTCGTGGTACTATCTTCGTGGTGATACCTTCATGGTACTTTTACGTTCATGGAAATATCTTCATGGTGATACCTATGTGGTACTTTTTCTTTCGTGGTACTATCTTCGCAGGGATAATTGTATGGTAATTTTACCTCAATTGTACTATCTTTATGGAGATAATTGTGTGGTACTTTTACCTTCCTGGTACTACCTTCATGGTGATACATGTGTGGTACTTTTACCTTCATGGTACAATCTTTTTGGTGGTACCTGTGTGGTACTTTTACCTATGTGGTAATTCTATCTTCAAGGTGTTACCTGTGTGGTAATTTTACCTTCATGGAATTTACTTTGTGGTATACTTCCCTCATGTATGAGGTGATTATATCTCTATAACTTAGGTATATGTATGGGTATATACCTAAGTAGAGTTGATGTATTTATTTTTGGTTTTTTCCTTTGTGGAAGTTTAGGAGACCTACGGGGTCTCGGGGTCCCTACTGAGTATCATTATACTCACCCCTACACTTTCTTCTCTTGCACCTTGTTGTGTCTTGTTCCAATGATATATGCCACTGATCGAGGCTGAGGGAGCCTGCACTAGACGGTGCTCAGAGGTGGACCATTTGGTGTGACCTAGCGCATGGACTACTGATCATGAGTTGTACCCACCCTTTTGGTAGGATCCGGAGAGGACCATTTGGTGTGACGTGATGATGGGACTAGTGATCGTGAGTTGTACCTACCCTTCAGGTAGGATCTGCAGCGGATGATCCAGGAGATGCTTTTTACATTTTCTGCTGTTTTTTACTTTTCAGTTATACTTGTACTCTTCCTGTTGGGCTTGTATTCCGGCCCCTTTACTTTCATCGCACTTTTGCAATAGTTGTTTACTTCACAATTGATTCTTCTTATGTTCTCAGACTATGTGTTTTTACAGGTTTAAAAGAAATCCCTTCTCTTTTTGGGAATATGCATTTCGGTGCTAGTCGCCATCCCCTGGCCTATGGAAGGAATGCATGGGGTAGACAGGGCACGAGCCCTAGGTGACGGGTATTGACAAAGTGTTATTAGCGGAGGAACCAAGCCTTATGTACGGTGTACTACCCAGGTTGAGATATATGGCCCAAAACAGGGGAAATTTGTGCTCTAAATGGGTGATTGTAAAATCTAGGAATGATAAAGGGTTAAATTACTACATGATATTACTCACGTCAACAAGGTTCACCTTCCTTTTCGGGAGCTTGCCTGATTAGAACTCCATAGTTAATTGTGATTGGCCAGGAGTAGTGATCAGGATGGGTGACATTTTGAGAAGTTTCTCAGGGTGTGTGTGACTGAGGAAAGAGAAAAATGGACAGGATATGTGTTGGCCTGTGGGGTAAATCATTAGTCATATGACTCGTTCGGGAATATGGCTGGTCCCCCGAGTGGGGACCACATGTCTGCGGGTTAACTAGAGGTACCTGGAGGGCCAGGACCTCACGAACATGTTAAGGCGAGGTGTCTATGATGTCACTAGGTCCCATTTGTTAAATTTTTTATTAAAGTCGGAAAGTTATCTCTGAGTTTTACAGGGTCATTTTTGATACTCTAGAAGATAGGCGAGGTGGCTTACCACTAGGCACTTCCACCGTAGTTGGAGAAGGTTCACGATGTCTTCCACGTATCCCAACAGAGGAGATAAGTGCACGAACCATTGGATTTCATCGACCACAGCCAAGGCCAACCATGCCAGACCAGGACAGAGTTGGGTCTACCCAAACCTCATCGGGTCGGGCCGGGTCGGCCTGACCTGGTCGGACCTGACCCGAGCCCATCAGGACCCAATTTTTCCTTTTTGGCCATATCATGAGAACTTGGCGTCTGTTTGAAGAACTGTCTGTAGTAATAGAATAATTGGATCGATATAGTCATTTTAGTATAATCCAGTTATGTTTTGGATAAGGTTGGATTATAGCCAAGTTGGATCAAACCCTGAATCCAACTGGGCCCTCAGAGGAGAAACACTAATAACATACCTTTCGGGTGTCCGATTAACGCACCTCTTATTGCATTGGGTCCCTTATGATGTGACATACCATTGAGATACTTATTTGTTGAACTTAGTGGAGGTATAGGTAAGACCGACATATATAGGGATAGATTCTATGGAACATGATCACATAGGGTGCGAGGAATCCAGTGGCTGGCAGTGAGGCAGAGGTTGGAAACAGATAATACGGTGGGTAGTTATCTATCGACTCTGGGCAGGTCAGATCCTGTGTGGGTCATTGCTGGGGTTAGTACCTATCGATCATGTGTGGGTCAGTGCTTAGTGATCCTAGGTGGGTCAGCATATACTGATCTTGTGTGGGTCAAATCTTGTGTGGGTCAGGGCTCAACAATCTTGTGTGGGTCAGCGCATACCGATCCTGGGTGGGTCAGATCTGGTGTGGGTCATTTGTGGGCATTAGTACCAATCGATCATGTGTGGGTCAGACTATATAAAATCATCAACAGTTCCTCTTCACATAATAAGATGATATAGCTTTGCTACTAGTCATCTATACTTCTATACTTCACTAATACCTATGTGAGACAAGTCTTATATCTTTGTGGTGTTACAATTGTGGTATTCTTCCCTCCTATGTGAGATGGGTATATCTTGATGACATAGGTATATGTATGGGCATATACCTACATAGTGTTGACTGTTGTTTTTATGTTTTGTGGTGTATTATAATGTTAATTTGAGAGACCTTTGGGGGTCTCGGGGCCCCTACTGAGTATTGTTTTACTCACCACTGTATGGGAAACCCCCACACCTTGTTGTGTCTAGTGAAGATGAAAGAAAACGCTGACCAAGGATGTGGGTACCATGAATGGAGGGTTTTTAGAGGTGGAAATTAGACGAGGGATAGCTTAGAGACTACCATTCGAGAGTTGTACCTACCCTTCAGGTAGGATCCTTAGCGGGTGTTCGCATGATTAGTTTTCTAGTTTTTATTTTACTTTCCAATTTTACTTATACTTTATAGTTTTACTTGTACTTTCTAGATGGACTTGTATTCCCTCCCCCTTTACTTACTGTACTCACTCTATTTACTGTATAGTTTACTTTGTGCATGTACCTTATTGGGTACTTGGGTTGTGTGAGTTTATAGGTTATAAAGGCAATGCCTTTCTATTTTAGTGAATACGCCTTTCGGTTCTAGTATATAGCCCTGGACTATGGAATGGAATATCACTAAAACCAAGAAGGCATTGCCTCTAAACCTGTAAAAACACCCAAACCAAGCACACAACAAGATACAAGTACATGGTAAACTATAATGTAAATAGGGTGTGTACAGAATGTAAAGGGGGCTAGAATAAAAGCCCAAATGAAAAGTACAAGTGAAACATGTAAGTACAAGTAAATATGAAAAAATCTCCTCTGAACACCCTCCATGGATCCTACCTGAAGGGTAGGTACAACTCTCGAATGGACATCTCTGCGGATCGTCTCATCTAATGACCACCTCCATGAAGCCTCTAGTCCAGGTACCCTCATCCCCAGTCAGTGTTGTCTGTCATCTGTACTAGACACAATAAGGTGCAGGCGTAGCCTATGCTGGGGTGAGTGTAACAATACTCAGTATGGTCCCTGATACCCTCGATGGTCTCTCAAATCTACAATAGAATATACCAAAAAACATGAAAACAACAGTCAAACCTACTTAGGTATATGCACATACATATACCTACATTATCAAGATACACCCATCTCACACGGGAGGTGGGAATAGCATAGCGGTAACACCACGAAGATATAATACTCAGCTCATAGAGGTATTAGTGAAGTATATAAGTACAAATGACTAGTCGTGAAACTAGATCATCTTATTTGACCAAGAGGTACTTTTGCTGATTATACAGAGTCTAACCCACATAGGATCGATAGGTAATAACCCCCACAATGACACACAGAGAATCTTACTCACACAGGATTGGTATGTGCTGACCCACCCAGGAACAGTAAGCGCTAACCCACACAGGATATGACCTATATAGGATCGGTATGCACTGACCCACACAGGATGGTTGAGTGTTGACCCACATAAGATTTGACCCATACAGGATCGGTATGCGCTGACCCACACAAGATCATTGAGCACTAACCCACATAGGATCATTGAGCACTAACCCACAGAGGATCAATAGGTACTAACTCCCGAAATGACCCGCACAGGATCTGACCCACCTGGAGTCGATAAGTTACTAACCTCTGTATTATCCATCTCCAACCTCTGCCTCACTGCCAGCCACTGGATTCCCGGCACCCGGTACACTCGAGTTCCGTAGAATCTGTTCTTCACGACATTGGTTGTACCTCGACCACCATTATGTTCCATTAAGAATTATCTCAAAGGTCCATTACACCATAAGGGACCCAACACAATAGAAAACGTGTCAATCGGACACCTAGACTATAATTATTAGTGTTTCCACTCCAGGGGCTTTGTTGGATTCGAGGGTCGATCCAAGCAGACCGTACTCCAACATTATCCAATAAATAATTGGAGTATACCAAAAGGATGGTCTTGATCCACAGATTCATGTGCCACAGACAGTTCATTATACGAACACCTAGTTCTCAAGATATGGAAACAAAGATGAAATTGGGTTCGGATGGGCCCGGGTCCGTTCCGACCCGACACGGTTCGGGTCGACCCGACTCGGTCTGCGTCAGGCCTGATTGGATTCTGCCTCGGCAGACCTGGCCCACTGGGCCATGGCCTACACCAGTCTTTGAAGGGGAAGACCCGACCAGCTGGGCCTGGCCCACGGTAGGGTGGCCTGCCGTGGAAGGTCAGCCCTAACCTACACTAGGGGGGAGGTTCCCCCTCACCCATTTTACCCAAATGGTACAGCGGAATGTTCGGTCACCCTACTTGCAGGCAAGACTGCTTAGCGGTCCCACTTAGTGAGATGCGACCATCTAAAATGGTCGGGCAGTTATCCTTCCCACAGCGCGGATGCGCACCACTGCTCCACCTGCGGCCGACCGGATGCCGGCCCCCATCATGCTCCGCCACAGCCGATGGGCCGTGAACTCCTACTCAACCGACAGCGCAGACACACGCCACCCCACCTTCCTCGTAGTCGGCCGGCTGCCAGCCCCCTCCTTCTTTCACGATCCATCACGACTTCATTCCAATCCCAATAATTACATCGTTCGAATATTAACGATCCTCAGGTTGAGGGCTCCACGTCCATATGTTTTGCTTGAAAAACATTGTGTTTCCAGTGACATTAAATATTTGGTTTCAAAGAACGCGCAACGAATGTGCGATGAACAAAATATAAGAGGTGAGGTATATGTGCGGGATGATGGACATGTTAGTTTAGTGATGTTATTAATATTTTGATAAATTATTATATACTCCCATTATAGATTTTATATGAAATGTGCATAATTTGTGTGAAATATTAATGTTTAAATACTAAGTATAATTTTTTAGCATTTTTTGAAGAAGTACAATTGAGTCAGTTGACTATTATATTCATAACTCTCACCCTAATAATTAAAATTGTGTGGTTCTTGTTTTGTAGGATTAATTATTTAATTTCACACATATCAGTAGAAGGAATAATGGGCCAATTCTACCATTTTAATGCTCATATGTACCACATAAGATGACCCAAAGTGTTTGTGAAGAAAATGGACCAGCCATGATGATTGAGTTACTGGTCTCACTCCCAAAGCCTTTATTTTTTTGAAACTCCACCATGTATTCTTCATTATTCAAAAGAATCATGGATAGACATTTTAGGGCCCAATTCCAAGAAAAAGGGGCTCAAATGAAACTTTGAATTCTTGCCCATCATTCTGGACAAGAATTAAAATCCTGACACTATTAATGAAATATCACATGATCTAATCATCAAATCAAGATGTGATTTTGCAATGTGAAATAGGAGATATAGGAGGCCGACATTTTTGTAGATATAATTTGGTTTTTAAGGACTCTTCATATTCAAAAACCCTTTCACATTTTGGACATCAAAAATACTATATTAAAATGGACAGATTAAATTTCGTTAATAATCTGGAAATAAAATTTGCTCCATAGGTCAAAATGACTCCAAATTTTTCGAGAGGTCTGAAAACTTTATTATATACAACTTTTAAGAAGAAGATATCTTGAGATTCGGTTGTCTGAATATTCAAATACTCGAGCCAAGTGGAGGGACATATTAGGAATGCAAACATTTCACTTCCTATGGTAATAGATACATCCCCCTCCACTCCTTCAAAGGGGTTGGAATTTCAGAAGAGAGGAGCACATATTGGAACGAAAAAAGTATTTGAAAAGGCTTGGGGGGACCAGCCATACTCAAGTTTCAATTGAGATACCCCTCCTCCAATCTTTGTTTCCTTTCACTTTTGTGTTGTTCTTCGTTTGTAAACTTGTCAGTTTGTGTTTTGTATTTCTGTTTTAATGCAAGATTCTGCTTCAATATCTCTTATTATCATCCACCATCTATAGTTTAATATTAATGTTCTTAAATTTTTTACATTCAATTGAATCCCCTTCCCTTATTTTTCTTCCTCATTCAATCGAAAGTCCGTTTTTTTAATTCTCATCATTGTTCGTGTGTGTATGTTCGATGAGCCACTATTTTTTTTATCCATTTCTTTTTCTTCCCTTGTTAATTCATTATCATAAATATATAAACCAGATTAATATTAATATCAATGGATGAGTAAATATATTATTGTGGTGAGTCAAAATTTAGGGATCTTAATTGATTGAGAGTATTTTCTCGATGAATATTCTTTAATTTAACATTGTGAATGTTGGACTTAACATGTCATGGATTAATGATATGTTTTGTTTAACGTGTGGTTTCCATGGATTATTGGAACCATAAATACACTACCATCAACAAGCTCTGTTTGAGATTATAACCTTAAGTTTAGTTAAATCTTGGATTAAATCCTTAACACTTAGTAATTTCAATAAACATTATCTTACGAAGTGGGTGTTAATTTAACTTCAATATAATGCAAAGCTCCAGGATATCACAAGATTAACTCCCTAAAAATGAACTCACCCTAATATTTATCAAATTATTAAATCAAACACCAATCATTAATCACTTCATTTATGATCTACAAACAAACCCCCCAATCAGAATACAATCAACTAAAAACAAATGACTATTACTAAGTATCATCGACGAGGATTTGACCCGAGTGCCTCTATACATATTAGAAGTGCACTGGAACCTTGACCGGTCGATAGGCGACAATCGGCTGCACGTTTCATTTATGCATCGTCGTTGTGAATCTAGAATATGAAGAATTACCAAATACATTCTATCATAATTTAAATTAAAACACCTATCTTGACGTTTGTTGGAGATTTCGCGAGGAAAAAGGTGATGTCGATGAAGGGGATGTAAGCGATTGTTGCTCCCACAAGAGGCTTCCGATCCGGGCTCAACATCGGTTCCTCATTCTTCATTCGGGGTGGTTCTTTGTTGGATAATTTTATTCCCGGTTCTCCGACGCTCTCCCAATTATCCTTTTCCAATGACTTCCCCTAAGGAAATAAGGAGCCAATATTAATTAATTTTGGTTAATTAATGTTGGCACATCAATTTGGGGGAATTCTATGGGTTACATCACACTAAAGTAGACTAGTTCGGGTGGTTTCATAACTTATGTAACTAGGAATTTAATGCCCAATCATTAATACTCGACCATCCTCGTGTTGTCCTCACCTACACAATTTAAAAAGGAGGTTTAAAATTCAAAAATAAAATAAAGCATGTTTACTTTATTTTCTCCCACAAACATACCGAAAAATAATTTCCACCCTCGACCTACTGTGGTCAAGGTGAAGGTATCCTTAATCGAATATCAGCTCTATGAGTTCAACAGTTCCCTCAGATTTTAATTATGAGCACCGGTTCAAAAGGTACAAAATGATTCTCGCACGTTTACTGAATGTGCCTGAAAAAAAGATTAGAAATTCATTCTAAGAACACAATTTCTCAGAATCACGCGCAGTCAATTTTCGTGGACTCACAATATTCTCATATAATTAAATAAATTATGTAAATTTCTAGGTTTATACATTCTCCCCATTTCAGGGCATTGCATCCCCAAAATCCACAACAAAAACTAGGGAAACAAGTGGGGGTACTAAGCATGAATCTGAGTCTCATGATCCCATGTGCTCTTCTGGAGGTCCTCGTGCTGCCAATGAATGTACACCGGAGTTATCAACTGCCCAAAAACAACTCCCTCTTATTCATCCTCAATCTCTACTAGAACCTTCGAAAATGCTTCCCCACAGTTGATGTCATGCTCCCCCTAGTCAAAGATGTGTGAAGGATCATGTATATATCTTCTCAGCTGAGATATGTTGAAAATGTCGAGCACCTGGTGCAACTGTGGTGGAAGAGCATAGCGGTAAGCAACCTCACCAACTTTGATAAGCACCTAAAAGGGTCTGATTAACCTCAGAGATAACTTGTCGCCTTGGGCAAATATCTGCAAACAATGTTGAGGTGAGACCCGTAGAAATGCATGTTCACCATCCTTGAACACAAGAGGTCTCCATTTTCGGTTAGAATAGGACTTTTTCCTGCTCTATGTAGTCTTCATCTGCTCTTGGATGATCTACACCCTCTCTGTGGTAGCCTGTACCATCTCTTGTCCCACGAGTGTAGACTCCCCTGAGTTAGTATAACACAAATGTGATCTACTAGGCCATCCGTACAATGCCTCAAATAGTGCCATTACGACAGTGGAATGATGGATATTATTGTATGCGAACTCCAACAAATGTATGTGATCCTCCCAAAAGTGGCCGAAATCTATGATGCATGCCTGAATCATGTCTTCAAGGGTCTGAATGGCCTGTTCTGTCTAACAATACATCTGAATATGGAAGGCGGTGATCAACCGAAGCTGTGTCTCGAATGCCTACTCCAACACCATCCATAGCAGGGAAGAAAAATGTGCATCGCAATCAGAGTAAATTGCAGATTTCACTACATGATGCCGCAAAATATTTTTTATGTTGAGGTGTCCCAATATATCTAATGATCCCTACTCTTGGATAGGTATGAAGTGGGTCGACTTGGTGAGTCGGTCAATGATAACTCAAATGGAATCACGCCCCCTGGACTTGTGTGGAAGTCCTATAACAAAGTCCATAGAAATTACACCTGACTTCCACTCTAGAATCACTAGTGGCTGATCTAAGCCTACTGGAACCTGATTCTCAACCATCAATTACTGAAAAGTGAGGCACAGAGAGACAAACTCTACTACAACTTTCTTCATTCTCGGCCACCAGTGCTGACGTTGGAGGTCATGGTACATATTCGCCACTCCTGGATGTACTACTTGAATGGATGTATGGAAATACCTCAACACTTCCACCCATAGTGCCTCTGGTACTATATTACGTCCTCTGAAGAGGATGAATTGATTCCCACATTTAGAAAATCCATCTGGGAAAACATCAGTGTACCGTTCCACCAAAACCGGATAGCTCAGACTCTCAACATCAACCGCTCATCGGGTAAGGCTAGCGAACTGATGTGTGATTGGTTTCACCCACCTCTAGGTAAGTCTACCATGTACTGAAAAGGCTCCCTTCTTGCTGGTGAAGGAAAATATGGTCCCATCTCTATGGACACACCGCACTATGTGCCTAATACAGACGATCTAATCATGGACTGTGGATAACAAATTCATACCCACGATGACATTGTGGCGCCACGATGCCGCAACTAGAAGATCCCAGCCGAAGCTCTCACCTCCTATAGTAATCTCACACTACCGGATGTAGTGTGTAATCTTAAAATCCGTTCCCATAAGAGTCTCTAGCCATAAGGATCGAGCTAATGGATCCATCGAAATCTCTGAGCTCTGAACGAGGGTCATGGCAACAAAAGAATGACTGGAATTTTTGTCTATAAGTACTTCAAGTAAGGTGAAGAAGACACATATCATACCTCATATCATCTCCAGAGAATCATGGTCTTAGAACTCAATTTCCTAGAGATGAGCTCTCCCCTGTCCACCTGCTCCCGATGGTCGGGGTGGAGAACCTGGAGGTGGTGGTTGTAGAACCTCAAATCGCCACTCACTGCCTGCTGCACAGACTGCTCCTCTGCCATGTCCATATCCTACCTACGGACCTCCTCTATTGAACCTCTAACTCTACCTTAGAGGTATCTTGATTGTCTGCTGGTCATCAGTATGGCGGGTCGGGCAGTCGCGATCAATATGACCCAGCTCACCGCATGAGTAACACTGCATGCCCCTCGCCTATCTCTTTCTTCCTTGTGAGCCTTTCACCTCTGGCACTGCATCCCAAGGTCTTCCACTAAAAGATTTATTCTTCTAGGACCTCTATGTCATCTACCTACTGCATCCTACAGATGACTCAGCTACCTGTCGTTCTTTGGTATCACACACTGTAGGTGCCTGCTCAGCTAAGATTCTCTCCACCAAAAGTGCCTGCTCAAGCACCCCATCCCGCGTTGGAATTCTTGTGATACCATTAATGATATGATCTCCCGTTATAGACCTTGCTCAATGGTATGGTCCCTGATGAAAGGGACCTGCACTATGTCAGTGGACTAGCGTGGGAGATCGGTGAACCTCGCCGAATACTGAGCTATAGTCATGCTACACTATTACAAGTGGAGAAGCTAATGTATACGAACAGAGAATAGGTTATTTGGGATAAACTCATCCTTGAAGAGACTCGCAAAGTCTGCCCAGATGAGAGTGACATCTTCATGAACAAGATGCATCACGCACCACCATCTGTCCACTGCTTCATGAAGAAGACGTGCGGCAAGGATCACCATGAGATTAGATGATGTCCCTACCAATTGAAAAACTCTAATCATGGCACACCTATATCATTTAAGGATGCCTCCATGCAGACATCCTTCCAGGGTTCCAGTTAGAGTACCTGATGATAAACCACTGAGCAATAAGGCATCATTGCTAAGCCCCCTTACAGTAGTTGTACCATCGGGTGGTGTACCAGAAGCACCACTACCTATTGGGTAGCAGATGCCACTAGCCCTAGCAGTAGAGGGTGCACATATCTTGAGCGCATTTCATGAGTTCCAGTGCCAGAGGAAACTAAGGATCTATGGAAAGAAAGATCAGCCGGTGTATGAGGACTGGCTGGATGCCGTGGTTAGACTTTTTTGACTGGTAGGGACACCGGCCGATCTCATGGTGATCCTTGCCGCCAGTCCTCTTCAGGCAGTAGCAGGCAGATGATGGAACTTGATGCTCTATGTTCCTGACAAGTTCTCTCTCATTTGGGAGGACTTCAAGAGCCTTTTCAGGGAAGAGATCATCCTAGCGACCCTATGCTCAGTGAATATACATGAGATTCTCCACTTATAGTAGGGTAGCAAGACTGTAGCTCAATATTTGGAGAGGATCACCAATCTCTCGCACTACTCCACTAACATGGTGCAAGACCCTTTCTTCTAAGATCAGACATTTGATCAGGGTATCTGACGGGAGATCAAAGCATCGATGGTATCTCTCGGCATTTTGACAGAAGTTGGGGTGCTTTATTGGGCAGTTTTGGTGTAGAGATTCTTAGTTGAGTAGGCACCGATAGTGAGACCTACCACCAGACAACAGGTGGCCTAGTCATTTGTAGGAGGTAGTAGACAAATGGCATAGAGGTCCAAGTAGACTAGACCTTCTGGTGGAATACCTCATGATGCAAGGTTAGAGGTGTGAGGCTCACAAGGAAGAAGGAGACATGCGAGGGGAACACAGGGTTACTCGTTCTACGAGCAGGGTCATATGGATTTTGACAGCCTGACCTGCCATACTGATGACTTGCAGATGGTCGAGGGACCACTGAGGTAGATGCAGAGGTTTTATAGAGGAGGTCTGCAGGTAGGAGGTGGACGTGACAGATGAGTAGTCCATGCAGCAGGTGGCTGGTGGCTATTTTAGGTTCTACTTCCACCACCTCTAGGTGGTCCACCCCGACCATAAAGAGTAGGGGGACAGGGACGAGCTCAGCTCCAGGCAGCTGAGGCTTATGGCCAAGACGCTCTGGAGATGAAATGTGGTACGATCTATGTCTACTCCACCTTATATATAGTTTTTATATACCCATGTTATAGTCATTATTTTATTTCCTCGACCCTCATTCAGTGATCGAAGATTCCAATGGAGCTGTTGGCTTGATCATTTTGGCTAGAGACTCCTACGGGAGCAGATTCGACTATTACACACCGGTGCCGACAGTGTGGTCTTACTGTAGGAGGCATGATCTTCGGCTGGGATCATCTAGTAGTAGCGTAGAGACCATACTGTGCCATCTTGGGTATGGATTGTTTATCCACAGTCCATGCCCAGATCAACTATATATGGCGTGAAGTGCGGGGTATCCACATGGATGAGACCGAGGATTCCTTCATCGGTGAGAGGGGAACCTTGGCCGCCCAAGATGGTCATTCCTAGAAGAGGGTTCGACCAATCACACATCAGTTGGCTAGCCTTACCCTTGGAGAGATTGATGTTGAGAGTCAGAGCTATCTAGTAGTGGTGGACCAGTATGCTGATGTTTTCCCAAATGATGTTCCAGGTATACCTCCTCATATAGAGGTGGACTATTACATCTACTTGTACCCTGGGATGACACCGATATCTACCCCATCATATCGGATGGCTCATGAAAATTTTTGAGAGCTGTGAGTACAGCTGGAGGACTTGCAGAGCAAGAGGATCATTAGGCCCAATATTTATCCTTGGGCAGCCCAAATCTTGTTTACCAAGAAGGCGGATGATAGTTTGAGACTCTGTGTGGACTATCGGTGCCTGAACATGGTGACCACGAAGAATAAGTACTCACTACCGAGGATTGACAATCTCTTTGATCAGCTTAAGGGAGAACGGTGGTTTTCAAAGATAGCCCTCATATCAGACTATCACCAGCTCTGGGTATGAGATGAGGATATGCAGAGGATGACGTTCAGAGGACATTAAGGCCAATATGTGTTCTTGGTTATGCCATTCGACATGAACAATGCCCCAGCAGTGTTCATGGGACCCATGAACAGGTTATTCCAGCCATACCTTGATCGGTTTGTAGTAGTCTTCATCGATGACATCCATATATAATCAACGATAGAATAGAAGCATGCTTATCATCTGCAGATAGATCTGGACACACATTGAGTGCCCCTGCATTATGGTAAGCTCTTGAAGTTCCAGTTCTTGATACGAGAGGTCCACATTCTGGGAAACATCATCTTGGAGGCTGGAGTTGCGGTGGATCCAGCAAAGATCATGGTTGTGCTTGCTTGGGAGGCACCCATGAGCGTGATGGAGGAGCAGAGTCTCTTGGGTTTGGTCAGATACTTCTAGAGTGTTGTACATGACTTTTCCAGTGTTGTGGAACCCTTATCAGCATTGAAGAAGAATGGAAAACCCATCGTGTGGTTGGAGACCCATCTTGAGGCTACTGGTGGAAGGCATTGGGTACGTAGTCTACCGAGGCACATTAGGGACCAGACCTGGATGAGTCCTGATATAAGAGAAAGTCGTGATCGCGTATGGTTCTCAACAGCTAAGAAAACATGAGCAGAACTATGCTGCGTATGACATAGAGTTAGCAACAGTGGTCTTCACCTTGATTATGTGGATACATTACTTTTTGGGAGAACGTCTTACAGTCTACTCTGATCGCAATAGTCTCATGTATATTCTCTCATAAGGACCTTAACCTATGACAATGACGTTTGATTGAGTTTCTCCAAAACTATTACTTCATGATAGTCCATGCTCCTGGTAAGGGGAACGTAGTAGCAGATGCACTTAGCATGAGATCTGTTATACAATTGCTGAGTGAGGTGACAGAGCAGTTAGCCGCTTTACGTATATCCTACATAGATCGAGATGGAGGTTCTTATCTTCAGCCTATGAGAGTCACTCCCCCACTACATCAGCGAGTCAGGGAGGCATAGCTTGGGGACACTGACTGTGAGGCTTGATGTGCTTATATATCCATAGGGTAGGCACCTGATGGATTTTTTGAAGGTGAGGAGCAATTCACCCTCTTTAGAGGATTCACTATAATAATTTTGTCACTACATGAATTAGTGTTGAGGGATTTTCATAGATCCCCTCTAGCAGTACATCCAGGAGTGGAAAAGATGTACCAGGACCTCCATCGTCAGCCCTGGTGGCTGGAAATGAAGAATGTTGTGGCAGTTTTTGTCTCTTGGTGCCTCACATGTCAGCAATTGAGGGTAGAGCATTAGGTTCCAGTGGTCTTAGTTCATCCAAAAGATGTTCCAGAGTGAAAGTGTAATGGAATTTCCATGGACTTCATGACATGACTTCCACGCACGTCCATGGGGCATGATTCCATCTGGGTGATCATTGACCGACTCACCAAGTCATCCCACATCATATCAACAAGAGATTAGGGATCAGTAGAGAGCTTGGGATTCCTCTACGTGTAGGAGATTTTACGAATTCATGGAGTTCCATCTATGATTGTCTCTTATCGTGATGCATGTTTTATATCCCGGGTATGGAAGGGGTTGAAAAAGGTGTTCGGAATGCAGATTCCGTAGAGCACTGCCTTCCATCCTCAGATGGATGGTCAGATAGAGTGGACCATTTAGACCTTTGAGGAAATGCAACATGCTTGGATTTTAGATTTCGGCCACAGCTGGGAGGATCACATGCCTTTTGTGGAGTTCGCATACAATAACAGTTATCACTCCACTATCAGTATGGCATCATTCGAGGCATTGTATGGATGACCATGCAGACCACCTCTTTGTTGGACTGACCTAGTAGAGTCATCACTTGTGGGATCGTAGATGGTACGAGATACCACAGAGAAGGTTCAGATCATTGAGGAGCGGCTGAATATTGAACAGAGTAGGCAAAAGTCCAATACTGACAGGATACAAAGAGCTCTTGAGTTAGAGGTTGGTGACCATGTCTTTCTATTGGTCTCACCTCGATGAGGTTTGATGATATTTTTCCGTGGTGAAAAGTTATCTATATAGTTCATCAGACCCTTTCAGGTCCCCAGTGGAGTTGGTGAGGTTGCTTACCACTTAGCTCTTCCACCCCAGTTACACTGGATGCATGGCGTTTCCCATGTATCCCAACTTAGGAGATACACACATGATCATTTTCACATCATTAACTAGGGTGATATGTACATCGATGATATGGATAAATTTTTAGATCTTCTAGTAGATATTGAGGATTGAAAGGAGGGAGTCCTTTGTTTTTGGTCGATACCTCTGGTGCGCATTCATTAGCAGCATGGGAATCTCCATGAGAGACCATGGGAGTGGGAGGAACAGATATGTGCATAGTACGCCCACTTGTTTCCTAAGTTTATTTTGTGGATTTCAGAGATTCAAAGCCCTAATGTGGGGAGAATTCAAGGACCTAGAAATTTCCATGTAGTTTTTTTAATTATATGGAAAAATTACAAGTCCATGAAAATTAATGGTGCATGATTCAGAGGCGCGGTGTGCCTAGAATGAATTCCTGAACTTTTTTTGTGTGCGTTTAGTAAACGCACAAATGATGTTTTGTAACATTTGAACCGGTTCTTGGAATTGAATTCGGAGGGCACTGTTGAACTCGTAGCACTGATATATTTATAAGAAGACCTTCACCTCGACCACAGTAGGTCGTGGGTGGAAATCAGTTTTCAGAATTTTCAGAGGAGAAAATAAAATTAACATGCTTTATTTTATTATTTAATTTGAAACTTCATTTTTGAAATGTGGATGTGGGGACCACATGAGGATGGTCGGGAATTTATGGATGGGCATTAAATGTCCGGTTATAAAAAATTTGTAACAACCCAAACCCCTCTACATTAAGGTGAATTAACTCTTAGAATTCCCCAAAATTGATGTGCCAACATTAATTAACCTAACTTAATTAATATTGGATCCTCATTTCAATGATGGAAATCATTGGAAAATGATAATTGAGAGAGCCTTGGAAAACCGGGAAGAAAATTATCCAATGAAGGACCAACCCCAATGAAGAACGAGGAACCAGCACTGAGCCCGGATCAGAAGCATCTTGAGAGATATACAAACGCTGACATCCCCTTCACCGACTTCGTCTTCTTCCTTGTGATATCTCCAATGAACATCAAGGTTGGGGTTTTAATTTGAAGTATGATTAAATATATTTGTTGATTATTTGTATACTAGAATCTCAAAGATGATGGTGAAACAAACATGGCCATCAATCCACACATACACCTTGAACCCTTTTCATTCATTCTTCGTGCGTTCTTCATGCGTTCTTCGATGCCAAATAAATAATGACACTATAAACAAAATATTTTTACCGAGTGTGACATATGGACATGGAGCCCTCGAATCGAGGATTTTGAATATGTGAACGACATAATTTTCGGGCACGGAATGAAGCCATGATGGCTCACTGAAAAAGGAGGTGCACGACAGCTGTCCGACAACGAGGAATGGGGGGTGGCACACATCCGTGCTGCCGGTTGTGAAAGAGGTCACCACTTGTCGGCCACAGCAAAGAAAGGTGGTGGTTGGCCTCCAGCGGGCCACGTGGTATAGCGGCGGCACGCGTCCGTGCCTTCGGAGCTGGAGGTCGCTACCGCTTGGCTGTGGCGAAGGCCGGAGGGCGTCTGACATCCGTCCGGTCACAGGTGGAGCATCGGCGTGCATCTGCACCATTGGGAGGAGAACCAACCAGTCGTTTAGGCCATCCACGTCACACCAAGAGGGACAACCAAGCGGTCATGTGTGCTAGCCGGGCGAACGAGCTGTCTGCTGGACCATTCGGGAAAACCGGGAGGGGGGTTCCCCTGGGTGTCAGCTAGGGTGGACCCACCATGGTGGCCGTGCCGACTGCAGGCTGCCCAGTGGGCCACTCCACTAGGCCGCACCCTGCCCAGTGATCTAGGTCGGGCCGTCCCCTTCACGGGTAGGGCCAGACCATGGCCTAGCGGGCCAGGCCCACCGAGGCCTAGGCCATCCAGGCCGGGCCTAGACCGAGTTGGGTCGACCCGAACCATGTCGGGTTAGAATGGGTCAGTCCGACCGGGTCGGACCGGACCCAGCACATCTGGACCCAGTTTTTCCTTTGTGGCCACATCTTGAGATTTGGGTGTCCATTTGATGAACCATCTATCACACTGGAATACTTGGATTAAGGCTGTCATTTTGGTATAATCCACTCGATTTTTGGATAAAGATGGAGTACAAATGGGGAGGATCGAACCCCAGATCCAACTGGGACCTCTAAGCGGAAATTCTAATAACTTACAGTCCGAGCATCCGATTGACACTCCGTCTGTTGCGTTATGTCCCTTATGACGTGACAGATATTTGGGATACTTCTTCGTTGAACTTCTTTGAAGTAGTGGAATGACCAATATCTCGAGGGACAAATTATATGGATCTTAGGAGCACCAGGTGCGATAAATCTAGTGGATGGCAGTGAGGCGGATGTTGGAGACGGATAATACGAAGGTTAGTTACCTATCAACTCAGGGCGGGTCGGATCCTATGTGGGATAGTGCGGGGGGGGGGGGGTGTTTTGAACCTATTAATCATGTGTGGATTAGTTCTCAACGATCGTGTGTGGGTCAGTGTATACCGATCATGTGTGGGACAGATCCAGTGTGAGTCAATGCTCAACGATCTTGTGTGGCTCAACGCATTCTGATACGGTGTGGGTCAGATCCATTGTGGTTCATTGTGGGGGTTAGTCCCTATCGATCCTATGTGGGGTGGACTCTGTATAATCTGAGGAATTACCTCTTAATAGAATAAGATGATCTAGCTTCGCGAGTAGTCATGTGTACTTTTATACTTCGCTAATACCTGTGTGACCTGCGTCTTATATCTTCGTGTTGTTACCTTTGGAGCATTCTTACCACCTATGTGAGATGGATATATCTTGATAACATTGGTATATGTATGGGAATATACCTAAGTAGGGTTGAAAATTGTTTTCATGTTTGGTGGTTTATTCTTTTGTGGATTTGAGAGAGCTTAAGGGTTTTTTTCCCTACATAGTATTGTTATACTCACACCAATTTCACCTTTTTGCCCATATCTTGAGAATCGGGCGTCCGTCTGAAGAACCGTCTATGGAAGTAGAATATTTGTATTGAGATGGTAATTTTTTTATACTCTACTTGTGTTTTGGATAAATTTGGAGAATGCCCGGGTTGGATCGAACCCCGAATCCAACCGGTCCCTCAGAGAGGAAATGCTAATAACATACAGATCAGGTGTATGATTGATGCGTAGTCTATTGTGTTGGGTACCTTATAAGGCGATGAAACTTTGGGATACCTATCCATGGGACTTCGTGGTAGTTGAGGTATGACCGATATCTCGAGGGACGGATTCTACAGACCACGAGCGCACCAGGTGCATGGAATCCAGTGGCTAGCAGTGAGGTAGAGGTTGGAGACAGATAATATGGAGGTTAGTTACCTATAGAATCTGGGTGGGTTAGAAATTTTGTGGGTCATTTCAGGGGTTAGTATCTATTGATCTTGTGTGGGTTAGCGTTGAGTGCTCCTGTGTGGGTTAGTGCATACCGATCCTGTGTGGGTCAGTGCTCATCGATTATGTGTTGGTCAGCACATACCGATCATGTGTGGGTCAGATCCAGTGTGGGTCAGTGCTCAGTGATCCTGTGTGGGTCAGCGCATACCAATCCTGTGTGGGTTAGATCCCATGCGGGTCATTGTGGGGGTTAGTACCTATTGATCCTATGTGGGTCAGACATTGTATAATCAGCAGCAGTGCCTCAAGATAGACTAAGATGATCTAGCTTTCCGACTAGTCATCTGTACTTCTATACTTCACTAATACCTATGTGAGCTGAGTATTTTATCTTCGTGGTGTTACCTATATGGTAAATCAACCTTCATGGTGTTACCTTTTTATAACATGACAACTTAGCTATATGTATGGGCATATAGCTAAGTAGTGTTGATGACTACTACTTCGTGCTTTGTGATTTTTCCTTTGTGGAAATATATGATACATACGAGGGTCTCAGGGTCCCTATTAAGTATTGTTATACTCACCCATGCACGTGATTTACCCTTACCTTGCTATGTCTTGCGCAGATGACAGACAACGCTGACTGAGGATGAGGGTACCAGGACTGCAGATCACTCAGAGGTCGACCTTATACGTGGTATACCGCAGAGGCGACCGTTTGAGAGTTGTACGTACCATTCAGGTAGGATCCTTGGAGGGTGTTCACCAGAGCTGTTTTTCAGTTTTACTTTATTTTTCAGTTTTACTAGTACTTTCTAGTTGGGCATGTATTCCATCCCCCTTTACTTTCTGTACTCACATTGTTTACTATATAGTTTACCTTATGCTAGTATCTTTATGTGTTCTTGTTTTGTGTGAGTTTATAGGTTTTAAAGGTAATGCCTCCCCTTTTGTTTAATTATATGAGAATATTACAAGTCCTCAAAAATTGACGTCGCGTGATTCCAAGGCCCGATGTGCCCAGAATGAATTTCTGAACTTTTTTTGTACATTCAATAAACGCACGGGCGAAATTTTGTATCTTTTGAACCAGTTCTCGGAATCGAAATACGAGGGCACTGTTAAACTCACAACACCGATATTTTCATAAGGAGAATTTATCCTCGACCATAGTAGATTGAGGGTGGAAATTAGTTTTTGAATTTTCGTGGGAGAAAATAAAATAAACATGCTTTATTTTATTTTTGAAATTGAAACCTCCTTTTTGAATTGTGGTGGTGGTAACCACACGAGGATGGTCAGAAATTTATGGTTGGGCATTAAATGCCCGGTTATACAAATTATGTAACCACCCAAACCCCTCTACATTAATGTGAATTATCCATTAGAATCCCCCCGAATTATTGTGCTGATATTAATTAACCTAACTAAAATAATATTGGTTCCACATATCCTTCTTGGAAATCATTGGCAATGGAAAATTGGGATAGACATTGAGAATCGGGATGAAATTTCTCCATCAAATAACCATCCCCAATAAAGAACGAGGAACTAACACCGAGCCCTGATTGGAAGCATCTTGCAGCAGCGATGAACACCGACGTCCCCTTCAACGACTTCGTCTTCTTCCTCATGACATATCCAATGAACGTCATGGTAGGAGTTTTATTTTGATGTATGATTAAATATATATGTTAATTATTCATATATTTTATTCACAACAATGATGGATAAACTAACATGGCCATTGTCCAACACATATACCTTTCCTCTTATCTTTTGATCTTCACATGTTATTCGTGCGTTCTTCGACGACTACTATTTAATGACGCTGGAAAAACAAAGTTTCTCCATGTGAGACAAATGGATGCAGAGCCCTCAACTCAATGATCTTGAATTTGGGAAAGACATAATTTTTGGGAATGGAACAAAGCTGTGATGGCTCTCACAAGAAGGAAGTTTTCGGCAGTCGGCCAACTGCGAGGAATGTGGGTTGCGTGTATCCGCGCTGCCGGTTGAGCAGGAGTCCGCGACCCATCGTTCGTCGAAGAGCAGGGTTGCGGCCGATATTAGGCCGACCACGTGGAGGAGCGGCGGCCTGCATCCGTGCCATCAGAGCTAGTGGATGTGACTTCTTTGTTGCGGCAAAGAACGGAGGGTGACCAACATCTGGCTGGCCACAGGTGGAGCAGCGGCGAGGATCCACGCGGCTGGGAGGAAACACGTCCGACCATTTCGGCCAGTTACGTCACACTGATAGGGACCACTAAGCGGTCTCGCATGCCATAATGGTGATTGAATAGTTCTCTGGACTGTTCGAGTAAACCGGGGTGGGGGCATTCCCCCTGGGTGTTGGCCAAGGCAGACCGGCACCGATGGGCTACCAGACTGCAGGCTGCGCCATTGGGCCGCACCACGCCGTCCCCTTCGCCGGCCAGGCCTACCGAAGCCTAGGCAAACCAGGCCAAACCCTGACCGAGTCGGGTCGACCCAAACTAGGTTGGGACGGCCCGAACCAGGCCGAGTAGGCCCGAACCGGGTCAGGTTGGCGTAGGTCGGGTCAGTCCGACCGGGTCAGACCAGACACATGGCCATCCCAACCCTATTTCCCAATTTTGTCCATAGATTGATAACCAGACATCCGTTTAAAGAACTGTCTATGGAACCAAAATCCTTGGATCGAGAAGATCTTTTTTATATAATTCACTTGAGTTTTAAATAAAGATGAATTATGACTGGGTTGGATCGAACCCCGAATCCAACATGGAAGTCATAGAGGAAACACAAATAACTTAGAGATTGGTAGTCCGATTGACATGCCATCTATTTCATTAGGTCCCTTATGACATGACCGACATTTTCAATACTTATACATGGTAATTTGTGGCGGTCGAGGTATGACCAATATCATGAATGACATATTCTACGGAACTCGATTGCACAGGGTGTTGGGAATCGAGTGGTTGGCAGTGAGGCGTAGGTTGAAGAATGATAATATGGAGGTTAGTTACCTAACATCTCTGGGCAGGTCAGATCCTGTGTGCGACATTATGGGGGTCAGCACTCAGCGATCCTGTGTGGGTCAGCGCTCAGCGATCCTGTGGGGGCGAATGCATTCCAATAATGTGTGGGTCAGATCCTGTGTGGGTCAGTTCTCATCGATCCTCGGTGGGTCAACACATACCGAACCTGTGTGGGTCATTGAGAGGGTTAGTACCTATCGATATTGTCTGGGTCAGAATCCGCATAATTATAAGGAGTTCCACTTGACAGAATAAGATGATCTAGCTTCAGGACTATTCATCTGTACTTCTATACAACACTAATACATGTGTGCACGAAGTCTTTTACCTTCGTGGTGTTACCTGTGGGGTACATCTACCTTCGTGGTGTTACCTTTGTATAACATGATAACTTAGGTATATGTATGGGAATTTACCTAAGTATTGTTGATGACTAATACATTGTGCTTTGTGGTTTTCCATTTGTGGAAATCTAGGAGACATACTGGGGTCTTGGGGTCCCTTATGAGTATTGTATTACTCACCCCTGCATGGGCTTTGCCCTCACCTTATTGTGTCCTTTGCAGAAGACAGACAACGTTGACCGAGGACAAGGGTACTGGGACTGGATATCGCTAAGAGGTGGACCTTAGACATGGCGTACCACAGAGAAGTCCATTCGGGAGATGTACCTACCCTTCAGGTAGGATCCTTGTTGGGTGTTAGCAAGAGCTGTTTTTCAGTTTTACTAGTATTTTTCAGTTTTCTTTGTACATTCTAGTTGGGCATGTATTCTGGCCCGCTTTACTCACTGTACTCACTTTGTTTACTATATTGTTTATCTTGTGCTTATATCTTGATGTATGATTGGTTTGTGTGAGTTTAAATGTTTTAATGGCAGTGTCTTCCCAACTTTTTAATTATATAGCGCGTGATTCCGAGGCTCGGTGTGCCCAGAATGAATTTCTAAACATTTTTTTGGGTACGTTTAGAAAATATATGAGCAGAGTTTTGAAACTTTTGAACCGGTGCTCAGAATTGAAATATGAGGGCTATGTTGAACTCCCAACACTGATATTCAAATATGAAGACTTTCACCATGACCGCAGTAGGTCGAGGGTGGAAATTAGTTTTTGGTTTTTTCGTGGGAGAAAATAAAATAAACAAGATTTATCTTATTTTTGAAATTGAAACCTGCTTCTTGAATTGTTGAGGTGGGGACCACATGTGGACGGTCAGCCATTTATGGCTGGGCATTAAATGCCCGGTTACCCAAATTATGTAACCACCTGAACCCCTCTACTTTAATTGTAAAATAACTCTTATAATTACCCCAAATTGATGTGCCAACATTAATTAACCTAACATAAATAATATTGGTTCCTCATTTACATGTTGGAAATCGTTGGAAAAGGAGAATTGGGATAGCCTTGGAGAACCAGGAAGAACATTCCCCAACGAAGAACCACCCCCAATGAAGAACGGGGAACTGATGCTGAGCCCGGATTGGAGGCGTCTTGTGGGAGCGATGAACACTGACATCCCCTTCAACAACTTCGTCTTCTTCCTCATGACATCTACAATGAACATCAAGGTAGGGGTTTTATTTTGAAGTATGATTACATTTATATGTTGATTCTTCAATATTTGATTCACCATGATGATGGCTAAACTAACATGCCCATTGTCCAGCACATATACCTTGCCTCTTATCTATTGTTCTTTGTGCATTCATCATGAGTTCTTTGATGCCAAATATTTAATAAATATGGGAAAACAATGTTTTTCCGAGAGAGACATATGGATGAAGAGCCCTAGACTCGAGGATTGTGAATATGTGAACGACATAATTTTTGGGCATGGAACAAAGTTGTGAAGGCTCATAGAAGAAGGTGGAGGTCAACAGCTGACCGACCGTGAGGAATGTATGGCGACACGTATTGGTGGTGCCGGTTGAGCAGGTGGATGCAACCCATCAGTCGTTGAAGTGCAGGGTTGCGGACGACATCAGGCCAGCTGCGCGGCGGAGAGGCGGCCCGCATCCGCACCGCTGGAGCAGGAGGTCACGACAGGTTTGCTGCGGTCAAGGCCGGAGGGTGGACGACATCTGGTCGGCCACAGATGGAGAAGCTTTGCACACCCACTCTACTGGGAGGAGAAGCGTCCGGCCGTTTCAGTCGGCCACGTCACACCGAGGTAGATGACCGAGCGGTCCCGCATGCCAACAGGGCGACCAAATGGTCCGCTATACCATTCGTAAAAACCCAGGGGTGGGGGGGGATTCCTCCAGGGTGTTAGCTAGGGAAGACCTGCCACGATGGGCCACTCGAAGGCAGGCCGCACCATCGGGCCGCTCCCAGTGGGATGCACCACGCCGTCCCCTTCACGGGTCGGGCTGGACTACAGCCTAGCGTCTGAGCCTGCCAAAGACTAGGCTAACCAGGATTGACCTTGACCATGTCAGGTCGACCCGAACCGGTTCGGGTCAGCCTAGGCCTAGTCGGTCTGACCAGGTCAGACTAGACACAGGGCCATCTAGACCTAATTTCACATTTTTGGCAATATCTTGAGAACTGAGCGTCTGTTTGAAGAACCTTCAATGACACCAGAATCCTTGGATCGAGACAGTCTTTTTGATATAATGAACATGAGGTTTTAATAAAGATGGATTATGACTGGGATGGATAGAACCATGAATCCAACTGGGCCATCAGAGCGGAAACACTAATAACATACATACGGTGTGTCCGATTGACACCCCGTCTGTTTCAATGGGTCCCTTATGACATGACAGACCTTTTGGATACTTATCTAGGGGACTTCGTCACAGTCGATGTATGACCAATATCTTGAGGGCCAGATTCTACGGAACTCGATTTCACCAGGTGCGTGGAATTCAGTGGATGGCAGTGAGGCGGTGGTTGGAGATGGATAATATGGATGTTAGTTTACTATCGACTCTGGGGAGGTCGGATATTGTGTGGGTCATTGTGAGGGTTAATACCTATTGATCCTATGTGGGTCAGCACTCAGTGATCCTTTATGGGTCAGCACATACCAGTCCTCTGTGGGTCAGATCCTGTGTGGGTCAGCGCTCAGCGATCCTGTATGGGTCAGCGCATACCGATCATTGTGGGTCAGATCCTGTGTGGGTCTGTGCTCAGCGCTCTAGTGTGGGTCAGCACATACCGATCATTTGTGGAGCATATCCTCTGTGGTTCATTGCGGGGGTTAGTACCTATTGATCTTGTGTGGGTCAGACTTCGTATTATCAGTAGGAGTGCCTCATGATAGAATAAGACGATCTAGCTTTGCGACTAGTCATCTGTATTTTTATACTTCACTAATACCTATGGGAGATAAGTCTTTTACCTTCGTTGTGTTACCTATGTGACACTTATACATTCTTGTTGTTACCTTTGTATAACATGATAACATAGGTATATGTATGGGCATATACCTATATAGTGTTGATGACTACTGCTTCGTTCTTTGTGGGTTTTCCCTTTTTGGACCTCTAGGAGACCTACGTGGGTCTCGGGGTCCCTACTGAGTATTGTTATACTCACCACTGTATGGGATTCTCCCGCACCATGCTATGTCTTGTGCAGATGATGGTAAACGCTGACTAAGGAAGAGGGTGCCAGGAATAGAGACCAATCAGAGGTGGACCTTAGACATGGTGTGCCGTAGAGACAACCATTTGAGAGTTGTACCCACCATTCAGGTAGGATCCTTGATTGGTGTTCACTGGAGTTATTTTCTAGTTTTACTAGTAGTTTTCTGTTTTCCTTGTACTTTCCAATTGGGCTTGTATTCTGGTCCACTTTACTTACTGTACTCACATCCCACAAGACGCTTCCGATCCAGGACTAGTGTCAGTTCCTTATTCTTCATTGGGGGTGGTTCTTAGTTGGAAAAAGTTCTTCTGGGTTCTCTAAGGCTCTCCTAATTATCCTTTTCCAATGATTTCCAAGAAGTAAATGAGGAACCAATATTAATTAAGTTAGTTTCATTAATGTTGGCATAACAATTTGGGAGATTTATAAGGGTTACATCACATTAAAGTAGAGAGATTCAGGTGGTTAATTAATTTTTGTAATCATGCATTTAATACCAAGCTGTAAGTGCCCGTCGATCTTGGTGTGGTCCCCACCTCCACAAATTTAAAAGGACGTCTCAAAATCAAAGATAAAATAAAGCATATTTATTTTATTTTTTCCCAATAAATGTTTGAAAACTAATTTTCACCCTCGACATACTGCGGTTGAGGTGAAGTTCTACTTAAGGGAATATCGGCACTGTGAGTTCAACAACGCCCATAGATTTCAAATCCGAGAACCAATTCAAAAGTAACAAAACACCACTCGCGCGCCAACTAAACGTACCTGAAAAAAAAATTCAGAAATTCATTTCTGCCCCACCGGGCCTCGGTATCATGCACCGTCAATTTTCATGAACTCTTATCATTATCATATAATTAAAAAAAATTACATGGAAAATTTTTGGTCTTTACATTCTCCACACCTCTGGGATTTGTGTCCCTTAAAGCCACAACACAAACTAGGGAAACCAGTGGGGGTATTGTGTACAAATATAAGACTCTGACTCCAATGTGCTCTCCTAGAGGTTCATGTTCCGCCAATGTATGCACACTAGAGGTATCGACCTCCCACAAAGTACCCACTCTTGTCGATCCTCAATCTCTACTGGAACCTCTGAAAACGTTTCCCCATTATCAATGTTCAGCCCTCCCAAGTCAATGATGTGTGAAAGATCATGTACATATCTCCTCCACTGGGATACGTGGAAAAATCCATGCACTAGATGCATCTGTGGGAGAAGAGATAAGTAGTAATCCACCTCGACAACTCTATTGATGACCTGAAAGTGTCTGATGAACCTTATAAATAACGTTCCGCCTCATCCAAATATTGGAAAACCTTGTCGAGGTGAGATCTGTAGAAAGACATGGTCACCATCCTCAAACTCTACAGGTCTTCCTCTCTTGTCTAAATTGTTCTTCTTTCTACTATGTGCAGTCTTCTTCCTCTCATGGATGATCTGCACCTTCCCTGTGGTAGCATGTACCATCGCTGGTACCACAACTGCAGACTCCCCTAGGTTTGTCTAGCATAGAGGTGATCTGCAAGGTCAACCATACCAAGCCACGAATGGTGCCATTCCGATAGTGGAAAGATAGATGTTGTTGTACATGAACTCCACAAAAGGAAAGTGATCCTCCCAACTGCAGCTAAAATCAAGGACGCAAGCATGTAGCATGTCCTCAAGGTTCTGAATGGTCTGATCTATCTGACCATCCGTATGAGGATTGATGGTGGTTCTCAACCGAAGATTTGTTCCGAATGCCTCTTGCATCCCCTTCCATTGCCGGGATGTAAAACATGCCTCATGATCGGAGGCAATCATATATGAAACTCTATGAATCCACAAAATCTCATGTATGTAGAGGTGTCCCAAACTCTCTACTAATCCCTGCTCTCTGATAGGTAGGAAGTGGGCCGACTTGGTTAGTCGGTCAATGATCACCCAGATGCAATCATGCCCCTTGGACGTGTGTGGAAGTTATCTCACAATGCCTTTGGAGATTGCATCCCACTTCCACTCTGAAACCTCTAGTGGATGAACTACACCCATTGGGACCTGATGCTCTGCCTTCAATTGTTGAAAATTGAGGAACCAAGATACAATATCTGCCACTGCTTTCCTCACTCCCGACCACCAGTGCTAACGTCGAAGGTCCTGATACATCTTCTTCGCTCTTAGATGTACCACTAGAGGGGATGTATGGAACTCCCTCAACACTTCCTCAACATCACCGATACCATGGTAAGCCCACAGAAGAGAATGATTTGCTCCCGACCTTTATAAAATCCATCAGGTGCCAGTCCTTTGGATATCTGAGCACATCGAGCCTCACAGTCAGTGTCCCTAAGTAGCGCCTCCCTAACTCGAGAATGGAATTGGGGAGTAACTATGAGAGACTAAAGATAAGACGCTCCATCTCAATCCATGTAGGATATCTTCAAAGCGGTTAACTGCTCTGTATCATCACTCAACAAGTGTATACCAGATCTCCTGCTAAGTGCATCTGCTACTACGTTCCCCTTCCCAGGAGTATAGACTATCTCAAAGTCATAGTCCTAGAGGAACTCAATCCAACCCTGCTATCTCTGATTTAGGTCCTTCTAAATGAAGATATACCTGAGACTCTTCTCATCAGAGTAGGCTGTAAAATGTTCACCCATCATGTAATGTGGCCACATCATCAAGTCGAAGACCAATGCTGCTAACTCAAGGTCATGGTTAGTGTATTTCTTCTCATGTTGACTTAGTTGTTGAGAACCATATGAGATAATTTATCACTCCTTCATCAGAACACATCCATGCCCTGTCACTGATGCATCACAGTAGGCTACGCACCCAACGCCTTCCTCCGGTAGCCTCAAGATAGGGGCACTTGTCAGACTCTGCCTCAGCTCATGGAAACATTACTAGCATCTCTCTGAGCACATAAATGGTTTCCCCTTCTTTGTCAACACTGATAAGGGTGCCCCAAAATTGGAAAAGTCAAGAACCAACATTCGGTAGTATCTGGCCAATCCCAGGAAACTCCACACCTCTGTCATGCTCCTGGGTGGCTCCCAAGAAAGCACTAATTTGATCTTCGCTAGATCAAACGTAACTCCCATTCTCTAAGATGATGTTTCCCAAAAAGTGGACCTCTCGTATCCATAACTGGAACTTTGAGAGCATACCATAAAGCTGGTGCTCTCAGAGTACGTCCAGAACTATCAGTCGATGATATGCATACTCCTCCGTCGTCGCTGAGTATATCAGGATGTCATCGATGAAGACTACCACAAAGCGATCAAGGTATGGCCGGAAGATCCTGTTCTGGAGTCCCATGAACACAAATGGGGTGTTGGTCTTGCTGAAAGGCATATCCAAGAACTCATAATTCCCATACGACATCTAAAGGTCATCTTCTACACATCCTCGTGTCGTACCCTGAGCTGTTGATAGCTTGATATGAGATCTATCTTCAAAAACCATCTTGATTTCTTTATCTGATCAAAGAGATCATTAATCCTTTGGAGTGGGTATTTACTCTTCACGGTCAGCTCGTTCAGGAGCCGATAGTCCATGCAGAGTCTCAAACTCTCATCCGCCTTCTTGGAGAACATGATCGGGGCTACCCTAAGAGAAACACACGGCCTAATGACCCCCCTACTTTGTAAGTCCTCCAACTATACATGCTTCTCTCGAAGCTCCGCGGAATCCATCCAATATGCTGGGGTAGATATCAGTTTCCTCTTGGGGTACAATTCGATGTAAAAGTATTCCTCTCTTCATGGGGGTAGACCCGGAAAATCATCAGGAAAAACATCAGCGTACTGGTCCACCATTACAGGATAGCTCCGACTCTCAACATCAACCGCTATGAGGGTATGGCTAGACAACTGATGTGTGATTGGATGTACCCTCCTCTAGGTAAGTCCATCCTATTCTGCAAAGGTTCCCTTATCGCTAGTGAAGTAAAACCTGCTACCATCTGTGCAGACACACTACAATTTGCGCCTAATACAGTCGATCAGAGTATGGACTGTGGATAACCAATCCATAATCATAATGACATCGTAAGCCCACAACACAGCTACTAGAGGATCCCAACCTAATATATCACCTCCTAGAGTAAGCTAACACTTCCAACACCAATATGTAATCATTGAATCCACTCTTATAGGAATCTCTAGCCATAAGGATCGAGCAAACGACTCCATCAGAATCTCCGAGATCCGACCAAGTGCTATTGTAATAAAACAATGACTGGAACCTGTGTCTACAAGAACTGTATCTAAGGTGGAGTAGGCGTAGATCGTACCTCATATCATATATGAAGCACTATGGTCTTAAGCCCCACCTTCCTAGGGTTGAGTTCATCCCTATCCACATGATCCTTGTCGTCGGACCACCTGGAGGTGGTGGTAGTAGAACCTCGAATTGTCCCCCACCGCCTGCTGCACAAACTACACCTACGCCATGTCTGCATCCTACCTACAGACCTCCTCACTCAAACCTATGCCTCTACCTCAGTGGTCCCTTGACCATCTGCTGGTTGTTTGTATGGAGGGTTGGGAAGTCACGAGGCATATGAACATGCCCGCCGCACGAGTAACATTGCATGACCCTCTCCTATCCCATTCCGCCTTGTGAGACTAACACCTCAAAACATGTATCCAAGGGTCATCCACCAGAAGTTATAGTCTAATTGGACCTCTATGGCATCTGCCTACAACCTCTTGTAGATGACATGGATACCAACCATCTAGTAATAGCTCTCACTGTCGGTGTCTACATAGCTAAGAAGCACTCCACCATCATTGACCTCTCAAGAACCCCAACATACATCTAGATGATGAGTGATACCATTGATGTATAAATATTCAATCGGAGACCCTGTTCAAAGGTTCGGGCCCTGATGAATGGGTCTCGCACAATTCTTGTTGAGTAGCACGAGATGTCGATGAACCTCTTCGAATACTGAGCCACGGTCATGCTACCATGCTACATGTGGAGAAGCTCATGTATACTCACTGAGCATAGGTTCACTGGGAAAAACTTTTCCTTGAAAAGGCTCTCGAAGTCCACCCAGAAGAGATTCACTTTGTCGTGAACCTAGAGCATCATGCTCCACCATCTGCCCACTGCTGCCTGAAAAAGACTGGCAATAAGGATCACCATGAGATCAGCTGGTGTCCCTACCAGTCAGAAAACTCTAACCATGACCACCAGCCAATCCTCAGCCACTGTTGGATCTATCTCACCCCAAAACCTCAGTGGCCTCTGGTTCAGGATCTAGTGCAACATGCTCAAGCGGTTTGCTACCTCAGCTACTGGGGTTGGTGCCATCGGCTGCACAACAAGTAGTGGTGCTGTTAGTACACCACTGGATAGTACAACTGCCATAAGGGGGCCATACACCAAATCCATATCGCTCATTTTGATATGATCACATACCCTAACTGGAACCCTATATGGCGGTCTGCATAGAGGCATCCTGAAATGATACAGGTGAACCACAATTAATATGTCATACATGGGGAGCTTCCACAAGTAGTTCGTAAAGAAAACTATTCAAAACAAACACACAATCTGTGTTTTCATGCACTAAGTCAAAAATCAGAAGTCAGGGTCCAGGTGTATGGATACATCGGCCACCGCACCAACACTGGACTCCCTGAACTAAAAACCACACTCATCACACTTAACAAAATTTCCGCATAGAAAAGATCAGAGTTCTAGTTCTTTTGTAGGAATGAACTCCTCTGATACCAATTTTTCACGACCCATCCCATGGGGCCCATTCCGTGACTACACCAAGCCCACCTTCCCTAGGCTAGGGGATGGTAACTAACATAAAAGGCATACTCTCTAATTTGGGAATGAAATTTTTTTGATCCTGTACAAACACATGGTCCATGAACACTACAAGAAAGAACTACGAAGTAAACTACTGTAGTAAAAGTGTGATGAACGTGAAAGGGTCCAGAATACAAGCCCAAATATAAAGGCACAAGTGAAACTAAAAATAAATTACAACTGAAAGAAAAAGGGAAACATCTACTGGGTCATCCTCTGAGGTTCCTACCTGAAGGGTAGGTATAGATCACCTCCTCAGCACTCCATGTCTGTCAGTATCCTCTGCGTCACGTCACGATGAATGGTCCACCACCGGGAACCATAAAGTACTGGATCCCTCATCCTCGATCAATGGTGTACATCGTCTACACAAGGCACAATAAGGAGTGGGTGAAGCCTGTGCAGGGGTGAGTATAAGGATACTCTATAGGGATGTAGAGACCCCGATGGTCTCCAGAAGTTTTACAAAGGAAAAACCACAAAACAAGACATCAAAACTACATAGGTTTATTCCCATACATATACCTAAGTTATCATGATATACTCATCCCATACATGAGGAAAGAATACCACAATGTTAAGGCCACGATATATAAGACTCATCTCACACATTTATAAGTGAAGTAAAGAAGTATAGATGATTAGTCACGAGGCTAGATCATCTTATTCTGTCAAGAGGCTCTACTACTAAATATACGGAGTCTGACCCACATAGGATCGATAGGTACTAACCCCCACTATGACCCACATATGATCTAACCCACACATGATCCGAATGCACTGACCCACACAGGATCGCTGAGCACTAACCCCACACATGATCAGACCCACACCAGATATGTATGCGCTGACCGACATAGGATCGTTGAGCGCTAAGAAATCATGTGTGGGTCAGCGATCAGTGATACTGTGTGGGTCTACGAATATCGATATTATGTGGGTCCAATCCTATGTGGGTCATAGCACTCAACAATCTTATGTGGGTCAGCGCATACCGATCCTGTGTGGGTTAGTGCTCAGCGATCCTGTGTGGGTCAGCGCATAACGATCCTGTGTGGGTCAGATCATGCGAGGGACATTGCAGGGGTTAGTTACTATCGATTCTGTGTGGATTAGACTCATTATAATCAGTAGAAGTACCTATTAATATAATAAGATGATCTAGCTTCACGATTAGTCATCTGTACTTTTATACTTCACTAATACTTGTGATTACAATAAGTACAGGGGGCCAGAATACAATCCCAACTGGAAAGTACAAGTAAAACTGAATAGTAAAAGTTAAACTAGAAAACAGCTCATGCGAACACCTGCCAAGGATCCCACCTAAAGGGTATGTATAACTCTCGAACGGTTATCTCTGAAGATCATTTCATCTAATGATCACATCCGAGTAGCTTCCAGTCTATGTAACCTCTTCCTCAGTCAACATTATCCATTGTATGCACAATACACAACAAGGTGCATGTGCAGCCTATGGATAGTTGAGTATATCAATACTCAGTAGGGACCTCGAGACCCCCAAGGGTTTCTCAAATCCTCAAAATAATAAACCACAAAACATGAAAACATAAGTCAAACCTACTTAGGTATAAGCCCATACATGTATCTAAGTTATCAAGATATACCCATCTCACACGGGGGGGGGGGGAATACCACAAAGGTAACACCACAAAGATATAAGACTCATGTCACACAGGAGGGAAGAATACTACAAAGGTAACACCACAAATATATAAGACTCAACTCACACAGGTATTAGTGAAGTATAAGAGTACAGATGACCAGTTTCAAAGCTAGATCATCTTATTCAATCAAGAGGCAGTACTACTAATTACATGCAGTCTGACCCAGATAGGATAGATAGGTATTAACCCATGCAATGACCCACACAAGATCTGACCCACACAAGATCAGTATGTGCTGACCAACATAGGAACACTAAGTAGTGACACACTAATGATCTGACCCGCACAGGATCGGTATGCATAGACCCACACAAGAACACTGAGCACTTACCCACACTGGATATGACCCACACAAGATCAGTATGTGTTTGCCCACATTGTATCGTTATGTGCTGACCCACACAGGATCGATAGGCACTAACATCGGTAATTACCAACACAGGATCTGAGCCACCCCGAGTCAAAAGGTAACTATCCTCCATATTACCCATATCCAACCTTTTCCTCACTGCCACCAACTAGATTCCTCGCACTCGGTGCACTCGAGTTGCGTAAAATGAGACCCTAGAGCTATCAGTCTTACCTAAATAGCCATGACGTTCCATGAAAAAGTATCCCAATGGTCCATCACGTCATAAGGGACCCAATGCAATAGACGACATGTAAATCGGATGCTCAGACTGTAAGTTATTAGTGTTTCCGCTCCAAGAGACCAGTTGGATTCCGAGTTCAATCCAACCCAGCCGTAATCCAACATTATTCAAAACTTAAGTGGATTGTACCAAAATTACTTTCTCAATACAAGGATTCTGGTTTCATAGACTTTTTTTCAAATGGATACAGGGTATTCATGATACGGCCACAAGAAGAAACTGGGTCTAGTTGGGCATCAGTCCTGTCCGACCCGGCCTCACCCGGATGAGGCCGAACCGACCTGATTCGGGTCAACCCGACTTGGTCCGAGTCCGGCCTGGTTGTCCTGGGCCTTGGCAGGCCCATGTCGTTGGGCCGTGGTCTGGCCCAACTCACCATGGGACGACCCGGCCCAGACCACTCGGCACGACGCAACCCACTGTGCGCGGCCCACTGCACATGGCCCAATACTGCTGGCTGGTGGCGCGACCTCGGGGTGAAACCCAGTGGCGACGCCCACGGTCGGGTGGCCAACTGGGGCAGGTCCTCCCTAGCGAACACCTGGGGGCAAGGCTCCCCCACCGGTTTACCCGAACGGTCCAGCGTACCATTCTGTCAACCTTCTGGCACATGGGACCGCTTGGAGGTCCTGCTCAATGTGACGCGTCTGGCTGAAACAACCGGCCAGTTCTCCTCCTAGTGGTGTGGATGAGTGTGCTACTCCCCCTGCGGCCGACCGGCTGCCGACTGTGCTCTGTCCTCCGATGCGACCTCCTACTCCGGAGGCGCGGATGCATGCTGCCGCTCTGCCCTACGACCAACCGGATGTCGGCCACCACCCTGCTCTTCCATGGCAGATGGGTCGCAACCTCCTGCTCAACTGGCGGCACGAAAGTGCGCTGCCCCAACTTCCCTGCTGCCGACTAGATGTCGGCCAATGCCTTCTTCCATGAGCCATCACAATTTCTTTCCATGCCCGAAAATTATTTCGTTCACATATTCATGATCCTCGGGTCGAGGGCTCCGAAAGGAATATACCCTAAAACGGGAAGACATTTCCTTTAAACCTGTACAAATACATGGTCCAAGAACACAACAAGAAGTAACTATGAAGTAAACTATTGTTGTAAAAGAGTGCTGAAGGTAAAAGGGGCCGGAGTACAAGCCTAACTGTAAAAGTACAAGTACAACTAAAAAGTACAAAACATCTCTTGGATCATCCACCAAGGATCCTACCAAAAGGGTATGTACATATCATCTCCACAACACTCCACGTGAGCCTGTATCCTCTTTGTACCACCTGGTCCTACCTCCCTCAAGTCTCAGCCCAGCTACTCATCGTCTGAAGGGTAGGTACACATCGTCTCCACACCACTCTACGTCTGACCATCTCCTCTGTGTACTGCATATTCCAGGCTCCCTCATGTCTCATCCTAGTTACTCGTCATCTTTATAAGACACAACATGGTACGAGAAAATCCCTTGCAGGGGTGAGTATAACAATACTCAGTAGGGACCCCGACACCCCCGTAGGTCTCCTAGAGTTCCTCAAAGGAAAAACCACAAAGAAAGACATAAACTCTATTTAGGTATATGCCCATACATATACCTTTGTTATCAATATATATTCATCGCATACATGAGGTAAGAATACCACAAAGGTAACACCACAAAGGTTGATGTACCACCCAGATAACACCACGAAGATAGAAGTACCACACAGGTAACACCATGAAGGTTGAAGTACCACACAGGTAACAACATGATGTTAGAAGTACCACACAGGTAATGCTGTGAAGATAGTAGTACCACATAGGTAACCTGACAACAGTAGAAGAACCACACAGTTAATAACACAAAGTTAGAAGTACCATACAGGTAACACCACGAAGATAGAAGTATCACACAGGAAACACCCTGAAGATAGAAATCTCAACACAAAAAAGGTTTTTAGTGAAGTATAGAAGTACAAATGATTAGTCGTGAAGCTATATAGTCTTATTCTGTCAAGAGGAACTGCTTATGACCATATAGAGTTTGACCCACACAGGATCGATTGCTACTAACCCCTTCAATGATCCACACAGGATCCAACCCACCCAGAGTTGATAGGTAACTATCCCCCACTAACCAACATAGGATCTGACCCACATAGGATCGATATGCGCTGCCCGACACATGATCATTGAGAATTGACCCACATAAAATCTGACCCATAAAGGATCAGTATGCATTGACCCACACATGATCATTGAGCGCTGACCCACACCAGATATGACCCACATAGGATCGGTATACACTGAACCACATAGGATTCCTTAGTGTTGTACTCGGCATGATCTGTCTCCAACCTCCACCTCAGTACCTGCCATTGGATTCCCATTGTTAGTACATTTGGGATAAACACTCCTCAAACCATCGGACGAACCTCAACTACCACAAATTTCCCTAACCAAGTATCCCAAAGGTCTGCATGTCATAAGGGACCCAATCCAATAGATGACATGCCAATTAGAATCCATGTCTATAATTTATTAGTGTTTCTGCAATGAGGGCCCGGTTGGATTCGGGGTTCTATCCAAGCCGGCAATACGTAAACATTATCCATAATTCAAGTGGAGTATACCAAAAGGGTCATCTCGATCCAATGATTCTGGTTCCATAGATGGTTCATCAAACGGATGATCGATTCTCCATATTTGGCCACAATGGAATATCTCGGTCTAGATAGGCCCCGGTCTGCTCCATCCCAGTCAGATCGACCGGGCCCGACCCGACCGGAACTGACCCAACATGGTCTGGGTCAACACGACTGGGTTTGGTTCTGGCCCAAAAAGGGGGTGGGTCAACCTAGCCTACTGGACGCGGCCTGCAGGGCGCGACCTGCTAGACACGGCCTGCTGGGCACGGACCGCTAGAGGCGTCCCGCTGGGCTGGGCCCATGATTTGGTGGTTTTCCGTGCGACTCGCAGTCGGGCGGACTGCTGTGGTAGGGTCCGCCCTGGCTGACTCCCGGGAGGGGAGATACCTCCTAGGTCACCGAAAAATTCTGATGGACTGCTCAGTTTTCGAAAGCTGGACCTTTCAGAGTGGGTCCTGTGTGGTGCATCTCGGTCGGCATGTCCTCCTCCCAATAGCGCGACGACATCACTCTCCTCCGCAATCGACCAGGTGCCAGCCGCTCTTTGGCCTCTACCGTAGTGTCCAGCTCTGGCGGGGCGGATGAGCACCTCCGCTTCACCACGTGGCTGACCTATGTGCCGGCCATGACACTGCTCCACCGTGGCCAACGGGCTGCGACCTCTTGATCATCCGGCGGGCGTAGACGTGCGCCGCCCTATCTCCTCAGGTCTAGCCGGTGTGTCGGGCTCCCTCCACATCTGCGGGTCACCGTAACTTCGTTCTAAGCCTGAAAAATATGACGATCTGTTATTTGCAATCCTCCGGTCAAGGGCTCCACGTCCATACATCGTCCTCAACAAAACATTGAGTTTCCATCATGCATAATTATTTGGCATTGATGGACTCACAAATAACGTGTGAAGAACTAAAGTTAGAGGGATATGGTATATGTGTGGGAAGATGACCATGTTTGTTTGTCCATCGTAGCTGTGAATCTAGAATATGAGCCAATGAGCTCGTACCTGAGTGGTAAGGGCTCCGACTTGGTATCCAAGAGACCTGGGTTCAAAACAGGGTGGAGGAGAATTTCTGGATACTGTAGTAGTACTGTAGCAGTCACTGTAGTAGTTACAATTTGGTACTGTAGTATCCAAAACTAGTCACCCGATTTGGGACTTCGGGACACCGGTTTGGGCCTACGGGTCTCTAGGGCCTTCGGGTCATCAAATGCCTTCAGGACACATGGCCTTTGGGTCACGTAGACCGTGGAGTAGCCCAGTTCACACAGAACAGGCCCCAGAAGAGGATCAGAGCAACAGGAGTAGCAACCACCAGATGCAGAGCCAACCGGATTGGAAGAATGAGAGGGTATGGCAGCTCCATCAGGACTAGGCACCTTGCAGCTTTGTATGGGGCAATGGTAGCAATTCAGCAATGCAAGGTGGGGAGCTTAGGCGATCAATGATGCAAGACGTTGGGGAGTGAAAATTCTAGTGGGATGGGCCTACGGGTCATGTAATGGGCATGGTATGCCTCTGGGCCTTCGGGTCATTTATTGCAGGTCATGTCGGGCCTTGTTCCATAGGCCTACAGGTCATGTATGGGTTCTCCTTCAACCCTTAAAAGGGGGATTATCTATCATAAAAAAAAATAAGTCCTTCAGTCCATTCGGGCTGAATCTAGAATATGAAGTATTAACAAAAATTATTTAATCATAATTCAATTTAAAACCCCTACTTCGTCAACGATGGAGAAATGCCCACGGTTGTGGAAGTAGGTCGGTGTTTTTCATTCCCGAAATAGACTCCAATGACATCACTTGATCCTCGATCCTCATTCGGGGTTTCAGTGTTGATCTCCACCACTCTCCGGAATCGACTGCATCTTCCAAGGGCTTAATGTCGCAGCACTCCTTCAACACTTCATTGCTTGGAGAAGCTGTACTGACCCGTCTTCCAATGCTCTGTATAAATAGGTGAGGGGGGGGGGGGGGTGTCTAAAGGTGTCAGGAATTAATGGGAGTTAATTTATTATTAAGAATCCAAAATTCTCCAACAAAGAAGTTTCTATTATTGATTGTTCAAGCCATTTAATGGATTGACACATCACTGGTCCCACCGCCATTTGTCCATTGGAGAATAAGATAGAAAGAAAAATAAAATAATAAAATAATTTTATTTTCTTTCGTAAAAAAGTCCCAAAACCTATCCATTCCTCTGGGCATACTGTGGTTGATGTGAATCCTCCCATAAGAAAATCTCGGTGATACGAATTCAATGGTGCCCTAAGATTTTAAATCCAAGCACCAGTTTAAAAGATAGAAAAGTGCCACTCATGGATTTACTGAACGTACCCAAAAAAAGTTCAGAAAATTATTTACAATCTCCCTCGACTTTCACTAGTTAGGGTTATGCTCTGCCTAACTTGAACACACCCCAACAAAATCAACTGTACTCACATATTTCTAATCCGAGTAACCATTTAAATTTTTTAGATTTTACAATAAAATAATTTGTCACTTAATTATTTTATTGACAACCAAAAACTAACTTTCACTGGTGGCCCGTGCCGGAAAAAGATAGTATATACCTCAATAAAGCATACCCTCATGAGTTCAACAGTGGTCAAAGATTTTCAATCAGAGTTACCGTTTGTGAGATAAAATCATTAGAAAAATAAAATAATTTTTTAATTATTTTATTTTGAATTTTTCCATTTTTTGGGGTTTGACATAGCAGGTCTATGCCGACTAAAATTAAGTCACACCTTGGTTAATCCCACCATCCATAATGCAACAGTGCCCTCAAATATCTGATCCGGGAAACCTTTTAAGAGTTATTCAATTTTTTTTAGGAAAACTGCTTACACACGTTAATTAATGCTTAAAAAAACTTTGATGGATCATCACAGGCACTCCGGGCCTTGAAATCACGCGCTGTCATATTTTTCAGTCTGAAAATTATTCTATATAATTAAAAACAATTATATGGGAATTCCTGGAAATTACACGAATAATCACACATAATATCAGAATCTATTCTACTAATAATGGAAGGCATAATGAAGGACATCATAACAACATAGTCAAGGTCTTCTGCAAAGAATACAAATAGTAATTTTTTCAAGGCCATGTGCTAAGACACTAGTTTTTGTCATGAGACCAACCAATGCATCGAGGGGATATAGAGGGCCCCACCCTTCACATACAATAACCAATGCATTCCTCATATTAAAAAGTTGAAACATAACATAATTTTTTTTAAAAATAGAATACAAAATGTTAATCATTTAACCATAATCCATGAGTATTATAAAAATAGAATAAACATAGTCGAAGATATCAGAAAACCATCAATACAACATGGAATATTGTATCATCATAAATCAAATTCAAACAAAGTGTAAAATCTAATAAATTATGTTGACATAGATGAAATCAATCCAAAAACTATTGGAGTGAAATATCAATTTATTCAAGAAATCGGTTAAAAGTAATGAAAAAATTTATTTTGAAAATATTCTTATAAGCTTATGAGGGATGATTAGAAGGTTTTATAGTGATAAAAAGTATCTGCAACCACTGTATAAGTTAAAAAAACATTCTTTAATTTTTTTTTCTAAAAGGTCATAAAAGACCTTGTTTGGAAAATGACGGAATGATTCCTTTCAATACATTTTATAATAAGTTAAAAAAGTTTTAAATTAATTTAACCCATATTCTAAAAAATAATAAAAATGTTTTGAAATTAATTATTAAGAAACAAGGATGTGGATGATATGGATGTCCCAATAGATACTTATGTAAAAATAATGTCGGATAATAAAGAGATTGTAAAATTAACCATTAGCTTGCACTTTTTTTAGTCAAGGGTATGTTATCCTTTTGTATAATGTTCAAATAATTGTTATTAAATTTTTCAAAAACCATATACATAAATATTTTATCATACATGATCATTTAATATTTCATTATTAATAATATTTCAGTAGTATCTTTGTTTTGGGTGTTAACTGATTCATTTTCCTTTATTAGTTTTGTTAAATAAGTCATATTTGATATTGATAGTATGTATTTGATTATTATCCAAAATTAAATTATGTTCTTAAACATTATATTTTAATCATAAAATGAATATTATTCTTGAGTGGTTATTATGGGGAAAAAATCTCATCGCGTCCTAAAGGTGGTAAGCCATAGGTATGCACGAGCGAAAATATAATTATATTTATGAAGAAATCGTATGTAATTCGATGGTATATTATATATATAGAATCATTAAAAAGATATATTAATTATTTAAATCATTTATACACACTATTATACCCATCCAAATAATGAAGTGTGGAATGACAAACTACACCACGACGTGGAGACTGTAAGCGGTACATACACACATATGATGACTTAGTCATTCATAGGTTGGATAGAATAATAAATATGATTGAAGCATATTATAATAATACAATATTATTTATAAGTTAATTTACATATTATTTTTTTATGGAATCAATAAATAATGTAGAAGTGGAATAAGAAAAAAAAATTGAAAGATGTGATGAAATAATAGTATCTTCTTCAGGTGCTTTCTTTTGATTTGAAAATAGGGCTCATCAGGTTGTCTTTATAAGAACTTTAAGGACTCTAGGGTGAATTTAGGAAATTTTGGAGGATATTGGGGTAAGTTATGGAAATGACCAATAGATTTTGAGGTGTGAATTTAAGAGAATGGTAAGCACCATTTTATAAGAGAGGCGAGGGGCACTTTAGGAAAGTATAGAAGTATAATTTTATTTTAAAATTATTTTTGGCCTCTAGTAGCTAAAAATAGATTTATTTCCTCGATAAGGTGGTTATGGGTCTATATACTCTCAAAAAATAAGTTTTAGACATGTTTAGTTTAGCATATTATCCTTATCATTTAGATTTAACTCTTTTTTGAATAGTTTAACTTTTACCATGCCTTCTGGTATTTTCAGACTACATGGGTAATAAATTACTATAAAATTACAAGGGAAACTAAAGTGGTTCAATAATGACATATCTAACATTATAAATTTATTTTTCTCTAATCTTATATTTTTAGAAATATTATATCATTTAATAAAACTATATTTGTTTTAAAAACACATTTAATAAGTATATTTTGACACTATTTAGTATTTGGTTTCTGTGAAAGTCATAACAACTTCATTACTCAAAAAAATACATTGAATCAACCCTAACATGTCATATTAACATATAAAATTTGTTTATGTCATAAAAAGTTTAATTTTAAACTTATTTTGATATTAATACCATCAATTATTTTAATCACTCATTAATAAGGCAATTATTACATCATTATTGTGTCATAAATAAATTTAATTATTTAATTAATAAAAATTATTAATAAAATACAATTATGTAGGAAATATATTTATATATCTAATTAATATTTGTAGTCTAATTTATATTATAGATAACTCTATAATAAAAATGGTTTAATTAATAAAATTTGAAGTTAACACTTTTTACACTTCTTTAAATAAAATATAATAAATGTCCTCATCTTATCCATGTGGATAAAAAAAGATCATATATTTTTTCCTATAGTTTATTTTGGACTAAATACACTTATACAATATAAATATTATATGGTTTTGGTAATTTCATATTATTATAATATTATTTCTACCTTTAATTACCCTATTTATTTTTAATCGGAGTAAATAAAAATCAAAAGATACTATTCAAAAAAATTATTTTCTTCCCATTTAACTAATGTTTACATACTAATTACAACCATGTGTGACAGATTTTTGAAATTAAATTAAAAAAAGAGGTAAAATTACATTTTATGCAAATTTGGAAATGTTTCCAGAAGGTGGGTAAAAGACGTTAAAAAAGTTCAATAAAATTTATATGTATAATATTATTATAAAATGACTAAAGTGTATTAAAATGGACTAATATAAGTATAATTTATTAATATTGACATTAAAATAAATTTAAATTTTAAAATAATTATTTAAATAATTTGTCGGTTTAAAAAAATAATGCAGTGTTTTTCACTATTAATAAAAAATTGACTATTTTCAGAAAAACAAAAACAATTTACCCTATGATAATTTTGATATTCCAAATCCAATAATGATGTCCATTTTGAAAAATAAAATTTATAAATTTTTAAAAAGAAGGTATTACTATTCAAAGCTACTTTTTAAATGGCTAGTTTGATTGGTCGCGGTGTGCTAGAACTCGGAGCTCCGTACATCACAGGCCATTGTATTATTCAAAGAGAAGAATATCGTGGAAGGTTGTGGGGATACATTTTTGCCTCCATCAAATAATTTCATCCTCAAAATTTCTAGAATATTACTCCATAAAATGATTCGGTTGGTTTTTCATCATATGTTCATCATGTTCCCACATTACCTATAAAATTTTAAGGTTTCCTAAAAAATGTTTTACCAGACGAGTCATTTGGTTTCTCAACACTTATTCTCTGGTATCAAGAATTCTGATAGGTTCTTCACAATAAGACTGATTAGGTTCCAGTTCAATTTCTTCATAGGTGAGTGCTTGCATTGGGCTAGGCATGTATTTTCTCAATAGTGATACATGGAACATATCATGAACTTTGGAGAGACTTGGAGGCATTTACAAACAGTAAGCTAAAACTCCAATTCATTCCATAATTTCAAGAGGTCTGATGTACTTAGGACCTAAATAATCCTTCTTACCAAATTGTATAACACCTTTCCATGGAGATACCTTTAAGAAAACATGATCTCCTACTTGAAATTTAAAATCCATCCTTCAGTTAACAACATAGATCTTTTTTCTACTTTGAGATGCTTTGATGTGTGTTTGTATAATCTTCACCTCTTCCATTATTTCCTCAAAATGTTCTGGTCCTATGGGTTTTCATTCACCAACGTCATCTCAACAAGTTGGTGTGTGGAATATCATTCATATAACACTTCATATGGTGCAATCTAAATACTTGAATGGAAGATAATGTAATAGAAAAATTCTACCAGATGTAAAAGTGATCCCACATACCTTGAATGTCAAGTGAGAAAGATCTCAACATTTCTTCTAAGGTTTTAATAGTCCGTTCTGATTGTCCATCAGTTTGAGAGAGGTAAGCAGTTCTCAAACGATGTTCAATATCCATGGATTTCAGAATAATGTTCTGGAAACATGATGTTCAATTGGGATCGTGATAAAAAACAATCGATAGGGGTACACCATGAACCCTTACAAATTCAATAATATATATTCCTTCTCATCATTAAAGTGGTAAATCTTCTCTTATATAATGAAAATGCACTTACTTTGTATCATGATCAACAATGACCCATAATCCATCATTACTTGTAGGAGTCTTTGGTAGCCCCATGACAATGTCAATCATAATAACATCCCATTTCCAATCAAGTATGGTAAGAGGTGTCATGACTCCTTGAGGATGTTTTTTTTTCCAATCTTCAACTTATGAAAAACCATACATCTTGACACATAATCATTATCAACCATATTCATGTTGTCCCATCGATATTTTCCCTTCAAATCTCTATTAATTTTAGTGCTATCATGGTGTATAGTGAAAATAGAGATATGATCATCATCCAAGAAGTCCCTTTTTAGTTCAGGTATGTTTGAACACAAAGAATCCTCCCAAATTTCATAATTACATCTTTATATATGAATTCAATCAATCTCCCACCATTCACATATTTAATTTTCTTTCAAATCTCCTCGTAACTAGTCTGCGAAATGTTTATCCTTTATAATAAATTTTTTCAGCAACCATTTGAAAAAGTATCGATGTTTCACCATCCATGATTATTCCCATATGTATCTTTACTATATCCATGAATATAGGATCCCTCTCAACTATCATCTTGTTTAGATTTCCATGATCCTTTTAACTCAAAGAATCTACCACCTTATTTTCTTTCCTCATGTGGTAGTGTATTGTGAAATAATAATACTTGAGTAGTTCAAAACATCCCCATTTCCTCATGTTTAGTTCTTTCTATGAGAAAATATTCTTCAAACTCTTGTGATCAATATATATCTCACATATTTCACTATAGAGATAATGTATCCATATCTCTAATGAAATTATCACTACTCCCAACTCAAGATCATGAGTAGGATAGTTTTTTCGTGAATTGTTATCTTCCAATATTCATAGGAAATAACTCTATAATTATGCAAAAGGACACAACCAAGTCATTTCATTGAAGAGTCACTATAAATAACAAACCCAACATTCCCCAATGGTAGTGTCAAGTTATGATAATTAACTAATATTCTCATCAATTCTTCAAAAACTTATTCAATATATTATTTAAAAACAAATTTAACCCCTTTACGCGGGAGTTTAGATAAAGGGTTATAAAAAATGTAAACATTCTGGAGGAAACACCTTTATTAACATGCTAAACCAATAAAACTGCGTACCTCAGTTATAATTGTCAGTTCTGGACATTCTTGGATTTCCCTAGCATTTGAAGGATTAACATAGATTCTATATATAGAGAAAATATGGCCCAAAAAATAATTCTCCTGAAGCCAGAATTCATACTTGCTAAACTTCCCATACAATTCATTTCATCTAAGAGTATTCAAGACAATACACAAGTGATTTTCATTATCTTCATAACTTTTGAATTATACTATGATATCATCAATAAATACCACTAAAAAGTGATCAATATGTTCCTTGAAAACTCTATTCATTAGATCCATGAAAGCATATGGTGCATTAGTTAGTCCAAATTGAATTAATGTAAACTCGTAATGCCCATACCTGGTTTGAAATACTGTCTTTGGAATGTCCTCCTTCATCATAAAAAACTAATGTTATCCAGATCGAAGGTCAATAATTGAAAAATATTGAGCTCAATGAAAATGATCGAATAAATCATCAATTTGAGGTTGGGGATATTTGTTCTTTATTTTTATAACATTTAGCTTTTTGTAGTAAATAAACAACCTCATAAATACAACATTCTTCTTCACAATAACAATAGGTCCCCCCTAGAGAAACACCAGGGTGAATAAATCCTTTATTACTAAATTTATAATGACCCATAATTTACATAAATTGTTAATACTTAAAAATTTAAGTACACTTATTACAACATATAACAAAACCATGAAAGAACCGTATAGGTATAGTGTCTTTAGAAACTGGGAAACATAAACAATTGGTTCATAAAGAATCTACATTGTCTCCGATTTATTTCATCATATCTAGAGTCCCTTTTGGAATATCCTACTTAATAACATTCTTCCTATCATGGGGAATGAAAACATACAAAAGGGTGAGCTAAAATTCTCAGTAAGGGTAAACAAAAGAAATATCAATCACATCATATTCATAAGAACATAACATTTTGGAAATCTTAACCTTCAAAAGAGATCATAATTTCATAATCATTGGATAAATCATAATAGTGAAATTTAATCCTAATAATAAAAACATAAAACATGAATATTTGTGGAATACATACATAATCATAGAGAATCATTTCTTAGTAATGAAGACTCATTGCCTAGACTATCTTAGCGGACAAAGTCCATTTCTAAACCGAGTTCACTCCTCGTTTCAGTCCTGTTTCACTGAACCGGATTAACCTGCCGTTCCAACCATGTCTATCACATGAGATATAAATCTTTAACCAATATATAGGAGGGAGATATAGGTCCCACCCATCTCATAATGAAACCATTCTTATGTGTTCCACAAAATCAAAAATCAAACATCATAGCATAACCCATGTAATAAAGAAATGGGATTCTTAATCATCATGCCATCATAACATAATCCATATAAGATAAAAGGAAATCATAAAAATAAATCCATCATAACATAATAAAAACAATGTAAAAATAGGGATAGAGATAGAACCCTATATTATATTAGATGGAAAATAATTTTGATAAAACACTTGAACTCCATTATTGAGGAAAATATCATTTTTACATCAAAAATACTTTTCTTTCTTAACATGTCATATAATTTTTAACTAAAATAAGTTGATTAAAAATAAAAATAAATTTTTTTAAAGGAAGCATCATAGAAATAATGTTCTAAAAATCCATTCACGTCGTATAAGTTAAAAAAACATTCCTCTCGTACTTTGGCCGGAAAAGTAAAAAAAGTACCTCCTACGAAAAACAACAAAAGATTCCTTTAATATCATTTACTAAAAACTCACCGAAGGGTAAAATTGGATTTAAAAAATTGTAGGAGGATGGAAATAATATTACATATTGAGGAAACGTGGATTTGGATGATAAATATACCCCTGTAAATACCAAAGTATAAACAATCTCAGATAAAAATGGGATTGTGATATTTTCCCTTACATTAGGTCTGATTTGCTTCATAAGTGTCCGAACCAACTGTATAATGATTTAAATATTGTCATTGACTTATTCTAGAATCATACTTATTGTTCTGATATCATATACGGTCATATTATTAGCTTCTTATTAGTAATATTTCATTGCTACTTGTTATTTGGGTGTTTATTACTTTTTGTTCTTATGCGTGTTTTGTCGAATAAATTCTTATTATTCTATTTAGGTTATAGATAACTAATTTCTAGAATGGTATTAGTGTAATATATATCATATTTATTCAATAAATGCATTTATATAATCATTATGTAAGGAAGATCATGTAGAACGAGTCGCATCACATCGTGGAGACGGTAGGCCATACGTACACACGAGCGATGATATCGTTCCCATGATCATGGAATTGTATTTAAGTGTATGTATACTATTTCAGAATCAATATAACTTTACAATAATCATATATTGTTATTCTTTACACCATTATACCCATCCAAGTAAGGTGGTGGTGGAAAATAGATTACGCCACGGCGTGGAGACGATATTCCGTACGTAGGCATGCGCGGTGATTTCGTTTTCTGTAGGGTGTATAGATGGTGAAATAGGGTTGTTTCATACATATAAAAACATATCAGTATATGATTTATAATTATTTTATTACTTAGTAATGAAACAACTAAAGAAGAAGAAGTAGAAGAATAAATAAAGTTGAAATAATCGGTAACAGACATTACCTCTTCTTTGAAGTGCCTCTTCTTAACCTCCTCTTAGGGCACTAAAGATGGTCTTTGAAGAATACCAAGACCTATAGAATGTTTCTAGGTATGTTTAGAATAGAAATTGGTAGGGGTTGGACGAGCCTTAAGGCTCAATGTGGTGTGAGGAAGAGAGGGAGGAGGTGCCCTTTTATAAGGGAGGAGAGGGGAACCTTTGAAAAAACTAAAAATATTATTTTATTATAAAGTCATATTCGGTTTTTAATAGTTCCAAATTGATTTATTTCTAAGATAAGGTGGGGATGGGTCTAAATACTCTCAACCAATGGGTTTTAGACAAGTTTATGTCATTATATTAACCTTATCTTTTAGTTTTATCTCTTAGTTAATTAGATTGACATTTACCATGTCACTTTGTATTTTTTTTATTATATAGTTAATAAACATACAATATACATCCAAGAGACCCAAAGTGGTCCATTAATGATACACCTATCATGATATAAGTGTCTTGGACGAACTTTAGATTTTTAGGAATATAATAACAATTAATTATATAATATTTGTTTTAAAAACTATTTTATGTCAATTTTGACACTATTTGGTAATTGATTTTTGTGAAAATCATAATAGCATGATTAGTGCTATATAAGTTTATTAAATCAATAATAATTTTTCATATTAACCTATAAAATTAGTGTAATTCATAAAAAGTCTCAAATTACATTTATTTGAGTATTTATAACCTCAATTATGTTAATATTTCATTAATAAGATAATTATTGTATCATCATTGTGTCATAAATATATTAAATTATCTAATTTTTAAAAATTACAAATAAAATACCATTATGTATGAATATTTTTTATATTTCTAATAAATATTTGTAGTTGAATTTATCTTATGAATTACCCTATATTAAAAATGTTTTAGTTATTAAACATTGATTTTAACTATTTTAACTCTTCTTTAAATAAAATAATATTAAATGTCCTAATCTAATCCAAGTGGACCTAAATGGTCATATTTTATTCATAAGGTTGTTTTTGGTCTAATTACACATATCCAATAGAATTAGGACTTGTGTTAGGGTAATAATAATATCTTTTTTACCCTTAATTATCCTATTTACTTTTAACCGTGGTAAAAAAAGTAAAAAGTTACAATTCAAAAAAAATTATTTCCATCTAATTGATACACATTATATTCCTCGATATTAACCGTTTCTCTTGTATTTTTGAAATTCCACTCACAGAAGAGATAAAATTATGTTTTATGTGAATTTGCAAATTCTCTTAGGAGGTGGGTAAAAGACGGTGAAAAGTTCAATAATATTTTTATATATCTAAAATTATTATAAAATGACTCCAAGGTATTAAATTGAACTTATATAGGTATTATATATCAATTTTGACCGAAAATTAATTTAAATAAAATAACTAATTATTTAAATAAAAAGTCAGTTTTGAAATATTAACCTAGTGTTTTCACTATTCATCAAAAATTGAATGTTTTCATAAAAAAACCAAAATTTTACCCTAGTCTAATTTCGATATTCCAAATCCAAAAATGAAGCCCATTTTGAAAAATAAAATTTCAAAATGTGGGTATTACTATTCATAACGGCTAGTTTTAATAATATTTTAATAACATATCGTTGTTTAGTGAAGCTCGGTATTGCGTACAACACAAGCTATCGAGGAAGGTCGTGGTTGCGTGTAAAGAAAGAAAAGCTAGTGTTGTGTGTTGTGAAAGATTCCTTTGATAATTTTTATAACATAAAAACAAAATATTTCTAATAAAAATCTCGGGTGTAACATTCTACCCCCCTTAAAATGAATTTCGCCCTCGAAATTCGTCACTTTGCAGCAAACAGATGAGGGTACCTCTCCCTCATCATATGCTCAAGCTCCCATGTAGCTTCTTCTAATTGGTGGTTCATCCATAAAAAATTCACCAAGGGAGTGGTCTTGTTCTGTAGGACTTTTTCGCTACAATCCAAAATCTCTATCGGCTGTTCTTCATAAGAAATATCTTGCTCCGGTGGTACAACTTCTGAGCTGAGTACATGTGAAGGATTGGGTATGTACTTTCTCAGGAGTGATAGATGGAACACATCACGAACTTGAGAGAGATTCAGTGGAAGCACCAATCAGTAAGCTACCTTCCCAACACGATCCAGTATTTCGAAAGGACCGATATACATAGGGCTCAGCTTTCCCTTCTTTCCAAATATCATTACTCTCTTCCAAGGAGATATTCGTAAGAACACATTATCACCCACTTTAAAATCTAGGTATTTTCTTCGATTGTCAGGAAAACCTTTTTGTCGAATCTGAGGTGCTCTTATGTGTTGTTGAATAGATCATACCTTTTCTGCCATCTCATCGACAAGATCAGGTCCTAATATATTTCTTTCCCCCACGTTATCCCATCAAGTTGGAGTCTTGCATTTATTTCCATATAGAGCTTCATAAGGAGCCATCTGAATACTGGAGTGAAAGCTATTATTATAAGAAAATTCCACCAAATGTAGGTGTTGATCCCAACCACCTTTGAAATCCATAGAGAAAGCTCTCAACATATCTTCTAGAGTTTGAATTGTCCTCTCAGACTGACCGTCTATCTGAGGATGATAAGTAGTGTGGAAACTCACCTCTATATCCAGAGTATGCTGAAGACTTCATCAAATCTTTGAGGTAAACCTCAGATCCCGATTAGATATAATGGAAAGTGGTACTCCATGAAATCTTACCACTTCTTTTACAAATATATCCTGGCAAGATGATCCAGAGAGAAATCCTCTCTAATATAAATGAAGTGTGCCAACTTTTTAAGACGATCAACTATGACCCAGATAACATTATTACCTTTGGATGTTTTAGGAAGTCCAGTGAAAAAGTCCCTAGTGATGTGTTCCCATTTCTATTCAGGTATGGGTAATGGTTGTAACATCCCCTTAGACTTTTGTCTCCCAGCATTGACTTGCTAATGAACCAAGCATCGAGATACATATTCAGAAACATTTCTATTCTTGCCATTCCATCATAAGTACTCTTTCAGTTCCCTATACATCTTCATGCTTCAAGGATGAATAGAGAATGAAGAACTATGAACCACATCCAGCAGCTCCTTCTTTAATTCTAGGATGGGAGGAACACAAACCCGATTCCTGATCCTTATTATCCCATCACAATCAAGGTTGAATTCTAGAACAATTATCACCTTCTTTCTATGCATCTTTAATATTCACATGTATAGATGGTTGAACATTCATTTGTTAAAGATAAGATTTCTCCCATTTTATTATAATTCCAAGATCCTTCCTTTGTAAATCCATAAATATTGGATCTTTTATGATTCTCATCATGGAGATGCTAGCATGGTCTTGTAGACTTAATGCATCTGCCACATTGTTTGCTTTCCCAGTGTGGTAATGAATTGAGTATTCGTAATCCTTAATCATCTCCAACCATCTTTTTTGGAACATATTCATCTCCTTTTGTGTGAAAATATTCTTTAAACTTTAATGATCAGTATAAATATCACACCTTTCTCCATAAAGATAATTCCTCCAAATAATTAATGCCATGATTACCGTAGCTAACTCGAAATCATGAGTTGGGTAATTTTTCTCATGGATTTTTAACTGTCGCGAGGCATAAGCTCTCACCATATCTTTTTTCATGAGAAGACACACCAATCCCTTCTTGGATGCATCACTGTAGATCACAAACCTTTCTCCACTACAAGGTAGTGTGAGCACAGGTGCACTGGATAACCTTCTCTCTAACTCCTTGAAATTCTCTTCACATTATTCTGTCCAAACATACTTAACTCCTTTCCAAGTCAATTTGGTGAGTGGGTTAGATAATCATGAAAAATATTTCACAAAACGTCGATAATATCCCACCAAACCAAGAAAACTTTGGATCTCAGTTACTGTTGTTGGTATCGACCATCTTTCGATAACCTATTTTTTTGCTGGATCCACATATATCCCCTCTTTTGAGATTATGTGACCCAAAAAAGAAAATTTTTAATGCCAAAATTCACACTTGGCAAATTTGGCATAATGCTTATCCTTTCTATGGGTCTTCAATACAATTCTCAAGTGATCTTCATGTTCTTATTTGATTATTGAATAAACAAGAGTATCATCTATAAAGACTACCAATAACTGATCAAGATAGTCTCTAAAGACTCTATTCATCAGATCCATGAAGATAGAAGGGGAATTAGTAAGACCAAATGGCATCACTATAAATTCATAGTGTCCATACCTCGTACGGAAAGCCTTCATTGGTATATCCTCCCTTTTGACTCTTAATTGATGATACCCTGAACGAAGATCAATATTGGAAAAGTATTCAGCTCCGTGTAGTTGCTCAAATAAGTCATCAATGTGTGGGATAGGATATTTTTTCTTGATAGTGATCCTGTTATGTTCTTGATAATCAATGAAAAGTATCATTGATCAATATTTCTTCTTAAAAAACAGAACTGGTGCTTCCCAAGGTGACACACTAGGGAGTATGAATCCCTTATCAAGATTCTCTTGGAGTTTCTTCTTCAATTCCTGTAACTCAATTGGGGCCAATCTACAAGGTATCTTTGAAATAGGTAAAACACCCAGTACGAGTTCTATTGAAAACTGACCTTCACGATTTGGTGGAAGACCAGGAAATTCATCCGGAAAGACATCATCAAACTCCCGTACAATGGGAATATTCTTAATCATGGGTTTCTCACCCACCATTTTAGATAAATAACCTTCATTTAGTGGAATCAAGACCCATAAGATGGAATAAATTTCCACTAGAAGTTTATGTTCATCCTTGCATCGATAGACGATCAGATATTGAACTGGAATATGAAATGTGACTTCCCTTCTTTGGCAATTGATATGAGCTCTATATAAAGAATGCCAATCCATGACAATAATCACATCAAATTCCAATACAAGAAGGATCACAAGATTTTCAGGAAGCACGTTCCCACAAACTTCAATCGGATAAGAATTAAAAACTTTTGATGAAACTGTTGTGCCATTAAGAGTTGTCACAGCTAAATCAACATATAATTGTTTAGGTAATACGGTGATACCCTTATAAAATTTTTTCAATAATAAAAGAGTGGGTGGATCGAGAATCAAATAAAACATTTTCTACTTTAGAGTGGTTGGTAAGTGTACCTTTCACCACTTCGTTATCGTACTCCACATCACTGATAGAAATTGCATGTGACTTTCCTTTGTATTTAGACGTAAGAGTTTGTTGAAATTGATAATCATAAATAACCCTTGGATTAGGGCATTGATTAGCATAATCCACCATTTCCTTTCACATGTAACATTGAAGTGTAGTATGTGCACTCTGTGTAGCCTTTTCTTTGTTCGCATTACTAGACATCTTCTTCCCATCATTGTGGCATTCAAATTCTAGATGACCTTCTTTTCCACATTTGAAACATTTACTTGTCCCATTAAGACAACTCCTTCCATGTTTCTTTCCACACATTGAGAAAAAGAGAAAACTCATCTTCTTTTTAGTGTGCTCTTTAGATTTTCCTTTGAATTCCATTTTCCTCTTCTTATCAAACCCATATGACTGATTGGTTACTCCAATCTTCATCTCAACCTTGAGAGCACATCGAGCGATTTCCTCGTAGCTATTGAAGTACCTTATGGATAACACCCTTTGAAGACATGGTTTTAAGCCACTAAAGAATCGATCGATCTTACTCTCAGGTTGGATAATAATCCCAGAAGTGTACCTTGCAAGTCTTGTAAAATTTGCTTCGTAGGTACCAAATGATTCATCATCCTTTTGATTTAGTTGAAGAAAATCCTTCTCCATCTTTGTTCTAAGAATACGAGGGATGCACTTATTGAAAAATAAGTTCTTTAACTCGTCCCATTCCATGGACTCAATTTCATCTCTTGGCCTCGTATTCTTGATAAGATTCCAACATTGTTCAGCTTCACCTTCCATATGTTATACTGCTAAGATGACTTTATCATGTTCAGAACAATAAAGAACTGAAAATATCTTTTCATTACTACTGATCCATTGTTTAGGATCTAATGGATCAGTAGTCCCACTGAATGAGGGAGGATTCTGCCTCATGAAGGATTCAACAGAATTTTGCTCCTTCCATTGCTCAATTGGATGTCCTGCATGATTCATATCTTGAGAATGTTGTGTGATCATGGCTATAAGAATTTTCATTCCATATCCCATAATGTTTGGTTGCTCAGGGGGACAATCATTGCTTTGTCTGTCACATTCCGCATTAACACGGTTCCTTCGGGTTCCAGCCATTGAATAAATCCAAGAAGAATAGTGTGAGAAATACTTATTATAATAGGAAAACCACATAATCAAGAATAAAATTTTACACTTAGGGTCTTATCATAGGTTGTTCATGGCCATTTCTAATACACTAAGATTGTGTTCTATTCTTAGAATTATACTTAGGGTTCTTACTAAGATTTTGACATCCTAGTTTCCAAAGGTTGACTATACCTTTCCTCTGATACCAACTATAACGACCCATATTTCACATACATTATTAATACATCAAAATTTAAGTACACTTATTACAAAATATTACAAAACCATGAAAGGACTGTATAGGTATTCAGTCTTTAGAAACTAGGAAACATAAACAACTGGTTCATAAAGCAACTACATTATCTCCCATTTATTTCATCATATCTAGAGTCCCTTTTGGCATATCCTACTTAATAACCTTCTTCCCGACCTTTGGAAATAAAAAAAAAGGGTGAGCTCAAATTCTCAGTAAGGGTAAACAAAAGAAATATGAATCACATCATATCCATAAGAACATAACATTTTGGAAATCTTAACCTGCGAAAGAGATCATAATTTCATAATCATGGGATAAATCATAGTTGTGAAATGTAATCCCAATAATCATAACTCAAAACATGAAACTTTGTGTCATACACACATAATCATATAGAATCATTTCTTAGTAGTCAAGACTCATTGAAAAGACTATCTTAGCTAACAAAGTCCATTTCTGAACCGAGTTCACTCCTCGTTTCAGTCCAATTTCACTGAACCAGATTAACCTGCCGTTTCATCCATGTCTATATCATGAGATATAAATCTTTACACAATTCATTAGAGGGAGATATAAGTCCCACCCATCTCATAATGAAACCATTCTTATGTGTACCACAAAATCATAAATCATACATCATAGCATAACCCATGTATTAAAAAAATGGGATTCTTAATCATCATGCAATCATAACACAATACATATAAGATAAACGGACATCATAAAAATAATTACATCATAACATAATCAAAACAATGTAAAAATAGGGATAGAGACGGAACCCTATATTATCTTATATGGAAAATTATTTTGATAAAACACTTTAACTCCATTATTGAGGAAAATATCCTTTCTACTTCAAAAACATTCTCCTTTCTTAACATGTCATATAATTTTAAACTAAAAGAAGTTGATTAAAAGTAAACTTGAAAAATTGTAAAGTAAGATTTAGAGAATTAATGTTCTAAAAATCCATTCATGCCGTATAAGTTAAAAAAACATTCTTCTCGTACTTTGGCCAGAAAAGTCAAAAGTTACCTCGTACGAAAAATGAAAAAAGAGTCCTTTCATATCTTTTACTAAAAAACTCACCGAAGGGTAAAATTGGATTTAAAAAAATGTATGAGGATGGAAATAATATTACATATTGAGGAAACATGGATTAGTATTATAAATATACTCTTGTAAATACCAAAGTATAAAAAATCTCGGATAAAAATGAAATTGTGATATTTTCCCTTACCTTAGGTCCAATTTGCTTTGTAAGTGTTCGAACCTCCTGTATAATGATTTAAAAAATGTCACTGACTTATTCTAGAATCATACTCATTGTTATGATATTATATATGGTCATATTCTAAGCTTCTTATTAGTAATATTTCATTGCTACTTGTTATTCAGGTGTTTATTACTTTTCGTTCTTATGCGTGTTTTGTAGAATAAATTCTTATTCTTCTCTTTAGGTTATAGATAACTCATTTCAATAATTTTATTATTGTAATATATATCATATTTATTCATTTAATTCATTTATATAATAATTGTGTAAGGAAGATCATGTAGAACGAGTGGCATCACATCGTGGAGACGGTAGGCCGTAGGTACGCACGAGCGATGATATCATTCCCATGATCGTGGAATTGTATTGAAGTGTATGTATACTATTTCAGAATCAATATCGTTTTAAAATAATAATATATAGTTATTCTATACACCATTATACGCATCTAAGTAAGTTGGTGGTGGAAAATAGATTACACCACGGCGTGGAGACAGTATTCCATACGTACGCACGCGCAATGATTTTGTTTTCCATAGGAAGAATAGATGGTGAAATAGGGTTATTTAAAAATTATAATAACATATCAATATATGAGTGATTCTTATTTTATTACTTCATAATGAAACAACTAAATAAGAAGAAGTAGAAGAAGAAATAATGTAGAAATAATCGGTAATATACATTACGTCTTCTTTGAAGCGCCTCTTCTTAACCTCCTATTAGAGAACTGAAGATGGTCTTTGAAGAATACCAGGACCTCTAGGATGTTTCTAGGGAATTGGAAAAGAGAAATTGGTAGGGGTTTTCCGAGCATGAAGGCTCAAGGTGGTGTGAGGAATAGAGGGAGGAGGTTCCCTTTTATAAGGGAGGAGAGGGGCACCTTTGGAAAACGAAATATATTATTTTATTATAAAGTCATATTTGTTTTTTAATAGACCAAAATTGATTTATTTCGAATCTAAGGTAGGTATGGGTGTAAAACTCTCAACCAATGGGTTTTATACAATTTTAGGTCACTATATTAACCTTATCATTTAGTTTTAACTCTTATTTAATTAGATTGACATTTACCATGTCACTTTGTATTTTTATATTATATAGTTAATAAACGTTCCATATGCATCCAAGAGAACCCCAAGTGGTCCATTAATGATACACCTATAATGATATAAGTATCTTGGCCGAACCATAGATTTTTAGGAATATAATAACAATTAATAATGCAATATTTGTTTTAAGAACTATTTTATGTCAATTTTGACACTATTTGGTAATTGATTTTGGCGAAACTCATAACAGCATGATTAGTTCTAAAAAATATATCCAAACCAATAATAATATGTCATATTAACCTATTAAATTAGTTTAATTCATAAAAAGTCTTAAATTAAATTTATTTGAGTATTTATAACATCAATTATGTTAATATTTCATTAATAAGATAATTACTGCATCATCATTGTGTCATAAATAAATTAAATTATCTAATGTATAAAAATTATAAATAAAATACCATTATGTAGGAAATATTTTTATCTGGATAATTAATACTTAAAGTCAAATTTATCTTATGTATAACCCTATAGTAAAAATGTTTTAGTTTTTAAACACTGATTTTAACTATTTTAACTTTTCATTAAATAAAATAATATTACATGTCCTAATATAATCTATGTGGACGAAAATGGTCATATTTTATTACTAAAGTTGTTTTTGGTCGAATTAAACTTATCCAATAGAATTAGGACATGTGTTAGGTTAATAATAATATCATTTTTACCCTTAATTACCCTATTTACTTTTAACCGTGGTAAAAAAAGTAAAAAGTTACTATTCACAAAAATTATTTTCATCTCGTTGAACCACATTTTAGTGCTTGATATTAATCATGTCTCTCGTATTTTCTATGTTCAACTCATAGAAGTGGTAAAATTAAGTTTTAGGTGAATTTGCAAATTCTCCTACGAGGTGGGTAAAAGACGGTGAAAAGTTAAATAAAATTTTTATATATCTAAAATTATTATAAAATGAATCCAATGAATTATTTTGAACTTATATAGGTATTATGTATCAATTTTGACCTAAAATAAATTTAAATAAAACAAATAATTATTTGAATAAAAAGTCTGTTTTTAAATACTAACCCAGTGTTTTCACTATTCATAAAAAATTGACAGTTTTCAGAAAAATACCAAAATTTCACCCTAGGCTAATTTCGATATTCCATATCCAAAAATGAAGCACATTTTGTAAAATAAAATTTCAAAAAGTGGGTATTACTATTCATAATAGCTAGTTTTAATAATATTTTAATAGCATATCGTTGTTTAGTGAAACTCGGTATTGCGTACAACGTATTCTATCGAGGAAGGTCATGGTTGCGTGTAAAGAAAGCCAAGCTAGTGTTGTGTGTAGTGAAATATTCTTTTGATGATTTATATAACATGAAAACAAAATATTTCTCATAAAAATCTCGGGTGTTACATAATTAATCTATTTGTTTCTCTAGTTCCAGTAATTTTATAGAGGAAATTCTATAAGGGGTCTTCGATAGGTGCCTTGAACCAGGAATTAAGACAATGAAAATCTCAATTTTTAATTCTAGAAGAAGTCTAAGTAAATAAAATATAAACCCATGAATATATTCTTGTAAAATAGGTGCATCCTCTATTTGAACAATCCATTCCTCACCAATATTTATTTAACTCCCTTCCTCCCTGATAATTGTATTTAGTAGAGCTACTGGGGGTGGGTCTAGAAGAGGATCAGATGGTGATGTTTATTTTCTAAGGATAAGAGATTCCTTATCATCATCTAAAATTTTAACCTCCTTCTTCTTACAATAAATTTTCGCATCATGGTCTGAAATCCAATCCATAGTGAGGATTATATAAAATTCAATCATGGGTATACCAATAAGATCAAAAAATAAAGCATGTTTATATTCCACAATGGAAACTGATTGAAAAAATATTGTTGCAATGATACATCCCTTAAGAATTTTTACAGATAACTCCCTTAACAAGTCAAATTTAAAATAACTATGTTTCTCAGAAAACTAGGAAGATATGAAAGAATGCGATGAAACGAAATCCAATAAAGCAATGGATAATTTTGAGGAATCGATTAAAGTACCTACCACCACATCATTATGAACTTCAACCTCAATAGTAGTGATCAAATAAGATTTTCCTTTCTCCCTTGGTCTTTTCTGAGGTAATTTTCATTAATGCTTAGTAAATTCATTTGAATAATTCCACGTCTCTTTAAAATTTTAGCACTAAACATTGATAGCCTCTTTCTCCCCTTGTAATCATGAGCATAGTGGTCTTTTTCTCCACACTTGTAACAAAGTCCCATCCCCTTTAGGCATGTACCAGGGTGTCTATTCCCACAATTACTATAGGATGGAAAGTCAAAATTTTCCTTCTTCCCCGTATTTTCTTTTTAGAGTGTTCAACAGATCTATTCTTCTATATCTTAACTTTAATGTCATAAGACATAGTGGATTATTTTTCTATCTTGATAGCACATGATACGATATCTTCATACTATGAGAAGGATTGTGGGACTAATGGTCAAAGGATAAATGGTTTAAAACCATCAAATAATCTATCAATATTACTTCTTTGGTTACATATATTATCTATTTCATGACATTATATCCTTGTAATGTTTGGATCATACTTTGCGACATTCTCATCCTCCTTTTTCCCCAGATTCAAAAATTTCATTTCCATATCATCTCGATGTTCACCAGGAAATTATTTTTATATGAAAATATTTTTAAACTCCCTCCATTCCATATTTGAGAATTTTTCATTCCCTTTTGTGTTTTGAATTAATGACCACCATTGATCTGAATATCCTAAGAGGCGATAAACTACAATGAATTTTTTCACTTTTTCTACTACCAAATGAATGAAATATTTTCTTTTTGGAACCTAATGATTTTTGAGTTACAAATTGATTTTTAGTCCCATTGAATGTTGGTGGCTGTTTCATCATGATGCGGTCTAATATTGATCATCCACATTGTGGATAAGGGTTCTCCGTACGGGTTATGTTATTATTAATAACCCGAGTGAGTTGTCCTAGTATGGTTATAAGCTGATCTGCACTAATTGCATCACCAGCACCACTATAATTCTCTAGAATATGATTGAAATAATTACATGGTTTACCTGCATTGATACAGTTTACATTCCTTCCACTATGTGCCATTTCTATTCAATGGAATACACTATATTAGTTTATTAATCCCAATGCATAATTCTAAACCTGTAAAATACATAACATAAATTGAACTGTTTATGTATATAATCCATAATCATAAAAATTTATATCATTGGGGATGTATTTACTCATAAATACTTCATAATGGTTTGTAAATAAATTGTTAATTTACTTAAGAATATCCCATGGGAGTGTCAAACTAGGTGTGTAGTAAGGCCCCTTTTCGGGTACCAAGATACCCATGGTCAAACCCAAAACTCCATGTCAGAGTTTTCACTCCGATGTACATCTGTTGTCAAATGACATCCACCATTAGTATCCAGATAGTGATGTATTTGTTGGAAAACCTACATAATATCAACATTACCATTTTTTGGATTTTCATCTATACTAATTAGAAAATTCTATCTTAGGTTAATGTTCTCGAATTAGAGTTTTTTTCTAAAACTAATTTCCTAGGTTGGTAATAAACCTCCCTCATATGCCAACTGTAATGACCCAACCCTAGTTACCTAGAGTCAGTGAATTATTACATAACATTTTCATGATAACAAGAGATAAATTCCCAAAAGAACAATCAGTTTATTATCCTTGGAAGTGCTTGATACATACATAAGTTTTATATTAAATTTTGAAATGAAAAAACAAAAAAATTGTGTCTCCTTGGAACACACTCACATCCCATAGAATATACCTACAGGTCAGTCATAAAATACTTTTTCAAATCCAAGGAAAAATAAAACATAAGGAATGGGTGAGTTGAGATGCTCAGTAATGATAAAAATATAGAAGAATCTTTCAGAAATAAGAATAAATATAAGAAAGTGTATAAGATGAAAACAAAAGACTGCTAAATTTAAACATTAGTATAATATGGATTGATTAATCAAATAAATACATTTAATTATTCACATGGATATTTTACTAGTGGAATAATCACATGAAATATCAATTGTTATTCTCGTAATGATATAATGCATAATGTTGGACATCATAACCACATATTCAAGGTCTCATTTCAAGACTAAAAATAAAAATATTTTCAAGGCCTTATTCTAAGACAGAAGTTTGTATCATGAATCCTACAGATGAATCGAGGGGCTATAGAGGGCCCTTCCCATCACTTACTACGTCTAATGCATTCCTTATATGAAAATATTGAAACATAACCTAAAATTTTGTATTTAAACTTGAATACTAATTGTTAATAATTTAACCATAAACCAAAAATGGTATAAAAATAGAAAATAAACAGTCAAACACATCTCAAAACATTCATTACAATATGTAAGGTTTTATCATAATAAATCAACATCAAATAAGCTTAAAATCCAACAATGGATGTTGACATTGATGAAATCAATACAAAAACTATTTGAGTGAAGTGTCTCTTTCTACATTAAATTATTTAAAATTAAAGAAAAAATATATATTGAAAATATTCTTATAATATTGTAAGGGATTATTCGACGGTGTTCTAATAGGGGAAAGTAGTTCCACCTGCTATATAAGTTAAAAACAATTCTTTCCTTAATTTTGTTGAAAAAGTCATAAAGGACCTTGCTTTGAAAATGATGGAATGATTCATTTAAAAACATTTTATAAAAAGTCAAACAATGGTATAAATGATTTTAAACCATAGTCTAGGAAATTTTATTTTTTTTAAATACATTTTTAAGAAACACGGATGTGGATGATAAGGACGTCCCAGTAGATACTTACATATAAATAACCTTGAATAATAAATATATTGTTAAATTAACCCATACCTTGCACTTTTCCATAGTCAAGTGTACATTAACATACCACATAATTGTTAAATCGTTTTTATTAAATTATAAAAGGACTATATACATAAATATGATATCATATATGATCCTTTATTAAGGATTTGTTAATAATATTTCTCTAGTATCATTGTTTTGGGTGTTAACTGATTCATTTTCCTTTATATGTTTTGTTATGTAAGTAATGGTTGTTATGGATAGGATGTATTTGATTCGTATATAGAATGATATTATGTTACTAATCATTATTTTGTAATCATCAAATGAAAACTGTTCTTGAATGGTAATGATGGGGAATGAAATCTCATCACGTTATGGAGTCGGTAAGCCGTACGCACGCACGAGGGACAATATCAGTCTATTGATGATTAAATTGTATGAAATTGGATGGTATATTATATATACAGAAGATGTAACATGTTATATTTATTATTTTAATCAATTATACTCATTATTATAGCCATAAAAATAATTAAGTGTTTAATATCAAACTACACCACGACGTGGAGATGGTAAGCTGTACGTACTAACGAATGGTGACATAGTTATTCATAGAGTGGATAGAATAAGGAATATGGTAGTACCATATTTATAAAAACATCATAGTATGTATAAGGTATTGTATTTATTATTTTATTATGGAAGCAAAAAATAAAGAAGAAGTGGAAGAAGAAAAGAACATTGGAAGATATGATGACATAATTATTTCTTCTTTGAGTGCTTCCTTTGGATTTGAATAAAAGGGCTCCATATGTTGGATATATGATCAATGTAATGACACTAGGATAACTTCAGGGTAGTTGGGACGATATTTGGGATGGAGTTGGCCTAGGAAAATGGATTTGGAGGTGTGAATTTAAGAGAAGGAGAAGCATCTTTTTATAAAAGAGGAGAGGGGCACTTTAGGAGAAGCCTGAAGTATTATTTTATTATAAAATTATTTATGTTTTATAATAGCTCAAAATGAATTTATTTAGAGGATAAGGTAAGGATGGGTCTAAATCCTCTCAACCAATAGGCTTTATACACGTCTAGATCACCATATTAACCATATATTTTAGATTGAACTCTTAGTTAAATAGTTTAACTTTTACCATATCTTCTTGTATTTTTATAATACATGGTTAATATATTTACTTTAAAATGTCAAGAAAAACTCAAGTGGTTAATTAATGACATATATAACATTATATAAATTTTTTCATTTGAACCTTATATTTTTTTAATATTATATAATCTAATAAAATAGTATTTATTTTAAAAACTCAATTATGTCAATCTTGACACAATTTAGTATTTGGTTTTTTTGAAAGTTATAAAAACTTCATTACTTTGAAAAAAATAATTTGAATCAACCCCAACATGTCATATTCACCTCTAAATTTTTTTATGTCATCAAAAGTTTAAATTTACATTTCTCTAAATATTTATACTATCAATTATTTTAATCCTTCATTATTAATGTAATTACTGCATCATTATTATGCCATAAATAAATTTACATATTTAATGTCTAAAAAATAGAAATAAAATAAAATGATTTAATAAATCTATTTATCTTTATAATTAATATTTATAGTCAAATTTATATTATGTATATCTCTATATAAAAAATGGTTTAGTTAAAAAAATTAGAATTTAACACATTTATACCTTCTTTAAATAGAATATTATAATTTTCCTTTTCTAATCCAAGTCGATAAGAAAGGTTCATATTTTGTTCCTAAGGTTTATTTTTGTCAAAATAAATTTATCTAAAAGAATTTGGACATGATATTGATTAATTTTATATTATTATAATATTTTTTTACATTTAATTACCCTATTTACTTTTAACTGTGGTAAATAAAAATCAAACCCTATTATTCCCCAAAAATTATTTTCATCATATTAAACCACATTTTACATAATTATTATAACCATGTATATCTGAATTTTGAAATTCAATTCATATAAGTGGTAAAATTTGGTTTTATGAAAATTTGCAAATGTGCCTAGAAGGTGGGTAAAAGACGTTAGAAAAGTTCGGTAAAATTTTATATGTTTAATATTATTATAAAATGCCTCATATGAATTGAATAGAACTTATATAAGTATTATTTATCTATTTTGACTTAAAAATTAATTAAATATAAAAATAATTATTTAAATAAATAGTCAGATTCAAACAATAATGTGGTGTTTTCACTAATCATCCAAAATTGAATGTTTTCAGAAAAATACCAAATATTCACCTTAAGAAAATTTTGATATTTGGAATCCAAAAATGAAGTCCATTTTGGAAAATAAAATTAATAAAATTTCAAAAAGTAGGTATTAATATTCACAACTACTTTTTAAACGACTTGTTTGATTGGTCGTACTGTGCTAGAACTCAGAGTTTCGTACAACGCAAGCTATTGTATTATTCAATGAGAAGCGTACTATGGAAGCATGTGGGTGTTAAATCTGCTATCCCATGAAATACTTATGGCCACCTGGAAGAACAAAATCCACTAGAGACACTGACCATGGGAAGTCCCAAGGGCTTTGGTGGGAAATTACTTTCCTCAAAACCAAGTACTTGTCCTTGTATCCCCTGCTTCTTATGGGGCGAGGGGCAGGATTTTGACTCCCAAAAAATGGGCATTGAAATTTCTAGTATCAAGGAAATACTCAAAGAATTGGTATTGGTTTATCCAATAAATGATGTATGAAAATCCATGGCTACATGGAGATCAAGAAGCAAGGTTATATGGATTTGTGACCCCTAAGAAGACACATGATCAAATAACACTAGGAATGTCACACATATAAATCATGTTCTATGTATTATATATGGAAGGTCATCTGATAAACCATCGATAAGAATTCATGATCATGTGAATTCCCTCAGACACAACTATTTTATAGTGCAATGTCCCTTAAGATCCATAGATAAGCGGTGCGATTTTCAATGAAAAATACTTACATTTTGTATAAGGATCCATCACTAATCATGTGACACACCACAAAAATACAGATAAACTTTCCACAAAAATTATCGCATACCACTATAGGATCTATTAATGAACATGCTACACCCTGAAGAACATTGAATGTGAATGCCTTCTAAAATTAATAATAAATTCTAGAAAAGGTGGTAGCCAAATGGGGGGCATTGTTACACTAATTTTCAGGAAATGGGGTTATGTGTATAATATTATCATATAAATAGTCATAGGAAGGAAATTTGGAATGCTATAATGATCTTTTGAATGACCTCTAAAAATCCAAAATGTTATCAAAATTTCTCTCTTGATCATGTCAATGTATATTCTATAAGCATCATGGTCCTGTGATTACTCCCAGACATACAAGAATAACCTTACAAATGTCATTTGACATGAAAGCATGACATCTCAATGTTCCCCATACAAGTATCCCTTGATCACATGAAATCTTATTAGTCAAGAATCATGATATTGAAATGACCTTTTATCTTGTCATAGTGATCTCAACAATGGCCTTTGATAAGAAATGTTGATTCCATGAAGGGACCTAGACAAGTATCCCTTGAACATATGAAAGAAACTTCAATAGGTTTCATGTTCCCATGAATACTCCCAAACATGTCATCATGATCTTGTGATAAATATTTTAATTTACAACATGGTTATATGAAATCCATTTGATAATTCAAGGGTCTACTCAATATAGAGACAATAAAGTGTTCTTAAGGTCACTGTTTATCATTAGACACATATATTACACCATCGATGACCCATAAAAAGATCATATGAAGCATTTGATGTGACCCCTATTTCACTAACATTACTCCATATCTATGATATACGTTTTTGGAAAGGTAGTGTAGATCATAGGGGGATATTCCTAGAAATTTCACCCACTTATCACAGAAAAGACATGCAAGGCACACCCAATAATGCACATAAGTTATAGTGAATATATTTTAGGGTAAATAAATGAAATTGTAAGGGTCATACACCAGTTAAATCCTTTTTAAAAAACTAAGGGATTACACAACATGAATATATGCTTCAACTGATCACAATATTGATCATGTGAATGAATGATATTGTGCGTTCTGAATTATATGAAGAAGTTTTCAGTTGTTGACTTGGTTTCATTAAACCTCTATAGGGTAATTCCTAAATAAAATTATGGAATATATGATATAAGGTCTAATGAATATGGGATCATTACATGAATATAGATATGCTTATTTTCATGTGAAGGCATTATGGGCTTCACATGACCTATCTAGATTAAGGCACAACCCTCCAACTTATCAGTCCTAATCACATGAAACCAAGGGATGTGTCTTTGTTGATCTTTCCAAGCCATATGTACATGTTATAAATGTCATGTGAAGGCCCCTAGAAATATATTCCAAATCATGTGAATTCTTCAATACATTCTAAACATATTAGTCAACAAAATTTTCACATGCCATCCTTTATCACTCAAAACCCTTGGTCTTGTCATTGTTGACCACATGAAGTCCCAGAGAAATATCGGGAAAGTAAGGTAATTCCCCCTAAATTGGTTATTTAGATAATGTGCATAATTCAGACATATCAGACATGATCCCATGGCACCTTCATACTTGTCTGCATTGATCATGAAAAGACCCTCAGACGTGTTAGCCGAGTCATACGACAATACTCCAGAAATTTCATCTATAATATGCAAAAGAACTCCTATATGTCTAACAAAATCATGTTAATAATATTTTTATAGGATATTATTTTCATAAAAACAATCATGAAAAGTCAACCAAGTAAGTCATATACCCTCTCACACATCAAGCATGGCACATGGTTACTCGAAGGCATGATAACTTTGTTTGGATGACACACTTAGACAAACACCATATTGAGACATTATAACTCTGATTACTACCCAAATTGGATTTATATGATTCATTCCTTAGTCCTATTCCCCAATTTCCCATCCACCTATTTTTAATTCCTCAAATATTTCCCGAACTCAAACCGTAAAAAATCAAGATTTTAGAATAATAACTATAATTGGAAAATATGTGTTATTTTTTGTACCCAACCGAGACTTTTCCCTCTAATAATAAACTGAGTATTATTGAATTGTGACCCTTGGGATTCAACTGTTATATGATCATTGGTAAATTATAACTTTTTATTATTATGACCATTGGAAACTTCTCTCTTAAAGTTATTATTATTGTTTATAAAATGAAATTAAAATGGTTAATTAATACAAAAAAAGATTCAATCACCTCATCTACAAGAATTTTTCCATAAAATGACATATTTTCAAAGCTTGGGAAGGATGTATCATCATTATCCTTCACTCTTTAATAAGACAATGTCATGCTTCAACATTATATGCTTGAACTAAATCTATTAAGTTATAATTTCTAGTTAGTAGAGATTAGAACACTAGCGATGTTATCCGAGACGCTGCAAAAGAATATCACAATAACTAAACTTATCCTTACGTCATATGAGGGTTTTATATGGGTTCATGTGTCATGTAAATAGGAACATATATTTTAATGCATTGGTTTTAATAAAATTGTTATTTTATCATTGTTGTTTTAAGAAGAGTTTTGTTTAAAAATTGAAATGCAATTTGAAATATTCCTTTTTATGATAAAAATTGTACTTTTATGATGGAAATAAATTACTATATTAAACTATGGTATTATTAATAATTTTTATTATAATGAAATAGTACTATGGAAACACTTTTATTTAATTACATGTGATAAAATAATTTTACTTTTTTATGTGTCGATATTTTTACTTTTCATTTTTAATATGCTATTATTTTTAATAAATATGTATTTTTATACTTAAACATCAAATTTATCATATTTTGTGATTTATTATGATAAAATAAAAGACATTTTTGAATTCCAAATATCGATATTATTTTTTGTTTAATTTATGAGAATTTTATAAAATACTTTAGTTTTTCCATGAAAAGTAAAAATACAGTTTCAGTTTTTCGATAAGTTTAATGAATTCATAGCTATTACAAAATGATTTAAGGATTATTTTAAAATTATGATGTACAATTACATTGTTAAATTAACTTAAAAGGCGTCTCAAGTGTATAACACCCTAATAAAATACCATGATTAAAGCCCATGGTTTGGATAATACAATCAACAAGTTGTCTATGAAAATTAATAAAAACTCCCTCAACCGTTCAATAAATATGCACCCATTACATTGTTTTGTTTTCTTCCAAAAATTTTCTCCATGATTATCTTATAGTTTTACATCCCAATGAGACATCAAAAGGTGTCCTAAATCCCCCATGGTCCCTGTCGTTGAGTTTTATGTATCTATTTTCTAGATAAGGGAAATATCAACTTCTCTTTTCCTTTCAAGTTATATTTTTTTGTGGTATGTATTTAAAATATCCTTATCATTTTCTTCAATACATTTTATTATATCAATTTACTGTATTATTATTCATTTATGAATCGGTGGCCCTTTTCCCTTACCTTTTTACTATTTTTTAAAACCATGTTTCATACCCGTTATGCTGCCTTATTTTCATCTAAAAATTTCTCTCTTTTTATCAAATACTTATTTTAATTTATTTGGGAATAAATAAATGAGTATCTAATCAAGGGGAATTAACATAGATTTCATAATGATATATTTTAATTCTAGGATTAAAATATATTAAATTATCTTTCCCCTTCCATGGTTTTGAAATGACAAAATGATCTTGTTTTTAAGCACCTTCAAAAACACCATGATTTTGAAATGAAACAAATTTCATTTATTCTCCATGGGTTAATTATGAGAAGTTTTATTATGATATATGTTTCTCCCTTTAATTAATAAATATTATTGGTGCACCCTAGTAGATTTCCAATGTAGGGTAATAAAATCAATCTCTATGGATGACAAGTTTTACCACACCCAGGTGAATAATATTGTTAATTAATATGACACCACGATGATAAACCTAAGTTACATGCTTATTAATTAAACAATTAAATGTTTTATCCACATTTCAATGTTAATAATAATTTTATTTTTATTATGATATGCATGTTTTCCATTTCTCATGGATTTATTTAATTCCTCAAGTTTTTATTGATATTCCTCAACATCATAAGTAAACTGTTTCCCTTGTTTACCCTTACCAAGATTTATGATCACCCATTTCATTGATGTATATTCCAAAGTTATTAAATTAAATAAATTTAATTATTTTTATCCATGAAGAATCCTTTCAAGTGGAGTAGAATATTTTTTTACATTTTCATGTATTACGTACCTTATTTCCAAGACACTCAACATTTAAGGATCCCCTGTTAGTAAAATGTAATGCAACGTTATGTAATAAAAAAGAAAGCATTCCATAGTTAGTATCAACATATAGTATATTTATTTTTGGAAATTAATATTTTATAACCTTAATAATATCTCTATAGAAAAATTTAAATAAAAGGAAAAATCTAGGTATTTTGGTGAAATATTAAGTATGTGGTTTCCAAAAAAGATAAATCCATGTCTGGATAGGGTTTAGTGGATGTGGATCTGTGAAAAATCAATATACAGGTAAAACACAAAAAAACACCTTGATAAAGACTTGAATGGGAACTGGTGCCTGATAATAGGTGTTGATGTACTCCTGTATTGGCATCTCGGTAGAATTGTTTGGTTAGTCACATGCATATTATAAACTATTCTGAATGATTTATAAACAATGTAGTTATTGTTAATGAATAATAAAATTTAGCATGATATTTTAAGACATAAAATTCTTCTATAGTTCTAATATTATTAAAAGAAAAATGTTTCGCCCAATTTTTCTCTTCTTTTAGAATATGGCACGGAATAGGAAAAATCTGGTAAATGGTGTGTGCAATGAACCATGCAATAAAAACCCTCCAATGAAAGAATTAATGGAAGTCTTGATGGGAATTATGACCCAACTTAAACAATTTATGGTAAATAAAATGAGTCATTTTTAGAGGCCAGATTCACTATGAAGGTAAAAACATTCCATTGAGTCCTTTATGGGTCGACAACCACCACGATTCAGTGGATATACAGACCCATTGATTACAGAATAGTGGATAAAATCATTATAAAATATATTTTCTATAATTCATTATTAAGAACAACAGAAATTCACTATGTATAGGTACAATTTATAAAGAGAATATGATCAGTGGTGTGAACTGATTAAAAACATGAGGCCAAGAGGGGAGATCAATGCATTTGAGTTGGAAGAGTTTAAGGAAATCATCTGCAATAAATATTTAACTAGTTAAATGTGTTTAAAAATTGTGAAATAATACCAGCAACTAAAGATGATGTACGGTGAATATGTTGGATTCTATAAGATGAAATTCACTGGACATTCCTGTTATACCTCTATCATTGTCATGGATCTAAATGGGATGGGTGGCAAATTCTTATGTGGACTATTTTGACATATACAGAATAATTTGGAAAACTGAGATTATGACATCAATGAAGAAATCAAATGGATGGATATAAAGGTATAACTAGTGTTCGGTGAGACACCGTGATCTAAAAAAATTATTGAGAAGAATTGGTCTATAGTGCTAAACATGGGGAGGATATTTGATCAAGGAAGTGGAGGAATAAAATGAAACAACCAACATGAAACAAATGTGGTAAATATTATTCGGGAAATTGATTAATTCGGTGAAGGAAGTTTTAAAATCATGTAAGAGATATCCATATCACTCGGTACTGTTTTACTGAATTGAATCCTAAAATTATCAACATAAAAAAATGGAAGACTATGTAGGCCCTACCTAAAGTGCGATGTTTCATGTTTTGATAGCTCAAGAACTTTTCCAATAACTGTCAATGACCAAAAGAAGTGGAAGAGAATCACCATAAACCTCATTATAGGGCAAGGTGGAATGTTTTTTATTTTTCTATCATTAAGAAATATTCTAATGGAAGAAATTATTTAGTGTTAGGAACTGTTGATGTTCTCTCAATTCATATAAGTAATTTATTTGATTTAGGTTCTACACATTCCATTATTTCTTCCTAGTATTCAATGAATATATAACCAATACATGAACTTCTAGAAGATGAGTTATTATTCATGACCCCTTGAAGGATTGTCCATGCATCAATAATGTTTAAAAACTCTAGTATTCACTTTGGAAAGAATAAAATCATCATGAATCTAGTAGTCATTCCATTTTTGGAATTCGAATTTATACTAGGGATGGACGTGATATCAAAGTATAATTCTAAGATCAAATTAAGAAGAAAGGAAATATAAGTAATCATGAATGGAAAAAGTATAGTTGTTTTCAAAAGAGGTATATCTCGACCATTTTTTTGTCTAGAAACACCACCTATAACCTTTTATATGAAGATGATCAATGATGTTGATGAAGGAAATTATTGTGTACAAATAGAGATTTCCCATATCATTCATGAATTCATTGATGTATTTTATGAGGAGTTACCTAGACCACCCCTAGAAATATTGGTAGATTTATCCATTTAAATCATTCTTGGTTATAAGATTATATTAGAAACCATATATTTAATAGAAAATGTGGAGTTGGAGGAATTAATGAAACAACTCTAAGGTCTTTTGGAGAAGGGGTTTATCTGAAATATTTTATCTCCTTTAGGATAATATATTATCATTGGGAAGAAGGTGGATAGATCAATGAAGATATGCCTTAATTACAGGGAACATAACATGATAACAATGAAGAATAAGTACCCTCTTCAAAGATTTGATGATTTATTTGACCAGCTTTATAGAGATCAATTCTACTCTAAGAGAGATCTTAGATCTAGTAATCATCAATTGAGGGCGAGGAAAAAAAATATTCCAAATACTACCTTTCAATTTATATATGGGCATTATTAGTTTGATGTTATTCCCTTCATAGTGAATAATTCCCTTGCTATTTTTATGGATATGATTAATAGATTCTTGAATGACTACCTAGATAACATCGTTTTAGTCTTTATTTATGATATTATGATATATTATAAATGTTATGCATAACATGAGGATCATTAAAATGTTAGAACAAAAATTATGTTGAAGGATATTTTATTTGGAATATTCAGCAGGTGTGAGTTTTGGTAATAATAAGTTTCTTTCTTGGGGCATATTGTGACCAGTGAAGGAATATAAGTTGACCCAAAAAAAGTCAAAGGATGTGTTGGAATGGACTTCTCATACAATAGTAACTGAGATTCATATTTTCCTTGGTTCAAAAGGATATTATTTGAGTTTTCTGAAAAACTTTTCATGGATTTATAATCCACTAGTATAGTTAACTTAAAAAGGGGTAAAGTTTATCTGGGAAATGTTGTGTGAGGATAGATTCCAAGAGCTAAAGAATATATTGGTTACAACACCTATGTTAACATTACCATCTATTGAATAAGGATTAGTTGTTTTTAAAAATGCATATTTTAAAGGTCATGGGTGAGTCCTCCTGAAAAATTATAAGGTGATTTCTTATTCCTCTCAAAAATTAATGGCTCATGAGAAGAAATATCCTACAAATTTTTTGTAACTATCTACGGTTGTTTTTTCTGAAGATATGGTGGAACTATCTTTGTGGGAAGAATTGTGATATATACATATACCATCAATGTTTGAATTATATTTTTATGAAAGAGGAATTGAACATGATACATATTAGACTTTTGGAACTCTTTAAATACTGTGAATGTTCAATTCATTATCCCCCTAGAAGAGAAAACCATGTCGTTGATGCATTATGTAGGATGGACTATTGTGATGGAAATAATGAGGATTCGAGGTGATTCGTTGAATAAAGTCCATGTAAAACTAGACATGTTATTTTTATGGGATGGGACATCATAAAACCAATCCCAAATAACTTATTAACCAAAAATACTAGAGATGATCAAGAAATATCATAAGATATTATCCATTTTTGGATAAGAAGTTTTAGGCTATGATAGAAATGATATTTCATGAGTTCAATATTGATCTAGAAGGTTTACAAAAATTTTGTACATGGATATGTGTTCCATATATTTTAGAAATAAATAAGGGGATGGTGGATAATGAACATTGATCTGAATTTTTTATATGTCCTTGAAATGATAAAATACATACGGACATTCATGATCATTAATGGTGGGATAGCATGAAAAGGGAGATTTTTAGCTACACTACATGCTGTCCAGTCTGTCAGAAAGTGATCCCAGAGAAAAAACTTCTTAAAGGAAAATTAAAACCACTATGAATACCATTATGGATGTTTTATAATATCAAAATGTATTTCGACAATATTTTACCAAATAAAACAATGTGATATGGGTTATAATGGACTATCTTACAAATACATCCTATTTTATCATTATCTGGGAAGAATTTTATCCTAAAAGAATTGGTATGATATATGTGAAAGAACTGGGGAGGATATATAGAGTACCACTTTATATTATATTAGATAATGATCCAAGGTTTACATCAATATTTTGGAGAAGAATTAAACATGCTATGCATACCTAATTGAATTTTAGTATGGCTTATCACCTTAAACTAATGTACAATCTAAAAGGAATATTCATAAAGTCGACGACAATATGAGAACATGTTCAATAGAATTTAATGTTGGATGGTATCAAAATATTCCATCAGTTGATTTTCTATAAACCAAAATCATCCATTCGAGCATTCAAATGGAACCATATTATACTCTATATGGGAATTTATGCACAATCCCTACTTGTTGGGATTAAGTAGGTGAGAGAAAGCTTCTTGGGTCTGATCATGTGAAAGAAATGACAGAAAAGGTTTGTTGTATCTGACAAAACATTAAGGCTTCTCAGATTCAAAAAAAAGAACAATGGTGAAAAAAATGAAGGGACTTGGAGTTTCTTGTGGTAGAAAAAATTTGCCTTTGTGTTTTACCATGTAATAGAGTCATGTGATTTGGTAAGAGAGGGAAGAATATCCTTAGGTACATTGATCCATATGAAATCTTTGATCTTATTTTATTTGTGACCTATCAACTATCACTTCCACCAAATATATATCATATTGATGAATTTTTTCACGTACTTCTCTTTAGGAAGTGCAGACCTAACCCTTCACATGTATGGACTCCATAGGCGGTACAAATGGAACATGATCACTCTTATGAGGAGTAGCTAGTGGAGATCTTGGACTGTGAGGACAAGGTTCTATCAAACAAGACTATCCACCTCTTCAAAGTGCTATAGAGGAACGCCATGTATGAATAAGCGACATAGGAACCATATAAAATAATGAGGCATATATACTCTATCCATTTCTCAACTAAGATAACAAGTTGAAAATTTGGGGAAAAAATTTAATAAGGGGGGAAGGATATTCATGACCCAAACTTTTTGAATAATAATTCTTTTTAGAAAATGTGTGTTATTTTTTATACCAAATATTTTCTTTTCTCATATGAAATGAAGTGAGTATATTTGAAATTTATCTGATGGTTTTCGACAATTATATGACCATTGGTCAATATGACCTTTAGAAACTATACACTTAATGTTATGATTATTTTATATAAATTTAAATCATAATGGTTAATTAATATAAAAAGATGATTCCATGGTCTCATCTCATAAAATCATTCCATACAAAGTCCATATGTTGGAGATTGGGAATGAGGTAGCATCAGTGGTCTTCTATATAGACCAAGCCCAAGTTGAGCTTCAATATGATAAGCTTGAATAAAATTTCCTATGAGATATGTTCAAGTTAGTGTAGATTACTACTACGATGATCATATACGAGACTCCTCAAGAGTCTATCACCATCACAAACTTTACACTTAGGTCATATATAGGTGTTATAAGGGGTTTTGTGTTAAGGCCTTGGTCACATAAATTTTAATATTTTTGTTTTAAAAAATATTTTATCTAATCATTTCCATATTAAGAATAGTTTTTTTTAAAAATTGAAATTGAATCTGGTAAATTGTATTTTGGGATAAAAATTGTACTTTTATGAGAGTTATAAATTACTATATTAAAATATGTTTTTTTATAATAATGTTTATTATAATTAAATATAGTTAAAATAACACTTTAATTTAATTAAAAATTATTAAATAATTTTATTATCTTGAGTTTCAAAAATTTTAATATGCATTTTAATATGAATTTTCTCTCTCATATTATTTTTAGAAAATAATTAATTTATTAGTAAAAAGTTAAATTTATCATATTTAAAGATTTATAATGATAAAATAAAGGTCATATTTGAATTTAGAATATTGATATTAGGTGAGGGTGAATTTATGATAATTTTATAAATCAATTTATTTTTTCACTAATAGTAAATATTCAAATTGAGTTTTTTCGATATGTTTAATGACATAATTGCAATTCCATAATGTTGTAATGATTAATTTAAAATTATAGTAGAATACTATGTGTTCAATTAACTTAATATGTGTCTCGTGGGGCCAATACCATGGGAAAATACCATGGTCATGTTCATGGTATTGTTAATACCACCAATGAGGTGTCTTAGGAAATTAATATAAAAATCCATCACTATGGCCATAAATACCAACCCATTACCGAATTTACATTAATTATAATACCATTATCCATGAATATGTAATATTATTACCTCACATTGTTTCCTCAAACCCCAAAGGTCCCAATATTCAGGTTTTTGGAGTCACTCTTCAAAGTAAGGGAAATCTGAACAACTCTTTTATATTAAAGTAATTCGTTTTTTATGTAGTATATATTTAAAATTTCCATATATTGTTATTATATCAATTTTATTATACCCCTTTAATTTATTGAGATTAATTTTTGAATGTTATACTATTCTCCCATATCTTTTTAATGTTTTCTAAAACAACATTTCATACCCGTTATGGTGTCTGATTTTCATATAAAAAATAATCTCTTTTTAGAATAAATTAATTTGTTTTTATTAAGAATACACAAAACAATATCCTCTCTTGTGGTATTAAAATATATGTAAAAATTAACTATCTAAATTCTGGAATTAACATACATTAATACCACATTCCTCTTCCATGGTTATAAAATGAAAAAAGGATATTTTTTAAGCACATTCTAAAACAACATGATTTTGAAATGTAACCTACTTATTTTATTCTGTATGGGATTTTATTGGATGTTTTATTATTATATTTTTTGTTCACATTAATTAATAAATATTATGGGTGATCCCTAATATCTCTTCAATTAATTGGAAAAAATGTTAATCTCTAGAGATGACAAGTTTTATGATACCATGGTGTATAACCTTGGTAGTTTTTATAACACCTTGATGATAAACCTTGGTGATATTCTTATTAATGACTAAATTAAATGTTATAGAAATGTTTCCATGTTATGATTCATGTAATGTTCTTATGATATGCCTATTTTTTCATTATTATTCAATTTATGTAATTCCCCATGTTCTTATTGATATCCCTCAACATCACAATTAAACAATTTCCCTTGTTTACCCTTACTGGGCTTTCCAATCACCCTTTACATTTATGTTTGTCCCTAGGTAATGAGATGAAATAAATAGACATAGTGTAAAACATGAATAAGACATTCATGTGTAATAGAATAATCACTACTTGAAATAGGTCCTATACCACTGAATTTTGGCCAAACTAATTTGGACATATACCTACAGTTTGGCCAAAACTGTTAGTATGGGTCATTTATATGAATCTATAAAAATGTTTCAGCAGAAAATATTGGTATAGGTCACTAATTTGGTCCTATAGAAATGGTTTTGAAAAAACAATTATTATAGATAAAAAATAAGAGAAACTATACCAATAGCTCTCAAAATCATTGGTATAGGTACACATATTTATTATAGAATATTTTATCAAATAACATTAAATAAATAAAAAGTCAAAATAATAATTAATATAAATATATATATTTATTCAATTGTGTTCACAAAACTCATGTTAGGTTAGTTTTTAGGTTGTTGTATTATATACTAGAGGCATTGGGATCCAAACCAAGATTTTTTTTAAATTACATATACCATTGGTTTTATCAAATCATTGGTATAGGGTTTTCATATGACCTATACCAACAGTTTTCAAAAACATTTGGTATAGGTCTATACTAATGGTTTTCCCAAAATCATAGGTATAGACCTATCCTAATGAAAAACCATAAAATAGTCCTCCAACCCCTTGGAATAGACTATACAAATAGTTTGGAGACCTATTCCAATGGTTCCAAACCGTTGGTATATGGTATTTTCTCAATAGTTTATATATATTTTTTTCATGCATTTTGTACCCTGTATCTAAGACACTAAACATTTAACGATAATATGATTATTATATGTAAACAAATGTTTTTAAAGAAAATCATGGATTCTATACTAACCCATGGGACCCAAGATATCATATGGGTTTATAATTCTCTTTCAGACATCAGTAGTTTGAGACGCTTTTAAACTACATGGATTTTGATTCCAGTTATAATCATGACACATATGACACCATCCTATGGCCCTATCTCTATATCAAGCACTATTATATGTATTATCTAGTGTGTATTTTCTTTATCCATATCAGATGAGGCTGATCAAATGGTATCTCTTTTTTCTAACACCAAGAATTAATTAAATGGGCTAATAGATATGAAATGTTCATATCACTTGCATCATAAATTTCCCCCATCTTGGGAAGCATCAGTGTGTAATACCCATTCTGTGAGATGATATTATTTCCCCCATATAAAGATATCCATAATTTGGTATGTCCCAAATTCATTCCCATATTAGTAAACCTCAGGGAAATAAACCACACGGGTTTTAGTTATCAATCACATCTCATAAACAGGTTGAGGGAGGATTAAACTACAAGGACTCTAATTCCTTCTACAAGTAAGATATGTAGGACACCCTGATAAGGATTGAGATCTATACGTAGTTCTTATGTTACCTAATATTTTTCCTTTCCAAATGAAATTAAAATCCATGGCCTATGATCAAATGATTCACATGGGTTTTCATCCCTCTTATAAACAAGGTACGTAGGATGCCTCAAGAATGATTAAAACCACCCTCAAAACAAGAATCACCTTCCTAGAGAGAAGTAAAATTTATAGAGATGGGTTATATGGATTAAAAATATAAAAATCATTCAATTTCTAATAAATAATGGGAAAAAATAAAGAACCTTAGATACATACATATAGTCTCATTAATAGGACACTCATTTAGACATAGTGGTACTAATCACATTATCATTTTTAGGGAAATCCGTCCCATTTTTGGATTTGGAAGAGATTGAAAAACAAATCATAAAAATATAATAGAGTACCATAATTGGAGATAATTCACCCAAAAGGGTACAAGGATCCAAAACTCACATCCTCTTAACCAATGTGAGTTCATAAGATTCATTTGGTCCAAAACCCCAAATGACAGCCGATCATTGGAATGTAGGTATGATCCTAGTGATGGATATTGTAACAATTGGGAGTTAGTTTTAGTGATGAAAATGGTAAATATGATGAAAATGATTTTGAAACCTTAATTAAACTAAAAAAATTAATATCTATATATCATATATCATAAAAGTAATATAATGGTTAACCATATGTGAAATCATGTAATGATAAAATAAATGAATCACTATCGACACTAGGCTTCATGTCTCTGAAATATGGGTGATACCTTATTTTATCATTAAAAATAAACAACCAAGATAGTTAAAGAGATATTATTGGTGTTATTTATACTTAATAGGATTTATTCATATTTGGATATTTTAATGGTGATCATTTATATAGACAATGAAACCTTAAATTTTATCTTGAACAATAAAGATGTTATGTTGTAACAAATACGATGAAAAATTGTTCTAAAATTCTATTATATGAAAGGAAGATAGAAACTAATTACTGATAAACAATCTTTAATGGAGTATCTCCAACATGAAAAAGAAGATGATATAGAAATCTGAAATAATTTCATTTATGAATGCATATTCCTAGTTATGGAGACACCTAAATTCTGGTTTGGTGATATTTCAAATTACATGACCATAATATTTCTACACCATGATATCTCTTACTAATAATGGATGTGATTATTTTATAATGTGATATATTATTTTTTGGAATACCTTCCATAGTTTGAATCAAAAGGAGATGTAATTATCCGCCATTTTGTGTTATAGGTAGAGCCACATAAGATTTTAGAGTTCTTCTATTTTATTCATCATGGGGATATTACATCCTTGATTAATCATTTGAAAAAATCTTACAATTTGAGTTTTTTCCAACAATGAATAAGTTTACACGGATCATTGTCTTCAAATGTGATAGATTCCAGCATAATGAAAACATTAGGCATTGGGGGGAAATTTCATAGTATTCTATTTTATTAGTAAAATTTTTTTTGTATAAAGTATCTATTTTAATGTAACATTTCAACCATATTACGCAAACTGTTATGTTCTACTGTGTGTAAAATATTTTTCCACGTTAATGAAATCCATATCTACCATGTAAATCATGAAAAAAATTCATCATTATATTTCTCAAAAATAAAATATTCATCTTTTTTGGAGACTGAAGAGTACTAATCAGTGTCATAGGTACCCATTTTGATAAATATATGTGTAATACCCTAATATTTTAGCACTAATTTCATTGTTAAAATAAACACATGATAAATATGTTATTTCTCACATAACACTTAACCAAAATGATCAATAGAAAATTATATTAAGATAAATATAACAATTGTATATAATCCATTTAATTGGTTAGTATAAATAAAGGTAACCATGTTATGAAATATATATCGGTAAAAATAATAAATGACACATTTAATACTAATGATATAAAAATTATATTTTATATTCAACAGTGCTTAGAACATGAGGAGGTTGGTTTATCCTTTCATTGATTAGATGGTGAGGCTGACCAATAGAGGAAACTTATATAGAATTCATTGAAAAAGAATGATGTATAGTCTATATATTGTTTAGTGTTCAAAAATGTACTATTAAATAAGTATTTTTCTTATAACTATTGAAAAAAATATTGAGATAGAATTATTGGTGTTCAAAAAAAAGTAGGATGATTCCATTGGCATATATAAATAAATCTTCATGAGGTATGAAATGTATGAATTCAATTTCATCTCTTCCCCATACATAAAAATAAATCATTTTTTGGTGGCTTAAATGCTTTTATTTATAAGGACTTTTCATATGATACTTTAGTAGGTGTCAAGAGATCATTAAATGTTTCATGAAAGTAGAGATGGACACTGAATAATCTCTTTATTTTAGAGAGTAAAAAAGGAATGCACAATGTCATGCAAGATATAATGATAAGAATCTATGGGGAAATAATGTTCAATTACCCCCATGAAAAAAATATGGGAGGAATCACATAGGTAATTATATTAAGGGGTCAAGGAATAATTTAATCTATGGTAAAGGAGGTGACATAGAACATAACTTCTAATGTAATTTTAAGAGGACAATTAACGTAGTTGAGGAGAAGAAAACCCAACTAATGAACCACCTAAACACAAAAACATTAAATGAAACATGTTTGGAAATTACGAAAAATCTATTCCCTAGCCTTAGTGCTAATGAATTGTATAATCCTTAGAAAGTCCAAAAATAAGGAAGAAATGAATAGTGAATGAAATAAGTATGACTAAGGTGGATCATGATTATTAAGTGATGCAAGGTAAACTCATACTCTAATCTAGAGCTATGAATGACTTATTTGATTATTTTTTGTTTACAATATTTAATATCATGAATGTTTTTTTCATAATATTGATTCACCACCTCATGTAATATGTATTGAAATATCTATGAAAACACCTACTAGAATGATGGCTGTGTAAAATATATAAACCTCTTCCCTAATATAAGTAGTTGGGAAGTGAATTTCTCTATATATATATATATATTTTTCCCTTGGCTGAACATGACATAATATTGGGTTTGGATTATCTTTCATTGTACAGTGTGTATAACAATTGTCTGGATAAGAAAACACATTTCAAATATCAAATCTTCCAGATATTAAATATCAATGTATGGATGATCATGATCCACTATTGGAATAAAATTCTATAATATTGGTCATGATACACAAAGAAGAATAAATTCTAGCTGAAATGACCAAGTTTGAGTTCAATATTGATGACATGCCTATTTTATGAGAACATGTTAATGTATTTTAATATGAATTGATAGGTATTACCTTAAATAATGACAATGATTTTCAATTGAACTTGTACATTGATCTATTACTATTTCAATGTGTCCTCATATACTGTATCCTATTTAATTGAAGGAATTAAAGAAGAAATGTTAAGAGATTTTTGATAAAGAGATTATATATCTCGGTTCTACTCTTGGGTGTTAACTCACTATATTTGTAAAAAATAATGATAAATCAATTCATATTTGAAATGAATATCATGAGATTAATAACCTCATGATAAAAAATTATTATATACAATGTTTCGATGATCAATTTGATCAACTCAAAGGAGATCAATACTTATCAAATATTTCACATTGATATGATTCTCATTAGTGAATCATCAAATGGGGGTGGGGGACATTTTCAAGACATCATTCAATATGGGGTATAGAAAAAATAAAGTTGTAGTGATTCCACTAGGGAATAAAATGATCCCACTATGTTCATTGATTTCATGAATAGAGTCTTTAAAGACTAAATTTATCCATTTATAGTATTATTCATAGAATATATTCTCATATATTTCCTGAAAAATGAAGAGCATAAAGATCATTTATAGATTGTATTAGAGTCCTTTGGAATGAATAAATATTATTCTAGGTTTTAAATACATGAATTATAGCCGCATAAATTGAAATTCTTAGGTCTTGTAACCACAAGTAATAGAATATATATAGACCCTTAAAATAAAAATATTATTGAAAAATCCCCTAAAGAAACAATAGTATTTAATATCTAATTTTTTTCTCGGCATAGCTGTATACTATTAATGATTTTTATGAAATTTCCCATTCTTATAAAATCAATCGACCATGTTAATACAAAATTGAGTGAAGTTCATTTGGGTAGAGGCATGTGAAAGTAGATTTTAAGGAAAACCACAAATAGATTTCAAGATTATATAATTTGACCTATATCCATGATAAATAAAGACCATGGACATAAATAATGTATTATTGTAGTTATTTTATTCTCTGTAGAAGCATTCCACCTCACTTTCTAATTTCTACCCAAACCCTCATGAGTTTTTCCTCATTACTACCCTAATCCTCATCCGCATGACTCCTCATGAAATTACTCTTCCTCAGGAATCTCCTCCCAAAATATTTCTGTGATCCTCCTCCACTGACGTGACCACCAAACATCACCAACACTGTACTCTTATAACATTGCTATTCCAGCTCCCCATCGATGCTGATCTGATGCAGAATCCCCAAATCCTCATATAACATTCCTATGACATGACCACCACACATCCATTTAATCCACTTTCCCTATTTCATCTTTTAAATGGAATCAACACAACTCTGTAATGGAAAAAAGCAAGGCCACCTCACCTCCATAGATCTTCCTCCTTTAATGACACTACCCTCATTCTTCTTATTTTTTCCAAAAACTCCACTTACCCAATTTATCACTCGAACAAATCCCTACCCACTCCATCACCCCACTTCTTTGATTTATCACTACACTCATCTAGTCAACCTAAGATAAATCATCCATTTTAAAATTACTCATGTGGAATCCCTTCCTATTTCACATCTATTGACCTTAATCTACATTAATTGATAGAGTTACCCCAATTTCACCTATAAAATGATTTTTATTCTACAGTAACATGTGTTTAGTTAGACATTGAAGAATATTTTTTCTATGAAAATATAATTTCATGCCTTTGTCCTTAAATCAATGAATTATTTGAGTCACATTTTATTGTTGTTGAGTAATGTGATTTTCCAATTTTTTATACATTCACAGACTCTATTAAATGTATGTCATGGTTATATTTCTCATCTCCCATGAGTATATTTATTTATGACTATAGTGGTGACATTAAATAATATTCTACATTACATTTTCCAATATGGTCATACCCAACATGCAATAGTAATGATATTACATAATGATTATAATTATAATAATGTGTCCAAGAAATATTTCATGATTTATTTCTAGTCATAGTTTATTTGATAGTACTTACCAAAAATCATTATATAACTCATCACATATTGTATATTATTTTTTGATATGTTTCAAATTGATGACTTCATTTTCTATAAAATATTTATAGATATTTTTAGTAATATAAAAATCACTAATTATTTTTTAAAATTCATTATAATAAGTGATAAAAAGGGAAAAAAGTTTTGAAAATGTTCAATAAATTTTTCTGTGTTATGTTCTTAAATTTTTCTAAATATTTATAATTAACTTTTTCATGTTATGAAATAATATTAATATAGTGCATAAATTAATTGTTTTTTGGAATTCTGTGATATTTTTAATTAATTTCTGATAATTATATAAGACACCTTATTATCTATTATCTAAAGTAATACATATTATTGTATTTATTTTCCTTTCTATGATATTTCACATTTTGAGATACAAAATTTATTAATTTCTACAACATTTATTCATTTTCCAGATACATAGTAGTGTAACATGCAATTCAAGAAAGAAAGAGGGATTTTTCAGGTAAATAATGTATTATTTTACTTATGAATAATCATTGGGGATTAATTTATTTTATGAAAAAAATATATTTTTATAGGCACTGTGGAATTACATTTTGTTTATTTTTTATTCTAAATTCATAACTCTACAATATTATGATATAAGTAGTTTTTAGATACTGTAATATGAGTTTTATATGAATTTTTAAAATTGTGTAATTATATAAACCAAACATTGGAGTCTCACCTTTCTTCCAAATTGTTATTCAATGGCTATTTCTATTGTCATAATGTATTGACCAATTGGAGTGTTTAACAATAGATGTCGTATTATCTCAATAACTATTTATTTCCCAATGATAGCTTAATCCATGTTACCTGGGTTTTTTGTATACATCATTTGATGAAAAATTTATTAAGAAGAATAAATCAATGTGAAAGGATTATTTCTTGTCTGTTATGATATTTTTTATTTTCACGGATAAAATAATATTGGATTCCATTAATCTATTTATATTATGTGGGTAGTTTTAATTAAAAAACATTATTATTACCTGAATCTCTTTTTTAATTTGAACTCATTTATTTCTTTAATTAAATTTATTTGTTTTTCCTTTATTATTTAAAAAAAAGATTTTATGTTTTATTAGTTGAAAATTTAAATTTTTTTCAAATGGTTCTATAATGATTTAGTGTTCATTCATATTAAATAGTACTTCTATTTTTATTTATATATATATTTATTATGATTCCATTCTATTATTGAGGACGAATTACTTCCAATAAAATGCATAAAAATGGGGATTTTAAAAAAATGGTTCAGATTAGTAACTACTTCACCCCACATTTGTTCAAAACAGTAGTTGTCATTCAATCTGATAGTACTATTTATTTCCTTATAGGGACCAACTTCTGATGAAATATCCTAAACTACTGAATCAAGTGCTATATCAATGTTACCATATTACCCATTGGTATAAAATAATTATTTTCATCTATAAGTTACTTATATATATAAAACTCATTCAAATATATTCCTTTCACTTTGTATTTTTTTTATTGATTTATGTTTTTGTGATTCAATTTAAAAAAATTTAACCAAATATGAGTTTATTTGTTACTTTTATAGAATTATTTCATATTATATGATACTATTTATTAAAAATATCAGATAGTAATTCCCATAGAGTTTATATTTTAATTTTCTAAAAAAATTAACATCCATATAAACATATAAATAATGTTTAAATGTTGTTTTTATTAATAAAAATATTTTATTGTTTAGAAAGATATATATATATAGTTGAATTTTTATATAGTTCATATTCATGAAATATCATAAGTTAATACTACTTTGTTATTCCTGAAAAATAAATATAAATATAGTTTATACGTTTTATGACAATACATTTTTAACAAAACATGTTTTTAAAAAGAAATACCATGTTCAATAGTGTATATGATACACCATATCATGCTTAAAAAACAACTAAATAGAATAAAAATGTTACCATTAAGACATAGCCTTTAAAATGGTGGGATTGAATAGAATAAATTGAATAATAAAAACATGGTTTACACATTTTTATATAATTAACTCTCTTGTGAACAATTAATTATAAATGATTTTTTTTCAGAAAATTTATTTAAATGTGCATAAATATGTTTTATACGAATAAATAATAAAATAACCCTTTATGGACTACATGATTGTAATAAATATATAATTTTTTCAATATATTGTTTAAAATTAATCTTATGTTTATTCCATACAATCTATAACAACATATTCAATTTTACGGATAAAAATATATTTCTTTAAAAAGGAATATTTGCTGCCTTTTTAAGAAATAACATCCTAGGTAAATATAGAGTAATAATTTATTATAATTATTAAAAATTATGAATTAGATAGTAATTTTACCCTAAATAGGTCACTATTTGTGATAGCATACCTGACCCCAAAAATTAGTATCTCTGAAATCATATGTTGCACGCAAGACTGTGTTATACCAGAAAATAATATAATGTCAATATTATTATTTTAAGTGGATGTTACCACATAACCGTTGTTTCAAAAAATAATATATATAAATAAATATATTATATTTAATCATTTTTATTAAATTTTTCTACAATCATCCAATAAATTTCTTATGCTTAAAAAAAGAATAATTCCAATTTTAAGCATAAAAAATCTCGATTATTTTTTCAAAGGTTGTTTAACAACCTTTTGATGGTTAAAAAATTTTAAATATAGTTTTTGACACTTTCAAATGTATTATTTGAAAAAATATATTTATTATTTTCAATTGGGGCATTAATATTTAAATTTCATTATTATTTAGTATTTTTTGATAAATTTATTATTTTAATGTATAGAAGAAAGTAATGCATTTTAATTTAAATTTTTTTTATTCCAATTTATTTATATAGAAAAATAATATTTTCAAAATTGTAATTTGAACATTTCACTTTAAAACCCCTCTTTTTATTTTTGTCTGCTAAATTAGTTTTAAATCTAATTCTTCTAATTTATTGATTTGAATTAGGTAAAATGGATTCCATATTTGGAATCATAAATTAAAAATTATGTTGTAAGGTAAATGTAATTTTTATGTATAAAAAAGATACCATGGTAAAAATTATTTACCACGATATACGTAACAAATCAATCCAAAAAAGTGTCTTTTAAAAAAATAATGAAAAATAATACATTTATTGGTGAAAATGATTAATTCCAATATATATTTGTTTTTGTTAGTATTAAATTTAAATATAATTATTTGTTTTTTTGAAAGGTATATTTGTTGGTATTAACTGTTTAATACCAATTCATCATTTACCAACAATTAAATCTATCGTCTTTTCATTTAAATAATAACATATTTTTACAAACACATGAATATATTATTAAAAACTATTATTTCCAAAATATGTTTTAGCATAAGAAATTTTGATCCATTAAATTGTATAATAATAAAATTTTATAGAAAAAACTGGATATATACATATATTTGTGTATATATAACAATAAATAATTTGTTAACACATTTATATATCAAATTAATGTTACTATTAATTGAAAAAAAAATTGTTTGAATGAATAAATACTTTTATAAAAATATAAATATATATATATATATCATGTGTGTTTCATGTTACCCAATTTTTTTGGTTTCACAATCGATTAACAGTCAACATACTAATGGGGGAAAAATTAAGGGTATTAGAGTCAGTACAAAGGAACCATTGTAAATATATTTTAAATAATTTCATAGAAATTAAAAAATCATACAAGATAATTTTAATCGATTCAAAATAATTTAAATTTTTTTAAAACATATTTGAAACAAATAAATAAATGTAAATAAAAAAATATCAGAATTTAGAATGAATTTAAAATATATTTTAAAAAATAAAAAAAATGTTTAAAAATTATAATAGGGTATTAACCCTAGGGATTTGACTAAATCCCTACCTCCATAACATTCCACCTCCACCATTATTCATCACCATCTCCCTACCATTCAGCCTCCGCTATTCCACCTCCCCACCTATTCCATTCCGACTCCCCACCTCCCCACTTTCTAACATCATAGTCACTTCCATCTTAAAAATTCCTTATAGCCGTCCTAAATCATCTACTACCACTATCATAAATCCATATCTAGTTGATCACTGGATCCCCTGGAACCTTATATCTTATCATCATATATGGATTCAATTATCAATCACCCAGGATGATTATAAGCACTGTAATGATCGAGGAGCATGAAGATGGTATTTGGTGAATTGTTCAAATCATCACCACTTTATTATTTTTTTTGTAAGATATTGTGTTTTTTGTGTATAGAAATTTAATAATAGATTATAATTGGGTGATGTCCCTTCTTATCTTATCCATTTTTTCTACTCCATCCCTCACAATTTTTTACCTAAATAACTTGATTGGAGGAAGGGGCAGTCATCGAGATTTATTTCAGCAGCTTGTAGAATCATTCACATGAGGGAAAAATATCCAAGGTTCACCTAATTTTATCTTTAGTCTATACTATAATTAAACGATTATCACATTTGGGATACTAAAACCAATAATATTCTCAATATTATCTATATGAATGTTTCTCATACTGAATGTAGCATAATTGAATAATCAAAATACTAGTGAAAATGAGTTTTTCATCATTATTTGGGTGTTCAGAGTCTTGATTAATGATTATGAAACTAATTCAACCATCCAATATATGGGTTTCCTTATAAATATGATGGTAGGAATTTCCAGGACTCAAAATAATGTGGTGGATACGTTTTTCTTGGTTTAGCTTTGTATTTGTGGGTAGCCCTGATAGTCCTAGAAATGATTTATTCAATATAGTCTAACAATTAAGAGAACAAGGTTATATCATCACCATATAATATTGATTTTATGATTTTATGATTTTATATCATCAATGAATAGATTTTTAGTTAAAATGGAATGTCCTGTTAAACACTTATGACTAAGAAATGAACCATTCTCTAATGGATGGGACATATTTGATGCATTAAATTTGATTCAAGATGTCTAAAAATTTCTCAGATTTACTGTTTGTACACATGAAGATAATGGTTGTTGTAGATCTATTTGGTTGTCTTTACATAAAAAAATGATTTGTGATGTATTGGTAATTCTCTAAACTAATAGTCAAGTAATATGAATTGGGTTCTCTATTGGGTTTACTATACTAAAACAAATGGGTTTAGTATGTAATTCAAAAGTGGGTTTTATGTACACTTATAGACCTCTAAAGCATTCTCAAATAATATTTCTATATAAAAATGGTAATAATAGGCATTTCATTTTATTTGTTCACTTATTCATAAAAAACGGTTATAAAAGGAATTTCTTAAATTTGATTCAACATTTTCAATATCTTTCGATATGTAACAAATCTATTGGATGGAAAATTTTCATTTGAAAATAATAGATGTTGCTGATAATTGAACAAAATAGATGAACTTAGTGGAATAATCTTCACTTATATCAATTCTCGGTGCATCATAGATTCACCGACGTCTGGAATGGATTCTATTGTTTTACGGTGATGTTCTATATGCTATGAATAGATTTTCACATTTTATAAATAATTAATAGACCTCAATTTATTATACAGGGAATGAATCTTGGTATCTAACTATTCAGAAAACAATTTTTGGATGTGGTATTTGAACTACACACTCATAAAACATCTATATTTATAGAATAAACTATTTTATATTCCGTATGATAAAAATTTAGTCTGTAAGGTTCCAATAACAACACTCCTAAAAATTTTCCCACTCATATTTATAATATTTGAAAAGGTCCATTAAGAATATTTTTGAAATAGTACACTGAATTTATAAAGTTCTCACAACATTATATGGTTTGTTTGATATTGATTTAGGTTTCATTGTCATTTAAATATAAAGTTACTTGTTTGATGAATTTGATACTAGATATCTATATATTTCTTTTAATTATATTCCCATGATATAATATTTTACATTAGATTATCAAACCACTTACTATCATGTCAAATATTCAGGTTTTATGCATAGATCACAATTAATGGGTTTTAACTAGATGATGATACATGTATCTATTATAATTGAATTTTTTACTTATGTCAAATGTATGTAAGTTATTTTGGGAGTTTCATCAAAATAACCAAGCATTTGAAACTGAAAATGAGGTACTGGTCACTTGTGATGTCAATGAGATATTTAAACCAAAAAAATACATGTGTTTTGTGGTGACTAGTTATATATTCTTCTTGTTATTTTTATAAGATGAATTATTATTTATAAAGATTTATCGGATTCCCATTTTAATGTATTATATAGTCATATTCAATCTTTTTTATTCAATACCTTATAGTGATATAGTTTCTTGGAAATCAGGGATGATTTGAACAAATTGATGATGATATGGTTATATGTTTACATTTCCTCTTATGTGCATTGTATATATAAAAAGGAAAGAAACTGAAATGATTTATCAAAATGATCACATTGAGTTCAATGCAATGTTTAACAATAAAATTATAGGGTAAATGTATGGATGTGGAGATAAAGTTTGTTTTTGTTAATTCTTTTTTCCATGGGCCGGGTGACCTTAATAATTTCATGGGATTGATGACTAAAATTGTTTTAATATATATATTCATTGTGCTATTGTGGATTAGATAAAAAAATTTATTTAACATATTGAATGGATATAAAATACTGCATTTAATCAATAATAATGTCTATATTTAAGAGCCACAAGTTTCTGGTTCTTCTGTTGTCGGTCATGGAGTTCACAGAGCATTTAAGGCCTTCATGTTTAAGGTAACATATTGAAGCTTATTTACTATTTGAGTCTTGAAACTAACCTCATCTCATTCTCATACTATTTCGTGAATTGTGAATGCACGGTTTGATTTCACTAGTTGGTGATGGAGTGTGATCACACTGATCTCATTATTCCCATCATCGTATTATTATACTATGGCATGAAATTAGAAAACACAACAATATTTCAATGAAATACTCAAGATGACAAAGGATTTGATGAGATTACATGTAATAAAATTAGATCCCCAATATAATCAAGAACTACATGGATGCTAGATGAGTAAGAGGATAAAGTTGGGTTTCTTATTTTTATTTTGTTTTTTTACATCTTGAGTTTTTGTTTGGAATGTATATATAGAGTTTTAGTTTGTAATTTACATCTTGAGGTACTGCTTGTGTTTCTATTTTTTTAGTGTTTTTTATTATAAGTTGGTGTTGTTATGCTTTTATATAGATTTATGAAATTTTTGATTGCTGAAATAGGTTGATGTTGGAATATAATGGATGAATTCTTGAATATTAGGTAATGAAACTTTTATTTTTTATTTTTTTAATAGGTTGAGTTTCTCTTTTTGATATATATCTTGAGGGTTTGCTTGAGATTTATATATTTGTGTTGTTTTGAATATATGTTGGTGAAATAATTCTTTTTTGAAGAGTTATTAATGAAGTAGGTTGATTTTGGAAGTCCATAGATGGATTCTAGAGGTGTATGAGAAGCATCTTGGGCCTTCCAACATGGTGGTGGATCAAGTTGTTCATGAGACTATACCAAAACCCACTCTCTGGTATCGACAGGTCACTAGAATTGAGGGGCTGCTGAAGCTAGTGCTAACTAAATGGAATGGATGGGTCTCATAGGGGGTGGATCCTATTGGGGGATCTAGCAGGGGGATTGGGGTATTCATCATTTTGTATGATATTCCATTTTTAATATAACATTTTTTCCATTTTTGAACAAGTGTTAAAATCATATTCGGTTTAATATTTAAAACCGATGTATTATACACGATAAAATAATAAATATAATATGGAATTTAGTAGTAATAATAATTAATAAAATTTAATCAAATTTAATTTAGAAAAATATATATTATATGATGGTAATATTATTACCAATAGAAAAAATTGTCACCATAACAGGTTGCTAAACACTTTAACAAGTATATATTATCTGTTGGTATAATTAGAGTTGCAATAGATCTATTTTATCTATCTCTATAAAATTTTTAGATAGTTTTGTTACCGAAAAATATTTAAATGAACATATATGTTGGTAAATAATTTTCCAATAGATAATTCCCTTTTACTAACAGATATGTCCCCATTGAAAAAAGTGAAATAATTTGTAGTGAATAAAAGTAGTTAAAGTGAAATGATTAGGGAATAAAATACCGAAAAACTAAAACAAATTAAGCTTGGTTTAGGTTTGTATCGACCATATCTATCCTCCAAAATATTAATTTCCATAATAATTTGTTAAATTTAAATCCACATCAATATGTATGGATTTAAATATAAAATATAAATAATTTAATCCCTTAATCCCACGTCTCTTCAAGTATAAATACCACTACTCATCACCCCATTTCGACCCAGAAACCTTGAAAATATTCAAATATCTTTTTCAAAATCATATTCAAAATCTCCCCACATACATGATCTTATAGGATCACCAAAATATAGAATCCAAGGTCCTCAAGGGTATCTCAAGGTGGTGTTATTCATGTAATATTCTCCCCAAAGTACCTCTCTTAATTACTTTTCTTTTTCTACTTTATCAAAATCTCCTTCATCTCTAAATGATTGATAACCCCAAAATCATTTATATACTAAATTTTAATGATCACAATGAAATATATAATATCCATTTCTATACCACACTAAGTTTTTAGAGTTTTTCTTCCAGAATAAATTACATTATCATTTATGTCTGGAAATTTACAAAGTCAAACATTCATTTCACATAGAATTTACTCAGCATACATTACATGGAATATCAAATTATCATATATTTGATGTAAAATGCACTTTTAATATGTTACACACATCATTAACTTGGCGTATGTTACTCACAACACCAAATCAACACACATTACCAGCAATAGTGATGTTTCCATGAAACATCATTTTACAGTTATAATTATTTAATTAAGATAATTATAACCAAGCCACAAAATTTATATATGTATTAATAGTAATAAATAATTTTCAAATATTATTTATAATTGATTTCTATAAATAAAATACATTTATAAGGAAAGATATAATATCTGGTAAAGTCCAGATATGTTTAAAAATACTATTTTCTCAAATGAGTTGTTTTTAATACCCTTTTATGAAAAATAATAAAAAAATTAGACAATTTTAAATATTTAATTACATAAAATGAACATAATTTTTTATTATATAGTAATGAAATTATATTTGGGTGAATTTTTGGGATTTTTCAGAGAAACTTCATTTTCGGATGAATAGTAAAAAATACCAGATTTTAATTCAAAACATCTTTTTCATATAAATAATTTGTAAGGTTAAATTATTTTTTTATTTTTTTATGTTTAACTGTATAATTTTTTCATTAATTAATAAAATTTTGTTTATTCAGATAAATTTCACTTTGAAATTGGGTATAAAAACACAACCAACTTTTGAATGTTTTTACTTTAATAACCCGCATTGTTGACCCAACTATGTGATTAATTTTAAATTGATTTATGCCACTTATGTGATTAGAATTTAGAAAAATAGTTTTAGATTTTGAATCAGAATAATTTAAAACAATTAATAAGGTAAAATTATATATTGGCAAAAAATATTAGTGAGTGTTATTAAAATTAATTACACCGATTAAGTGAAAAAATGTGTTAAAAAAGTACTAAAACATAAATTTAATACCCAAATTACTATACATAGATATGGAGGTTGAGAGAGATATTATATCTCTAAACCTTGAGGGCATCTAGGATTTCCTCAAACTAGATTTAGTCTATACCTTTTCAATTTCAGTTTGATCATCTGGGCTTCCGCTATTTGCCGCTACATCATTTGCATTGTTTCCATTTGATCAAGGTTGGTAGTGGTGTAGTGGTTGTTTACAACGGATTACATTATATACTAGTTATTTATTATTTTCTAGTTTTCTTCACCAATGTTTCATGATTTCTATGGTGTTTTTTCATCTCCATGCTCTGACCTTCTTGCCTTCACATGCTGGCCGCTGAGGTGTCCCCCACATGAGGGTGTGGTGCGGTTCGTCCGACATTGATGTCTATCCCCCATATTTTACAGTTTGTGTTGGTTGTATGAGAGGAAAATTCCTAAAGGGAAGAGGTCCAAGTTATTCCCATTGCTAGTACTATTTTTGGAGCCTCTTTGATGGATTAAGCCGCTCTGCTTGTGGGTGATAGACCAGTTCTGGAAAATAGGAAAGCGATACCCTTGGCTGATGAATCCATTGCAGTCGGTTAAGAAAAGGACTTAGTCACTACATATGGTAATCTAAATAATTTCATCATTTTAAAGGGATCGTCTTGTGATATTCTTAATAAAGATAACAATTATAACATTAGAGCTTACCGTAGAGATGTTTTTTTGCGAATGAGTATCAAAGAATTCTCCGTAATTCGACGGCTTGTACTACCAATGGGATCTACAACTTGGAAAGAGAGTGATATCTCTACCAATCTCTATTATTTTTTGGATCTGATGGGTTTCAATTCATATCATTTGTCCATGGATTCTTGCTTTTAATCTTTTCTTATACAAACTTGAAGATGAAGGAATGATGTTTTGGGTCTCTTTATATGAATCCTATATTCATACATATCCACGAATGGAACCATTCATTCAAACCATTGGAGGTTGTATGTTCTACAATAAAGGTGTAGGTTAATGTTTTCCAGTTGAGTTGTATCTTCTGGAATCCCATGATCATTTATGATATTGAAATGTCCATTGGGGTGACAATTAAATTGGATAAAGAAACTGAAATTTCCAGATTTGGGAATTATGCTAGATTTGTTGTTAAATTGGAATTGGAATCAGTTTGAGTTGATTGTGTTTTCCTTTCCACCGAGGACAAGGAAATTTAACTGAGTATTGAATACGAAAATGTACCATGTTTCTATTTAAATTGTAAGACTATCATCCATGGCATGATAAATCGTAGGAAGATGGGTGGGACTCATGGATCAATGGAAATGGTAGTGAAGTTTGGTCCACCATATGTTGTTGGTGGAGGGGGGATATCTAACACATGAGTAATATATGTCTATAGGATAATTTGATTCCTACCACCCATGGATTTGTTGTATGCATTGGAGAGAAGAGAATAACCATCAATGTCGACTGTGATAGTGGGAAGCATGTACGAACCTGGGCTTAAATTGTGTAGGGTCAGTAGGCTAGGCTTGCGGCTAAGGATGATTTGGCATTAGTAGATCCAGATGATGTCATAACAGAATACATGGGGACATTGGCACTTAAGCTGGTAATGTAGCTTGTGGAATTTATGAAATATAAATGGAAAATCGGTCCCTTGAATAGATGATTCTTCCAGAATCAGCTAACTAGGACCTACAACAAGAACATCTAGTGGCAGAGAAATGTCACAAGGGTATGCAAATATTGATTGATGTTGATGGCTTTCAGTTGGTATTTCCTCGAAAGCCAAGGTCTAATCATCAGTTCTTGCTCTTTGAATATGTTCCTTCGGATAATATCTCTAGGGTGGCTCATTCGAATGCGGATGGTTTCACTGATTCTAAAATGGTGAAGATTTAGGTGGATTGGAGAGTTTTTAGTCTTTAGAAGGATATTCAATCTGGAATGGATCCGGTGACACTGGAGGCATTACCATATACGGACAGGGGTGCACCTCAGCTCTCATAATGGATCAATCCTCTAGTCTTCTCTGATCTCATAAAAAATTACTATGAATACTTTGGAAAACCATCTGCTGAGAAATGTTTTAATGCATGTAAGGGTAAACGGAGTTCCACTTTCTCAAACGGTCAAGAAGGTGAGAGGCTAATTAGAGGCACTGAGAAAGAAGATGCTGATTTTTTGTTTTTACAGTTGAATTCACTCTTGCCATGATGGAGTTGAGAGTGTTTGGATGTAATGATTATTTAACTATCTAGGTGATTCTTTCAATAAATTTTGTTGATAGAATTTTCATTAATTTGGTGATTAATTTCCATGACATTTCATGGAATTATAGAATCTTTTAGGATTCTCTGAGTCATCAACTATTTCCTCATCTGAGGAGCATGATTTACCAATAACATGGTGGTGTGGTAGACACCCCAAGGGAAGGGGTATATTTCCTTGAGATACGAGAAAGAAAGGAAGTCATACAAATCAATCTTTTGTTGTTTTTGGGAATCTGGTGTTGTGTTTGTCTCTATACTATAATGTACTATTCATTTTCCTAAAAAATAGTCACAGTCATCCAAGACATGGTTGAAACTTTTGAGTAAATTTAATAACAAAAATGATATAGAGACATTTCAAAAACCAATTTGCGGGCCATTATTCATCACAAACCTTCCATTAATGAGTATTTGTGATTTTAGGTCTTTTTTAGGTAAAATATTGGGTACACCCATCTTCTTTTCAAAAATGCAATGTGTGTCCTTTTCCTTTCCTATAAAAGGACACCACTCCCACTATTCTTAACACCACATAAACCACGTAGGTTTAGACAATATAAACCCAATAAACATGTCAAAATACCTACCATACTTTCATAAGATTCCCCTTGGTATGATATCAGTCCAAGGAACCCTTTTGGTACAAACAAAAGGAGTTACCCAATTAAGATGTAAAGTCTTTTCTCAAGCTCTTTTATTTTGATATATTTATCCACCCCTCCAATATCATTATTCGATTATTGTATAAAAAACCATTATATTAAGTATACAATGATTAATTATGGTAATTTTTATACCTACACTTTCACACGCTTCCATCTAATGGTTAATGAACATATTGATTATGTGTACGAAGAACTACAACCGCACTGAATGATGATTGCACATTTTGACTTTACCACCACTCAAGGTAGACATTATGATGGATTATATACATATATATGTAATATATTATATTGATTAGTAATTTAGTATTATTTATTACTTTTACAATTAATATATTTTTACTTTCTATTTGGTGTATGTATGATAATTTTGTTTGAAGAAGTGTGGACTACCGCCCCCACAAAGTAATGTGATTTATTAACACATAACATGGAATATATTAATGATGGGTTTAGTGAAATTATATGATATAAATATTTTAATAACTATAATTTAATAATGATATATATATATATATATGCACTTTTTATTTAACATCTATCTTTCAATACAACATTGAAAACGTAAATAACATTCATTGCACGCATATAAGTTACTATTTCCCTGAATATTGTATTACATTTCATACTTATATATTCTATATATTATTGTACAGAAATATATTTAATACACAAGATATTTATATTATCGTTTAAATTGTAGAATCACTATTAATGTTAAGTACCATAGATATGAAAAATTAAGACACATGCAAAGAACAAAGAGGATTTTAACCGAAGTGAAACCTTAACATATGGTTATTAACAAGATACAATAAGGTCCTGATGAAACCATATATCTTATAGATATAAGAATATTGTTTTGTAAAATATTTATAACAAATTTATATTTATTATACTGGTGTTTTTAATGAGTATGATGAGAGACAAGATATAAGGTAAGGGGATTTCATCTAACTTTTTATTTCCATGAGATACATGCTATATTCACCACGCATTCCTTTAGTGATGTGTGTATACTTCACATTTTTGTATTAAATGATTTATATAATAAAATTTAGGAGTATTTAAAAATCCATTTTATGATTTATCTTTCTTGGGGATTATGTTTCAAAAGATTCCAAATGGGTAAAATAGTTTTGTCTCAATTTTATTTCTTTGAAACTCATATTTTCTAATGCATGTAAATTATTTTATGAGGTGTATGTAAATCCATTTAACATGTTATATAATCATTAAATTTATTTTATTGATTTTTTATTCTTAACATCATTTTCTTTTCTTACATGGATAGTATGATAAAAATTTACCAATTAGTAAGAGTATATTTAAACAATCTCATCATTTTTCTAGATTGTTAATGATTATAAATATTTGATGAAATCCTATGATCCATCTCTTATGAATATCCATGAGTTTATTATCCTCTTTTTATTCAATATATATCCATGTTTTAGTAATATTTTACAACTCCTTGGTACATAAAATAATTAAGACTTGTTTTATGAAAATATGACTATTTTTCTCTATTCATTATGAAATATGTATTATTTAAAAACACATATATTAAAAAAATTCAAGTTTATTTTTCAAATGATCCTCGAAGAAAAATTTCGTGGAAAACTGTTTCAATTTTTTATTTTTATTTTCAATGATTTCATTATAAGTTTTAAAATCTATCTTGAATAAACAAAATTTTAAAAATTATTTATGTATTAAAAAATAATATTAAATGATGAAAGAATATTTTTCTCATGATTTTTTTAAAATATCGTTCCAAACTATTTCCCATATTAGATAACATCAGTTGGTGTTACTCATTTTTACTGGGGAAATTGTTCATTTTTTCCATTCACATTAATCATTGAATGGATTATGTTTTGATGGAATGATAATTATAAAAAAATTTTATCAGTAACTAGTTATATACTTTTGAACTTAATAATTTTTACAGGTTATGTTTATGATGAAATTATTATAAACCCTTTATTTTTTCACAGGTTGGGATATGATTACATGTTTATGATACCCATTCCATCAAGTGGGTTATGATATTATTTTTAATGATATTGTGGTACATGTATGTTATATTTCATTATGAGATGGTTGGGACCTATATATCCATCCAATGCAATGTATAATGATTTATTTCTCAAGCGATATAATAATATGGTATTTGTAATGATACTTGATTACTACGATGGCCATGGGAGTGAAAAATGACTACAAATATGATATTAGTATTGAAATCATGCTCATAATATGGCCATGGGAGTGAACCAGGACTTCCAAGATGGTCTGGGGAGAAAACCCGTACTACTAAGATGGTCTTTTCAGTGATTCCATAGATACCATGTAAATCATATTTTATGCTTTTATATCTCCCAAAATTCCATTTTTTATTCCCTTGTTATGAATTAATTATGTATATTCATTATTTCCTTATGATTCATGTCTAAGGAACCAAAAATATTTATTCAATGATTCATGTATATTATCTTCAATATGAAGGATATGATATTTGTAACACCCCGAGATTTTATGAAAAATATTATTTTAATTTCATTAACGTCTTATGTTGTATTCTACACCAAGATTACCTTGCGCTATACGCAACACCGAATTAGCTTGCAGTATACGCAACACTATTCTTGGACAGTGTTACACACAATTTTGATAATAGTTATTCTACGCAACATTGAGTATATATATATATATATATATATATATTAAATGTATAAATGAAATATGTTTGGATTCTGTTATATGAAACAATGAAGGATTCTTTCACAACATGCAACCCTGACTTGGCTTGCATTACACGCAATCGCGACCTTCCTCGATAGCGTGTGTTGTACACAATACCAGGTTTTAATAAACAATGTTATATTATTATAATATTGTCATGAACTAGCCGTTATGAATAGTATTAACTAAATTTTGAATTTTATAACATTATTATTCATCTTACACATTTCTAGAACATGGTATAAGAACAAAATAAATTTTTCGGGTAAAATATGTATTTTTCAAAAAAATGCAGTTTTGCCGCCTTTGATGGCGCACCCACATTAAATCTATTTTTTGACATGTTTATAAGTTCAATTTGACAAAATAAAATTCTTCTTTGGAATCAAGAAATAAAAATTTACTTTGGATAAATTTTTCATATTATTCTGGTAACTTTCACATTTTAATGAATAGTAAAAACACGCTATATTTTAATTAAAAACAACTTTTTTCATCGTAATATCTTATGTGGTTAAATTATAATATTGAATGGTTTTAAAGTATAAATAGAATATATTTTTACCATTTAATATAAAGTATGTCATTAGCATTGATTTTACCTTGAATTCGTAGGTTAAATCAATTCAATCTTTTGCAATGTTTTAAACAAAAACCCGTTTTTATTCGACAACGGGATTAATTTTAATTTAATTTCTGCAACTTCTGTGTATGGAATTTTAAAAAATGGATTCCATATTTGGAATCAGTGGGTCCAAATTATTTTAATAAGCTACTTTTTATTTTTGGGAATTATGAATAGTAACTACGGTAAATTTTATTTACCATAGTTAAAGGTAAATCGGGTAATTAAGGGTAAATATAATATTTTAAAATTACCCTAACAAATGTCAAAATCTTATTGGATGACTAAAAGTCGACCCATATCCCCTAAGGGTCAGATTAGAATCATTTAATGAACATTTGTCCATGAAAATAACTTAATTATTATTAAAACCAAAGAAAGTGACAACATGTCACTCTCTTAAATTTTATAAGTATATTAATTTTAATTTAGTGATAAACTTCATGAAACTTCGAACATGAATAGTCTACAGAAAGCTAATGAAATTATCTACATCATATAAATTTATTTATAATTTTTAGGGATTAAATAATTATCATTAATTATGACACAATAGTGATGCAGAAATTGTTTATCTAGTGAAAAATCAAGAATAATGTTTTTTTTAAAACTAATAGTGACCATAAAATGCACAAATACCTAACCAAAACTTATTGTACATGTAAATGTAAACCATAATCATCCAATTGTCGAATATTTGACCATTTGGAGCCTTATAAAAGCGATTATGACACTTATATTATTTTATTTTAAATGATGCCAAAGTTGTCACCTTCATAATTTAATAAATATAACAATTTAAATATTGTGATTTTAAGATGATAAATTCGAGTAAAAGTATTATTGTGAAAGGTAATATATTTATCTTCATCATAGAATTTTTTTTTAAATTTTATACAACAAATAAGTATATTAAATAATTATACAAAAATAATGTAGTAATTATTTTATTAAGAGATAAACCAAATAAATGGTTTTAAAAATAATAAAATAAATATTATATGAACTATTTAATGTGATACACTAATTTTATTGATACATATGAACTTTTATTAATATATTAAAGCTTTTAGTTCGAACATATCTTTTGTATATATTTTATTTAAATTCAAATAAATGAATAGTGTCAAAATTGACACTATTGTTATTTTACAAAAATAACATATTATAAAATTGTTTAAAAATCACAAAAATATTTAAAAATTATAAATTTATATTTATATGGTCTATAATGTTATAAAGTAAACAATTATGGAAAATTCACAACAAATAAGTAATTATTTGTTATAATTTAAAATTTAGAATTTTATTACCACAAATAAACTTAAATAGATTAAATAAGGATAAATCAAAATGATAAGGTTTAAAATAAGATCCAAACATGTCTAAATTTGATTGGTTGATGAGATTACAACCCTATCTAATCTAATCTTCGAATATGAGTCATTTTTGGAGGTTTTTATGTGGGGTTAGATTTATTATAAATTAATATTTTTAAGAATTCCTAAGGTGCCCCTCTCCTCCCTTATAAAAGGGCACCTCCTCCCCCTCCTCCTCACACCAAATTGAGCACTCAAGCTCGGCCAACCCCTGCCAAAATCCCTTCTCCACTTCCCTAGAAACATCCTAGAGGTTCTGGTCTTCCTCAAAGACCAATTCTAGTGCCCTAAGAGGAGGTCTCAAAGAGGCACTTCAAAGAAGAGGAGGTTCAGACACATACGAAGCAAATTGGACCTAAGGTAAGGGAAATATCACAATCTCATTTTTATCCGAGATTGTTTATTCGTAAGTATTTACTGGGGTGTATTTTATCATCCACATCCATGTTTCATCAATATGTAATATTATTTCCATCCACCTACAATTGTTTTAATCCATTTTTACCCTTTGGTGAGTATTTAGTAATATGTATGAAAGGAATCTTTTGTCATTTTTCGTACGAGGTACATTTTGACTTTTCCGACAAAAGTACGAAGAATGTTTTTTTTAACTTATACGGCACGAACGGATTTTTACGGTTTTATAAAGCCTTATTTTCATGAACCTTCCTCCAATATATTTCATGACTATTTTCAATAAAATATTTTTCTTTTAAAATTGCATGATGTTTTGTGAAAAGAAATTGATTTTGAAGAAGAAAGGATATTTTCCTCAAGAATTCAATTCAAGTGTTTTATCAAAATTATTTTCCATCTAAGATAATAAAGGGTTCTGTTTCTATCCATATTTTTACATCGATTTGACTATGTTGTGATGGAATTATGTTTATGAATTCCTTTATCTTATATGAATGGTTTTATGATGTCATGTTGTTTAAGAATCCCATTTTTATTACATGGGTTATGCAATGATGAATGATTTATGATTTTGTGGCACACATAAGAAAGGATTCATTAAGAGATGGGTGGGACCTATATCTCCCTCCAATGCATTGGGTAAAGATTTCATATCTCATGAGATAGACATGGCTGGAATGGTAGGTTATACCGGTTCAGTGAAACAGGACTGAAACGAGGATTACTCGATTCAGAAAGGGACTTTGTCCACTAAGATAGTCTTGGCAATGAGTCTTGACTAACAAGAAATGATTCTCTATGATTATGTGTGTATGCCACAATGAGTAATGTTTTACGTTATGGTTTCATTTTCACTAATATGATTTATCCCATGTTATGAAATTATGCTCTCTTTTGCAGGTTAAGATTTCCAAAAATGTTATGTTCTTATGAAAATTATGTGATTGATATTTCCTTTGTTTACCCTTACTGAGCATTTGAGCTCACCCTTTTATGTTTTCTTTTCCCCAGGATATAAAGAAATGTTTTAGGTAAAATAAAAAGGAAGATCTTTATGGGAGATGTTGAAGATCTTTCCCCACGATTAGAAGATTATACTCCGAGTTTCCAAAGACACTAAACTATTACGATCCTTGTGTGTGTGTTTTTGTTATGTACTAAGTATTCCGCAAAAGTAATGTAATGTCCATGTACGTCAGGCTACGGGTCTCTACATTTGGTATCAGAGGAAAGGTTTAGTCAACCTTTGGAAACTAGGATGCGAAAACGTTAGTGAGATCCCTAGAGATATTTCTAAGGTATGTCTAGAGATGTCTCTAAGGTTAAGTATACGTATAGGATACAGTCCTAGAACTACAGTAACGATCATAGAATTTAACCTAAGATGTTAGATATTGAGGGTGCTCCCCCTTTACTATGTTGTCTTCCCTAGCATGATTTCACCTCTCACAAAATTATTTTTGTGTTTTAGTTAATGGAGGGAACCAGAAGGAATTTGGTTAACATTGAATCCAATGGAAAAATTGGTGACTATGAGCAACAAAATTGTGTGATGCCTAGAGATAAAGATATTCTGATTATGCCGAATCAGTCATCGCGATATATGATTAACAAGGTGAAATTTAGTGGTATGACTAATTCATCAAAGAAGAGGAAGATAAACTATTATTCATGTTCGCATGTTGAGGAGCATAAAGAAAGGAAGATTGAGATTTCTAAAGAAGGGAAGAAGAACCTTGAGGAATACCTCAAATGGAGGGACCGATGTTATCTGTGTGGAGAAAAGGGTCATAGAGTGACAGATTATTATGGAGTTCAGTGTATTATTTGTGGAGAACATGGGCATTACCCAACTCAATGCCCTGATCTGAAAAGATACTTCTAAATCAAGGAAGGAATTATTCCAGGACAGTCATTGAAGTGGATGGACTGAAGTGTTGGTATTCAAGAATAATGTTGTTGAGGTACTTTTATGGTGTATTGGAATATTTATGTATTGGTCTAATGTGGTATTCGAAGTGATTGAGGTATTTTTTGAAAGTATATGATATGCGCATAATGAAGGGATAATACGATAATGAGATGTTTGATTGTATGCATGAGCTCATGATTGATATAAGGACTAAGTGATATCATGGTTTGAGTATATAGAATTTTAAGGATTTCGGTATGTGAAAAGTGTTAACTTTTAACTGCATTCAAGTTTTCACTAAGGTTCAATGGGTATTCAAGAGAGTACAAGATTAAGGCCTTTGAATGTTTGGAATGTGACCAACAAGATATATCTTATGATATATGGGGATCAACGATGGTATTAAATCTCTGGTAATCGTTTTCACTATGTTATGAGAATAGACTGCAGTATTATGGATAAGCCTAAAGATTGGAATGGATTATGTTGGACATAAGTTAGTATTGTTTAAGGATAGAAGTTTTTTTTTCGATATTATTGATGGGATGTTATAGTAATGTAGTTTTAGAAAAAGAACAACCTGCAGGACGGGCGACAGCCCATCGCTTCGGACAAGGCTGTAGGAATCGAACCCACAACCGAAGTGCGACTGGCCTTTATCGCCTACCACTGACCTACAGGAAGTCCCCGTTTAGTAGAAACTAGTTTTATTTTATTAAGCGGTATGATATATGAAGTATAAGTTCATTTTTGGAACCATATACGATTAATCTCACTATAAGATGGACTTATAACTTTTGCTAACCTTTTGTTTGAGACAGATGGAATGACCTGTCATTCTATCACATGATCTGCTAACACTTCATGAATAACAAATTCAACTTCATTTATTTAAGAGATGAAGTGGAAATTGTTCAAGGCACGAACAACAGTGAGATTGTACCAAAATAAAGTATGTATTTATTCTAATTCAAATTTTCAACTTTAGGGAAATGATCTTGAAAACCAAAAATGTTGTCCTAGTGATCTTATACCTGATGAATCGGATGGTACCTTAGATCGTCACAAATTTATGGATTTGTGATTATTGGCTTTTCCATAGCCATGTTCTCTACCACTCTCCATCAGAACATGATGGTTAAATTTCTCTTCCATATCCATATTTTCACCTATGTGGAAACCCAATGATTAGTTTATTTGGGTAACCGTTACGTTTCATACTTTTGTTTTTAAAGATTGGTTTTGATATTCCTTTTTACGATGTGGGTTTCTATTAAAGAAACTTTCAAATAGTAAACCATTTATAACCCCGACGAATTTCGAGGGCGAAATTCATTTTAAGGGGGGTAGAATGTAACACCCCGAGATTTTATGAAAAATATTATTTTAATTTCATTAACGTCTTATGTTGTATTCTACACCAAGATTACCTTGCGCTATACGCAACACCGAATTAGCTTGCAGTATACGCAACACTATTCTTGGACAGTGTTACACACAATTTTGATAATAGTTATTCTACGCAACATTGAGTATATATATATATATATATATATATTAAATGTATAAATGAAATATGTTTGGATTCTGTTATACGAAACAATGAAGGATTCTTTCACAACATGCAACCCTGACTTGGCTTGCATTACACGCAATCGCGACCTTCCTCGATAGCGTGTGTTGTACACAATACCGGGTTTTAATAAACAATGTTATATTATTATAATATTGTCATGAACTAGCCGTTATGAATAGTATTAACTAAATTTTGAATTTTATAACATTATTATTCATCTTACACATTTCTAGAACATGGTATAAGAACAAAATAAATTTTTCGGGTAAAATAAGTATTTTTCAAAAAAATGCAGTTTTGCCGCCTTTGATGGCGCACCCACATTAAATCTATTTTTTGACATGTTTATAAGTTCAATTTGACAAAATAAAATTCTTCTTTGGAATCAAGAAATAAAAATTTACTTTGGATAAATTTTTCATATTATTCTGGTAACTTTCACATTTTAATGAATAGTAAAAACACGCTATATTTTAATTAAAAACAACTTTTTTCATCGTAATATCTTATGTGGTTAAATTATAATATTGAATGGTTTTAAAGTATAAATAGAATATATTTTTACCATTTAATATAAAGTTTGTCATTAGCATTGATTTTACCTTGAATTCGTAGGTTAAATCAATTCAATCTTTTGCAATGTTTTAAACAAAAACCCGTTTTTATTCGACAACGGGATTAATTTTAATTTAATTTCTGCAACTTCTGTGTATGGAATTTTAAAAAATGGATTCCATATTTGGAATCAGTGGGTCCAAATTATTTTAATAAGCTACTTTTTATTTTTGGGAATTATGAATAGTAACTACGGTAAATTTTATTTACCATAGTTAAAGGTAAATCGGGTAATTAAGGGTAAATATAATATTTTAAAATTACCCTAACAAATGTCAAAATCTTATTGGATGACTAAAAGTCGACCCATATCCCCTAAGGGTCAGATTAGAATCATTTAATGAACATTTGTCCATGAAAATAACTTAATTATTATTAAAACCAAAGAAAGTGACAACATGTCACTCTCTTAAATTTTATAAGTATATTAATTTTAATTTAGTGATAAACTTCATGAAACTTAGAACATGAATAGTCTACAGAAATCTAATGAAATTATCTACATCATATAAATTTATTTATAATTTTTAGGGATTAAATAATTATCATTAATTATGACACAATAGTGATGCAGAAATTGTTTATCTAGTGAAAAATCAAGAATAATGTTTTTTTTAAAACTAATAGTGACCATAAAATGCACAAATACCTAACCAAAACTTATTGTACATGTAAATGTAAACCATAATCATCCAATTGTCGAATATTTGACCATTTGGAGCCTTATAAAAGCGATTATGACACTTATATTATTTTATTTTAAATGATGCCAAAGTTGTCACCTTCATAATTTAATAAATATAACAATTTAAATATTGTGATTTTATGATGATAAATTCGAGTAAAAGTATTATTGTGAAAGGTAATATATTTATCTTCATCATAGAATTTTTTTTTAAATTTTATACAACAAATAAGTATATTAAATAATTATACAAAAATAATGTAGTAATTATTTTATTAAGAGATAAACCAAATAAATGGTTTTAAAAATAATAAAATAAATATTATATGAACTATTTAATGTGATACACTAATTTTATAGATACATATGAACTTTTATTAATATATTAAAGCTTTTAGTTCGAACATATCTTTTGTATATATTTTATTTAAATTCAAATAAATGAATAGTGTCAAAATTGACACTATTGTTATTTTACAAAAATAACATATTATAAAATTGTTTAAAAATCACAAAAATATTTAAAAATTATAAATTTATATTTATATGGTCTATAATGTTATAAAGTAAACAATTATGGAAAATTCACAACAAATAAGTAATTATTTGTTATAATTTAAAATTTAGAATTTTATTACCACAAATAAACTTAAATAGATTAAATAAGGATAAATCAAAATGATAAGGTTTAAAATAAGATCCAAACATGTCTAAATTTGATTGGTTGATGAGATTACAACCCTATCTAATCTAATCTTCGAATATGAGTCATTTTTGGAGGTTTTTATGTGGGGTTAGATTTATTATAAATTAATATTTTTAAGAATTCCTAAGGTGCCCCTCTCCTCCCTTATAAAAGGGCACCTCCTCCCCCTCCTCCTCACACCAAATTGAGCACTCAAGCTCGGCCAACCCCTGCCAAAATCCCTTCTCCACTTCCCTAGAAACATCCTAGAGGTTCTGGTCTTCCTCAAAGACCAATTCTAGTGCCCTAAGAGGAGGTCTCAAAGAGGCACTTCAAAGAAGAGGAGGTTCGGACACATACGAAGCAAATTGGACCTAAGGTAAGGGAAATATCACAATCTCATTTTTATCCGAGATTGTTTATTCGTAAGTATTTACTGGGGTGTATTTTATCATCCACATCCATGTTTCATCAATATGTAATATTATTTCCATCCACCTACAATTGTTTTAATCCATTTTTACCCTTTGGTGAGTATTTAGTAATATGTATGAAAGGAATCTTTTGTCATTTTTCGTACGAGGTACATTTTGACTTTTCCGACAAAAGTACGAAGAATGTTTTTTTTAACTTATACGGCACGAACGGATTTTTACGGTTTTATAAAGCCTTATTTTCATGAACCTTCCTCCAATATATTTCATGACTATTTTCAATAAAATATTTTTCTTTTAAAATTGCATGATGTTTTGTGAAAAGAAATTGATTTTGAAGAAGAAAGGATATTTTCCTCAAGAATTCAATTCAAGTGTTTTATCAAAATTATTTTCCATCTAAGATAATAAAGGGTTCTGTTTCTATCCATATTTTTACATCGATTTGACTATGTTGTGATGGAATTATGTTTATGAATTCCTTTATCTTATATGAATGGTTTTATGATGTCATGTTGTTTAAGAATCCCATTTTTATTACATGGGTTATGCAATGATGAATGATTTATGATTTTGTGGCACACATAAGAAAGGATTCATTAAGAGATGGGTGGGACCTATATCTCCCTCCAATGCATTGGGTAAAGATTTCATATCTCATGAGATAGACATGGCTGGAATGGTAGGTTATACCGGTTCAGTGAAACAGGACTGAAACGAGGATTACTCGATTCAGAAAGGGACTTTGTCCACTAAGATAGTCTTGGCAATGAGTCTTGACTAACAAGAAATGATTCTCTATGATTATGTGTGTATGCCACAATGAGTAATGTTTTACGTTATGGTTTCATTTTCACTACTATGATTTATCCCATGTTATGAAATTATGCTCTCTTTTGCAGGTTAAGATTTCCAAAAATGTTATGTTCTTATGAAAATTATGTGATTGATATTTCCTTTGTTTACCCTTACTGAGCATTTGAGCTCACCCTTTTATGTTTTCTTTTCCCCAGGATATAAAGAAAGGTTTTAGGTAAAATAAAAAGGAAGATCTTTATGGGAGATGTTGAAGATCTTTCCCCACGATTAGAAGATTATACTCCGAGTTTCCAAAGACACTAAACTATTACGATCCTTGTGTGTGTGTTTTTGTTATGTACTAAGTATTCCGCAAAAGTAATGTAATGTCCATGTACGTCAGGCTACGGGTCTCTACAATATTCTATTTTCATGATCATTTTATCATACCTTTATGATCATGATTATGCTAATATATCCCCCTTTTTTACCCTTACTGAACATTTCAGCTTACACATTTTTATGTTTCCTTACACATTTTAGGAAGATATCTATTCTGTTAGACGTATCTAAAATGGGTTCTATTCAAGAACCAAGTGGTAGATAATGTAGATCAATTATGTATTCGTGTATATGTTTTCATGTTTCCAATGGCACTAAACTAAGGAGGATTTCATAACGAACAAGTCCAATGTGAATCAATGAAAGCTAAATCCATGGGGAATAAAAGCCTATAGAATCCAATAGAATCAAGACCAATGGAGAATACTGTATAAAAGGCATCCAACTCCACATCAAGATCCAAGGAGAAATGCCCACTAAGTCAAATGGAATCAATACCCTTGGTAATATAACCAATATTTCCACTACCATTTCAATTACATCTCATTATATTTTTAAATCAATATCATTAAAAGTTTATCCCATGTGTATACCCACTCATTTACCATATTTCACATTCAAAAAACCAATGAGTATACCGCTCAATAAAATATTTTCAACATAATAAATTCAATATAAGTAATCCATTTTATACAAGATTACAAAAAAAGGATCTAATACATCTCTTAATTGATGAATTTTATTTTATTTAATTATAACTGAAAATATGCTAAAAAGAAAGGTGAAAGAACACATCCCACGGATTCTTTAACAAGGGATAAACAATGAAAATTCATATGGTACACCCCATGGGTTTCCTTAGGTGTGTAAAACACCAGTAATTCATCTCAATGGAACGAAAGGGAATCCCTAACCGGTATAGATACATATAAATCAATTAAAATAAATTAAATTTTGGGAATGCACAAGAAATTATAGTAGGTAGAATAATACGTAATTATGTAAATAACCAAAACAAATGTAAATAGTATAGACCACATACCATTGGTTGGTAGTATAGTGATAGAACAGTGGTAACTCTTGATTTGACTAGGATTAGGAGAACAATGAATAAGAGATGAAGAACATCAAAATATGGAAAATTATATTGCACCAAAATAGAATGGTTGATTAGAAGAAGAATAAATAATGGATAAAAATGAATCAATTACTCACTGATGGAGATGCAAATAGACATTCCGTACTCGAATTAGATATCAAACAGTCTACTAGGATTAAAATAATTAATAACCTCTATGGGAGGAGCTCTCAACAATGATGTTCATGTGTGGGAGAAGGAATAATGATTTCAGGTTAAAAATATTTTTATTTTGATTAAAAATTATATAATTTAATAAAAATAATGGGCTTCATGGTTTGAGAGTATAGTTTAAAACATTGTGCACTAACTATTAAAAGTTGGATTGAAGAAAGGGGAACCAACAAGGTCACCTCACACGATTTGACTAACCGTGTGAAAACATTGAAAAAAAACCACTGTCGAAATTGTATAGGATTGATAACATCCATGCATCAAAAATCACATAGTCTGACTAAAATGGTGTGGGTTGTAGCTCCCCGCCATCAAACCGTGAATGGTTTGATCTAACCATATAGCTTTCCCCCACAATGTTTGAACTAACCATGAAACATGCCATTTTCACACATAAACATAGGTTCCAGGTTCTAAGGAAGCCTTAAACACACCCATTAACTACATAACCTCAAATGGAATTAAAATTAGGCCATATTCAGACATTATAAATGAAAAATAAAGGATTTGAACCTCTAACGCAAAATCTGGATTCTTACAATACCACCTTGAATCAATTCATCCACAAATTTCCCTCTGAAAGGTGGTCGAGATTCGTCGGAGAACAACACTGGACACTAAACACATACATTTACCTCTAAATCCTATGTCTCTACCAGTAAATAGTCATGCTTTCATATAACCTATACTAGAGAAATTAGCCATCTGTAGAGAACCTTCATGATTCTATTAAAGATAGGAATTAGATGCTCCTAAATGGATGCATCGACCTATAACTCAACCTCCTCATGAAGAATAGTGTGAAATGTGTCTCATTGATAATGGATCATCTATGATAAATTGAAGATATAACAAATGGATTGGTATATCTGAGGTAACTAAAACTGTTAAGCTATCGGACCTACCCTACCTAGAATCTTGAATGAACCAACATATCATGGTGAAAGAATACCCTGTCTCTGGATCCGTCTATGTTCAGACCTTAGTGAAACACATTGGAATAACCCATATCTGACATCAATCTCTAGAGGAAATATGATATAATAATAATAATCATACTGTCAATATTGTGAAGTATCCATCCTCAACTAAATAAACTGAACCTACACATAAGTCTCCTACATGATACATGGTCTTAGCAAAGCAGCCTCACCTACCTCTAACATATATATGGTTTATCAGAATGTCCTAAACTAAAAATCCTCATAATTTTCCATATTTATCATAACCTAATATCTATTATTGATTAAAAAATCAACTAGAGGTATATGCCTCTCCAAAGAGCCCCCAAAATGTAGGGTGAATGCTCAAAGAATTTCCTCAAGAGCATGTATGTTACGCTCTCTCTAGACATCTATCTATGGGTTGTATGTTGTACTCAAAATAACATATGTAGCCGGTGCCCTTAGAAAAATATAACAGAAATGAGATGTAATTTCTGTGTCCCTATCAGAATCTATAGTGCATGGGAGACCATGATGTTGTACTATCTTATAGAATTAAAACCTCCTAATATCATCTATAATGAAGGTGTCCTTGATTGGTAATAAATAAGAAATATTTGTGTGCCTCTCGACAACATCTCACACATCATCACTAACACGAGGAAAACTCAGTAAACTGGTCATGAAATACATCATGACATCATCCAATTTCCACTATATAATAGGTAACTATTTTAAAAGTCATGCTAGTCTCTACTATTCCTCCTTAACCTACTAGCTGGTTGAACACCTTATAATCATACCAACTAAATCAAGCTTCATACCTAGACAACAATACTGACACTAAAAATAATGGTACACCATGGTGGGTTTGGGATCTACTCCCATGATGAGGCATGAAATTGCCCAATCAGCTCTGCAAGTATATCCACTGGAAGCCAAAGCTAACCACAGATATGAAGAATGTCATCCTCACCCACATTCTAACCATAAGGTGTAACCTCACCTACCACACATTCTCATATGACTAGGACCTCATAGTGATATATTTTCTTAATCCCCACTATATCCAGTAGGATATAGGTCACACCTAAAGACTATTGAAATGTTTTCCAATGGAAAGATCCTATATATTTTTAGAATACACCATGATATCGTCCATGAAAACCAAAAAAAACAATCTTGATAAAGATAGAATACTTGATTTATCATCTCCATGAAAACCATATGCATGTTCATGCGGCTGAACAACCTAACAATATACTCATATTGAATATAACTTCCACGAAAGGATGTATGAGGTATTATTGAAGGTCAAACATGTACCTGGTGATATCTAGATATCAAATCAATTTTTTTTAAAAACCAAATCTTCTTGAAGATGAAGAAAGAGTTCATCTATCTTTGGAAAGGGATATCAGTTCCTAACCATCAGTATGTTCAATATATGATAATACACAAACAACCAAGGTGTTTTTTCAGAATTATTTACAAATGGATAGGATCACTCCATAGAGAAGTATTAGGTCAGATAAACCCCTTTTACCTTCAAATCCTCTAGCCACCTGAGTATCTCCTATGTAACACCCCGAGATTTTGTGAGATATATTATTTTCAATTTATTTGATGTCTTATATTATACACTACAGCAATATTAGATTGTACTATACACAACACCCTATTAGCTTTCAGTATATGTAACACTATTCTTGGCTCGTGTTATACACAATTTCAAGTTTGGTTTGTGTAAATTATTCTACACAACATTATGTATTGATTTTGTTTAATGTATAAATGAAAAATGTTTTGATTATGTTATATGAAACACTAAACAGAGCTTTCATTACACGTATCCTTGACTTGGCTTGCATTACACGCAATTAATACTTTCGATAGCGTGTGTAGTATGCAATACCGAGTTTCACTAAACGAGATAATATTATAATATTATTATGAACTAGCCGTTATGATTAGTAATACCCACTTCTTTAAAATTTTATACATTTTATCTTTCAAAATGGACTTCATTTTTGGATTCGGAATATCGAAATTATCCTAGGGTGAAATTTTGTTACTTTTCTGAAAAATCTCAATTTTTGAGGAATAGTGAAAACAGTGGGTTACTATTTAAAAACCGAATTTTTATTTAAATAATTATTTATTTTATATAAATTTTATTTAGGTCAAAATTGACACATTATACCTATATATGTTCAATGTAATTCATTGGAGTAATTTTATAATAATTTTAGATATATAGAAATTTTATTGAACTTTTCACCGTCCTTTACCCACCTCCCAGAAGAATTTTAAAATTTACATAAAACATAATTTTACCACTTCTCTTCGTGAAATTTTAAAAATATAAGAGACACGGTTTATATCAAGGAGTAAAATTTGGTTCAATGAGATTAACATAATTTTTGTTGAATAGTAACGTTTAACTTTTATTTACCACGGTAAAAAGTAAATAGGGAAATTAAGGGTAAAAATGATATTACTATATCCCCAACACATGTCCTAATTCATTTGGATAAGTTTAATTCAACCAAAAACAACTTTAGGGATAAAATATTACCCTTTAGGTCCACTTGGATTAGATTAAGACATTTATTATTATTTTATTCAAAGAAGAGTTAAAATAGATAAAATCAAAGTTTAATAACAAAAACATTTTTAATATAGGGATATGCATAAGATAAATTAGACTATAAATATTAATTATAACACTAAAAATATTTCCTACATAATTGTATTTTATTTATAATTTTTAGACATTATATAATTTAATTTATTTATGACACAATGATGATGCAGTAACTACCTTATTAATGAAATATTAACATAATTAATGTTATAAATACCCAATGAAATGTAATTTTAGACTTTTTATGAATTAAACTAATATTATAGGTTAATATGACATGTTAATATTAATTTAATTAACTTTTTTTGAACTAACCATGTTGTTATAATTTTCAAAAAAATGAAATACCAAATTGTGTCCAAATTGGTATAAAATAGTTTTTAAAACAAATATTATATTATTATTTGTTATTTTATTACAAAAAATCTATGGTTCGGAAAAATGACTTAGATAAGGATATATATATTAATAATTAACCACTTGGAGTTAGTTTTTCTTGTTATAGTATGTTTATTAACCATATAGTTCAAGAAAACAAAAAGGCACGATAAAAGTTAAATTATTTAACTTAGATTTAAATCTAAACGATAATGGTAGAATAGTATCCTAAAAATGTCTAATACCTATTGGTTTAGAGGATTTCGACCCATACACACCTTAGCTTCGAAATAAATCAACTTTTAGCAATTAAAAATATAATATAACTTTATTATAAAATAATATTTTATGTTTTTCCAAGGGTGCCCCTCTCATCCCTTATAAAAACGGAACCCCTTTCCTCTTCTCTTCACACCCTTTTGAGCCTTGAATATCAGCCAAAACCTGCCCATTTATCTTATCCTCTTCCCTAGATACATTCTAGAGGGTATGGTATTCTCAAAAGACCAACTCTACTTCCTTAAGATAAGTCTTAAAGGAGGTGTGTTGAAGAAGATGTAATCTTTTCTTCCAAATCTCTAAAGTTTCTTTCTTCTTATACTACTTATTTAATAGTTGTATCATTATAAATTTATAACATAAGTATTACTTATATACTAATATGTTATTATAAATATGAGATAACCCTATTTCACCTTTTATCTATCCTAAGGAAAATGAAATCATCGCGAGTGCGTACGTACAGAATAACGTCTCCACGCCGTGGTGTAATCTATTTTGAACCACCACCTTAATTGGATGGGTATAATGGTGTAAATATATAACTATATATGATTATTTTAAAGTGATATTGATTCTGAAATATTATACATACACTTCAATAAAATTCCGCGATCATGGGACTGATATCATCGCTCGTGCGTACGTACGGACTACCATCTCCACGACGCGATGAGATTCATTCTCCATGTTAACCATTCATGAATGATTATTAAGTATGTATAATAAGTAATAATTAAATATATGAAATATTAATGATACTGGATTTATGTATATATATATGTGTTTCATCTACTTAATTCCATTCAATTAAATAAGGAAACGAAAATAGCGTTCATGCGTACGTACAGCCTATCGTCCCCATGAACGGTGTATTTCAATCCATTTATCGATAAATCATATATATATGTATATTCTGAAAATATATTATATATAAATTATGTTATAAATTCTGGAATTAAGTAAATCAGGATATATGTAATAATATCAAGAACAACAAGTCCAAACACGTATTATAAATAAAATGGTTTTACCCAAAACGCTGCTTTAACATGGAACTTACAAAAGAACGGGTAATATAAAGTCATAAGTGAACCATATATGGTATCATAAGAATAAATATGATTCTATAATAAGTCAATGAAATTATTTAAATCATTATATAGGAGGTTTGGATACGTACAAAGCATATCAGACCTAAGTTAAGGGATAATTTTTGCAATCTCATTCTTATCCGAGATTGTTTATTCATAAGTATTTACTGGGGTTATGTTTATTATCCAGGTCCATATTTTCCCAAAATGTTTTCATAAAATGTTTTATTTTTTTCCATGTATGTTTAAAGTCATTCTTAACTTTTTTTACTTTTACCACATCGTATGGATGGAATGTTTCTTTTGTTTACCATACGAGGTACTTTTTGACTTTTCTAATAAAAGTAAGAGAAGAATGTTATTTTTAACATATACAGCGTGAACGTATTTTTACGCTTCCATAACACCTAATTTTCTTGAAGATTACTCTACAAGATTTTATTACAATTTTTAACAAAATACTTTTCTTTTAAAATTTCATGGAATTTTGTGAAAAGAAAATGATTCTGAAGAAGAAAGGATATTTTCCTCAAGAATTCATTTCAAGTGTTTTATCAATATAATTTTCCATCTAAGATGACATTATTTCATATCTGTATGTTTCAAGTATAATGTCTTTATAATTTACATGGTTTCAATTTTTTTATGATTAAATATCCATTTGTTTTATATAGATTATGTGATGATAGGATGATGTTTATGAAACCCATTTTATTCTTTGGGTTATGATGAATGTTTTAAGTTTATTTTGTGCGACAAGTAAGAATGATTTCATTATGAGATGGGTGGGACCTATATCTCCCTCCAATTAATTGGGTAATGATTTATATCTCATGATATATACATGGCTGGAACATTAAGTGAATCCGGTTCAGTAATACATGACTTGAACGAGGAGTGAACTCGATTCAGAAAGGGACTTTGTCCACTAAGATGGTCTTAGTAGCAATGCCTTGGCTACTATGGAAATAATATCATGTACTTAATGGTTTCCACAATCACATTTTTTATTACCATGATATTTTATCATGATTGATGTTTTTTATGATATATGCCTTACTTAATTCAATGATTTATGTCTTTACTCAAGATTTTGATGTTTAGATTTTATGTTCATATTTTTGCGTTCAAATGTTTATGGATTGTTTTATGTTCTCTATGTTTACACTTACTGAGCATTTGAGCACACCATTTTTGGGTTTTCTTTTCCCCAGGATATAAATAAAGGTTGTAATTAATAAAACCAAAAAGGGGAAGATCTTTATGGAAGATGATGAAGATCTTTCACCATGATTAGAAGATTATATTCCGAGTTTCCAAAGATACTCAACTAATACGGTCTTTGGGCGTCATCTTTTTTCATGTATTAAGTACTCCACAAAATTAATGTAATGTCCATGTACGTCAAGCATTGGGTCTCTATAGTTGGTATCAGAGAGAAGGGTTAGTTAACCTTTGAAAAATAGGATGCGAAAACTTTAGTGAAATCCATAGAGATATTTCTAAGGTATTTCTAGGGATGTCCCTAATGATAAGTATACATATTGGTTATAGTCCTAAAATTACGAAAATGATATTAGAATTAAACCTAAGATGTTAGATATTGAAGGTACTCCCCCTTTATTATGTTCTTTTCCTAGCATGATTTTTTCCTCTCACACTATTCTTTTTGGGTTTTAGAAAATGGCTGGAAACATGAAGATTCACAATAATGGAGGATATGATGGACAATGGAATGATATTCTTTATGAGAACCCAAATTAAATGGGATTTGGAAGTCCAAAAATTGTTATTATTCCTAATTAGAAATATCATAATATGATCAATAATCTCAACTTTGGTAAGTTTCCCAACTCAGCTAAGAAAAGAAAGATGCATTTTCATGATGATCATAGAGGAAAAAAAGTTTAATTTCCCTCTTGTAAATCATGTGGGAAGAGGAATCATGTAGATTTTTTGAAAGGAATTGGAAGAGGCTTTTGGTGTGTAAAAGTAGGACACAAATCCAGTAAGTGCAAAGGAAAAGGTTCAGATTACACCATGTAGAAGGATAATGGTATTGCTACGACATCGACAATGATTACATGTTTTAATAGTGGAATGTATGGGAATTATGGAAACCAATGCCCTAAGGTAAAATCTCATGAAGAGAATCAACATGGTAATATGGGTAGTATTTATGGGTATGATGATGAAGAGACTAAAAATGAAATATGAGATGAAAGAAATGATGAAGCTCAGTCAGTGGTTTAAGAAGTTAGTGGAATTATTGTATGTTTATCAAGAATAATGTATGGTACTATAGAATAAAGAATAATCTAAGGATTGTTAAACTATTGTTTTTACTAAAGTATTTGAAAGTATATGTTGAATGGTACTGGTAACCATGAAAGGTTATTCAGATATTTTTAGAAAGAAGATGATATGTTCATAATGAATGGATAAGGAGAAAATAATATGTTTTATAGTATTCATGAGATCATGATTGATATTAAGACTAAGTGACATCATGGTTTGAGTATATAGAATTTTTGGGATCACGGTATGTGGAAAGTGTTAACTTTTAAATAAATTCATGTTATCACTAAGGTTCAATGGGTATTAATTTTTCAAGAGAATACATGATTAAGGCCTTCGAATGTTTGGAATGTGACCAACAATACATATCTTATGATATATGGGGATAAATGATGGTATTATCATTCTGGGTTAATGACATTTATAGTAATAATTTTCTTTATACTTTGAGATTGGACAGATGTATTTTGGATACGTCTAAAGACTGGAATGGATTTTTTCGGACATCAGATAGTATTGTTTAAGGCTAGATCTTTTTTTTATAATAGTATTGTTTTAGAAAAAGGACAACCTACAGGAAAGGTGACAACCTACCGTGTAGGAAATGTTTGTGGGAATCGACCCCACAACCGAACTGCGACATGCCTTTATCACCTACCACTGGCCTACAGGAAGTCCATGGATAGTATAAACTAGTTTTATTTTATTAAGCAGGATGATAGATGAAGTATAAGTCCATTTTGGAACCATATCCGATTAATCTCACCATAGATGGACTTATGTGTATAACTTTTTCTATACCTATGTTTAAGACAGATGAAATGACCTATCATTCTATCACATGATCTAATAACACTTCGCGAAAGACAAATTAAACTTCATTTCTTTAAGAGATGAATTGGAAATTGTTCGAGGCACGAGAAACGTTGAGACAATACCAAAATCAAGTAAGTATTTCTTTAAATTAAAAAATTATTTAACTTTAGGGAAATGATCTTGAAAACCAAAAATGTTTTCCTAGTGATCTTATATTTGATGAATCAGATGGTACCTTAGATCATCACAAATTTATGGCTTTGTGATTGTTGGATTTTTCATAGCCATGTCCTCTACCACTCTTCATCAGAAGTTGATGGTTATATTTCTCTTCCAAATCCATATTTTCACCTATGTTGTCCTATGTGGAAACCAAGTGCTGAGTAACTTTGGGTGATTGTTATGATTCTAAATTCGATTTTTAAAATGAAGTTTCAGTATTCCTTTTTATGATGTGTGTTTCTATGAAAGAAACTTCCATGTAATAAACCATTTATCACCCCCATGAATTTTTATGGTGAAATTGATTTTAAGGGGGGTAGAATGTAACACCCCGAGATTTTATGAGATATGTTATTTTTAATTTCTTTGATGTCTTCTATTATACACCACACCAAGATTAGCTTGTACTATACGGAACACCGCATTAGCTTGTAGTATACACAACACTATTCTTGGATCCTCTTATACACAACTTCAAGTTCGTTTTGTGGAAATTATTCTACACAACCTTAAGTATAGATTTCTTTAATGTATAAATGAACAATGTTTTGATTATGTTATATGAAACACTAAACAGAGCTTTCAATATACACAGCCCTGACTTGGCGTGCATTACACCCAATCAAGACCATCTTCAATAGCGTGTGTAGTACATAATACCGAGTTCCAAAAAATGAGATATTATTATAATATTATTATGAACTAGCCATTATGAATTGTAATACCCACATTTTTAAAATTTTATAAAATTTATATTTCAAAATGGACTTAATTATTGGATTTGGAATATCAAAATTATCCTAGGGTAAAAGTTTGGTATTTTTCTGAAAACATTCAATTTTTGATGAATAGTAAAAACACTAGGATACTATTTAAAAACAGACTTTGAATTTAAATAATTATTTATTTTATTTAAATTAATTTTTAGGTCAAAATTGAAACATAATACCTATATATGTTCAATTTAATTCATGGGAGTCATTTTATAGTAATTTTAGACATATAACAATTTTATTGAACTTTTCACCGTATTTTACCCACCTCCTTGGAGAATTTGAAAATTTACATAAAACATAATTTTACCGATTCTGTGAGTGGAATTTCGAAAATCCAAGAGAAAAGGTTTATATCAAGGAGTAAAATGTGGGTCAATAAGATAAAAATAAATTTTGGTGAATAGTAACGTTTTTACTTTTATTTACCACGATAAAAAAGTAAATAGGGTAATTAAGGGTAAAAATGATATTACTATTACCCAAACACATGTCCAAATTCTATTCGATAAGTTTAATTCGACCAAAAAAAACCTTAGGGATAAAATATTACCCTTTAGGTCCACTTGGATTAGATTAGGATATTTATTATTATTTTATTTAAAGAAGAGTAAAAATAGTTAAAATCAAATATTAATAACTAAAACATTTTTAATATAGAATTATGCATAAGATAAATTAGACTATAAATATTAATTAGAAATCTAAAAATATTTCCTACATAATGGTATTTTATTTATAATTTTTGGACATTAAATATATTAATCTATTTATGACACAATGATGATGAAGTTATTACCTTATTAATGAAATATTAACACAATTGATGTTATAAATACCCAAATAAATGTAATTTTAGAATTATCATGAATTAAACTAATTTTATAGGTTAATATGACATGTTAGTATTGATTTAATTAACTTTTTTCGAACTAACCATGTTGTTATGATTTTCAAAAAAATCAAATACCTAATAGTGTCAAAATTGACAAAAAATATTTTTAAAACAAATATTATATTATTAATTGTTATTTTATTCCTAAAAATCTAAGGATCGGCCAAATGACTTTTATAAGGATATATATATTAAAAGTTAAACACTTGGTGTTCGTTTGGCATGTTATAGTGAGTTTATTAACCATATAGTGTAATAAAACAAAAATGTACAGTAAAAGTTAAATCTAAATTCTAAGGATAAAATAGTAACCTAGACTAGTCTAAAACCTATTGGTTGAGAGGATTTTGACCCATCCCAGACTTAGCTTAGAAATAAATCAATTTGGAGCTACTAAAAACCGAATATGACTTTATTATAAAATAATATTTTAGGTTTTTCCAAAGGTTCCCCTCTCCTCCATTATAAAAAGGGCACCCATTCCCTCTTCTATTCACACCATTTTGAGACTTTATGTTCGGCAAAACCCTGCCCATTTCACTTATGAACTTCCCTAGAAACATTCTGGAGGTTCTGGTCTTCTCAAAAGACCAACTATACTTCCTTAAGAGAAGGCTTAAAGGAGGTGCGTCGAAGAAGATGTAATATCTTCTTCCGATTCTCCCATGTGTCTCTCTTCTTCTATTTCTTCTTCTTTAGTTGTCTCATTATAAAGTAATAACATAAGAATTACTTATATAATTATATGTTATTATAAATATGAAACAACCATATTTCACCTTCTATCCATCCTACGGAAAATGAAATCACCGCGCATGCGTAGGTACGGAATACCGTCTCCACGCTCTGGTGAAATCTATTTTCAACCACCACCTTACTTGGATGGGTATAATGTTGTAAATAAATAACTATATATGATTATTGTAAAGTGATATTTATTCTGAAATATTATACATACACTTCAATACAATTCCATGATCATGGGAATGATATCATCGCTCGTGCGTACGTACGGACTACCGTCTCCACGACACGATGAGATTCATTCTCCATGTTAACCATATTGAATGATTATAAAGTATATATAATAAGTAATCATGAAATATATGACATAAGAATGATTCTATATTTATTTATATATATATGTATGTCATCTACTTAATTCCATTCATTTCAATAAGGAAACGAAAACAGCGTTCATGCGTACGTACAACCTACCATCTCCATAAACAGTGTATTTCATTCCATTTATTGATCTATCATATATATATGTATATTCTGAATATATATTTTATATAAATCAGGTTTTACATTCTGGAATTAATTAAATCAGGTTATAAGTAATAATATCAAGAACAACAAGTCCAAACACGTATGATAAATAAACGATTTTACCCAAAACGCTGGTTTAACATTGAACTTACAAAAGAACGGGTAATATAAAGTCATAAGTGAACCATATATGATATCATAACAATGAATATGATTCTGTAATAAGTCAAAGACAATATTTAAATCATTATACATGAGTTTCAGATACGTACAAATCATATCAGACCTAAGGTTAGGGATAATTTTTCCTATCTCATTCTTATCCGAGATTGCTTATTAATAAGTATTTAGTAGGGTTATGTTTATTATCCTTGTCCATATGTTCTCAAAATGTTTTCATAAAATGTTTAATTTTGTTCCATGTATGTTTAAAGTCATTCTTACCCAAATTTTTTCTTTTACCATATAGTATGGAAGGAATCTTTCTTTTTTTTACCATACGAGGTACTTTTTGACTTTTCTGATAAAAGTACGAGAAGAATGTTATTTTTAGCGTATACAGTGTGAACTGGTTTTTACGGTTTTATAGTGCCTCACATTCATGAATCTTACTGTAAAAGATTTTATGAATATTTTCAACAAAATAATTTTCTATTAAAATTTCATGAAATTTTGTGAAAAGAAAATGATTTTGAAGAAGAAATAATGTTTTCCTCAAGAATTCATTTCAAGTGTTTTATAAAAAACATTTTCCATCTAAAATGGCATTATTTGATATTTGTATGTTTCAAGTATAATTTATCTATGATTTACATGGTTTCTCTTTTCTTATGATGAAATATCCATTTGTTTTATATAGATTATGTGATGATGGGATGATGCTTATTAAAACCATTTTATTTTTGGGCTATGATGAATGTTTTAAGTTTATTTTGTGCACAAGTAAGATTGATTTCATTATGAGATGGGTGGGACCTATATCTCCCTCCAATGCATCGGGTAAAGATTTATATCTCATTAGATAGAAATGGATGTAACTATAAGTTAATCTAGTTCATTAATACTGGACTGGAACGAGGAGTGAACTCGATTCCGAAAGGGACTTTGTCCACTAAGATGGTCTTAGAAGCAATGCCTTGGCTACTATGGAAATCATGTCACGTCCTTAATGGTTTCCACAATCACATGTTTTATTACCATGCTATTTTATCATGATTGATGTTCCTTTATGATATATTCCTTACGTACTTCCAAGATTTATGTCTTTACTCAAGATTTTGATGTTTAAATTGTATGTTCATGTTTATGGATTGTTTTATGTTCTCTATGTTTACCTTTACTGAGAATTTGAGCTCACCATTTTTATGTTTTCTTTTCCCCAGGATATAATGAAAGGTTTTAAGTAAGAAAACCAAAAAGGGGAAGATATTTATGGGAGATTTTGATGATCTTTCACCATGATTAGAAGATTATGTTCCATGTTTCCAAAGACACTAAACTAATACGGTCTTTGGGTGTCTGTTTTTGTCATGCATTAAGTATTTCGAAAAAGTAATGTAATGTCCATGTACTTTATGTTTTGGGTCTCTACATCCTACATTTATATCGTAATAATCATGTTAATAGGAATGGATACTGGTGTAGCTCTTAGAACTAGTTCAATGGGAAACTCTACCTCCCTCTATAGAGGCAAACTGGAATATTCATTCAGGAAGATAGCCCTAAATTGATCAACCACTAGAATAAAATATACATTATGTGTTTCTTGATCATCCAGACACAAACTAGTGATCTAGTATATCATTCCACCTATCCCATGATGCTTTGGTCCATCTCAAATCATTTGTAAATCCCATTAACAATTTTGAGTATACCCTTTAACCTATGGTAATTTGAAAATCACCCTCCGAAAATATTAGTTGACAAAAGCTTGATAATATGCTATCCAGTACAACCTAGGTATGTTGTCAAACCATGTCATCTCTAGAAAAAAAATATTCCAAATGAAGTGACACCCACCAAACACTAGGGGGAACTCCCTAATATATTTTACATTGTCCCTTATGATCCCCCACAATGAGTCTAGTGTCATAGCTCTCTAGGAAGATAGTATATTGAGCCTTACGCTTTTCTAATTGGAGATCATATGAAATTGAGTGATAAAACTATATAAAATAGTGTAGATTTAGTAGCTTCTACTACTAAGGTCGTACCACCCATTGAAGATGGTCTGGAACCCAACTCCCCTGGGTGGGATGTACTGAAAATATCTATCCTGAACCATTGCCCTATGGCACAACCTCACTACAAAAAGTAGGCCCACTTTGATGTATTGGTGTTGGATAACTCAAACATGACCAACCCAACCTCTAATTGATCCAAAAACAATTCTACATATCCCTACCTAACATGGAGTTGAGAAAAATTCTCCTGGACATGTTGTTGAGGTTGACCACCTAAAAGTAATAGCTAGAGGGATGGCCCTGCATAAATGTTTTATGTAGCCTATCCTACCTCATGCTCGACTCTCAACTATGTCTTGGGAATACATATTATTCATGACGCCTCATCTTCCACACTTATGATAGTACAATGAAAAATCATTACTCACAACCTTATTGGTAATCATCTCATGGGATTACTCAAAATAGAGCAACCAATTTAAAGATGCTGAAACCCTTTCCTGATAGACTGCACCTTCTTACTCTACATCCAAACATCCCTTATGTTTTTCTTTGTAATTTTCACATAAATCACAATTTCATTGATAGTGGAGAATATGAACACGTTGAAATAAAATTTGATATCATGTCAGTGACCTTCTTTGAAGTTTCTATCTTTCGATAGCTCATCAGTAAGGATCATCAGAACAAAACACTACAACATTTTAAAGAATTTTGAGTACACCATAACTATCATAGTGGAATGATATATACATATGAAGTCACTAGAATTATCTTATATTAGAATCTATTAGTAGGAATATTCATATAATATGGTTTTAAAATTACTCAAACTATATCCTGCATACATTCAACCTATTTTAGAACATCCCACCAGCACTTTGAATCTCCACAAACATGTATGTCTTGAAATTCACTATCCCCACATGATGTGTCTGAAGTTACATGAATAGCACCCAAGTATTCTCTATACACGTCTCAGTAGCCTATGGTCCACAATCCCCAAAAAATTTTGGAGGATGATGATTCTAGAACACACACATCAACTCAACCATAGACAAGGTAGGATGTGGTGAACCCTTAAAAATCTAAACAAAGTGAAAAAATCCCTAGAAAATTCATTCCAAATAATAGATGTTCATAACAATAGTTTATTGCACAACTGGAACTATTGAAGGATCCACAGGTATCTATTGGACCACAACCTTCACAACAGGATCATTTATACCCTACTAGTGTACGAAAATATTTTATCATGGTGGTATGCCTTGAAAATGCCACTTAAATGCCTCAAAATAGAACCAAATCCATTATCATAGAAAAAAGATAGTTGGTAAAGTCATCACCCTCCTAAAACCAAGTGATAACACACATCCTTCTCCTACATCTAGGTCTATAAAAATTAACAATGAACACAAACAACTAGATACACCACCTCTTCCCCACTCAAATGCGGAGTCTAGGAAAAGCCTCTATTTCCATGTTCACTTTCCCATTTCAATTCATCTAATATTAATTTCCATTATTCATTTAGTAAAAAGTATTAGCAAATGGTTCACCATGTTCAAATCAATGAGTGTTCATAATACCTCATGAACCAAAATTTGGTGCCCATTTAATACATTTCATAATAATTTCTTGTAAATAATTGAATCAAAATTTGCATCACTTTAAAGACCATAAGGGACCATACTACATATAAATTGAATTATGGAGTCAAATTACTCTATAAATTAAAATTAATAAATCATTAAAGCTGGTATAGCTATCAAAACACATATTACAAAAAAATACACCCTAAATTAAATGGAATAATTCATGGCATGTGATTTCTAGAAAGGGAATACATGATACATGATATGGAATAACCTCATATCATCATGATGAAATAGAATATAACCCAAAATAAGATCAAAATTTATATCAAAAAAAAAAAATTCCTTCACCCAACGGTGGAATCAAATTAACATTAATATTCAAAATAAAGAATATAATAATTTTATAAGAGTAAATTTGGCTTTTCCCTCTACGCAGGGTAGCTACTCTTGGGCATGGATCATTACCAAACTATTAATACTTATTATAGATTTTTACTGTCGCCATGTAATAAAAAACATAGAATATAACACTCTGATACAACTTTTTAATTTCATGGATGTAGATTCCACTCAACTTGGCCCCGATCCCGATTGACTATATAGCCTCAAGGTAATCTCCCTAAATTCTATAGGCTGTTAGCTCAATGTGAGGGCCTAGGTGTGTATGTGGGGATATTTTTCCATATATAATAGACTGATACACAATATAGTCAATAAAAAGTAGAATAAGTAGATAAAACAAGAAGAAAAAAGTTAAATTAACGGGTCAAGAAATCATAAAAAATAGAGAAGTGTATCATAAATAAGGATGATAACATGTGTACCTTCAACATAGCTGAAATAGGTATGAATCGGTATAGTAAAATAAAAGTATCATAAAGTATATTGAATAATAAAAATTTTCTATCTTCAAATAGCATCACAAGCCTCATATTGGTCCCGGGCTCCCTTCCCCCTATGCAAGGCACATAATCAACTGACAAACTATGGGCACTTCCCTGGGTCAGTACCTATATCCAAATATTCATTTTGGGTAAGAAACATTGGCCTGAAAATTGTGTGATATTGAATCCTACTAGTTTAATCCTAAAGATATATAAAATTATAGGATGTGTAATATAACAAGCTATGAAGAGCTGAAATCAAGTAGGTAATATGCAAAGAAATATATAGATTCCCATGGAATGTGAACAACTAAACTAGATGTCTTGAATATCCAATAATGGATCTCAATTGATGGAATTAATGATCTTATACATGGAATATTTAATTATAAATAATTTAAATGGGATATCCTCACCATAAAACAATTGAAAAATTTCAATAATGACATCTAATACAACCTGTAACATCAGATACATCAATGACAAGATGTTTAACTAATCATATAATATTTCTCATGTAAATGTTGTATGTCTATATGTTAGACCATGAAAGTTTAGATCTAATGTATCGATGTCCAAGACATCCACATTGATACCTAGGAGGATCTCTATGGTAACTTGGTTAATCCCTGGTTGGAATCCTAGGAGAATTTCATACCAAACAAGTCCAATGTGATTCCTAGAAAGTCAGATAAAAGGTGTAGCATAGCCTAATTTATCTTATGGAATTAAGATCCTAGGAGAATACTCTTACTATGATTTCCACTACCATATCATGATCCAAGGAGAAACCTTAATGAAATCTAATGGAATTAGGACCCTTGGTATTCCAACCTTGGAATCGACTACTATATCAAGTACATATCATTCCATTCATAAATCAATTTCATTAACATGTCTCCCCATGAGTATACCCTAATATTTATCACAATTAAAATAAAATAAACCAATGAGTATACACACTCAACGAAACCATTTCTACTTAATTAATTTAATCTAATCAATAATTATATATCATGATAACAAAAATCAAGAAGGTAATACATCACCTAATCAATCCATTCAATTCCATTTAATTATAATAGAATATTCAATGATCAGACAGGATAATTAACACATCCCATAGAAGGTTTAGCTTGGAATTAAAAAGTTAAATTCATATGGAACACCCCATGTGAAAGCATGGGTGGGAAAACAACCACCAATGCCTCTCAAAAGGAACCCAATTTTATCACTAATTTTTCTTGATACTTATAATTCAATTAAACAGTTCAATTTTCGGGGTGCGATGGAATGTACGATAAGTGACACAATAAAAAGTAAGTCTACAAAGAAACAAAAGCAATGAAAAGTGCATAACAACAATCATTGATTATTAGTAGATTTATTATTTAGTGTTAGCTCTAAATTCAACTCATATGTGGAAATAATGGAGAGAAAATGATGAACATAAAAATAGGAAAATTAGATTGCACCTAAATACATCCATTAATAGGAAAAATAATGACCGATGGATAAAAATAAATTGAGTACTCACTGATAAAGATCCAAAATGTCATTTGATGCTCGAATAGGAGATCAGAAATAATATTAGGATAAAAACCTTGAATAGTCACCATAAGAGGATCTCATAATGATGAAGTTTTAGTGTGGGAGTGGGAAAAGGGATTTTAGGTTAAAATAGCTTTTAAATTTTATTTTAAACTATAATAGTTCCCATAAATAAAGGGATTAACTATTTGAGCACACAGTTTGAAGAAGTGTGTGCCAAAAAAGAACAATTAGGTATAGGGAAGGGTCACCCACATGGGTAACTCACATGGTTTGACTAAGCATAAAACAACAATGAAATAACACACTTTCAAAATTACAGAAGTTTTCACATAGCCATGAGGACAGGATTGCACAATTTGACTAAACCCATGAATCCAGTAACTCCACACTATCTAGCCTTGCTTGATTTGATGTATTCTTCTGTCCTTCCTTTCATGGTTTGAAAAAACCATTAACCATACCATTTCCCCCCCTACACTCATGTATGTGCTTTAAAAAAATACCTTGACACCCCTACTACCACCATAAACTCAAAGGCCATTAAAATTACTACTTATTTAAACCAAAAAAACAAAAAAATAAGGGATATGTACCTCATATGATAACAATGGTTCTTACAATTGTACTCAAATAACATCATTCCAAATGAGAATAAATCCCAATATTTAGGAATAGAATATTCTTCCTTAGAAAATTCCATAGAACATACACTCCTACACATATATATTCTGTCATCAAAAAATGAAATTGTTTTAGTATCACCTTTTTATAATATTGATTCTTTGGGAATGTGGCAGACCAAAATATTTTCCCACCCAGCTCAAACAAAAATTCATAATATCTCTCTTATTTTGATATCTATAGAACCATTCTCAATTCTATTTATCTTTAATTTAAATCTTAAGCACCCATTTATTATTATTTAAATGTTTATAGTGAAATTAAACATCACCAAAAATTTAATAGCCTTAAAATTATTCATAATATTTTTCATAAATTATCTATAGAAAATCTTTAGAAAACTTCTTTTCTCTTGAAAAAAATCATCTTGTGTTTCATCAATACTCATAGTAATATATCAATATATTTTTAAGTAGTATTCCTCTTCCCAAATACAATATTCACAATGCTACCAGATGAAAACATTTTTCTTCCAATAAATCCGAAAAATCAACCCATTTAAAGTGTATTATTTATACAATCATTCTGATCATTATCAATCTTATGGGCTGTCAGATGTTTATTAGAATTCCTCTATTCAATGATCTCTTAGTGCTTATCACTGGTTCTTTTATTGGATGTCTTGGTTGATCTATTTGACATGATGTTTTAATACTCATCCAAATAAATTTTAATTAGTTTTCTTATAATAATATAACTTATATTATTCCCTCTAAGGAAACAATTTTGAATCTTTAGTAATTAGTACCCAAAAAACATACAAGGAATCTTAACTCTTTTGATCATTAATTGGAAACCTCTATCCATTAAATTCATACCAAAACCACTATCATACAACATTTCTCAAACTAATATACCTCATTCCACTTCTCAAAATCAATCATCTGATGAAATTATCTTATAATTGATTATTATTTGGATTCAAGTGGTATATTTTTTTCATCTAATTGATGAGAAACATTACTCACCATAAACATTATAAACATTCTTCTATAAAATATACAACTTCCAATAATTTTAAATGTTCGATAATTCAAAAAAATTTCTTAATGACTCAGAAATATCTTCATTTTTTGAGCATCACATATTTCATTAGACTATTACAATTTTTAGGAAACATGTGTCTGATATAGAAGTACTATATTTTACTCTTATTATTATATGATTTTTGACATAAAAATATATTAATTACAATCAATATTCCATGAGGCGTGGTGGGTTATAAATAGGAGGTTCACAATACATAAAATTGATACTTAAATAAACAAATATTATTTTTTCCATAATTACCACATAAACGATTTTGTGCTCTTGAATCCTCATTGGATAACCTCATCAATTCATACAAAAAATGGGTGAGAAAAATAAATCCTAGAAAAAAAATAACATGATGTGGAAACATATCAGGATAGAAAAAGTATTAAATGATATCATAAAATATATATTACACAAGTAATCACATAAAATCATTAAAAAATGAACATTTAATTATAAGATCTTGGAATAATAGGAAATGTGTTAACAAAATAAAACATGACTAGAACATAAGTCATGGAAAATCAATGGGATGTCATCCCATGGTATAAAAATTCCAATAATGAATTATGTTCACTCCCTATTTCCATACATGATGTGTAGTTATAATAAAAATTAAGCAATGAATTATAGGGATATATAATTATAAGCCAACCCATCACATTAATATTATGTTAATTTATATCTGTTCCATATAAGGAAATCAATCAGATTACATAAACACAAGAAATACCCATGAAATGAAAACAAGTTTCAAAATATATCCTCATATCATAATAAAAGTAGATTTCATAAAGATTAAATTTGAGAATTGATAATAAGAAATGTATTTCTTCCTAAAAGTAATAGAGAATTAGTTAGGTATATATGTAGAATACACATATAAAAATTATATAACAATTTCAAAACATTTACGTTGTCTTCATTGATGAATAAAAATAATTTTAAAATACTTAAAATACTCTTGGGGGAAAATAAATTTACCCAATAAAAAAAAGTTTTGAAAAACCAAAAAATAATAAAATATTATAAATAATTTAATATTAAAAGAACCATTGAAACATATAAAGGAAGATACAAGTAGTTTATTAGTTATGTTAGTGGTTAAAATCATACATTTTGTATATGTTAGAATAAAAAATCCATTCACACTATTGTAAAAAGGCTAAATTGATTCCCATTCAAAAAGGAATAGAATATTAAATGGATTTTTTTTAAATTAAATAATGGGTATAAAAGAATTTATTTAATCTTTGAATAATATAAAAAACAATAATTAATTTATTTATTAAAAAATGGATTTTTTATGAAAATGGATTTGTGACTAATGAGGTAAATGAAGTAATATATTATTTAATAAATTTTCCAAATCATTTTTTGTATTGAATATTTGAAATTTTTTTTAATACCTAATAAATTCATGTATAAATATGAAAAAATAAAATTAAAGTGTTTTATTAGACAATGATCTAATAAGAATATATTATTCATATTAATTCACAAAAAACCAAATTAATATTAGTTGGAAACATAAAGCCTTCTCACATTATTAAATTTTGCTTCATTACTTCCAAAAGATAATGAAGATTAATTAAAAAATAAAATAAAATAATGTATGAATTATTAATTTTATAATATGGTACGTTCTTTATGTGAACCATTTATATAAATTTTGTTGCATAAAACTACTTGTGTCTCAATGAATGGTGTTTTCTCATGAAACCCTTACCTCAAGTCCATTCATTTTCATGAATTTATTTTACATAATTTAAGATAAACATATATAAAATATTTTTTCCATTTTTAACAAATTTTATGTTTAATAAATTTTATGTATACCATTTTATTAATTTATTTTAATGACATACTTAATTACACGATCAATTATGTCAACATTTTTTTTGAGAATGCTTGCTTCATAATTTTAAAATTGAGTCAGCCATTTGATCATTGTTTGAGGATTAATCGTTATATATTTACAAGAATAAAATTCATACAAATATTATAGTTTTTTACTAAGATATATTTTTAAAAAGAATACCAAATGAGGGTTATGAAATTTTATCTATGTCACAATCCTGGAAATGGTAGGTCATATGTAGGCATGTGTAATGTTTCCAATTTTCATCATTATTGATGGAAATAAGGTACGTGTTAATTTACTAATATATAATGGTAATATTATAATTAATATTATATAATATCTTTATATATACAAATATATACTATCAATGTGATATTGTAATAAAAATAATCCAAATAACTTCGCTAGGAGGTAGTTTTTCATACACACAAACTAGGTCACCATTTTCAAAGGATGGTATGGTAAGAAAGAATATGATATATTAAATTTCCAAAATAATTATTATTTCATGAATATATATTGTAAACATTAAATCCATCATCATTAATAATGATAGAGTTAATGAAGGAAAATAAATTGCATCGGTTCGCAAGGCAGTAATCTATCGTAAAAATGAATAATGGTTTCTCTTCCATTTGATGGAAGTGGAGAGGTATTTAAATTATTACATTGAGAAGGTTCCATAATTAATTTTTTTGGATACTGATGCATTAATAAGATGAATATTTGATAAAACTTTATTATGGTGGAGTACAAAATAGAAAAATATGCTCAGATAATAATGTGACCTTTTTTTTCATTTCGCATCTTTAGGATAATAACTAAAGCCTCTAGATATTGGATTTTGATAATCCTAAATAAATCTGGATGCATGTAGGGATGTTAAGAAGGTATTTTTTCAACCATTTGGTTAAACAGTGGGGTTTTCATGTGTGCAAAGGAGTGGAATGGGGCATCCTTATTATAATTACGGAGGAGAGAAATAATTATAAATATCTAACACTATTCAATGTTTAAAAGTTAATATCATGAAAATTTCCTCCCAAATTGGAAAGTAAAGTATTCTATGAGATATATGGATTCCTATAAGATACATGATTTAAAATAAACATGTTTAAGATATTTTTTCCTCTTTACCTCTATGGTTACTCACTTTTATAATTTTATTTTTTGCCAAGGTAATTATTTTTACTATTTTTAGTGTTCACTATGAACAAATATTAAGCTGCACATATAATAAAATATTATTCATCCTAATTCAAAATTTGGAAAATTTATTACGAAAAACATTTAACTTAAATTTATCAAATAAATTTTAAATAAAAATCATAGGCTTGTCAAAAAAAACTTTTTTTGAAAATAAATTTCTCAAGATTAAGATGATATTATACTATATATTTGAATTGAAATAATAATTATATTAATTTAAATTTAAAAATATATTCATATAATATATAAAATTCATTTAAGTCATTCCTAATTTGGATTTATTTTAATTAATTAAATGTAGCAACATCATTTACATTTAAACAATCATCAAACAAATGTGTTCTTTAACCTAAATATAATTTTATACTAAAATCTCATAGAAAATATATATAAATTTAATTAATTGGATTAGATAAAATAATTAATACTTACGTTATATTTAATTTAGAAAAATATAATAATGTGAACATAAAATTCTTATTTTATTAAAATTAAATGACAGTTTTATAAAAATCGGTATTTTTCATTATTCACTAAAAAGTCAATATTTCCGAAAAAATTATAAAATTTATCTTTTCAAAAAATTTAATACCGGAAATTTATAAATTTTGTTAATTTTATCATAATCATTTATAAATTATGAATAATTTAATTATAATATTTTCTCTCAAAAGTAAATTAAAATATTTTTTGAAGTCAACATACATTTTACAGAATAAAAAATACTTATTAAATGTTGGGTTATTATTATGAATTTTTAAATAAATATATATTTTAATTTTATTAATATTTAAAAAATCAGTTAATAATATTCAAACCCACGTTTTTAAAGTCTTTATAAAGTAAATCATTTTTACATAATAATATTGTAATATTATACTATGGGTTTTTAATCTCAATGATGCATATTTAATAAGAAATCAAGAATAGTATTATTTTCAAATATTGGGGTGTTACATTCTAGCCCCATTATATTATTTTAGTCCTTACTCTTTGAACTTGTGCTTAGTTTCAAATTTCAAATTTTCATTTTGGAAATCCCAAATCTAAAAATGATTAATAAAACATTATCTTAAAATGGAGGAAGGAAATAAAAGGTTATTGTGAATAACAAATAAATAGTATTATAAGTAGGATAAAGTTCCTGGTAAGTGATAATAATTCCAAAAGAATAAAAAGAGTAAATAATAATAGAGATGGATATAGATCATTTATCAGAATAATTTGAATGGTAAAAAGAAAGGTAATGACCAAAGAAACATAAATCTATGTTAAATTCAAATTCCATTGATTCACTAGTTATGAAAATAATTGGATAATTTTTTTAAGGATACTTTTCTTTGGGATGAGGAATTGTTTTTTTCAAGATATAAAAGAAAAAAAAGACACAGATGATATCATTTCATTTCATAAACACAATTTCATATGTTCATTGTGCATTGATCAATTTCAACACCAATTCATACTATTAGGAATGAATAACCAATATAATTTTTTTATTCCTCATTAAATAAATTTAACTTTAAACTGATTATATGACTCATTATAAAGTAATGATATATTACTATTATCTTTTTTAAAACTAAAAAGGTTATCAAAATATCCTATAATATCCAAAAATAATATGAATATATTAATATCAAAAATTCAAAAATATAACCAAAGGTTTAACATAGACCATTCCATAAATAAATACATATATACCCAAAATATTTTAAATAACCATGACATGAAATAAGGATTTAACATAAAATGTCATATCTTGACCTTCAAATAATATCTCCAAAAACATAATTTAATTCTTCCCAAATAATCAATATTGTTAAACCTAACTTATATATATATATATATATATTTCTTAACCCAATAAAATGATTCCCAAAATATCATTAATCCACTAAAATAATTAATAATTAAGAATTATTTGATCCTATAATATATTTTACAAAATAAAAAATATTTATAACCATAAAATGGATTATGAAAAAACATTATCATACTAATCCAGAAATCACATAGACTATTGGTTGGAACTCCACCATTACATCCATTATGATGTGGGTTCAAGTCCCATTGTCTTTCTAGATGTTATGGGTTATCACTCAATATGCATATTTTTCATTTTACTAAAACCATACTTATATAACCCCTTTAAAATCCATAAAAATATGATGAAAATACTTCATATAACTTTAATCATAAAATTTTTATTTCGACAATGATAAATTATTCTATATAACATATTTTTCCACAATAAAGATATTTATTAATTTAATATTGTTTCCATAACATCAAGGAGAAGACAATCCATAATGGTTACAAATTCCATTAAACTTTTTCCCTCAAAATATAAAGGATGTGTTCCTCGAATAATATATTTTTTCCAAACACGACTCTAATCCCAATGGTTATATTACTATAAATGTCTCCCCAAATAATCCTAATAAATATATAATTCCATAACATAAAACAAAAAATGTGTATTGATGAAATTAAAATTATAATCTAAATTATATTTTTTATCCAATGAAATTTAAGATTTTCTATTTAATCTATTATTATAGTCTATTCAAATCCTTCATGATGTTTCAATAAGATCATGTAAATTTAAAATAAATATCACCTAAGGGTGTTAAATTACATTTGTGGTATGCCCTACTATCATGGACCAAGTTATGATCATGATAAATCCCATTGGGCCCTAATTTGGAATTTTTAACCCTGGGTGAAACTATGTAAGATTTATATCCAATTATTGTCTCAAGGTAAATATCTAAATTCTTTAAAACCACTCATTTTATACTTCAAAAAAATTCATGGATATTTTTATATACATTTACATATCCTTTTAATTTAAATGGGGATAAAACTAAAATTTTCTCATCCGAGTTTCCCATGGATGACTAAAAATTTCTAGGATACTGAATATAGGGACCATTTATGTTTAAAAATATTATTACCTGATATCTAACAAAAACATCTAGTAATTATAACCAAATATTAATGAGGCATGGTGTATTAATAAGGCTATACAAATAATACATCTATGTGAGACTAAAATAAAACACCATTATGTTATTATATGAAATGAGGTCACAAAACAACCAATATACTAAAACTGGATATAATAACGCTGTGAATACATAGACAAAATATTTTATCTAAAATTCATAGTAAGTGAATAATAAGGTATGGAAACATAAAATTTTATTCGAATATATAACATGATTTCCTAAAAGAGAAGACACATCAATAACCACATGAGAGAATAAAATTATGAACATGATATCTTAAGATTATAGAAAAATATGAAATATTTCCAAAACATGAATCTTGATATAAACATGTATCAAGGATAATCATTGATATGGCATCAAATTGTAGAAAATTTACCAAAAGGGCTTAAATTCAATCCCTAATATCATAATTCTGGTACCATGAGACTAAAACATTACCTAATGGCTTAGATGGATATATGATACTAGATACAAACATCCCATTAAAATTGATTAAAATAATATGTGTTCCACATAAGGAATCTAATCATATGGGATGAGCATTAGAATTACCCATAACAGGAAAATGGTGTACATTATCTTACCTCATATCTTATTTAAATAATATTTTTTAATTAAGGAATTTGAAAACGATCATAAGGAATATATTACCCCTTAAAAATAATAGATATCTAGGAACATATAGATTTAATAGAAATAAATAAATAAAATATATATTCATCCCATAAAATTAATGGCTATTTTTGTTGATAAATATAAATATTTTTAGATGATGATTATCATTTTTTAATAAAATAAATGTTCCAATTAAAAAATTATGTTGTTAAAATTTATAACATTCAAAAAAAATTCTAGGAAATAGTATATTTAAAAATACCAATGTAAAATTGTATTTTAAGATTCAAATACTATGATTTTCAAGTAAGAGTGTAATAACATACATTCTGTAAAAGATAATATAATTATTCCTTTCACACTATTTAAAATGGTTAAAAAGATTATCATTCAAAAAATGTCAAGAATATTCTTTTGAAAATATTATATAATGAATCCATAATGGGTAAAAATTATGTTCAATAATAATTTGATATTGGAAAAAACAATCTCTAAATCATTTTGTAAAAAATCTTTATTTAAAATTAGACGGTTTTTTTTACCGAATGGATAAATGAAATTAGCATTATTAAAAACATTATATCAAAAAATATTATTACTCATGAAAGGAAAATGGTTCTGATACATGAAAATTTCATTAATAAAATGATTTGAATAATATTAATGGGTTTTATGAGATAATTATTAAATAATTTTATATAATTGAAATTCAAACATAATCAATCCCAATTAAAATGAGATTGAAATATAAATGCTTATTGCTCTGCTAACTACATGATCTAAACAACCCATGATTCATGTAGTTTAAATGAAACATAAAATACAATTAACTAATTTTTTTTCATCATATAATATTTAGATAGGAATTTTAGACAACATTTAAATGAAATTTGGTCTATAAAGTAACATGTGTCACAAAAAAGGATGTTTTTAGAAAAAACCCTTATTGCGAGTCAAGTCTATGTTGTGTATGTATTTTATCTCCTATATAATAAACCAATATGAAATAGTTTATCCTTAATAAAACATTAATTTTATAGTCCATTATACTTAACCTATTTTCTCAATTAATTTTAATGACAAATATTATTACATGATCTCTTAAGTCCATGATGGTTGTTTTGAAGATGCTCGATTCATAATTTCAAAATAATTTTCATGTTTTGACCATTCATAAATGGTTTAATGTTACATCATCTCAAAAATATAATTCAGGAATTTATTATTATTATTATGAATAAATTACAATTTTATAAATAACCATGACATATGTTTTCGAAAAAATGAACAACATTACAATCCTAGAGACGATTGGTTGTACGTATACACATGTAATGTTTCCATTTTCCAATGATATTAATGAAAAAATGTAAGGGTAAATTTATATTCCCATAATTTTAATATAATTATAAATATATTATTATTACTTTAAATATGTTTTCATATACCATTCATGTGATGTGTTAATTAAAAATGAATCACACTACTTCGTTGGGAAGTAGTCCTCTGCACACATGAACGATGTCATCATATTCAATTTATTGTATGGTTAGAAATTATATTATATATAAATCATAAATAATAATGGATATTCCATTAATATCAAATATAAACCCTAAATCCATCATCATAAACAACCATGAGAGGAAATGATTGAAAATTAATTACATCTATTCGTGAGGTGGTAGTCCAACATGGAAATGAAAAATGGTTTCGAATCCCATTTAATAAAAGTGGATATGTATTTTGGTTATTAAATTTACATAATAAAAAATAGTATATGTAATATACTATGGATATTTTTTGATAATTATTTAAAAAGATTTTATTGAGGTTTAATAATTAACATGAAAAATATTCTCTATTAAGAATATAACCTTTTCTTCCAAAAACCTCTTTAATATTAAAACTAAATCCTCTATATATTATATTTTTGAACAAACTAAGGACTCTAAGAAATTAAGATAAAATTCATGAATATATTTAATAATTATTTTTGATGATTTTTTTGGAAGAAAGGAAAAATAATATTTGAGTGTCGTTTCATAATTGAGGATAGGTGGAATTCTAGATACACCCAAAACTATTCAATAATGTGATGTCACCATCAATTAACGTGCCTCCAAAACTAAAAATAAAGGTTTTTCAGAGAGAAAAGGACATGAAAATGTCTAAAAAGAAAATAAACTAATTTTAATCTTTTTATCCTCATTACCTCTAAGGTTACCCACATTTACACTTTTAATAGTTTAACTAATCAAAATATTAATTTTTTCTATTTTTAATTTTCCTTATGAAACATATTTAATTATATGTAATTATATATTATTAATTATGATGATAGTAAATATTGAATATATTCATTAAACTAAATCCAAAAAATTGGAATAATTTTTATTAATATAAAACCCTTAGACATGTAAAAAATAGGCAATTTTAAGTAATGAATTTTGAAGAATAAAATGATAATATATTGACTATATGAATATAAATAATTGTTATATGAATTTAAAATGATTTTTTATATTTAATATATAATTTCAATTTAAATAATTTCTCATTATATGTTATTTTAATTAATTAAAATAGAGGATCATTGTGCTCATTAAAATTATTTTCAAAAAAATGTTTCTTAAGCCTAAAATTATATTATACTAAAATCCAATATAATGGTAATTTAAAAATGATTAATTGAATAATATATAACATAATAATATATATATATATAAATTTATAATAATATAAAATACTAGTTTAACTTTTAAATTACTTATTCTATTAAAAACAAATTGATGTTTTACAAAAATATTTATTTTTTACAATTCACTTAATTATAAATATTTTCCAAAATTTATAGAAAATTGATAGATTTTTTATATAATTATTTTAACTTTATTTTTAATTTTAGAAAACTTAATTTCTAAAATCTTTATTTAATAATGATATATTTTCACAATATAATAACTTTTTTTAGAGGAAAAATTAATTTTTTAAATAAAATATCCTTATTAAAAGTTTACTACACATTAAAAATTATTTTGTAATTTTATATAGGATTTTAAAATATATTTCATAAAGAAGTTAATAATATTCATACTCAGAAAATTAATTACTAATGAAAATATGTTTTTTTATATATAATAATATTTTAATAATATATGATGGTTTATTTAGACTTTGTGTTGTATTATAATTACCCAGTCAATCATAGTGACATTTAAGAATCATGGGTTGTAACATTCACTCATTCATGAACTTAATTACATCACATATAATTTCTTATATAGTTTCACATGATTGTATTTGTACATATCTTTATTTAAAACCCCCCAATTTTCTCCACTCTCTCTCAACTTCCCCTAATTTCGAAGACGTTGTGCATGTCTATCCAATGACACTTCTTAGTGAAATAGAGGAATTTATTATATTATTTAAAATTTTATCTTGAATAAAAGCCTCATGAAATTATGATGTTTGATCAATGAATAGATATTCACTTGGAGTTCATAGATTTAATTTTTTCTAACCATTCTCAATCTGATGTTACTTGTAAATATAATTAGTCAAAAAATATGTCTCAATTTCCATTGAATTTATTATTTTAATTCATATACGTCTGATATAACTACTCCCATTCCATCAGTGTTTTACCAAAAAATTATTCTATCCCATGGAAAATTATATATTTATCCATTAAACATAATCTCTATCAAAAAAATTGTTTGGGACCTTATATCAAATTTTACAACATGGAATCCTCTATGTTGATACCCTTAAAAACCATTAGATTACCCTCATGTGGGTGTCTCTTTGGAACTGGGGTTCCATTATGTAGTGCTAAGAATTACCATTACATTAAATTGAATCCTTTATCACATTTTTTATGTCTACTTCATCTGATCAAGCTAATATAGAAAAATTTACCTCATAACATCAATATACTAGCTGCCATTTGATCATCCAAAATTTCTCAATTTCTCTACGTAAAAAAAATACTATATTAAACACTATAATAAATCATTTTCCATTCATATTAGAAAAAATATTAAGTAAAATCCATAAGAAAACATTCATAAAGTAGATAAAAAATGTTCGTCTACATCAAATATTTCCTATGTTTTAGATATGAGGAATCTCACACCAATCAACATAAGTAAACTCAATATCTTCAATGAGCTTTCAATGGAGAATATAAAATGTAAATTTCTATCATTAAATAATCAAATAAGTTCCCATTTCACTATTTATCTTGGGAACATCTATTAAACTCCATTCTAGCATCTTATTATTGATATCCATTTCAACGTATTGACATCATTGAAATCATTATATTTAATTGACAACCATTTGAAACTAAAATCATCCATTTACAAAAATACAACACATTCCAAAAAAGGGATATCCAATCTCTTAATTATTATTTATTGGAAATACCATTGAATTATTTTACAAATTAAACGGGTCAATAAGTTAATCTTTCTCCCACTTTCTATTTAATCATTTCCCCCTTTTCTATAATTTCAATCATCATTTAATTAATCTTTATATCCTCAGCCATATAAGGAAATTAAAATATTATAAGAAAAGTGATTTAATTAATATTTATCTAGGGTTTAAACCATTATTTCACTTGCTATCTACATGATCCATACATAATGTATAAAGCATGAGGAATTTATTTACACAATAATGTTTTTCTCCACCAAATGAACATGATACATTATAGAATGATAACTCATAAAAATGTACCCTTCAATAGATATATTATTAAAAACATCATGTTGATAAAAATTAAGTTAGGTCTTTTTTATTTGGTTTTCAATACTTTTGAATATTTCCACACCTTCACAAATTATGATAACTTCATAAAAATTTTCAATTTACCATCATATAAAGAATTCCATGATGGAAAACTACTTTTCATGGAAAATCTAATCAATAAGCATTTCCCCCTATTCAATTTTTACCCATTAGTATAGTACTCACCTTGGATTAATTATTAGAGTGAGATAATATGAAAACTCTTATAAATGGAATAAGGTGTATCTTCCTTGCCTATTAATGGGATCAACTAGGTTGTAATAATTTACTCAACCCAATGTCTTGAATTATTACACTATTCTTATTTGTATATTTGAGTTACAAATATATTTGAATCCAGATTGATATTATCTGTCCTAGAATTTTATTATTTTTGAATTTTTTTTATTTAATATATTTTAACACATTTTTATATATTAGTGAAACCATTATTTTATTTAAAAACGCTTTGAGTGTGGAAATTATTATTGAGTAATATTTATTAGTATGTATATCCATGTTTAACCTGATAGATATATCTTATTATTATTCTCTTTGAAAATATGCATTTCTTTTTTGACAAAATATTTAGTGCTTCTTACATTTTCCTCATCCTTTCTGAATATTCTAGTATCCTCCACTCCAATGGCCCGAAAGCCTTAATTTTTTTTATTGATTTTGATAATAAACCTTTCAAGGGGTGAGGTGGAATGCAAACAAAGCCCGTAGGCATATGTATTACATGGCCCGTTGGCCTTAGAGGAATTCATTGCCCGTAGGCTTCAAACATTATATACATCCCAGACTTAACTACTTAGAACTGCTCCTCCCCAGCATCTTCATCGTAAAATCATCTCTCCACCTTCGTATGGATGTTCGGCTATGCATTCTCATGCATGCACATGCTTGTCCTGATGGTAGGTGCCATACCTTCTCTTTCATGTAATCTGTTTAGCTTCTGCTATGGTGAAAGCTTCTTTCTCATCCTCCTTGTAGAGCTTGTTCCTTGTAGGTTGTCTGGATTTCATGAGTACTTAAGGTGGCCCTAATGCCTTAAGATGGCCCTAAGGCCTTACTGACCCGATGGCCTGGGTGGCCTGAAGGCCTTACAGGACTCAGGTACCAAATCGGTGGCCCGAAGGCCAAAACAGGGGCATTTTCCCGGCTGCTACAGTGCCAAACAGTGCCTGCTACAGTTCCCGCTATAGTACCTGCTACAGTACTACACATTTCCCACTACAGTACCGCTATAGTACTACTATAGTACCCGAAAATTCTTCCTCTGCTTGGATTTGATCCTTGGTCGCATGGATGCACTTACAGAGTCCTTACCAACTGGGCTAAGGCTCACGTGTGAATATTCTAGTATTATTACTAATATATCCATGTGATCTCTAATGTTATGTTATGATATTTTACATGACCACTTATAAGTTCTATCTTTTTTATTTTTTCCACCTTTTAGGATTAAAAATTATTCATCTTCATGGAATAAAAATCTAGGGTCATCTGATTTTTAAACCATGATATCTTCTTGGGAGAATTTTTAGAATACTATTTTAATTGCATAACATGGATGCTTATTGTTTCATGAACATACTTAGTATTATTATTTTAATAAAATATTTTGATACATGTCGAGATGTTCATTTACCAATCAGTTGACCACCATTATTTCAATCATCATATGTACACATTAAATTTCCACAACATCTACAATTTATTAGTTTTTTCATATAATGTGTATGTTTCTTTTATATATATTTGACATAATCCCCCTTTACCTAGATAATATTTGTGATTTGTATTTTTTTTAAATGTACCAACAATAAAATTACAAATATCATAATCTATTACAACACCAACATTTACCCACAAACCAACATTGTCTTATTCATTCTAATTGATGGTGTTGGGTTTTAATTGAATCTTTTTGGGTTCTTTTTATGGGAATTAGCTTCTTCATTCTTGTTCTTATTGACCTTATTCATGTAGGTTGGTTTTTTTATCTTCTTTATTCATACATTCTTGGATTTTTTTTCTAACCACTACTATTCAAGAAATGGTATATATAAACATCATTAATATATTTTTTGGATTATACATATTTCATCATTGCTTAAAGAGATGGATAATTAAACAATGTAATGATATTATTATCAAATGTATGATGTATTTCAACACTAAAATCCTCTAATGCGAATTATGTTGTAGTAATATTTATCTTATTATTTTTTGAAGTCTTAATAAGAGAATGGATAATGTTGGAAAACATCACATCAAATTCAAGATATCTCAAATTAGGGATATTTTTATAATGTCCTATCATTATAACCTTTTATCGAAAAAGATTATATACTCAACCAAGAAACTCTTCATAAAAAATAAATTTGTATTATAACAAAGTGTCATGTTCATTAATTTTCCAGGATTTTTCATCACATTATAATTATTTTACCAATGCATAATTTTTCATCTTTTATTCAAGAGCATGGTTTGTTTCTCCCATATTCCTTTGAAAACCATCATTATCATCAACAACCTCGATCCACATACATTTTTTTGTGAAATTATTTGTTAAATCTCCATTATTTATTCAATATCTATATTAGAACTGAAGATAATAGTTAATTTTAGAACATTTCTATCAAAATCCTACTCTATGTTGTCATCATCTTCATACATCCTGGTGATCCATTATTTCATACATTGAATGACAATAAAAAGAGAGATATTTCTTCCTTTGTAATAAAGATTAGAATATATCATAACAGTTCCAGTAATATATCTTATAAAGTGGTGTACTTATCAACATCACCAATTCTATTAGTGACGTATTATTTTGGATTTTTAAACATGATGTTTCACAAACATGTTGTTAAATTAACATTATAGTTGTATGAATTCAAGTATTCAAATTAGTGGAAACAAGATCCACATACTCTTCGAATTATAATCCTAATCAATTAAATTTTCTAACATGGAATATAGAAACTGATACATCCCCTAATTTAGGTAAGAGTGATATATTCATCAAATTTCATTTCTTTTTCTTTTTCCTATTGATCATGATCTTGGATGATATATAATTCTACCCAAATATAACTACGTATTAACCAAAAATGATCTTGATTTTCTACTATAAAAAAATCATAAAAATACAATCACTATTACCTAGATAATGTAACATTGGGGAACATGGATATGATACCATAAGAGAGGGATAGTTCAGGTTATACTCAACTCTGAGAATGTTGAAATTGGGTTCCTCAGACCCAACTTGTGTTGTACATCGATTACCACTACATATATGTAATTTTTTATACATTCATGTGTTCATCAAGCCATAATAGTGTAAATAATGACACATCAACTCTGTTTATGGTAATGGTGTTAGATTACATGTTGTACAAATGGGTTATAATAGATCCCAGACTATAACGAGATCCTATAGATTCTATAAAACTAATATGAATGTAATTTCATATGGTCTAGTTACATCATTATGACCTGACATAGATGATTTGATACTATTATGTGATGGGGGATCATAGTCATTGAGACTTCATTTTATAATTTTTTTTATTTGATGATATCTAATATTTGAGATCATGGGGATAGATCTGCTAAAAGGACCACCACATGTTTCATGTGTCACTGGTTGTTCCAATCTACAGACATGTGCAATGGTCCCTTGACTTGATATCATTACCAATGTATGTTATTTAATTGCATACTTTGAATCAAAGAAAAAAAACATGGAAATGAAGTCGTGTTGAGGTAGTCTATTTTGGGTACATCATTGGTGACATGACATTGATTGAGTTATCAAGATAGGATTGTTCACATACCTGTTAAGGAAGTGGTATCTTGAACATGGTTGATTTGGATGATATCATATTTATTAACTCCATGTCCATGGTAGATGATGGTAAGACAAACCCGATAGATAAAAAAATAATAAACCATGGAAAAACATGATTACAAAAGTCTGCATCATAGTTAAGGAGATATTGATAAGAATGATATTATATTACATATACCATGTTCATAGGAAGGTATTCATTTCTTTGACATATCCTTAACTATATTGGGGTCTTGATGGGTATATATACCCTACTCATGGTCTGAGAATATTATTTAAATCTTTTTAGATAATGTCTTAGAGGGTCACCCACAAAAGTAATTTGAGAATCTTCTATATACTATTCAATAGGATTATGAAACTTGGTGGGCCACACCATAAAGTCTGAGTTTTATCCATGTTCTTCGGATCACCAAGTAATAAATTAATTCATTAAATATATATGTTTGTAATAATTTGTTGAATTTCTTTGAGACATGTATTTACATGTGATTCAGTAAATATAAGGATAAATATTATTCAGATAGGTACTAATCAAATTTCTGAGGTTTTTTAACATTATTAAGAGACCTAGGTCGATTAAATGGATCAAGATTATAACCTAATATATTAATATATATGAAATTTTAGTGAAAAATTATAAATTTTATTTAGGGAATAATTTTATTTGAAATAAATAATTGTTTAAAATATTTATATATTGGATGTTTATTACATGGGGGTCGAGAATCTAAAAAGAGTATTACAGATATTTACTATGTAATTGGAGCGAGTCTCATCTCATATAGACTATTTATTAATTTGAATTGAGAGCTGATGTCTCCTTCTGAATCATATAGGGTGACTCTCTCAAGCAGTTAAGTTCTTTATGTTCTATCTTCTCGGATCGAAGAAGTTAGCTTGTGGTTATCATCACTGCGGGTAAGTGGTTGTCGGTGTACCATTATAGCTACTGTATTCTGACGAACGATGAACATGCATATTCAAGAGTCATATGTTTATGATCTAGATGACTTCGAAATTGGTTTCTTCATGCAATGGCCAATGGAATTTTGCGACAAGATTTCTTGCATCAGATCTGAATGAGATAGACGTTAAATATTATTTTGTGATATATTTAAAACATGCATGGTCCTTATACCGTAAATGGATGAGATCAGAAGAGTCGGCAATGTTATTTCACTCTGCTGATGCGAAAATTTTCAATTCTTATCCAAATGGATTTCGTTGATTGTCCCAATACATAATAGTGGTATTAGAGGGACACCTGGTTTTTACAAGTCAAAGGAAACATTATGCTGCCTTAAATTATTGTACATGTTGTTGAAATTGTTCTAATAGATCCGACCGGGTGTCTATTCATTTCTAAATGACCATGAAAAGACCATTTGAAATATTGTTATAGGATCAACAATGTGGTGGAATTTTTTTTTATGTTTTTTTGTGTTTTTAATTTTGAACAACATGGTTATTTATGTGTTCTTGAGAAATTTCTAGAATCGGACCTAAAATTTTCCATAAATTGGTTACCATATTTTCTTCAATAATGATCAATTATTATGAGAAAAATAAAATAAAATAAAATAAAATAAAATATTTTTTTCTATATAAAAAATTGAAGTTATTGTTTTTGGCTAAAGTCTAATAGATTTTTGAAAAGACATAAAGGGTGAGATGTGTGGGAATTTCTTTTCCCACATGTCTTAAATTAAAAAATACCACCTAGACCCATTGGGTTTTCTTCTTTGGTGTGACCCACCCTATTTGTTTCCTCCTCTTTGTACGAGCCAAACTACGAAGCCCTCTTACTCTTGGCTTAAGGCCGCTACCCCCTTCAGGCCACCCCAATGCTCTCAGATCGATGTCCCCACACCATCCAAAGCTTGAAGCCAACTCTTGGTATTCCTTCATCCCTCCACCATGCTACCTGCCAAACTGGCTGCCACAATCCCAGCGGACTGCCATCGACCTAGTGCTCTACTCCTTCCCTAGTACAAATATGGCTTCTCAGACACAAGATGACCACTATAGGTTTCAAACATTCCTTTTCTGGCAAGCACCGTCATGGGGTGTCACTAGATAAGATTCTCACACTACTGTCACACCGCGGTAACACCATGTTTCATCCCAGTTCTTTTAAAACACACTCACGACAGTAACCATTCCAACCAGACACCTTTATCAGCCAGAGGTAAACCAAATAAATAAATTTGAATATTTTAATATAGTTTTTAAATTCAATTAATTATAATTAATTGTGGTATTTAAAAATAAACGAATCTAAATATTTTATTTTAATTAGAGATTTAAATTAAATTAATGGTTTATTTAATTTTTCGATTAGACAATGAAATTAAATATTGGAATAGTTAAATAAATTATTTTAATTTTTAAAATTCATTTAGTTTAGTAGAACACCATTGTACTAATTGAATTTATTTCATTTTTATTTTAATTCTGTATTATTTCATACCGAATGATCTTGAGATAGCGATCAACCTATGAATGTTTGGATTTTATTTATTTAATTATTTATTCAATGTGTTTGATGATTTTAATAATTAAATAGTTAAATAATGATTTTCAAATTATTATTTTTAATTCAAATACATATAAGGGACTGCATGCCTAATGAACCTATTTTACATTGTAACCCTAGACCCCCTCACCTATGTGTTAGTATATTGGTAAAATAAACGATGACGTCCCATTATGCGGACCTCACTAAGTCGAAGTAGTAATCCAGACATGAGATGAACACATTACACTAGGGAAACCTACGATACGAGTTAGGTGTCGACTCAGTTATGGAATCCCCTAGGCCGGTTTTGATCTGTTATGGATGAATAATAATAAAATGCTTAAGACCAGTCATATTTCATGATTTTCCTTTATGTATTGTTTATTTCATTATGAAAGTTCATGATTATTAATTGATCGAATAAAATAGTAAACTAGATAAAAAAGCATTAAGATGTGATGAATATTTTTCTATTACTTGTTAAGTTTTGAGAGAAACAACCTTGATAGAACATATTAAATATAAATGGATTATATTCGTTAATAAAAAAAATCCCACAAGTGGATATCAAGTATTAAAGACATCAAACACTCAAATTAGTGAAAAACTGATTGTTTAGAGTGCTCTTCATCCAAATATGAGAGTTCTATATACTGTTGGGGAGTTCTTATATGAGTGGTGGGATGACTTGTTTGAAGTTGATAGAAAAGTAGTCACGATATGTAGCTTGTTATCACCTTAGAGGTATGATATTTAGTGAATGATATACTGATTCCAAAATCTGTGACATTACCCCACACTAAAAGAAACCACAAGTTAATGTGGTTGTCCATAATAAAGCCTACCTAGAAACTAACAATGTAGTGACCTATCAAAATCTTGTAGACTGTGATGAGTAGTTTCACAGATCCTTTCCACTAGAATAATAAACCAAAAATTTATTTCGAATCTAATAGTGATGGAAATTAGGGATCGTTAAAATAATGAAGGACATAAAAATGATATAATTAATTAATAAAAATGTATAATGGTAACAAATATAAAGTGGTTACTGCTAATGATTATATGATGTAGATTTAAAATGGTAATCCCCAACACCACATGCACATTATCATTGTGATCTATTCAGGATAATGAAAATATCATGAAGGACAAAAACTTTCAGGAGTGGTAGAGGTAGTTGTGAATAGTACTATGACAAGAGAAGAAACTATATGTGACAGAATCCTAAGTTCCTACTAATCCTCATCAGGGAGAAAGTATGGTGTAATGTGATAAATGAAGAAAGCATGTAGAGGATTCACTAGATGTCTAGTGCATCATGTTTTCATCCATTACCAAAATTGCAAAAAATGCATGACAATGAGGATACCTACAAGGTGATTTCATATATCCAATAATTATATTAGGAGAGGGATAATAAAGAAAGGTATGATATATATAGTTCCCTTTACAGGTATAGGTATGCAAAAGGGCCCTAATCTGATATTTATATACTAAAGATTATCACGTACATTAACATTATTGAAGCCCTTAAGATCTAATTAAACCATGATCTCACAAAATATCTGAATCTTACCTCTTTACAAGAATTATTTTCAAATTTTATATTTAATTATAACGTGAATGATATGGAAAAGTAACTCCTAGGTCTATTTTAATTAGTTCACCAAGACAATAAGGATTTGACAAATTACAATTCATCTGACCTTATGGTGAATGAGAGAACAAAAGGAAATTCAATGATGTATAAGGCCATGTCAAAGATGAAGACTCCAAATAACCATCCTTCAAATAGGAAAATGATTTAGAATTAGTGCAATGAACACGAGTCGGTCTCTATTGGATGTGTCAAGTAAGGCCACAGGAAAAAAATTGCAGTGCTGGGAAGAAGAAGAAAGCTGATGCTTCTACTTTAGGAATTTTTGGCATTGAATGCAATATTTTTGTATCTATAAGATTTTTATTGGATATGGATTATGGATCAGACATATGTATTCATATATAGTAACCAAGTAGATTCAAGAATATTTCAAGGGGTGAAGTGGATATTTGATCATTAAATGGTGTATGTATAGAAGCTTTGGTAGTAGGATACTATCACTGAACTTTGCCTATTAGTTTGGTTCTAGTTTTAAATAATGGTTATTATGTACCTTCTTTAACAAAACACAAAATATTTTTTCCATGTTTCGAAACTATGTGATTTTATTTCATGTTTTAAAATAATTTTTATCTCTTCTATATGGATAAAATGTGTTATGGAATTGGACATATTAATAATGGTTTATATATACTAGTACTCGAAAACCCTTTAATAAAAATCAATGACAAAACCTTCAATAAAGACTCATATCTCACCAATCTATGACACTTTAGGCAATGTTATATAAACACAAGACGATTACAAAATTACATCAAGAAGAGTATTTAGACACGATAAAATTAAAATCCATGGATTTATGCCAAGCTTGTTCACAAGGGAAAAGGAACAAATAACCTTTCTTTGGAAAGGGGGAAAGGGAAAATGGATTGCTAGAATTAATACATACTGATTTACGTGGTCCATTTCTATTAGAGGTAAGGGTTGGTTATTCATAATTAATTTATTTTACTAATGACTATTTTAGGTATGTATATAACTACATGATGTGGTATATGTCTGATTCCTTTTTAATATTTAGAGAATACCAAAATTAAGTAGAAAACCATCTTGGTGAAAAGATTATGGAACTCTGCTCTGATCACGGTGGAGAGTATCATAACAATATTTCATTGATCATTTCAAGGAGTGTAGAATTGTATCTCATCCGACACCTCATTATACACCACAGTGGAGTGGTGTTAGTGAATGGATGAATAAGACCTTTGTAGACATGGTCAGATTGATGATGAGTAAGAAAACTCTTCTGTTATCCTTTTGGAGAACACATTGCAGAGAGTGGAATATACCATTGAACGAGTACCAACTAATGCTTCACATGGGATTCCGTATGAGTTGTGGTGTGGAAGGAAACCCAATCTGTCACACATTCATGTATAGGGATGTGTGGATTTTTCAAATACATTACTATGTAAAAAATTGGCATCTAGAAGATTAATGTGCATCTTTATATGTAATCCTATTGAAACCAATGGATAATACCTATACAACTCGTTAAATAGAATATTTTTTGTGGATGAAAATGAATTAATTATAGAAAGGGAAAACATTTCTGATGGAAATAGTGGGGGAATGATTGACTTTTTTTAATCCAATTTGGCAGATGCACAAGAGTTAGTACAAGAACAATATTCATAATAGAATTTGTAAGAAGAAGTGGTTCCTAAGACACACATACTACATTGGTCTACTCAAGAGGTTAGAGATCCCGAGAATTATGGTTTTCTTGAAACCACATCATGTGACTCATTACTCCTTGAGGATGATGCTCCTCTAACCTTATATGAAGAATTAAAAGGAAAAAATATGCAAAATGAAAATATTCCATGGATTCTGAGGTGGAGTCCATGTACCAAAATTAGGATTGTATTTTGGTAGACCCTCTATGTGAGTTAAAAAACATTTGTGAAAATGGGTATTCATGAAAATGATGTACATGGATAGTAAGGTTAATACCTATAAATTAAGACTGGTTGCAAAGGGTTTCTCAAAACATTAAGGCATGAACTATTATGAAACCATCTCACCAGTATAAATACCCAAATCCACCCGAATATTGATTGAAATAGTCGTCCTTCATGATTATGATATTTGATAATTGAATGTCAAAACTGATTTCCCAAATGGGATATTGGTTTAAGATGTTAATATGACTAAACTCGAAGGGTTTGATAGCTCAACAAATGCCAATATGGTGTGAACGATGAAAAGATCCATTTATGTGTTGAGGGAGGAATCAAGATCATCGAATAATCATCTTGAAGTGGACATAAGATAATTTGGTTTTTACAAAAATTAATGTGAGGCATGTGTCTATTAAAATGTTTATGGTAAAACCATCATATTCCTTTTATCATATGTTTATTACTTGTGAATTATGGGAAACGAAGTGAAAGTATTATAGTGTGTTAATACCTGGTGAAATGAATGATTATCCATGAATTACTAAGGTAAAGCATCCTAAATTATAGAGATCAATATCTATCATGATTAATCTCAAAGGATGCTTGAGCTATGTCAAAGTACATACATTGACAAGGCACTCAAAACTTACAATATGGGAGAATCCAAAAGAGGGATGGTGCCTATGTCTCATGGTAATTATCACTCTAACAAAATGTGTCAACAAACAATAGGGGAGATTGATATAATTAGTCCAATATATTATGACTTATTAGTGGGTTTTATCATGTATACCATTATGTGTAATTAATTTGATCTTTCCTTTCCCACGGGGAAGATATCATGATAATACCAGAGAGTTGCACTAGGAAGCTGTTAAAACTATCCAAAAATAATTGAGGCATAAAAATGATATATTCTTGGTATACAGAGGTGATGAGGAACTAGTAGTGTTGGGATGCACTGATGCTAGTTTAAAAAAAAGATCACGATGATATGAAATAATAGGTAGGCTACATATTTTTCATGAATGGTGGTGCAGTGATATGGAGAAGCTCAAATGAACTTGTGGTCACCGATTCTATATCAGAATCCGAGTATATAGAATCTTATTATATATTGAAGGAAACAATTTGGATTCACATCTTTTTCTCAGACCATGGTGTTGTGCCTAGAAGTGCAGACCCTATTCATGTTTATTTTCATAATACTACTGTAGTGGTGCTTGCCATAGAGCCTAGGTCACACCAGAGAAAAAATCATATACTTTAGAAGTTCGTATCTTCAGAGACTTTACTCAAAGAGGTTAAGTCGTATTTAGCAGAGTATCCACAAAAGGACAACGTGGTAGACCCCCCCCCCCCCCCGACTAAATCCATCTCTCAGAAGAATCACGATTCTCATGTGTGGGATAATGAATTGAGACTTGTTAGTAGTTGGCTCTTGTGTAAGTGGGATTGTTGAATGTGGGTCCCCTCAACCCAACATGTGTTGTATTGAGATTACCACTATATATTTGTAGATTTTTATATATACATGTGTTCATCAGTCCATAATAGTGTAGATACATCTACATCCACTTTGTTTATGGTAATTACCTTATATTAATTGACAAAACATAAGGTTATAGAATATCCCATTCTATAAGGAGAACCTAAAGATGCTATGAATGTAATTTTAATGTAATGTTCTATGGTCCAGTAACTTCATTCTGATAGGACACAAATGATGTGTGATTATCTAGTGCTAGGGTATCATAATAATTGAGACCACTTCTCTTGATTTTTACACATGATGAACTCTAATAGTTAAGATCAGTAAGATAGCTCCACCAATAGGGACACCACATGTTTTAGGTGCATTTATTGTTCCTATATAAGGACATGTGTAATAGTCTCCTGACATGATGTCATTATCAATGTATTTCAATTAATTAGGTACTTTTATGAAAGGAAAAAACCATGGAAATAAGGTCGTCGTGTGGTAGTTTGTGTTGAGTATGTCATTGGTGACAAGAAATTGATTGAATTATAATGATTAGTTTTTTTCTTCAAAGTTAAGGAATAGATATCTCATGCTTGATTGATTAGGATAGTATCACCTTCATTAAATCCATTGCTAGGATAGTCGAAGGTAAGACCATCCAAATAGATCAACAAGAATTAAATCAAGGAAACAAATGATTACACATGTTTACATCATGATTTATTGATATATCGATGATTAAGATATTATATTAAACAAAACATGTTCGTAGGAAGGTAAGCGTTTCATTGAATTTTTCTTATCTCTATTGGGGCCTCAATGGGTTTCTATAACCCACTTATGGTCTATGAATATTATTCACTACTATTGAGTTAAGGGCCTAGAGGGTCACACACAATAGCTCTTATAGAATCTTCCAACTTCAATTGAATATGATTATAGAAATTGGATGGCCCCACCACGAGGTATGAGTTTTATCCATTTTTATGGATCACCATGGAATAAATAAATTATTTAATTATTCATGTTTGGAATAATTTGTTGAATTTATTTATAACATGTATTTACAATTCATTAAGTATATACAAGAATAAATATTAATCATACTAATGTTAACTAGATACAAAAAGTTCATTTAATACTATCATGAGACATGAGTCGAGTAAATGGATCAATATTATCATGTAATAAATTAATATATATTCAATTTTAGAGTATAATTATAAATATTATTTATGGAATAATTTTATTTGTCATAAATAATTATTTATAACATTTATATAGTGTATTTTTATTACACAAGGGCCAGTAACCCAAACTGTGTTTTTTATGTATTCACTATATAATTGGAGAGAGGCTCATCTCATGTATACTATTCATTCATTGGAATTGAGAGACTATATCTCCTCCTAAATCTTGGAGAGAGACTCTCTCAAATAGGAATGTTGTTCAAATTTTTTCTTCATGGATCGAAGAAGTTGGAATGAAGTTATAATCGCTACATCGAAGTGGAAATCAGTGTGCCACACTAGCCCCTAGATTCTGAATAATGATGCATGTGTAGATTCAAGAGGCATGTTTGGGAGATCTTGAGGAATTCGACATCGAAGTCATCAAGAAAAGGTTGGAAACATATTAAGATAGGATTTCATGCATTAGATCTAAATGGGATAATGGTAGTTTAAAATTTTCTTCTCTACTTAATGCAGTGACAGTCATCAGATTGTATTAGGATGAGATCACTAGAGTTGACGATGTTACGTCGCTCTGATGATGCAAAAAATTTAAATTCATGCCCTATCAACATTCACTTATCATCCCGTTAGAAAACAAAGTAGGGCTGAATCAAATATATGAAGTTTTTATCATTTTCTAATTTTTTATTCCTTTTACCTACTAAACCTATTAGGATATCGACTTCACTATTATAATTTCCTCTTCTTATGAAAGTATAAAATAGAATATAAAATACAGAACATGATATTTTTTCAAGGTTCACCACTCAATAAGAGTACCTTTTCCTTTCCACATATGATGATCAGTAGTACAACAATTCTACACTAAAATATGATTCCAAATATAGTGGGGTGTCTAGAAAATAATCATTAGTAAATTTTTGTATCTTTATACATTTGGAGGGGGATGGAAAAAATATTTATTCTTTATACAGGTTATGACTTGATCTAAATTGAAGAACTTTATTCGAAAATTTTATTTCCACTGAATATAGTCATCACTATCTTGGTAATGAAATTTTTAACACAACCATAATATTAATCTAGATGATAGTTTTTTTGATGTTACAATGAAACTTGTTCAGCAACATACTTATTTCTCACTTTTTTACATGCACAATAAAGGTTAAAAAACATTCCATACTCTTCTTTAATATATGATTTTCTCTCTAATGATATCATATAATAATGTCTTTCAAAAAATTATTCACCTGGTGATAGTTCATCCCATCATTCATATTCAATCAATTTTTCTAATTCGAAAAGATGAGAAATAATTCTGGTATATCGGTGAACCTTTTTATCTTATTCCTCATTAATTATAAATCTATACATTTGATCATCTATCTAATATGTATATCTAATAAAATTCATCTGATGATGATATTCAAAATCAAAATTCATCTGATCTCTCTTCTTCCATTATTCTTCAAGTGATTTACGTCAATACTATGGTCTATCACACCGTTATTCACTCTACTATATTGGAAAATTATTCTAACAAATTTTCATACCCAATGAGAATATATATAAAGTTTCATGACCAGAAAATAAATTTTGGAGATTTATTCATCACAACCACTCATTTACAAATATGATCTGTTTTAAACAAAATATACAATTCCAACATCCCATTCATATATAATATATTCTTCTAGAAGTTATGGGAACCTAAATATATTTTCCCACAAAAAAAAACATAAATATATAACATACTTGTAATTTTGATCTCATTAGAACTATTATCAATTCTACATAAATCATTTTTTGAATTATGTTCTTCCTATCATGATTATAATAAAGTTAAAAGGGTGTATCAGCATCAAAGCAATGTTAATAAATTTACAAATTTTCATAATATTCATAAAAAATTATTTCTAGAACAATATTATAATATGCATTCTATATTGTGAGACATAATCCATTGTTTTTTGAAAACATTATATGGAAAAAATTAAATCATTTTATTTATTCTTACTAGGACTAATGATATTGTTCACAATTGTTTTTTGAAAAAATATTTTTATTTTAATGAATCTATATGATATTATCTTGAATTCTTAATTATATATACATTTTAATGGAAATTCCAACATATTATTAGTTTTTAGATGTATGATAGTTTTCCTCCATCCAATGAACCCTCTTATGTTATATGTTTATATTATATTTAATGGATTCCAAGTTCCTTATCTAATAACATTACAATACATAGATTGGTTTAATTATAATAGTTTTCATTAGATGAAATCAATTAGAGAATTTTTTCTAATGAAACTATTTGAAAATATCAGTAACCTATATCTGGTAAAATTTCCTGGAAATATTATTCAGGTGAATGTTACCAAGAAAACCTTGTATGATAAATTCAAATAGAAGAATAATATTTTTCATTCCACTACGAATAATCATTTTCTCAATTAACAAAACATAGAAATATTAATATTGTGACTTCATGTTGGATCTTCTATGTAATACAATCGAACAGAAACATCATTCATTTCTATCTTAAAAATAATTAATCTATGAGATATATTTCTTCATAGACATCTTAACGCTGATTCCAAAATTATTATTCAATGATTCATTAATATCATAGTTTGATGATCATCACACATATTTTTATGAAGTTTCAAATTGACACGAAACCCGTGATTAATTATTATATAACATCTTAACATTAAAAAAATGTCTTTGTATAAGACCATCTGAAAGACATTCTAAAGAACATCATTTATGAACTATCATGTTTTTATAACCAATCATTACATCCTCTAACTTGGAAAACATTATCCATGTTAGTTGAATAACACTTCCATGTAACAAAAGGGGATTCATTTTTTCCTAAAAAAGGATTTTTCATAGCCTTAATGAATTATGATGCTTGATCAATGAAGATCACATCACATATTTTCAATTGATATATTATTATTTTTATGATTCATAATATGATTTGTTATCTAAATATAATCATTCAATTTTTTATATTCCTATCTCATTGATTCTATCTATTCACATCATTATGATTTAGAATGAAAATACCATCAGTGTTTCCCCAAACATTTAATTTCTATTTAGACATTATATCATGGTCTAATAGACACTATGTATGATGGAATAGTTTCTAATCCTCTATACTATAGTGAAGCAAATAAAATCCTATGTGGATATCCTTATGTAAATTTCAGATTTACATGAATTCAATTTTATTCTTGGGGTTCCTTTTTAATGGTATGAGAATAGACATCGTGTAAAATCATATTTCTCATCAGATTTACATTATATGATCAATATTATTTGATCAAATTAGTAAGATTATCATTATATGATCACCTCTATCCTATTTCATACAATATTTCCTTCCCCTATTATTTACAAACTTATTATGGAAATTACTTTAAGACAATATTTCCTTAATACATTGAAAATATGGTAAAGAAAATACCTAAAAAATGTTTCATATTGTTTATAATTTATGTTATCATTTTAAAAAATATATCTTAATATTAATATTAATACCCTAAAACCTATCATCATAAAAAAATAATTTTTATCAATGAACCATTATAATATTATAATACATGAGAACATCCTTTATTGAATAATTCTTGAATAATAAATGTTGTTATAAATCATGGTAACTTTAGATGAATTTCATTCTCATAGAATCTTCATGGTGACTGTTTAAAAATTCTGAAATTAAATATATCTTTCTATTTCACTAAAATAAATTCAATATTAATATCATAAATTCATGAAAAATAAAAATCCTAATAAAATTGGTACCTTTATTTCATTCTTTGGAAATACAAACATTTTTATGGTATATTAATAACTCTCAAATATCCCATTAAATTTATTTTTCCCCTTATAAAGTGTGTGATTATCCATTTATTTGGATTCATTTTCTCCAAGGTGATCACAGTTGTTAAATATATCCTCATAATTTTTTTGTCTTATATGAATGATATGATTACATTTTATTTGTTGGTGATGTGTTTTTAGAAAATTCCAATGACAATGAACCCTTGTAAATAAGTGGTGTTTATGTTTTATGATATGTAATACATTTTATATTCATAAAAAATATAAATTATTATTAAATATTACATACCTTTAGAGAACATTAAATACTGATTTTTATGGTAATTGGATGTTTTGGTGAGATTTGTGAGGAATGAGATATGTAGTTTTAGTATTAAAATTATCTAGGGGTTAGTTTTGTCTTATCATGATTCCAGTTTCAACATGAATAATGTTTTTCATTTTTGTGTAATTTATATGAAAATTATTATTTAAACATTGAGGTATTCATTTTCCCTTGAGGTTTGATTTGGGATTTGATGAACTATGGTGTTATTCCTAGAGGAATATAATTTTTTTCCATCTATGAGCAAATTAGTATTTAGACCTACGTTTTATGTCAATGATGAAAAGGAATAATGATTTGTTGGTTGTATTAATTTAATCGGCACTTATAGTATAAATTTTAGATATGATGTGGTTTGGACTCTGGTCGATTAGGATAAAAAGAAGGTTGGTGGTTCTAGTGTGGATACTCTAGATGGTTCATTAATATTGATGGTCTTTGTGTTTGTTTTTTATGTCCTTTGGGATTCTAATATCCAATAGTGAATTGGTAGTGTAGTTTTCTAGTTAAAGGATTGGATATTGTGGTGAGGGTTTAGTCCTTATCTCATGGATTCAATATAATTTTATTTGATATAGGGTGGATATGTGGTGTAATTTCAGGATGTTTATTTTACTATATTACATTATGGTGTAGCCTCTTTTGTTGTTCCATGGTTTTAAATTTCACTAAACCCTTATCATATGGTCTATAAATTGAATCATGGTGTTCTAATTTAATACCTTGATATAAATTATTTAATAAATTTTAAACCACTATAATTTAATTTATCTAGAAAAGATTTGTTGGATAAATAGTGTTTTAGGAGTTCTTTCAGTATCTTTTCTTATAGTAATGATACATAGAATTAGGATATTGATTATAAAAGATCTGATGATAATTTTATTCTTCTTCATTGAATATTATCCCATTTATTCATATAGAGCAGTTGTAATGTGGTATAAATTTTATTTTGTTGAGGGATCATCCGATTTATGGATTTTTTGTGGTTTTTCCCACATGTATTTGGTCTTGTTGCTATCCTCTTGAATTTCTTTCACTGATTATGCAGTATATAATGATGTAATAGTGGAGATAAATTATTTGAAAACATATAATATATCTTATGGAATATAATATGCATTAAATTTATACTATAATTCTATCCATACTTATTTTTGTGTGCCTCTTATATACCATTTTACGTGTCTTTATGTTCATTATTAATTTATTAGGTGACTCGACTACCAATGTTGATGAATATTCAAATAAGAATGGAATTGTAGAAAGTTAATCAATAAAATAGCGTAAAAACTACATATGTAAATGGTCTTACATGTTAATTATATTCTCCTACCTAATATATATTAGAATATTTTTTAGTTGATGATTTATACTATGGTATACTATTTTTTTGGAACCATTATGGAATCCAATGATATTCATAAAAAAAATAATACATAATGAAAAAAAATATTTTTTTGAAACTAAAATTTAAATATGTTATTGTTGTTTATGGCGTTATTTATTCCTAATTCTAGATTATCTTTTTTCAAATGAATTATTATAATAAATTATTTTTTATATGTTGCCATTATCGAAACCAAAATTTTTTATGAATTAGTACGGAATAGGGGTAATGGAAATATATTTTGTAAATCTAGATTGAATGATGATAATATAATATGTTAAAACATCCGGATAGAAATGTTGACGATGATGTGTTGTTAAAATTACATGTTTAATAATTTATCATTTTATATATAATAAATTAATGTTATGTTTTACAAAATTAAAATATTTGGGGATGTAATTTTAATCGGAAAAATAGTGGATGATGAAAAATTAATTCCCCTAAAATTTATAATAAAATTGATGGATGATGAAAACTAAATGAAATAATGAAAATTCGTTGTAATTATGAATGTGATGATGATAAAGAATACAATGTGTTTTTTATTTAGGTAATATATTAATGATTTAATATTAAGAAAATGGATTGATATAATATGCTAAATGATAAATAAATGACCTTAAATGGGTTGTGGGTTAATCAATTGAATATATTGGTTGAATTTGATATCATAAATACATTGATTCTATTAATCTAGAAATGGTGGAATGAGAATGACATAAAAATGATATTTTTTGTCTTATATGGTTATCCTTTTTTTTGGAATCACAGAATTTAAATTATGTTTATGTTTTTTATGAATGGTTTAATATTAGTTTTTTTAAATGTAGTTTCAATAAATTTTCATATGTGATTATATAAAAAAATATTTTAAACGGTGGATGAGGTGATCAAACTATAAACAAATTTATATGTCAAATGTAGTTTTCATTTAATGATTACAATGAATCATAGTGAGAATAATAATGTGGGCTACAATGTAATGAAGAAATAAGTATATATAATTTTAATTGAATCTATTATATATAAATGAATAATAATGCATGTAGTTTTTCATGCATTATAGTGGGAGAGAATGAGGTAGATTCCCTAAATGTTCATGTTACACTACTATCATGATGAATAATTTAGATTAATCATGTAAATAGGAGAAAAATACATGATTATTTGTAGGGAATGTACATGAATGTGGGAGGTAATGAGGTTGATTCACTTCAATATTGAATTTTATTACCGTTGAGAAGATTGAAATATAGATACATGATATATGGTTTGTGTTGTTTTTATAGTACAATAGTACATATTCAAACATGAGATGTTGAACCCTACATAATTTTTTGGAATGATCTAGATACAGTCCAACTCAAAATATATATTACATGGTATGTTTCATGTTTTCATTTTTTTGGATATATGTGAATTTTTTATGTGGTAGTGGATGGTCATTATGGCAGTTGATACATCATTTGTGGAAACAAGTTATACTGGTAATTTTTTGAATGAGGATATGATTTAAGATATATTTCTAATGTTTCCTTTTTATCACATTCATAATAAATCATTGTGAGTGGTCATCCAACAGAATCACTACTGGTTTAATGTGCCACACCTCTAATAATAGTATAGAGTAGTAGATGTTTTCATGCCTACATACATGGTGATGTATAGTGGTTATGAGATTTATAATAATTATAATTTTACAATAATTGGTTTTCAATTTTGTTGTGAAAATGGTTGAGGATATATTTTTTATAAGTATATAGTTGTAAATTTTGTTCGTTGTAGAAAGTGGTTATTATTCTCTATGTGCTTATTTTGTTCTGTCTAAGTTTTTTATTTTTATTTTTTTTATGTAATTCATGATTTCACTTGCCTATTTATTTTACATGGATGTTTATTTATTTATTTAAAGACCCTAATATTTACTCATATGTCATTACACCATTAAATTTTTTTTAAGTTTATATTTGAGATACCAATTGAGGTTGAAACCACAATACTAGTCACATTATGGATTATAGATAAGTTACTTATATTATCAATATTTTATATATATATGATATGTATGTATCAATATGTTTGTTTTAATTTTATTAGGTAGTATAATTTCCCTGGTTTTTAGTTTTCATTGATTTTTTGTCCCTTTAATTTTGTCACTAGAATGATTCCACTTTTAATGCTATATACCCTCAGTGTTAGTCCTTTTAATGACATGTAGCTGTACAAGATATAAATATTTGGAAAATTTGAATCAATTTTCATAGGAAGGGGAAAATATGGTAACTATTCTTCTGATTGAGAATCCATATCATGGGAAGGCCTTGGTTATAAGAAAACCATTACAAGGGTGACCCTTACATGTATCACCCTTACATTAATCTATTAATATTATAGAAATGGAAATTTTAAAAAATATGTCAATTTCTTGAACTGAATATAGAAGTCTAAATGATACATATTTGGTGACCCATATCTTATCACCCATACATGGTGGCTCAAATATTAGTCACCCATAATTAGATGCCCATTATGTGCTCATCCGTACATGGATGATTAATATGGGGATATCATTATGTGGGGATCCATAGGTGGGTTACTTATATGTAGGTACCCCTCGATGGAATGAATACATGCTGTGATCTATACGTGGATCACCCATTCAAGGAACTCCAATGTGAAACCGAATATATTGGGGATCCCTTACATGGGTAACACTTATATAGAATCATACTGGTTTGTGAGTGAAAAGTCTTCCAATAAATTAATAATATAACATAAATTTTCCTGAAATATTTTAATAGGACATTTGGGTTTTTTCACAAACTATAAAACATGCAACATGGTCTTGGTGGGGCTCTCACCATCTTTCTAAATTAAGGGTATTATCTTTATTGATTCATATCTGATTCAAGTGATAATTGATGTAGAGTAACAATTCAATAAAATATAATTAATTACATTTAATTTTCCATAGTTTCTTACTCACTATCTTCATATTATTTTTGGTCACTGATACTATGGATTTTGTTTTGATTCCACCCGAGTGTGGTGAAATATTATGGATATTGAGGTATTTTCTTGGTGTTTTTATGAAGGTAATTTATTAAAATGATAAATATAAGTTTTATATAGACTAAATGAGATAGTTTTCCACATGAATATTATATTTATTTTTACCAATTGTTTATGAATTGTATTTAAAATATGAAATGATAATTTGGGTTTTGGGTTTTCTAAAGATTTGGATGGGTAAAAAGGGTGGGGAAAAACCCTTTTCCTGGGTATTTAGTACATAAAAACTAGTTAGTGAGTAAATTAATGTCAATTAAAAAATTATCTTATTCCTTAATGAATAAAAATTATTTCTACTAATAATTTTTTCTACGAATAAATCGAAGTCATATAAATAGAGTTAGGGAATCATATTAATTATTGATGGTTATTCAAATTTGGTAAGATGTCATGTGAGTCATGTGTAGTACCATAGAAGGTAATAAATACATAGTTGTTTTATGGGGAACCTTGAGAATACTATATCTGGATAATGATTATGATATGTAGTATGAAAAAGGTGATCTCACCACTATTCTTGATCATGAATTTTAGTTAATAATTGTTTATTGATTTCAAACACATATGGAAGGACAACACTACTAATGGACAAGAAATACCATTGAGAACAGGCCTGATTCATTGGTTTTAAATGATAAGGACTTGTTTATAATATGTATTACGTGAGATATATAGACCCTCGGGATATAAATAAAATGAAAATTAGTGAACATGGTGGCTCTTGAATATTTTCCCTTAGATAGTTTTTATTGGGGGGGTCTGTTAGGCGAAGATGAGTATCCTGAGTAGGCCATGGGAAGATATTGAGATTAATTATAGTCTCTAATCTATTTAAAATTATAATGATCCTTGTTTTACTCCAAAAATATTTTTGATTTCCTAGCTGGTTATGAATTTAGTAGATTTATGATATGGATGGGTGTTTGAGGATTGGAATTGAATAACCATGTCATGTGAGATGGGATTATGCAATAGAATTATTTTGATGTTAGGGGGGAATATCATATGAGTTTAGTGGGGTTTTAATGTGATCATTTTAACATTATGAGACATTAATCCCTTTTTTAATGTCTAGACCCTAGATATGAATTCTAAATAAGAAAACTCATGTATGTTATCCATGATGTAGTATGAAATATGAGACCATAGATTATGACTTAGTGATAAATTAAACCTTGAAATGTGTAATAAAAATGAATTTGATGCATCAATTCTACATAGAATCATATATTCCATGAAATGATAGTACGATTTAGGGATAGGAAATTGGTAGGATAACATAAGAGATGTGTTATTTGTTGTGATGAGTTTCTAAACTGTGAGGGATTAAGTGTCTTTTATGATGAACTAAAAGAGATTTGATTCCATGATATGTAACTTGAATTTATTTTTGGTTAAGAAATTGGAGTAATCCTATGTTTCTAGATGATAATATCTATTTTTTTCATGGTAAGTGTATGTCGATGTGTTAAAAATTGAAGCAATTGTTACGTTGTAGAGTTTGGTCATAATACTACATTTGTGGATGTGATATGTTTTGTTGATATATGAAGTGTCTTCCACTGGGGTACATAATAGATTGTGTTATCTTATAGGGTGTGTCCAACCACCTAGTTTCTGGATACGATATCAATTTATAGGAATGGAGTAAGAATGACCCTGCATTTCTAAATGTGGTTATTTATTTCTTATTGGGGAGTGTATACCTTTTAGATGGAAATGAGGTGTTTTAATTTTTCATGGTGGGATTGATAAATAACATACGGATCTAGAATTATGATTTATGATTTCATTCACTCCCACAATAACCAATTGTGGTATAGTCTATCCCAATAGGTACATGAGAACTTAAGGAAAAAATGGGATTGGTAATTACCATTCTGAAATATATATATTTATTCAATGAATCTCACTTCTTTATGAACTATGATTATTATCTATATTTTACATCACATTTGTTATTCCCTTTTTAATTTTACTCACACACTATTTGGGTGGCCATGATTGGGGTACATTAAAAGTATCCACTGATCATAGTTTCATGAAGTGTTGTGGTCCAATGTATCATGATCATGTTGGAGTTCTCAAATGGATTTAGATAATTAGATTTGATAGGGATAAGGGATGGTAATTTTTATTCAATTTAATTATATATTTTATATGGTATATATGATCATATAGGTGGGTATTCAGTTGATGTGATTTTTTTTTGATAATTTGACTATATATATATGATTCCATTTTATTTTTTTAGAATGATATTTTTCATATCAAATTTAAATATTCTTTTTTATTATAATTGATATAATTAGGTTATTTGTCACTACTAATTCATACAATGATATGATGGTATATTATCCCCATGCTAACACCGTTGACCCATGTTATTAATTGACAAACTTTAATGTTAGAGGAGGTGTAATAGAGGTCATATTGCATCATCGTTCAAGAAAATTATGATTGATCATCAGTTAGTGGATGTTAAAAAGTGTTATTATAACCGATTATTATTTAATAATATTTTTGGAGAGGGTAAAAATTTTATATAGGATTAGTTTGGTGCTTATGATGGATCTTGGTTTTATTAGTCAAGAACATTTTTTTAGGAATTACGTGATTTAAAAAATACAAGACTCTTATAATCTATTTTTTTTATAGTTAATATATTCATTAAAATTTATATTTTTATTTAGGACATTAATTTTGGATTTTTCCTCTCGATTCATTGGAGATATTATTTTTTGATGGTATTAAATTGGGAGTATAGGATTCTCATGGAAATTTATTCCTATTATTGATATTTTTAAGTATATATGTATTTATTTTTTAAAATATCAACTTAAACATATATTTTGTTTAACCATACAATTTTTAGGTGGAATTTCTTTCCATAGTAGCACATTATCTTCTTCTTGTAACTGATAATGTGGATAAATTATTGAGAAAATTATTGATTAAGACTATTTAGTACCTCTTTTATTGAATTATAGTGACCCTTATGGGTTGAAATAGGGGCATGATGCTTTGTTTATTATTCCAAAATATTAATTTATTTAATTAAAGTGTTCATTAAAATCTATAAGGCATTTTCCAATATTTCTTCTTGGTGGAATTTGAACTAACCAAAAATTATATTTCATTTAAAAATGATACAAATATTGAAGTTATTATTTCATTATGCATATATAGATGAGATCATGTTCATCTAGTGGGATTAATTAATTATAAATTTCCAATTTTGGTTACTACACTTCAGTGGGACGATCACATGGAATTTAATTCTGGATTTGTAGATGTAAGATCTAGAGATAGGGTATTAACACAAAATATTCCAAATTATATTTGATAGGGATGTACTGATATTACTTGATTTGTTGTAACCTATGTGAAACATGGATTATAGACAATATAGGATATCATAATAGCGTTGATATGAGGAATAAGGTATTTTTGATTTTAGTGAAATTATTTATTTTCCTAGAATGTATCAACAATGACTTTGTTATATGATGGTTACCTAATAGTGGTGTTATAATAGGATTGTGAGTAACCATATTAATGGGAAGAAATGGTATGTTCTTATATTATTAAATTTTATTATTGGAGGTGCTACTTGGTATTTATTACTGGATTTCCAATGTCTTTAAACTGTTTGATGAAGAATACTTGAGTGTTTTTTGTAACGAAGAAATTTTTTGAATGAAATATCGGTAGGATTCAATGATATTTTAGTTTTTGGTATTATTCTTTATGTGAAGATGGATTATAATTTTGGATTCCCATACCTAGGATGGTTATAATTTGGGTAAATAGTTCTTATTTTTGAAAAAACTCACATATGGGAATATGACTGTGTGGTTAGTCATAGTATAATTCAGAATCCCAAAGCTTGTTGAAATAATCTTGGAGATGCTTATGGATATATGAGACTTATATGAATTAATATAATGGTTAGTGGTTTAGGAAAAATATCATAATAATTATAATATAATAAAAATTCGAAAATGAGTTGGGATATATGATATGGTGGTGTGGGGATATACACCCTTTGGACATAGATTAGAAAGAGGTATCATATTCTTGTTATGTGTAGTGACTATTATTAATATATTAATATGTAGTTATGTGGGACGTTAGGATTGATATATTTTCCAAAACTATTATTGTATTTATTTCCCAAGATTTTTGATAAAATGGTACATTTACCCTTTGTGGTGAGAGGTGACATCAAAGATAAATCATGGCATCACGGTATGCTTGAGATGTGTTTTTTCCTTGACATATATTATTATGAAGTAATTTCATTAGAGGCTATTGATGTTACACTTGATGAGATATATAAAAAAATTCATATGTTATTTTGAACACCATAGGTTATTGGATAGTGTGAACCACGTAATGGATATTATTTCTGAGGTTGTTAAGGTGTTTTTTTCCAAGTGAATAATAAAAACCTATTGATCAATATTTAAAGTTGGAGCTTGAGTATGAGTGGTGAAACCACATCCAATCATTCTATGTTGTGATGTACATATCTTGGGTCATGGTTCATTTGATTTTTTATCTCATGAATGTGAATATAATAAAACACATATTGTTGGGGGGGTCTTACTAGTCATTGATGTACAATAAATATTATTGGTAGGTTCATGGATGAGGTTGGACTAATAATTGGATGGTTTAGTTTGAAATATACTAATGGTATAATAGAAAACCACCTTTTTCTCATTCCATAGTGCATACTAGAATTAAGATAAGGGTATGATGATTGAATGATTTTATGAATATGAATTGGTAATAACATAGTTTGAGTGAAGGTTTTACGTAAAGATAGATCTGGGATGTGATAGGGCATGTGGTGAGAGTATTAATGCTGGTATGGGTGGATTGAGATCAAACCAAGGTATTAAACTAGGTTTAGGTGTGTAATTTAAGGTTGGTGTTTTTTCATATTAGCATTACAAAGAAAATATGGGAATCATGTTCAAATCTAATTGTGGTTCCTCAATTGGTACAGTTGTGATTTTTTTGCAACAATCAACAAGAGGAGAAACAATTGGTGTTTCTATCTGGAAAATTGTGTTTTTTATGGAAATTTTATTACGAGTGTCTTTAATATTATTATAATTAAGTTATGTATGAATGTTTCAATGTTGGGGAGATCCATGGCTATAAATTAATCATTATGAACAAATACTTTTAGCATGGAGTAAAAATATAAAAATGTATTTTCGATCTATGATTTTTTGGTGTTATTAATTTTAACTGCCTTCATAAGAACCATCTCATTTAGTTGGTGATGGTGGCTGGGGGTGTGATTAAATCACGGGGTTTCTTTGATTGAGGGAAACATGGGTTGTTAAGATTAGATGTGTGTGGGTAACCACCATCACATTTTTTCAACCATGGTGTCAAGTGGATTCAAAACATTTTGTGAAAAGTTTTCCACATCCAAAGAGTTTCAAATTATAATCATGTTCAATGATATGAGATATATTATTCTGATTGTATCATGAATTAAAATCGCTTGTGTATATTATTTCATTTGAAAAGAAAGAGTGACTTTAAATGACGAGAAGTGTAATGGATCAGATTTTGTAAAGGCATGTACCCATATGACATATGAATTTAGGGGAAATAATTTATTTTATCCGCGAATTAAAATAGAGAATTTATGTTTTAGGAAAGTGATATACAATTTATTTGTTTATGATTTGAGCCCCCATGAGTAATAAAATTATTCATAGAGGTATTTTAGAACTAATCATGGAATGGACTTCTCTAATGTGAATTATTTAACTAGGTTACCCAAACATGGGTCTTGTACCCTTAGATGTATATGAAATTATATTAATTTGGAAAATTCATACCCATGAAAATGCGTAATAGATGTCCCTAACATGGTGACTTGTACATAGCCACCCTTAGGTGGTGATCCTTTTTAGGTCACCCTTATTTCCATGTGTGTTACATTGTCACCCATATTTATGACTTGAAAATTATTTTTTATATTATATATACAATTAATTTAGTCATAAAATTAAAAATTATTTAAAAACAAATATATGTGACAAAAATGGATTTGGGGAATCATATTTATGAAATATAGTCATTATAACTTGGTGATAACTTAGTTGAGGCACATGTGAGCACAAAAAAAATGATAAATCCCTAAATTAAATATGTGGTCCCTTCGACATACCATTTTTTATTTAATCATTAATATATATATATATAATGTGATATTTACTCTAATAAGTATTTTTTATCATCCATTTTTATTATATATATTTACGTGATGTGGTATATTTGGTATGGATGGACACATGTGGTAAGGTCCCCAACAGACCCTTTTTAATTCCTTGATTCACTAGACATTGATGGTTGTTGGATTTTTAAATAATGCATGAATTGAGATGTAGAAAACCAACACTTGATGTCTGAGAGATAGTGTCTACTATAAATTAAATTTTAATGATTATAAGGAATTAAATCCCAATGGATTGAGAGTTCAATAGTCTTAGTAAACTATATATACACACGAGACATGAATTAGAAATTAGTACTCTAATTACAACATAATTTATAATTGGAAATAAATTTCAGGATAACATTATTCCATGTATATTATCATTGAATATATTTAATAGTACAATTCTTATAATCCTTGGAAAAAGTAAACAAAATAGGGGTCGGCTCAAATTCTCAGTATGGGTTAGGTGTATTAGAAACAATAATGAATAAATGAGAATAATAATTATGTTATGGTAAATAAGTGAACACATATATCATTTAATAAACAAACTGAGAAGTTATAACCTAAAAAATATGTCAATGAAATACATGATAACACATTCCATCCTCATACAATAAATGGAAAAATAATTATGGTAATGTAATAAACAAAAACATTTTTATTTAATTGATGAAATAAAAATGAAATGCATCCATAGATTTTATCATGTAAAAATCTATTGGATAATAAACAATGATTCCAAATGAAATTTATATGAAGGAATATTTTAATTATTTGATATATTATATCATGATATATGTTATGGATATTATCAAACTATAGATAGAAGCCCGTTTAATTTTGTCACATTATTTCTCTCATGATAACCTATCGAAGCATGAATGAGCTATATAATGTCCGAGCTACACCCATCATTTCATGTACAAAGAATTTGTCACAAAAAATAATCATTTTAATCAATAGATAATATTACTTATAAAATATCCATATTGATTAAATGTTATAGATTAATGGACAATTCCGTAGTTAATAAAATAACTATCAATGTATGAATTTTATGTAAAATTATATGAAGTTTAGGAAATAATAATATAAATCCTATATATACAATGATATTAAAGGATATATTAAAATTAAAAATGATTATAATAAATTTACTTTTTAGACATATTGTTAAAAATAAAAAAGGGAAGTTATATATCAATGAATATCATTAAAAACATTCTCTATGAGAATAATCCTTACACATTATAAAGTGTCACATACCACTCTGAAACATTTGAACAATAATCTCTATGATGGTATGACATTAAATGAAATAAATAAATTCATGAGAGTAAGGGTAGTAATGATATACCCAGAAAAAGGTAAGTTTATACACCATGTAAAAGTAATGTGGTGAAAAATAACAAATATGTTTCGATGCAATGTAAATGGCGACAGAATCCAATTCCATTATTTTAACAAATAAATTAGAAGACCCAAAAGTAATTATCATAAAATGAAAATGTTTACTAAAATGAATATAAAATAATTCATGATATATTATATCAAAAGAGTATGTATTAACACCACACAAAGAAGAAAGTGGTGAATATGAAATTTATCTCCCATATTTAAAAATCAAGATGATAATCTCTTACCGTGCATTTGATTCATCTCATGTGTCTTTATATTCTTGAACAGAAACCATATGGTAATTATTTAATTTCATGAAAAACACATTAATATTTATAATAAATTTTATTTCACTAATTACCATGTTGTATACAACCACATAATCAATTAAGTTTACATTTAGTGTTTTGAACATATTCTGTTTATGTGTCAAAAAAAATATATACAGGTCTGTAATTTTCAAATGGGGAATTAAATAATCATCACCAGAATAATAATAATGGAATATTTTTCATATTTATTCATCAATTATTATTTTTATACAAATAATTAAATATGTTAAATAAAAATGAATCAACGTTATAATCATGGAGGTGGTAGGTTGTACTTATTCATGAGTAACATTCACATTTTTCAATGATCATTATATAAATAAGGTAGGTGTAATGATATCTCAAAAAAATAATAAATATATCATAAATAAAATATTATTTAATCATTTATATATATATAATTATTGTGATGGAAGCAAATGACATAACATTAAAGATTCGATAGTCCACACATCCAAGACTGATATTATAACTTTTTGTGTGTGTTATGATCTAATAAAAAAAATTATATATATTAATTTTAAAAAAGGGAATAATTTCATGAATATAGTATATATGATTTCTAGGTCACTTATTTTTAGTTAAAATCAGTCTTTATACATTCCATGTATCTTGTGAACTAACCACATCACTCTTACATGGCGGTAGTCCACACTTCAACAAACAACGTTATCAAATTCCCAAAAACTGTAGTGCATAGAGATATGTGTTATAAAATATTTAAATAATTTTAAAAAAATTATAAATATCTTATATAAATTATATAAATATACTATCCATCATAATTTCTATCAATGGATGGTGGTAATGTAAAACAAAAAACTATTGTTTCATGAGGCGGTAGTTCACCTTACACATAAACAATATGTTCATTACCCTTTTGACTAGAGTGTTTGTAAGTGATGGTTGAACAATTAAAATAAAAAACAATGAACTATATTTATAATAATAGTTTTTATATAATGGTGGACTAAAAAGTGTTTAGTGAGTGGATATTGAAAATAAAAATAAAAATCTTAAGGATGATTGATATCTCTTATTCGGGTAACTCATTTTGATTTGTACCAAAAGGATTCCATAGAATACATCCTATACGAGGGGATGATTTTAAGATTATAGAAGATAGTTTTAAGAGGTATTTGGGATGATACTATCCTTATTGATGTAGTTTGATATTTGTTAAAAAGGGAGAGATATGTATGAATTTTTTAAGGGAGGAAAATGATACACTAGGATTTTTTTAAAAGAAGTTAGGTGTACCGACATTTTACCTACAAAATCATAAAAAAACTGAATAATGTAAGGTTAATGAGTGATTTATTTTTCTAAAATGGGTGTTGGATATTTGGATATGTTATTTTGTCACTTAAAATAATACTTAATTACCTATTTAACTTAACTTTTTCTTTAATAATGTTCATTAATTTTAACAACATTAAATATTATTTTTGTTAAAAAACAATGTTAAACAAATTATATATTTTATTTTATTTTAATTCCAAATATGGAATCCATTTTTCCAAATTTGAATCATATATTTGGATTAAATTAAATTAATTTTTTACCCCTAGATAGGATGAAATTGAAGATTTTTTATGTAATAATGATTGAATGTTTTCGTTGTATTTATAGTCAATTTCGGAGTAAAATTGATTAAAAAGACCAAAGTTGGATTATTTTATAAATATTTTATCTAAATAATTTTTAACATGAATTTAAAATATCATTTATCCTTATCAATTAATCAGATGAGAATGTAGTTCTAAACTAAGACTTAGTATTTTTCACTATTCATTTAAAAAATGAAATATCATCGAATAATACAAACAAATCGCCCTATACTAATTTATTATGTTCATATATAAAATATAATGTTTAATTTTACATATATAAATATCAAAATTTCCAAAAATAGAATTTAAAATAGTTTCTCAATTAAATGGTGACAATAATTCCTTAATAAAAAATACTTGTTTTTATGTGTAATATTATGTATGTTTTTATCATTGGATTATCAAATGTATTGGAGGAATATCAAAACTAATTTATTGAATATATATATATAATTAAAATCACTAATTAATTGTAATTAATTTAATATATTAGGGTAAAATATCATTGTGAGCATAAAAAATAGTTTTCTACAAAATATTCCATTTATTTTCAATGGGATATTATATTCATTTATAATTAATTTGTAAGTAATTAATTAATTATATATTTTTGTATCCATGAAATTTCATCATTTAGTTAATACTATTCATGATGGTTAATTTGTGACTTATTATATAAAATAATAATATTTTAATAATATGTTATTGTTCAATAAAACAATGTATTACGTGTATTGCAATCCACTGAAAAGACTCTTTGTTGCGTTAAATGTATGGTAACTCGGTGTAATGTGAATTTAAAGATATAAAATAAAATTAAATAATTTAATGTAGTAAATATATTAGAAATACTTGTTAAAGTATAATCCCTTATGTCCATTGTGTTGTGTGTCATACACACTATCTAATACAAGGTACTCTTTTAGAATCATTATGGTGTTACATGAGATATATTGTCCCATATAGTTAAAATGGATTTGAAATGGACGATCAATGAGTTTCTAACATAGGTTCCATTAGACTCACCATTTTAGTAGAATATGTTATTCTATTATACGTATCTTAAGTAGGTCATGATGATACCATGAGATTCTTTGTAGCCTTTATTATTATTGAGATGAGTGTGGGATGAGTGTTCCTCCAAAAAAATATGTGTGTACCTACATGCGTATTCCTATTGAAGAAGTTTGGTATGGTTGGGTATGTGTGTACGAAACTAGTATGACCTTTAAATTTGGGATAGGATTTAAGAATAATCATAATAATTATTCCATTGGGGTTTACTCTATGATTCCAGTGAGGCTGGAATGTGATTATATTAATGTTACATGACTTTATACCCTCTGAGTTATGGGTATGACATGGGAGATAAGTTTGAGAAATGGGAACCCATGTCGGGTATCTAAGATAAGTGATGGACTACGAGTTATTTATGGGTACCCTAGTAATGTGTTTACCTTAGAGTTGGGTAGTGAATAAGATAATAATGTTTCAAATCTAGTTGGAACATTTTATCATAAGAATCAAAATCATTAATATAAATTGTCATATAAAGGGGAAAAATTGGAGATGGGTAATGGCTTCACATGAGTGGAAATACAGTGGTAGATAATGTGTTCTGTCTAATGGAAATGGGAAGACAATATTATCTAATTGTATGAAATTAATTCTTTTCCAAAAGAGTGTTGTAATAAACTAATGTTTTAAAATCCAGATACCTATTTCTTAGCATTGTCCTTGTTACAACATATGATTAAGTTGATGATATTTGTTTTATAGAGGTATGTGATCCCACTATTGTCATTCAATATCTTTTATGTGTTTCCCAAATGGGGATTGAATTCCATTAGGATTCCATAATGTTTGTGTTTTTCAGTATAGTATGTGCCTACCCTTGAGTATGTAGATGTAACATAAATTTCCCTTTATAGTGTGTAAACTCATTGGTGTATCTATATTAGTATAATTGTTAACTTGAGTGAATTTTTTGTCCTAATGTTCCGTATATTTTTATACATGATTCCTAGTGGGGTCTTTGAACTACTCTGGGTTCCATATTAATTCATTATGCATAGTGTTACAACAACACAATCTAAAGAACTTATTTCCAATGCATGGTGTCATGTTATAATGAAATTTATTTACATGAAATATTATTTTTAATTTGGAAATGTATTTATTAATTATTAGTATATCATTTATGCATAAAAATTGCGAATTTTAAAGGTTTAAGACCCCATTTCTGGTTCATGAATGTTTGGTACCCACACCCTCCTGAATATGTTGTAGCACTTGTTTACCCATGTAGACATTACTGATCATAGGTTATAGAAATGATGTGGCCAAATATTCTAAGATTGAGCTAAGTATCTTAGATGATGTTATATATTGGGATGTGATGAGGAAATAAGATAGTGGTAGAACCTATTTTATTGAAACTCATTTATTTATTTGATATATTTAATTTACTCTGTGGGAAGTCATTTATTGTATAATATTATAGCCATGTGATCATGAGGTGGTATGGTTATGAATTAAACATTCTATAACATATAGGTTGTTTAATATATTCCTTTTAAAATGGTTTTTTATTTTGATGATATGTTGTTATTTATTCAATATAGTTACTAACCGTAATATGGGGCTTTAGTCTCTACATGATAACACCGGATAAAATCAATACTTGTTGAAAACCTATGCCATTCGGGGAGGTGTAACTGAGGTCATGTACCATCGTTAGATTAGAAATTGAATAGTGGTGTTCGATTAGAGGATGTCATAGTCACCAACCTGAGGCCTATTGTTGTTTGTATTTCAGGGTCACTAAACCTTCATCATAGGTTCTTGAGCAGTTACATTTGGTGTCATTAAGAGAAATTTTTTTTATATTTTTTTGTAGAGTAATGGTTGATATTAGAGTACAAAATTATTGAGGATTTCTTGGGATTTTAATGGAAGTAGTGATTTTCAATTCTAATGTTTGATTTAGACCAAATACACCCACTACGATAAAGATATTTAGGGCCCCTTGTTATTTTAATTAATGGATTTGGAACCTATAAAAATTTTTATATAAAAAAATATTTTTTTCCATGTGAAATAATACATTGGTAAATAAATAATATATATTATCTCTATATAAGATAAATTCTGAATATTAAATATTATTTGTTCTTATTATTATGTATTTTATATGTTAAATATTTTCAATTATAATTTTACTGATTAAATTAATTTAATTAAATTTGTAATTTATTATTTACTATAAATAAGGGTTGATTTAATGTTTTTTGAGGCGTGGATTTGATTCTGTGATCCCTGATACAACATGTTTCCTAATGAATTCATTTTTCTTTTTTATGATGAGGTGAATTGAATTTTCACATATTTATCTGATGTTATTTTATTTATGAATCATTTTTATAGTGTTATTATATTATATAATTATTGGTCATGATATTATTGATAAGACATATCTCTATTATAGAGTATTTTCTTCTTCAACAAAATTTATTAATTTTAGTACATTTTAAGGGGTGTATTTATTTTGAAAAGAAAAATTTTATGAGAAACTTTACCCTCATTATAATTTATAGAAATGTTTTAGGAAGTTATTTCAAGCCTGAATTTTAGTTATTTAATTTCTAGTGTAGAAAATTGAAAATTCATTTATAGTGATAACCTAATAAAATAATAATATTGTATATGATTAAATATTATCTTTCCATTTCATGAGTGGATATCATTTTTTTGTGAAATATTTATGTGTTATATTTTGAAATATCCCTTCCAATTGTTGTAGAGTTTTTAATGTGTTGAAAAGAATGTGTAGGGGTGAGATTTTAATCATTATTTTTGGATAAAATGAATAATTTTAATAAATTTTGTGTTAATTTCAATGAAGACACTATAATATATTTTTCAAATCATTTTGTATGTTTCTAATATTGTACGTATGGATGTGAAAAAATTTCACCATATATATATTATTAATGAATGTATAAATAATGGTAATATTATTAAATAATTTTTATTTGGATCATGACAAGTATGATGTATAGTAGTAAAACAATCCAATTTTACATTTAAAATGTTGAGTCTTGTTACTGAAATTAATGTGTAATATGTGACGATTTTTTTTGAAAAAGTGGATGAAGATGTTTGGGTGTTGCATATGGGATGGTATTTTATGAATACCTAACATAATGTATTTGAATAATTTTTTGGAAAATCTATTTTTGGATCATAAATTTTCATTTTATGGACTCCCATTATCGAATAATTATTTTATAATTCTTTTTATGATAATATGTTATATTCTATATATTTAAAACTGGGGTAAGGTGATTTCTTCTGATCATGTGTCCTACTACTATTATTTTCTATTTTTTATGTTATTTAATTGGAAGAATAACGAATTATAAATGGATAATTATTTAATTTTGGTATTTAAAAAGTTGTTTGGAGATATGAAATTTTGTGATGACGTTATTGTTTTTAATTACAAAATGGAACGATATAATATATAAAAAGTTTTTTATTGATGTGTTTTATAAGTGATTATATGTTGGGATTTATATGATTCCATTTTTATGATTTATGTGGCCTTAGTTGAGGAATGATTTGTCTAGTTTGGGTGGTTGGAAGTATTAATTTATGAGGTTGTGGTTTTATTCATTATTTTTATGTGAATATATATTTTTTGATTTGGTAGTGAGTTTTTGGATAGTTTTGTAGTGGTGATGATGTTTTTTCCTGAAATTCATTGTTATTATGGTAGTGGTTAATGGAATATGATTTTATTTGAAAATAGTGGCAAGATTTTTTATGTGGAACGAAACGATCAAGTAGATTTTTTGGGTCGTCTTATTAGTCATTTATGATGGGAATTATGGTTTCCTTCCCTTATTGGGGTGCTGGAATTTGGGTGATGTGATTATGGTGGAATGATATTATGATTACCAGGGAGTAGTGATGCAGTGTTTTGTGAAATTTTTGGGGGTGATCGGGTATGAAAATACAGTGGATAGGTTAAATATTTTGCAAGTAAGCATTCTTATTCTCTATGATTTCTATATTCATTTGGGGTTTATTATAAAATTTAATTATATGATTGAATGATATTTTATAATTTTTTATATAGGTGATGGGAAAGAAAATGAGAAAGAGAATCCTTTAGAGATATCCTTTCTAAAATTTTATAGTCCACAGATATAAAAGATCATTCATAGGGCCTCCATTCATGATGTTAGTAGTTGATTGGATGATGTTTTTGTTAGCATGGAAGTGGTAAAACCCCAAATAGATTATCAATTATGCCGAAAAATGTATTTATTTTGAATTTAACTCTATAATATGGTATATGATACATGGAGATAACAATGGTATGTCATAAGGATATTTTCATTATTATTTTTAAATAAAATCATTTTTTATTGTAGTTGTGTAATTACTAGAAAATTATTTTGATGATTTTGTATTGGTTTAGATTACAAGAATGAATTGGAATTGTTTTAGGGGATTTATTTAATGGTTTCAACATTTTATAACCATTGCGAGGGAAAATGTGAAGAATTTTGATTTATCCTTATGGATATATATTCAGGAATCTGCCAAGAAACTTTATTATGTGTTTTTGGATGAAATGATAGATATAGAAAATAATATAAAGATAATGTTATCTATAAAATATTGTTCTTATTAAGGCCCTTACTAAGCGCTTAAGAAGATAGGTAAGACGTAAGTGATTGGAATTATTTAGTGTTCATAGAAGATGACATTTTAATACACTTATGATGCTATAGTGTGACTAAGTGGTTTGGTGATAAGTTTCTAGATGTGTACTATGTCAAGTCCATAAGTTTATATGTTATGTAGTTTGTTTAGGAACCATATGTATGAATAAACAGATAAATTACTATTTTAATTATTTTTTCATGTCGTGTTAGTTATGGGAATGTTTTTTGTAAACATTGTCCTTTATTTGTTACCACTAATGTATATTTTTAAATCATTTTAAATACACAATTAATTATAAGTTAATGTTCTTGTGTTTCTATAAAAATCAAGAATATTTATTTTTAAAAAATTATTTGGTAGAGTATTTCATTAAATTAGTATGTATTTTTAAATTTGGTCAATGTGATGGGGGTGGCTGATGGGGAGTTGGTTGCGAGCTATGTTAGTGAATTCAATGATTGGATTCACAGAATATTGATGTCTTCATTTGAGTGGCATCTCTCAGGGTAGAAAGGATTTCTATGTATTAATATAATCAACATAGAGGTAGTCTTGTGGTCCACCCCTACCTCAGAGGGTTTGCAGTGAATTTATATTATTTGATATATATCTCTCATTGGAGTCATTGGTTAGTGGTTGATGTTTTAACTTTTGGGTAAAGTTTTTTTTAATAAAAATAATAATGTTAGTGGAATTCATTAAAAATTAATAGAGCATTCTATCCTCTTACATTTTATTTTTTGGTTTTTATAAGTCCCTCTAAGAGTTTTTGGATGAAAACATGGAGTTTTAGATGAAATTTCATTTATGGGAAGTTTTGTTGGTGTTAAAATAAATTTTTAAGCATTAATGGTGGGTTTTAATTTTTTTTAACATTTAAAAAGATGAGTTGTGTAGCATAGTGGATTTCATTATGACATGGGGGGTTGATTTTTGGTCTACTATGAAATTGTATTATTTTTATGAAATATAATATAATGGAGGGGTACATTCCATGATAAAATTATGAAATGGATCTAGATGATATATTATAGATACAATGGGGGTTATGATTCCTTAAATTAACAATTTGAGGGAACATTATAGAAACTCCATTAGAGACATCAATGATTTTTTATACATTTAATCACTATAAAAGAAAAAAAATTAAGATATGGGTTGTTTATTGTATCTATTTTGTTGTTCTTGAAGTGTTCATTGATATACATTCTATTATTCAAGGTTTTTTTCCAATATTTTCATTCTTTCTCCATGGCTTGGTATGTGGATTGTATGACATGACATATCGTTAGACCTAAAATTATTGTTACTCTATAGCTTATTTAATGTTATGTGGATATGAGACATGGTTTATAAAGTATAATTTTACCATAGACCTTTATGGAGTAACATTTAAGTAATTTTTATGGTTTTGTGTTTTACCCAATACATGTATCATAGTGTGTACCCTTAAAACATGGTATTCTATTTTTCAACATAGACATAAATTAGAAAACCCCTTCAAAACTATTATTAGTTCTATTTATTTTTTTATATCTTTGGTAACACCATGGATTTTTTTTTGATTTCATTTAGTTCCCCAACTCTTTGAATTTTATTTTTATTTCAAAGGATAATTCTTTTCACTATGTGGTAGAATTATTTCATAACCTTCAATGTCATATAATTTTTCTTTCATCCATAAGGGATATGATGTGATTTGTATTTATTTTTTCAAGGGGCCAATTTTCATATTTATGTGAGGTTTCCCTTATGTTTTTTGGTATCCAGGTCTTCTTCTTCTCCTCCTCCTAGAATAAGGAGAAGATTGTGAGGAAACAATTGAGTTAGGTTATTTATTAAACCATTTTCTATATTTTCATAAGTTTAATATTGTACATTAGTGATGAATTCCCTTCTAAATGATTTGTTATCTTCTTATTATATACTATTTGTTCTTCATTTATCATCATTTAATGATTATAGTGTTAATAAAGAACATTTGGGTAATGGTCTATAATTATGAATGAAACAGAATGAAGATTTGGAAATGGATAATGTATAAATTGAAAAGCTAAATGGGGTTGTGATTTTATTAAAATTTATATGATAATTTTTATATGTTCATTATTATACATTTTTTTGTTGTTTACTATTTTTTTCGGAACATTGGATAATGCAGTCTCCTTTATAAATAAATTATTTCATGATTTTCATAAAAAAAATTCCAAGAAACTGAAATTGATTATTATTATTTAAATCAATAGTTTAGGATTTTTTTGGTTTTTAATTAAATTTTTTAAAATGAATGTACTATATTTCTTAATATTTTTCAATGAACATAGGAAATAAATATTATGAAATAGTAATTTGATAAGGAATTAAAAATTAATGTTTATTTATTGATTGAATGTTGATAACATCATAAGATAAAAACATATTTCTAAAAATTATAATGGGGATATGTTTGATAATGTGTTATGATTTATTGTTGCTTATTTTTATTTTTTTTTTAAATTTCCATATGATTTTATGATATTAATGTTAATAAAGATAAAATAAAAGTTTAAGATGTTAAAAAATAGAGATGAAAGATTAATGTATGATTTATTAATTATGATTTTATTATTGGAAAAATATAAAATAAATGAATAAAAATATGTTGTTTTAATAAATATGATGATGGAATACAATATAATGGTCAGTGGAATATTGAAATTCATTTAACAATTTAAATTCATGGGAATGGTTAGAATAATTATAATTATTATTGGATGGATTAATTGAAATAGGGTATGACATGATGAACGATTTTTCATGTGTGAATGAATGGACTAATATGTTTAATGATGTAGGTAAATGAAAAAAAGTAGGAATGGGTAATATTTTAAAACCAAAAGACACTCTATATAGAGTTTCCCAACATAATAATGCTTAATTGTTCTATTTTGTAGAATATTTGTCCATAAAAACATTATAATAATGATTTTTTCTATTATGTTTTGATAAAATAGTGAATGTGTTTATAGGAAAACAATTTTAATAAATGGTGATGATTTGGTTGTACTTTATAGTATATAGTTCATGTCAATTGGTTAACAATATAGTTCATTAATGAATTCTAATATTAGTATGTTTATGATTCATAATGGCTTGACATTATTAGCATAATAATTTTCGTTTGATTCAATTTCATGGTACTGAATGATGATACATGGTGGGAGTCAATCATTGAGGGTATTCAGAACAAGGTTAATTCCGTTCATGTTCCTGATACTTTAATATAACTATTATTTAATTGTTTTGGATGTGAACTAGAAGTTATGGGAGGGGGAGTACATGGAATATGTATTTAATTAGGATGATAACCTTTATGCTTACGTTACCATAACGATTTTCAGCTTGAACTGATGAAACATATTTTTGGTTCTTATTATGGTAATGATGTAACTCTATTAAATTGAATATGTGATGGGGATCCAATGGAAGGTTGTGGTAGGTAGCCATATTATTCAACCCACATGTGATGTGATTTGGTATTTTATTTCTAGTTATCATAATAAATATTTGGTGATCTGATATGTTATAGTGGATGACGAATATTCATGTGTATGCATGGTTTGTGGATATTTTTTTAGAGGATTTCTATGTGATTGTTAAATTCACGATGACATATAGTTATCATGGAATCATTCTTTCAATCATAATTAGATATAAGGAATAGTAATAATATCATCATGATACCAGTTCAAGGTCTAATGATAACGTTGAATGGTTATAGATATGGTTGTATTTCATCCGGGATACATGGTGATGGTTGATGATTATGAAATTTTTGATATTTTTTAGTATTGGTTATGGAATTTTTTGGGTTAAGGGTTGTGTAATTGGTGTATCATAATGAATAAATAAAGGGATGTATTTGTAAATAAATCCACATTACTCGACATGGATGATCCCCAAAAATTCAATTCTTATAGTGTTCCTAGCCTTGAAAATAGAGGATACATTCTACTTGGAAGCAATAGTGATTTCGTTATTATTGAAAACATATGGGTATTTGATCATAAAACTATCAATAAGGGATCGTTCTGTAATATAGTTGATCAATTGATCACCTATGAAACATTCAATAATAAGATTTACTTCTACTGCTCTTTTTTATGTGAAGAACAACTATCCAGAAAGAAGAAAGCTCTAGAGGAACATTGAATTTTGTAAAAAAGGAATTTAATACAACATTATTATTCTTAGTGATTTAAATGATATAATTTTATCTATTGAAATATTTGGTGATGTTCATCCAACTCCCTCATTAAACAAATTCATTGATCGCATGGAAAGAAATAATCTGATTGATATTAATTTTTTTGGAGTGAAATACACCTAGTATAGAATGCACAACACCCATATGATTTCTAGAAAACCTTATCGTTATCTCTCTAATGATCAGTACCTTGATAAATTGGATTCTATATCATGAATTACTCCGCCAAATATTTACTCAGATCATCAACCAATATTGGTCAGCCTTATAAATAGGACCTCCAAGAGAAGGTTGTGTTTCTTCTTCAATTATTCTTAGTCCTATCACCCATATTTTAGGAAGTTGGAGTCTAATTTCTTGATTTCTAATCTTGGTGGAAATGATTCCTATTATTTTATCATCAGGTTGAAGCATTTAAATTAAAATATATAGAGTTTTTTCAATGGATGATTAAAAAAGATTGAGAATGATATTGTTTTTATGGTGTCACCTCTTGACCAGATTTAAGGTGATACCACTGGCTCTGATTTGGAGGTGAATTTACAGTATGAAATTGATCACTTTGTTAAGATGAAGGAACTAGCTGTCATTAAAGATAATATTAAAAATGATACCTTTAATTTTATTCAAGTATGGGTAAATAAACACCATGTTCAAAAATTCTCTCTATAGAACCAGGAAATCTTGAAACATACTAACTCTCATGAGAGATTGTGATATAATTATAGAAAATGAGGAGTAACTTGCAGATCATATTGTTTCTTACTTTGAAAATCAATTCAATGGTCCAAATTTTAATAAGGACCTTCAGGAATGAATCATATTAAATATGGTTAGTAATGAGGACAATAGTAGACTCAATAGTATTCTGTTTGACTTTGGGATATGTAAAGAAGTTTTCATCCATATACCAGATAGTTCCCCAGGACTATATGGTTTTCCCCAGGACTATATGGTTTCACTAATGTATACATTCAACCATACTATGATTTTATTTGTTTTTAAATTTTCATGATTTTCAAATACTTTTTTTATAGGTGTACTACCCCATGTACTTAAGGAACTATTTTTAACCCTTATTACCAAGGTTGAAAATTCACATGAGACTAATATATCCAAACCCAATGCTCTCATAAACACCTCCTACAAAAATATTACCATGCTCATTTCAAATAGTTTCATGACCCGACCCTACCCGGCCTCGAGCTGCAACTACCCCATGCCCACCTTCATAGTCTAGGGGCTGGCAACTAGCGCCAAAGGCACAATAACTTAGGGAGGCCTTTGCCTAAGTACATGTACACCCACACACAACACTCTCAATGAAAAAGTGCAGAGTAAAAGGGAAAAGACAAGTAAAGTAAAGGGAAACTGCTATAAATAAAACACAATGTGCATCGACCTATAATAGTACAAAGCAAGTGCTGAAAGTAAACTGAAAAGGAAAAAGGAAAAAACATTTGTCCATCCAGAAAAGTGCCACAACCCAGCAACAGGTGAACAAAAGCAAAAAAACTGGAAGGGTCCCCCACCTGGAACCCGACTTCGACCACTGCACACGGTCCAAGCTCCCGAACTCTTATGCTCCGCTGAAGTCACGACCAACATGTCTGTCGTCTGCAGGGGTACACCAAGTGCGGGTAAAGCCCAAGCAGGGGTGAGTATAAAAATACTCAGTAGGATACCCCGAAGGCTCGAGGGAGAAACAAAGGAGGTACCATAGGGGGAGAAGTAGATCGAATAGGTGAAAGCAAATAAGTACAACAGAGAGTGCAGTAAATAGTACAATAGAGAGTCCAACTCAACCCACCAAGAGGAAAGAAGGTAGACTCGTCCAGGTATAAGGAGTTGGAAACGGTGAGAAGATGAACATCCCATGGAGTCTTCACTACCTATAGTAGGAGAGTAGACTCGTCCAACCATGAAAATCTAGACATGGAAAGCACGTGGCATACCCCGGGTGTCTTCGCCTCTCCTGGAAGTAGAGTAACCAAACCCAAGAAGTGGGTACCAGAAACAAGGTATATACATATCGGTATTCTCAAAAAGAAACCCAAACAAGATCGTAAGGGGATCTCCATCCCATATATCATCTTAAGAAAGGTGAGTCTCCATCAGTCCTAGAAGTAACACCATCGATGCCCAGAATCCCACACGTCTTCCCCGAACTGCAAGTCAAGGGGATCAAATTACCGCACCTCGACACTATCCGCTTTGGGCGGTACAGACTCGCCCGCACGGCTTTAGGTCATGTCCCAAGGATGTGTCTCGGTGGGGAAAGTGCCCTCGTACTTGAGAGTTTCGGGATAAGTCAAACCACACCTCGTTGCTACCCCATAGTCGAGAAATCACTTCAAATTCAAGGTCGTTCCATCACTGACCCGTACAACTAAGGGTCATGCTCCAGTAATCACGGAGGAATGCCATAGAATAACCTAGTAGAAATAACTGAGTTTGGAATGTCAACTGGTGTCCCACTGCCCCGCCCTACTGGAGCGTACTTCATAATATGATATCGGGTGACCCACTGCCCAGCCCCGCTGGAGGGTAAACCCTAATACATCATCAGGCGACCCACTGCCCAGCCCTGCTAGAGGGTAAACCTGGAATAAGTTGTCAGGCGACCCACTGCTCAGCCTTGTTGGAGGGTAGACCTGGAATAAGTCGACGAGTGACCCACTGCCCAACCCTATTGGAGGCTAAACCCGGAACAAGTCAACAGGCGACCCGTTGCCCAGCCCTGTTGGAGGGTAAACCTCAAACAAGGCGATGGGCGACCCACTGCCTAGCCCTGTTGGAGGGTAGACCCTCAAGAGTCGTCGGGTGACCCACTTCCTAGTCTCTGATATAGGTTAATCCCTTTAGAAGTCCATTGGCAACCCACTCCCCATCCCTGCTGGATGGTAAACACGAAGAAGTTGACGAGGAACCCACTGCCCAGCCCCGCTGGAGGGTAAACCCAGAACTGCTCTAGCCATCTCTACTGGATGGTGCAACACTGGCCAACCGACCACAGAGTGGGTATCCCACAACCACCCGACTCCGGATCAAACCCGGGGAAACCACTCATCCCTGCTGGTCAAAAAAACGATCACAGAGTTAGGGGAAGACTCAACCCAGCTGGTCAAAATTCAAGAACCGAGGAACCCTCTACGTCGCGAGGGGTAAAAATTATGTATAGCACACGACAGACACATGGGGCCCACACGACGTGTGTCCCCAAGTTAACCCCAACCAAGTGCACAAACATTCTCAGGTACAACCATCCACATGTACCTCCCTACATTCTCGCATACTCCCAGAGTATGCCACGTCTTCAGCCCAAAGGATAACATGCACACGACACCCAACATCCACACGAAGGGCATAAGAATAACAACTCCAACTTGCCACCACATTGGCCCAGACACGGCCAACTACATCTCTTCAAGCATACACATCACTCACACAGGAGTGCACGCGATCACATGCCAAGGGTCTGCTACAAACACGGTAAAAGAAACGCCACCAGGGCACCTTCACAATTCCACATTTAATAATATCGCGCAAGAGGCTCCACACAACCAAACGGATCATGATGTTGTAATCCTCACGAAAAAAACACACGAGATAGACTACTTACTCGCCTCAAACAGTCAACCGGTGAAGAAGACACTATTCACCATAACCAACCCATGTAGGGCCCACCCCAAGATTCTGAAACTAAAAAAATAGAGCAGACCACTGTGATCCCCTTGGAAAAACACACAGGATTGAATACTCAATCCCCCAAAATGGACACCCGATGAAAAGAGAACTATTCACCGTAGCCAAGTAGGGTGGGACCCACACCAAGTCCCCGAAAAATGTCGGGTGAACTGCGCCATCACAATAATCTTGGAAAACATATCAAAATCACTACTCACTTGAGTAGAACGGATATCCGGAGAAAAAGATGCATTCCGGCGCACCGCACATGGGTGGTTCTTCGTGGGACCTGCACCCCGGTCTTGAAGCACAATGAAAGGATCACACCATTGAGATCCTCCCGAAAAAGTACACAAGTTGGACTATTCACCTGTCCAAAACGGCCTCCCGGTGATAGAGATGGAAAATCACCGTCAACGCCCAAACGGTCCTCGTGGGGTCCGCACAATCGTTCGGAAATAGTGTGGGTGGATTACACCATTTCAATCCCCTTGGAAAAACATCCAGAATCGACTGCTCGGACGCCCTGAACAGACGCCCGATGAGAAAGTCGAAAAACGCTGCTCGCAGCTCAAAAGACAGGCCGTGGGTCCCACACGACAACTCCGGCTTCAACACTCAAAACCACCCAGGAAAGCATTTCCCTGTCACCAGGGTCCCAATGCCGCTGAAGGTGCTCAAAATGGACGTCAGACGCATTTTCACCGTCCAAAACAAGGTCCCCCGAAAAAATGACAATTCAATTAAAGACGCGTCGCGCCTTCAAGCCCCTTGTTTCGGGAATTAAATTTTTTTGAAACCATCTCAAAACGTCCCCCCCCCCCCCCCCCCGCCCGACTTCTGGAGTTCACTACCGCATACGACAAGAAAAATGGACGTCCGTAATGAAAATTACGGACATCCGAAGAGGGGTCGAATTCTTCTTTTGGGCTGGACCGGCCTGGGCTGGCCGGCGGCTTTGCCGCACGGGCCAAACTGAGACTAGCGGTCCATGTGCAGACCGGCCAAGAGGGCCGGTCGCGGCAGCTGCGTGAAGGCCGGCCAAAGGCGGGTCTTGTCTCCCGCGCGTGGGTCGCACACTGCAACCCCGCAGACGTGGCGCACGGCCAGCTCTGCTGAAGGGAGCCGCCCCCCGCCGCCGCGCCTGGAGCCCGCAACAGACGGCCCTGGTGAAGCTGCCGCCAAAGGCCCGCTCCGCCATGCGCCTTAGCCGCACCACCATCCGAGAGCCCCGCCGCCGCCTCCTAGGGTCGTCGCGCCGCCGCTCAAACCCGCTGGAAATCAAAAACCCGCAAACTTTGGCAGATGATTGCGGATGCCATGTAGCTCGAAATTTGAATCCGAAAGATGTGTTGGAAAGGGAATAAAATCTACTAATAATTCATAGGATTTGTTAGAAAATCTGACAGCAATTAGACGTGATTAATCGAGCTCAAAGTAGGTGTGGGGAGAATGAAACAAAAATGAAAAATCCTACTTCTTGGGTGTTGCCGGAGCTGCCTCACCGGAGTGGAGGAGGAGAGGGAGGGATACCGCCTGCTACTGTCCAGGTGAAGAATAAGATGAGGGAGTGGGTGGGTTATGTGTTTAAATAGAAAACACTTAACCACCCGCCCATCGGCCCGAACCCGAACTCTCGACGGGGTCGAGATTAAGCCTACCCTAGGCTAAAATCTATGATATGAACGCAACGGAGGTCTCAGAATTTTAATTTGAGGCCCCATTCAAAAGTTATAAAACTAAACGCCCAAAGCCGCCAAATTACAAAAACGCACATGGAGCCATTTTTCACAGATGGGCCGCGCCCGCAAAACTTACAACCCTACTAGGGTAAACGACCCACACTGAACTCAATGGTACCCTCGGTTTTCCAATCCCAGCCACCATTTAAGAGATACTTGAATTAAGCCATTAAACATATACATTAATTAATTTAATTATTAATTTAACATTCCGGAAGTGGGCTAGGGGTCCAAACGTCATGCGCCAATAAGTTTTATGTCGTTACTAGGGTAAACTCCCCATTCTGGACCCATCCGCACACTCGGTTCTCTGACCCAAAGTACCATTTATGAGTTATCCCATTTAATTGGTGGTCTCAGTGTGAACACACTAAAAATCTAATTTTAGCCACTCAGGGGCTCAGAATCGCACGCCGTCTGAAGGCGCTGCTCTGGAATAATATCAATAATATTCCAAAGACTTTTGCAGAAAAAATGGGTTCTAACATCATTCCATCCTTCAAGCTTTTCTTCCCGGAAATGAAAAACCAGAGAACAACTCAGGGTACTAAGCCCACACCTGGCTCTCCCGTACCCAAAAGTAGTCTCGCACAGCTCTACGCCACCGCACACAGACCAAAGGATTTGTTCTATTCACGCGAGGTATTCCCTCACCGATGTCGTTCATAGGAGCACACACACCTCTTCTCGGGTGAGTCACGTGGGAGACGTCATGCACCCAAACCAGCCTTTGGGGTTAGGGAAAGGCGGTAGGGAACCTCTCCATCCCTCTGCATGGTCTCAAACGGTTCGAAGGACCTCGTGGGTAGATCATGCCCCTGACCAATCCTTTATGTTTCATGTTGCGACTGGAATCACTGCCCTCACCTGGAATAAGGCCCGGTGATTCCCTCCTTCAGAATATCCACATGGTGAAAAACTCAAGGACATATGGTCATGAAAGGTTCCACAGTCAAGGCTCTCTTACATGCTCGAATGAAGAAGGAATCGACACCATAGACTAGAGAAAAATGTCCCATGCCTTTTACCTTACCAACACAGGGTTACACCCGACGCCCTGCGTCACCCTGGTAACACCTCAAGCAAGGAGCAGGGAGGAAAGAATTCCACACACAGAGTATAAAAATTCTACAACAAAAAGTAGAAGAGCTATAGAGAATACCTCTTACCACCTCATGCTCTACAGGATCGTAGACATCCAATGCTCACAGCTATCTGCGGTCCCAACTGTCAGCTCCCAGAGCCTGACGTGGACCACCTAGTGGTGATGGGAAGACCTCGTAAGGTCATCCTCCACTACCAGTTCCTCCCGCACTTCTTCTAGCACCACCTCTCTGGGCGCTTCTCTGGTCATGGTGCTGCCTCTGTCGTGGTGGTGCACTTGCTGCATACCCGAAGTTCTCTGCATGCCTGGTCGGGCAGTCCCGTGCCAGGTGACATCACCCATCGCTTGCATAACACCGACTCCCTCCGGGCTGCACGGGTGCCCTCACTACCACAAAAACAGTTTTTCGCAGCACCCTCCTTTATCAGCGCTAACGAAAAAGCGCTAATAAAGGGGGGGTCCCTTTATCAGCGTTTTTTTAGCGCTGATAAAGGCCCCCCCTTTATCATCACTTGTTTTGTAGCGCTGATAAAGGGCCCCCCTTTATCAGCGCTTGTTTTGTAGCGCTGATAAAGGGGGGCCTTTATCAGCACTTTTTTAGCACTGATAAAGGGTCGGCTTAAAAAAAATTAAAAATATATTAATATATTAATATATAAATATAGTTATATAGTTATATAAATATAATATATAATTTTTAAATATATTTTAGATAAGTATAAATGTACATTTACACTTATTATACTTAATATATAAAATATTTAGTGAAAATGATTTCTTAAAAAATTAAAAAAATACTTTTAATTAATAATTTGATAATCATTATGGAGTAATAGTCATTTAATAACAATTTGAGGACTAAACAAATTAAAAAAAATTAAAAAAAAGATCCCAAATATGTTGAATACACAACCCAAACTTCAAACGGCCATAACTGTTGATCTGGTTGTCCGTTTGAGCTCTACCACATATCAAATCGAAGCCTGCGATGATCTCTACATTTCCATGACCGGGGATTCCCCGGTCAAGGGATTTTGAGGCCAAAAGAGGACCAGAAGGCCTCCAAAACTGAGTTTTTTGTCGGGGTACCCAGATTTTTTAACATTTTGTGGATTTTCAAACTCATTTAAGGGGGTATTATTGGCTTTTCTTGGCGGGGACTGAATTTATTCCAAGGTATTACATTCATATTGATATTATGTATTTGAAATTTCATCCTTTTTTATAATGAACTTCTATTTATAATCAAATATATAACTATATGTACATATTTTTTATATATTCGCACCTAAAAATTAATTTTTTTAAATAAATAATTAAACATATTTACATATAAAATATATTAGATTTATCTAAATAATAACTAATATCCAATTTATTTAAAATACCAATATATGAATATTTATATACCTATATATTAATCTAACTATATATATATATTAATCTAACTATATATATATATTAATCTAACTATATATATATTAATCAAATAACTATATATATATTAATATAACTACTTATATATATATTAGTATTACTATATATATATATTAATATCACCATAAATAAATATATTAATATCACTATATATATATATTAATATAACTATATAAATATATATTCATATAACTATATATATGTTAATATAACTATATATATGTTAATATAACTATATATATATTAATATAAATATATATTACTATACGAATAAATATAACTAAATATATATATATATATATAAATATATATTAATACCACTATATATATGTATTAATATTACTATATATATTATAATATAACTATATATATATATATATTATAATATAACTATATATATATATTAATATATATATATATATTACTATACGAATAAGTATGACTAAATATATATATATATATAGATATCATGAATTGGAAAGCAAATCAAAATAGAGTAGTGGTAAAGGCATAGGCACGCAGGGGGGAGGTCTCAAGTTCAAATCCCGGTGGAGGCAGGGGTGCGCGCGCATGGGGAATATTGGAGTAAGCGCTGTTAAAGGGTGGAGGGGGTGCGTGGGGTGTTGTATAGGGGCCGAAAAGCGCTGTAAAAGGGGGGGTTCAAGCGCTATAAAAGCCCCCCCGATTGACAGTATTTTTTGATTTTTTTAATTTTTTTTAATTTTTTTTTTAATTTTTTTAATTTTTTTATATTTTTTCAAATTTTTTAACTTTTATCAGCGTTTTTTTTAGCGCTGATAAAGGGGTCCTATATCAGCGCTTTTCGGAGCGCTGATAAAGGGAACCCCCCCTTTATCTATGCTGGCTTTATCAACGCTTTTCTAGCGCTGATAAAGGCCATTTTTAGTGCCGATAAAGGCCGTGTTTGTAGTAGTGCCTCAGGCACCATTGTGGTATACGACCATGCCCATGAGTCCGGTTATCGGAAAGCCACCCGCGTCGAAGTTCTTCTTGTCGACGCCCGCTAGCTGCGACAGACGTCTCGGCTCCAACGTGTCTACTGCCACCACCATATCTAGAATGTGACCGGATACTCTCTGTCACCAGCACCTCCTCTAGCACCCCGAAATATGTGGAAATGCCCAAGGGTACTATGACATCACAGATCTCTTGGCGGAGACCCTGCTCAATCTTATGCACTCAGATGTTGTTGTTATGGACCATGTTCAGGTAAAAGCGTGCATGGTCTACGAAACTAGTCCCGTACTCGGCCACCATCATCCCTCCCTACTGAAACTGCCGGAGATCCGGAATCCGAACGGAGCGTAAGCAAGAGGGGAAAAACACCTCACGAAACAACAACTAAATGTAGCCCCACGAAAGCGACGACTCTTCAAGAAACTGAGTCACCAGACTCATCCAACGCCAAGCTACTCCACAAAAAAGGTTGGCTTCCAAAGCCACCATAAGATCTGATGGCATCTGCACAAGCCCGAAAATTCAAACCACTAGCTCTAGCCAAACCTCTACTAGCTGAGGGTATGTCTCATCACTAAACCTTAGCGGTCCCTGCCGCTGGAACTCACGGAGCGCGCTCAACCTGCGCTCAAACTCAGCCTGCCCCATTGAAGCTTTCTGCTACTCAATAGGTGGGGGTGCTGCTACCAGCCCACTTGGAGAAAGGGGCTCGCATGATGGGTCCTAGACTGTGGCCTCGTATCTCACATGGTCGTCATCACGAACCAAAGCTGGTATTTTGGCTGGATGTCTTTGCAGAGACATCCTTAATATTATCAAGGAGTTCCACAGTCAGATGAGCATATATGTATATACCAATAACAACGATGGGGATCTGAATCAAGAAGGGTAGTCAAAGACTCAATCCTATGTAATGCACAAACCAACTTTCCCTACATTAAGTGTCTCAGCATGCCGAGTTGACAAGCGGGTTATCAGGGCCCTGGTGAATAGATACGCCGGCCGCCACACAATCATTGGAATCCCTGGCCTAAGAGCCTCTCTCGAGACACGTTAACACTGTTTTCCTAAATCCCAACAAATTCCTTTTACTTTAGGGATGTCCGAACAATGTCCCATGGAACGAACCACCTTTTATGGAACTTTTTCATGACCCAACCCTACCTGGCCTCAAGCCGAAACTACCCCAAGCCCACCTCCATAGGCCAGGGGATGGCGACCTACACCAAATGCACAATTACTCGGGGAGGCCTTTGCCTAAGTACCTGTACACCCACACACAGCACTCTCAATGAAAAAGTGCAGAGTAAAAGAGAAAATAAAAGTAAAGTAAAAGGAAACTGTAATAAATAAACCACAATGTGTATCGACCTCTAAAAGTACAAAGCAAGTGCTGAAAGTAAACTAAAAAGGAAAAAGGTAAAAACACGCACCCAACCAGAAAAGTTCCAGAACCCAGAAACAGGTGAACAAAAGCAAAATAGCTGGAAGTGTCCTACACCTGGAATCCGACTATGACAACCACACATGGTCCAAGCTCCCAAACATTTATGCTCCGGTGAAGTCACGACCAACCTGTCCGTTGTCTGCAAGGGCACAACATGTAAGGGCAAAGCCAAAGCAAGGGTGAGTATAAAAATACTCAGTAGGATACCCCAAAGGCTCGAGGGAGAAACAAAGGAGGTACCGAAGGGGGAGTAGTAGATCGAACATGGGAAAGCAAAGGAGTACAACAAAGAGTGCAGTAAAGAGTACAATAGAGAGTCCAACTCAACCCAACAAGAGGAAAGAAGGTAGACTCGTCCAGGAACAAGGAGCTGGAAACGGTGAGAAGATGAACTTCCCATCAAGTCTTCACTACCTATAGAAGGAGAGTAGACTCATCCAACCATGAGAAGCTAGACACGGAAAGCACGTGGCATACCCCGTGTGTCTTCGCCTCTCCTGGAAGGAGAGTAACAAAACCCAAGAAGTGGGTACCGGAAACAAGGTATATACATATCTGTATGCTCAACAAGAAACCCAAACAAGATCGTATGAGGATCTCCATACCATAGATCAGACCATGAAAGGTGAGTCGCCAACAGTCCTAGAAGTAACACCATCAATTCCCAGCCACCCGCACATCTTCCCCGAACTGCAAGTTAAGGGGCTCAAATTACCACACCTCGACACTATCCAATTTGGGCGGCATTGACTCGTCTGCACGGTTTTAGGTCGCGTCATAAGGATGCGTCTCGATGGGTAAAGTGCCCATCACACTTTAGAGTTCCGGGTTAAGTCAAACCACACCTTGTCACTGCCCCGCAATCGAGTGTTCTCCTCAAAGTCAAAGTCGTTCCATCACTAACCCAAAAAACCAAGGGTCCCGCTTTAGTAATCACTGAGGAAAGCCACAAACAAGCCTTGTAGAAAGAACTGAGTCTAGAATGTCAATGGGTGTCCCACTGCCCAGCCCTGCTGGAGGGTAATTCATAATATGATATCGAGTGACCCACTGCCCAGCCCTGCTAGAGGGTAAACCCTAATATATCATCAGGCAACCCACTGCCCAGCCCTGCTGGAGGGTAAACCTAGAATAAGTCGTCAGATGACCCACTGCCCAGCCTTGTTGGAGGGTAGACCTGGAATAAGTCGACGAGTGACCCACTGCCCATCCCTATTAGAGGGTAAACCCGGAACAAGTCGACAGGCGGCCCACTACCCAGCCCTGCTAGAGGGTAGACATGAAACAAGGCGACAGGCGACCCACTGCCCAACCCTGCGAGAGGGTAGACCCTCAAGAGTCATCAGGTGACCCACTGCCTAGTCTCTGATAGATTGTAAACCCTAAGAAGTCTATGAGAAACCCACTGCCCAGCCCTGCTGGAGGTTAAACCTGAAGAAGTCGATGAGGAACCCACTGCCCAGCCCCGCTGGAGGGTAAACCCAGAACTGCTCTAGCCATCTCTACTAGATGGTGCAACATTGGCCAACCGAACTCGAAGTGGGTATCGCGCAACCACCTGACTCCGGAGAAAAGAAGGGGAAACAACTCAATCCTGCTGGTCAAACAAATGAGCACAGAGCCAGGGGAAGACTCAACCTTGTTGGTCAAAAGTCATGAACCGAGGAACCCTTTACGTTGCTAGAGGTAAAAAGTACGTAAAGAAGCACACGACACACACATGGGGCCCACACGACATGTGGCCCCAAGTTACCCCCAGCCAAGCACACAAACATTCATAGGTACAACCATCTATATGTACCTCCCAGTGTTCTCGCATACTCCCAGTGTATGCCACGTCTCCATCCCAAAGGCTACATGCAGACGACACCCAACGTCCACACGAAGGAGGTAAACGTAACAACTCCAACTTTCCACCTCATTGGACCAGGCACATCCAACTACATCTCTTCAAGCATACACATCACTCGCACATGAGTGCATGCGATCACACGCAAGGGTCCGCTACAAACACGGTAGAAGAACGGCCACCAGGGCACCTTCACAATTCCACATTTAATAAGATCATGCAAGAGGCTCCGCACAACCAAACGGATTATTCCGTTGTAATCCTCATAGAAAAACATGTGAGATAGACTACTTACTCGCCTCAAATAGTCAACCGGTGAAGAAGGAACTATTCACCGTAACCAACCCGTGTGGGGCCCACCACAAGATTCTGAAACTGAACAAACATAGCACACAACTGCGATCCCCTCAGAAAAACACATGGTATTGACTACTCAATCGCCCAAAAAGGAGACCCGGTGAAAAGGGTACTATTCACTGTAGCCAAGTCGGGTGGGACCCAGACCACGTCCCAGAAAAAGGTCGGCAGAACTGCGCCATCACAATGCTCTCAGAAAAACACGTCAAAAGCACTAATCACATGAGTTGAACAGATATCCAGAGAAGAAGATGAATTCTGTTGCACCACACACGAGCGGTTCTTCGTGGGACCCCCACCCCGGTCCCGAAGCACAACAAACAGATCGTACCGTTGCGATTCTCCAGAAAAAGTACACAAGTTGGACTATTCACTTGTCCAAAACGACCTCCCGGTGATAGAGATGGAAAATTACCGTCAACACCCAAACGGCCCTCATGGGGCCCGCACCATCATGCGGAAATAGAGCAGGTTGATTGCACCATTGCAATCCCCACAGAAAAACATTCAGAATCGCCAGCTCGCACGCCCCGAACGGACGCCTGATGAGAAACTCGCAAAATGATACTCGCAGCTCAAAAGACGGTCCGTGGGGACCACACCTCAAATCCAGCTTCAATGCTCGAAACCACCCTGGAAAGCTTTTCCCAAGCGCCAGGGTCCCAACGCCGCTGACGGTGCTCAAAATTGACATCAGACGCGTTCACGCCGTCCAAAATAAAATCCCCCAGAAAAACGACAATTCGCTTAAAGACGCATCGCGCCTTCACGACCCCTCGTTTCAGGAATTAAATTTTTTTAAAACAATCTCGAAACGTCCCCCCAGCTTCTAGAGTTCACTTCCGTAGACGGCAAGCAAAACAGACGTCCGTAATGAAAATTACGGACGTCCGAAGAGGGGTCGAATTCTCCTCTTGGGCAGGACCGACCTGGACCGGCCGGTCCCCCCGGCCTAGGCCGGCCCGCTGCTTTGCAGCGCATGCCGGCCGCGAACCATCGGTCCCCGCACAGACCGGCCACGAGGGCTGATCGAGGCAGCTTCGTGAAGACCCACCAAAGGGGGGTCTTGTCTCCCGCGCGGGGGTCGCAATCCGCGACCCGCGCACGTCGCGCACGACCGGCTCCGCTAAAGGGAGACCCCCCCCCCCCCCCCCCCCCGCGGCGCCTGGGGCCCATGGCCGGCCGCCCTGCTGAAGCCGCTGCTAAAGTCCTGCGCCGCCGTCTGAAGCCCCGCCGCCGCCTCCTAGGGTCGCCGCGCCGCCGCTCGAACCCGCCGGAAATCGAAAACCCACAAACTTCGGTTGATGATTGCAGACGTCACGAAGCTTGAAATTCGAATCCGAAAGATGCATTGGAAAGGTAATAAAATCTAATACACTCTCATATGAGTTTTTCAAAAATATGACTGCAATTAGACATGATTAAAGGGGATAAAAGTATGGTTGGGGAGAATGAAACGAAAACGACAAATCCTACATCATGGGCATTGCCCGGAGCTTCATGAAGAGTCTGCCACCGCGCCGCGCCTCGCCGGAGATGCCTCACCAGAGTGGAGGAGGATAGGGAGGGCTCCCACCAGCTGCTATCTAGGAGATTAAGAAGATGAGGGAGGGGTGGGTTAAGTGTTTAAATAGAAAACACTTAACCACCCGTCCGTCGGCCCGAACCTGAACTCCTGACGGGGTAGAGATTAAGCATCCCCTAGGCTAAAAACCACGCTCTGAACGCAACGGCGATCTCGGAAATTTAATCCAAGGCCCAATTAAAAAGTTATAAAATTGAACGCCTAAAGTCGCCAAATTACTAAAACACCCATGGATCCATTTTTCCATGACCGACAACGCCCGCAAAACATACACCCCTCCTAGGGTAAACGACACGCTCCAAACTCAACAGTGCCCTCGGTTTTCCAATACGAGCCACTATTTAAGATATACTTGAGTTAAGCCGTTAAACGAATAAATTAATTAATTTAATTATCCGTTTAACGTTCTGGAAGCGGGTGAGGGGTCCAAACGTCCTGCGCTGACATGTTTTATGTCGTTATTAGGGGAAACACCCCATTCCGGACCCATCCGTAGACTCATATCTATGATCCGATGCACCGTTTAGCAGTTATCCTATTTATTTGTCATTCTAAGTGTGAACGCACTGAAAATTTAATTCTGGCCACTCCGGGGCTTGTAATCGCACACTGTCTAAAGGCGCTGCTCTGGAATAATATCAAGAATATTCCAAAGTCTTTTGCAGAAAAAACTGGGTTCTTACAAATAGAGTCACAACAATTTCGAATAATTTTTTTGGGAACCAATATGGATTCAGGAATGGAAGGAATATTTAGTATTGTATTAGTACAACTTCAAAATTTTTGAAATTACATTAAAAATATAGATATGGTGGATGTATTACTCTTAATATTGATATCATTGCATACTTTAAAACCATGGATTCAGGATACATTTATATGGTGCTTCACTTATTATGCATCAATGAAATTATCAAGAACTTTGTTAAATATATTTTTTAGTCCTGTCATATTTTATTGTATATTAATGGTTTGACAAAAGGTTATTTCACTTACTCAAAGGGTGTCAGGGAAGGTGACCCCATTCTAAAATTCTTTTATCCATAGTTGAATATTAATTGAGTGGGATTCTCTCCTATATGATGGATTAGAGCCGACTCATTAAATTTCAGGACTTGAGGAACGTGGATTCTTATACTCATATTCTATATGCAGATTACATGATCATTTTTGAGAAAGGTAATAAACGAAACTGGAAAATTTTGAAAAGGGCACGCATTCCTTATGAACAGATTTCAGGGCAGACCATAAGATGGAATAAACTGTTAATGTAATTTTTAAAGAACATACCAACATTTTGGATAGTGAAAATTATATTAGACATGGGAATTAACAATGTATATATTCATATAAAAAACCATAGAGTTTCTCTACTCTGGGGTGACCTAAGGCCTTTCACCATCTTAACATTTCAGATCAAATGAGGAAACCGATTTCTTCATGGAAATAGAATTCGGTCACCATAAATGGTAGAATTTTTTTAAGAATAGTATAATTTACAAACCGGTGCATTCCTTTATGATTTACAATTGTCATACCTCTATTAAAAATCAGCGTTTCGTCTTTATCATGAATTTTATGTGGAGTGGCTACATCCTTGAAAGGTAATTAGTCATTGTTTCTTGGATTGAATGTTGCATACCCATTAATAAGGGTGGCCTAAAACTCAAAAAATCAATGTATTCAATGAGTATATTCCTGACTAGGTCACTTGGAACCTTCTCAACAATGAATCTATGACACTCACCTTTCTCATAGAAAACTTCAATAATAATTTTAAAAATAGTCACAATCCTTATATGGTTTTATATATTTATCCTTCCAAAAAATATTCTTATACTAATATTATGTCTCATTCAAGATATATTTATTGAGGGGAGTGACCTTTGAATTTATGGCTTAAAAATTTAATGAGATACACTTATATTTATTTAGTTGATCCACAACATATACCTTTGGATACAAATGTGTCTATTAATGTATTCTTGTCCCTTCCTAGTAGGTAAATGTATGGGAACAACACCAACCTCTGCAACATCTATAATTTTTCACAGAGTAAGGATAATATAATATAAGAACTTTCCCTGAATGGACCTCCCGATACCGAATCTTTTTATCATATACATTTTGAATCTTAGAATGAGATTTCCTGGCTATAATATTATGACTAGTCTTTTATTTTACAATCCATACTAACACTAATTTGGATAATTTCGCCTAATAAATTTTCTAGTATTGATTGGTTACAATCCCATGCCAATTTATTGTGGTCCTGATATAGGTTATGAAATCCACACAGGTGAGATATCACACATTTATTCCGGTCTTGTAATGTTTCTTAAAATCATGGTAATTATCTAAAGGATATCATTAAATTTCATATCCCTGATAGTATCGATAGCACTGCTCTACTTGAGTACAATATAGCAGTATAATCCACACCTCAACTTAAATCCATTATCCCAGATACTGTAGAAGAATATGTACACATCATCTGGACTAATCTTAATGATTTTTCACATTAAAATAAATGTTTCCTCAAATAGGAATCTCTATCACTCTTCATATCTACAACCATGGAGGCTATCAGTCTTTAGGTAGGTCACTGCTTAAAAAATAAATTTTTTCATGATGATTTGGAAAATCATTGTGCTTGAGCAATACATGAAACAATGTGTTATATTAGATGTTTTCTACAAGGTCCCTATACAATTTCTGATTAAAATAAATGTTGATGGAGCTTCAATAGTTATCCCAGGACAGGCCGGTGGTGGATCTAGTTATAAAGGCCTCACCAGTAAAGCCCTTGATTGTTTTTTAGAACCCGTGATACCTCTTCCCCACATGATGCTAAAATGCTCAATGTTATACCTGATATAGAAATTTCTATGCATAAACACATGGGTAACCATTGTTTGGAAGGATACTCCACCACTATGGTTTAAGAAATTCACAATGGAGTAATACATAAATCTTTGAAGATCACTGTAAGGTGGAAGGATTTTTTCACATCTCTCATATGTTCCTATTACATTATCACTCTTGTCTACCGAGATGATGACTTCATAGAGGATGGGATCTCTCAAAATGGTATCAAAAGGGATCTGACATGGTAAAATGATCTTTCTACGGATATGATCCCTCTTCTTGAAAAATATTTTAATAAAGTCCCTTCTTTAATACTCATTTAATATTTATTAATTTTAATAAATTTATCTTGTCCAGTTGGAAAACACACCCCCTCTAAAAATATATTTCTATTATTTATATTATTATATTGTTATAATATTACTCATTCATAAATATATATATTTTTTTCAAATATATTTTGACATTTTCAGTTGGATAACCCTTCTGGGTACTCCCAAAAGCACAACCAAAACACAGATTTCTATATATTATTAGGCTAATGTGATGGGTGTTAGAGAGTTATTTTTATATTTTGGATAGAGTTTAGGATCAAATTTTTTAGTATTTTCATGATTATATATATTATAATTTCAAATTTCATTTTCATATTGCGAATCTATGTTTTGGAGTGTAATTTTCAGGGTGTTCACATGTTGGTTTTTTATTAGTTGTGATATTTTTTGTTGTGATAATTCATATTTTCATTATTATACAAATAGTTATATTTTTTATAATGTGTACCATATCATTATACAATTATATTAATTTTATTTCTGGTGTTTATGTTTCTATGATGAGGTCTCAAAAATGGACCATAGATTTATATTGGAGGATCATACTACAGTGTGGAGGCCTTGGTGTAAATGTATAGAACTGATGTAGAGGTAATTTTATATTATCATGTCCTGAGGGGTAGGTTTACCTTTTTAATGGAACTTGAGTGGTGGCTATGATTCATATATTACTTCTATCTTAGTGAAGGGTAGAAGGATTCTTTGATAAAAAATGAAGGGAAGGCATACTATGAAGACAAGTAGAGTTAAATTGTTGCGTTTCATTTAATTTTGTGTTAGTTGGGGCATAGATCATGGATTTTGATGTAGCCTTACTATGTTTAAAATATATACTGATGTTGATGGTTCCATAAATTTAGGTTAAGGATTGAATAAGATCATTTTATGGTACAATAACATTCATTAAACAATATTTTATTCTTTAAAATATATTAACTATAACCTATCTAGTGGTGTTTCACTGTATACACTTAAAAAAATATGGTATAAAATCAAAAAATATATTGAAACTTACCACTTACCTAACATGTCTATTGACAATAGGGTGACCAAGTTGTATTTTAGAAGGTCTTTCAACCCCTCTTCTTTGGTTTTAAAACTCGACATTAATATATTGATTCTTAGTATTCTAACATGAGTTTCATTCTTCTATAATCCTTTTTCATTATCATTTATTTGATAAAAAATGATACGTTTTTATAAGGGTTTTTATGGTTCAAAAAAGTTATTTAAAGGAACATTGTGTTCTATTTTGTTGTTATGTATTTGGTGTGGTTATGATATTGTGGATGTTACTTCATTACATTATAATTTTGAAGTGATTTATAATGTTTTGGTTAGTTTTTGGATCCATATAATATATATTTTCTCCAAATTTTGTAAAATAACATGATTTTTCCCTACTTTAGATGAATGATAAGAATCTATATGAATATATAGATATATTATATGTGATTAAAATTAGTGGGAATGAGGTGGAATTGTATAAATTTAATAGTTTTCACTTTATGGTCAACATTGATACTATATTTCAATAACTTGATGCTACTATGATTATCAATTGTTGTTATTGTACTATATATCCCATTAATGGGAATTATGAAATCTTGTTGGGATTGATTTTATTCTCTCACCATTTATAAAAATATAAAAACATGAATACTAATTTAGCTGATTGGCTAAAAATATGGTAAGTCTATAAGGATAAAACATTAATGTGATGATGAAATGAAATGAAATATCATTTAAAACTGGAATAACGAAAATAATTTTCAGGTGATTTTATAATATGTGTGGTTTTATTTGTGATAAATATCACATGCAACTATATAGATTTTCTCAGGGTTTTATGGTGCTGGTGGTGATTCGCTCAAGAATTATAATATGTTAATATATCATGGTTTTGGTAGGTTTTATATTGAATATAATTAGAGATGATATGTGGTGGCAGTTTTAAGGATATTAATATATAATGGCTAGGATTATATAATGAAATTGTATTGTGATGTGGAATTATTTTTTTGAGGTGGTTGGTATATAATTTTCTATCATGTGTGGCAGTTTCTCAATAGGTATTTGATGTTTTTTTAAAAATGTATGGATAACAGAATGAGATTGAATTAATCATATAGTTATTGATTTATTATTTAAATATAATTCAAGGTTTTCTAAATAAGTGAGTAATGGTTGAAATAAATTATACTCTAAAATAAATGGGTTTTCATTAAATATATGATGTATGGTGATTAAATATGCAATGCTTATTTAATTTTCAACTATTTATATTTGATAAATATGTATATATAGAGTGAATTCAGGGTCATGTCTGTGGCTATTATTTTCATTGAGATGCATTTTGTTCTGGATGAAGTTGGAAAAAGACATCTTGGGGTGATGTATTTATATTTTGGGACATAATTATGTTGTTGATATAGAACAATGGATTCGTTATTATATTTCCTTATTATATATGAATTTTCTAGTCATTTATACATGCCTCCCACTAGAGATTGGAATTTCAAGTTAATTTCCAATAAGGAATTTTGGTTCAACGTGTTCTCCCCATAATATCTTTGGTATTATTGATGATTGACTAGTTATTAGTGAACTATAGTAAAAATGTTTCAGTAGGAGGTGCTTTATATGGTTCAAAACATAGTTGATGTAAATGACTTATGATTATGGCTTAATTACTGGTGATTCATATTGAAGATGGCTTATTTTTTGGTGACACATAGTGATAATCGCTTAATTACTGGTGATACAAATGTTTGATGGATTATATTTAGTTATAGTAATTAAAATAATTATTTTATGGGTTATACATGGTAGGAGGGAATGAGGTTAATATCCATAATTTTATTTATTCCCTGCCTTCATAGATATTAGATTCATGGATTTTTATGATGTTATGGATATATAATCAATATGAATCATTTTTAGGGATCCAAATATATATATATATATATATATATATTCTCATGATATTTTTTTTCATGAAATGATTTTCTATTTGGATAGCCTTCACTGGTGATTTTTATTGGGTAATACCCTCTTTATATACATGAATATTAGACAACTTATTCCATAGAAAATAAGTAGTATATTTTATCATTTTTCATGAACATCCTGGAGTTTTATTCAACATAATACATATCTGATTCTGAACCTAAAATTAATTTTACTTTTTCATATCATTAGGGTTATTTTATAGATTTTTATTTAACTTACTATCATGGTGATTCAAATAGGTAAAAAGTGGTTTCCTTAGGATTCAATTTGAAATGTTTTTTGGATATTTTCTTTGTATATATTTTCTTCTATTATTATTTGATGTAATTTTATATTAATATGGTTGGGTTTTATTTATGCTATTCACCCTATATATTTTCCTTCACCAATATTTTTATTTAATTTCATTCCATTTTATATTTTATATCCTCAGTGGTAGTCACCAGCCTAGTACCTATTTTATGGGGGATTTAGGGGGCATACCTCTTAATTGTTGGCCCACGAGTGATGCTAGTTGAGTTGGGGTTGTGATAGAGTGGTATTAAATAGTCTGGTTGAGAGTAATGATGGAACTTCTGGTTAGTGTTTTATTAAATGGTATAGTAATGAAACAGTATCAATAGAGATCAACTCGCAATAAAAATTAGAAATTAGTTGAGACACATAATTTTAGGGAATCGTTTGATCAGATGTAGTGACCATAATATTGTTTAATGGTACATGAGAAGTGAAAATTTTTGGGGTTTAAAGGCTTAATAGAGGAACATTAAACATGTATTTTTATGTATATGATTAAAATATGATATTAGGAAATGAAAATGAAATAAAATAAGTGAATCTTAATATATTTGATATTACATTGATTACGATTTCCCTAGATAATTTTTCTAACACATGTATGATTTTAGTCATCCCTATGGTGTTTAGGGAGGCTATGTTTAGAAAAATAATCCATACGGTCATTGAATGACAAATTTGATTGAGAAAGATGATTTTTTGATGGTGGTGTTATGTGATTTCCAAATAAAACAGTCTAAAAATGTTGGGGGGGGGGTATCATCGATATATAGATATATTAATGGATGTAGGTAATTGAGATAACATTGATCTATATTATAGCCGAAATTGATAATTTTTTTGGTTGGGGATTAAAGATATTCGAGGGATAAAACATCATTATTGAACGTTTTACAAGAGAGAATAAAAGGATTCTAATATTTCCTCGAATGTTTTTTTAATAGTGTATTATCTAATTTAATTTTCCTCATTTATGGATGGAATATAGAGGTAGTAGGTACACTCTATTCAATAAAGGATCATATACAAGATGGACCTTGATATTAGGTTCAAGGACCTACCTCATTCCTTCCAACATGTTTTTTCGGAGGAAGAGTTTAATGTGTGACATCTCATGAAGTAATTAATACCATCAACCAGTTATAAACTCACTATATTTATTATTACATGATAATAAGTGTTTAAAAACATGTGTATTTTATCTAGTGAATGGATTTCAATGGTGTGTCTCAAGAAGTTGGTTATTATAGTTTCATATGGTTTGAATAATCAAAAGAGGGATCGTAATAATTAGGACAATCGAGGATCCAATTGGTAGGGAATGTACATCTATATTATGTTTGAAACTTGTATGAATTTAGATGATTACAAACACCTACATGGGATCCCCAGTTGACATGTTTCACTAATGGATGTTTTTTTCATTGTTAGTCTTAGTTCACAACCGGTCTGGGATGTCAATATTTCTATGGGTGGCTAAAATACTTTTTGAAAGTACCAATCATATATTTCCCCAAGAAAATATTAACTATATGGAATACTAGGGTTTACATTGCAGTTGGGTTAGTAGTATTATAATCCAATAAGGGGAGATGGAGCTGGAAGATGTCAACCTCTTGATGGTTATCACCCTCAGGGAGCTGGATTAGAGCATAGTTTACGGGGTCAAAAAAAGTGAGGAATATGATGTGGGTGATGAAAAATGGATACTATGGATAAGATAAAACCAGAGGGGCCCCATGTTTTATGCATTAAGAAATTTTTTTTTCAACATTGTTGTTTTATTTGTTTGATTCTAGATACTCACAATTATATACATTTACATTGGTTCATGTATTATGATTTGTAGGTAGATACATTATTTCCATAAGAATTATCTTTAATAATATGAGATCGAGATGTTCCATGAATCCCACCCTCCCTAGACAACCCTCCTAATCTATAAATTAATGGTTTGAGATAATGAAATCTAATACCTTCCTCAATTATGGCCTTTGATGGAGACTAGGAGATCAATATAAGTATATCACATATGCATTGAATGTACCAAATACAAAATTGGATCAAGAGAAAATAAAAATCAACCATAAAGAAAATACATCACATAATATATGTATAAAACAAAAACATCTCACAATGCATGAAATATTTAAGCAGGTACAAAAAGGCCTTAATTTAGAAACCGAATAATAATACCTATGAATGTTACTCTACAACTAATCCAGAATAAGTTTTGGTAGTTTTTGGATCCATCGTTGAAATCCTCATTGAGATCTAAATTTTTTTTTCTATACATATGGTGAGAATAACATGTTTACACAACAAGGTCATACTCATGATCCAATGTGTATAAGTTAAATGGTAAATTATTTCACTACTGAACAAAAAATAGAACACAAATGCACTTAAGTGGGTAAATTGATCAATTTCATCTTTAGCATGATGTACTCCCAAAATCTAACATTCCAAATAGTAATATAATATCAGATCAATAGAAATCATAGGCACTACATAATTGATTCCCAATTGATTTTCTATTTTCACTCTGCATTGTTATTTATCTTATGAACCCTTCCCTTATATGCATATTTCATCACATAACCACGCATATTTGATGTGGGTGTTTATGAATACATTCCTACTCCACCAATTAAATTGCTAAAATCTAGTTTTATCATTAATCACAATCACAAGAAATCCCCATAAAATCACTTCACAACCACATCACATAACCGTTGTAGTAAAGAATCATGAAAATAATAGAAATAAAATGTGTTCAATCCTCTTACAACACATGAATCCCACCAAATATCACATCCTAATAATCACTAGGTAATCTATAACAATATTCTTCATCATCCGTAGTAAATCTCTAACACTGATCAATATAATTAATAGGCAATCTCAATCACAAACTGATATCATCAATTTATAATAACCATGCCAACCCATATCATAATTATTGAAAAAGGAAGGCCAAATTTGAAATGTTAGTTCTCCATCCATATCCCCAACAAAATCATTATTTTAGATACGATCAAAACCCCAAAATTTAGGTATAATAAGGTTATCTAAATAAATTTGGGAGAATAAAAAAAATATAATACACTTAATAGAATGATAAAACATAATATAAAACATATGGGTTCATATTAACTGCATTAGAATACACTAAGACACCCCATTACAAGACAAATCAACTATACAAAGTACTACAAACACTATATGCAATCCACCTCACAACCACCACACGTAAAAACTTATCTCCACATCCATTAACATGATCCACCATTTTAATTATTTAATATAGTTTCCACTAACTACAATTTACAATTACATTATTTTTTATTTACACATCCCATTCATTAACCATTCAATTCATCTAATCCAATTATCACACATGAATTCTATTACATTATTAATCATTTAAGAACCCATGGTATTTAATTTTTAACAATATAATTTTTTACAAGGCTATCCAAAATCATGAAAAACAACATTACACAACATATAATTTATCTAATGCCAACCATTACTATAGTGCCTCATCTACCATGAAATAACCCTACTACCACCAAATTTATCATGCATGACATGTCACAACCCCCTCATGACATAACCACTATACATTAACACCACTATACATAACAACCACCACACATCAATACCATTTCACAACACCTCACATTGAATAATATTCCAAACAACATCATCTTACTACCCCACACATTCCACAAACAAGTGGGTCACTACCATCACCCCACAATAACCTACCTCACAAAAAGAAATATAAAAAATTAATCACACATACCACTACAAAATACACTGTAAAATAATTATTTCTACTAGGTCATTATTTAAATTACGTTATAACATAACAAGTGCATCCTCAAAAAAAATTCATATTTCCATGGGAAAGCAATTAATTAGCCAGATATAAGTGGTTTTCCATCTCATATAGGGTTAGAACAAGAAATCTTAAAATAAGGTTCTCACAACCATATCATCATTATCATAATCGAGGGTACCAATAGCCATTAAATTAATAAATTTCGACGTTCATTTATAATATTATTATTAATATCATCAAAATTAGTTGGAACATGTGATTTCCCCCTATCCCATTCAATCTCAGATTAATCCATTTCATAATCTTCTTTAATAATTCCCTTAAAATCTATAAAATAGATGGGAAATGTTTGAAATTACACACACATGTACATTAATAGGGAATGAACAAGGATACCTAACTAATAGTATCATTTAAAATATCAATTAATAATAAAGAAATAGAGATGATACTTGAAAACAAAATATTCACAGGGAATCCTCTAATGAACATAAATAGGATCAAGGGATCATGAAAAATGCATCCAAAACACACTTGAACTAGAACACTACTGCCAATGAGAATTCCTAAAGTTAAACTGAATAAAAACATGATGGATTGGTGATTTAATCAGTGTGTGTTTCTACAAATCAACTTTTGACAGACATTGATCAAAGTAGGAGGAAAAAGGGATGAATGATTTCCCAAATATTCCTAGGGTTCTCTGATGATTTGAGGTAAACAAGATATAAATAAAATACTTTCATTTATCCCCCAATAATATAGTCAAGATAGACCCCATATCATTTATAAAATGAAATACATATTTATTTGATGAGTTTTCATGTGGCCCTGTAATTCATTTCCATGACCATATTTATGCTATGAATCCCTAAAACTCCAATCCTAATGAAGATCATCCAATTTTCATGCTTATTTGAAAAACGTTAATTAAAATCATTTATAAATACCGAAATTCGTGATTTTATTAATCCAAAAAAATCAATCCAAAAACTCAAGATGTGAAATGCCAGCCTCCAAGATTTGAACATCACCTCATTTTATGAAAACATGTTAACTTAATGAATCAAACACCATAATAGAACTACTTCTCTAAAATCCAATCAACACTCCTCCATCCTCCGCTGAACACCCCCAACTCCAAAACCAACAATATAATAGGATGGGGTGGGACATAAAAATTTATTTTATAACCCTCATAATATTCTCATCTTCAGAAATAACAAACAAAAAGAAAAAGGATGGGTCCAAACAAAAATCTATTGACATACCTCTCAGCTATATCACTATATTTTAAATGTTGTTACTATAAAAAAATATATTTCTAAGTTAAAATATCTAAAAAACCACATAACCACATATCCATCATTTATAAAGAAAAACACTATACTACTTCACTCTAAATAAGAGCGATCTATCTCCCACATAACCACATTTTTAAAATTTTTTATTTTGTGAAACTGATGAAAATAATCTCCTAGTCAATAATATACCACTGTACCAAGCACAAAAATAATGTAAACCAACACTAAATATCAATATATTTCCCTCTTTTGGAGAAATTTTCTAGCCAAACTAATTTTAGAATTCATCATAAATATAAAATATATTGATTAAGAAGGAGGTTTTCTCTTCTTTATGTACATAAATACTCAATGCGCACCACCAATGTTCAAAATATACAAAAATAAAAAATAAAAAATATTCATACAACAATTTTTGAAGGAAAATAAAAATAAGGAATAAATGAAAACAACTCATGGTATTAGGGATGCATCAATGTCCCGCACTCTCAAGCACTATACTCAAGGACACTATACATCCACATTACATGAACCAAGAGGATGATTCATATAGCCAACACCTTCTGTCGATGAACCTATATCTGTGTGGTTTGCTTTAAGAACATCTTGTTATCCTCAATATATATCTATCACCATTCAAAAACCTGTGAGTAATCATGAAGATATTAAAAAAATCTAGGAATCACAGAATAAATCATGAATTCTAACTAGTAGAGATGATAGTACTGATTGATGCACAACCTAACCAACATGACCAGGCACCACAATAGATTTAAAGTAATGATGTAGAATTATTAATTTACATGAAAATCCTTTTCATACCCCATAGAGGGGATAATATATAGAAAAAATGATCTCTATGAACTATAGACTCTTTAACCTACTTCTACATAAAAAATATTACATGGACACACATAAAATTATCCAAATGGAGAAATGACATTGGATGAGTGGTATAATTTATTTTAGGTTAACTCATACAAATTAAGGTTCTATTTAGAGGGTATTCCTTGAACCATGATACAAAACTGCAACATATCCTCCAGCATTAAGTTGTTTGTCTCCTTTTTCCTATTTTTAAATAGGTGATATGTAGTTCATAGAATGATATCAAAGAAAATTACATGTTTTAATCCCCTATAGACATGAGAGTTAAAATACGGATCCCTAGAGGGGTTGATGGTGCTTGAAACCCTGTGAAGTCAAACTAAATCCTTTATATACATCCTTACCAAAAAATCGACGACAATTGATTCACAGATCTCCAAAAAATGATCTTACTTCTTTTGTCAGTCCAAAATCACCCAAACTATATCCCATACTTCCTTATCATAGGTAACCTTGTGATAAAATCCATCGATACATATTACCAATTTAACTAAAGGACATAAATGTTCGAAAATAGACTCCTGGGATTAGGGTTTGTGGAGCTCAAATTGTGAAAATCCAGAGACATCTCCAAATACTATTAAACCGACAATTTCATCACAAGACATAATAACTTGTCTCATGAAGAAATGATTAATCATAGTTACAAAATGTTTTACATCTTCGGTTGAAAATTTTAACACTTGTTAAAATAAATTTCATTAAACAAATGGAAAAAAACTCTCCTCTAAAAAATCATAGTTATGTCCATCATTTTTCTATCCCTATGTAGAATCATAATATCCAATGTGATCTAACAACACCTTTACTCCTTGGCTCTCTTCTGAGAGTCCTCCACAAACTGCAATGTGTATAACTAGATAATAATTTAATTAACAAACCATCACCACTACATTCCTAGACATTAAGATTCATCCTGACTAAAAAAACCATATATTTCATGAAAAATTCTTTTAAACTAAATTTAGTATCATTGATAGAAATAAAAACATAAAATATTTAGTACAAATAGACCACAATATATTAATAAAACATTATTATTTAAAGTGGAATTTATCTTTAATCAATTGAATTGATGTTTTCGGATAAAAATATTTTAATGAAATTATTTATTGTTTAACCATGTATAATATAAAATTATTGGTTAACAATTCATTAGAAAATAAAATAATGACCATTTGAATGAAAATAAATGTTTTCCTTAAAAATTGTTTATGTGTGCATGTGTTTTTATATTAATATATTAAATTAATCACCAATTCAATGAAATACATTTATATGAAATTATTATAATAATTTAAATATTTTTTATATTCATGGGATAATAATAAATCCTATTTTATTCCTAAAAACAATTGTTTTCTAGAAAAATGGTTTCACCTTTTTTATGGAATATTTTATAATAAATATTTTATCCTTTAGAAATTTAATTTGGATAAAATAAAATAATTTTTAAAACCAAAATATTAAAAATAATTCTATCAATATTTGATAATTTTCTAAAAAGTAGTTTTTATGAATAGTGATAAATACATTTTTGAATTGATAATGATATTTTTTGTTAAATTTATTTATAGAGAATAAAATTGATTTTAAATATTTTTAAAAGTATAATTAAATCAAGTTATTATTCATAACTAAATTTAGGATATTAGAATAATGTTGATGTATAATTAAAAAAAACATTTTATAATTATAAAATATTTTTCTATGAAAATTTGTTTATCATCCTAATTAATGGTTTATTTTTTAAATAAATTTTTAAAATTTTCAAAAATAAATTTATGATAATAAAATACATTATTTCTATATAATAAATTATTTTTATTTAACTATGTAAAATTTAATTGTTTCATAATGAATTGTAAAAAGAGTGAAAATTAATTATATCGATTAAGGTTAAAATTGTGTTTGCTGTATTACATATGGTTTCATTAAAATTATCATTAAAATTCTAAAAATATTTTAAATGATAAATTATTTTCAATATTTATATTATATTTGTAAATATTTCTTTATAAGTCTCATTTTATCATTTTGCGTAATGGAAAAATTATATAGGATAAGAGACCTCTTACATTGGTGAAAACTAAAATGGTAAAAATATTAAAACATTGAAGTTAAGGGAATAAAATGCCTAATACATGTCTTATTTTATGTGTTGTATGTGCTGATAGACCATATCATCCATAAAATCAATTATCTATCAACTTTGGCGGCACATGACTTGAATGTGAAATCCCATTATGGAATTTTTTGGGTTATTTAAAAATGCACAAATATTTCTAACTTTTAAATGGGAACTTTTTCTCTCATAGTCAAATTGATGGAAACACATTTTTTATCCAATTAATGTCTTAATAACTTCATTTCATCCAATACCACGTCCTATAGAATTTTTTTTTATTATAAAACCCTAATAATATGGGTTTTGGTGCAAACATAAAGAGATTGTCTGAATAAAAGGTATCATTCTTAGCAAATAATTCTTATGTTATTTTTTCATCAACCTATTTAATGTTTTCTTTAAACATTGTGAAACAATTACAAGATTATCAACCATATATTTAGATTGAATTATTTTAATTTAATAACCAATATCAATCTTCTCTTCTATCAAATGGGAAATGAAACTGTCAGTATTTTGTATGGCGGACTACATCATTGTTAACCGATGTAATTCATTTTACATCATGAAATATAATAGAAGGATATAATGATGGATTCAATTATTATATATTATATTTAATAATAGTTATACTTCATGAATTATATCATCACATATAACATATAACCATCATCTCTTTTGAAAAATGATAACATTGCTTTTTTGTACACATGGACTACCACCTCCACCAAGTTATTTTATAATTTATCCATTTTACTCTAAAATGAATTGTAATAAGGATATATATAATTAATATATACGATACCACGGATTTAATAATTATTCAATATATTCTTTTTAATATTTACCTTTCTTACCTTTCATCAGACAAGAAAATGGAACCAATGTTCATGCCTATGTACGACCAACCATCTTAATGAATAATGTAATTTACCTTTATATCTATATATTTTATAGATGACTATAAATATGTAAATAAGGTATATATTTTATATTTAAATCATTAATAATATTTTATTTGATTCATCAATGATAATATTACATGGACTAAATCTACCGAAAAAACAGACATAAAGAAAAACTATTTTATTATTCTAAATAATGATTTTAACAAACATGTAATTAAAAAAATGTTAAAATATTACAAGTAAAACATATATGGTTTGATATATATAATTTTCTATATAGAAAATATCTATAATTTACCATTATTTCATTTACACGAGTCCATCATTCATACGATTGATGTCAATACTTGATGTAATGAATTTTCATTTAATTTTTATTTATGTGTGACACATTCCAAATTAAGCACTAGTTTATTTTTTTGAGTTTAATTAAATTACAATGTATTTATTTAAATATTATTATAATGAAAATTATTGGATATAAATATCCACCTATTTTTATTTATTTAATGGGTATTATGATTCAATATTTACTATTGTTGTAATGCTTTTAGGTGACAATCTCACTGTTGGTTGAGAGTGTTTATGATTAAGATTTTGATTATAAAATATTTTGATAAAATCTCAAATAAACTCATGATTTTTCTTTCCCTATAGTTATTTCTTTATAATGCATTATTTCATTTAATTTTCATTAAATTTATGTACTTGGTATAAAAAAATAATTTTTTTGCGAAAAATCAGATTTATTTCCCCCTTAAGGATAACATTTGTTCTATAATATGTGTATTATTAATTATAAAAATGTTTACAAAAAATATTTTATTATGATTATATGGTTTTAAAATTCATATTTATCATGAAATTATTATATATAATAAATTTAAAAAGGATATTACTTTTCATTTTAAAATACAAAGAAATTTTGACTTTGTTCCCAAAAGTTGAGAGGGATATATGTTTAAACCTATACGGAATAAATGGTACATAATGTAGTAATGACTCATGAACTAATGTATTATTCATTTAAAATTTTAAGAGTTATTTTCTTAGAAATTTATTTATCTTTTGGAAATTTTTATATTTTAACTAAGTGATTTAAAAGTGAAAATGTTATTTTATCCACGAAATGTCACGATTGATCCTTTGAAATCATTTTCCTTCTATGATGACATAATTTGAGATTAAATAAGCCTTTCTTGGGTTATTACCAAAGTATTACATCCTTATTATTACATTGTAAGGTTTATTATTATGGAGATTGTTTAGACTCATTCCATTTCCATGGACTATTTTATAATGAATTGATGAAATGATTAAAAAAGTAATTTCTTTTCCATGGGTTTTGGTTGGATGAATTATTTGTGGAAACCTTATTCTTTTTATGGTTTATAAAATGGAAAAATATGTATGATCTTATGATACAAATTTTTATGATGTTCATTATCTTATGGGTGATCCTATAATATATATTTCTCTAATGTATTGGGTAAAAATATATATCTTATTTGATAAATAGGAATGGAATGGAATGTAGAACTAATTTAGTAATTTAATTTGTCCACTCTGATTTTATTGGTTGTGAACCTTTACTATTAATATTGATTGGGGAGGGAACCAATCATACATCAATTTTTCTATATATTATTCATAACAACTATGGAAATTTTTTATATACCATCACTATTCCTTCATAGAATACACTCATTTATTCCTTCATGATTCGTGTCTTATGAACAACCATGATTAATTCCATGACTCAAGTTTTTTATTTTTGATATACATTGTATGGTTTTTATATTCTATCATCATGTTATCATATTCATTATTCCCATATAATGCTGGTATCTCCCTTATTTATCTTTCCTGGTTATAAAATATCAAAATTTATTATGTCTCCCTTCCCGTGGTTGTGTAGGAAGATATTTTGAATGATATTCCAATGAAAGAATGTAAATACGAATAACATGGTGGGTGATCATGTAGTTCATTTATAAAAAACTTGTTTATATATCCGTGTTTTTAAAGACATTAAACCTTTATATCCCTAACACATGTTATTGTAAAACAACGGGAATATTTATCTATTATGGTGTAATATATATACATATTAAATATATTTTTCAAATTAGTTGGTATTTTAGGAATGTTTTAGATTACATATAGAAACTATAATTAAAATACTTTAGTGAGATTACTAAGTATAACTCAATATATAGGAAAATATCCTCGAATTTTGGTGAAGGTTAATTAGAGTGGTTTCCATGAAATTTAATCATTGTTTGGATACTATATGTGGAAGTGGATCAAGAACATATTTACCTAAGGGTAATAAATTTAAAATGGTAACATGGATATTTGACTTGATTTTCACATGGTTCATGACAATGAGCCTAACAACACACCTATTTTGACACTCCCGAGGGATATATTTTGGAAATTCAAAATCTCATTATAAATAATTTTAATTTATGATGATCGGGGATTATATAGGTTAAACATAAGGTTTCATATATTGAAAATAAAGAATCAATATTAAGATATATAATGAATTATTTTCCATTTGTGATCACTATGATCAGAGATTCAAGACCATTTTGAAAACCATTATGATGATACTAAGGGTTATCAGATAGAATAATGATTTTGTGTTGCCAAAAATTATTTTAAAAAATCATATAAATTATTTGAGATAATTTATATGAATTTATATACCTTAAAAAATGTCTGAAGGAATTTTAATTCACAACCAAAATGAATAAATGTTTAATTAATAGTGATAACCCTTGATGTTATGATGATCACATCACATATATATGATTATTATTTGGTTAATGTTTGTTGGAATGTGCTTCTTTAATTTAATATTATTCTATGTATGGTTCAATTTTATGTTAACTTACACATGGATTAATTTTCCAAAAAATATCCCACACCAACTATCATAGAATATAACTTCTATTATATATTACAATACAACCTATGATGTCATATTAAATCATTAATAAATATTAACAACCAATTGGAATTTAATCCATTGTATACGACCTGATTAAAATCAATGAGGGGTGATTATCTCTAATGGATGGTCAAAACACAATATCAAATATATTCTATTGGTGAAGGATTTTTTAAAGTCTTTTCTGGGAGTTTTTATTATATTTACCAAATATCATGAATTAGTGTTTTAAATATAAATAATTCCTAACACTACACCAATTTCAATGAATAATTATAGAGTGGACCCAATTAAGTTGTTTGAATAAAGTAAGAAACTCCAGAAAAAACATGTCAAGGGATCCATTAGGCCTTGTTTTCCACCATGAGGATAAACTGGTATTTTTGTTAAGAAAAAAGATGAATTTATGTGATCGTGTGTTGATTTTTGGTAACTGAACAAGATCACAATCCTAAAACAATATTCTCTACCAAGTATTGATGTTTTTTGATTTAAAATGGTGATATAATGATATTTATATGATTGAAAATCATTCTAGATATCATCAATTGTTGATCATGATAGGTGATATATCAATGATAGAATTCCATTCACGGTATGAGACTATTAAAATATAGTAATTTCATTTGTTATTTTAAATTACCCACTATCATTATAGATGTAATGAATTGTGTCTTTATAGAATACATGGATTAGTTTTATGTTATATTTGTAGATGATATTATTATATATCCATAGATAAAGTAAGTGAATTTAAATCACCTAATAATTGTATTGGAGATAATATATGGAGAACTGTATAAGAAATTTGCAAATTGATATTTTTTTTGACAAATTGTCTAATTTTTTTATAATATAATATTCAGAGAGGTTATATCTCTTGATCCATTAAATAATGAAATTAAATTAATATTGGACCTATCCAAACACTATGATTGAGATCTGATTTTATTTCATGGTTTTTTGGATATTATCTATTTGGTATGGAGAATTTATCTTGACTATATAATACACTCACCAAGTTTTCTTTAATGGAAAACAATATTATTTGAAAAAATGAATGAAATGAATATATGAACGATCTAAAGAGATGATTAACTAGCACACATATTCATACATTTCCATGGAGTATAATTTCTTTTTAAATTATAGTGATTCATAAAATATGACTATTCTATGTCATCATGTAGAATGATATGGTTATAGCTTATTCCTTATGAATGTTCAAGGATCATGAGTGAAATTACGGAAATCCTGATTCGGAGTAATCTATGGATATTTTTTTTCATCCATGATATGGAGGTATTATCATTATAGAGAATGGTGTAATATATATATATATATACATTTACCATAAGATTTTAAAATATATATTCACATTGAAGGAGTTGAATATTCACCAGAGAATATTGTTAAAGATTATTAAATATAGTTACATCACAATAAATTACATCCATATGAATATGAAAAAGGTGGCTTATTTTTTTAGTACAAGGGATCATGTTGGATAAAATCTGATGAGGATCACAAAAGATACAATATTTCTATATTTTAAAATGGTGTATTTTTAATTTGTAATGTAAGGGAGTAAAATTATCATTCTAAAAAAGTGTTCAACCAATTATCAAAGTAATGATTAAAGAGGTACAAAATTAATATATAGAGGTACATAAGAGGGTGAGAAATGTTATTGTGTTTAAAACTAATTGTTATGGATTTATAATGTTCTAAAATAGTGTATGTGTTACATTAATGACAAATTTTAGGATGAATATATTATAATATGATCATTTTTCTTCATCCTCTAGTCGACCTGGTAGTATGAAAATATATGGTGATTTGAAAGGTTATTTCTAGTTGGAGAACAGAACGAGTTGTCTTTAAAATATTGTATCTTAGTTCTTGGTATTTCAGTAAGTAAAATATGAGGTAAATATATTTTAAGGGGATGTTACATCCATTTTTCATAAAAGTAATTAAAATGGAAAATCATAACCATGTATTTTTTTTCATTGGACACCCCAAAATATATGAAGGCCATAATGCTATTTGGATTGTAGTTGATAAACTTACAAAGCCTGAAAAAAATGTATCTTTCATATAATATTTCACTATATATCACCTTTCCATAATATAATATAAGAAATTAATAAGGTTGAATGAAGTGTCACATTATAATGTATCTGAGTAGGATTCAATATTTTCCTCAATGTTCTGGAGAAGTATACAATAGTCTCCAGATGTCGATTTTAGTTTTATCATTGTGTATCATCGCCAGAAATATGCCCAATCTAAGAGAATCATTTACTCCCACTAGGATATTATAATATCTATTTTTAGAGATTTTAATTGGTTTGGGGATCAACACATTTATCTCATTGAGTTTTCTGATAAAAATTTTATTCACTCTAGAATTCATATGGATCCTTCTCAAGCCATATTTAGAGATAAGAGTATAAATCTAATGTACTGAGATAAAGATTGATATTTAATGCTATAGTAATCTTAGAGTGTTTAAGGAATGGAAGATAATTTAATATCCATTCAACAATATATATGGGTAATATGAAGTTGATAGAAAGGTTAAGATAACAATCATTTGTGTGATTTGGAATTCAATGGTGGGAACAAAGTGTTTCTCAAAATTTCCCCATGATATAATTTTACATGTTTCAGAAAAAAAAAATGAATTATAATCAATTCAAATATTGTCACTTTTAATAATCTTGATTGATTATTGATAGTTTTATATCAGTTAGTGCGACCATCGAACCTCTCCCAAGTTCATAATGTGTTCCATGTATGTCCCCTAAGGAAGTAATTACTATGATTTTCAGTTGTACTATAATATGATTTCATAGAACTAGATAAATATATCTAATATGTGTAATAACTAGTTGACACTTTCTATCATAGAGAGATATTTCTAAAAAATGATACCACTCACTAGGTCAATGTTTTGTTGTGAAACCACCAATTTTATTATGAAATATGGGAACATGAGGATATTATTATGGAGAAGTATCCTTAGTGTTAAGTTTCAATGTGATGAAATTTAAGTTCTAAATTCATTTTATTGGGGTAAAATTTGAAATGAAGATATTTTATGTAATATATTTCATTCAGATAAATTAATTTTCTTAAATACTATATGTTACATGTAACACTAATTTTAAATAAACCATTATATTATATAAAAATATTAATATATAAGTTTATAGTTCACTCCTAGGCATTAAATTTCTATGGAATGATTTGGTATAATGATTTTATGAAAATTACAAGGTTCATAAATTTATGATGTAAATTAATTGATCATAAATTGATTAAAAATGAAAATAAAAATCATCTAAAAGTCCAAGAGATGATTTCACGAGTAATTTTTTTATGATGTAAATTTATTTTTACAATAATAAATTAAATTAATAAATATTGGTTAATTATTTCCATGAAAAATAATCAATAAATTGTCTTTCATTTGCCTACTTTTTTTTGACATGTGATAAGAATAAATATACTATTATGTCTAAAATATATAATATTTTAAACAGACATTTTTCCTTGTTTTCAACACTTAATTTTAATTGTTTTCATTCCAAATTTATCAATTACATTCAAAAAAATTAAATTCATATTAAATATCATAATTTTTGAGTTACTTTATGTGAATTTTATGAAAATATAATTATTTTTTGAAAAATAGTGAAAAATTATGATCGTTACTATAAACTATATTTATTTAAACGATTTAAAAAGTATCATTTTGTTTCAATAAAGTATTAGATTTATAATTATTTAATTTTGTTATTATTAATATATTTTTTTCATTTAAATCAATTTTATTTTAAATTTTGATATAAAAACTATTTTTACTTATGAAATCTTTTTCAATAGAGAATTGCTTATTTATTGTGATTAAGGGTTTAATTAAAAAATAAATAACGAAATTTATGTTAATTTAATTGGATAAAATTGATTAAATATTATGATTAGTAATAATTAACATTTTTAATGTGAAAACTTAATGTTTTGTCATATTGATGAATTATGTAGTAAAAATTAATTACCACTATTAAGGTTATAATGTATTTTTACATATTACATTCACTTATGTAAAAATTAATTTTACACACACATATTAAGATTCATTGATAAATTATATTTAGTGATTATAATCATTTGATTAAAATTATATATGAAGGGCTATTTTATTTTTATTTTTTAATTATAAATTACATTTGATAAAAAACTCATTACAATGGTGAAAACTAAAATTATAAATGTATGTATATTTAGAGGTAATGCGAATAAATGTTTCTTAAAACATGTTTATTTTTAATTTTTATTGTGTTTATTGATAATTTCTTCCCTCAAATCCATTATTTATCAATTTTTAAATCACTTTTCATTATAGTGACATTTCTTTATTGAATCATTTTGGGTATTTATAGAAATTCAAATATTTCTCATATATAAAAAATCGAATAATATCATATATACTTCAAAATTAGAATGAATATTGGATCACCAAATTATATTCCAACATCCTAGAGTCCTTGGTAAGATTATGATCCCCTTTTAGGATGGACTTTTTTGCAAACATAAAGTGGTTGTCTGAAGAAGAGATATAGTTTTTAACCGAGCATTCTTATTTTTATTTATTCTTACACCACTTTAAATACTTCTCCAACATTAACAAGATTAAATAATAATATAAAATATACTAATATGTTATTTTCTTTAATATTATAACACATATCCATTTATTCTTTTATAAAATGGGAATAAAAACCGTTGATTGTGTGTAAGGAGGACTACCACTCAAAAATTGCTGTTATTATTTTTCCATAACCTCCTATCATAGATTAATATTATGATAGATATTATATATATATATGATAGTATTACATAATCATACTTATATAATTATAATATCACATATACCTTCTTATATTCCAATCCTTTGTAAAATGATAATGTAGCTTGATTGTATGTGTCGATAACCACCTCTATGGAGCGATGTGGTTCTTTTCCATTTTTTACATAGATTAAAAGAAGAATATATTCAATGAATATATATTATATCTATGAAATAATAATGATTATTTAATGGTGAAAAACTATTTTACATTATTTCATTTCTTCTGTCAAGAAAATCGATATATCCTTAATGTGTATATATGTATTTCCATCTACATGAATAGTGCAATACATTTTTTAATATTCATCATTAATGTATTTTTTAAATATGTATATAAATAATATATATTAATTTTATAAAATGATTAAACTAAGGGATATTATGGGGCCTTAATCGAAGTAAATTGACCAACACTACTAAGCCAAAATAGACTTGGAGAAGAATGTAATTGTAACATGAAAACGTGATTCTATCAAAAAATTGAAAATAAATGGGTGATATAAGGTTATATGTAAAAAATATATGATATGATTATAATTAACCAACATTTTCAAACATGGGTATTATATATTTTTAGATGAATATTTAATATATGACAAAAACACACGCCCGAGGACAATAATTTTTTAGTGCCTTTTGAAACAAACAACGCATTATTTTTATTTTGGTGACTGATATTCAATGTCTCCCATAATGATATCCCACCTTATTAATCCTAATTAAAAAAATTATATATGATATGGGGAAAGGAAGCATAATAATGGGTGATCTAGGATGCCCATTCAGTGAAATCATGGAAGATACATATGTATAACAAGAGCATAAGGATATAAAAATAGGACCACAAAATTTGACAACCACACAATCCATATCATATATCATAATATTGAATGACAAAATGAAATGTTTTCCGTTATTAGTACATGAATCATGAAGATATCAAATCACATGAGCCATGAGAGTATAAAAATGGCATAATAAATGGAATTTTTGGCATACACATAAGCATATAATATATTATTTTAATGATACCTACCAAGAAATTCATGGTATTATAGTCATGGAAACATCACAACTGCTCCTACATCAATTTTCTGATAACCTCTCATGTACATTTTTGTTTCAGTAATAGGATGAACTTCTTTGCCTACATCGTATTATGGGATTTGGATGACCACCTATGTACCCTCTAATTGATGGATTAGGATGACCACTCATGTACCTTATGAGATCATGGTACATTTTTCATTTCCCAATGATGTATAGTGACGTATAGGTCCCACCCATCACTTAAAACAACAAATTTGTGTTCCACATGAATATAAAACATTCATCATAAACATAGAAAAATAATATAAATAATAATAATATTATCCTTGAATCATAAACCTATTAACGCCTAAATAAATTAGATACTTTTACCATAAATGGATAATGGTTTTGAATGATCATTCGAACAAACTTTTCCAGATAATATACTTTTCTCTTTATAAATTCTTTTTAAATCATAAAACTGTTTGAAATTTGTTTTCATCGCAAATAATTGTGAAAATATATATTGGATTTTTTGGAAATTTTTTTTAAATTTTTTGAGATCTTGTTTCTTTAAAAAGAGATTAAATATCATTTAAAATAATTTTAAAACATTTATTTGAAGTAACATATATTTGTGACATAATAGGTAACACTGTTTCATGAAACATATAATATATTTTAAAGAAATAGATTATTGATAAAACATGTAAAATCCGTCTATATAGTCATTTTAATATAATATAGTTACATATGAAAATATGTTTCTCAATGAATGATAACTAAGAAAAAACTACCTTATTTATTTGGAAATTGAGACCGTAAAACCCTTGAAAGAGATATCATCAAATTAATATATAAATACCCATAAATTTAAGGATAAAGATCATATATTCCATTCCACTTTAGTATATACACAACATAACCAAAAAAATATGGGAAATTGATTAATTTTTATAGAAATAATATTGAGTGTAGAAATAACCTTAATGTATGTCTTGACATCCTTCGTGCACATTAACACCTTCTCTTCTACATGTATCTGCTTTATTATTTTCACCAAAGAAAAATTATTAGTTTGTTGTTTCACCAAATACAGATTCTATTATGAAGGGATGGAATTTTATAAAACATATTTATAGATTTATTATGAACAAAATAGGTATTTAAGTGTGATGAAACGATAATTTTATGTTCCCTTTTATATGAGTGGGGAGGGGAACTATGGGAATTTCTCAATCGATTTATTTATAATAAATTAAAAATCATTCCTAAAATAGAAAAAATTGCATCGATCCGAAAATAAGATATTATAATTTAGTAATGTCATCGTAAAATAGATTCCATACAAGGTTTGGTGTTATTTTAGACCATATCATTTTGATTATTCCATAGTTAACCCATTTTATTTTTAACTACGAAATGAATGTTTTCAATATTAATAGGATATAATTTTTATTATAAATGTTTTAATTAATCTAGAAATGGAATATTTATTATAATATCTATCACATATCATCCCATTTGTTGTTACTAAATATATTTTTTTTACTGATAATAAAATAAAATAGTATTTTCATAAAATATCACGAGTTTCAATTTTGATATCATTCATTACATTAACATTATGAAACACTATTTAACATAATTTAATCTAAAAAATAATTTCATACAATCCTAAAACATCAAAATAATCTAGAAACATTTTTTATCACTATAATTATGTTAAATTATACCTGTATAAATATTTGCAATATCATTTATTTGATTGTTTCATTAATTTTAATAATAAATGCATCATAATTGTGTAATATTTTTTTGATAACTATATCCTTATTAAAAAATTTAAATTAATTTCTATGATAAATAAGAACAATTTATATTTCATAATTGTACATATAGTCATGCATATATTCAATTTATCCCCATATTAATAACATTATACTCATTATAAGTAAGTGTGTGACATTTTGTAACTCTCTTTGTTTTTAAAAAATATCTTCTTAATTTTCATTGAAATTTTTACATTTTAAAATTTCATCTAGAAAGGTATGATTTAGGGAAAGAATTAAATTCCTATAATTTTTTTTAATTTTTACCACATTTTTCCGATATTTATAATATTAGTTTACCATTAATTACTAGATTAACACTTAAACATGGTAATAAATATTACTAACATTACAATAAATGTTCTCCAAAAATAAAAATAAAATATTTACTAATTCAATAGACTATGATTCTAAATTTTGAACCATTTTAAAAATTTAAGGACACATAAATGGAGATAATTTATGTAAAATTAATCCTGTAGATGGGATGAGAAAGCTAGATTTTTAAGTGAATATGATCAAAAGTTCACAACATTTTTATACCCAATTTCAAGGTGAAATTTATTCCATTGAAACACATTGCATTTATGGAAGTAAATTTTACTATTTAATTTTTCAAATTTTTTTAAAATATAATCTCATTATATAAATAAAATATATTAAAAATAAATTTTCAATTAAAATACAGAATTTTTCAGTATTTAGGAAAAATTGAAAACTTATCAAGAAAATAATTAAAATTAAACCAAATTAAAAATTGATAATAATATTTACAATAATAATCTTATTTTTTCAAATAAAATATATATAATGATCAAAATTTAGCAATAAAACAAGTCTTCTATGAAATGGTAGAAAAAATTCCATTTAGAAGAATACGAATTTTTATGCCTAAAATTGGATTTGCCTTATTATATATCTATAAAACTTTAGGATAAATTAGAAAATATTTTATTGAATATATTACATATAAATTTCATTAATATCATTCAAAAATATTTATTAATTAAATTTATTAATATCAAACACCTTAATAAAATTCTTTTTTTTATAAAAACACATCTTTCTATTGTATTTGTTTTTATTTTCATTTATTATTTATTTATCCCTAAAAAATTCATTTTAAAAACATGTGTAAAACATATTTTCATAATTTAGTTAATCAAATACATTACTACCAATCTAATGGATATGTGATAAATATCATAATATATAGTATAATTTTGTTTGGTATACCTCAATCTTGTGTGTAACAAAAGCCATCAAAAAATGATCTCAAAAAAATTAATTCATAAAAACTCAAGGTGATACATTCTTTACCCATTAAATTGATTATTGGCCTCAAAATTTATCCATCTAATACAATAAAATGTGTATACCTATTCTTAATAATTTTATCATGTTCCCACATAGCTTCTTTAAACTGGTGGTTTGAACAAAAAACACTGACTGGGTAAGTGGTATTGTTTTATTGAAATTTATATCTACGATCAATAATTTATCATTATATCTCTTCTTAATAAATATATTGTTCTGAAAGTATTACTTATGGGATTAGTATATGTGATTTAGAAACATTTTTACTTCCTTATAACAGTTACTTGGAACACATCATGAACTTGAATGAGATTTTGTGGAAGCACCAATTGATAAGATCCCATTTCAATCTAATTCGGAGTTTAAAAATAATTTCACATACTTGAAATATGAAATTTCATATTGAAATCAATGGTGGATGTTTGATAACTTCATGATGGAAAAACCAAATTGTAAAAAGGATCATTAAAAAATCCCCCTAAAATAATGAAATTAAAAGGAAAATATCACCACACAGGTAGGATTACAATTAATAGAACATTAGTGGAATGGGAAGACATGGAAAAGGAAGAGAATTCCAACTATCAAGTTTGGGTGCTGAGTGATAGAGAACATGGTAATTGTAAATTATAACATCATGAATTTATGAATAACTTATGATATAAGTGACCATTTGTTTCATCATAAATGTAGATATTAAGATAACATTTTTGGCAGAAATTAATGTAAAATTAATCCCCTAGGTATGGAGAAATCATGATTCTGATGTGAAAATTTTCAAAATATTACAAAATATTTAAATTCAATTTAAATGTGAAATGTATTCTAATTACCCAATTTGTATTTTAGATGAAAAATATATCTTTTTACTCTATTTTTTTTAAATATAATCAAATTGTATAAATCAAAAATATAAATAAACAATTTTCCATTAAAATAAAGTATTTTTCAGTATTCATCAAAAAATAAAACCCATCAAAAATACTATAAAAATTCATCCAAATTAAATTTTCAGAATCATATTTCAAAGAATAAGTATATTTTTTCAAATCAAATTTTTTATATTAAAATAATTTGGAATTAAAACAAGTCTTCCATTATAAGGTGATAAATGCATTTAGAAGAATAAAAGTTTTATTAATAAAATTGGATTTGTTCGTATTTTATATCAATGGAACTTTTGGAAAAATTTGAAAACATTTTATTGAATATATAACCAATCAATTTCATTAAGATCATTCATTAATTTTAATTAATTCAATTTATTAAGATCAAACACCTTTGTGGGGAAAACAATCTTTTTAGAAAAACATATCCTTTATATTCAATTGGTTTTTATTTTCAATTATTAGATTTTTTCCCTAAAAATTTTATTTAAAAAATATGCGTAGACTGTATTTTCATAATTCTGTTAGTAATATTAAATTAAACCAATCCTTTTTCTTGGTGACAAATATAAAAATAAATAGTATATTATTGTTTTGTAAAACTCAGTCATGATAATGTTACACCAATAATTAGCCTCACCTTCCCAGTGATATGTTCCCAACACAACATTTTTGTTTTTGGAACAATGGAGAATAAAAAATATATTTTCATTGGTACATATTCATTTCTCTACAACTATTGGGTCGGTCATTGTAGTAAAATATTGTGGGAATTTCAGTAATAAGGATTCCAGAAAATATTGTTCCCTTAATTTATGATTTGGAATATCATTAGTATTCATGGATTGGTAATGTTGTGTGGTCACATAAATGGGTAATTTCATTCCATATTACATTATAGTTGAATTTTCAGGTGTAACATAATTTCATTTTCCATTTCACTGACAATTTATATGGTTCCTTTAAATTCTTGTAATTAACTTAAAAATAGAATGAATTGCACAAGGAACAAAAATCATAGTTATAATAAAAAATATTTAAGGGAATATTTTATAAAATTTCAATCAATAAAAACATAAAATTACTCTAAAATTATTCATGATTATTACTAAAACATTATTACAGTACCCAACACAGAGACTTATCCTTAGTGATTATACTATGGTTTTCTCATACTAGATTTCAATGGTTAACTAAACATTTTCTATGATACAAAATATAATTATAGAGGATTCCTAAACAAGAATACTACATATTTTAGGTTTATAATTGATTATATTACACAAATACATTCCTAAGGACTATAAAACTTAATGCCTTTGGAAACATTGTAAACACTTTATTATTGTTCTGAATGATCATCAACGTCTTCCAAAATGATCATCAACTTTAGTACTTATAATTAAAACCATTTATTATATCTATGGGAAAGGGAAAATAAGAAAGGGTGAGATCATATGTTTTTTATGGGTAATAATGGAGGATATGTAAGGAAAAAATGAGAATAAGGGTTAGAAAAATGGTAAAAAAACATCTGATAAGAACACCCAACATTTCAAGGATTATAATCATGAATCATGGAATTAAATATTGATTTTCATAAGATATGAATCATAATAAAATAATAGAACAATAACCATGAGATTAAAACAAAGTCATAAGACATGGAAGTTGTCGAATAATGGTTGGAATACAATATATTAGCTCAATGATAACTCCAGATACCTTACTAGTGTGTTTGGCTTTAGCTAATAAACTATGTACCTATTTAGGGATTGGGAAAAAATCCCATGTACATTCTAGTTTTGGGATTATTATGACCTCCCCTTTACCCAATTATTATGGAAGAAAGACCTCCCAAGTAATCCTTTATGGTTATCTTATTATGAAATCCCATGGAACCATTGTGCTCATTGAACATTTATCATTTCCCAACAAATTAGAAGAAGTTATTGGTCTCTCCCATTACATAATGAAAATCATATTGATGTGGGACACATGAATATAAATCAATCATCATAAATATAAATAACATTGGAAATAATATGTTTATTTTCATTGAATCAAAACCGTAGTAAATAATAAATAAAATTAAATAATGTTATCTAAAATAGAAAATGGTTTACAATGATCATTTTAATCAATTATTGAATAAAATATTATTTCCACTTTTCCAAAACAATTTTTATACCATAAAACATTTATCACATAATTTTCATTGAAAAGATCCTTGAAAATTATAAAAAAATTGAAAAATATTTTCAACATATTTTAATTCATTCTTCTATAAAAATGAAAAAATAATCCTTTTGAACACATTTAAAACATTTGTAGAAAACATTGATCATAAAAAAGACATAATTCTACCCTAAGTTAGTATAACATTAAATTTAATATACCATATCGTGGAAAGAATTAGATTCATGATACAAGATTTAATAGGGTATTATAAAAACTCATAATTTAATATAGTTTCATAACCTAACATGGACCTCATCAAAAGGAAAAATTGAGAACAATGTGCCTTACTGATTCTGTATCATTTTAACCATAAACCCCATGAAAGAGAGGTAATCAAATGGATATGTATAACCATAAATTTATGGATAAGGATAAAAGATTAAGTTTAGGGAATTTATATATATAAATAGTGAATATAGAATAAACTTTTTAAATATAAAAGTGACACTATAAATCATGTTACATTTTGTCTCGACATCCTTCGTACAAGTTAAAATCCCAGAATATTCAGATATATCATTTTTATTTAAACCAATGGAATTAATTGGTTTGATTTATGCACAAAATAAGGATTACATGATGAAGAGAGTTATGTGTTTAGGATATTTGGATTGATGTTATATAAACCATGTAGGTTTTTAACTATGATGAAATGAAAATAATGGGTTCCCTTTTATGAAAGTGGGGAGGGGTAATTTTTCAATTTATCAGAATATTAATTCATAATAAATTCAATCACAATTCAGATATATAATTTATTCCATTTAATCAAAGAAAATATATGATAATGTTTTAATTTAATGAAATAATATATTTTAGAAATTTTTTGGAATTAATTAAGCCATATCATTTTTATTAAGACTTAGTAAACCCATTTTAATTTTAACAACAATATCAAATTTTTTGACATTAATAGGATGTAATTTATATATATAATGTTTAAATTAGACCATAAATGGATAATTTATGATATTTTACACCATATATCACTTCCTTTGTCGTTGTTCAATATTTTTATGATTTCAAATAATTTAATAGTTATTATTTTCATAAAATATGAAGATTTTCAATTTTGACACTATTGGTTACATTGAATTAAAGAAAAAAAAATAGAAAAATATATATTCAAAATAAATTAATTCAATAAACCTAATACATCATAATCATCAAAATATGTATTGGATCCCCTAACATGTAATATTTATTTTAATATTTCTAATATCATTTATTTATTTTTTATTTGTTGAAGAATTATTTCCTCATCAGTGTGTAACATTATATAATTATAATTTCATCACTAAAACATTAAAATAATTATTTATGATGTAGATAAACCTTTTATATTTTATTATAATACAAATATGGCATGATATCTTCAATTTAACCCAATATTAATAATATTATACACATTAAAAGTAAAAGTGTAATAGTTTTTCACTCTCTTAAATATTAATAGTATCTATGTCATTTTGGTACACAGGTTACCATTGAATAATTCAATTTCAATTATTAGTTGTTATTTATTGAATTAAATATATCCTATAACATTTTTCAAGTGTTAGGGTATTTTTATAATATTTATAGTATTTATAATATTAATTTTACCCTTAATTAAATTATTTTCCATTAACCCTGATAATTAAAAATACTAAAAATAATATTCATATTGTCCCAAAAATAGAACTATTTAATAATTTTTTAAATTAGGATTCAAAATATTTAATCCATTTTTATATATTCAAAATACAGAATTGAATAAATTTAATTCAAAAGTATTCCTGTGGAAGGGGTGAGAAAGCATGTTTTAAATGTGAAAATGTACAACAGTTCACAATGTTTTTATATCCAATTTCAATGTGAAATTGATTCCAATTACCAAAATTGGATTTATATAATTATAATCAAAATATATTATCAATTTAAAAATGATTTTAAAAATAATATATCTGGACAAATAAATTAGATGAAAAATCCATTTTCAGTTAAAAATATGTATTATCATTATTCATTAAAAAATGAAACATGCAAAAAAATAAAAAACATTCCACATAATTAAATATTGATATTAATATTTAATTTAATAATATATTTTTTCAAATGAATATTATAAAATCATAAAGTTTTATCATTGGCACAATTCCCCCACTAAAAGGTGACAAAACATCCATTTAAAAGAACATAGTTTTTTATCCTTAAAATTAGTTTTGAAATTATTTTATGGATGTAATTTTTTTAATATATTTAAATACATAAATATATAACATATGAATTTCATTATGATAATTAAATAATAGTTATGAAATCAATTTATTGGGATCAAACACCATTTTGGGTATAATAATATATTTTATTAAAAAGACAACATTTATATTCAATTGGGTATTATATTCATTTCTAATTAATTGGGAAAAAGATAATTCACTATATAAACATGTTTAAACTATATTATAATAATTATGTATGTAACACCCGAGACTATTATGTTATATAAATCATCAAAGGAATCTTTTTCTACACAAAACACTTGCTTGGCTTGCTTTACACGAAATCGCGACCTTCCTCGATAGCTTGTGTCGTACGCAATACCAAGTTTCACTGAACAATGATATACTAATAAAATATTATCAAAACTACCCGTTATGAATAGTAATAATCACTTTTTGAAATTTTATTAATTTTATTTTTCAAAATGGACTTCATTTTTGGATTTGGAATATCGAAATTATCCTAGGGTGAAATTTTGGTATTTTTATGAAAACATTCAATTTTTGATGAATAGTGAAACCACTAAGTGGTAGTTAAAAAACTGAATTTTTCATAAAACTTAATTTTACCACTTCTGTGAGTGGAATTTCAAAAATCCGAGAGACACGGTTTATTTCAATAAGTAAAATGTGGTTCAATGAGATGAAAATAAATTTTTGTGAATAGTAACTTTTTACTTTTATTTACCACGGTTAAAAGTAAATAGGATAATTAAGTGTAAAAATGATATTATTATTACCATAAAACATGTCCTAATTCTATTGGATAAGTTTAATTCGACCAAAAACAAACTTAGGAATAAAATAGGACCATTTAGGCCCACTTGGATTAGATTAGGACATTTATTATTAATTTATTTAAAGAAGGGTTAAAATAGTTAAAATCAATGTTTAATAAGTAAATAATTTTTAATATAAGGTTATATATAAGATAAATTCGACTATAAATACTAATTATAAATCTAAAAATATTTCCTACATAATGGTATTTTATTTGTAATTTTTAAACATTAAATAATTTAATTTATTTATGACACAAAGATGATGCAGTAATTATCTTATTAATGAAATATTGACATAATTGATGTTATAAATACCAAAATAAATGTAATTTGAGACTTTTTATGAATTACACTAATTTTATAGGTTAATATGACATGTTATTATTTATTTAATTAACATTTTCCAACTAATTGTTCTGTTATGATTTTCACAAAAATCAATTACTAAATAGTGTCAAAATTGACATAAAATAGTTTTTAAAACAAATATTATATTATTAATTGTTATTTTATTTTCCTAAAAATCTAGGTTTTTGGCCAAATTACATAGATAAGGTTATATATATTAATAATAAACAACTTGGGGTTTGTTTGGATTGTTATAGTAAGTTTATTAATCTTATAGTGTAAGAACACAAGAAGACACGGTAAAAGTAAAATTATTTAACTTAATGTTAAATCTAAATGATAAGGTCAAAATAGGATTCTAAACTTGTATAAATTCAATTTTATGAGAGGATTGCGACCCATTCCCACCTTAGCTTCTAAATAAATCAATTTGGAGCTATTTAAAACCGAATTTGGCTTTATAATAAAATAATATTTTTAGTTATTCCAAAGGTGCCCCTCTCCTCCCTTATAAAAGGGAACCTCCTCCCTCTCTTCCTCACACCACATTGAGCTTTCAAGCTCGGCCAACCCCTGTCACTTTCTCCCCTCCACATCCCTAGAGACATCCTAGAGGTCTTGCTCTTCTTTAAAGACCAATTTTAGTGCCCTAAAAGGAGGTCTCAAAGAAGCACTTCAAAGAAGAGGTAATGTTCGTTACTGATTCTTTCATCTTTATTTCTTCTTCCAGTTATTATTATTTAGTTGTTTCATTATGAAGTAATAACATCAGTATCACTCATATACTGATATGTTATTATAAGTATGAAACAACCCTATTTCACCATCTATCCATCCTACGGAAAATGAAATCACCGCGCGTGCGTACGTACGGAATACCGTCTCAACGCCGTGTTGTAATCTACTTTCCTCCACCACCTTACTTGGATGGGTATAATGGTGTAAATAATGACTATATATGATTATTTTAAAGTGATATTGATTCTGAAATAGTATACATACACTCCAATACAATTCCATGATCATGGGAACGATATCATCACTCGTGCGTACGTACGGAATACCATCTCCACGATGTGATGCGACTCGTTCTACATGATCTTCATTGCATAATGATTATATTAATGAATTGAATGAATTAATATGATATATATTACACTAATAACATTCTGTAAATGAGGTATCTATAACCTAAAGAGAGGAATAAGAATTTATTCGACAAAACACGCATAAGAACAAAAAGTAATAAACACCCGAATAACAAGTTGTAATGAAATATTACTAATATGAAGCTAAGAATATGGCCATATATGATATCATAATAGTAATTATGATTTTTTAATAATTCAATAACATTATTTAAATCATTATACAGGAGGTTCGGACACTTACGAGGAAAAACGGACCTAAGGTAAGGGAAATATCACAATCTCATTTTTATCAGAGATTATTTATACTTTGGCATGTACTGGGGTGTATTTTAACATCCACATCCATGTTTCCTCAATATGTATTATTATTTCCATCCACATACAATTTTTTAAATCCAATTTTACCCTTCGGTGAGTTTTTAGTAAAGGATATGAAAAGAATCTTTTGTCGTTTTTGGTACAAGGTACTTTTTGACTTTTCCGACAAAAGTAGGAAGAATGTTTTTTTAACTTATACGGCATGAATGGATTTTTAAAACAATATTTCCAAGAAGCTTCCTTTACAAGTTTTAAAGTATATTTTTAATCAACTTCTTTTAGTTTATAATTGTACGACATGTTAAGAATGTAAAAGTGTTTTTGAAGTAGAAAAGATATTTTCCTCAAGAATGAAGTTCAAGTGTTTTATCAAAATTATTTTCCATATCGGATAATATAGGGTTCTGTTTTTATCCCTATTATTACATTGATTTGATTATGTTGTGATGGAATTATATTTTTATGAATTCCTTTATCTTATATGAATTGTTTTATGATGTCACGATGTTTAAGATTCCCATTTTTATTACATGGGTTATGCTATGATGTATGGTTTTCTGATATTGTGGCACACATAAGAATGGTGTCATTATGAGATGTGTGGGACCTATATCTCCCTCCAGTGCATTGGGTAAAAATTTTATATCTCATGAGATAGACATGGCTGGAACAGAAGATTAAACCGGTTCAGTGAAACAGGACTGAAACGAGGAGTGAACTCGGTTCAGAAATGGACTTTGTCCACTAAGATTGTCTTGGAAATGAGTCTTGACTAACAAGAAATGATTATCTATGATTATGTGTGTATGCCACAAAGATTCATGTTTTAAGTTATGATTATTGGGATTACATTTCACTACTATGATTTATCCCATGTTATGAAATTATGATTTCTTTTCCAGGTTAAGATTTCCAAAAGTTATGTTCTTATGTATATGATGTGATTGATATTTCTTTTGTTTACCCTTACTGAGCATTTGAGCTCACCCTTTTGTATGTTTTATTTCCCCAGGTCAGGAAGAAGGTTATTAAGTAGGATATGCCAAAAGGGACTCTAGATATGATGAAATAAATGGGAGGCAACGTAGATGCTTTATGAACCAGTTGTTTATGTTTCCTAGTTTCTAAAGAATCTATACCTATACAGTCCTTTCCTGGTTTTGTTATATGTTGTAATAAGTGTTCTTTAATTTTGAAATAATAAAATGTATGTAAAGTATGGGTCATTATAGTTGGTATCAGAGGAAAGGTATAGTCACCCTTTGGAAACTAGGATGTGAAAGCCTTAGTAAGAACCCTACGGATAATTCTAATCATAGAACACAATCTTAGTGTTTTAGAAATGACCATGAATAACCTAGGATAAGACCTTACGTGTGAAATTTTATTTTTGATTATGTTGTTATCCTATTATAATTAGTGTTTCTCACACTATTCTTCTTGGTTTTTGTCAATGGCTGGAACCCGAAGGAACCGTGTTAATGCGGAATGCGACGGGCAATGCAATGATTATCCCCTGGAGCAACCAAACGTTATGGGAACTGGAATGAAAAATCTTGTAGCCATGCTCACACAAGTTTCTCAAGATATGAATCATGAAGGACTTCCGAATGAGCAATAGAAGGAGCAACATTCTATTGAATCCTTCACGAGGCAGTATCCACCTTCTTTCAGCGGGTCTAATGATCCATTTGTTTCTGAACAATGGATTAGTATTAGTGAAAAGATATTTTCAGTTCTTCAATGTTCTGAACATGATAAAGTCATCCTAGCAGTGTATCGATTGGAAGGAGATGCAGATCAATGGTGGAATCTTTTTATGAATACCAGGAAAAGGGATGAAATTGAGTCCATGGAATTGGACGAGTTCAAGAACTTATTTTTCAATAAGTACTTCCCTCGTATTCTCCGAACAAAGATGGAGAAAAAGTTTCTTGAACTGAAGAAAAAGGATGATTAATCTGTTGGTACTTATGAATCAAATTTTACAAGACTTGCTAGGTATGCTTCTGGTATTATTATCCAACCTGAGAGTAAGATCGATCGATTCTTTAGTGGCTTAAAACCATGTTTTCGAAGGGCGTTATCCATAAGGGACTTTAATAGCTATGAGGAAATCGTTCGATGTGCTCTCAAAGTTGAGATGGAGATTGGAGTAACCCATCAGTCATATGGGTTTGATAAGAAGAGGAAAATGGAATTCAAATGAAAATCTAAAGGGCACACTGAAAATAAGATGAGCTTTCCATTATGCTCAATGTGTGGAAAGAAACATGGAGGGAGTTGTCTTAAAGGGAAAAGTAAATGTTTCAAATGTGGAAAGGAAGGTCATCGGGCATTTGAATGCCGCAATGATGGGAAGAAGATGTCTAATGATGAAAACAAAGGAAGGGATACACAGAATGACCCTACAACACTTCAATGATTCAAGTGCAAGGAGATGGGGCATTATTCCAATCAATGCCCAAATCCAAGGGTTGATGATGATGGTCGACGTCAACAAACTCTTAAGGCTAAATACAAAGGAAAGTCACATGCAATTTCTATCAGTGATGTGGAGTACGATAACGATGTGGTGAAAGGTACACTTACCATCCACTCTAAAGTAGAAAATGTTTTATTTGATTCTAGATCCACCCACTCCTTTATTTATGAAGAATTTTATAAGGATATCACCGTATTACCTCAACAGTTAGATGTTGAGTTAGCTATGACAACCCCTAATGGCACAACGGTCGCATCAAAATTTTATAATTCTTCTTCGATTGATGTTTGTGGGAAAGTGCTTCCTGTAAATCTTGTGATCCTTCCTATAGTGGAATTTGATGTGATTCTTGGCATGGATTGGCATTCTCTACATGGATATCATATCAATTTCCAAAGAAGGGAAGTCACATTTCATATTCTAGATCAATCTATGATCGTCTATCAATGCAAGGATGAACATAACCTTCGAGTGGAAATTTATTCCATCTTATGGGTCTTGATTCCACTAAATTAATGTTATTGATCTCAAGTGGTTGGTGAGAAACTCACGATTAAGAATATTCCCATTGTATGGGAGTTTGATGATGTCTTTCCGGAGGAATTACCGGGTCTTCCACCGAATCGTGAAGTTGAGTTTTCAATAGAACTCGTAACGGATGCTTTGCCTATTTCAACGACACCTTATAGAATGGCCCCAATTGAGTTGCAGGAATTGAAGAACCAACTCCAAGAGAATCTTGATAAGGGGTTCATACACCCTAGTGTGTCACCTTTGGGAGCACCTGTTTTGTTTGTTAAGAAGAAAGATGAATCAATGAGACTCTGAATTGATTATCGAGAAATTAAAAAGATCACTATCATGAACAAATATCCTCTCCCACGCATTGATGACCTATTTGACCAACTACGCGGAGCTCAATACTTTTCCAAGATTGATCTTCGTTCAGGGTATCATCAATTAAGGGTCAAAAGGGAGGATGTACTAAAGACGGATTTCCACACAAGTTATGGACACTATGAAATTATAGTGATGCCATTTGGTCTTACTAATGCCCCTTCTATCTTCATGGATCTAATGAATAGATTCTTTAGAGACTATCTTGATGAATTTGTTGTAGTCTTTATAGACGATATTCTTGTCTATTCAAAGAGCAAGGAAGAACATGAATATCACTTGAGAATTATATTGATGACCCTGAGAAAGGAGAAGCATTATGACAAATTTACCAAGTGTGAATTTTGGCATAAAAAAGTTTCATTTTTGGGTCACATAATCTCAAAAGAGGGGATATATGTGGATCCAGCAAAAACATAAGTTATCAAAAGATGGTCGAGACCAACAAAAGTAACTGAGATCCGAAGTTTTCTTGGTTTGGCTAGATATTATCGAAGTATTGTGAAATATTTTTCACCATTATCTAATCCACTCACCAAGATGACTCGAAAAGTAGTTAAGGTTTTTTGGACAGAGGAATGTGAAGAGAATTTCAAGGAGTTGAAAAGAAGGTTATCTAGTGCCCATGTGCTCACACTACCTTGTATTGGAGAGAGGTTTGTGATCTACAGTGATGCATCCAAGAAGGGTTTGGGGTGTGTTCTTATGCAAAATGATATGGTTATAGCTTATGCATCACGACAGTTGAAAATACATGAGCAAAATTACCCAAATCATGATTTGGAGTTAGCTACGGTAATCTTTGCATTAAAGATTTTGAGGCATTACCTTTATGGTGAGAGGTGTGATATTTATACTGATTATAAATGTTTAAAGTATATTTTCACACAAAAGGAGCTGAATATGCGCCAAAGAAGATGGTTAGAGCTGATTAATGATTACAACTGCTCAATTCATTACCACCCTGGGAAAGCAAACAAGGTGGAAGATGCATTATGTCGACAAGACCATGCTAATTTATCCATGATGAGGATCACAAAAGATCCAATATTTATGGATTTACAAAGGATGGATCTTGGAATTATAATGAAAGGGGAAAAATCGTATCTTTCTCAAATTAATGTTCAACCATCTATACATGTAAAGATTAAAGAGGCACAGAAAGTAGATGTTGAGTTAAAAAAGAAGGTGAGAAATGTTCCTGAATTCAACCTTGATTGTGATGGGATAATAAAGTTCAGGAATCGGGTTTGGGTTCCTCCCATCCCCAAATTAAATAAGGAGCTGCTGGATGAGGCTCATAGTTATTCATTCTCTATTCATCCTGGAAGCACGAAGAGGTATAGGGACCTGAAAGAGTACTTCTGGTGGGAAGGCATGAAAAGAGATGTTGCTGAATATGTCTCTCGATGCTTGGTTTGTCAACAAGTTAAAGTTGAGAGACAGAAGTATAAGGAGATGTTACAACCATTATCCATACCTGAATGGAAATGGGAAAACATCACTATGGACATTGTCACAGGACTTCCTAGAACATCCAAAGGCAATAATGCTATCTGGGTCATAGTGGATCGTCTTAAAAAGTCTCAAACATCATTGCTATTAGAGAGGATTTCTCTCTGGATCAGCTTTCCCAGATATATTTAAAGGAAGTGGTAAGATTGCATGGAGTACCACTTAATATTATATCTGATCAGGATCCGAGATTTACCTCGAAGTTCTGGTGAAGTCTTCAGCATACTCTTGATACAGAGTTGAGTTTCAGCACTGCTTATCATCCTCAGACAGACGATCACTCTTAGAGAACAATTCAAACTCCAGAAGATATGTTGAGAGCTTGCTCTATGGATTTCAAAGGTGGTTGGGATCAACACCTACCTTTGGTGGAAATTTCTTATAATAATAGCTTTCACTTCAGTATTTAGATGGATCCTTATGAAGCTCTCTATGGAAAGAAAAGCAGGACTCCAACTTGTTGGGACAAAGTTGGGGAAAGAAAGCTATTAGGACCCGATCTCGTTGATAAAATGGCAGAAAAGGATAGATCTATTCAACAACACATAAGAGCAGCTCAGAGTCGATAGAAAAGTTATGCCGACAAACGAAGAAAATACATAGAGTTTGAAGTAGGTGATAAAGTGTTCTTACGAATATCTCCCTAGAAGAGGGTCATGAGATTTGGAAAGAAGGGGAAGTTGAGCCCTAGATATATCGGTCCTTTTGAAATACTGGATCGTGTTGGGAAGGTAGCTTACTGATTGGAGATTCCACCAAATCTCTCTCAAGTTCATGATGTGTTCCATGTATCTCTCCTGAGAAAGTACATACCTGATCCTTCGCATGTACTCAGCTCAGAAGTTGTACCGCTGGAGCATGATCTTTCTTATGAAGAACAGTCGATAGGGATTCTGGATCATAGCGAAAAAGTACTACGAAACAAGACCAATCGATTTGTGAAAGTTTTATGGAGTAACCACCAATTAGATGAAGCTACATGGGAGCTTGAGGATATGATGGGGGAGGGGTATCCTCATCTGTTTGTTACAATGTGACGAATTGCGAGGGAGAAATTCATTTTAAGGGGGGTAGAATGTAACACCCGAGACTTTTATGTTATATAAATCATCAATGGAATATTTTCTACACACAACACTTTCTTGGCTTTCTTTACACGAAATCGCGACCTTTCTCGATAGCTTGCGTCGTACGCAATACCGAGTTTCACTCAACAATGATATGCTAATAAAATATTATTAAAACTAGCCGTTATGAATAGTAATAACCACTTTTTGAAATTTTATAAACTTTATTTTTCAAAATTGACTTAATTTTTGGATTCGGAATATCGAAATTATCCTATGGGGAAATTTTGGTATTTTTCTGAAAACATTCAATTTTTAATGAATAGTGAAACCACTAAGTGGTAGTTAAAAAACTGAATTTTTCATAAAACTTAATTTTACCGCTTCTGTGAGTGGAATTTCAAAAATCCGAGAGACACGGTTGATGTCAGTATGTAAAATGTGGTTCAATGAGATAAAAATAATTTTTGGTGAATAGTAACTTTTTACTTTTATTTACAACGGTTAAAAGTAAATTGGGTATTTAAGGGTAAAATGATATTATTATTACCCTAACACATGTCCTAATTCTATTGGATAAGTTTAATTCAACCAAAAAAAAACTTAGGAATAAAATTTGACCATTTAGGCCCACTTGGATTAGATTAGGACATTTATTATTAATTTATTTAAAGAAGGGTTAAAATAGTTAAAATCAATGTTTAATAAGTAAATAATTTTTAATATAAGGATATATATAAGATAACTTCGACTATAAATATTAATTAGAAATCTAAAAATATTTCTTACATAATGGTATTTTATTATTAATTTTTAGACATTATATAATTTAATTTATTTATTACAGAAAGATGATGAAGTAATTATCTTATTAATGAAATATTGACATAATTGATGTTATAAATACCCAAATAAATGTAATTAGAGACTTTTTATGAATTCCACTAATTTTATAGGTTAATATGACATGTTATTATAGATTTAATTAACTTTGTTCGAACTAATCATTCTGTTATGGTTTTCACATAAATCAATTACTAAATAGTGTCAAAATTGACATAAAATAGTTTTAAAAAAAATATTATATTATTAATTGTTATTTTATTAATAAAAATCTATGGTTCGGAAACATGACATAGATAAGGGTATATATATTAATAATAAACAACTTGGGGTTCGTTTGGATTGTTATAGTATGTTTATTAACCTTATAGTGTAAGAACACAAGAAGACACGGTAAAAGTAAAATTATTTAACTTAATGTTAAATCTAAATGATAAGGTCAAAATAGGAACATAAACTTATCTAAATTAAATTGGATGAGAGGATTTAGACCCATCCACACCTTATCTTCGAAATAAATCAATTTGGATCTATTTAAAACCGAATTTGTATTTATAATAAAATAATATTTTTAGTTATTCCAAAGGTGCCCCTCTCCTCCCTTATAAACGGGCACCTCCTCCCTCTCTTCCTCACACCACTTTGAGCCTTAATTCTCGGCCAAACCCTGACAATTTCTCCTCTCCACTTCCCTAGAGACATCCTAGAGTCCTGTTCTTCTTCAAAGACCAATTTTATTTCCCTAAAAGGATGTCTCAAAAAAGCATTTCAAAGAAGAGGTAATGTCTGTTACCGATTCTTTCATCTTTATTTCTTCTTCCACTTATTCTTATTTAGTTGTTTCATTATGAAGTAATAACATCAGTATCACTCATATAATGATATGTTATTATAAGTATGAAACAACCCTATTTCACCATCTATCCATCCTACGGAAAATGAAATCACCGCGCGTGCGTACGTACGGAATACCGTCTCCACGTCGTGGTGTAATCTAATTTCCACCACCACCTTACTTGGATGGGTATAATGGTGTAAATAATGACTATATATGATTATTTTAAAGTTATATTGATTCTTAAGTAGTATAAATACACTCCAATACAATTCCATGATCATGGGAACGATATCATCGCTCGTGCGTACGTACGGAATACCGTCTCCACGATGTGATGCGACTTGTTCTACATGATCTTCATTGCATAATGATTGTATAAATGAATTGAATGAATTAATATGTTATAAATTACTCTAATAAAATTATGGACGTGAGGTATCTATAACCTAAAGAGATGAATACGAATTTATTCGATAAAACACGCATAAGAACAAAAAGTAATAAACACCCGAATAACAAGTTGTAATGAAATATTACTAATAAGAAGCTAAGAATATGACCATATATGATATAATTACCATAATTATGATTCTTTAATAAGTAGATAACATTATTTAAATCATTATACAGGAGGTTCGGACACTTACGAGGAAAATCGGACCAAAGGTAAAGGAAATATCACAATCTCATTTTTATCCGAGATTGTTTATACTTTGGCATTTACTGGGATGTATTTTATCATCCACATTCATGTTTCCTCAATATGTAATATTATTTCCATCCACCTAAAATTGTTTAAATCCAATTTTACCCTTCAGTGAGTTTTTAGTAAAGGATATGAAAGGAATCTATTGTCGTTTTTCGTACGAGGTACTTTTTGAATTTTCCGAAAAAAGTACGAAGAATGTTTTTTTAACTTATACGGAATGAATGGATTTTTAAAACATTATTTCCAAGAATATACCTTTACATGTTTTCAAGTTTATTTTTACTCAACTTCATTTAGTTTATAATTGTACGACATGTTATGAAAGGAAAATTGTTTTTGAAGTAGAAAGGATATTTTCTTCAAGAATGGAGTTCAATTGTTTTATCAAAATTATTTTCCATCTAAGATAATAAAGGGTTCTGGTTTTATCCCTATTATTACATTGATTTGATTATTTTGTGTTGGAATTATATTTTTATGAATTCCTTTATCTTATATGAATTGTTTTATGAGGTCACGATGTTTAAGATTCCCATTTTTATTACATGGGTTATGCTATGATGTATGGTTTTCTGATTTTGTGGCACACATAAGAATGGTATCATTATGAGATGGGTGGGACCTATATCTCCCTCCAATGCATTGGGAAAAGATTTTATATATCATGACATAGAAATTGATGGAACGGAAGGTTAAACCGGTTCAGTGAAACAGGACTGAAAAGAGGAGTGAACTCGGTTCAGAAATGGACATTGTCCACTAAGATAGTCTTGGAAATGAGTCTTGACTAACAAGAAATGATTCTTTATGATTATGTGTGTAAGCCAAAAAGTTTCAAGTTTTATGTTATGATTATTGGGATTACATTTCACTACTATGATTTATCCCATGTTATGAAATTATGATTTCTTTTGCAGGTTAAGATTTCCAAAAGTTATGTTCTTATGTATATGATGTGATTGATATTTCTTTTATTTACCCTTACTGAGCATTTGAGCTCCCCCTTTTTTATGTTTTATTTCCCCAGGTCTGGAAGAAGGTTATTAAGTAGGATATGCCAAAAAGGGAATCTAGATATGATGAAATAAATGGGAGGCAAAGTAGATGCTTTATGAACCAGTTGTTTATGTTTCCCAGTTTCTAAAGACACTATACCTATACGGTCCTTTCCTAGATTTGTTATATGTTGTAATAAGTGTGCTTCAATTTTTAAGTAATAACAATGTATTTAAAGTATGGGTCGTTATATTGTAAGTTTTATTCACCCCCTTAATTATTATTCATATTCTATAATATCATAAAAAGAGTATATTTTTGTTTTGTAAAACATCGTCTTGCGTGTAACATAATCCATCAAGAATATTTATTTTATTTGAAAAAAATTATAACAACTATGCATTTAAAATTTTTATATATTATTATTGTTATATAAAATATTTATAATAATCCTATATTTATTATATAGTAGGACTCAGCATGTATGAATGGCGTCGAGAGTTATGGTAAGGGATTTCTGTCATAATTTTAATTTAAGAGGAAACACTAAATATTTACCACTTGATAATTTTGTGTTGTTTATATAATAACCATGTGACTATTTTAGGATTATTTTACTTGAAATATATATATATATATATATCAATCTATGTTTCATTCATTCTTGGGTCTTATGAATAATTTTTTTCAATGTTTTAATGATTTTTTGCAAAATCTTATTGGTTATCGTGATTATTTCTGATGATGTTTCTGATTATGAAACCAAATGATCTATGTCTAAAAAAATGAATTTTCATAGGGTATTTTTATTTATATATAATATATACAGTCATTTTATTTTCAACTCAGTTTTTTTGAAAAAAGAAAAATAAATTTTTAACATTAGTTGTCTTTATTTATTCCTTAAGTCCAAAATATTTTATTTTCCATGATCATTATTTTTAAAAAACATTTAAGGAAATATTTTTAAAATTATCATATGATTATTAAAAGAAATATTTAACCACCCATTAATTTTTAAAAATTCCTTAAATTGAATACTATTATCATTTTTTGAAATGAGGTACTTCTTAATTTTTTTATGAAAAATGTGAAATGAATCATTATTTTAACATGTACTTCTTGAATTTTGTTTTTACTATCATGAATACTCAATTATTTTAAAAATAAATTAATTTTTAAATAGTTTATATTAAATTTAAAATTATTTTTTTTATATTTCTAATTTTTATTTTTTTTATATAGGTGAAATTGAAATGGAAAGGATATTTTCATCAAGAAATGATTCAATTGATTTTTTAAAATAATTTTCCATCTAATAGGAGATAATTTGATTTTACATAAGATCAATATGGGATATGATACAAGGGTATAATATATTTTACTTTGGTAGATGGATTATGATTGTAATGAAAAAATATTTATGAAACCCATTCCTTCCTTATGTGTTATCATATGGTGAATTCGTGAAATGTTTAGGAATCATATTTCACTTCCATATTTAATACTATGATGATATGTTTATGAAACTTATTTTTTTAATGGGTTATGAAATGATGAAATTTCCATGATATATTGGAACATATCTGTATGATTATCTTTATGTGATTGGTGGACCTATAATAATATATTCCTCCAATACATATGGTACTGGTTGATATCTCATGTGATAAATAAAAGTAGAATAGGGAGTGAACCCATATCAATAAGGGATAATAAAAATTATTATAATCTTGGTAAGGATCCATGAATAAAACTATCTTTTTGGAAGTAAATACATCTAACTATGATAGTTTTATAAATGATTCTTGACTATTATGGTGAAGATTTTCTATGCATATGTGTATGCCACAAAATGTTTTCTTTATTACAATGTTAAGAACTCAAGGAATATTTTAATTGATTAATTTATTATTCATGTCTTATAAAATACCATGATTTATTTCACACCTTATGTTTTTTATATATACTATTAGGGTTATGGTTTTAAAATGTTATTCTTATGTTCTCATACCATTTTTTAATGTTATGATGATATCTCCCATATTTACACTTATAGATCATATAAGATCACCCATTATTATTTTTATTTTCTCAATGATATAATGATAGATAAGATGAATGATATGTATAAAAATTTTCCTAGGTACGATTACAATTGTGGGAGATAATATATTCCACTTATGAACTATTGTTTCTATTTCAATGAATACGAATACAGTAAACCATTATAGTCCTTTTGTGTGTTTTTGTAAAATTAAATGTGTATTCATATATTATGATATAATATATATATATATATGTATTTATGATATATATTTTTAATTATAGATATAAGGTCCTGAACATGGGATATGTAACATAAAATATCAAACATCACCCACACATTTGAGAACTGAAGCACCGGGTTACTGATCAATTTTTCCTTTTTGTAATTGAACACTAATTGGAATTGATTTGAAAAAAAACATTGATCCTTCCAGGTCAATGATATCGATGTGGAAAAAATCTTCAAGATATTTAATATAATACTCTAATAATAGCCATAAATACTAATGAAATTATAAAAAACTTCTATGATTTTGGCTTATTTACAAATATAAACTACCCAAACCTTCAATAGGTCTACAACCACTCCCGAATGATATACAAAATTCCCAAATAAATACATGTCTCATATCAAGAAATTACAATTGGAATGATTTTTATATACTTTATGGTGTTTAAGAATATGAATAGACGATATGAGATTATCATTTGCCTCTCCATTAACATCATGTAGATAAATATTTCATCAAAGAAAAAAACCTAAAACTAGTCCAGGAAGACATATAATTGGTAGATCACAAGCCCGATAAACACAGTAGCTATGTTCTTGAACCCAAATGAAATGATAATGAATTAGAAATGTTGGTATCTACACCTTAATGTAGTTCTAAACATATCAAAACCTTTACCCCTCTTCATGTGATACCCATAGAACAAATTATTCATCAAAATCATACTATATCCCTTCACATAGTTGAAAAAATCATCAATCATTAAATGGAGTCGATGGATCTTGGCTTCCACCTTATTAAAAATAAAACAGTCCATGTACATCATCTGAATATTATTCTCCATTTGGTGAACAACATTAGAGATCTCCAAGGATATAAAATATGTTATATTAAACCCAATGTGTCATATCATTAATTTGTAGCCTCAAATATTACAATGACATATGATCTATTAAATTGGGGTCCATTATAATTATAGAAGTTCTTGATTTTAGTTCTATCCCAAAATCAATATCTCTTTGTGGGGTTGTTGCCATAAAATTACCTGTAAAAATATCTGATAACTACTCCATTAACCTTGTAAAATCATCTACCTAATATTCCACTAAAATATACTCCAATTGAGACAAAATAGGACCAACATTTCTACCACCAATTTTATAACTCTTACAATGAATGAATTCCACTCTACAGAACTTCACATTTGAAAATGAAGATCTCTTATGGAAATATTCCACTACTACATGAATAGAATATATTCCATGCATTATAACAGTATAATTGTGTGGTTATATCATAAAAATGTAAATCAATGACAGATTTGTGATTCCCCATCACTATCCCTCATCCCAAGGACACATCAAATTAAAAATCATAATATTCAATCGATATAGAAAATAATAGTTTTAATAGAATCCAATAAAAAATAATCCTATGTAAAAAACCATGTTAAGATAAATAATTTCATTAGTGTATTTTAAATAAAATTGGTCACGAACAATGGTACATGAAATAAAGTCATACCACAAAAAACATCTTCTCATACTGGCACCACCACATCCATCACATGCATGTGACTACCCCCATCTCCTATACCTATTTTTGGATTTTATTCCAAATATCTATCTTCGGTACCTACAGATGAAGAATATCAAGAGGATTCATTCTAACATATATATCTTCCCTCATATGCTAAAAAATGCTGGTTTTCCCCACTATTGATAATTCCATATATGAAACTGCTACAACATCCGAAAAGTTGATTGAACACCCATCTAAAATTTATCTTCATGAGTGGTTGGACACCAAGACTAGCAGTAGCCATCTCCACCATGGACATATCATGATAATAATAATATTCTTGAATGTGATAAAAAACACTAGTCCAAGAATAATTTGAAGGGATATGCCACAGTCAAATCCACACTAGTTGAAACCTTTACTACAAAAACACATCTCACCCACTTCGCGAATCCCTACTCGATAAGATAATAAAATGAACAATCTATTGAGGATTAACTCCCAGTTAAAATATTGACTGTATAACCCCCACCCTCTTACTCACATCTATATATATATAAGATTCATAATCATGATGAGTGATTCAGTGGTCACTAGGTTCAATACCTATTCTATATTTCATTTTTAGACTCCTTATATAATTAGACATCAAGATTAAAGTGAAAGAGGTCCTTGAATCTAATCCAATTATCTGATACATTTAGGATCTCTAGTTTATGGTAGATAATATGTCACATCTTCTATAAATTCATCATATATTAAAATATTTATAAATTGATATCCTTAATGTAATATAGCCAAACCCCAATTAAGTATTTGTTGTAACCATGATACAACATCCACCAATGTTGCATAAGAACTAACACATGACAATATTCTAGTGGAATCCAAGGATCATAGGAATAATGAATCATACATAAGGTGATCTCAATATCCTCCAACTTGTTCTTTGTCTCATGAAAAGAGTCTCCTCCTCATACTTCTTGAAACACTATTGTTGAAAGGAATATAAGGCCCTACAACATACCTCATTCACCACTGTTGGGTTGATCCTATGATGAACGAACAAATCTTCCTATTGAACATCAATAGTCTTAAGGGGTATTTGGAAAACATCAAAGAGATATTCTTGAATATCCCAGAGAATCATATGCCAGATTTAATGATGTTTTAATAAATTTTATTTAATAAAATCATTTTAATTTCAATAAATTATCCAATTCAGACACAAATACAATAAATAATGATCCTTTTATTCCCCCAAGGCATCATCCCATAAAAATTTTCCCCCTCACTTGGTCATTACATATTATCATATTCCTTTTATCTGATCATTGGAGGCCATAATATCTCATGTCTTATATAGACTCACTGGCCTCTATCATGCAGTTTGATCAACTAGAAGTGTTTCCCTAGGAGAACATGAAATCCTTAATGTTTCTAAATCCAAAATTCACTCATCAATAAACAAAAACCATTGATACCAACCAATTTTGAACCCCTCTATGGTGAATATTTTTTATCTATTTAATACATTGTTATGTTTCATGGAATATTTTTAGATTCCAGTCAATTAAAAAAATGAGATTCTATGTCCATGTGAGCCCATTATTGATATTATAAAATATTTAAAATATTTACATCATGCACACTCACAAAACAATTTATGTGCATCTTTTTGATCAAATATTGTTTATTTTTTAATGTTTTAAATTATTAACCCTATATTTTCAATGATTTATTAAAATACATGGTAATTTTTATTATAGAATAACAATGAGAAAAACTATGAAAACTGATTAATTTTGGATTTTTTGACAGTTATTTACCACTAGGGTGTTTTGGTTATTAATTTTAATATATAATTTCATATTAAGGGAGTTAATTTTTTCTAATCCTTATTTTATTTCCTTTATATTTTTCTTCTAGGCCAGGAGCTGATTCAACCATCTAGTGTCCTTACAAAATCAATGAAGTTGAATATATTTCTGGGTAGACAGCGTGGACCCCACCATTGTAACGAAATCAAATCTCAGATTAAACACCTTCAATTGAGGTTCTTCCACTAGGGATACCATGAGGACACGCAGTTCGAGATATAAAAAACATTGGGTGAGTTTTGAACTCATTAAGGCTTCCATTGGATGTTATACATTTGAAGGAACCTTCCTGGAACCTTCATCATGAAAAAGAATCTTCCAATGAAAAATTAATAACGCCTTCATACAGTTTCAAAATGACCTAAAATTTGGAGGGTTAACTACCAAAAAATTTATGAACAACTTTTATGAAGGTGCCACACATGAATATCCAATTTAGTGTGCCAACAATTAGAAAATATTTGGAGTACAAAATCCTGAATGTTAAAGGAGGCCCACGCCTCCATCCCAAATCATCAGCTCACCACCCAAAGCAAAGGAGGGATCCCACAGGTGCATGGGCCACTACTGATCCTATCTTCCTACATAATTTCTTCATCTTTAAATATTTTTCTTTCAGATTTTATTTTTATTTAATATAAATTGAAATTTGAATTTCTTTTCAATAAATCTATGCATTTTTATTTTTCATTATCCATTTAATTTCTACTATAATAATAATAATGTTATTATTTTAAATATTTTTTTATAATCATTATTTATAATATCTCAATCTTAATTTCAAATTAATTTACATTATTTATCTCCACTTTTTCAAAAAATATTTTCTTACTTAATAATAATAATAAGTAATAATAATATTATTATTATTATTGTTTTCACATTCATTATAAATTATTTAATCACCCTCTCTCTCTCTCCTCTCTATATCTCTCTTTCTATATCTCTCCTCATATTTCCATTATTGTGAAATCCTTCTATCGGTAATGAGGGGCTAACCCTGAGACTTTTACTGAGCGGATATGAAGGTGTTATTGAATTTTATTTAATATATATTCTAAATTTTTGATAGACTTGAGTAGTATGCTTGGGCGAGGCGAATGTCCCTGATTAGGTGTTGGTTCCCAATTAAATGTAACTCAAGCTATTTCTATTCTATAAAATAATAGTGATTCAAACAAGAGATTTCATGTTTGATTTATCAAACTAGAATCAAACATTTAAATAATAAGAATGATTTATCCTAAGAATAAACCCCAAAACAAGTCCTTTATTTATGAAATCATTCTGTTTTAATTACATGATAGATAAAATTTTTCAAACAAAAAACACAAAAATAATATCATCAATTTTATTTAGATACATAACAATATAAAGAAATAGTCTATATGAATTAAAATAATGTATGTGAACAAAACAAAAAAGTTTCCTCAAGAGAGACAACCCTCGTCAGCCTCTATGCTGCACATAGAAAAATTAGAATTGATTTTTTCCAAACCATGAGACAAACGTATGTCAAAACTGGCACCATTTACGGGGTGATGATCAATAGTTCATTTATTTTATATATTTTTACATCTTGGTTAGATTTCATTTCATTTAAAAATAATTAAAAAAACATTCATGATTTATTCAAATTCAGAATATTATGCTTGGAAAAATAACTCACAGGTTCAGCAAGAACTAAAAAAAAGAAAATTTCAATAGGGATTAGGTTTAAGGACATAGATAAAGAATCGATCAACTAACGATAAAATATAAAGGGAATTTGATTATATTTGTGCATTAATTGAGCAACCAACCCCTGAACCGAAATAATAAATCAAGGTGGAAATTTTCCTTCGCACCTACAAGTGAGAGGTCAACAATTATTGGATGAATTCATGATTAATATGAGGAACTAGCTGATATCCCTATATAATACAAAGAATAATATCCAACACCATAGAAGGATGAAACCACCCAAGTGGTGGAATTTTAATTCAAGTTGGAGGAGCCTGACTACCTGCCTTCATCCTCAAAGAGTCTACTCCAAGAGACACTTACCACTGAGGAAATGATTGAAGCTAAACCAACTTAAGGGGTGGAACCATTATGTGACCCTATCTCTTATGATTTTATGGAAAACAATTTGTACATCACTCCATCTTGTTTTTAACATACAGAATCAGACATTCATTGTTATTCCAAGAAGGAAGAATAAGAATACAGTGGACATGCACATGTTGAGGAACACATGGAGATCCCCTATTTCAATGAACATGCATTGGAAGAGCCCCATTAGGAGATCCTGGTTTCTGAGCCCATAGAAATAATACAAGAAGAATATCTTCATGTAGTCCCCATGAAGCCTGAAATATAAGATAATAAGTTTTCACAAGTAGAAACCAAGGAAGGGGATGAAAGATACTTCATCCTACCCCACCATATTACTGTAACTCATTGTGAAGGGGGATGATATTGTTTAGTCTAACCATGGATCTTTACTCACAGAGAATGATGAATCACAAGATGGAAAAAACCATATGTGGAGGTTCAAATCAATGAATTTTCATCCTCCATAAGACTTCAAAAAATAGATGGTACTACCCTCTGGAGGCAGTAAAAATTCAGGTCCTAGATAGGGGATTATACCATGATTTATCTGTAAATTTATTCTAATTTAGATTTTAATTTCATTTCGTAGGATGTAGTCTAGAATGCAACCCCTAACTCCTTTTATTTGAGCATAAATGAAATAATCCTTGTGATTTATTTCGTAATTTTCATTTGTTGGATCATGATGGTAGAAGGAATAACCAAATAGTGAAGGGGAATGACAAATATTGATCATAAAAGGAGTTCAATTTTAGTATTTTATCTATTAAACTCTCCACATTTTTTTCCACAACATGTTTTGAGAAATAAAGATAAAATTCCATTCCCACACTTGAATTCATGTTTTAATTGACTTATCTAGGAGACATGAGTTTCTTAGGAATCCTGTGATTCCATGTTTTCGATTTCAATGCTAATATGATTAAATTATTGAAATAAAGAATTGAATTTTTAAAATTAATCATGGATATTGAAAACAATGACTCATGATGTGAATTAATTAATTGATTCAGTTAAATGAAATTTCCCTAAAATATTTCATGCATTGAATTTATAATGGTCATGTGAATTGAATTTTTATTATTAGTCATTCCATGAGTGATTGTACAATGTTATATTTCCCATTCCGGAGAGGATTTCTAGACCATTCACTTCGTATTTATTCACTAGAATATTTCTTGAGTGACCTTGGGACATATAACTGACCAAAACATGTATTTAAACATGTCAAAGAAATGACTATGCAAAAACATATTTAAAATTTTTGAGGTATCCTTTTAAAATATAATTTTATTGAAAATAATACCTTTACATGAATCCATCTTTTAGCCCATAGAGAACATGAAATACCATAATAGTAAGGATCCATGTTTCATGAAATTTTTATCCATTCGAACCCTCCTCTGAGTATTTTCATGATATTTTAAATTTAATGTGTGAAGGTAATGAGAATCCAGGTGGACGAGATGATATACATTATATGGAAGAATTGCGGGGGTTGGATTTTGGTAATTGGAAAGTTTGTGGAATCATTAATTATACTCTATTTTTCCCTCTAGAATTAAAAAAATAAAAAAAATAAAAAAATAACCAAAATAAGAGATAAAATGTGTTGTGATTTGAGAAAACCAAAAATCAAAATTTTCCAGACCAACTATCTTCTGATCATATGTGGTTAGGTGATGGGAGTGAGGTTTGATCTAATCAAAAATTTCAAAAAAATAAAAACATAACAAATGAAAAAAAATCAATATGGTGCACAAATCCTTCATTTTGAACAATTTTATCATAACCTTTACATTGTGTTTTGGGATGTGGGTGCTGCTACTTTGAAGTGGAGAATTTCATTACACTTTTAAATTTGATATCAATGATTGTACTTATTAGATTATCCAACTTCTTAAGCCTTAATTTTAATGAATCAATTTATACCAACCTTAATCCTCAGAGTCATTTAAACCTTTTTTGCAATTCTTCATCATTTTATGGGTATTTTGCCTTTTCAATGTTAAGAATGTAGTACATTTACAAGAAATGGATAATGAGCTTGTACTCATGATATAAACATAAATCTACATGAATTATTCCATGAGTGATGATAGAATAGAATCAAAAGGGAGTTAAATCATGACTTTGCATGTTTAATAATAATGAATCAATGGGCTTGAATGAATTAAAGGATAAGTTCCATCAATTTTCAAAGGGGAAAAGTAAAATATGTGGGTTATTTATTTATTTTTGATAAATGGGAAATTAAATTGATATATAATTTAGATTTTTGAATGTTTTATTAAAAATGTAAAATTGATTGATTTTATTGCTTTTGAATTTCAATTTTGGTAACATTGGTGTGCTATTATTTCCATAATGAGATTTTATTCATGAGGGAATTCATTGTTTATGTTTGGGGATATTTGACAGAGAAAATATATGTGCATGTTTTTTTATCAAATAATGATGATTTTTAATTTTTATCAACGATAAACCTATGTATTTCAATGATTTATTAAACTATTAGGCAATTTAGATTATAGAAAAAAATGAGGAAAATTGTGAAAAGTTATTACTTTTTATTTTATCGAAATATTTTTATCATAAGGGTATTGTGGTAATTAATATTAAAATATTATATTGAATTGAGTGAATCATATATTTCTGGAAGCTCTATTTTATTTCCATCCACTTTTTTTTCTGGACCAGGAGATGATTTGTCAATCTAGGGGCCTTACAAAATAAATGAAGTTGAAGATATTTCTAGGTGGATAGTGAGGACCCCACCACCATAAGGGAAACAAATATCATCCTATACACCTTAAATTTTGGTTCTTCCACCATAGATACCACGAGGACACAAAGGGCCGCCTCTAAACGAAATTTGATGGAGTTGTGAAGTCAAAAATCTATCATTGGATGATATATATTTGAAGGAACCTTCCTCGAATCATTTTCCAGAAAAAATATATGCCAACAAAAAATTAATAACACTTTAATTTTGTTTCAAAAATAACTGCAATTTGAATGGTAAACATCCAAAAAAAATTCAAACATTTTTAAGGGGTCTACGCGTGAATAGGCCATTTAGTGAGCAACAAACATGCTATATTATGGAGTACAAATTTATGCCTATTAAAGGAGGCCCCCTCCTCCCCAAATCATCAACTCGACACCCACATCCAAGGAGGGATCCCTCTAGGGAATGGGCCACTACTGCTTCTCTCTTCCCCCTTCGTTTATTTTTTTATTTTATATTTATTTTATATTTTATTTAGTTTTAATTTAAAATGTAATTTGAATTTATTTTCAATAAATTCATGCATTTTTATCTTAATTTCCATAAATCAATTTATTCTATAATAATAATAATAATAATTAAAATATTATTATTATTATTATTATTATTATTATTATCATTATTTATAATATCTTAATCTTAATTCCAAATTATATTTATTTCATTCTCTCTCCTTTTTTGAAAACTATTTTATTAATTAATAATAATAATAATAAGTAATAATATTATTATTATTATTTTCACATTCATTATAAATTATTTAATGTTTATCTCTATGACTCTCCTCTTTATTTCCCCTTCTCTCCCCTCATCTATCCACAATTGTGATCTCTTACTCTCATAAATGAGAGGCTAACCCCAAGACATGTCCTGGGGGGAGGTCAAGGTGCTCCGAAATTTTCATTGTTGTTCATTCAAAATTTGTGATAGTCTTGAGTAGTAAGTTTGGTTTAGGAAAATGTCCTTGATTGGTTAATGGTTCCTAATGACATTAAACTCATGCTATTTCTATTCTGGAAAATAATCTTGATTCAAACATTAGATTTAATGTTTGAGTTATCAAAATATAATCAAACATATAAAAGGGAATAATGATTGAACCTAAGACTAAACCCCAAAACCAAGCTCTTTATTCATCAAAACATTCTATTTTCATTGCATTATAGTTTATATTTGAATATAAAAAAAACAAAAAATTGTCATCATTTTCATTTGAATACAAAAAAATGAAATTGTTTAGATTAATTAGATTAATGTAAGTGAACCAAACTGAAGGGATCCTCAATGGAGACAACCCTAGTAATCATCTATGCTGCACTGGGAAAAATTATTATTACTTTTTTGCATGCCCCGCGATAGGCGTGCATCACAGACATAGTTTTCCTTAAACAATTTAATAACTCTTCGGTATAGTCTAGAATAAGAAATATGATAATTTTATTTAGTCCGAAATGTTGGTTTCACCCAAGCTGCAACATAATATTTACTGACACATATCATTCTATAGATGATGATATTAGTGGCTATATTAACTGAAATAAATAAATATTAAATTTTAATAATTAATTTAATACTCGTAACCTAAATAATATATAAATATAATATTATAGTAAATATTCATGGTTATCCACATAATCAGAAGATTATTCGAGAGGAGGTTTTGGGTGTTCTTCAATGGAAGACCTAAACCAGAGCAGGATCTGTATTTAGATTATGATGGATTTAGAGGAAATAAACATAGAGGAACTACCTCAATACATTGAAATCCATGACTTACAAAATAATAGTCCCATATTGAGGTAGGTTATTTGATTTTCTGTTTTATCCACATTATTGTTAGAGATGAACATGAATAAATCAATTTCAAAATTAATTTGCGAATCAATTTTTAATGGGTTATCAATCATTTGATTTATCTTCCATGATATATAAATTCAAGTTTTTTTCACATTTATTCTTGTTGATTTTATAACTCAATTTACTAGATTCCATCAATAATGGCCAAATGAATTTATTGAACAATCATGTCACACATTGTGTTATTTCCCTTTATCCCTCCATTCCTGTTGTTCTTCATTAGTAATTGTTTTCCCAATGATTTGATGGTATCATGGAATATTTATCATCATAAGATCATTATTTGGAATAACATATTACATTAAGGATATTCGTTTTTCATTTAATAGATGTATTAAATGTGTGGTACTGACAAAAAGAACACGAACATTGATTAAATATCAATGATTTATGAAGACAATTGAGTGGATCTCTCAATTGGTGTATCATTTGATGTTTTAAACCATTGTGTGGTTGGAATCAAGTGATCATTGATGATGGTGTCCAGACTTGGTTTAGATAGAAGGATTCCCATGGCCTAGTATTTTGGGTTTCAGCAGATGGTTATAATGCTTGATTTTCTGGTGCGTATTGGCTAAAATCAAATTTACATCCTTCTGTAGAGGTATTTATTGGATATTATTATTTTAAATATTTAAAATATATGTTATTATTATAATTATTAATAATAGATTTATAATTTGAATAATGATGTTAGGGGTGTACTTCAAGATTGTGAGTCAAAGTCTCCTATGTGGGACTTGTAAAATTTTCAGGTGTGAATTTACATACCTTTTTATTAAATTTTTTATTTTTAAAATATATTTATGTTAAGAGGAAGGGGGTAAAGGCACCACATTTCAATAGAATTTTAGGGCCCTCTTGATCACAATTTTGAATGAGGAGAATCCCCTAAACCTTTTATCCTTATGTAAAATAAAAATATTTTTTATTTAATTTTATTAATAATATGTTTTTTATTGTTAGTAAACATTGTTTCTAGCGTAAATAATTCCTAAAACATCTTATTGATGAGATTTTAGCAGAAACATAACAATTTCATTAAGATGGTCTATATGAGAAAAGTATTGGTTAACTTTTTTAAACTCACGGATCAGGTCCACAAAGTGTTGTATATACAAGTTATGATGAAATGAATTTTTTCACAAGATTACAATTTTATGGAAATAAACAGCTTATCATGACAGTTTTTCTATATGGATCACAACTGAATTTTTTGTTTCTCCATTAATTTCCATTTGTCCAGACATATTAATCGATTAAAATTTTATCTTGTTAGACAAATGATGAGTCCAATGAATTTTTTATAATTTTATTAAACTCAAATTTGGTAATGTGAATAATTTAACCTGGTTAGTTTTTGACATAAAACAGGATGATGGAATAAATTTTGGAATCATATATATAATCATAGTTATTAAATGATGATGATTATTTTTATGATTCTTAACCACTGTTGGTTATTTCTTTTATTTTGGATTAAGTTTTATCTCATTCCACCACCATGAGGGTTTTGTATGAAAACTGGTCCAGAGTATTAGACTACATTAACAATATAATATTTGTGAATGTATCCCTTTAAGATGAATAGAGTGATCTGTAGTACCTTTATAATCCCCAGGTAGAGTTGCAGGTATTATCATGACTAAAAATTAATTGGGTGCTAATCCCATATATAGAATGATTAATCAAGTTATGTTATGTGTATCCTTAGTGAGCCCATGTTGTGAACCTCTATATGTGAATCATGATCATTTTAGTTATAGTGTGTTCTTATTAATGGGGATGACCAATGAGAATGATCAGTAGATGAGACCATTTGTGTTATCTATACCCAAGGGGAGAGTTCACTTAAAATTAGTGGTGGCCATTATGGGTTGAGACAAATCCTTGGTTGATGTGTTGGTTGATTTATAATATCCAAATCCTTGTGTTTTTTATCAATATATCATTTATCCTGAGTGAAATATCTTAGTGATTATAAGATAACCAACCTGTCTTGATTATTGTCTGTTTAGTGATTTTAGGGTTCCTTCTTGGTATGTTTATACTCATCATGCATGGGATTTTCACACATATATTGTGTATTATGAGGTCAATATACACAATTTTAGTGACTATAATTGTCTTGGTAGTAGTAGATGTTAACTGTACATCGTGACACTGACCTTGTTCATTGGTTAGTCTCTTGTATATTAAGTTGGGATCTACCCCTGCTTTAATCATTAATGTTATCTTAACTTTGTGTTTCCACTATATTTATTAGCTTCCGTTTATATTAAAATGAAATCATTTTTATTATGATGTCTTACTATGTTTTATTTTCCAATAGGTTATTTAATGTATGTCTTCACTCTATATAATGTTGTATTTTATATCCCCTTCATATTTTATAGGATACGCTCCATTGTGTGCTATGAGTACATTAAAAAAATTCAACTCATTTTATTTATTTCATATCACCACATTTTCTAACCACTGTCCCATTTGAGGTGGGATTAGGGTTGTCACATATCGGCCTTCATCTGTCCGAGTGGGAACTGATATGTTTTGTCATTATCAAAATATACCATGTAGTAATTTTTACCTTAGGAGAAAATCATATATATTTTCTAGTAATGATTATTGGATTGGGATTTATGGAAATATTGTTATTTTGTTACATGTTTTTTTATCCTGCTTGAGTGTCGAGTGTTAGTATGGTGTATAATATATCCATTAAATAGAACTATTATAACCTACTTGTTGACTTGACACATATCTGAACTAGATATAATAAAATCACTATTACATGCATCATAAAAAAATTGGTTGTCCATTACATGACTTTCTCTATTCAACATCCTATTTATGTTCATGTTCATGGTAAACCATGATAGATTTCAGTATTTCTACTCAATTTTAGTCAAATAGGATTCATAGATAGTTTCGTGACGACAACTAGTTGACCTATGAAGCCTTAGTTCTAGGACCCATTCTCAAGGTTCTTTCACCAAGCCAAATCCACGTGTGCTACCACATGTTGAGATGAGTATAGATCCACCAACAATTGTTCTGGATGATAAAAGACTGAAACACATGAGATTGATTCCTCATGACAACATGATGATATATCTAGGATTATCATGCATTGAAGACATAAAAGATAAATGACACTGATGTTATATGGGGAACAAGGACCTCAGGCAGTATAATATTGACTCATGGTAGTAGTTCATGTTTACCTGTTAGTGTGGACCCACACTGATCATATTGTTTCTTTCACAACAAGTCTACTTAAGGGACAAGGCATTTGGCATAGTGGGATTAGAAGATGATTCACACATGTTGTATGTGGTTCATGAGTTCCATATTTTGATATCGCACATGTTTTATGCCAACTCAAACACCCATTATTTGTTGATAGATTCCTTTCATGATCCTATGTTATGAATGACTTGTAATGGGTGAGAACCCTCTTGATAGTGGTCCAAGCTAGGATACATATCATTGGTGATGTTTGTCCTCAGTACAAACCTATGTTGGTGGTGTATTAATATGAATTTTGACATGAAAGAAATAGGGAAAGTACCCACACAAATCCATAAGCTAGTGAAATGATATAAATCAATGTTGTAGATTGCGTGCTTCTCAATTCATACATTGAAAAGATATGGAATATGAGTTCCTTTGACTTGAGTGTTTGAGGTCGTTTTGGTGTTATCTGGTGTCAAATTGAGCGATGGTCATAGTGGGAAGGAGGAAGGGGAAATGACATCGTAATACTGTATTATAATGTTACCATATGTATCCTCTATAATGAGTTATAACATATGACATCATTGTTCATACTACATTTTTAACATGGGTTCATAGACAACATTTCATATAATGTATCCCTTGTTTGAGATCTAGTGATACGAATATATACCTTTTTGTTGGACCCTTGTTTCAGATGCTACCAAAGACATGACAAGTGATAACATACTTCTAGAATAGTGTGACATGAATATATATGGATGAAGATACCATTTAAAGGAATCATTCCACATTGGTTGTGAGCCCTATTTATGATTCTTTAGTATGGATTGGTTTCCTACCATAAATTCTTAGGAGAATGTTACTCGTAAGGGTTAAAAGGCATCTAATTCATGGAATAGATTTTTATTTAATGGTGATAATGACCCCATGGTGAAGAATGATTATATGATGCATATGATGATGTAGTATATTTACTATTAGTAATTATAAACCGTAGAGCATAAAATTCCATGATATTTTAGTTCTTTTCAGTGTTTGAGGAGTATATGGACACCTTCCCAATGGATGTTCCATGCGCACGGCACAATCATATTTTTTTTCCTATTTATAATTACACCTTGAAATATCTTGACATATGTTCTAGCATATAAGATAACATTATAGATAAGAAAGGGAGGGACATGAAACCAAGTGATCTATAGAAATAGGGATTCATCAAAACAGAGGAGATATTCTTGAATAAATAGTGTTTATCTCCAAGGAGGTAGATGAGAGATTAGGGATATGTTTGGAATGATGTAACCCGATCCTTGAGATAGTTAGGGAGGAGTATCCACCCTAGTGAATCAATGAATAATTGCACCAATGGTTATGTGAGTAGCGGTTCATAGAGTTTAACATTAGGCCAAGTTATCACCGACTCCGAGTTCGAGTGGAGTTTATATAGTTCTTGGATTCCTAGATCCTCTATAACTACTTTGAGTTCAATTTTATTCCCTTTGAAATGCTTGACACTATTAAAATTTTTAAGACATATGTACTATATTTTTAACCCTTATTATATGTGTTCATTATAGTCTACATTTTTATATCCAATTATTCTCGGTGTTAGAGGAGGGGGATGGGAGACATTTTGGTATGGTTACAATAATTATCATATCAATTTCACACATCCATTTTCCCAGAAGGAGGTGGTAGATAAGTTATCCTATTTTCAATAGTCCCTTGAGGTGAGGATAATACAAAATTCTTCTAGTCAATCATCATTACCCCAATAAAGATTTGGTAATTTTATGAGAAAAAATGGATATAAAATGTGACATCTTCAAAAAAAATAGATCTATATGATATATCCCTAATTGATTTTATAAAGTCGTGGATTATTTCATCATTACATGGATGGAAGATGGATCAGGTTATGATTGAAAATGAGTTGATGACAATGAAGCACCCATTAGCAGTATATCTATGTGTGGTGAAGATGTATCAGCAACCTTTGGCTTCTATTTGGGCATCCATGGGTGTAGGTGCATGTCCCCAAGTTAAACTATTTTTGTGTCACCTATCAGATGGCGATGAACAAAATATGATAGTATATATTCTCTGATAACTGTGCATGCATGTGATAGTTTATCATTATGTAATCCCCTAAATGATCATTCCAGTAAGTCACTATCTCTTTACATAATGATTAGGTAGAGGATAAAAGAGGCTTAAAGACTCTATTAATGTTGATAACGACTTTTCTAACCCATATTGTGGTAACGGTAATGTATAATTTTTATGTTCTAGAGAACATGATTTAGGATTACATGTTAGTTTTGTGCTATAATAGGGAGGATCATCTACCAATGGTGGAGTTGTAGTATCACAACAGTTAATAATAAAACATTGGTAAAATATTAGTCAAATCGACATATTGGAGAATAATTTGGTCACAACTATGCTGGTTAGATCTTGTAATAGAAAACACTTGTGGGTCCAAGGTTGGTGCTAGTGATGGGGGTGAAAGGTGCATTTCATCTAGGGATAGATGAGGCTATCCTAGTTTCATAAGGAGTACTTTGGGGAGCCATGATAGAATAAATTATACTTTTCTAATTATATATAGTGATCCATGTGATCTCACCTAATCATTGATTGTGGTTGTTTGGAAATTATGGCAGTCTATCTCTGTGATTTGTAGACCCAATGTAATGAAATTGGGTTTGGGAGGCGGTATACCCCCAAACACTGTGACTAAAATTAGATCGGGTTATTGAAATTTATATCTATTTTAGTTGAAGAGAAATGTGATTGGATCATTTCATGATGTTGATCTGGATGAGTTGGACATCGAAAGTTGATCAACCACTCATGTATCCTATTAAATTTTGAGATCCTCTATGAGAAGACCCTCTTTGGGTAAGTGTTTTTCTTGGGTGTCTGTTTTTTGACAACATGAAAACATCCTAGACAAATTTTTGGTGTGAGAGTCCCTATTAAGATCCTTGTTTTCATTTTATAACTATAATTTCCCTTTCTAGGATTAAAATCCATGATGGTTAAGAAACATAAAAAAAATTTTTAATTGTGTATGGAATTGGAATATTTCTATGAATATTTTATGATATAGGAATTGATATTGAATGAGGTTTTGAGTCTCGGCGATCCAAAAATTTATATTCTAAAAATATTAAAAATATTAATATCACATGTGTAAATTTTTCCAAAATAATTATAATAGCTCATTAGTAGAGTCTTTGTAACAGCACGATATTTATGAAAACAATTTTGATGAAATTTATCTTTTTTTCAATAGATTATGTTTCATGTAACAATATAGTGTCCCAAACATCCCTAATGAATATATTACATCTTAATATATGAATATTCATTTTTAACATAATGACAGCTACCCGAATAATTAATTCTAGATCCTTTAGAAACATAAAAACATAAGAAACATATCTATTAGTGGGATACATCATCTCTCACAATGTTTTTCATAACTATCATGATATGTATACATACCATTCTAAAAATAATTTCTATTAACCTGTTGAAAAGGAAACATAAGAAAGGGTGGGATTATATTCTATGTGTGGGTAAATAAGTGAGATATCAACATATCATGTCGATCAAGTTTTGAGAGCATGGAAATATAATTTGAAAACTATACCCTACATATCATAAGTCATATATATGAGTCATTGAGTTAATCATTGATGATAATAAGACATGTATCATAATGGAGTCAATGAACATGAACCATCAGAACCTATCATTGGAATAAGGCACAGATTTGGAACATATATGTATGAATATATAAAAAATTCCATATTAGTGGATGTATAATTTCAATCAATGTCATTGTAGAATGGGTTCAACACCCCAACCACCTTTGTAGTGAAGGTTCAATCCAAATACTATCATAGTGGATAGAGTCCCTTACTAAAATATTTTCACCCCCATTCTAGTACTATTTATCACATGATATATTAATATTTATCTAATTTATTAGAGGGAGATATAGTTCCGTCATATCAAATAGTTAATGTTATACACATGTGTTGCACCGGATCATAAAATACTCAACATATCAGAACACATGAATAGAAATTGTTTTCCAAATTATTTAATCATAAAATATTATATGGAAAAGAAATAGGTTTCATATTCTATTCATAATATGATAAAATTATAACCAATAATAAAATTATAGTGCTTCATAAGAATTTTACTTTGAATAACCCGTATAAAAATATGTATGTTTCAAAATCATTTTGTCATGGTATAACTAATGGAAAAAAGAAAATATTTTTCATAAAGATATTTTCATAATAGATATAAACAATCTATTTAAATAATAAGAATTGTATCCTTGGAAAAGATTCCTAGAAAAGAATAATTTAAATCCAAGGATGTCATATTAGTTGGAAAATGATTTCGAAATATCACATTGACAATTTCTTATAGAAAATAACATTTTCTTGATAGTATTTTATTTAAAACAAAAAATTAATAAAATATAATGGAAATTATTTTCTTCAAAATTAAATTTGATATATTATAATTGAATCCTCAAGGAAAAAATGTCTATGGCTATGATTATGAAAAATCATGTCCATGACATACACATTAAACAAAAATTCCATTACTTTTTTTTAAATAGTAAAATACAGATTGTTTGAATAAATAAATAAATAATAGATATTAAAAGTTTAAAAAGACAAAAGGGTAATAATTACATGAAAAAATAGTATGTGAACATTAAAAATATTTGGAAAACCTTTTTATAAAACATTAACCTAGAATTGAATGGGTGTTCTCCATAAGTGGGAAATAAAGTGGTTTTTCAATGAAAAGATTCATTTGAACTTTTTATTACATAATTAGAGGAAATTGAATATAAAACAAGTTTCAAGATGAAAACACAATGGAGAATAATGGTAATGGTTATCTTGATAGATGTATCATAATATTTTATCTTTTGAATAATAAACAAATACAATCCTAAAATATGATAAGATTTTATCCTAGGACCCTTACCACTTGGTGACATTGAATCATAATCCCCATAAAATAATAAAATTAAATTAAATTTAAAATATATTTATAATTAATTTTTTAATGATATAAAATGTTAATGTTGATGTATTTACACCTCATAAAATAATATTGGCGTATAACATAACATATGTCCCAAAGAAGACAAATTGAGACAAAAATCTATTACCTTAAATATCAACCTCTTTTGAACTAATTAAAATGACTTATATAATAAAAATATGTTTTTATACATATATTATTGAATTATAATTATATATATCATACTATATCTGATTTGTTTGTTACCTTTTATTACCCATTTATAAACAATTCCATTTTAATGCCACATTTCATGCAATAATCATTTTTTAGATATGTTATAATTCTTTATATTTTTTCCTCTTAGTTTGATCATGATTAATTTTTGAACTACCATAATTGAAATAGATACTAGATGGGTGTTGATAGTTATTTTAATACATGTAAATTTAAAAATAGTAAAATTTTTTTAAAGGGTGATATAATGACTATAGTGTTCTTGAAATTCATTGTAGCAGAAAAACATTTATTAAACACAAAAGTTCATTGTGGTTAAAATAATAATGATACTATCCTAGTAATAAATCATCACTAATAATTAAAAATATTGGTACCCACTATGAATCCCACATTTAAATATATGAGAACCTGTAACAGAAATTACCATTTATAAATACCCATAGGCAAAACCCCGTCTTATTATAGAGGAAAAAACATAGTAGGTATCCTAAATTTTGATCATGTGTCACAACCTTTACTTATTTTTTGCGAGTTTAATAATAAGAAAATGAAATAGTTTCATTTTATAGGGGAAATCATAAATGAGACATGAATTAATTTAAAAATAGATGATTACCTTATGTAAAAAAACCTGAATATAATTAATTCAAATAAAATGATAAAATGATTTCAATTATTTTGATGTCTGATGATAATTGATCACTTCAGTGGAAGAAGAAAAAACATTTAATTTCATCTATGATTCCTTTTAGTGAATTGAAGTCAAATATACTATATGAAAAAAAATGGATTCTATAAGAATTAAAAAAGTTATATCACAAAATCATTTATCAAATTATTTATACTAGAATTTGATTTCATTCCTTTATGATGTCTCTCACATCATTAAGATAGAGATCTTCTTGGAGCATGTCCATGTACAATATATGCAACAAACTTATTAGTGTATATAAATAAAATAATTTTTTTTAAATTACTCTAGTAAAGATGAACTAAATAATAGAGAATAATCAGGAAATATATTTATTCATGAAATATTAATGTAATAAATTATATATAAATTATAAAAATGTATTCAATTCACATATATAAATCATTAGAAAGAAAAATTTAATCTTATAAAATATAAATACAGTAACATGTAATGTAGAGAAATCATAACTACATGAATGTGTGTGAGAAGAAAATGGATACATTTATTTCAATTACACACCTTATATTTATATATCAAAAAATAAAATATTTCATTTAACAAAAGAATTAGATTTTATAAAATCAATTAAAATGTGAAATAAAAATTTTCGAATGAATTTTTAGACTAATGGTTGGTTAAAAAATATATTTTGGTAGATTGGTCATACTAACAATTGTAAATATCCACAATTGAAATAGGGAATGGTGGTAGAATTATGTTAACGGTGAGTCAGAGTGAAATATGATGATTTTTCTATCGGTGAAATGATGTTCCATTGGATGTCCAACTATTAAAAAATAAATAATTATAGATGAATTTTCTACTGATGAAAAATTGACTGACCATTGAAAAATAGATAAATAAACCATTTCAATTATATCTAAAAAACAATAAAAATACAACTAATATAAATCAATTATCATGCCACAGTAAAAAATTAAAAAAATCAGCTGCTAAAAAACAATAGATCAATTGAAAATAGTAAAGGTTATCCTACTACTATGAAGATAAGAAATGAAACAAGAAGACCCATCAAAAAGAAAGATACGTACATGAAATTGTGAAACTGAATGAATATGATTATGCAAGAAGAATATGCTAACATTGGGTATGTACAATGATGAAATATGATTTACCGTTATATGTCCAATAGTAGAAGATGATCAATATTATTAGTGAACTACTAGTGGATGACAAAAAACATTGCCAATGATTAGGATTAAACATAAATGAATAAAGAATTGTTCTTATCATGAAAAAACTGAATAATAATCATCAAAAAAATGGAAACATAATATATTGTGGGATTCCAATGGAAGATAAACAAGGACTATAGGATGAAAAAAATGCAAATGGTGGAAAATTGATCCACTTTTGAGAAATAGTTATACCTTCAGGCCTCTGAACCATAACCCACCATTAAGAAATGGTTCTACCTTTAGGGACCAATAGTTGAAAATTATAAAATATCCACCATTATAAAAAACTAGTGGTGCTAATATTATATAAGAACATGTACTTATTAACATAAACATAATATTTTACAAACATATTTTTTCTTTATTTTCTCAAAAGTGGGGGTCTCAAAATTAACAAAATTGATGAATAGAGATCTCTAATGAATGATGGATGTAGAAAAATAAATCTCATTTCTGATCGTCATATTTAATTTTTGAACTATATATAGTGAGATGAATACTTTTATACCCCAAAAAATAGACTTTCCTCGATCACCGGAAAATTTTCTTAGAGTTTCTGTGTACATGATCTCACTTATAATGTTAGCTAACAGAAGAGGTAAATGAATAAAAAATAACCGTGATATGTGTGAGATATCAAATCAAATATGGGTAAACTGGAAATATAATAATAATTTAGATACTTCCCCATTTAATTTTCCCCCTAGTATCATCCCCCAAAATCCACCATTGACACACACGGGGGTTATACAGTAGACCAACAAGCTTACAAAGCCCAACCTGTTTTATATCATGGATCACTATGTGCAAATTTTTCCCAGGACCTGCCATAATAAAAATTCCCTATTCAAAACATTTATCTAAATCCCAAACCCTTGGGTAATACTCCCATGGGGGTTTACCCATGGGCCCCCCTCAGTTTTGATAAAGGGATAGAACTTATGGGTTTTCCATAGTTGGCATAATGTTTTCACTTATGTTGATAAAAATATAAAATAAAAAAACATTAATAAATTAACAACATTAACAATGTATCAAAATATTTAAAATATGGAAACACAATTATTTTTTAACAAAAATAATAATTGTAAAATTAAAAAGATTATATTTAATAAAAATTTGAACATAATTGATTTTTTTGAGATAATAACTCATCATAACGAATAATAAAGATTAACATAATAATACCATCATCAGATACAATAAAACATCACTTATTTATAAAATTAGGAACCATAAAATTTATTTAATATTATAAAATAATCTACCCCTTTTTAGAATTTATCAAAAATTTCATTAATATTAAATCATTAAAAAAATATACCTTTTAAAAGAAACATATCTACTAAAAAGTAATAAATTAATATGTTTTCATATTATTAAATCCAATATAATCATTATTCATGTAAGGAAATAATTAAAATAAGGTAACATAGTGTTTAGTATTGTCAAAATAGAACACTTACACACAAAATGTTAAGATTTATATGTTCAGTTCAAACACTAAAATATTAAAAATTATATTATATTCAATTAACTTTTAAAAACTATTTCTATGAATAGATTGATAAACAATATTTTACCAAAAAATGTCATGGTTATCTTCAATATGGGTTTTCAACCAAAATATCCCTAAGTTAATGCAACAAACTAATAAGAATAAAAATAGTTTAACATAAAAACATTATTGTCAAAATTATTGAAAATAAATTATTGAAATAACATATAATTAAAAATTATAATAGTGGTTTTAATAAATGTTTTTTATATGAAATTTATCTTTATTTATGAACTTGGACTAAATTCATCGAGACATAATAAATTCAATTTCTTAAATAATTGATTATTTAAAATTACTTTTAAACACAAAATATATTTCATCTAAGAATTATGAGAAACAAAATTACATGTTACATATGATATTTAGATTATTATAAAATAAATTCATGGATAAGATGTTATATAACATGTATTTGAAACAACCATTAAATTAAAAAAAATTTATAACACATTAAGGTTAACTAAAATTTAATGAAAAAAACCAAACATATGTTTTTTTCTTAAAACATAAAATAGTATAAGAAAATTTATTTAAAAAATACTAACTTATTTAAAATGTATATAATATATATATTTAAACACTTATTTAAAACATCTATATAATTAATATAATTTTATTAATAAATAAGGTGTTACTCCTACTATATCCATGATTTTTAAGGATAGAAATAAAAAAAATTGTTACCCCTCTTATTAAAAGAGTAATAAAAAACATTTAATATTCAGAACTGAAATTTTAACTATATAAACCACAAAATTTTTCTTGTTAAAGTAAAAACTAATAAAATTTAACACACATCCAAAAAGTTTACAAATAAAATTATTAGAAAAATGATATTATTTATCATTAAAATTATAATATAAGATAATATTAAGGTAGAGAGTTTGGAGTTTGGAATAATGAAGATACTTATCTAGACCTCGAGAAAAAATTAGTATAAGTTGTATTTGCATAAAAACGTTTTTAGTACCCATTATTTAATAAATTCATTATAATTCTCTTACGTTATATAAAAAATTTGATTTCAAACATACATTCTTTGGTAATAATGTATATAATTTTTTTTGATAAAATAGCATTAGTATGAATAAAATATTGATTAAATATCCAAGATCATTTTTTTGGAATAATTCCCATTTATTTTATATTTTTTGAATGTTTTAGAAAGAATAAATCCTTTTATACTTATAAAAAATATAGTCTTATTCACCTTTTATAAAAAGATATAATAACCAAAACTTATCTTATTAATACAATGTTTTACCATTGGAATCACTTTATCTAATTTTTATTCACCATAATTATTGAAAATAAATTATTCTTATGACATTCAATATCAATTTTCTAAACCATATTATCTTTTTTACAAGTTTATAAATCTCTGTAATGACCCCAACTTTTATTAATGAAAATTCATCTTGATCTAATTAAATGTCTTATTATGTAAGATGGATATATAACGTATTCACTTCCTTGGTTTTATGTTTTTTGATTCTAAAATACCATTATGAATTGTGACTGTTTCTAATATAGCCATTGATTAGTGATCACATGACTAGTTTAAATATAGGAATTTTAGAAATTCATTTTACATAGAAAAAGGAAGCGATAAACCCATCTAGTGGACTTGCCCCATACGAAGCCCATTTTTCGTAGTTTAAAATGGTGGTGGCATAGTTGGGATTCTCTTTTGGCCAATCCCAAGTCGAGCTTTAAGACGTTAAGCTCAAAAAAACTGCTTACAAGAGAAGTGGATGTTGATGGAGATTACCACCACAACAATGTTATCTGAGACACCCCCAGAGTTTGTTACAATCGCACACCTTACCCTTCGGTCATACGCTAGTGTTATAAGGGGTTATGTAATAAGACAATAGCACTATTATTATGGGAATTATTTTTTTATATAATAAATAATATACATTAATTTTATTTTTGGTACTTTGTAAATTGTTTTAAAAGAACAAATAATATTTTTAGTCAATATTCAACTAAGAAATCTATTTTAATATATTAATGGATTTTTGGATTAAATTATATATTAATAAAATGTTATTATTATTAAATTACTATTTATTATGTATAAATGATCATATAATTTTTATGAATAGAATTGTAATTTTGAATAAGGTTTGAAAGTTGTTTTTTTCCAAAACTCATGATTTTTAAATAAATGTCAGTTTTTGTTTTAAAAGTAAATATTCAAATACATAGAAAATTATTTAGATAAAATCAAAAAAAATTTGGAATAGGATTTCAATATTATCTTACCGTGAAAATTTAAAAAAATTATGAGATAGTTGAATCTTGGGGTAAACAATTAAATATTGTTTAATTATATATTGTGTTTCAATACATCATAATGTCCAAATAGTGATGTAATAAAAAAATATAAGTACAGTGTTATACTAATATATGTTTTCTCATTAATATAATGTGATTTTTTATATATTTGATTTAATTTAAAAAGCTTTAGTGGACCCTCAAAGTCTTATAAAACATTTTTTACTTTTAAATTGTTTTCTTTGAGAGTGTGACTCATTTCCACCTAATGAACCCTATTATTTTATAAATTTATGCCATTGGCCTTATAAAATATTATTTTTCACTCCCTTATGGAAAACCCATGCACAAAAACAATGAGCTGGTTTGTGGTTTTGATTAGTTTAATGTGTGGTGTCCCAAACCTAAATAATAAAGAATTCCCTCTCATTTTAATAATAAACCCACCAAATCTACCACTTTTTCTTCACTCATAGCCTTTAGAGTTTTTCCAACCCATCCAACATATCTCTATAATCCTCCCAATGTGCCCCAAGATCTCAAGAGGCCGATCTGATTCCCCTCCCAAGCCTTTAGGATCAAACCTCCAAGTAAGGGATTCTCACATTCCTTATTTATGTGCATGTTTACTTATAATGTTATGCCATTTTATTTCCAATTAAAAATGTTGGGGTATGATTTCTCACCTCCCCTATATTGTCCTACTTATATTTGAATGATGATAGACCTCTTTACCTCTCATTAATTCCTACCAAGTAAACTCATTACCATTCCTAATTTCCGTATGGGATTCCTTCCTTTTTCATTTTATCCATGTTTCTTAATATTGTTATTCAAATTATAAATTTGGGGGTATGCTTTTGAACCTCCCCCATACATTAATATTTATGAATTAATGATTATAGACCCCATTTTTCTATCATTAATGCATCCTATGTACAGTCGTCACTATGCTGAAATCCCGTAAGGATTTTCTCTCTCCTTATTTACAATCATTAAATTCTTTTGTATTATGAATCTAAATTCCATTACATATTTTGGGACATGTATCTGTAATATGACATTAAATTAAATTCCATTTACAAATTATTAGACAAAAATTTATCTATCGTCAACCATTTTTTTAATTCTTATGTCACACCGTTACGGTGCCGAAATTTTACCACAATTTTCCAAGACAATTTCATTGTGTAGCGAATACCATACCCATTTACCTAGCAAGGGTATTCACCTTTATGAAAATTTAATTTTTGATTAAAAAATTTCATGTATGTATTACAAAACCTTTTATCATGGAATAAATGATGATGAATGATTCCATGTTATATGATCCATGTGCCACACTTATGCATGAAATGAAATGTTTATGAATGGTGTGCCCAGATAGTACTCCAATGCATTGGGTAAAGATTAGTGTCATGATTCGTAAAGTGAAATGAAATTTTACCCATGTTAATTGAAAGTGAAAATATGATTTACTCATTCTAATTCAAGTGCAATGAGGGTTTACTCATGCTCCATGTGCAATGATAAATGGCTCATTCTAATACCATGTTATGTGTTGTTTCACATTTCTATGTTATAATAATTATGCTACATCATAATGTTAGGTTCATGTATCTTTAATGAACCATTGATATTAATATTTCCTAACATTTATTTTATTCTTCTTGTTATTCTTTGTTTAATCCCTTACTGGTCATTATAGATCACCATTTTTAATGCATGTCCTCAGGTTATCCCATGCAATGCTATGTACGATGGAATGTTGTTGTTATGTAAATGAGGTTTTTAACAAAGATGTTGTGTGTTTTATGTTTTAAGTAGTTATGTAATTTTACTATGCCCCAAATACAACAGAACATTCTATATTCCATATTGTATCAACTATATATTTTATTTAATAAATCATGTTTAAGTGTGTAATAAAAAGAGGGGTTGTTATTGTTAGAATAATATGATATGTTTAGTTATTTTTGTGATTAGGATTATAAAACCACAGGGAACTCCATATGATGAAGAGAAAGTATAATATACGAATCCCTAAATTTTGGTGAGTATATACTAAGGTTTTTATCAAGAAAATACATCATTGTTTGAAAATTAGTAGGTAGAGGTGGCTCTATCACTGACATACCTATGAGTGAAAACTCTAGCAAGGACTTTCGGGTTTGACCTAGGGTATCCTGGTACCCGAAAACAAGCCTTGATGCATTTTTAGTTATGACACTCCCAGGGGATATTCTTTGGTATATTCAAAAGCATAGTATGTACCATTTTTAAGTGAATAAAAAATCCCCTAAGAATATACGATGGTATGTAGATCAATGATAACATAGATTGAATATTATAGATTCATAAGTTAAGAAAATAAAAGTTATTTATTAGTCATCTCATTTTTTGGTGGATTTCCCTTTATGTGTTATCCCTAACTTTACGTTTATTCCTTCTTATAGCTGGTAACATGAAGACTCAGGTTAACAACTGATGCGAAGATCAATGTGATTATTGTTCGAATGAGATTCCCAATCCGATGGGAGGATAAATCACATTGTCACGATACACTCTTAGTTAAATCAGGATTTGAATAGAAACATGGGTCAACGAGATTGTTCAACCCCCACAATAATGAACAAGTCGCTATCTGGAGATTCATGAGACAAAGGCCTCATACTTTTAATGGATCATTTGATCCCTCATTTTCCGAATAATATATCAACTCCATTTAAAATATCTTCTTCATCCTTAAATGATACGAACAGGATATGGTTCTTCTGGAAACTTTTCTTATGGAGGGTGAGGCTGTTCAATGGTGAATATTGATAAAAAATATGAATCCTAAGGAGGAGATCGAGGAATTGGAATGGAAGGATTTCTAGAAGAGGATTTTCGAAAAAAATTGTTTCCACGCACCCTCAGACTAAATATAGAAAAGGACTTCCTTTCCATCAAGAAAAAGGGTGATGAATCCATTAGAGCGTACAAGGAAAACCTAAATAGGATTGCATGATATGCCTCAATCTTTTTATTGACCCCTTAATGCAAGGTTGATCGCTTCTTTGGTGGGATGAATCTTTGCCCGTGGAAATCCTGGTGATCCGTGAATTTGATAGCATTTTTGAAATTGTTTGATTTTCAATCAAGGTCAAAATGTTGAAAAAAGATACTCAGTAGTATCATGGGGATAAGAAGACTAAGGTGGACATCAATTATTACAGTTAATTGGATAAATCCAATGGTACTATGAAAATCTATCACCCCACCTACCAAAGGTGTGGAGATAAGCTCACCGGAAATTGTTTGTAGGGGACGGGAAATTGCTTTATGAGTAAAAGGGAAGAACACCTAGTCGTTAACTGCAGATAAGAAAATCTTGGGGCTGCGACAAAGGAGAGGAAACCTATATTAGTCTCTCAATGCATTGTTCATTGCTTCAAATACAATGAACAAGGGAACCTTGTAAATAAGTGCCCTAAGACAAGAGTTTTCAGTGGCAACCAACAACATCCAAGGAAGAAAGCGCGCTATTTTTCTATCACTACCACCAAAGTGAACCCTGAGAATTATGTGGTGATAAGAATGCTAGTTATTCATTCATGAATAGAGAACATATTTTTTGATTCTAGTTCTACGCATTCTTTTATATCACTAATGTTTATTAGAACAATCCTAGCACCACCGAAAATCATGGAAGTAATGATTTCTGTGTGTTCGGAAAATGGGGAAATCATTACATCCCATGAATATATCTCCTCCCCTATCAAAATATTTAGATTTAACATCCCGATGAACATCTCCATACTCCTTATGGTGGTATTTGATGTAATTCTCAACATGGAATGGCTTTCTTTATATAAATCTAACAAAACATTTAGTGAGAGTGAAATCACACTACATTCAGAGAATAGACCCCAGATTCTATACAAGTGATATGTGGAAGATGAATCTTCTTAATCACCATGATCTCAAGCATGGATATTAGTGCCCTATGAGCATGCATATCTGGCTCAGATGATAGTGTCTATGGAAACAACTATCCTTGAAGACATTCATATTGTGAAGGAATTCGCTGAAGTGTTTCCTGAGGAATCGCCTGGTCTTCCTCTTAGAATAGATGTTGAATTACCAATTTACCTTATACCTAGGGAATTTTCAACATCCAAGAATCCAAATTTAATGGCTGTTATGGATCTTGATCAGATAAAGAAAAAACTATAAGAGAATTTGAATAATTGGTTTATATACCCAGATGCTTCACTATGTGTCGCTCACATCCTCTTCTTCTTGAAGAATGATGATTCAATGTTCCTTTTCATCGATTATCGTGAGCGTATCAAAATCATGGTAAAGTACATGTATCCTCCTCCATGAATTGATGAATTATTCAATCATCATCATGGTGCACAATACTTCTCCATGTTAGATTTTTGGTCGGGATATTATCAACTAATGGTGAAGAAGGAGGATATCCCCAAGACTGCTTTTTGTATGACATACAGGAACTAAGAGGTCATAGTATTGCCTCTTTGACTCACCAATGCTCTAGAAATATTCAAGGACATGTGGAATACTATCTTTAGAGATTACCAAAACAATGTTTTGGTAGTATTTATAGATTATACTCTAATATACTCTAAAACTCATGAGGATCATGAAGAGAATCTAGTAATTATACCAGATAACCTGAGGGAGGAGAAGCTCTAAAAAAATTAAAGAAAAGGTGATTTCTTGTTGAAGAAGGTATCATTCTTGGGTCATATAATCAAAAGAAATGGGATATCTGTGGATCCATCCAGGACAACTACAATTGAGGGATGTTCAAGAACAACATATGTAATAGATATCCATAGATTATTGGGGTTAGGTGGATATTATATCCAATTTGTGAGAAATTTCTCACGGTTTTCAACCCTTTTACCATGCTGACTCGGAAGGGATTATGTTTTTCTTGGAGTTATGAATGTGAAGAGATATTCAAGGAGATAAAATGAAGCCTTATAATTGCACTTGTTCTCACATTACCCACAAGTGGAGAACATTTTGTGATATTTAGTGATGCTTTGAAGAAGGGCATGTGTTGTGTGTTGATGATGAATGATAAAGTGATAGACAACACCTCAAGGAAGTTGAAAATCCATGAGAAAAACTATCTCATGCAATATTTGGTGTTAGCAGCTGATCTTCACATTGAAAATCTAGCAGTATTATCTCTGTGGGGAGAAATGTGAGATCTATAATGATCACAAGATCCTAAAATATATATTCACAAAAAAAGAGAATAATATGTGCCAATAAAGATTTATATAACTCATTAAAGATTATGAATCCTCAATCCATTACCAACTTGGGAAAGCGATCAACATGGTAGATACTCTAAGCAAAAAAGATCACACATCTTTATCAATGATGAGAATTGAAAAGGATCCAATCATCATAGATTTACAGAGGATGGAAATTGGAATCATTAAGGGAGGAATATAATCTATCCTTTGTCAAATGATTTCTCAATCATCCATCATGTAGAAAATATATGATTCTCAATAAAAGGATGTGTAATTTATGAAAAGGGTGTAAGCTTTTAGAAATGGGTAATCCTCAGAGTTTATGGTTGACAAGGATGGAATTGTGAGATTTGGGTTATGAATTTGGGTACCATCTGATCCAGAGATAAAAAAAGAATCTTCTAAATGACGTACATAGCTCAACCATTTCTATTCACACAGGAAGCACAAATACATTTAAGGATCTCAGAGAAAACAATTTCTTGGGACAATATGAAAAGGGATATTTGCTGAATATACATCAAAGTGTCTAACATGTCATCAAGTGAAGGATTAGAGGAAAACATTTATAGGGATGATGCAACCACAACCCATTCCAGTATGGATGTGGGAGAAGATTACCGTGGACATTGTCATTGGAATTCCAAGTACATCTAGAATAAAAAATGCTATATGGGTAATTATGGATCGTCTTACAAAGAAAACTCTCTTATTCATGATTCGAGAGGACTTCTAAATGGATCAACTTGCATAGATATATATCAAAGAATTGGTAAGGATGTATTGATTACCACTATCTATTGTATCCGATTGTGATCTTAGATTCACCTACAAGGTCTAGAAAAGTATATAACATTATACCAACCCTGAACTAAACTTTATTATGACCTATCATCCTAAAACTGCTGGCCAATCTGAGTGAACTATTCGGACACTAGAAGACATGTTATGATCATGTTCTGTGGAACTCAAAGGAAAATGGGGCCAAAATCTTCCACCAGTTGAATTCTCTATCAATTATAGTTTCCACTCGAGAATTTAAATAGAACCATATTAATCCCTTTATGGGAAAAGGTGAAGAACACCGACATGTTGTGATGAAGTCAATGAGAATAAGCTGCTAGGACATGAAATGGTAAAAGAAATGGTGGGGAAGGTGAAAACCATTCAGCAACATATCTAGGCTGCCCAAAGTTGACACAAAAGATAAGCATATATCCATATACAATACCATGAGATAAAATATGGAGAGATAGTATTTCTATGCATATCTCCATGGAAGAAGTTCATGAGGTTTGGAATGAATGGGGTGTTAAGTCCTAGGTACATCGGCCCATTCGAGATTCTTGATTGTGTCGGGGCTATGGCCTATTAACTAGCACTTCCACCTACCATGGCCAAACCACATGATGTCTTTCATGCATCCTTCTTAAAGAAGTACATACCAGACCCTTCAAATGTACTCTCTTGAGAGGTAGTACGGTTATAGGATGATCTTTCTTATAAGGAGAAACCATTGATGATCGTAAATTATAGAGAAAAAGTTGTATAAAAGAAGACAATACCCCTCGTCAAGGTGTTTGGGAAAAACAAAAATTTTAAGAAGTGATGTGGGAATGAGAGGCAGTAATGAAGCAGAGTTATCCACATTCGTTTTAGTGTGGGAAAGGAAAATTTTGATGGCGAAATTTCTTAATCGGGGAATATTGTAACGAACCAATATTTTATTAATGAATATTCCATTTGATCTAATTAAATGTTCTATTATTTAATATTGTTATATAATATATGAAATTCCTTGGTTTTATGTTTTTGGAATTTAAAATACCATTATGAATTGTGACTATTTCTGATATAGCCATTGAATAGTGATCACATGACTATTATAAATATATGGCTATAACAAATACAATTTACTCTGACAATGGATGTGATGGCATCATCAAGTAGAAATTCCCTATAGAAGGCCATTTGTCAGAGCTCAGAGAGGAGGTGGAGTCATTTGGCTTCTCTCTCGACAAATATTGTTCCAATCATCAACATGTTAAGCTCGAACAGAACCACATTCGGGAGAAGTCGATGTTGATGGATATTACCACCAGAGCGATGTAATTTGCGTCACCCCAGGAGTCTGTCACCATCTCACACCTTACCCTTCGGTCTTATGTAGGTGTAATAAGGGGTTATGTAAAAAGACTGTAGAACTATGATTATTTGCATTAATTTTTTATATAATAAAGAATATACATTCACTTTTTTATTAGTACATTTTAAATAGTTTTTAATGCACTAATAGTATTTTTAGTTAATATTACACTATGAAATATATATTTATTAATTAATTGATTAATTAATAAAATAATATTTTACAAAAATATTATTATTATTGAATTAATTTTTATTAATTAGAAATGATCATATATTTTTATAAATAAAATTGTAATTTTTATTATGGTTTAAAAACTGTTTTTGTCAAAGCCCATGAATTTTTAATAAATGCCATATTTTATTTTAAAATTAAAAAATCACGTATTTCAAAAGTTATTTAGATAAAATGAATATTATTTTTGGAATCAGAACATAAAAATTATCCAATTGTGATTTTTTTAAATTTTTTTTGAGACAGTCAAATTTTTGGGTAAATATTAAATAATATTTAGTTATTTTATTTATTTTATGACATCATAACAACCCAATAGTGATGTAATAATATACTATAAGTGGGATTTTCAGAAATTATATGTTTTACCAATAAAATAAAGTGATTTTAAGTATATTTTAATTATTTTAAAAAACCTTAGTGGACCCTCCAAGACTTATAAAACATTTTAGGTTTTTAAATTGATTTCCTTGAGAGTGTGACTCATCTCCACATAAGAAATCCTATAATTTTAAGAATTTAGTCCATTGGCCTTATAATTTTTTTTCCACGCCCATTTAAAAAAAACAAGGGAAACCCCATTAGAGGGTTTGTGGTTTTGATTAGCTTAATGGGTGGTGTTCCAAACCATAAAAATAAATAATTCCCTCTCATTTCCAATATAAACCCACACATGCTCCCACTTCCTATTCATCACAAGACATTTTTTGTTCTTAAAACCCTTTAAATAATCTATATAGAATCCTCCAATGGTTCCTCATGATCTGAGGAATCCTCTCTCAAGCCCCTCCAAATCCATTGGGATCACACTTCCATGTAAGGGATTATCATTTTCCTTATTTATGTCCAATTTTACTTATATTGTTACGACCTTATATTTTCAATTAAAATTTTTGGGGAATTATTTCTCACATACCCTATAATATCCTCCTTATGTTTGAATGATTAGAGACCCCTTTCTCTCTCATTAATTCTTCCCACATATACTCGACACTATATCGAATTTCTATAAGTCAATCATTTCTTTCTCATTTTATCCACACTTCTTAATATTTTTATACCAAATATAAATGTTAGGGGTATGATCTCTCACCACCCCAATGATTCCCTATTTTTGTTTAATTGATCATAGAACCATATTATCTCTCATTAATTCCTCTTATGTACAATCATTACTATGCCAAAATTTTGTAAAGAATTTCTCTATCCTCATTGACAATCAAGAATTTTTTTTATATTATCAATCTAAATTCCATGACATATGTTGGGACATGAATCTATATAACCCACTTAAATTCCATTTCATGTACATATTATGAGACACCCAATTCTATCTAATCAGGTATTTTTATGAATTGTTATTTCACGCCATTATGCTACCAATATTGTACCTTGATTTTCTAAGCCGATGTCATTGTGTAGTGAATACCATACCCATTTCTCTATCAAGGGTATTCACATTTACCCACATTTACATACTGATTATAATTCTACATGTATTTATTAAACATCCCTTTATCATGGAATAAATGATGTTGAATGATTCCATGTTTTATGACTCATGTGGAACACTTATGCATGAAATAAATGTTTATGTAGGGGGTGCCCTGATACTGCTCCAATGAATTTGGTAATGATTAATATCATGATAAGTCAAGTGAAATGAGTATTTACTCATTCATATTCAATTTCAATGAGTATTTACTCAAGATAATTCAAGTGCAATGAGGGTTTACTTAGGCTCCAGGTAAAATGAGTCTTGGCTCATGCTAATACCATGTTAAGTGTTGTTGCCACATTTCCATGTTATGATAATCCTGCTACATCATGAATTTATGTTAAGGTTTCTTTTATTATCCATTGAAATTCATGTTGCCTAAAATATATTGTATTCTTCATGTTATTCCACATTTACTCCTTTACTCAGATTTATAGCTCACGATTTCTTATGCATGTCCTCAGGTTATCCGATGAAATGCTATGTACGAGGGAATGATGAGGTTTTGTAAAGGAGGTTTTCAATAAAGATATTGTGTGTTTTACATTTTAAGTTGTTATTTAATGTTCCTAATCCCCAAGGACACTAGATCTATTGATCTTACATGCTATATCAAGTGATGTGGTTATGTATTAAATCATGTGTATGTGTGTAATAAAAAGTAGAGATGTTATAATCTCAATAAAATTATCATTGGAATTATATAATTTGTTTCATAGATTCATATTTAATTGATTATGATTCTTACAATCCATTTCATCATTATTTAAATCTTCCACAATAGTGTATAATATTATTTCCTAGTCCTTATCATTTACTTATACAATGAATTTATGTAATTCATTTTAATCATTGAGTTTAAAAATATCCGAATCAGAATTACTTTTATATTCATCATTCTGGGAAACCATGATATTCATATTTCCACATTAATTTTTTTTTCAATTTTCTATGAATTAATTCTTATTTTTTAATTTAAAATCTAATTATTTTTTTAACATTTTGAATGTACAATGAACAAATTCTTCATTATCATTAATAAAATATTTACATCATCAATGGATACAATCATAATCAAATGTAGAATAAATATTAGTATTATTATCATGTTTAAATATTTTCTTATGATCATCATTTTTAGGTTTAATCAAAAGATTAATAATTAAATTATTTACCTCATACTGTATACCCATCAAGGAAAGGTTACATATTTCATTTCCACTTGTATAGTCACTGTATGGGTCATAAATATCTTGGAAGCCCCATCCTCAAAAGAGATATTATATTTATTTTCATCTTTTTTTACATTTACATCCCTTAATACATGATGTAGGTAAATTAGAACTGATTTGACCTTTATTTATTAACACATAACACGTCAGATAAAAGGAATCACCATCCTTACATGAATTAAATTTATTATAATATTTTCTATTCATAAATCCAAAATATATATTTCCAAAAATGGTATTAATAAATTTGAAATTATTATTTCATCAATGATCAATGTACTTGTCACATTATTTTAACATGGATTTAGAGGAATCAAAGATATCAGTTACTTTATATTTAATTTCAATTTCATTCTCATTGTAGACTCCTGTTCAGTAATTATTTTCAACTCTAACTCATACTACATTCAATATACTATTATATAATCTAATTTATAATTATTAAAATTATTAATATCACCGATGTAAAACTACTTTTAATGACATATTTTTTGAAGGTTCATTAGTAAAATTCCAACATGATATTTTGTCCAAAAAATATATAAGAGAACTCATACTATTAGTAATAATAGTAAACTAATATGATATCAATATTACTTGTTCGTCATCTCCAATCATAATGTCCAATAATAATAACTAGATAATTTATAAACTTGGTCTCTGGAGCTTGTTATTCCCATAACGAATCATTTTAATTATCTTCTATATATCATGGGATATATTACAAGCAGTGATATGGCTATGTAAACTTCTACTTATGGTAGAATACATTTTTTAACATTATATTTCAATAAATATTTTAACAAGTCATTACAGACATGTTTCAATAGATAAACTATTAGAATATCATATGTCTTATCCATGATATTCTAGTGATCCAAACATCACTGTATCCGGTATGATTTCATTTCTACATTTTAATAAGTATAGTTACTTCCATATAAGAATGGGGGTTGGGTTATTTGGAATCCATCCTTAATTCTCATTTACAACTTAAATTTTTTATTATTATTTCATATATGGTTATTTATAATATATCAGGTTAACACAATGTAAGAAAAATAAGAATAATTAAAGAGAAAAAATAATCAGAGAATTTGTTTTGATTCAAATTATTTGATATATGAACCACAAATCTATTGTCATAGCTCTGCTATAATTTTTTTTGTATTATATTAGGGAGACTAAAAACCAAACATATAAGATACCTATCATTTATTACAATTATTGGATTTATAGTGATGGAAATATACACAAGGGGCAAAGAATAGTTATTTTCAAAATTTAAAGACAAAACAATCATAATTTATAAAATGGTTATATAACGAGTGAAGTATTCATGAAAGAAATTGAAATGGAAATTAAATTGAAAAAAAACAATGATTTATTGTGTTTGGGATTAAAAATATCCTTATACACTCCTTAACCATCTATACACCTTGAGAATATTGGTACCCACTAAAAAACTCCACTTTTAATAGTATTACGAGATGTTATAGATAATGAGTTTCAAAAATTCTTGGAGGCACACCATAGTATTTTTATTAGAGGTTTATCCTTGCCTATATCTCGACATTTCATCTAGAGTAAAAACTGAGACGTCCTTTTGGGTTGTAGAATAACTAGACAATGAAAGACCTGATTTTGATGGGGGAAGATAATAAACATGAAATGAATAAATTTTAAAATAGATTAAGATTAAAGGTAAAAATAAAAACTAGATTACTATTGAGCCATTCATAATGATAAAATGATGTTGATGATCTTGAATCTTAATGATCATTAATCACTTCAATAGAAGAAGGTTGATAAATAATGTTCTTATTTGTTGATAGTTGAGGAACAGTAGTTATAGAAGCTTATAGAACAAACAAGACAAGCTTGAAATTTAATTTTTGTGTCATTATAGAACTTGTAAAATGTTATACACTATAATTTTTTATTCATTAAGAATGTCTCACAGATAATTATGTCAATGATCTTCTATATCTGTTTCCATGTCTAATAAATTCATGATACTTGTTACTATATACCAATAAAATAATGTTATTGATACATTAATTTGTTAAATATGTGATGAATAATAGAGAATAATCATGATTTATATTAATTTTTTAAATTTTAATAATTAATAATTAAAAATAAATTTATTAAAAATGTATAAAATTCACATTTTTAAATTGTAAAAATAAAAATACAATATTCTAGACAATAGAGACAATAAAATTTAAAACATGGAAATAAAACTTTTCATGTATATTTTTACAGAAAAATCGTTAATATGAATTTTTTTACAAACCTTTCAATTATATTACAACAAATAAAATAAAAAAATTTACCAAAACAATTTATTTTATTAACATATATTTAAAAATAAATTAAAATTTTGTAAATAATTATTTAAATACTAATAGATTAAAAAATATCTAGTAATATATATTTCATGATACCATTGTTGATGATCTACTATTAAAATATGGAGATGTGGAAGAAATAATATATCAATGAAATATAGAGTAGTAACATTATTTTTTAACCAATGTAATGATCCATGATTGGATGTCCAATAGTAGAAAAAAAGAGTTTGGTATAAGAATTTTCTATTAGGGAAAAATTGATATACCTTTGAAAAACAGAGAAAATAAACATTTCATTTAGAAGTATAATAATAATAAAGTCTAAATAAAATAATGGTATTATCATGCCATTGTTATAAAAAATAACATTGACTTATAAAAATTTGAAATCAATTTAAAATTTAAAGGATACCCTACTTCTACCAAGATAATAATGGAAAATGATGAAATATTACAAAGAAAGCTACAACCATTCTACTTTGAAACTTAATTATTATAGAGAAGATAGAATAATATTACTCTATTAGTGATGTAAAACTGTGGTTTTGATAATGGACTATAGGATTCCCAATGGTAAAAGATTATCTACATTTGTTGGAAAATAACTAGCGGATGACCAAACACACTGTCGACAATCAGGATTAATCAACAATGAATATGGAGCTGGTAGTGGCATGATCCGCTAAATAAGAAACATCTACCAGGTAATAAATGATCAATATTAGGATTGAAATATTAGGGAAATATACTGTGGTGAATGAAAAATTATATTATTGGAAAAATAATACACCATTGAGAAAAAGTGGCTTCCTTCGATCCTTTGAAATGTAATCCTCCATTGAGCAATGGTGCTACAGTTGGGGTCCTACAGTTGTCCAATGTAAAATATCCCACGTGAGATGAAGATAGTGGTGCTACATTTATTGATGAACATGTTTTTATTACCATGAAAATACTATTTCAGAAACTCATATATCCGATCTATGATTGACAGTAGGGGTCTTACAAACAAAAAATCTAAAAAAATAAATCCACAGTGAAGGATGGATGTATATGCTGATAAAAAATTCCAAACATCATTATGAATTTTCAAAACACATATAATGAGAGGAAGATTTTCATATTACTGAAGATAGGCATTCTTCGATAACTAAATCTCTGTCCTAGAGCTCTAGCATACATGATCTCATAGTTATGGTATGATAACACAAATGGAAATAGATGATGAAAAATATATACATGGAAAAAAATAGAATGTGGGAGTTCAAAAAATAGATCTAATGGTGGAGAGTGAATTAAAATAGTGGTCTATATCATTTATGAGTTTTTCTAACATAGATGAATAGTGAAACAAGTCACATATCACATATCTGAAAGATGTTTGGTTGATATAATGGTTTATTAAAAATGGTTCTTTACACCCTTTGGGATTTCATTGGGGGATCATCACCCATAACCCACCATTAACACACAACAGCCTTATCAGTGGGGCTAGTGGGATTACCAATCCTAGTATGTAGAACATCGAGGCATGATCTTTTGGTCATATACATGATCCCGCCCACAATTGGCATGCACTATGAAAAGCATGCCACTATGGCTCAAACCCTCGATTTGATCTTCCATTGGTATTTACCTATAGGTCACCCATAGAGTGATAATTGGTTGGGACCTTAAGGGATGGCCATAGTTGGCCAAAATGATTTTCTTAAGAAGATAAAAAAGTGTCATTATTAAATTCATAAATAAATTAAAATAATTAAAATATTTTAAAATAGCAGAATGGATAAAATAAAATTATTTTCAACAAAATTAAATACTACTAAATTTAAATGTTTATATATTATAAATAATTTAAATTTAATAAAATGTTATGAGATAATAAATTAAAAAAAACCAATTATAATAGTAAAAAAATTTAAAATACAATAAATTCTACATCTTCCCAATAATTTTGACTGTTATATTAATATTATATACTGTTAGTATATATATATATTCTATAAAAGTTATAGAAAAAATGAAATTAGTTGTTCATGGAGACTTTCGGTTATACGTACACGAGAAAAAATATTTCCGTAATCTAAAATTATATTTGATAATAGTTGTAAATGACATATAAGAATTAATGATTTATTTTTATGATATATACACAATGTATGTTCATTATACTCATCCTTATTCCCTTTAATGTGAATCATGAAAGAATCACACCCCTTTGCGAGGAGGTAGTCTATAGTATAGAAGAGAGACGTTGTAATATGCCCATAGAAATTAGTGTTAGAAGGTATATGTGATATAATAATTATATATGTTAAATAGTATCATAAATACAATATATAAATATTTAATCTATCCTTAAATCCTTCCATGATATGTGGTGATGCAAAAAGAATAACATCGGCTCACAAGGTAACGGTATATCATACACATTATTGATTATTTCATTTCCCATTTTATATAGTTGGAGATTTATATAGATTATGTAATAATAAAAAAAATCAGAATATTTGATATAAAAATATTATTATATCACTATAACTGAATAATATATGAAGGATTTATAATAATAAGTAAAAGAAAATGTATAGTTAAAAACATTACCTCCTCTTCCGAAAACATTTTTAGGTTTAACCTAAATACTTCATAGATTGAATTTAATATCTAAAAAGTCTTATAGTATCTATGGAGGGATTTAATAATGATAATTTGGAGGGGAATTAAAAAAAATAGTTTTTTAAGTGTGAGGAAAAGGGGATAAGGGGTGACCTTAAATAGTGACATGAGTGTAACACTTATAATTTCTAAAGGTAAAATGGTTTTATCCTGTTTTTGAAATGTCACAGATTCACAAAAAGTACAATCCTCATGAATTAGTCATAAAAAATCTTAATATGGCCATTATATGGGGGTTTGGACATTTTTATGGTCATTCATTGATTGCTATATTTTTATTCTAACCTCTAGTAAAACCAGTTTCAACTTAAATAGGGTAAATATAGTTTCAATTTTTAAATATAAATGATTGTAAAAAATAGATTGAGATTATTATATCATACAAATTTTGGTGATTACGAATATGGATTAAATTTTTTAAAATTCAAATAACAGAATTTGATGACTCTAAATTAAAATTAAACCCCTATATTTGACAAGAATGAGTGTTTTCAAAGGTAAAAAATTTCATAAGTAGAGAATGTTATAATATTTAAAATCAATATAAAATTTATCCCGATGAATTTTTTTTTATAAAATGGAAAATTTTTCAATTTTTTCTATTCAATCCATCATAAAATAATTTAAATGTATTTAAATGTAGTTAAGAAATAAATTATTATAAATACATTTAATTATAAATAATCCCGGAATAATATATCTTTCTAAAAAAGTATTTAAAATTCACTCCATGATAAAAGTAACATGTTGATCTAGAAAATAATTTTTTATTTTCTAACTAAATATTATAAATATGGTAAATGTAATTTCTTTTATTTTTTAAATAATATTCAACAGAAAAATTTATTTTCTAAAATACTATTTTAAATACATTTAATTATTTCTAGAAAAAAGTTACTATTTTATAAATATGATTTCATTGAATTAAACAATTATATTTAATATTAATGATTTATTTATAACTACTAATATTAATATGTTTAGTGGTGAGGATATAAAAATAAAACCAAAACAATAATATTAATTATATATTTTCATTTGTTTAATCTCAATTTCAAATATACTACATTCTAAATTTGGTGTTGGGTGTTATAGATGTTATGAAAAAAAATTAATTTATTCAAAAAATATTAAATCAAAAAAATTTAGGGCGTGTCATTGTAGACACATAAAATGATTTTTCCCTCAGAATTCATTACTTAAATTCTTAAAACGGTTGATACTTATGTAGCATCATTTCCTCAGGTTCCCGTGTAGCTTTTTCATGATGGTCTCTTCACAACAAACTATTTACCTTGGATGTGGTTTAGTTTCGTAGTACATTCTCTCTTTGATCTATAGTCCTTATTGGATATTCTTCATAAGAAATATTTTCCTCCCACAGTATTACCTCTGGTTTCATTACATGTGGGTGATCATGTATTTACTTCCCTAGGGGAGATATATGGAAAAATCCCAATCATGAGAGAGATTTGGTGGAAACACCAAATGATAAGATACTATTTGGATAAGATACAGAATCTCAAAATGGATGATTTATCGTGGAATTAACATTCCCTTCATTACCAAGCTCATAATCTTTTTCCATGGATAAATTTTTAGAAATAGCTTATCAGAAACTGATAATTCCAAATCACACCAGTGATTGTCAACATAAATTTCTATATTGTCTTGTTCTTCTTTTATGTGATTCTGACTGGTCCAAACCTTCTTTTCCATTGAATCATCAATCCTAAGTCCCAATTACTTTATTTTTGTATATTCATCACAGTACATTGGATTTATATACTAATTTACATAGATGGTTTTAAAATTAGACATCTGAATGATTGAGTGAATGATATTGTTTTGTGAAAACTCAAATAGAGGAAGGTGTCTATACAAACCAACAATTCAATATAGGGATAAATATTTCAAATTAACATTTATGGTTTGAAATGTTCTTTTATACTCAGTACTTTTCTGAGGATGAAATATAATATTGAAAGTCAACTCGATATTTTGATATTTATGAATAATCTACTAGAAAATTACGAAAATACTCATATATTCATCAGAAAGAATGAAATGTGGTACTCAATAAAACCCTACCACAACCTTAATAATATCCTCGCATGATGATTTTATGATAAATCATCATTGATAACAATGAAATGTGATTAATTTTAATAGAGTATGACTACAACCCATATATCATTATTCTATTTAAGATGTTTTGGGGAGTTCATTGCTAAAATACATATTTGTGTTTTTCCATATCCATTTTTGTATGGGTAATGGATGTAACATCACCTTATACCATTCTATCTCAATAGTAATATGAAACCATATTGTGCACCGAGATACAGAATGTTAGATATCACTCTTCATTACATCCCACCAGAAATACTCATTAAATTTTCTAAACATATTAATAATTATATGATGAATAGAGAATTAAGAATTAAGATATTTCTCTAAAAAATCAATCTTTAAATCCAATAATGATGGAAGATATACATGGTTCTTGTACATTACCATTCCATCATGATCAAGGACAAACTCGAGATCATTTCTAACAATATTTTGTATATCTTCATCTTCCTTCTAGGCCTCTTTAATTTTCACTTGGATTGATCCTTTAACATTCAATTGAAGAAGATATGATTACATCTAATCTATCAGGATTTCCAAATCCATCATTAGAATATACATAAATATTGAATCATTTGTGATCCTCATCATGGATAATCAAGTGTGATCCCTTCAACTCTAAACACCAGCCACCTTGTGAACTTTCCCAGTGTGGTAATTTATTTGGTATTCATAATCATAAATAATCTTTAACTATACAATCTCAAACGTATTCAGTTCCTTATGAATTAATATATAATTTAACATTTCAGATCATTGTATATATCACACATTTTGTTGAGTCAATAAGGTTTTCCTTATGACTTTTCCATTCCTTCTTGTTTTGAAAATAACAAACACCTCATACTTATGCAAATACATATTTTACTTCTGTAAGGAAAATTTAACTTCTCTAAGGGAAATTTCCTTCTTTAAGGAAATTTACCCTAACCTAGAATTCCTTATACATATTAATATTTTTCCTATGTATAAAAATTAGATTCATCCCTAAAACCTCAAAATTATATAATATTTAGATATAAAGCATTCAGTTTTAGGATACGAATTCTAGATACAAACTCTAATAAAGTTCCACTCTGAATTCTGGATATGAACTATAATAAAGTTCCACTCCTAATTATGGATATGAACGATAATAATGTTCCACTCTAAATTCTGGATACAGACTCTAATAACACTCCACTTCGAATTCAGGATACGAACTCTAATAAAGTTCCACTCCGAATTCAGGATACCAACTCTAATAAACTTCTATTCCGAATTCAGGATATGAACTCTAATAAAGTTCCTTTCCAAATTCAGGATACTAACTCTAATAAATTTCCATTCTGAATTATGGATACGAACTCTTACAAAGTTCAACTCTGAACTCTTACAAGTTCGACATCGAACATCTATAAGTTCGTCTCTAAACATTTACTAGTTATACTCTGAACATCTGTGAGTTCGACTCCGAAATTCTACTAGTTCGACTCCAAACTTCTATGAGTTCGACTCTGGAATTTTACTAGTTTGAATTAGAACTTCTACTAGTTGGAATCCAAACTTCTACAATTTTGACTCCAAACTCTGTAAGTTCAGATTCTGAATTCTAGTGAAACCAGACTCCGAATTTCCTTAGAAATTCAGACTCCGAATTTATACAGAATTGAGGTTCTGGATTCCTACAAAGAAGAATCCAAATATCTCTTTATTATAAACTACGAATGTCATTTTGGATAGAATCCAAACTTTTATTTGGTTACATTCCGAACATTAGTTTTACTTATTCTTACACTCGTTTCATTATAAAATGATGACGTGCCTTCATTGACACATGTTTTGTTATAAAACGATGTCGTCCATTCTGTTTCTAACTAACCTTTAGTTGAGTGACACGTGTACAGGTCCCTCAGAAATTAAATGATAAATATGACCATTGTAGGAGGGAGCCGACCGTTGGAGATTCACCTATAATTAGGAGATCATTTTAAAAGAAGTGACAAATTTTACACAACATGTGCTTACATGCTGTTAAAGTGATTTCTAGAGAGAGAGGCTCTTATTAACTCTCCATCTTCGTGCATAATGTTTGAACGACCTGTTCAAACTTTTCCTTGTGCATACTTGCTTCGTGCGACTCTGATTGTTGTAGATTACAATCGAGGGATTCCGGGGATAGGAATACAGAGGTTCCAATACCTAGAAGTTGAGGGCTTCCGTGCTAAGGAAGAAAATGGTTCCAACTACCATGAAGTTGAGGGCTTTTGGGGATAACAAGAGAGAGTCTCTGATCTTTGTATCGAGGGATTACCCTGGTGTGGGAATGACAGACTTGCTTGAAAGTATAAATCAATGGACCTTTATTCAAGGTTGTTGGATACCCATTTCATTGGGATAAAAGAGTTATTTTTTGTTACATGTAGTTTTACTACTTGTTTTTCCACTAAATTTTGTATTGTAAGGAATGTATAACCTTCTTATATTTCCTTACACTTATACTCTGATTCATGTAGATTCTATACACTTTAAGGTAGAATATCATATTGTAAACTTTGGTTATGTTTCAATTTTCAGATCCATATTTCCCGAACCGGTTTTTTGGAATCACTTTCCAGATTTAAGAAAGTGTATAGGACTCGAAATTTTCAAATTTATACTTTGTCCCAATCTTTCAATTGCTGTTTGAGGTTTTGTGAATTTTCTTAGTTTATCTTTGATAAACTTAGATCATTCCTTCTTTAAGGAAATTTTTTAATGTGTACAATTCACCCCCCCCTCTTGTATATTGAGCATCTACATCATTATTTCGATCCTACAATTGGTATCAGAGGAGATATCTAAAATATTTATATTCACATATAAGTTTTTCCTTGCTCAATTTTTCATTGTTCTATATTTTTACTTGCTTAGGAATATCCTCCTTGAATCCGAACTTTTGTTATTAACATGTTTGTGTACCAAAGTTTTATTAACATGGCAGGAATCAATGTTGGTTCCATAGACAACCTTAATCCTACAATATCAGCAATCTTTTGTGGTAATGGTTATGAATATAGGAGAGATCATATGAAGAAATTCGTTATCAATACTGGGGTTGACAACTTTTTAATTCTTTCTGGAGTTTATCAAATTCTTGATAAGGATGTTAGTACTTTCACCAACCAAGAGAAGCATGATTACCAACTCAACTATAAGGTACACAATACTTTACTATGTTCAATGACTAGGAATATATATATCCAAATTTAATCATGTAAAACAGCTAACTGTATATGGAAGAAACTTGAAGTTACTAATTTTGGTACATATAAAGTGATTGAAATAAGAAGAGAAATGTTGAGAGCAGAATATCATGGTTTTGACATTCCTTATAGAGAACCCATTTGTAAGGTGCAACAATTATTTATGACTATTGTGAATAGTATACAGTCTATGGGGGAGAATGATCTAGATGATGATGCTCTTATTGAAAATATAATTGATATTATGCCCAATGAGTGGGACCAAAGAGAACTTCTATTGATGGGAATAGGAGGGTTACTCAAATTTCCATAGATAAGCTGTTTGGAACTCTTCTCCAACATGAAACAAGGATGAAGAGAGATGCTAACAAAATCAAAAAGAAGAATGGGAATGGGACTGTTTCTTTTACTAAAACATCAAATCACATGAAAGCTACGACTCCTGAGAGAGTTACTAGATCCATGTATAAGAAGGTTGCTATCGAATCTAAATATAGTGAGAGTGAGGTCTCAGAAAATGAGTTATCAAATCTTGCTCGAAGAATGGACAAGATAGCTGGTCATAGAAAATTTCCAATACAAGTATAAGAAGAAGGAAAGGAAAGATAACAAAGATTCAGAGGACACATGCTGTGAATGCAAGAGAAGTGGACACATACGACCTGATTTCCCTATGCTTAAAAAAATGAAAGAAAAGAGAGGCATTCTGAAAGGAATAGGAAGAAGTTTTACAAAGCTAAAGCTAAGAAAATTTTGAATACTAATACTACCTGGAGTGCTAGCTGTGGATACTATTTAGAAAGCAAATCCTCGGAATATGATTCATCATCATAGAAGAATATGGAATTTATTGCTAATACTTCTTTTCCACATACATGTCTTATGGCCAAGGTACGCTCTGATGAGGCTTTAACAAATTTATCTATTGATAAAAATTACTATTCCGAAAATAGTACTTCTAATGAAGATACATCATCCTCAAAAAAATAAGAACCTTCATATGAAGAAGTATCCAGATTTTTCAAGTTACATGAAGTAAAAAATTATACAATTTCTATGAAATAAGATAAGGTAAATACTAGGGAAGAAATTAATAAAAAATAAATTTCAGATCTTAGTACAAATCTTAGAGATAAAGAATTTCTTTTAGAAAAACTTTCTAAAGTCCTTGAGAAAGCAAATTCTATTAAGGAAGAACTTTCTAAAGTTCTTAAGAATGCTATTTTAAAAATGAAAATTTTTGAGGAAAAATCTAACTCTAAGAAAATGATTCCTGAGGATATGAATTTAGTCGTTAGACTAAAATCGGAAATATGACCTCATAATAAGCTTCTTGCAAAATTTACTTCTGGGAAAGATAATTTTGACAAGATTTATTCTCAAATTAATCCTCAAGGAACCACTACTGGAGTAGGTTATACTCACCCAAAAAAAGTTTTCCAAAATAACTATTTTGTTACTTCTAAAGCCCCTTTTTGCACTAAATGTCAAAGTGGTGGGAATTGGAAAAAAAAATTTCTTTAAATATAGTTCAATATCGTAGGTTTCAAAAATAATATTTTTCTAGACAAATGTGGATACAAAAAGTTTTTTTATCTAACAATTTCGGATCCACGCAAGAATGGATTCCGAAAACCTAACTTGCTTCTTATTTTTAGGACGATAAAGGAAGTACCAATAACAATACATGGTACATGGATAGTAGATGTTCCCGTCACATGACTGGTAAAAAAAGCTATTTTGAAATTATTATTAAGATGAATGGAGGAAAAGTAACATTCCCAAATAATGCTCAGGGAGAAATAATTGGTATGGGTAACATTGTTCTTCTTGGTGAAACTTTGATTTCAATTGTTTTGTTTGATAAGGGTCCTAAGAGAAACCTCATTAGCATAAGTCAATTATGTGATTAAGGATTTATTGTGAATTTTAGGAATGATAAGTGCTTAGTACACTATTCCAAGGAAGTGTTTATTCTCTGTGCCAATAGGTAAAAGAATGTTTACACATTTAGCTTAGAAGACCTCAGGAGCCAAGACATACCATTCCTAAGTGAAATGGAAGATCATTTTTGTTATGGAATAGAAGACTAGGTCACGGTAACCTTATAAACTTATGTAAAATCTCTAAGAAGAAACTAGTTAAGGATCTACTAGAGCTTAGATTTGATTCTTTTAAATTTTGTGGTCCTTTTCAATATATCAAGAAACATAAATCTAGTTTTAAATCAATATATGAAGTCTCAAAAGCTTATTCATTACAGTTGCTGCACATGAATCTTTTTGATCCAACACAAACCAGAAGCATTGGAGGAAAATACTATGTTTTTGTCCTAGTTGATGATTACACTAGATTTACATGGGTCTATTTTCTAGCAAAGAAGTCTGAATCTTTTTCATATATCCAATGTTTTAGATCCCATGTTAATAATGAGAAAATCCTTACATTGAAAACCATTCATAGTAATCCTAGAGGAGAATTTCAAAATTCTGATTTTGAAAAATTTTATAGTAGAAAAGGTATTACTCACAAATTTTCAGCACCTAGAACTCCTCAAAAAAATATGTAGTTAATGGAAGAAATATAATTTTTCAAGAGATAACTAGAACCATGTTTAGTGAATATTCTGTTGCTAGACATTTCTAGGATGAAGTCGTAAGTACTTCTTGTTATACTATAAATCATGTTTTGATTATACCATTTCATAATAAAACTATTTATGGGTTATGGAATGGTAGAAAACCTAGACATTCCTAATTCATGGTTTTTGGATGCAAAGTGTTCACTCTGAATACCAATGATAACTTACACAAATTTGAACCAAAATCTGATGAAGGAATTTTCTTAGGATACTCCTCAACTTCTAAGTCTTATAGAGTTTTCAAAAAAACACTTGTCCTATTGAAGAAACAGTGCATGTAAAATTTTATGAATCTGATCCTTTTGTTTTTAAATCATCTCAACCTACATCCTTAGATGTGTTTTAAAAAACTGAATATCAACCTTTGTTAGAAGATCCTTCTGATAAGGAAAATGTTCATGAAAATATTTCTGAAACATTTACCCCAGAAAAATTTCTACCCTATGTTGATGAACAGGTTTTAAAAAACCCATGTCAGGTGTTTCTTAAGAATCGTCCCTGTGATAGTATCATTTGTGATGTATATAAACCTCTAAGGACTAGAAGTTCCTTAAGAAATGAAGAAGAACATCTATCATTCCTTTCCCTATTGGAACCAAGAAGCACTGATGGAGCTTTAGGTGATGATGATTGGATAAAATCCATGCAAGATGAACTAAATGAATTTGAAAGAAATAATGTCTTGAACTTGGTTGAATGACCTAAGGAAAATTCTATTATTGGAGTAAAATGGGTCTTCAGAAATATTAGTGATTAAAATGGGAACATTGTTAGAAATAAAGCTTGGCTAGTTGCTAAAGGTTATAATCTGCAAGAGGGAATAGACAATGAAGAAACCTAAGCTTCAGTAGCTAGACATGAATTTATTCATATTTTACATGCCTTTGAAACATTATATAATTTTAAAATTTTTCAAATGGATGTGAAATGTGCTTTTCTTAATGGTTATGTTTAAGAGGAAGTTTTTGTTGAACAACCTCCTGGATTTGGAGACACAAAATATCCTGATTATGTTTTTAGACTTACCAAAGTTTTTATGGTCTGGAAAAAGACCAACGAGCTTGGTATGATTGAATTACATGATTTTTGCTTCAAAATAACTATGTTAAGGGAAATTCAGATCCAACCCTTTTTAAAAATAATGATAAGAAAAATGTTTTTATTGTTCAAATTTATGTTGATGACATTATATTTGGTTCAACTAAGAAATATTTAACACATTCTTTTGTGGATCTAATGACATCTAAGTTTCAAATGAGTATTATGGGTGAGTTATCATTTTCCCTTGGTTTTCAAATTTCTCAAAAACGAGAAGGAATCTACATATCCCAATATAATTATATTAAGGATCTTCTTAAAAACTATGGGTATGAAAACACTAAGAGTATAAGCACTCCTATTGGTACCTCAAACACACTTGATCTTGATGAAGCTGGGAAACCAGTAGATCAAACATTTTTTAGAGGTATGATAATAATCCTACTATACTTGATAGCTAGTCGCCCAGACATAATTTTTTCAGGGTGCTTAATTGCAAGATATCAATCCAATCCTATTGAATCTCACTTAAAGTTAGTGAAAATATTTTTTCGCTACTTAAAGCGAACCATGGATTTATGACTCTTTTATACTTCTGCAAATGATTTTGTTTTAAAAAGATTTTCAGATGATGACTTCGGTGGATGTAGAATGGATAGAAAAAGTACATCCGGAACATGTCATTTTTTAGGAGATTCCTTGGTTTCTTGGTCCTGGAAGAAGCAATACCCAGTAGCACTCTCCACTGCTAAATTTGAATATGTAGAAGTTGGAATTTGTTTTTCTCGGGTGTTGTGGATGTAACACACACTCACAAGCTATGGCATGAGTTTTACTAAGACTCAAATTTTGTGTGATAACACAAGTGCCATTTCCCTAAGTAAAAATCCCACACATCACTCTCATGAAAAACACATAGATATTAGACATAACTTTCTTAGGAATCACACACTAAAGGACGTATTATTCTTCAGTTTATCAGAACACAAGATCAACTTGGTGACATTTTTTACAAAATCATTACCCTCTAATAGATTTGAATACATTAAACAGAATATAGGTATGATAACTGTAGGGTAATATTCATTCATTAACTTCTTGTTGAACCATTCTCTTTATAGGAATAAACTATTTCTCATAGGGGGGTACATTTTCTTGTTAGCATAATAAAAAATTTGTGTAGTCATTTTTTTAAGCTTTTGTATTCAAAATTTTCGTAGTTAGTATTTTTAAGTATTTGTAATAAAAAATATCATAGTCAGTTTTCAAACTTTCATAATGAAACATTTCGTATGAGTTTTCCAAGAATTTTCGTACTATAAATTTTCATAATGAAATTTTCATATTAGAAATTTTCATAATGAAATTTTCATACTTGAGCTTTCATAATGAAATTTTCATAGTGAAACTTTCGTAATGAGAATTTTCGTATGCGGTTTTTACATAATGAAAATTTTTCATACTAATACTTTTCGTAATGAAATTTTTCATACTCATACTTTTCGTACTTTTATTTTCATACTCATACTTTTTGTACTAGAGTTTTGGTACTCAAAGGCTTTTCAATTTTATGTTTTTCATAGTTAGTTTTTCGTAGTCAAATTTTTCGTCAAGAAGAATATCACCTATTACAAATAAACTTCCTGGCCAATACGAAAGGTATGATTTCCTTACATAAATTTTCGTAGGCATAATTTACTTTTCTGGTATTTTCCTATGAGTTTTTAAATTTCTTAGATTTTAGTTTTCTTAAATCCGATTGTTTTTCTAAAAACCTCAAAAGATCAGATTCATGATTTCATTGCGGGTATGTTTTCAACCGTCAGATCAGATCAGAGAGTTTTTCAACCATTAGATGGTTTTTGGAAGCTCAAAGGTCACATTCATCACCTATATAAAGGGGACACATGATGGATGTACCACATCAATCTTCAAGCTCTCTCTTGTTGAAGATCTTCACCCCTTCTATATGCCCGTCCCGAATCTTCTAGAGCTCTTCATTCCGAATGTCTGCTGAAGAAACTTCTCAGGATATGTCAACCATGAAGCTAATCTCAAAATGGTTAGTTTACAGGGAGAGGTTAGTGAATCTTAGTTTCTACAAGTATAATTCTCTTATATCTAAGAATATCATATTGAATGGAAAGGAGGATGTTTTATTATCAAAGCTATAGAAACAAGATCCGGTTTTTATAGATTTTCTTATTGAGTTATACGAGTCTCTTTCCTTCCATAAGGAAGATGGATGAGATAAGTTTTCATTCAAGTCTTATTGGAAGACTTATATACTTTCATACACCAAGGCTGCAAGCATATTGGGTCTATCTTATGAAGGTGAAGCTGAGTTTTTTTCACATAATCTTCTGGATGAGCAAGGAATTTTGAACAATGTGAAGGCATTGAAATGACTTGGACATAAAGATGCCAAGACTGCTAAGATTTATTATCTCTCTCCGAATAATCAGATTCTACAGATGTGGGTACAAGGTTTTTTCGTAACAAGAAGGGGTGATAAGGATAATCTCAAGAGGAGTGATATATACATCTTAGATTTTTTGGTAAATCTGAGGAAGTTGAATTTGATGAGGCATGTTTTGATTACAGTTAAGAATATTAAATATAGGAATATGAAAGCTCAGATCATAATGTATCCGGCCTTTCTTTATAAGTTTATTATCAAATGTCTTGATTCATTTAATGTTTCTTGCACTTCCAAGTAATGAAATTGCAAGGTAATGATGGTTAATGATGATACATTAAAGAGGATGAAGATGGATTTTTCTATTAAATCTGGAGAATTCTACCCTTTACTAGAGGAAGAGGCTGAGGCAGCTCTGAAAGATCAACAATCTCTAGAACCATCTAAAAAGGCAAGGAAGAAGAGAAAGTTGAAAGGATTGGTGGCTGAAGACGAGACCCAAAAATCTAAGGAAACTCAATCTGCACCACCCAAGCCATAAAAACAAAAAGCCAACCCAGATGAAGTAGCTACTAAGTGGAGGGAAGACATAGAGAAGAGAAAATAAGGGGACCCTCAATTCGGATTAGATCCTGCTGAGTGTAAGGGCTTAAAAATAAATCATCTGAAGAGTTTCAAAGATAAGAAAAAGAAAAGAAATTGAAGAAGAAGATGTCAGAAGAAGAGATTGTTAAATATCTTTTGAAATCAACAGATATGGATTATGAGAAGATTCCGGTTCCAGAAACATTCCATAATGAACCATTACCAGAAACCCCATGGAAGAACTACTTCACTTATGAAAAGCTTGAAGAGAAAGAAGTTGTTGAAAGAACAGAGGAAGAAGTTGTTTAGACAGTAGAGGAAGAAGAAGAATAATAATAAAGTAATGATCTAGATGATCTAATTAAACAGGGTGAGTATTATCATGAAAAGGATGAATCCACCAAAATTGTCACTCCGGGAAAGGGAGTAGAGAAAGAAGGTAACAAGGATGATGATAAGAAAGAGGAAGAGAAGGAAAATGTTTTATCTTAAGAAGAATCCTATGAGAAGAATTTTCTTTATGAAGGAGCATAAAAGGAGAAAATAGATGAAGAAAAGATCCTTCAACTATCAAAGAGTGAGGAAGAATCTCAATATGATCATCCCATTCCGAAAACTGATAAAGGTAAGCAAGTGCTCATGGATACACCAATAAAAGATATCATTAGGAAGAAAGAAATTGGTGGTTCTTATAAAAGGATACTGGTAAAAATTGAAGAAGAACATTCCCCAAGAAAAGTGTCTGATTCAGAGTCATCAACACGGGGTAATGACTTTGTTGTTGAGTCTCTGAATAAATTTGTGGACAACATTCCGATATTTTCCACCATAGACTCATGGTTCCAAATGCTTCAACATAGTTTAAATCAGAATTTGAAATCCTTATCCATGGTGATAGATAAGTGTGTGAAGATTGAATCTGACCATAGAAATTTTCATATCAATTATGATGTTCATAGAAAATATTGCAGTAAAATCACCCTTTGGTCAAAGAAGGTTGATGATGACCTGGTTGAGTTTGAAAATTTTTAGAATGAGGTAAAAGATGCTTTTGATACCAAGGATGCAAAGAAAAATAATATTTAGGAGAAGCTAATAATTGAGAAAAACTCTCGGAATCAACATGTGAAGGACTTGAATGATAAGGTTAACTCTCTTGTGAAAAATTTTATAATGGATAGAGATCTCTATATTGAGCTCCAAGAAAGACTTGTAAAGAAATATGAGTTAGTGAAGATACAGGAAGAATCCATGAAGGCTCGTGCTGAAGTTTTGAAAGATCAAGATGAAAGGATAAAAGCATTGGAGAGGCATGTTGAGGAGGATAAATAAGATTTAATGAAGCTTAAAACCTTTTTGAAGAAGCTAATCCCGAATGAAAAGGAAGACAAATAGACTCAATTCTATCTTTTGTTGCATTTGTCTTTCCTTGTAATTTTTTTTCATCTCTAATGAAATTTTGGTTGGTTGTATCTTGTGTTACTATGTACTAATGTTTTAGGTACCCTATTTATTTTCTATTCCCTTAAATTCTTTTTGAAAATCACAATGTGGGAGAAGGAAAAAGTGCTACATAAAAGGGGAGAAGGAAAAATTTAAAATCAAGAAGGAAAAATTTCTAAGTGAAGATATATCCTTAATGTAAGGGGGAGTATCTCATTATGAAGTTTTTCATTCCCATGATAATGAAAAATCCATTCCAGAAATCCAGAATACAATCCTTAGAGACTCAATGCCTAAGGGGGAGTTAGTTTTATTCACTATCATCCTTGATCCATGGGAGATATGTTTTAATTTCAAAGTCTAATGAAATTTTTCATTGTCGTTATATACTTTTTCATAAGGTTCTTTGTGCTTTCCAAAAAGGGGGATATTGTTGATTAAATAAGGTTTTCATTATGAATTTTCCATTCCTTATTGTTTTGAAAATCACAAACACCTCATACTTAAGAAAATCAATATTTTACTTCTCTATGGAAAATTTCCCTTCTCTAAGGAAAATTTCCTTCCTTATAGAAATTTATCCAAACCTAGATTTCCTTATACATATCAATATTTTTATTAAGTATAAAAATCGGATTCATACCCAAAACCTCGGAATCATATAAAGCATAGATATGAAGCATTCTGTGTTAGGATTCGAATTCAGGATATGAACACTAATAAAGATCATCTTCGAATTCTGGATACGAACTATAATAATGTTCCACTCTCAATTCTTGATACAAACTATAATAAATTTCCACTCCGAATTCTGGATAAGAACTCTAATAAACTTCCACTCTGAATTCATGATACAAACTCTAATAATGGTCCACTCTGAATTCAGGATACGAACTCTAATAAAGTACCATTCCGAATTCAGGATACGAACTCTAATAAAGTTCCATTCCGAATTCAGGATATGAACTCTAATAAAGCTCTATTCTGAATTCTGGATACGAACTCTAACAAAGTTCGACTCCGAACACATAATAGTTTGACTCTGAAATTCTATGAGTTCAACTCCGAACTTTTACTAGTTCGACTCTGAACTTCTATGAGTTCGACTCAGAACTTTTTCTAGTTCGACTCTGAACATCTATGAGTTTGACTCCAAAATTTTACTAGTTCGACTAAAATCTTTTAATATTTTGACTCTGAACTTCTACAAGTTCAACTCCAAACTCTATAGTTCAGATTCTAAATTCTAGTGAAACCAGACTCCATATTTCCTTAGAAATTCAGACTCCAGATTTCTACAGAATTCAGGTTCCAAATTCCTATAAATCAGATTCTGAATATCTCTTTATTATAGACTCTGAATTTCAATTTGGTTAGACTCTGAACTTTTATTTTCTTACATTCCAAACTTCAGTTTTACATATGAATACACTAGTTTCATTATAAAATGATGTCGTGCCTTTAGATACACATGTATTGTTATTAAACGATTTCTCCATTCTGTTTCTAACTAACCGTTGGTTGAGTGACACATGTACATGTCCCTCCAAAATTCATGGAGAAATATGACTGTTAGAGGAGGGAGCCGACCATTGGAGCTTTGCCTATAAATAAAAGATCATTTTAAAAGATGCGACAAATTTGACACAAATTTTTCTTAAATGTTGTTGAAGTGGTTTTTAGAGATAGAGGATCTTATTAACTCTCAAGATTTGTGCAAAAAGTTTGAATGACTTGTTCAAACATTTCCTTGTGCAGACATGCTTCATGCTACTCTGATTGTTGGTGATTACAATCAAGGGATTCCCGGGATAGGAAGACATAGGTTCCAACACCTTGAAGTTGAGGGATTCCTTGCTGAGGAAGACAGAGGATCCAACTACCATGAAGTAGAGGGCTTGCGAGGAGAGGAAGACAGAGACTCCAATCTTCGTATCGAGGGCTTACCTTGGTGTGGGTATGAAAGAATTTCTTAAAAGTATATATCAAGGGACCTTTATCCAAGGTTGTTGGATACACATTTCTTTGGGTTAAAAGGGTTATTGTTTGTTACTTGTAGTTTTACTACTTGTTTTTCCGCTGCATTTTGTATTTTAAAGAAAGTATAACCTTCTTATATTTCCTTACACTTGTACTCTGATTCATTTATATTCTATACACTTTAAGGTAGAATCTCATATTTTAAACATTGGTTAAGATTCAATTTTTGGATCCATATTTCTAGAACCGGTTTTTCGGAATCACTTTCCAGATTTTTGCAAGTGTATAGAACTAGAAGTTCGTAACTACATGCTTTGTCCTAATTATTCAATTGGTGTTATAGGTGTTGTGAATTTTCTTAGTTTAACTTTTTTAAACTTAGATCTTTCCTTGTTTAAGGAAATTTTTTAAAGTTTTCAATTCACCCCCCTCTTGTATATTGAGCATCTACATCATTATTTCGATCCTACAGATTTATCCATAGATATAATTCTTCTATATATCTAATGAAAAAATTATTCCAACTGACTCCAAATCACGAGTTGGGTAATTATACTAATGATCCATTTCTTTTCAGGATGCTTGAGATATAACCTTATCATATTGCATATGAATCCATATCAATATCTTCTTGAATTCATGGATATAGATTATAAATCATTTTCCATAGCGTGGTGATATATGAAACGTTTTTTTACTAATATTTTATTCAATTACTTGAAATTTCACCCACATTCATATGCCTAATAGAACATCGATCCCTTATGAGTAAACATGGTGAGTGGATTATATAGTCAGTATAAAATTCGTGATAACCAATTGGTAAAATATTTCAATACCATGAAAATGTTGGATCACATTATATGTGGATGTTCTAGGTTGAAGACATGTAGAGTTTCGTTTATATTATGTGGATGTGCTTTCAATAGAGTATATGGAAGAGGATATTACAAGGGTCATTGGAGTGTTATAGTATCTGTTTCTAGATGAGTTTATTATAATACCCCCTAATGTGATGTCGATTCTAGGATAGAATTATAATTACCGACTTCTCTTATTTTGATGGATCCCTATCGAACACCTCCTATGGTTTGTCATGACTTCAGGATATATATTGAAAAAATAATATAGTGGATTGCAACTAAACTAGTGTATATACTTTAGGCCATCCAGTTTTTCTCACCATAAGGAAAACTATATTTACTTGACATGTATTGAATACTAGATGTCTAATCAGTTTACATTCAAGATATATCACCACATTTTTTGTGTTGATTATATTTCTTACTAGGTGAAGGTGGATTGTTGGGATTCAATGAATTAATTGTGTTCTAGGTATCACAATATAAGGTAAAAAATATAGATATGATATAAACATCCATTAGGTGTATATATAGACACTTAGAGTTTGTGATCATTATATTTTTTGTCACAAACTAAAGATATGTATTGAATGGGACAATGAAATGAAAATTCAATGTGTTCCTAGAACAGGTTGAAGTCGTTTTAATAAATGAAATATTTATCCACACGAACTGATAGTAGGATAAAGGTGAACATCAAAAATATATCTTTCTTGTAATTCATCATTATAGGCTACATAAAAAGAATCCAAGTGTAATTTAATAATTTGATAGGTTTATTTATTTTGGCATGTGGTTTCTCATTGGGAGTGTAGTTTTGGACCCATAGAAGTTTGGGTTAGTTTTTTCATAATAAGAACAAAAAATATGGAATATATTCATGTTTTCCATTATATATCATGTTATTATCGTAGGATTGTATTGAATTTTTAACGTATTTTTTCCCTACTGATAGCGTTTGTCATGAATTATAAATATTTTTTTATGTATTGACCAATTCTCAATATTTTTCTATTATATGGGGGAAAAATGTTCAGTTTTTATAGTTCTTAGATTACCACTTTCAGGTGTGATGTTTGAGGTTTTCTATTAGGAATCACATATTGTTGTTCTCATTAACGTTTTTTCATCATAATACTAAACCACCTAGTACAAGAATAAAAATGGTATCCAAGGATCATATCCCTAGTAAATCACATGTATCATCCAATGATGTCATATTAGATTGAAGAATATTTTGTATGATCACTTGTATCCTTTCTTGAAGAAAATAATCATTGTTTGATAATAATTTCACAAAAAACTAAATATTCATAAAATATTTTGGTAATATTTTACTTTGAAGATAAACATGAAATCTTACAGAGGAAAATAAATATGATTTCTTAATTTTTTTTGAAAATATGGACATAGAAGTGAAAGGGTTTCAACTTAAGAGGGAAATTAAGAAGAATTTACTTAAAACCATTAAATTGAACTATTGAGTACATAAAGAGAGGTAAATAATGTAAAACATATATTCTCATGAAATAAACATATGAGAATAATTTACATGAGTTTCAACATATATGGACCATAATATTTTGTCATCAGATGAATAATCATAAACTATTTTATTAAATAATGAAATTATATCACAAATACCTAACCACTTTTGTAACACTGAATAGTAGTCCCCATGATTTAAAATTATCAAGAAAAAATATAATATATTAAGAATAAATAAATTCTTGATATTTCATATCAATTTGGTTGCATATGTGCCTTATAAAATATATAGGTTCATAACTTAACATATGTCCAAAAGACGACAATTTGAGATAAAAATCCCTCAACTTATGTCTCAACATCCTTTATACATGTCCAAACCTAAATTATAATAAATATAATATTACAATAAATATTTTAAATATCCACACATATATATATATATTTATATTTTATACCATATATGATTTAATTACGACCTTGTATTACCAATTTAATAAAAAATCTATGATGAAGTCACATTTGGGGAAATAAATGATTTGTATTTTGTATATGTTTTGAATTTTTTAGACCTCTTAAATTGATCATGGTTCTAATATCACAAAAAAAATTAAAAATGACATTAATATAAAATATTTTATTTATATATGTCATTAGATTAATCAATTTTTGTTATATATTGAAACTGAAATACACCATACATGGAGACGGTTGGCCACATGTACGCATGAATAATGTTTCCAGTTTTTTTAAAACCTGAAATTAATAATACAAATATTATATTACCATATTTTTTTTATATATTACATGTCACATATTATAATTGACATTACCCCTATTACATTCTATTTATAGATGAAGGTATTACATCACTACGTGTGGCATTTCTCTACTGTACCCATGAGTGATGTTATCATATTACCAACAAATAGAAAAAGAGAATAAATATCTAGTTAAATAACTCTATAAGTATTATAATATCATAAATATCAGATAAATATATATAATCATTATTTATATATACTCTTTAGAGTTGGGGATTGAAAATGAGTAAAACAGTTTGCAAGGCGGTAGTCCGCCGTACACATGATCATTGGTTTTAGTTTAATTTAAATGAAGTGGAGTCAGATATTTCATTTTACCTTTCATAATAACATCATTTTTAATGGATTATTCTAGTTTTATAATATCATAAGAAATAGATAATATTACAATGATTAAGAATAAGATGTAAAAAATGGATACCTAAAAACAATACATCTTCTTTGGAAAACTACAATAGCTTACTCCTAAAGCCTTTGTGATTGGGTTTATGATCACACAAAGGACTATAAGATGTGGGTATGTATATAAACAATACATCAGGTTTGGTCATCATTGAGGTAAATTATTTTTCATGTGTGTAGAGGAGGAGATAAAAAGGGGTGGCCTTTTATATGTTATGTGAGTGGCACACATGTAATTTTATTAAAAAAATATGTACCTATGTAATTTCCAATTCCACAGGGCTTGAAAAAGTACAATTCATGATCCTTATACCTTTTAATGTCAAAATATATCCATAATAAGGTTACTTACTTGTTTTCATACCCTTTTAACCCTTATCTATTTAGTTTAACACTCAATAAACCCATTTCACCCTAACATTGGTGCATAATTTTATCTTATTTTCTTAATAAATATTTACAAATTCAACTATTAGAAGTGGAATAATTTATTTTAAAATTAAACCTAGATATGTGATGAATAATTGAGACTTCAACTGAAAAAAAAATTAATAAGTAGAGAAACTTATAATATCAAATGTTTTTATGAAATTTATTCTAATAAAATAAATTATATTAATAAATATATTATTGAACTAATATTACTTTTTTAAAAAATATTAATATTTTATTAAATGTTGTAAATGAAATTGAAATTCTTAATGAAAACCAATTTTTTCACTATTCATTGAAAAATCTTCATTTTAATATATTTTTTTCAAAAAATCATAGAAATATATTATTGAAATTTATATTTTGAAAATGGAATTTATTTTGTGAAATAAATATTTTAAATTTTCTAAACATTACTTGTTTATTTTTTCAAAAATGAAATAAAAAAGTTTTGTTGAGAAAATTTTATTCTCGAAATATTCGAAGGCTTTTCAAAATATTAAGTTCCTTTTTAACAATATTTTTTATTAATATATTACATAGTAAAATATTTTAAAAAAATTATTACAATTCATATAGATATGTATATCAAATAGGGTATAATGGTCACACATAAATAATTATATTAATTAAATATCACAGTTTATTGAAACTTATCCCCTTTGTAATAAAATATGACCAAAATGTTTAATGTCATTAAATATATCAATGTAATATAATTTATTAAAGAAATAATAATTTCATAGAATTTATAGACACTGTTTTATAAAGAAATAGGAGATTATATTACAATTTTAATATTTAATACAAAATTTACAGCTTAGCTAGTAGAATGTTGTTTATGAATCTAATTTAACAAATTATAAAATTATATAGTTTAAAAATGTATTTTAAAATAATTATTATGTTAAAAATTAAATATAAATGGAAATAAAAATAATATTAAAATAAAAGAATATATTTTGTTTAAAAAAATAATGTTTTTCATAAAATAATTTTTTTACAAAATAAATTAACATTTTATGAATAATATTGTCAAAATTATATTGGAGGAATTTTTTATAATTTTATGAAGATATAAGGTTTTTTGTGAATTGGGAAAAATACTTTTTTATATTTAAAAAAGTCATATACATTCAATGAATTTAAATAATAGATTTTATTTTAATGTTGGTTTCAAAGTTTAATTGGTTTTATAATATATATTATTAAAATGTAGATCATTTTAATAAATTTCATATTGAATTTTGATCAGAAATCATTTAATCTTTTGAATATGTTCTCTTTGGAAAACTGATTTATTTTCAAGACTACGAGTAAAATTTAAAAATATGTTTTTATAGTTATGTGAATGGATATTTTAAAAATTGATACCTTATATGGAATAATTATATATATTATTATATAATAATGTGAAATTAATTTTGGAAAATTAATAAAAGTTAAAATATTAAAAACTAAATAACAAATTTAAGGATGAAATGATTTTATCTAGTGTTATTCTAAAATAATAATGGGTAAAATGACATATATGATTTTAAAAAACCATTTTTTCTAGAATTATTTATATCATAAAACATATAATAATTTATAATTCTATATTTTTAATATTGTTTAATGTTAAAAACGTTTGTACACTTTATTCTTTTCAAAAATTCAATGTGTGTCCCCTCACCCACTTATAAAATGCCACCCACTTTTATTTCCTCTCAAACATCCAAATCCATTTGTTATATCCAAAAATAACCCAAATATATTAGATAAATAATAATGAACATCCCATATTCCTTTTCGTGAACATAAATCCACTATAGAGGGGATTCAGGATAATCATAAAGTGGCCTTTTAAAGAACATGTAATGTTTCAAACTAGGAATTTTATACTTTTTTTAACTAAATAAAATATTATTCAAATATTAGTATGTAGTAAAAAAATTATTTGACATATAATAAGATTTTATTATTTTATTTTTCTTAGTTATATCTGTCTCTTATTTCGTCAAATAGAAAATAAAATTGTCGATCATGCGTATAATGGAGTCCAGACTCACGAACCGATATGATGTGATTTTTATTATTATTTTACATTAAAAAACTTATAATAGGTTAAATGAATATATGTGATATTTTTAAAATTATTAAAAATTTAATTATCATTGAATCACATATACCATTTCAATTTTCATTTCTTGATGGATATGATAATGTTGGTCATGTGTATGAGATTCTACAATCCTACTAAGAGATGTTATTCATTTTACACTAACACTTTTAATTGAAGTTAATCTTATATTTTTTCATCCCCTAATAAAAAAGAACCATCATTTATTTTTATTTGTGGACTACTATATCCATAAACGTATATTTTCATTTTATGTCTCTATCTATTATGTATTACTATAAATAAATATATACTGAATATAAATTATATTTATTTCATAGAAGAATTTCATGGTATTATGGATCCATGATAAAATTAAAAATATCCAAAATACCTAACAAAATCATACTTGAAAATTTAACTAATTATTACACAAACCATGATTTTAATAAATAATTATTGGTAAATGGGTAATGAAAATTCAATAGAACATTATATATGAAATGATATATCTATGCATGTTTCAAAAATATAAATAAAATATACATATATTTATTCGACATGTTTTTTGAATTTGTATAAATGAAGTTGACAATTAAGGTAATGATTTTCCCCAAGTTTTCAACTTTGGGGAATACATTATTCAATACACCTATTTTATTTATGAGCTATATATACAACCAATTTGAATTATAATTTCATGAATAAATTTATGATCATGAAATTTTATGTTTCATTTAATATTATTCTTTTATAGGGATTATGATTCAAAAATACCAAAGTTGTAAGGTTTTTATAATATAACTCATCGTTTATCATTAGTCATTATTTTTATGATTCTTCTGATCAAATATTATAATCTATATATAATGAATAAAATGATTTTTCATTTTTAATTTTTATATCATTATAATAAATTTTTTCAATATTTTTCTTGTCTCCCTGTATTCAATATTCATCCTATTTTTTAAATAAAAATTTCTTCATATCAATCTATGGTCGGAATCATAATGTCTTTTATATCAATATTTCATTAAATGTTTTCAAAAATGTTTTAACATTCTCTAATGGATTTATTAATGACAATTTTACATTTTTGTTTTAATTTTCCATGTATTTTTAAAATTAATAATCATGTCATTCTCCAAAAAAGGTTCATTTTTATTTTAAAAAATATGTGAATGGAATAATTTTATAATGTGTACAACATAGATAAAATTTCCCACCATCATTCATATATTGAATTTTATTTCTTAATATAAATATTTAAAATGTTATATTCAATGAAAAATATATTCTTAAAATATTTTATGTTTTAAAAATATTCATTTATAAATGTACATTTCTAGAATGAAAAGTTCTAAAGGATCATTAAATCTTCCATTATATGTTTCCAATTTTTTTTCAAAGAAATTTATTTTAAAAATATATATTTTTTTAAATATAAATTTTCAAAGTGGAATGGCTATGTCTTTAATAAATGTTTGATATGATCTTTCAAAAATAATTTACTGCTATGATGACATCTTTTGATTTAAATTAATATTTATTAGGGATATGATCCAATGATAGTATTTTAAAAATTTATATTTACGGTTAAAATTTATAATAAAAATGGATTATGAAACCCATTTTATTTTATATTATATACTTTTAATAAATATTTATGAAACCCACTACTTTTCAAGGATTATTATAAAAATATTAATTTTGAATCCCATCTCATTTCATGGGTTCAGATATGAGTAATGTTTTATGATAGTATTGAATACATAAAAATGATTTTCATTATGGGTTGGGTGGTATGTAAACTTCCATCTAATGCATTGGTTAATGATTAATGATCTTTTATCTCAATGTGAACATATGAGGTTATCCCAGGCACTAAAAGAGGGTGCAAAGGTTTTCATCATATGCTTTATGTAAGTACATGGGCGATTGTCTATTCATAACATGTTATGAATGTATTGGTGGGTAGCCATTGAAAAGAGGTTTTATATTCTCTTTTATTCAAAATTAAATTTAATTTGGAGATTTATGATCTAATGGATCATGATATTTTATGTCCTTAAGATTATTATCTTATAAATTTCCAATATTTATTCCATGACTCATGATTATGAAATTTTATATGAAGTGTATGTTTTGAAAATTTTATTTTCATGTTCTCATGCCCTTATGCTCATGTTACCCATAAAAGTTTCCCTTGTATACCCACACTGAGCATCTAATCTCAACACTTATTACGTTTTATTCTCCGTGGAGATTACATTATCTATTACTTGTGATATGTCAAAGAAGGGGGATGATTTGATAAACAATGTTGGAGATGATGTAGAACACATATAAATTACTTTTTTATTTTTCCAGGTTTCAAAATGAAAAATACCCTAATGATCCTTTGGAATGTTTTTATGTAATGTAATTATATTTAAGGATATAAGATGTAATATCTATCTATAAAATTCGTAGGTCTATATAGTCAGTCTCCAAGGGTATGTTTATTTAGCTTTTGGAATATAGGATGAAAAAAAATATTGAGATCAATGGGGATATGTCTAAGGATATATCTGTGGTTAATTATATATATATATATATATGAAAAAATGGTTGAATATTGGTGAATGATAGAGCTATTTGTTTATGATAAACTAAATCATTTTTTGGATATTACATGTGGACATGGTTACACCATTGATGTACCTAGGGGAAATATATATGCAAAATCCATGCTATACTTCACTCAAGAATTACCTAGTTTTTGACAGCATGCATTATTATGCACCTATTTGACACTCCTGGTGGATATTTTTTTTTGTAAATTAACACACACCTTATGAAATATCATTAAGGATTTGAATAATGACTAGTATTGATATACGATAAATGATTGGTGTCATATATTGGAGAGAATGAGGCTTCATTTAGAAAACCTAAATGTGATTTTAATGATTATGTAGTTTCCCACTATGATATGTTTTTCTAACACAACTGTTTTTTGTTTTAGTTAGTGGTTGGATACTAAAAGAACCATGTTATTGATGAATAAAATAGAAATTGGAATAATTCTCCTATAGGGAAACTAAATTTTATTTGATATGGAATAAAAAATATTATTTCAATTCACAGATAACTTTCTTCTATTTGAATCTTGTTGAGAATCCAAATGATCAAAGGAAGGAAAAGTTATATTAATTCATTCATGTAGAAACATAATTATTATTTTAATGGTTTTATGGATCCATAAATTTCAATAAAATTTATTATAACAATTTAAAAGTTATTTTACATTATCCATTTCTTTATTCATGAAAAATATTTTTTGGCCATACATTATTGGGAAGGTGAATCAAATAAACAGTGGAATCTTATTTTGAAAATGAGAAAATATAATGAATTTCACTCCATGGTGTAGAATGATTTTCAGTGATTATTATTTTATCATAATTTAATCCCTCATATTCATTTTAATAAAATGGAGAATTAATTCCTTGATCTATAGAATATGTATGATGAATATGTATGTAGTAATGAATAAAATTATGTAAGACTTGCAAGATACAATTCTAGTATCATTTACCAAAATAAAAGTATGGATGATCAGTAAATAAGTGTATTTAAACTATGAATATGATGGTAAATATACATATGGGACTTTAATATATTTGAATAAATCATTTTTGTGCAGTCAAGGTGGAAATTTAGACTGGAGTAACTAATTAGTCAAATTTTTCGATAAAAAAATAGAATGATGTAATTTGATTGAAACTATAATATCATTGAGTAAATAATATGATATTTCTTTTTCCTTAATCATTGGAGGGAAACAAATAGAAATTATCTTAAGTGGACTACTATATTTTTTATGTTTGTAAAAGAAGTTAATATATTCGCTAAATGATGAAGTGATGGGAATATGATAGTTAACAATAAAAATAGGGATACATATCTATAGAATTCACCACCCATTATAATGTAATTCAAGTGTTTGGGGTGTGTGAATTATGTGAATTAATCCCCCAATCTAATGTATATTGAGTAAAATTATCCACAATATACTTTGATGTAAAATGAAAAAGGAAAATATCATGAAATCAAAAAGGATGAAGTGAATGATGATATATGTGGGACACTTAAAATTCACTCTATAGTTTTGAATTTCATGTTTTATTAAATGGTAATATCCCCCAAATAAAAATTATTTTTCATCTCTTAGTGGGACATTATTTGATTCTAAACAATTATTATCATCCTTTACATGGACTTGGGTGTAATAGAATTACATTTTACATTCTTTTGATGCAAGGATGAACCCATTCTTCTCATGAAAATGTTTTTTCCTAAGATAATATCTTATTTATTAATGAATTGTGAATTATATTATTTAAATGTATATTACTCCATGTTTTAATGACATAATATTTATGGATACAATAATGGATTTACAAATTTATGTGTGATCATATGGTAAAATTGTGAGACACACATTTTTATGTTTTATATGATATGATTTTTTCAAGACAAAATATATTTTAGAATATATTTGTTATCATGAAACTATTTTTCTATGTATATGTAACTTGAGAAATAATTCCTTTATATTTTTGTTGATATATTTAAAGGTATTGGAAATATTTCAGGTTTACTTGATCAATGATGTTGATGAAAATATTTTTTTCTAAAAATTTGAGAATTATATTAATACCATTTTTCAAAAAGGATAAACCGTATTCCGGATAAAATACTATTACATTTTGTGAGGCCTCAAGGATTGAAACTCCATATGATGGATGAAATGGGTATAACACCTACCACTGGCCTATATAAAAGAGTATTTATAATGGAACAAAAATTAGATATATAATATTGTGTATGTATCTCAGTTTATTATATGTTAAGTATGAGAGACAATTGTTTAAGGGGATTCTTCAACCATTATCTATACAACAATGGAAATGGGAAATGACAACCATCGTTTTTATTGTTGGACTTTCGAAAATATAAAAATGGGATAACAATATATGGGTTATAGTCTATCACCATATGATTTCATCACACATAATCACTATCATATAATATTACACTTTGGTTATAAATCACATAATATAAAATCTAGAATTTTTAAAGATTCATAGGGTACTACTATAAATTTTGTATGATTAGGATCGTAGATTTACCTTAATGTTTTGGTGATGTATTCAGCAATATCTTGAAACATATTTGAGTTTCAAAATTTGGTATCAACCTTGGATAGATGGTCAATTTAGGAGATCAATTAAAACACTAGTGGGTATGTTATTATCTTATTACTTGGGATTAAGAGGTTCTTGGGATCAAGAAATTATTATTGTTTAGTTTTCTTAAAATATATATTTTACTCTCTCATTCAGAAGAATCCTTATGAATAAAACTAGGGAAAAAATGTAAAAATAAAATGTTTTGGGATGGATATAGACAAATAAGGAAATTAGACTAGAGATAGAAGAATGAATAATAGAGATGTTTTCAAAAACTTAGTTTCACATACAGATAGAACACTGTTTGCATAAAAGTTATACTAACAATCAATTATGTAATCTATAATTTTACCTTAGTGAGAAGGAGTTTATAAAAATATCACTATGGAATAATGAATGGAAAATGAAGACCAGGGTATATTGGTCCCTTCAATATTTTTTATCATATTGATATGGAATTTTATAATTTCTAATTTCCCTCGAGCCATTCCCAAGTACACAATGGGTTCTATGAATCTCTCGTGATGATTTACATTTTGAATATATCCAATGTAAAAAACATAAATTTCATACTATTGGAAAAAGATTTATATTTTTCCGAATAAATTATGTATATTTTCATTCCTTGGGTGAATTATCTACCAAATAAACAACTCACCATGCCATTGTTTTACAGCTAATCCACCCCCTTAGGGAAGTAAGGAGGTATATGAGGATTTAACGTGGTAAATGGATCCATAGATATTTTTAACAGAGAGATATAATTTGAAGGGTAAAATTATTTTTATTTGGGATACAATATAACACCAAAATATTTTATTATTTTAATTATTAAATTTGATTTCCATGATAGCTTGTGTTAAACATAAGAAAATGTTTTGAAAAAATGGGATATAATAGTAATATATTATTATTTAATATAATTTATCATGTTACCATTAGAATGGGGATTATTAACTGTATTATCTAAATTATGAAAATATATGATGAACACATTTATATAAAATGAATTATTTGGTAATCAGTTTAATGTATATTAAAATAATATCCATTTTAATATAATGGAAATATTATTTTGTGTCACTATTTTTATACTCCCAAAATACTCGTAACTAAATAAATGAATCATATCATAGTTTACTATTAATTTAATTTAAATTCATATAACATATATTTAATAAAATTTTATCATTCATTTAATGTCTTTTCAATACATGAGATATGAATAAATATTATTTTTTAAAACCCATATTTTATCTAAAAATGCAGTCATGTCACATTTTGGAAAATATTTTATGATTTATTTTATTAATTTTTTTAAAATTTTTGAATGAAAATTATACATTAATTATTTCATTAATTATGAAGAGATTATATTATAGTAAATTTTAGTGAATTTTTCGAAAATATAAAATTTTCACTGAATACTGAAAATGATAATGTTTTTATTGAAAATTTTCATTTCATGACAAATAATATATATTTTATATTTTATTTTAATATTTAAATTACTATAAATTTATTAAATTTTATATCTATTTATCCAATTTAGTCCATTAATATAAATTTAAAATGGAATTTTGAGATTTTTTTATACTTTTGATCATTTTCTCTATCAAGTACAACTTTATTTTCACATGTGTGGGAATAATTTTTAAGTAATTATATTATTTTCATTGAATGGTAATTATAAAAATTGATTCCAATTTATTAGTGGTAATAATTAATATTACATAATATTTTAAAATTAGGTTTTTACCATAATGATTTGCAGTAAAAGTACAAATTAATTACTGTTAATAAGGTTAATAAAGATTTATTATAGGTTAAACTAAAATGAAAAGGTAAAACATGACCAATAAATTTTTTAAAATTCATTATTATTGACATACATAGACCTTATATCATCAATTATTTTATAATGTACCATTACAAGGGTTTTTGGCATGTGAAAAACAAGGGGACACTTAATTCATTTCAACATTTCTAAGTGGGTCCTCTCCATAACTTTTAAATGCCAAAAAAAAGTTTTTAATATAGATACATAAAAAACAAGATTTTGTGGACATTAAATTCACAAATACCTTCATTTCATACATCCCCAATCCCTATAGTAATCAGTGAGATCATAAATCCAAAATATGATGTATTTTTTTCAATGTTAAAGAGGCTATCAGGAGAAGAGAAAATGTTTGAAATTATAAATGTTTATCACACTTCTCCATATAACTCAGTTAGACCACAATAAACTATAAAAAATATATATTAATTAAATAAAATACATTCCTTTTTATTTTTTTAATTTAAAATCTTTCATGCGTCTCATCATTCATAAATTGGGAAATGAATGTGTTGATCTTACAAATGGGGGAAAATTGCCTCTTTAACCTATGTGTTTTTTCATCATTTATGTTCTATTTGGATGTTAATAAGGAAATTAAAAATTATGATATGTGCTATTTTTGAAAAAATAATTTTTTTAAAAATTATTATACCACATATACCTTCTTAAATTCTATTGTATAGGGGATATTACAGTATCATTCACGTGTATGGTGGACTATAGATTTATGAATTGATGTGATTCATTTTTATTAAACTGATTTTATAAAGAGTAATATGAATTTAATTAATAAAAATTGTTGTTATATATTTAATAAATATAACTTATAGATTTTAATATTCAAATTTTCGTTCTGTTTTCATTCATCGATATAATGAAAACAACTTTCAATTGTACATCTATCATAACATTTACATAAAAAATGTATTTCAATTTCTATTGTTGACAATTATGGATTACTCTAACACATATATACTGAATATATATGATATTTAATTAATTATTAAAATTATAAATATTGTAGAACAATAATCAGTGCAAAAGGATCAAAATTACCAAACCAGAACTGTAATGTCTGTTGATCTTACACTCTCTCATACGGACGCAACATGTTTGTTTTGAGATGCCAATAGAGAATCCTCATATATCAGAGAATGCTGACATATATTTGGGATTTGATAAGTATAGTGGGGATACTATACCTCCTAGTTATAGAGTTAGAACACATCATAAATAATCAGTATTGATATATCCATAAATATTGGACAACTAATGGAGAAAATACATTATAGTGGACATTCACTAGAAATCCAACTAAAAAGAAAATATATTATTAATAAATAATATAATTTCATAATTGAATGTAACTATGTTACATTATTTATGTAGTGAAATAAATAATAGCTGAAAAAATAAACCTTGTTTTCTAACTACTTATAAGACTTGTCTCTAAACTCCTGCCCATCCTAGAAGAAAAAAATAAACAAGAAGGTGTAATTATTGTGTCCACTTACGAATCGATGTAATTTTCCCGGAAACCAAATGATGACAACAATATAGTGTGTGGATAAAAAATTAGGTTGACACATGTGTGTCTAAATATAAAAATTATATTAAAAAGTGTATTAAATAATGCAATAAACAAGTGTATTAATTAATTAATTAGTTAAATTAATACAATATAAAACTGCAACTTTTCAATGTCAGAATTTATATGATCATGTCCTATGACCATGCAAACTAAAACCATATTTCCATGGAATAATGAAACTAGCATCATCACCTTTCCAACATTTCCCCATGAATGTTTTATTCCCATTCCTACCATTATCCTATAATAGATGTATTAATTTAAAAAATCCAGGTCAAAACCAGCTATACACGCATTAGAACTATCAATCTGGGTCAAGCCTAATATATAATTATTTTATCAAGTGTCATGGTGAATCCTTATATATAATCAATATAGTATTTATCAAGTCCATTCCCAATATATAATAATTTCAAGATGAATAACATGGAATATCCCACTACTTAACCATTTCCGTATGTGTCACTTGGAAAATGCCTTGTTTAAATATTTCCTCATGTATGACTAGTCCAATTCTAAATATAGGCATTACATCTTGGAAAATCGAAACACATTTCATAAAAAAATTATATCACAATATAATTTTATCAGGATTAATGGATAATTATAAAAATTACCATTTATCATTCAATTGCACATTCCGTTTTCCTTTTCTAATATACCAACAAAAATCCAATGAATTCATTAACTAGGACAATATAAGGTCAGTCTACACAGTGAAATCCATCTAATTCCATGACATGATAATCATATGTTAATTCACTAATATGTTCACTAATAATCATGTTTCATCTTAAAATATAGTATGACAATAACTAATTTGATCCAATGAGATTCCAATGAATGATACAATACATAATAATATTTATTCGGTAACACATTAAGTTGAAACAATTATAATATTTAACATACATGAAAATTATCAATCCATAGGGTTTAGGTTTATAACCATTAAGTTTATCTGGAAAATATTGCAACGATTCCAATAACAGATTCCATAAAAGATTAAGATGAAAAAACCAGAAAGAAGTTCCTTAAAAAATAATGATCAATAAAAAAACCAAAATTCTCAGTATAAAGTTTTTACACTACAATGGCTGTAAAATGAAGGGAGAGAGAGGAAAAATTAAGAAAAAAACAAACTAGGATTGAATGTAGGATTTGGTTCTCTGAAATCAAGAGAGGTACCCCAAAATCATTTCGGAGTTACCCTATAATTGATTGGAGATAACAACATGTTAGATGAATAAGAAATTCAGTGCATTGAATACTTTATGGCTACTACTAAAGGATCTAAGTAGAGACTAATTTTGTTACACATCATTTATTTATTTTTATTGGGGCACTTAAAAACCCCCATTACCTCAGATGGATATTAAATTCACTCAAAAATTATACTACACACAATTCTTTTACACTATATGTAAATGTCATGAAGATGATTTTCATCTAGTTTTCTATATAAAAATAATGAAACCGATTTGAGGATTCTCATAAACCAATAACCATTGGTACCAATTTTCCAATTTATACCAGGACTCTAATAATTCAAATAAATGTACATCCGTAAAGATTAAGACATTTTCGTCAACAATGACTCATCATATGGATCATCCCAAAAATTTTCAGAGGATTCCATGAAACCGAAGAATGTGTTAATTTAAAAAAAAATCCTTCATGAGACACTACCACCAAGGATTAATGACGATGATAAAATCAACTGAACTAAGTATAACTATAATATTTGAGAGAGATATACATGAAAATATGGGATCTTACAACTCCTCACCATATAGTATCTCTTAACTGAGATCCTCGAACAATGATTGTGGGGTCTTAGTGAATAATTCATACCAATATGCTTATATATCATACTGCTAATACATTTTCTCCCTATAAAATCTCCCATGATATCACTACAACCAAAAAAAGGAATAAACCAACCCCGTAGAAACATCTAAATAGGGTGCACAACCCATAACTGATGCTCCCCAAATGAAGCATCATCACTAAGCTCTCCTAGTACTACATCAATCATGTGATAATGGTTTAGATAATATCTTTTAAGATTTAAATTATGGAAAATTTTGTGAATTATAATATAGTGTTGTGGAAGGGATTATTGGAATGCCATTGGAATACCCGATCAACTATCTCAAATAGCCCAATAAACATGTGCAATATCTTTCCATGTTTCAGTAGATGAAATTTCTCAAATTTAGGTGATTCTCAAAGGAAAACAAGATGACAAAACTCAAACACTTGAGGATATCTAGAATAGATAACATAGTATTTGTATAACTTTTTATGGTCACCAACCACATCATGATAAACTAGAACTGCTCCAATGTTTCCTATAGGAGACTTGTTCCAATAATTGATGACTCACCTCCCTCCAACCAGTAAATTTGAAAAGATAATGACCATAAATACGAATCCCACAAAAGAACCATCTAGAAAAATTCTTTGAAGATTTTATTATATCAAAACATCCAGAGTGACATATAACACTTTCAAAAACCACCTATATACCAGGAAAAGTCCTGAAACATATCCTCTAGAACCTAAATTGTCCACTAATATTTCCCTTTGATCTAATGATTATAAGTCATACTCAAAATAATCTATTATCCAAGAGAATTTTGAAGACTCTACAAAACCCATGATGTGAAACAATGATCTATATCTGAAATGATACTCCCCATAACACCATGCAAATGAAATACATCATGAATGACTTTGCTTCCCAGATCATCAACCATGAAGGTCTCCCGGATAAGAATGAGGTGAGATACCTTCACCAGCAGATCCAAAGTCACCCATACATCATCATTCTAACGGTTTTTCCAAGGTAATTATGCAAAAAATAAATATTTAAATAATCCCATTTCCACCCAGGAATGTGTAAATGATAAAAACTCATAGCAAGAATATGATTCTAGGCTTTCACAACTAACAAGTGACATATTTCACCAAAAATACTTATAATTCTATCCTCATTACAGATTCTAATTAATTTCTATATAGATCACAATAAATCATTGTCATATTATGAGATACCACACATGTTGAAGTATGAAACTCTCTCATTAGCTCCTCCCATAAGACTATATGAACACATACATGTCCACAGAAATGGATAAAATTTACACAGCTTAGAGACCATCATGATGGTGTATCTCCACTGTATAAGCTATCTCCCAAAACTAATCCCTCTTGAACATATAACTACACCATAATGAAGTAGTCCTAATGTAAATTTATAATAGATGCTGAAGTCAACACTATTAATAAATGGGACTCTTGAACATATAGATTTATGTCTTTAATGCTAACCAATATCTATTACAATTTTCAAGACACTTGCACTGCCTCATTTTTCATCTATTGACACAATGAATGAGTAACAATGTTTCCAATAAATATTGTATAATCCAACTCAACATCCAAATATTGTAGATACTCAACCCACCTTCTCTTCTTTTTATTTTCCTGGTCTCACTAAAAGAAGGTGTACCAGAGGTGATTGTGGTCAATGTATAACAAAAACGTTTCACCTATTAGATAATGCCTATAGATTCTAAGGACACGTACCACTGCTCATAATAAAAAATCATGAGTATGGAAATTACACTCATGATGCATGAACTGTCTTTATTTATAAGCAGCCACTTGATCCTTTGGAATTAGAACAACACTAAATCTAATGGCAATTCTGTCACTGTACACAATATATTTTTCACCAAGTATTGGTAAAGATATAATAGGTTCTGAGCTAAGCCTGCATTTCAGCTCCATAAAATCCTTCCCAAAAGAGTCAAACCAAAAAACTTATCTCCATTTATGGTCATCCATGACATTGCTGATCCCATTTGGGAGAAGTCTAAGATAAATAATTGATAACAAACTACTAAATGCAAAAGGATCTAAATTTGGAAGATGTTATTTTGATTGTCTCAATATCCCAATGTTTGAATTTTATCTAGGTCCACTGACAACCTTTCTTCTAAGATGACATGTCCCCAAAAGTTCACTTTTTCAATCTTTAAACTATATTATATTAAATCATTTTAATGTAAATTCTCTTTCAATGTAATCAAGATCATGTCAAGATGTTGGTCATGAAATTTTGAAAATTTGGAGTATAACAATATTTCATCAAAAAAACCCCACAATCTGATTTAGATAAATATGAATGATCATATTCCTCAATTCCATTAATATTGAAGGTCGAATAGCCAACCCAAACAATATAAAAATGAGTTCAAACAAGATGTACCTGCTCCTAAAATAAGTATTCAGTTTTCCCTATGGACTCACCCTTAAATGATGGTATCCTAATATCAAATTGATCTTGGATAATAACTAATCATCTTTTTGTTGGTCAAATATAATTTCAATGCATGGAAGAGGAAAAAAATTCTTAACCATCATCTGGCTCAATTATAAGTACCCAACCATTAACATTACAAAATCTCGAATTAAATGATTAATTCACATTGAGGATCTTTTCAGGTTTAGTGTTTTTTGAGAATTAAGTCATAACATATACTGATTGAAAATTATTTTTTTTATTAAGAAAGACACTTTTGAGGTAAAAGTGAGTAACCATAAGTTCAACAAGTATCAAACAGCGACAAACATAAGATCAGCAACAACCTCATCCAAGCATAAGCAGCAACCGCTATCTCCAAAGAAGGACCACTCGGAGATCCCATGCAAGCATGGTCCCTCCTGATGGAAGGCTATCCATCTGTATCAACCACATCCCAAATGGCCAGCAGGGGAAGAAGCTGCATGCTCTAGCCCATCTGAGAAGAACTGACCCTTAAACTTTCCTCACACAATAAGTATGGTAACTCAACAAATAATAAGTTAGGAAATAAGTAAAATAGAGTCATTGAAAATCAGTTGAAGTCTACCCGAGGCAGTGTCTCTAAACAGCCTCCAGGATAAATTAGATACCTGCAGAAGTGTATCCCCCCTTATCAGGTCTTCAAAGGAAGACGTCAGTTTATTCCAGACCTACAAATACTCATCTAGACTGATTAACCCCTTATTGAAACCTCCAACCAGGATCGTGTCCTGTTTGTCAACCCAAATGTACTGCTCCTCATTAAGATCCACATCAAGATTCCTACCCATCATCATGGCTGCATCCTTTTACGAAGCGTTGAGAAATAACACCTGCTCTGATACCACATCATCTGAACTTAAAACCAAGTCAAAGGAAAGATCATGCTATCCAGGAAATGTTATGATCTTCCTGTCCAGCTTCTCCACCAAAAGTTTCTTTGCTATCCGGGTCTTCATCGGATAAGGTAAGGAGGAGTAATCCTTCCTACCCGTCCTTCTTCTCTTCCACCTGATACTCCTCGAACTAGATTCTGATTTTGAGAAACTTCTATAGACCACGTCGCATTCAAATTCCCCTCCACCATCATCACACTCTAGATGAACATTCCCAATAATATGACCTTCCAAAAATAAACCATCAGCGCTCCCCCTGTTGTCCTGACTTTCGTCAACCAGTGCAGCCTCCTCATCCAGTCTTTCATACCTATTTCTCAAGATGATTGGAGTCCGGATTGGAGAGATAGCCCCTAGCAGAAAAGCAGAGCCCGACCCCCTACATCTCCAAGGTTATCCAGGGTCTTCACCTCTAGTACATTCCTTATCGGATGTCTAGGGATGCTACCCGGAGCAGGCCCTACCCCACTTACCCCTTATTTCTCCATGACATCAGCTTTCCAATCACCTCATCCCTTCAGAAGAATAGATTGATCAAGGCCCCTTCCCATATATTGAGGCTGAGGATTCTGATCCTCCCAGCCCCTGGCCGGAACACAGGTGGCCTCAAATCTGGAAGGCTCACCTATAGGCAGGGAGGGCCTCGCCAAAGCCCCATCTGCAAGACCTCGAACCTCAATCCATATTCTTCTAGATGCCTGGAAACCACACAAATCCTTCTTGGGACCTTCAACAACCGCCTCCACCTGAGGTTCTAAAACCGGTGATGCCTCCTTCAAAACTGGACCTGTAGACCTCACCCTCCCCGAGCCAGTATAATCCTTCGCCGAGGCATTAGAAGGGCAGTGGAAGCCCACCCCAGGTTGGCAAGGAGACCCATGTTCCTTGGCACCCCGAAGTGCCTCATGATGATCACTGGTATCTACAAGCACCTCCTGTAATCTCAGTTCGTGCGCAATAGGCTCAGAGCCATTTCTAGAACATGCTCCATGGCCTTCGATCTGACGTGAGTTACCCTTACTCACTGATGAAGTACCGGACACAACTGTTGAAGCTCTTTTGCGGCACTTCTCAACGCGGTGGCCCTGTATATGGAAGAAGGAATAGAACAAGGACCAGGACCCATAGAAGATTCTTTTCACATACCTGAGTTTCCCTTCAATCACGATCCATACCTTGTCGGGTGGAGGATGGGAGAGCTCCATTTCAACACATATGCACACAACTATTGGATGCACCATGGAATTGGTCATCCAATCCACACAGAGGAAACAGCCTAAAGAATTACTTATTGAATGATGGAGAGAAGGATTATGAAAGGGTAGCGGTAACCCCAGAAGTTGAATCCAGGTTGCCGATGAGGAAGAGTCACGATTCATGTTCAAATCAAACAACCAGCGATGTAAATGGAATGTAAACCCTCTAACAGATCTTCTTGCATGAGACCAGGCCAGTGCCAGGTCATCTTCATCCGCGAGACAAAAAAGAATTTGATGCGGCCCATTGAGTCTGACAACCTCACGGCGACCTAAACCCCATTCCTGATTCACGTACCTCTTGAATACCTCAACCGGTGGTCTAAGACGAGTGAACATTGCAACCAGTGTCATGGAAAGAAGCGATGAAGATTCAGAGAATTCCTTGGATGAAACCGGGACAACTGGATGACCGTTGAAGATTCCTCATACCCTTGGAGAGATATCAATGTTGGGAAGGAAAGGGCGCCTCTTGGGTACTCCATCCCGAAGTGGAAGGTCCGGCCCCTCCCCCTGCGGGGGAGGGGCCAATGCCGCAGCCATGAAGCTAGGGCATCGCCGTCACCAAGCTAGGGCACCGCCGCTACCTCTAAGCAGTACTCCCAAATTCATAACATATACATAACAACTAGAATATTACATGTAGAAACTTCTACTCAGTTTCCATTTTTTTCATAAAATAAAATCTATTCAAAAAAAGGGTCATGTCAAGTTTAATGTTTTAGACAACATGACTTTTCCATGATCCCATCCTTGACCCTATTCGTATTTATGTCATGTGAAAAAACATTTCCAAAATTTGGGATGATCATAAAAAGCTCAGTAAGGGTTATTAAAATATGAAAGAAAACATTAGTTCATCAATACATACCAAACATATTCTCTTTAACATAGTTCATGAAATCATAATATTTATGAATAACACATAGAAATCATAAATCATAAAGGTAACATGGGGCATCCATATCATATTTACATTGAAGCTATAAAAACTATGTAGGGAGTTAAATATGCAATACACACCAATGTATATTCCATAAATCTCTAAGAAGTAATATTTATGATTACCTATATCTTGTTACCCAATGCATTGGAGAGCTATCTTGGGATCACCTGACCTAGGTTTATCACAGAACCACCCATATACGTAAACAATTCCCAAGAACCATAACATATTCAATGAACATAAAACAGATAGAATAGAAAAATTACACTTCAACATTTAAATCACAATATATCATTTAAATATACTAAAATAATCAATAAATATTTAAAACCAATTTCAATACCAAAATAGGTAAAAATGGAATACAATATTTATTTTTCTTTTAAAAACATTACAGCTTCTTAAGGAAGCCAAATATCAAATAACGTTTGTGGCAGCGGAAAGGTGGTTGTCATTGCATAAGTTAAAATAAAAACTACCTTTTTTGTTTAGAAAAATTATTTATAGAAAAATATTCTGTTTGAATGAAATTAATAGTCAAAGGGTTTTATACATCGTATAAAATTAGGTGGTGTATAAAATAAATTATGCCTCAATGAAACGATTTTTAGACGAACTCCCTTACCTCGTGTCTGACATGCCATGATCATTCTTGTAACTCTTGAATAATAAACTAAAGATAATTTATACATGATTAAGAACCTTTTTCAACTTTATTATTCCATCTATATCAATTATAACATTTTTATATCAATTAGTTAATTATTTGAGTTCATATGAGACATTTTGTCGATGTTCAGATCTTGAGTAAAAAATGAACTTCTTATAATTACATGTTGTTCATGTTGTCAAATGTCTATTATCATATGAATTATAATAATGATTTGTATATCATATATATCATATATATCTTGTATATTTATGTATTAATAATAGTACATAACATTTGGGGAAAAGAAATGAAATGCACCGTTCAAGGAGATGGTAAGCCGTACGTATGCATGAACACAACTTTAATTTATATGTCATGTTTAATGGAATGAAATCATAGTGATACATAGGTTTATTATAATTACAAATCAATAACATATATAATTTCTGTAACTCTATCCCTTATACATTCCATGTATGGCATGAACAAGTTATATCACTTTGAGGGGCAGTAGTCCTTACTTCCTCAAATGAAATTATTGTATATACCCACTGTATAAACCATAATGGAATTCTATAAATAAAAAATAATGAAGAATAGAAACAAGATAAATATAATATATATCACATATAAATACATTTCCTTCTTAATTACCACCAAAATAGGTGGTAGGTGATAATTAAACGATCATTAATTCATCATACATTAGTTCTCCATCCATAGAAACTGTATGTTCTTAACCCATTAGATGGAGGTGTGTGTAAGTGTAGTTTAAATAAATATCCTAAAAACAACCTATTATATTGAGGATACTGGATTTGTTATAAAATAAATTAATAAAAAGAGTTTATGGGGTTGGAGATGTAAAATAATACAAAATAACTTAAGAGAAGAAGTTACCATTAAAATGGGTATGTCCCCTTGGTTTGAACCAAAAGGTTTAGATGAAGTGCCTTCTAACTAATGTAAGGCTTATATGATGAAGATATTGATGTAGGGAGAATAATTTGGAAGATGAAGGATGGTATAAGGGGCTTTAGAGGTGTGAGTAATGGGTTATATGTGAGGGCTTTTTAAAAGGAGGAGGAGGGGCTCTTTAGGAATGTTTGAAAATATTATTTTATTATATAACCATTATCGGTTTATAAAGGTCCAAAACTCATTAGAGTATAAAATATGATGAAACATGATAGAATTAAAATCATACATTAATAATTTGATAGGTTTTGGATATTATTTTAATCTTTATAATCTTTTTTATTTAAATCATCCTTTAATGAGGTAAACACTACATCATTATTGTGTCATAAGTAATTTAATTTATTTGATATCTAAAAATTATATAAAAATACCATGATGTCTAAAATATTTTTATATTTCACGTGAATTATTATATATGAAGTGATAACTTATATAACCCCATATAAAAATTGATTTACTAAAAGATATATGTATATTCCATTTTTGTCATTACTTTAAATTAATTAATATAAATTGTAATTATCACTCCCATGTGGCTCAATGGGGTCCAAAATTAGACAAAAGGATTCCCTTGGTCGGACATGTATTGAAAAATAAGAATAGGACACTTTTTATGATAATTAAATTTTATTATAATATTATTTTTTCCCTTATTTACCAGATTAAAAGTTTAAAAATGGTAAATAAAATATTTACAAAACTAAATAGTCATAATGTCTAAAAATAAAAGTTACATATATACTCAATTTGTAGCTCATAATTCCAGATATGGAAACTATCTTTCCAAATTCAAAACACATAAGTGGATGAAATTAATTTAAAATTAATTCCCTCTGTCAAAACAAAAAGCGTTTTTTAAGAAATTAATAACTATGAAAAGATTGACATTTGTTTATATCCAATTTCAATGATAAATTACTTCTAATGACCAAAATTATATTAAATGGTAAAAATATAATCTAATTACACTTTAATACCATTTAAAAACATAATCAAACAATATAATTAAATTAGAATAAAGGAAATTTTGAATTAAAATACAGTATTTTTAACTATTCATTAAAAATGAATTTTATCTGAAAAAATCCAAAATTTTAGGCTATGTAGATTTTGATGTCCCAATTATAAATAAAAATTGTATATAGTCAAATAGAACATATAAAAGTGTCTAAATATATATTTAACGAGGGTTATCAATTAAAATTCAGTAAATCAACCTTTTAAAGAATACTAGAGCATTTATGCTTAAAATTATATTCATTCACATTTTAAGCCTATAAATATTGTTGGATAAATGTAAAAAAATTTGACAAACATATATTATAATATTTTAGCTAGTTCTATCCATTCATTATAATACAAAGACAAGACATTAACTACCATTTTAAAAAATAATATTACATTGTTAGTATGCAACGTAAAATTTCAAAGAAACCCATTGTTGCGTATTGGTTACCCCATCGAACATAGAATCCTTTTTTATGTAAAATTAATTTTAATTAGAAAATATTATTAAATATTAAAAAATATTATATATTTATAAACCTGAGATGTTACATCCTTCATCCCTTTTGGAAATTGTGTCCTCGCAATTTAATTCACTTATAAAATAAATATGTGGTATTTATCCCCCAAAGAATTATCAAATTCCCTTGAATCCTCTTCAATCATATGGTTTTTCCAAAAAACCATGACCTGGTGAATTCCCTTATTCCACAACACTTTCACTCTTTGTTTAGGAATCTGGACTGGTTATTCCTTATAAGACAAATTCTCTTCCAACTGAACTACCTCTAGGTTCAAATCATGATATGGATCTAGAATATACATTCTCAACATTGAAACATGAAAAAAATTGTGTACATAGGATAAACATAGAGGTAAAGACACTCTATATGAAACTGATCAAACTTTATCTTGGATTTTATAAGGTCCAATTAACATCATAGTCAACTTTCCCTTCTTGCCTAAATTCATCACACATTTCCATGGAGAAACATTCAAAAAGACATGATCAACTACTGCAAATAAAATATCCTTCCTCCGGTTATTCGCATAACTTTTCTACCTTCTATGAGCTATTATCAGGTTCTTCTGAATCAACATAAAATTTTCTACCATCTCTTCTACAAATTTTGGTCCCATCAACATCCTTTCTCCTACTTCATCCCAATATGATGGTGTTCGACACCGCTTCCCATATAGTGTCAAAAATGGAGCCATCTGTATACTAGAATGAAAACGATTATTATAAAAATTTCAACCAAAGAATTACATTGGTCCAAAATTCCCTAGTAATCTAGTGAACAAGCATGTAACATATCATCCAAGGACTGAATTTTTCGTTTTGACTGCCCATCTAATTGTAGATGAAAATCTGTACTAAAATTTATTTCAGTACCAAATGACTTCTGAAGGCCTTTTCAAAATTTCTTAGTAATCCTGAGACCACGATCAGATAAAATGGAAAGGAGAACTCCATAAAACCTTACTATATCATTAAAATACTAATGAAAAAATTGATCAAGAGACAAAGTATCTCTAATAGGAAGTAAATTAGAATATTTAGTCAATTGATCAACAATAACCCAGATTGCATTATTACATTGATATGTCATTGGTAATACCACAATGATGTCTATGGATATATTATCCCATTTAAACACTGGAACCAGTAATGACTGAAGCATCCCTTTTGGTAACTACCGCTCTTCTTTAACCTGCTGAGAAGTCAAAATATTCATAGTAAAATTAGAAATATCTCTTTTCAGTCCACCACACCAGTAGTAATCACAAAGATCACTTTAAATCATAGTACTACCTGAATGAACTGAAAACGGGGAACAATGAGCTTCCCATAAAAACTCATTATTCAACTGCAAATCACAAGGCACATATAATCTCTTTCCAGACCTCAAAACACAGTCATTATCTATGTTAAAATCTGTCAACATACCCTTCTAATCCAACTCCACCTTTTTCTTTAACTCATTGTCTTCCTTCTGCACTTTCTGAATTCTATCTAATTGAAATTATTTCACTGACACATGAAACAAAAAAGTGTAATTTCTTTCACCAAAAACTTCTATACAAAATTTCATCAAATAAAAAACCAAAGGATCTCATTCAAACTTTTACATGGTTAATGAAGCATTAGTTTTTTGACTCAAAGCATTAGACACTTTATTTTCCATTCATGGATAGTAATGAATTGTTCAATCATAATACTTGATTAATTCCAACCATCTACTCTATCTCATGTGCAATTCATTATTACTTAATATATACTTCAATCTTTTGTGGTCAGTATATATTTAACATTTTACTCCATACAAATGATTCCCCTAAATTTTTAAGGAGAAAACAACAACAGCTAATTATAAATCAAGTGTAGGGAAATTTAACTCATGTGGTTTCAAATGACTTGAAGAATAAGCAAGTACCTAATTATTATATATAAGGGCACTACCAATTACTTTCAACGAAGAATCACTTTAGATAAAAAACTCATAATATCTGGCAGGCAGATCCAAAAATCGAGCACTCATTAATTTTCTTTTAAATTTTTAAAAACAATCATCACATTCTTTTGTTCAAATGAACTTAACACATTTTTGAGTTAATTAGTAATTGGACTAGATAACCTTGAAAAATTCTCGACATTCCTCCGGTAATAACCTACCAAACCCTGAAAACTATGGATCGTGGTTATATTTGTGGGTATTGGCCAATCTTCAACAACTTTTATTTTAGAAGGATCAAAATTTATGCCATTTAGTTAAACAATGTGACCAAGGAAAGAAATATTTTGTAACCAAAACTCACACTTGCTGAATTTCCCATACAGTTTCATTTCTTTTAATGTTTTCAACACATCCCTTAAATGACTTTTATGATCGACCTTAATTTTGGAATGAACCAAAATATCACCAATGGACACAACCAATAACTAATCCAATAACTCATGAGAAAGTAAATACATTCGATACTTTGGGTTTCATCCTGAGAAAAAATGATTGATTTTACTATCAAGATCTCGTATGAAATGTGGAGCATACCTCGACAGTCGAGTGAGTTTTTTATCATAAGCAGCCACTGAGTCATCCTCCTACTTGAATTTCCAGAATTATGTTTCCATCCATAGATTTACCACCTTAGGAAAATATTTCTCCAGAAAATTACCTTTGAATTCATCCCAATAAAGAGCATCAACATTTTAACTACGCTTGTTATTTTTCAACATCAACCACCATAGATCGGTGTCACCATCAAAATGGTAAACAACGAGATAAAAATTTTGAAGTTCTGAACATCTCATGGTATCCAAAATCATCTCCAGTGCATTAATCCACCATTCACCTAGGACAAGGTAAAATGATCCTATGAATGATGGGTGATGTTTCCTTATGAAATTATCTACTACTAACATGTTACACAGTGGATAATCTAGATGTTCTTGTGCATGGATACTACAAAAATTTATAGACTGAGTCCGTTTTCCCATCACATTAACAAACTATTCAGTTCTAATTCCGACAATCTCATGTGGCTAATTTGGATGGTTGTCTTCCTCCTGATGTCATCCCATCATAGCTTCCATGTTTCCTCTATGGAAATCTATTCTGAACACAATAATATCTTTTAAAAACAATACAACAATCTTTAAATGCTATAAAATTTCAATCATACCATAAATTTATCATGGGACATAAATTTAATAGTACTATAACTTCTAATGATTTCAAAATCGGCCTCTAATACATACTACAAGGACCCATCCATAAAAAATACATAATCATAAACTAAATGAATAATTCACATTGAAGAACTTTTCAGGTATAGAGTTTTAGAGAATTAGGTCATAATATATACATAACAACTTGAATATTGCATGTACACAATTCTACTCAGTTTCCATTTTTTTCATAAAATAAAAACTCTTGAAAAAATGAGTCATGTATTATCCCATATTTTAGTCAGCATGACATTTACTTGATCCCATCCTTGACCCTATTAATCATTATGTCATTTGAAAAACATTTCAAAACATGGGTTGAGCTTAAAAAGTTTAGTAAGGGTTATAAAACAATGAAAGAAAACATTACCTCATCAATACATACATAACATAAGATATTTAACATACTTCATGAAATCAAAATATTGATGAATAACATATAGAAATCATAAATCATAAAGGTAACATGTGGAATCCATGTCAAACATACATTGTAGTTATCACAGCTACATAGGGAGTTACATTTGGAATACCGATCACAGTATATTAGCTATATTTATTTGGAGAAACATTGATGTTTACCTCTATCACGTTACCTAATAAATTAGAGAGCTATCTCAGGATAACCCGCCATAGGTTTATCATAGAACAACCCATATACGTAAACAATTCCCAAGAACCATAACATATTCATAGCATATAAAACAAACATAAAGGGAAGAAAAAACATCCACATTTCAATCACAATATATCATTTAAATATATTGACATAATTGATCCATTATAAAAACCATTTTCAATAACAAAATAGGTTAATAGTGTATATGATATTTATTTATCTTTTAGAATCATTATGGATTATTAAGGAAGCAAAATATATAATAACACTCGCGGTGGCGGAAATTGCATTGTCACCGTGTACATTAAAATAAACATTCCGATTTTTTCATTTATTAAAATGATTCATAGAAAAATGTTACTTTTAAATGAAATTAAATGTCAAAGGGGTTTATAAAAAATAAAAAATAATTTCGTGTATAAAACAAATTATGCCTCAATGAAAGGATATTGAGATGAAGTCCCATACATCGTGTCCGACTTGACTCGATCGTTCTTTAATCACCTGAATAATGAAATAAAGTTATTTTATACTTGATTATGAACCATTTTCTAATTTATTATTACTTTTATATAAGTATTACCTTTTTATAACAATGAGTTAATTATTTTAGTTCATATCAGACATTTTGTCGATGTTCAGAACTTTAGTTAAAAATGATCTTCTTATAATTACAAATTGTTCATGTGGTTAAGTGTCCATTATCTCCAGAATGATATTAATGATTTATGTATCATATTTATCATTTATATATAATATGTTTATGTATTTATAATAGTACATAACATTTGGATATAAGAAATTAAATGCACCATTCATGGAGACGGTATGCCTTACGTATGCATGAACGCTACTTTCTTTTCTGTTTCATATTTAATGGAATGAAACCAAAAAAATTCCTAGGTATATTATAATTCTAGTATAATATCATATATAATTTCAGTAACTCTTTATGTTACACGTTCCATGTCTGCTATAAACGAGTCATATCCCTTCATGGGGCGGTAGTCCGCACTTCCTCAAATGAAATTATCATATTTACCTACTATGGAAAACATAATGGTGTACTATAAAAAAAAATACCGAAGCATAGAAATAATAAAAATATAATATATATCACATATAAATACAATTCCATCTTAATGGCCACAATAACTTGTGGTAGGAGATAATTGAACAATCATCGTTTCGGGAGGCACTAGTTTGCAGTCGACAGAAACTTTATGTTATTTACCCATTAGATGGAAGTTTGTGTAAGTTTAATTTGAATAATCCTCATAAAAACAACCTAGTATATTTAGGATACTGGTTTTTTATAAAATAAATGAATTAAAAGAGTTTATGTGGTTTGAGAAGAAAAAAAAACAAAAGAACTTCATAGAAGACGTTACCTTTAAATTGGGTATCTCCCTTTGGTTTGAACCAATAGGGTTACTTGATGTGTCTTATGCCTATGTTAAGGATTATAGGATGAATAGAGTGATTTATCGATATTAATTTGGTAGAGGATGGATGCGCCAAGGGGATTTAGAGGTGTGATTAATGGGTTAGAGGTGGGGGCTTTTTATAAGGGGCAGGAGGGGCTCTTTAGGAACGTTTGAAATATTATTTTATTATATAAGGATTCTCGGTTTATAAAATTCAAAAACTCATTAATGTAAAAGATAAGATGACCCATGGTTGAAAAAAAATCATCAAATAAGAATTGAACAGGTTTTGGATATTATTTAAATCATTATAATCATAATTATTTAAATCTTTCATTAATGAGTTAAACACTACACCATTATTGTGTCATAAATAATTTTATTAATTTGAGGTATAAAAATTAAAAAAAAATACCATGATGTAGGAAATAATTTATCATTAAATGGAATATTTATTATCGAAGAGATAACATATATAACCCCATGTAAAAATTTATCTACTAATAGATATATGATTATGTCATTTTGGTCTTTAGTTTAGATTAATTAATATAAAGTGTCATTATCACGCCCATGGGGCTCCATGGGGTACCAAATTCAATCCAAGGATTCCCATGGTCGGAATTATATCAACAAATAGGAATAAGATACATTTTAGGGTAATTTAATATTATCATAACATTATTTTTTACCCTTATTTACCAGAATGACCCTTTAACAGATGTTAATAAAATATTTACTGAAGTAAATATTAATAATGTCTAAAAACAAAAGTTACCTATTTAAATAATTTGGATCTCTTCATTACAATTATGGAATCCATTTTTCCAAATTTTAATAACATAAGTGGTATAAATTAATTTAAAATTAATTCCCGTTGTCAAAATAAAAAACGCGTTTTTAAGAAATAATAATTATAAAATGATTGACCCTTTATATATCCAATTTCAATGTGAAATTACATAAAATGAAAAAAATTGGAATAAATGGTAAAAATATAATCTAATTACTCATTAAAATCATTTAAATAGATATTCTACCCATATAAATAATTTATATTAATATTTAGTTTTGAATTAAAATACAGTATTTTTCACTATTCATCAAAAAATGAATTTTATCAGAAAAATAACCAAATGTTAACCATAGTAAATTTTTGTGTCCTGATTCAAAATAAGAATTTTATTTGGTCGAATATAACATATAAAAGTAACAAAACCTAGATATAAATAGGTTTCTCCATTAAAAGGTGATAAATAGTCATTTTAAAGAATATGAGAGTATTTATGCATAAAATTAGATTCATTATCATTTTAAGCCATTAAATTTTGTTGGATAAATGTAAAATTATTTAAAAAACATATATTATTATATTTTAGTTAGCTCTATTCATTCACACCATTATAACGGCTAGGTGTTAACTTCCATTTAAAATAATAATCTTATATTGTAAGAGTGCAATGTTTGATTTGATAGAAACTCATGGTTGCATATCGGTACACCATCGAACATAGCATCCCATTTAGAGTAAAATTAATATTAATTCAAAAATATTAATAATTAAGAAAATTTATTATTTCTTTATTTACATGGGATGTTACATCAATTTCTAATAATCTACACTCCAGAGAAAAGTTCCATCATCCTTCATGTAAAATAGTACTAGAGAAACCAATAAAGATGAACTAGTGTTTGTGAAATCATTTGACTTTAGAAATTCTGACTAAACCATCAAGTCCCTATTCTCTTCCACTACTATTCTATATATTAGGATAAAAACTATATCTGATTCTAACACTATCTTGATGAGTAAATCGATATATTTCATGGTCGGTTATCCATAGATCTCATAGGAAAAATAAATCCAGAAAATTGTCTACCATTGGATGAAATTAATCATTTTTCATTAATACATTATTAACAGAACTAATGGATATATGATCTATGAGAAAATAAAATCTTCAATGAATTGGTTATGCATGACTATCCTGAAGATCCCACTCACCTAGGATAAAATAGATTCTTCCTTTTTCATATAAAAAGTTAACTCTCCTACATTAGGTGAGGATATGATATTGGTATAAGACTAAAAAATCCATACAAAAAAATTAAATCTAAAAATATAATTTCTTTCATGAAAAATTCCCAAAAGAAATTATACCCACCAATCTTTAGAAAACATGCCTTCCAATGTTTGATATTCTTTGAATGATCTCAAAGTGGTGTTTCTATTGGAAAAACATCAACGAAGGCTTCTACATTAATTCCCAAACCATTTAAAAAAACACAATCTAAAAAAGGAATGTGATGACCCTATATTAGACAAAACACAAGAAAGGGTATATGATATAATAATCATACCTCTAACATTACACGATACATATTCTTTAATAGATAGAGTTGTCTCCATAACTTGTAGAAAAGAAAACCTTCTTCCCTAGGATTTTTCATGAATTTCTTTGATATATACCCTCTTTTCAATATTATAATTCCATTATGGGGATACCATATCCATTTTCTCGAATAAAACATACTTTGGAACTAAATCTACTTATCTATTGAGTAGTAATTGAGTCAATCCTATACAATGGTTCAAGTCAGATTCCCCTTCCACTTTTCAATTTTAGTATTCACAGAAAACATTTTTTTCCCAATATACCACATGCATGGAAGTCTAAATATGGCTATAGACAATGAGTCCATTTGGGACAATATTTTCACACAGATAACACTTCAATGGAACATAGCCTTGATTTTGATACCAACTTACCCGTGATTTTTCTGATTATTTCATTAGAGGAAACTATCATAACAATCATTATTTCAAATAGAAGAAGATTTCATAATTGTAATTCCACATAATGTCTGGATGATTATCAAGGAATCTTTTAGATTTCCTTCCATGATTAGTTTCTGGTTTATCATATCTTTAAAACTTCTTTGACAGAAAACATCCACCTGGGACCTGATCTAGTAGCAAATACCATCATGAAAACATCATTGTTTTGAGATATATCAGATACTAAGGATGGTGAAAAGTGCTACAGGTCGTTGAAATGTAAACCATAGTTCATCATTGGCATGAACTCACATGTTTGGTTCATGAACAAAATAGAAATAATATCCCTCAATGTAGTATGATAGAAATCTATAGGAAACATTATCCTAAATTCCATACATGTTAACTCATCTTACTGCCCTTCCTTCTCCAAAATGTCAAAAAGACTCTCTTATGGCCCATTTATAAATTGTGAAGCAAGATTCACTCTACAATATATAGTTTTATCAAGAATAATTTTATCTTTTGGAATATCATGACCTTGAACTAGGCTTCTTGGGGCCTTCTTCCCCATTGAATGTAGGTGGATACTGAACCTAGAACTCTCTAATCAGCTCAGAAATAAATGGATCGATTCGAAGAGTATATATTTTAATGGATATTAGGAACCTATGGAAGATACCATGAATCTGAGCATCCGTCTAATATTTAGAACTATAGAAAACTCTAGTTCACTTACTTTAGGGTAATTCTTATTTCCACTTTACTAAAACTCAACTCCAATACAACATGGATGAATTTTCACTATGACAAATAAAAACACTCCTTAGAACACTAGATTACAATAATTCTAACCTCAATTGGTTTATACAATAGAGAACCGCTATATTATATTATCTATTAACATTTATTATAAGTGTTTTAGTAAGATATAATGGTTTATTTATTTATCTTCTCAGATATAATAGGTATCTCATTTCACGATTTTACCCTAAAAGTATATATCACATCCCAAAATTGTGTCTCTCTCATGAATAATTCATGTCAATATGTTTCCCTATTTTCTTATGAAGACTCATTCATATAATTCTCATGAAATCCGATTCCACAATTATAATTTAAAGAATCAATAATATGATAGCATGATAACACCACAAAACATATGCACCCCCCGTGGTAAAATAACAACAACTATAAGTAGTTAACACCCTGAACAACAATCCCATCACTAGTCACTCATATTTCCCTCAATAAATAGGTTATCAAATCCCATGTACAAGATCATTAAAAAGTTCCAACACATCCTAGTCTCCTTTTAACCACTAGAAAATATTAAATAAATAAAAATAAACCTGGTGTGTTCTCAATCCACTTTGTAACTTCCCCATATCCAACACACTGTCACATGTTCAAAATTGGTAGGTTACAAGACCTCAATCAAACCTACCTATATACATGATCCACCAACTATAAGTAGGTGTGTGATATGTATTTTGGGGACATAGACTATATAGATAAAAAGTTACAATACATAAGAAATAAGAAACATAGATAAATGACTAAATATCAAAGAAGAAAAATAATGGCAAAAATATGTTGTAGTTGAAAAATAGAAATAAATAAAATTGAATATTTCAATAAATGATTATTTAATAATGTAATTTAATGATATAATATAACTAAATATAATGATTCATGTATTAAAAATAAAAAACCAGAATATACAAATGACCATGGTTTAAAATCCCTTCATTGAATTGTCACTAAACTCCAGCCCATCCTATATGGAAATAAATCAATAGAAAAAACTATTTAAATTTTACAAACCTCAATCTATGTAATCTACATGGGCACAAAAGAACAGGTAGAATATGGTGTGAGAATAACTCAGTAGGTCAACACCACAATTTCTAAACATAACCAGTCTTATTAAAAGAGTGTGAAAACATTTAACAAAAAAGTGTATTAATAAATTAAGAGGATAAATTAATTCCACATAAACCTTCTACAGACCAATGGTGGAATGTATATGAGCCTGTTTTATGAACATTTGAGCCACAATTGTATAAAAATGGAATTAAAAAACCTTACTCAATTCCATGAAAGAATGTCTATGGGGATGTGTTTTTAATTTGACAACAGAACCTTATGAAAAAGGTATAAATTCCTCAAAAAATGGTTCAAAACCATCTATATAAAAAATATAGAAACCAATTACATAATATACCTGTATATAATAATTTATATATGTGTTCAAGGAAATCCTAGTATATATTCATTTTACCTTGTCATAACTCATAACCTAATATAAAATAATTTCATCATGAATCAGTGGGAATATCCACCTGTAAAATCAATTTTTAATGTGTCACTATGCTAACCCCATATATAATAATTTAAATGTGTGTCACATGGATGATTACATATATAATAATTACACCATTTAAAATCACAACACTTTTTATAGCAATAAGAATACGACAATTTCTCATCATAAGGATAAAAGTTTAATCAAAAAAAAAATATTATATCTCAATAGGTAACACATTTCATTTATCCTATGGTTATAAACCAACAAAAAGATAATAATTTCAACAATCAGGACAATCCAAGGTCTCTCTGTCTAGAAGTCACCCCAAATTCAAATCAAACAGAACACACTACAATATATTAATCAATTGATTTATAAACAAGGGTGTACATGTCATTAAGGGTTTGTAGTTGAAACTGAGTTGAGCATAACTTACGTAGATGGATGGCTAGTAAATGTTATCTACCCATGTGTCGATGATATGGTTGAGGATAATGTGCTAAATTTCAATGGTTATTAGATAACTAATTTTAGTGTAGTTGAGTTTTTATTTAATAATATTTACCAACAATCGATCAAAATGGAACTATTTGAGTCTTTCAATGGGATCAATTTCGATCACCCATGTGTTGGGTAAAGTTGGGGGAGCCATCATTGGTTGGTGTAGGTATTGTTCTTGAGGTGATAGAGAGGGTTCCGTTTATCAGAATGATATTTATTTTGACAGAGAGTCATTATAAATATTATGGTGGAATTCCATTATCATCCACTGGAGTTTGAGGTTATTGATTTTATTTTTTGTCTAGTTTCACCTTTCATGGGACATTGTTGGAATTGAAGTAGGGTAAGTTGGCACTGATATTTTTGGGAAACTTAATGATCATTAGTCAATTGGGAATAGAGGCCTATAATTTGGACATACAGTACGATTTGAAATTCATACATGATGTGTTTCAAGATTTCCAACTATGAAGGTATCAACAAAATCATTCCCATGTGATTGGATGGGATGATGTTGATTTTGAGACTGAAATCACTATATTTGGAGACAACAGTTTAGATAATCGATCACCGATATGAAATGATTCATGGTAAAAAACACTCCCTTGGAATGTGTACTATGGTATTATAGAAGAGATATCCTTGTGAATTAATAGTGGTAGTTTTTTAATATTTATTAGTGGACTTAATTTTTTGTGACCCCATGATCTTTAGTCAACTTTGGGGAAAATTTCATTTATGGTGGAGAAATTATAACACCATGTACCTTTCCTTTTGGTATGATTTAACATTCATTCTAGTTTCCCTTTTAATTTGGTTGAATTTATGTATTATTTGGAATGAAAATCCTTTACATGGGAACACAACATAATGTCCATGGATGTATCTTCTTTTTTGGACTCACTGATTTGGGGAATATATTAGTAAATGAATTTAGACTGTGATCATTATGACTAGAGGTGATTATGTTTTCTTCGAGGATCTCATTAGAAACTGAGTTGATCCCTATAAACTAGACACTTACATGACATGAATGGGTTACACGACAAGAAAATATTGTTTGGATAATATTGTGAGTGTCATGAAGGGCATATAATGTTTTCAAACGATGAATTCATTACATTACATGAAAATGCAAGTTTATATTTAATTAAATATATAACAAGGTATTTTCAATCATATTTATAATTAATGAGATTTTGAGACGTTAATGGGATTCTAAAAGTAAATTCCTTGAGTCCAAAAGTTTTCAAAATGTTCCACATTTATATATTTTTAAATTTTTCCAACATTCTATACTATTAATTCCAATAAATTTGGTCTCCTATAAATATGTTAGTTTATGATTTTCTTGTAATTATGGAGAGGAAAATTAAATTAAAACGTGTTTTATAAATAATTTTTTATATTATTATAAAATAAATGTGTTTCATGAGAGATATATCATAATAATTTATCATTACAAACATAATCATAAACAATTATGATAAATAATGAGATTGTAAGATAAAACCCTCACCACATTGGTCACTATTGAATCATAAGAAAAATGAATTGAAAAAATTATTGGGATATTAAAATCAATATATATAAATTAATTTATATAAGTAATAAAATTATTTCATAGGTTGTATATAGATCCCACAAAAAAACATGTTATTAATATGGTATGTGTCCCACGTAACTAAAAGCGAGATGAAAATCAAACCTCATTCATCGACTTCATTCATACTCATTTGAACATATTTTATAGTAAATATATTTTTATTATTCATATGTTATATAATATTTATAATATATTCCATTCTATATAATATTTACTTATAACCTTTATTCACCAGTTTATTAACAAATATCTTTTTATATAACTATTTTATGTAACAAGTGTTGTGTTTTTCATGTATGTTTTGGTTTGGTTGTTTTTGTACATGTACATTGTTTCTTGTATCATCATATCAAAAAAATATATCTAGATATATAAATAATATATATTAACTATATAAATATTCATAGTCGTCCATTAATTTAGAGGTAAAATACTAAATTACACTGTTCATGGAGAAGCTAAGTCATACTTAGGCATGATTTATATTTCCATTTTCACAATGGATTTAACAATGTAAGGGAAAATATTAATTCTCCTTTATATAATAATTATTATCTCTTATAATTCATATATATTTTTATTATAATCCAATTTCTAATAAAATGAAAACCATACTACATTTCTTAATGGAGGTGGTAGTCGACACTTAAACCTAAGAAACATAAACTTTTTTCAGAATACTGTATGGACACAAGTGATATGTGATACTAAATCTCAATAATTTTAATCATTCCATAAATATATTACATATATGTTAAATATTTCATTATATCCATTCGTGACTGGTGGTAGGGAAAAATGAGTTACATTAGTTTGAAATATGGTAGTCCACCGTAAAATCAAGGGACGACTCCATATCCCATTTGATAGAAATGAAGTAGATATAGGTTATAAAATAAATATAATAACATATATGTATAGTATAGATAATTGTATTTATATTTCAACACTGTTGATGATTTTAAGGAGGATTATTAATAAATAAAACGAGAATTCTTAGTTTAGAGCAAATACTATTCATTGAACAACCTATTTTTCTTTTCACAACAAACATACCTATGGGGGTTTTCTATTCTTATAATTTCCTCTAATAAATGAGATGTTATTTATATAGTGTATTTTAGAATATCTTCGATGAAACAAAACAATATGGTTATACATAAAAAGTTTATTGATAGTTCCCATTTATTTGTATGAAAGAGTGGATTATTTTATAAATACCCAAAACTATTCAATAATGGGAAGTCACTCTAAAGTCATATTCATCTAAAACTGATAAATTATTATCTTTAGGGAAAATATATTAGTGAAAATAAAATGAAAACACTCACATATTTAATATATATATATTTTATTTTATATTATTCCCATAACTTCTATGTTTACTTAATTTAAAAATTTTTGTTTTCACCATGGAAACTATTTTTATTACCTTAGTAATTTATACATTGTACCAAAAAATAAATTTGGAATTATAAATTATTTGGGAACAATTGATAAAAAATATTAAAACCAATTATAAAAATAACATTATTATGCATCAAAAATTAATTTTAAAATAAACACATTAAATAGGGAAAAGTTTGTTTTATCCTTAACCCTGATAATTAATTTTTACTTGTTTTACTATTTTTTATGATAAAAATTTAATTTTATCTTATTTAAAAATATTAGTATTTACTATTATATATATGGGTTAAAATTAATCACAATAAATTCATATAATTTATATATATTAATTTATAATTAAATCCACAATTACAATGAAAAAGTGGTTTTCCAAGTAAAAAGTTTTCAAAAGTATGAAAAGTTTTTACATAAAAAATTCAAAATCAAATACATTAAAATAAACTAAATTGTTTATTAATAACATAATATAAATAATTAAAAATTTAAGACCATATTAATACAATATGGATTTATTTGAACCCTTTTAATTAAATGTTAATTTTTAATAAAAAACACTATTTTCAATATTCATCGAAAAACAAATCTTTTCAGAAAATTATAAAAAATATATTTAAAATAATATTAATATTTTTATTCCAAAAACTAATTTTATAATTTTAAAATAAATTTTCTAAATGTATAAATAATTAGTTTTAAAATTATTATACAAAATAATCTGAAATGTTATTTAAAAAAATGTTGTGTTTTTACGTAAAAGTGAATTAATTATTTTCCCAAGCATAGATAACAGGTTTGATTAAGGGTAAAATAAAATTGACTGAATAAATAATTAAAAAAATTATATTAAATAATTTATAAATAGTTATTAATTTATGTTTCATTACAAAAACACATTAATGTCATTAAAACTAATTTTCATAGAGCATTTCTAAGAAATACTAATTTTTTTAATTTAATTAATTGATGAAAATTTAATTTAATTTATATATGTATAAACCATATATATTTTATAGTTTTGTTATTACTATGCATACCCACACTTTTGATGTATTTTAAATAAATATAAAAATAAATAAAAATATTTTTATTGTATACCGTTGTCCATTTAAACTAGGTGTGGTGTGGATCATAAACCATTAATGAAATGAAATTAATCTTAAAAATTTTCCTAAAATATAAGGGTGTTACCTTCTACCCTGGAAAAATTTATTTTCCCTTAAAACATCACAATTATGGTACAAAATATATGGGTATATACGTCTCGTCATATCCTTGGGGCCACATATAACATCCTCAGATTGGTGGGTTCACCATGAAATATTAACCAATTGAGTTGTCTTGATTCAATTCACATTACCTCTATGATCTAGAATTTGCACTGATTGATCCTCACTAGGGTGATCCTACTATAGTAGAACAACTTATGATTTTATTATGTGTAAATGGTCAAAAATGTACTTTCTCAAGAGAGAAATATTGAACCCATCATGGACATGGGAGAGGATCAGTGGAAGCACTAAGTGATAAAAAATATCCATACTTGATAAAAAATATAAAAATGGATAATATAACCAATTCTCATATTCACATTATTTTATAATATTATAGAGATCATATATGGAGAAATTAATAGAAAAACGATTTCACTACCACCAAATTTCATATCATGCCAAAGATTCTTAGCACATCGCATTTATCGACTATTGCTACCCTGATGTTTTGTTGAATGTCTCAACATTCTACAGCATTTCACTAATTATCTAGAATTCATTATCGAACTCTATCACATAGAGTTATATTTATACTCTTCTTTCCATATAGGGATTTATACATATCCTTCTAAATTCATGAGTAAAATATATTTCTTTATGAAGACAGTACAACAAGATAGTGTTGATCACAACCAATATTGAAATCAATAGAACATGAACTCATTGTATCTTCACAGATATGAATATTTCCCTCATAGAGACTATATTTCATAGGATCAAACATGGTGTTCAAGATTAACTTTTTATCTATATCCTACAATATTTTTTTTCATAACCCTAATCTAAACCTCATATCATGATCTGATGCAATATAACGTGTTAATATATGAAACATTACGAGATATTTAATGTATATTCTAGAATGTTGATCATGATAGAAGTAATCATTGAGAGAATTGATGATTGATAATAGTATAACATTATCTATTACAACAGATAGAGAAATATAGCCCTTAAAATTTCTAGGGAGTCTAATAGAAAAGTCCATAATGATGTTCTCCCATCTATATTTTTGTATGTGTAATGTGTATAATATCCCATTAGAATTTTGATATCAGCTTTAACATTATGACATACTATGTACTAAAATACAAGATCTAAAATATATATCTTGTTGGAATCCTGCCATAAATACTCTTTTGGGTGTTCTTAGATCGTTTTTTTACTTCTAGGATGAATAGAGATTGAAAAAAATGAGCTTCATATAACAGATCATTAGTCATGGTTTTTACCGATGGAACTCATAAAATGGTACTAAACCTTATTATTCCATCAAAATAATGGTTACACTTGGATATAATTTTTACCTTATTCTATAACTATAAATCAAAATTTGATGACAATTTAATCTTTGCATAGATAGATGGTAGAACACTAATTTGAGAATGACATGATTTATCCCCGTCCTTCAATATTTACATATTTAACCTTTGGAAATCCAATAATATTTGATATTTTTTATCCTCATAATATATAATATATCATGATCAGTTCAACTACAATAATCATTATCCTTGTTCTATTTCCTAATGTGGTTATTCATTGATAATTCAATGTCATTAGCTTTTACAAAGCATATTCTCTGAAATAAATTCAAATATTTATATGTGAATGTATGACATAAACTATTCTGACCAATATATATATATATATATATCACACATTTCTATTTAATGATAATCTATCCACATCATTACTTCCAAAATAACCCAATATTAACTCTAAATAATAAGTTGAATAAATTTGCGTATCATCCTTAAAATTTATTCATTCATAAGTTATGTCCATTTAAATTAAACATGATAACACATCATAATCCATTACATGATGAATAAATATAGATTAAGATCCTAAATCTATTATTGGATAATTTACGTGCATGTGCTATCACTATACTTAGTATTAGTTCATCAAAATTTTCATTATAGTCATATATGAAAAAGTAACATGGCTCCCATCTGAGATAACAATGTTAGTGTATTAGATAGTTATGAAAAATTCTATGAGAACAGTCAATAAAATTTAGCCAAAAAAATCTCTATATCTCATTAATAGTGGTTGGTCAGGATGAATGTTAAATTTTTTCATTTATAATGGATCATGGAATATATCCTCTCTTATGATTATATGATGAAAGAAACAAAACCATTTATATTCAAATTTTATACATTTTTAAATTTTCATAGTGATTATCCATTTTAGGGTCTTTAGTAAAATTATGAATTAATATTCATTATCTTACTTTCAATTTTAATATATAAGAAGAACTTGTATAAATACTACCAAAAATTTATCATAGTAATATCCATATACCACAAACATCAAATCTATGATTATATTGTGGGACTAGAAAGAAAAAAAATTAAATAATATATATTAAGATTATACATACCTTATTCAATAATATGTGTTTTTTATATCCTCTTTCAACACCCTTAATTAATGATATTCATATGAATGGTCGATGTTCAAAAGGTACTAGGCTCCATTTAGTACCTGAATCATATCATAAATAGGGGGTTGGGGACACCCGTTCTCTATTCTATCTTGTTTAATTATTCATATTCAATATAGAGTCTCATTGATCCGTTATGAATCCTACCAAAAATAACATGAAAACCCCATGGTTATACCCATGGATGAGATAATTTATTATTAATATTGTTTAGACATTCTTCTTTAATTCTTGAAAAACAATCAGGGTAATTATATAAAGTGTCATTTCAATAGATGTAGATTTAAGTGGAATTTATGTTGATTACTCCAATACAAAATTTTGAGGAATACTATAAAAAAGTCCGAGAAAAACATTATAAATATCTCACACAATATGAATATGATCAATATTGAGTTCTCCATAACAATATTAGATAAAAATATTTTTTGGATAAGAATCACAAACCATACAATAGAAGAGATTTATATTGGAAGTTCATATTTATCAACATAATTATTAAAGACCATATTTTGGACTGGATTATAAATTATGACTTCCCATCATTAGTAATTTATGTTTTATTTATAAAGATAAAGTTAATCCAAACCTAATAATACATAAATTTAACGACTGGTAGAATAATAAGATTTTTTGGAAGAATGTTCCCAAAACTATCAACCTAAGAAGAATCATATACCTAAGATGTGAACATTATACTATTAATGGTTGTCGCTATTAATTTTTCATCTATTTGTTGATGATAGGAATTCGTATTCCATAAATTTTTTTTGGGTATATAGGAATTCATATAAATTTTATGAATTAGGTAACTTCAGTATTTTATATCAAATCTATCCACCCTAACATTATCCATCAATTTTCAAGACTTTTTTAAAACCAAAATTTGTATCTCAATAATTATTCATCATTTGTCGGAGTGATGAATAATGAAAATTATTCCCATAATGTCTATATAATGACTCCTTGTTTGAAATATATGTCACCTAGGATTAACCTAGATCATTATCGGTCATTATCTATTAAAATACATTAGGATGGTATGTAAATAGTTCGTGAATTTATAAGATAAATCCTCAAACAATGTCAAAATAGATGTATAGAAAGACCTACAATAGTTCACCATGTGATGATCAATTCAACCCCCAATTAACTATTTTCATATTTACAACTCTACGATACAACATTGTTAGATCCACATCAACTTTTTGTATTTTTATTGGGATGTAGTTTCATATAAACCACCCACTATATATTTCACGAAAATTTTAGAAACTTTTCCTATACATAGACATATACATAAGTTTCCAACTAAATACATATCATATATATATTTTAGGGATATCTAAACTATTCTTTGATAACAAATACAGAGACATATACATTTCAATCATAGATATCAAATCTTAAATGTTCAATATTCATTAAATAATAAAATAAACCATTACAAAATCATAATGTTCCAATGACTTTGGATAAATATATACATAAACAACTTTTTTTCCTAATAAATCATCTTTATTATTTATATGAAACATTATATATTTCATCATAAAAATTGTAATGGAAACATAAATATCGGTGAGTTCAGATGATCATTAAGGGTGAATAAGGATGACATAAGTAAAAAATTATTATAAGGGTATATTAAAATGAGAGTAAAATTATAAAAACCTACCCTAAAAATGATTGGTCCTAAAATTTATCCATGGAAAAGGTGTTGGAATTTTATAAGAAAATAATTTTAAACAAATCAAGGAACATAATCATAGAGATCACAACATTGTAATAAGTCATAGTTTCTTGGAATACATATAATAATATAAAATATTTTATCTAGGAAACCAACCATGAAAATCATAACATGTTAGTATTTGGTAAACCAACCATGTGCCTACTTTGGGGTTAATACAACCTCTCATGTACCCTATTTTGGTCTTGGGATAACAACTTTTGTTCCTAATATATTTAGTCTTCAGAAAAACATTCAGGTAACCTATATTTAAGGGTTTCATATATCCTCTCATGTATACTTTGAGATTATATAATAGTAATAATTACTCAATGAATTGAAGAGGTATATAATTTTATGCCCCCTATTGCATATTAAAAATCATTCATATGTATTTAAAAAATTTATCTATTATATATTAACCCATTAATGTGAAATGAGTTTCGTAAACATTTCCACATAAAAATTTTCAAGGGAAAACATGTTTTATATTCATTATTCCCTTATAATAATAAAATATTTAGAGAATAAATAATGATTGTAGGATTGGATAATATTGTATATAAATACATGGAAACATCAAAGGATTATATATTATATTGAAAATAATTGTGAAAGATCATTTAGAATATTTATTGAGGAAAATTCCATTTTCAAATTGAACCCACATATTTAAAATAGGAAAAATTATCAAATATCTAATAAATTTTATTCATTAAAAATATCATATAAAAAATTTCATTTATGAATTGAATTATTGAGGGGATATGATTGTGGTAAATACCATTTGGGTCATACATATCAAGACAATGATTCCAGTTTCATTTTCAGTAAAGAATAAAAATTACAACATTCCTTAAATTAAAAAACATTACTACAAACAGTGTATTAAATAAAAAAACGGTAAAATGATTTGAATAAATTATTTGATAATATTAAAAATAATTAACTATAATATATTTATAGATCATTTAAAATGATTGGAAATGATTTTCGATTGATTTGAGGTAATATATATTATATTTAAAAGTCAAATTTAGTTCTTTTCACAATTTTGTTTAGTAAAATAAATGCAAAACATTTATTGAAATGAAATAATCATAGGAGAATAAAATTAATCTTTTCCATGATGGATAGGTCATAATATTTCATCATCAAATTTATAATTAAAAATAATAACGAAAAAATTAGATTATACAAAAAAACAATCACAAATTAATGTGGCATGTAAAACCCTTAACTCATGTTTTGATATCATTGATACACATTCAATCTTGTTAGAAAATATATATAGGATTATTTAAAATATTTTACACAACCATAAAAATATATAACATACAACATATTATTTACTTATATACTTTATCAACTTAATTTAAAAACTTTTTTGAAATCGCTTGTTAGGGTATTAACTGCTCCGTTTTTCATGTTTGTTTTAGTTTAGTGGGTTTTTACATTGTAAATGAACTATTTTTCCATCATATTCATAATTTAAATTATGATATATAGAAATTATATATTCAATATGTATATATTTATAGTCATCCATGAGATTTATTGATATAAAAATGTATTACAATGTTCATCCAGGCGATAAACCGTACGTATGGATGTACACTATTTGTTTCTTCAATGGATGGAATGAAGAAAATATAAATATTAATTTAAATATATAGAATAAATATTATATCGTCTATATTATAAAAATTAAATTAATATATAACAATTATAATCAATTGAAATACAAAATTAATGACATATCACATAGCTTCTATGATATGATAGTCCACATATATGCTTGAGCAATGTTCTCATTTTTAATGGATTTGAATTTAACAATGTATATTTGATATTATAATTCCAAAAGTAAAATTATTTCATAAATTACACATATATATATATATATTAAATATATAATTATATCGATCTTTTAGTAGAAATGATGAAAAATGAATTACATCGACTCTGAAGGCTGTAATATTTAGTATTAATGATTGATGAACTATTTTCCCATTTTATGGGAGAGGATATACATATACATATATATATATTAATAAAATATTAACATATAAGAATATTTTATATAATACTATTATTATTTCACCATTTTTGAATTGTATTTGATTGAGGTGGAACAAGAAATAAATCAATACTGTGTGGTTAATAACAGTAATACTTCTTCCAAAAACCACTTTATGATTGCACCAAAAACATTACTATGACGTTTAATTAATATAAAAATGAATATACGGATAGGGTAAGGAATTATTTAATGGATTTTGAGGGAATTGGATGAACCAAAAGGTTTTTTGGGCGTGAATAAAAGTAAACAATATGTTCCCCTTTATAATTGAGATTGAGTGGCATTTTCGCTAATACCTAAAACCTTTCAATAATGGGATATCACATTAATGAAATGTGCCTAAAATGGTGATAAATAAATTGTTGGAGGAATGATATATTCTATAAACACAAACTACACTATAAATTAACATTTATTTAACAAGTTTTTCCCTAATCCTCAATGTTTACATACTTTTACCATTTCATTTTTCACAATGGTAACTAGTATTTTTACATAGGTAATTTATCATTTAATTATTATAATAAAATGTGAATTAATAGATATTATTGAGACAATAATTAAAAATATTAAATAAAAAGTAATAAATAAAAATTATATTTTTTTTCAAAAAATAATTTTAACATAAGTGTTTGTAATGCATAAAACCTCATTTAAACTCTAACTATGATAAATCGTTTTAATGTTTTTAGAATTAATTTTTACATAAAAATAATATAAAAATAATAATTAATATCAATTGAAAATATTAGAAATATTTTACCTATTTAATAAAATTAAATCCATAGAATATTCAGAATTAAATTTAAAATGAAATCCACAATCAAAATGAAAGAGTTGATTTATAATGAAAAGTATTCTTAATATAAAATGATTTTAACTAATAAATAAACATAAAATTTATTTTAGTGGCCTATTTTATATTAATAATAACTTGACATATACTATTTTACTTTTAAAACCATTTTAAAAAAATGTTTTATCTTTTTAAAGTCATAAATTTTAAATGATATTTTTGATAAAAATATGACTTTTCACTACTAAACTAAAAATTGACTATTATATAAAATTTATAAAAAATTCACTCTATGATAATTTTAAAAATTCAATTAAAAAATGAAATTACTTTTGAAAATTAATTTATCTAAAATTAGTAAAATTATCTATAAAATAAGAGCCCAAATTGTGATGAAGCATTATTATATAAATTTATTGTTTGTAAGAATAAAAATAGATATATTCATTAAAAATAATAAGAAAATATATTCTATGAATGATAAAACATTTTATGATATATATAATACATTAATGTCATTATAATAATTCATAAATAGTGATTAATAAATTTTATTAAGCAAAAAATTCTTTCCAGAGATCAAAACTATTTTGTTAGAAAACATTTCTTTTACTTTATTTTTTTTTAAATTTTCATTGAAAATCAATTGATAACCATTTAATATAATTTATACATTTTTAAAAAAAATAAATTTCATAACATAGTTAGTCCAATTGATACCATCCAATTCAATTGATATATAATAACCATCAAATTAAATAATATTACTTGAACAGGATATCACTATTCGTTTGATCTCTGGGTTGTGTGTAACTCATTTTATCCGAGAAATATAATTAATTTCAAAAAATCATAAAATACTGTTTTTTCATAATTATTTTCATTATAACTTCTCTTAAAAAAGGGTTCTGTAATAGTAAATATATTTAAACTATTGGTTTTTCCTCAAAATCCTTTACTTGTGATATGTTTTCTATTATCCACCTAATTATATGTATGGGGTTTATATAGTAAATATTTTAGATATTATATAATATCATATCTATTTTACATGTTAATTGAAATTTAATTATAACCACTTTATTTCAGGTTGATTTCATTTAAGTTATCCTTATTTTTTAGAGTTTCTTTGTCTCAAATATAAATACATTGATATATGATCATGTTATAAACAAGATTTTGTTTTTCATGGAAAGAATAAAACAATTGTGTCTTCTTGTATCATAAATCTCCAATATTTTTTAATTTTCACTCTAATATATATAGATAAAATGTATCATTTTATTCAGATATTCATACATGATTCATATATCACATAATATCATAACATTATCGTGAATGACCGCATACATCTTAATTACATCCTTTTTTTAAAATCTTTAACATTAATCATGTTAATGGTACCATCAATTTATATTAAAATATAATATGGATTATTTTATATAATACTAAAAATTATATTTATTCCATTAAAAAACTAAATTATAATATACTATTTAAAATGTGGGGTTCTATGAAATGTTTTTTAAAAAATGCCACCAACAAATTCATTCGATATTATTTATTATTTGTAATGGAATAATTAATTGATATTTCATTATCATTGGTAAATTAATACCAATTTTTTTAATTTACCATTATGAAAATAACATTAAAATGTTGCATGTAACTTCATCATTATACAAATATGTTTAAAATGTTCAAATTGTAAATATTATGTGAGAATGAAACATTCAAATAATTTTGTATTTTTTTTAAAACATCATTCCTATGTTTTATTAGGTTATTAGTGAAATATATTTTTCTAATATTTAAAAAATATTACTACTAAAATGATTAAAAAGAGCATGATATTTTATATTCCTAAAGTAATTTATGAAAATTTAATTAACAATTTTTAATCTTATTCATATTCCTTTGAAATATTCTTTTCTTAGTGGGGGATGATTTAGAAATGTTTCCACTGACCTTATTTCTCTTGATAGATTATATAATGTGCTTCCATTTCATAGAAATGATCCAACATTTCATGTTTATTCCAAATCAACATTAGTTCATATCCATAATTCCGAATTCATTTTCTTTCTTTTATGAATAACCTATTACTTATTTAATTTATTCATGGTTGTTTACTTATACTATATACATTATTTAATTTGAGAAATCATTAACAGAAGAGTAAACCCTTTACCTATATGGTGAAAATAAAATATAATCCAATATCATGATTAAATTTTATATACCTATAATTTTGTGATATATATATATATATATTCAATATTATTTTCTATGGGTATATGAGGTTATGATTATGATGGTAATTGTGAATTGATTCCTTATATGATTCCATTAGATATTGATGTGAAAAAGATTTTCTTTCCATGGGTTATTTATTATATGATGATGGATTATTTTTTGGCATACATATGTAAAGATGATGATGGATGAGGTCCCAAATCTACCCTTAATTCATAAGTTAAGGATTTATATCTCAATCTGTAGGTAAGTTAATGTACATTTTAGTCACATTAAAAGAAAATAACACTGTGGATCCTGAATTCAATGTTCCTTATAAGATTGTTTATTCCACATTGCTGAGGCATCCTAATGTTTTCCACTCATTCATCATGTTTTTTTGAATAAATTTTACCCACTCATTTAATTCATCACATTATCCAAATTAAATGAATTATCAAAGATGATTTAATGGGTTTAACATTATTATGTATCATGATTATAGTACTATGATCTATTTAATCTCAATTATTATATTTGATTTATGTTTCTTATGATTACCCAAATTAAGAATCTCAAATCACATATTAATTATGTTTCATTTTCTATTATAAAAAAAACTTTAAACAGGTATTTTATGTGAGGAATATTTGGAGATGCCAAAGACTATGTAAATTTTTATATTGTGTAAAAAATGTCGTTTTTTGTAAAAGAGAATTCCTATTTTAGTAATATTTATTATTAATTCTCTAAAACAATACACCTAAAATGTATTAGAATGTTTTTGAAGTGCATTATTTTATCAATATCATCTAATTTCTATTTTCACAAATACACGATTTGATATTCAGTATTAGAGAAATTCTTAAGGTACATTGGATATTAGGATGATTCATTTTAGTTCAATTTAGTAACTATAATAGTCATCAATGGTTGATAATATATATTTTTTTATAATTTAAATAGTATATTTATCCATTTAGGTCAATTGAGATAATATTTTTCAGATTAGGATAATATAAATTTGGTGAATACCCGAGGGACATGTTTATAGCAATAATCTACATCCAGTTTACAATTTTAAACTTTTGGTAAAATAGTGATTGTATGGTTTTCTCAGAAATGATTTCAATGATGGGAAAATTCATGTTAAATAAGGATATTGTACAGATGTTCGTAAGGGTAATTATCCGAAAAGGTCATATTTATTTTAAACATAATCATTATAAACTCTATGGTAATGATTTATAATAGTACAAATGGTTTGAAACTCCCATGGGACAATTTTTTGTCAATTAGGTTTTCATTATCAACCATTGTGGAGAATTTATATCCTAATGACATTACTTGAGTTGGATATGAACTATAAGGGTACAAAAAATAGTTAAATGTATATTTAAATAAATGAATTAAATGATGAAATAAATTAGTAATTATAGAATACATATTATGATTTTTTTTCATATTCATATAATCATTTGATATTATTTTATTGAAAATTGTTTTCAATTTAGTATTTGGTTGAAATGAGACTCTCAAAATGAATATGAGAAAGGTGTCTATTTATAATCTACCTATATTATAACCAAATAAGGTATCATAATAGAATTTTTGAAAATCACAGTATATACTTTTTAATATTGAAATAGTGAGTATCTTTTTCAATCCTATGTTAGTTTCAATGATATCACAAAATATATTAATTATTGATACTCTTATCTTTTTTCATTAGTGAGTTATATATATTAACTAAATTGTGTAATATTCTATACAATTATAGGATTACGTGAAACATCAAAATATTTCTATTATCTTTTTATTCATTAATTGATTAGATATATATAATAAATGGTATCAATAACAATAAATTTGATTTTATAGCACAATTATATTTTTTGTGATAATTATTGAAGAAAATGGTCTTGAGGCTTGAAAAAACATTAGTGTTATTATATATATGTGGTTCTGGTAACGAAGGAGTGATTTATTTTTATAATATAGAGTTAGATAGTATTGATAGCCTTGGAATTTATTATTGATTTAATGAAAATGCGTTACATGTTATATTTGGTAAATTTTATATATATAATTTTTATATTTTAGAATATAATTTTTCATTTTGAACTTTTTGAAATAACGATTAACATGTTAATGGTTTAAAAATAGTATAAATGTTAGTAAGAATATAAATATCATTGTGGATTTTTGTAGTTGATATTCAAATAGTTTATAAAATGTTATGTGGAGAATACCTGGTAAGGGGATATAAATAAATGGTTATATTATTGTATGAATGGATAATATTTTTTAAAGAATGAAAAGTAACATGATATAGACTAATAGAGCATACAAATGAAATATGAGAGGCTATACACAGAATAATGAATACAATATGAATACCCTCCCTAAAATTCATTAATGAGTTGTAATTATTATCTCAAGGACATAAATTATTCATGGAGGGAGAATATAAGGACAACCAATTCTAGATTTTAGAATGGGAATTGTTGTTCAGTATCATGATTTAAATGATATAACTAATGTAAAAAAATAGAATATCATAATTAACAATTATATAACAACAAAAATAATGTAAATAATTAATAAGTGTAACATTTGAAAGAAGAATAATTAATATGTGTTAATATTGAAAGAAGTTATTATCAATAAAAGGTGGTTTATTTATATTATATATTTTAATTTAAAATATTTATTTACAAGTTAAATAAATTAATTTTAAGAATGTAAAATAAAATTGTAATTTTTGAAAATAAAAATTTATGAAATTTGAATTTTTGATATTTTTTTATAAAAAGTTGATTTTTTTGGAAAAATATGGCTTTTATGATTTTGCAATAATTTAGACATTTCATATAAGATTAAAATACTTTTTTAGTATTTATTTATATATTTATCATAGAAAATTATTTATTTTAAAAGAAAATTTTAGCTTATGAATCATATTTAAACAATTTTTAGAACTAAATTCAAATGTTACATTAATAAGAACTATTTTTAGTATTCTTTTTTAATTATACATTTTGATTGAGAAAATACAATTTTGGATTTTTTTTTGAAATCAACCCAATATTTTTATATCATTCAATTATATAATCCAAAAATATTTATATATAATAATGATATATTGTTCTTAAAGAGCTAAAATTAATAAATTATTGTCCAAAAAAACAATTTTTTTGCATTACATGAATTTTATTAAAAGAAAATATTTCAAATGTTTAAACATTTAAATTGGTAAAATTGAATAAAAATTTGAAATCATATGCATTAAATAACAAAATATTTCTAAAATTAGTTTTCTTAATTAATATTCATTAATATGGTTAAAAATAAATTACTAAGGTAAAAGTGAATTATGTTAAATGATAAAAAGTTATATGAAAAATAACCAGTTTTCATAAAAGTGTTTGGAAAAGGAATACATTGTCCCATTTACCATTCTAATCCACAATTGATGTATTTTTTATCCATTTACCCTTGAATATTCCTTACATTGTTTAAAATATTATAGTTACCTCAAAACTACATTTTTATTCACATATAAAAAGATAACACTTCCAATGATTCCATAATAACCTGTTGATGGTATTTATTCATCATAATATGACACAAACAATTCTAATGTAAACCTATTATATATCTATAAGATTATTTCGACCATCATCTTTTTATGGTATTTATTTCATTAAAATTTTTAAGAGGAAACTCAATCTTCCAATGTGAGTATTACATTGAATTACCAAATAATTTTACTAAATTACATACTATAATAGCTCCCAAATGATTAATAAAATCAGTTCAATATAATTAGTACACTTACATTTAATAATATTTAATTTAATAATAGAATATTTAACCTTCCATCCAGTAAGATAGATTGAAATTTTGATCATGACTACATGATGAAGATAACCTTCACAAAGAATTATTTAAATTTCATCACCACATATCCAAGATTCTATCGAGGTTTGATTTGATGAATAAATATTTAAAATTTCATGAATAAAATTCTAAAATCATTATATTTCATAAACCATTATTCTATATATTCATTATGGAATGTGAATGTCTATAATTCGTATGGTGCACTATCACATCCACAGAAAATGAATTTCATTTATTATCACAACACATAATTTATTCTTCATTGAATGGATTTAATGAATATATATGATTAATACGACATTTTTTATGATTTTTTCAGTCTAATTATATTAATCAATACAACCAACATTGTTATTAAATCATTATAACACATTACTAGTTGGTTTATTAAATTCTTATTAAATGATGTTTTAATGGCTATGTCATAAATGATTATGGGATGTCATATAATGGAAATATAATATAAAAATTGTCTATATGTATATATATATATATATATATTAGGTTTTACTGATATGTGTATGGTTTTTATTATTTAAAAAAAATTAATATATCACGTTTTAATAATTAATCACTTCAAAAAAAGTTCCTCTTAACCTCCATTTTTAGCTATATTCGTGTATTACACTTAATGAAGATGGTAATTAAGTAATATTTGAAAAAATTCATTATTTTATCTTTAATGATATGGAAATACTGAACTCAAAACCACATTGGGATTTTTGATTCAATCATCATGATTCTTTTAGATGAAACATGCACCAGAATGTTATAACAAAAAAGGAAAAAATATTATATAACCGGATAATATATTTAAAAAATAATCATTTTAAATAACTATAAAATGTATAATGTTTATATGACCATTTTTACATATGGGATTATTATATATATGTTCATTATAAATAATGTTAGACCACGATTGAGTAAGCATGAATACAAGGTTTGAGATAATTTCATCTCAAATTCATCTCTTTGAGGAATTCTTTTTGTTATACAATGTATTAAATTTAGGCAGAGTATATACTGCCTATTTGAGATCATATATAATGAATTAGTTTTTTTCATGATAAAAAATTTTCAATTTGAGTAACTATTTTTCAGAAGGATTTTATTTAAATTATATTATATGTAATTAGTGTTCATTAAATCCAATTAGACTTCCTTGAGACATGTTAATTCTATAGACCATTATTTATTATTTATTAATAATATATTTCCCCATTAACATTTTTATCATGATATCATTGGATTTTTTTTATCTTTTTTCTATTATAATTATAATGAATCTGCAAATTTTGTCCCCAAGTGACCCCCTTAATAACTACCTCAAATAAAACTATTATGTTATCATGACAGAACCACAGTATGATAATTGGATATCCATTTAAAATTCATATTTTCCTACCCACCATTGTTGTCCTATATTTTTTTTGAAATATAATGCGAATTATATTTTAATTTTATAATAATTCTATTTATAAAATATAAAAATAAATATAAAATAAATTTTTATGATTTTGGTTTAAAAAAAAGAATAATTTTTAAATATTTTAAACCCCAAATTTTTATTTATAAGATTTATGAATTTTTATGAAATAAATTTTTTCAATATCTATTTAAAATATAAATTGTTTCAAATTTTCTCCGCTAAAAATTTCAGAAATAAATTTTCAATGTTAGTTGAAACCATAGCATATAATAAATATTTAATAAATGATATATCTTCTCATTTTATATGGGAAAAATATATTTATTTAATTTTATTTTTTACATGAATCATTATCTTTATATTTTGATGGAATTTGAAGAAAAAATTATTTTTCTCTATGATTTACATATTATATCATTTAAAATTATTCCACATAGTTAGTGATGTTTCTTATTTCTAAATAATTTTTTAAAAAATTACATTAAACCTTTTTATGTAATTTTATTTAATCATATATTATGATTAATCAAGGATGTTTTGAAGCGGAATCATACAACTTCTTTCTATAGATGAATTATATAATTTAGTCCTCTTATGGATCGAATATTCATCACTTCCACTATGTTTTCAAATCATCTTATGTGTATGAGTATAATTATTATCCTAATGACTTTCCATTATGAATACCCTATTTATGATTCTTTTTAATGAGGTTTTTCACCAAGATTCAATACATTAACTTATTTGGTAATATTTTTAATAGACCATATAATCATTTTTTAGACATTCAAAATAAAATTGTCATTGTTATCTTTATTTGACTTTACTATCCAAGAAATTTATTTAATATCATTGGATAATTGTTTATTTTCTATGAGTATATCTTTTTATTTTTACTAATTTAATAATTTATGTTTTCTTTATATAGTTCCATCTTAAAGGGATGTGAAACCCATTTTATTTTTTTGGGTTCTTTATAATATGATGATCACTTATTTTTTTCATCATACATATATATGGATGATGATAGGTGGAGTCCTAAATCTGTATCAAATGTGATTTTTTGATGGATTATATTTCAAATGATAATTAAGCATGGGTATGTGTTTGTTTCTCACATTCATCAGCACTGATTGTGAGACCTAAGAATGTAATTTTTCATTTATTAATTATTCTTCGATATTAAATTGGATTTCTTGATGTTATGCACTCATGGATAATATTTTTATGGATAATGATTCCAAACACTTTTAATTCATGGGTTCATCCTTATTTTATGATTTATTAACTATGATTTGTTGCATATGGCATTCATATTTATCACCATTATAAAAATATTCTTATCTTATTCTCCCTTATTATATTATATTTTTATTGCATATTTTTATCCTTACTCTGAATCTGAACGCACCACATTATTATTTTCTCATTTTCTCTGCATTAGGTAAGATGTTTATAGAAGGTTATTTTATGTAGTAAAGTTATTGTAGATGTTAATAACTATGATGTTTTCTATATAGTTGAAAAAATATGCATTAGTTGTAAGAGAAATTGTTTTATTTTTTAATAGTATTTCCAAATTCACTAAATCTAAAAACATAAATGTTGTTTATAATGTATTGATATGAAATATTTTCATTATATGATTTAATTTTATGGTAAAATCTGAATTATACTATTTGTACCATCGTTGCTAGGAAGCATCATATGGCCTACTAGATGTGATCATTGGTGTTCAATCATAATATTAATTTCAAACCCACGGATGGTATTAGGGTGGTGTCTGGTATTGCTAATTTGAACCCTATTGGATATGGGATTAACGTTCCAATCACAATAATAGTGAAGAAACAAACAAATTTCTAGTAGAGGAAGGCAGTGTGAAGTATTTATCTTTTTTCACATTCAATGATACTAGAGTAGAGAATTTTATTTAAAAAAATTGAGTGATAGAAATATGGGTGTAAAGCCTTAAATAGATAACCACTATTCATTATGTACAAAATCATGTATAACTAGTATGATTATATTGGATTGACATTTTCTATACATTTAGTTCATGTTATATTATAACCATCACATAGTAAATGCTTTGGATAACAATGATTAGTAATGTTGTGTGAGAATAAATTTGAAGACAATGACATGTGTCTATCAATGTGTAAATATCATATTATTAAAATATTCTTATGTGGTTAAATTTCAAATAATATCATTTTCGTGAATTATTTTATAAATATCTCTTAATTATTATATATTTCTATTAAATATATATATTTTCATTAATGGATAAATATATGAACTAAATATTTATATGCAAAATTATATTGAAATAGTTAGTAAATAAATTTTATGCTATATTATTTAATTTTTGTGTCCCTCTTCCATGATAAAAGATATTGTTATTTGATTTTAAATATTAAAATATTTTTCACATAAAATAATAATGTATTTTTTTTCAATGAGGTGATGGGGCTGATGGCGCTTAATTAAATCCCATTATATGGACTTGAATCCCTGTATTGTTTATAAATTTTACTTTGGTGATTATTATTACTATCATACATAAGATTCTGTAGTAGTGTTTCCTCTATAGTTCCTACTATAGTTCCCTCCACCACCATAATTTCACTGATTATACAGTTCAACTTTTTTTATGTTCTTCCAAATATCTATTATAGTGCTTCTACATTAAGTTATTCCCAATATGTTTTAAAAATCCAGATATTGTGTAGTATTAGTTGGTGCTTCAACTAAACTAACCCCTGAAACCTATGAAAATAACATATATAAATATATACATTTTCTTTTAATATTATATTAATAAATTATAAATTTTTTTATTATTTTAAATTATTTAATACTAATGAAATTTTATGAATAATAATATTATAGTAAAAATTGTATCCAAAAATATAATTCAAATAATTCAGGATGCTCTTCACCAATATATGTTTGTATAGAAGAATTTATCTTATTTAAAATTTGATTTTCATATGGTAATTTTTTGTATAATGATATCATAATAATAAAATAATTACAAAATTAATTTACAGGTTTAAATAATGATTATACTACTCATTCAATTTACGTAACATTATAATATCTAATTTAAAATGATATATTTTATGCCTCATGTGATAAAAAAATTAATAACTAAAATTTTAAATTAAAATTAATAATTTAAGAGTCAGTTATAATTTTATATAATCTTTCCTTTATTATTTCAGCATTTTTTTTCAAATTACAAGTGTATACCATGATATTAAAAAAATATCGATTTAGGAGGATAATTATTATGTTTTATAGTGTATTAATTAAATAATATATCAATTGATATCCTTGAAGATATATTTACTTTTACATATAGTTTCTTATTTCCTAAAACAATAGATATGACATTTGGATAAGATGATATATTTAAAATTATTATAGATATTGACCAAATATTGTAATTATAGTGTATAAAGTCAACTACATTAAAATTGTTTTCATAAATATTAACTGATTTTTTTCTAAAATAGAAGATGAATATTATATAATGGATTCCATTTTAATATTCCCTATTATAAAATTGGTTATCAGTGAAATTTTAATATATTCATGAAAAATAATTTTTTGAAGAGTAGTGGAATATAATATTTTTCACATTTCTTAAATTATATGCCCACATTTTTAGGAAGAAACACACAATATTTTAATAAATATTTTATATAAAATAAATTATATTTATTTTAAATTATATATAATTAAAGAAGAATAAAAATAATTTTGAAACCTATAAAAAATTTCATATCCTATGATATGTTTTACTGAAGAAAGCTATATTTTATTCATTAGTTTAAAGAAAATATTTCAATGATTTCATTCATTATTTAGTTATTATTAAATTATTATAATAGAAATATTTCACCATAAAATATTTTTAGCTTAAATGAGCAAACAATAATTATATTATTAATGTTAAATATTAATTGATAGTTTCTATCTTTCAATGAAACATTATTACCGTTGCTGTATAATCACTACTCCACCCGATTATCATCACATCAAAAAAATTATTCATTAAAAAATAAATTAAAAATCATAATTTCTCACTCTTAGAAAATTCCTAGAGTCTTAGGACTAATTAAATAACCATATATAAAATCATTAAGGCTCACTAAAATGTTTTCATCTTGATGATCATGATAGGGGTTTTAAATCCTCTCCAACGTTCCCATACTATAGATAAATTTTTCTTAAAATCAGCTAAAGATCATCTTCACCAGATGGAATGATTATAGTCCAATTTTATATAATATTGATTGATATACCATTAGTTAGATATTACTTATTAACTTTTCATTAAACCCATCATAAGTTTTTACTCTATCAAAGTATTTTTTATAACCCATGAATTTAATTGTTAATTAAACAAAAACTATTTCAAAAAAGACATTTACCACTACTATATTTAATCATATATTTTTGGTGAAGATAGGTTATAAAAATTTATTAACATGCATCCTTCAACATGAAATAATATATTTTTAAATTAATTATGCTGTTCTAAAATTCTATATCAATCAATCATGGTCTCTTTAATAATTTGATCATTGATTTTTCTGTTCTGAAATATCTTTATATTGAAATTAACTTTAATACACTTACTAGAACACTAATAGTTATATTGAACATAATATTTGTTCTATGGGTCAAATGAAACTCCAAATTATCATTTAAAGGGAATCCATGTCCTATAGCGTTGGATCTATTTTTGGATATCCAAACGATGACTTTAATTTCCTCTCCGATGTAGCTCATACAATAAAATCATTAATAAAAGATGAAATTATTTGCTTCATCAATTACATTCATATATGTCATGAACCCCTTCCACCAAAGATGCCCCTCCTGAGCTGGCGATGGTGAAAGGGAGATAATGACCCCCCAAGTCCCGCCTCCAGTAGGCCCCGGGGTGGCGACTAGCACCAAGATTATGTATTTTCACAAATATGGGAGGCATTACCATTTATATTATTAAGATCAGGAAATAGGAAAATTCAACCACCAAAAAGGAAAAGAACAAGTGTATAGAAATAAACCCAAACCAATATCACATGCATGTTTTAAATAGTTCTGAAACAAGGTACAAGTAAATGAAAGCTCAAAAGTACAATACCAAAAGAAAACAAGAGTACATCAACAGCAAAAACTCCAACTATCCAACTAGTAGGGTCTCTCACAGCCCTGGTAGTCCTCCTGGAAACCTAAAAGTAAACATAGGTTGAGCATACAAGTATACTCAGTAGGGAAACCTAATTCTCTCATGCAAAAGTGGGGAGACATCCTAATGTCCCGCGAGAATAATAGATGAAACCTAGCAAGGAAACCTATCCACCCAACCTCACCAGCCACACTCACCAAAAAACACAGTCACAATAGGTAGTAGTATATAAGAACAAGTGTATTGGGTACCCCGCACCATTTCCCATTAGCTAGATGCTTTTCCTAACGGCAAACGTCCTGATGCTGCCACACTCTTCCCGCCTGCACACACCTGGGCATCACATACCACACATCCCGCCCGCACACACTTGGTCCTCAAAACCAAATATCCCACCCGGACACACCTGGACCTCACAACCACGTATCCCGCCGGCACACACCTTGGCCTCACAAACACGTATCCCGCCCGCACACACCTGGGCATCATCCTGAAGATTCTTGGGAAATAGTAAATCCTGCCCGAAGAGTCTTGGGCTAAAACCACCCCAATTGAAACATATATGAAGGGTCTTAGGTGTAAGGTTGCCTCAAGCCATAACATCCTAGGGAAGAAGGAGCAGGAAGGAGCTAGTAACTAAGGGGAAAACACTCTTTCCCATGGATGGGAGTGTTCGGCACTAAGTGCTCAACATGGGTGGGGTGCGATAAAACAAAAAAGATACAGAAACATATATGTATACAAAACACACAGCCCAACCTATGGCTTCTAAACAGAGAAACTGAGCACGTGCCTCGACACTGCTACCACGAAGCATGCATACAACAAACAACCCCAACCCCATTTAGTTTTTCACGTTTTAGTAGAATTTGTTTATTAGTTCCTCAACTACTGGGAAACTATCCACAAACAACCACATAGATCGTTCATAAAACATATCCCTGCCATCCAAAAATCAAGTTAGGAAAACACAAGCAGCACAACAAAGTCCTTCTTATCAACCAACCAACCCATTGATTATTAATCATGTTCCATTACAATGACCCACCATTCATTAACTCTTCCAGTTTTTGATTATTATTCACAACCCATGGTCCGTTCACATTCAATCCCATACCCGCAGCCCCGCTGCCAACCACCATAACCACAAACACACTGAAACCCATACGTCATTATCCCTTTTATACCATTTATCGTAGCCCCGCTGCCCGTTACCAACATAACATTCACACCAAACCACAACCAAGTCAACCGCAGCCCCGCTACTCACCTGATCCACAGTAACCCGCAAAACACCTCAACCACATTCCACGTATCCAAGACAACACCCACATGTTCATTATTCCAATTTTTTTAACCGGGGTGATCACACAAGGGTTCCAAATTTTAATCAGCCAACTTTACGTGATTATCCAAATTCCACATTCAACAAAGTTCCATTCACAAAAATGATCTAGAAAGATAGGGCAACATTTAAGTGCACAAGCAAAGTCCCCCAACAACCGTGATTTTTAGTAGGCATAAGCCTATTCAATTCACAACATAATATCATAGGATATAAAGATAAACATAACAACTTCCCCATCCCCCGTTATTTGACAAGTTATTATCTTTATTTAATGGTTCAACTGTTTCTGATGAAAACAAGAGGATAGCCACCGCGCATGATGCAAAATTTAGGGAGACAAAGGTAAGATCCCTACCAAAAATGGTTCTAGTCAGAACGCTCCCTCGGATCAACTTTAGAAAACGTCCGGTGGTGTCTGTCAATTCTGTTGAGTCCCGGAAGAACCTCCTCTGGTAGAATTAGGAAAGTAAAGGCTGAAGGAAAGACAAAAATTCCATGCTCGGAAGTTTTGCCTCGTCGTTACGATCTCGTGGCCATTGACGGATCGTAAATCGGAGCTCGGACGCAGAAGTTATGGAAGAAAGAGCCTTCGAGTCTCTTGGGAGAACTCCTCTCAGGGGAAAGGGGAGGAGAGGGGTGAGTTGGAAAGCTGGAGGGGACCCCTCCTTTTATAGGCGAGAAAAGAAAAAGAACACAGCATGTAATTTATGGTACATGGTGTGTACTCGGTTATTTCACACGGTCTCTAGGCGGGTTCCAACACGGCTCTGCGACCGTTGACTTGTTAACACACGGTTTGAGGGTAACACATATGCGGGGAAGGACTACATGGCAAGTATTATTGGACAAACGAAGTGTACCCATTTATTTCACACGGCTCTAACACGGCACACAACCGTTGATGGGTCAACACATGGTTTGAGGGTAACACATATGCAGGGAAGGACTACACGGCGTGTAGTATTTGATACACGGTGTCTAGCCATTTATTTCACACGGATCCAACACGGCACACGACCGTTGACTGGTCAACACATGGTTTAGGGGTAACACATACGTGGGAAGGGACTAGACGACGTGTAGTCTGGGGTACACTGCGTGTACACATTTATTTCACATGGCAAGGACATAGCCTTGAACATGGGGTATACCCAACGAGGCGGTACATGGTGTGTACTCACACTACACGGCGTGTACTCACACTACAAGGCCTATAGTTGAAAAATTCAGAAATGTGTGGGAAAAGTCCATTTTACCCTCGAGAACACTTCATGGAATTATTTTTGGCAATGGAATGGGCCGGAGAGGTCTGGGCTATTACATCAGATACCTCATAAAACATTTTGATCCACAAGATTTCGAAAACCAACTCAGAGGAACCCAACAAGATACCTCTCAGGGTTCTTGTTATAACAGGAACCCAACCAATAACCCTAATCATAGGTGTTAGGAATTCCCCCTCCTATGTCGAGATATTATCCTCTTTAGGCGGCACTAACTTGCCTGCACGTGTTTAATCGCATCAGCATTAATGTGTCTCGATTAAGGATTGGGCCTTCCCACTTCAATATATTAGGGTTTTCCAACTTGCACTACCCCCAACACCACACAACCAACACACTGCCCGAGCATGTTGTTTGGGGAAAAACTCCTTCTCTTATGTCGAGATATTATCCTCTTTAGGCGGAACTGACTCGCCTGCACGGGTTTAATCAAATCCGCTTTAATGCCTCTCAATTAAAGATTAGGGTTTTCCCTTTCCCCACACATCCTGACATTTTACACAATACCAGGGAACAAGGAAACAAAAGGTCTCACAACCGACAAGCCAAGAATTCCATATATCAAAGGTACATAGTCTAACATCAACACAAATCTTAGAAGAACAAGGAGAAACACAAGTCAAAACAACTAGGGGTACTGATCGTGCACCGGGGCCTCCTACTCCCAAGTGATCTCCTTGAGGACACTATGCATCCACAACACACGAACTAATGGAATGGTTCGTCAACGAAGCACTTTCTCTTTATGATCCTCAATTCCTACTGGTCATTCCTCGAAGGTCGCGCCGTCTCCCATATCTAACTATCCACAGTCGATAACGTGGGAGTCATCATGTAAGTAACGACGTATCTGGGAGACGTGGAAGACGTCATGAACCTTCTCCAACTGAGGTGGAAGGACTAGCTTATATGCCACCTCACTAACTAGACTCAGCACCTAGAAAGGTCCCATGAACCTAGGGGAGAGTTTACTCCCTTTCCCAAACCACCGCTTCCCAAGTCGAGGGGAAAACTTCAAGAACACATGATCTCCCACCTCGAACTCCAAGGGCCTCCTCCGATGATCAACATAAGACTTCTTTCGGTCCTGAGCTGCTTTCATCCTCTCACGTACAAGCTGGATTTTCTCTGTGGTGCTCTGCACAACCTCTGGTCCATGAGCGCCTGTCTCACCAACCTCTGCCCAACAAATGGGTGAACGACATGGCCTTCCATACAAATCCTCAAACTTTGCCATGCCAATAGTAGGGTGGAAGCTGTTTTTGTTGGAAAACTCTACTAAAGGAAAGTTTCGTACCCATGATCCTCCAAAATCCAGAATGCATGCTCGTAGCATGTCCTCCAACATCTAGATAGTCCGCTCTGTTTGTCCATCGGTCTGGAGGTGGAAAGCTGTACTAAGGCATAACTAGGTGCCAAAAGCATGTTGTAACACCCTCCAGACTCTTGAGGTAAACCGAGAATCCCGATATGAGATGATGGACTTTGGAACTCCATGAAAACGCACCACCTCATCTACGTACCTCTGTGCTAAGGTACTCACCGGGCCTGAGATGTTATCCCACTTCCACTCGGGGACTTATAAAGGATGCAGCAAACCACTCGGAACACGGTGTACATTTTTCACTTGCTGACACACTAGGCATTTGGCCACAAACTCCAACACATCCCGTATCACCCTGGGCCAACAAAACTGTTCCCTCAGGCCTCGAAACATTTTTGAAACTCCTGAATGTACCGCCAAGGCTGAGCTATGGAACTCATAGAGAACTCCCTCACACATCGCCTCTGGAACAAACAACCTTCCACCGAAAATCATCCGATGTTGGCTGTCCAATGACCATCCTTATGGAGCATTTCCCTGATCGACACGATCCCACATTACTTCGGCCTCAGAGTCCCCCCACTGAGACTCTTCCACCTGCTGCAACAATGAGGACTGATCCGTCATCTGAAACAAACAGCCTCTAACAGCCTCTACCCTTTCATCCAAGTGCAAGGTGGTCAAATCTACCATTTCTTTCCAATCATCATTAGATTCCAGAACCATATCCTTATGCGACTTCCTGCTCAAGGCATCAGCCACAACGTTGCACTAACCTTCAGTGTAAGAGATCTCGAAGTCATAGTCTTGGAGAAACTCGACCCATCTCTGCTGTCGTAAGTTCAGGTCACGCTGACAGAAGATATAATGCTGGCTCTTGTGATCTTAGAAGATCAAAAAGTGCTCCCCAATGAGGTAATTCACCACAAATTCAGTGTGAAAACTACTAATACAAGCTCTAGGTCATGGGTTGAATAGTTACGCTCGGGAGGGAGAAACTGCCTAGACCCATAACAGATCACACCCTTCTTCTGCATAAGTGCGCACCCCAAAACAAGGACAGAAGCATCAAAAAACCACCTCATACAACAACCCTTCCTCTGGAATCCTGAGCATGGGAGAACTGACCAACTTCTCCTTTAGGTAGTCGAAAGCTTTCTGGAACTTCTCTCTCCATATAAAAACCTAGTTCTTCCTAGTCAAAGCATTCAATAGAGAAGAAACTAGAGAGGAGTCCAAAATGGACCTCCGATAGTAACCTGCTAACCCCAGGAAACTACGAACGTCTGCCACGCTCTTGGGTGCTGCCCAAGAAACAACTGCCTCCACCTTCGACGGGTCCATCGACACTCCATGCTGAGGCACCACATGCCCAAGGAAGTGTACTTCTTGCGTCAAGAACTTACACTTTGACAATTTCCCGTAAAGCCGGTTGTGTCGAAGGACTTCCAAGACTGCCTTGAGATGCTCAACGTGCTCCTCCTCTGATCTTGAGTTGATCAGGATTTCATCGATAAACACAACGACGAACCGGTCCAGAAACTCTCAGATGAAATAGTTTATAAGTCCCATGAACACAGCCGGTGAATTTGTAACTCCAAACGACATCACTACAAACTTGAAGTTCCCATACCTGCACCTAAAAGCCATCTACGATATGTCATTGTCCTTTACCTTCAGCTGATGATATCCAAATCGTAGATCAATATTAGAAAACCAACCTGCTCCCCTTAGTTGGTCGAAGAGATCATCTATCCTAGTAAGGGGGTAACAGTTCTTAACCGTTACCTGGTTCGACCTTCGGTAGTCTATGAATAGAATGAGACCACCATCTTCTTTTTCACGAACATAACTGGAGCTCCCCATGGTGATACTCTAGGTCCAACAAAACCGTTCTCCATCAGATCGTCAATCTGAATCTGTAACTCTCGCAACTCTGAAGGTTCCATCCGATAAGGTGCCATCGAAATCGGATGGGCACCAGGCTGTAAGTCTTTCTCAAACTCAACGTCATGTCGGGGGGGGGGGGAGATAAAGTCACAACCTTCTCAGGAAAAACATCTAGGAACTCCCCAACAACCCCCAAAACATGCATCATCTCTATATCAGCTGGAACCACTGATAATCCACCTAATAAGTGAAGGAGAGTCTTCACACGCCAGCTTCCCACTTGATAGATCCTCTCACCAACAAAAGATACACGTTACCCATCCACGATGGAGAACAGGACTCTTCTCCGGAAGCAGTCGATAACGGCACTAACAGAAAACAACCAGTCGATGCATAGGATGAAATCGTATGGCTGCATCTGTAACAGAAGAAGATCCCCACTATATTGATGTGGTCCCAATGTCATCCCACATCCCTGAAAAACAGAAGATACGCTGCTCTGGCCTCCAACTGGTGTACTCAGCACCAGTGGTTTGGAAATTCTCTCTACGTCTAGTCCAAAATCATGGGCTAGACCAGGTGCAACAAAAGAATGTGAAGCTCCCGAATCAAACAAAGTAGAAACGAGACTGTTGAACAAACAAATTGTTCCTTGCACCACCTCTGGTCCTGCCGGAGCTGTCAACTCTGCTATGTGCAGCTGTCCACACCCAGCTCCTCTGCCTCTCTGATGTCATCCCCTCCCCGACCACACCCTGTTCAAGGTCCCTAAGGAGCACCCTGAGGTCGGCCTCCTCCCGCAATGTCTTCACTCGGAGTAGCATGGTCCTGATGCTGCTGGAAGGGCCTCACTGGAAACTGGTGCTACTGAGGTGGGCTCTGAACCTTCCCACCTCCACCGTACTGAGCTCCGGTCGGGCACCGACTCTGAACGTGCCTGAAACCTCCGCAAGAAAAACACCTGGGTCCTGGTCTCGTGAAAAAGGGACGTGGACCTGAAGATCTGAACGGGAACTGCTAGGGCCTGCTCCCCACTAGCCTGAACCTGGAAGGTCCCGTCACAGGAGACCTGCTGCTGAATTCCTTCCCTTTCGACGAACCTGGTTGGATCCCCTCACGTGGTGCACCTCCCTGTGAGTGAATCCTCTCTACAACCTCTGCCTTCTTCTGTACTGCCAGTTACGTTGGAAGGGTGAAGGGGATGCCAACATACTGGAGGGAAGGACGAAGCGCCTCCTCCAAACATCTTGACTGAGACTCCTCATCCGGAAAGAGATCCGGAGCAAAGAGCAAGAGTACCTTGAACTTGATCCCCAACTCTCATTCTGACATCCTCCCCTGCTAAAGGGAGAGTAACTCCTACCGGTTCTCCGCCATGATCATCGAATAAAGGAATTCCTCTCGGAATTCCTTCCCAAAGTCATCCGATGGAACCTCTATCTCCGTCCTCTCTCTGAGGTAGAGCATCCACCACTGACGTGCCGCCCCTCTCAGCTGACTGACTGCTAGGGGAACCCAGTACTCCCTCGGAGCAATAATCAAGGTAAAAGAAATCCCTAGCTCGTCAAGCCACCCCTCTGTCTCTGTATCCGAAGTACAACCCTCGTACTTATTGAGGGTTTGTCGTTGGAATGAACGAAGAGTCTTCTGCCAGTGTCTATCTTCCTCCTATTGGTCAATCCTCAACTGATCGACCGCTTGAATCTACTGGGTTTCGGCTGTCTGAGCCACCCAGGGACGACGTGTAGGTGCCATAGTTGTACGGTAAACAGAGATCGCCTAAGCCCAAGTAATAAGGAAATTTCTCAAGGTTTTATTTTATCATTTTATTCAATTTTATTCCCAGAATAACCAAATAAAGTAAAAAACAATCATGATGATGCATGTACCTTCCCTAGGGTCTCTACCCTGTAATCAATGTAGTATCACTTGGTCATTTTGTAGGATCAGAGTCCTTTCATTTGATCACAGGGGGCCCTAAAATCTCATGTCCTAGCCAGTCTTCCTTGGCTTATGTCATGCATGAAGATTAATTAACATTGTTGCCCTACCATCCCATGCAATCCCCATTTAGCCTAACTCCATACTCCATCCTATCTCTCAACCATCACCTCTGATACCATTCTGTCATGACCCCCTCCCACCAATTATGCCCCTCAAGAGATGGCTATGGTGAAAGGGAGACAATGACCCATGAGTCCTGCCTCCAGTAGGCCCCGGGGTGGCGAATAACACCAAGGGTATGAGTTTTCAAAAATATGGGAGGCATTGACCTTTATATTTTTAAGATTGGGAAATAGGACAAGTCAACCACAAAAAAGGAAAAGAACAAGTATATATAAATAAACCCAAACCAATCCCACATGCATGTTTAAAATAGTTCTGAAACACGGTACAAGTAAAAGAAAGCTCAAATGTACAATACCAAAAAAAGAGTACAAAAACTGGAACAACTCCTAATGTCCAACTAGTAGGGTCCCACACGGCCCTGGTAGTCCTCCTGGAAACTTGAATGTAAACGTAGGGTGATCATACAAGTATACTCAGTAGGGAAACCTAAAGCTCTCATGGAAAAGTGGGGAGACATCGTAATGTACTGTGAGAACAACAGAAGAAACCTAGCAAGGAAACCTATCCACCCAACCCCCCAGCCACACTCACCAAAAACACAATCACAACAGGTATTAGTATATAAGAACAAGAGTATTGGGTACCCCGCACCATTTCCCATTAGTTAGCTGCTCTTCCTAATGGAGAACGTCTTGACGATGCCACACTCTCCCCGCCCGCACACACCTGGGCCTAACAAACCACACATCCTTCCTGCACACACCTAGGCCTCACAACCACATATCCCTCTCACACACACCTGGGCCTCACAACCACGTATCCCGCCCGCACACACCTGGGCCTCACAACCACATATCCCACCCGCACACAACTGGTCCTTATCCCAATAATTCTTGGGAAACAGTAAATCCTACCTGAAGAGTTTTGGGAAAAAACCACACCAATCAAAACCTACCTGAAGGGTCTTAGGTGTAAGGTCGCCTCAAGCCATTACAGCCTAGGGAAGAAGGAAAAGGAAGGATCTAGTAACTAAGGGGAAAACACCCTCTCCCATGAATGAGAGTGTTTGAAACTAAGTTCTCAACATGGGTGGGGTGCTATAAAACACAAAAGATACAAATACATATATGTATACCAAACACGCAGCCCAACCTATTTCATTTAAACAGAGAAACAGATCACGTTCCTCGACACTGCTACCACGAAGCATGTATACAACAAACAACCCCAACCCCATTTAGTTTGTCATGTTTCAACAGAAATAGTTTATTAGTTCCTTAACTACTGGGTAACTATCCACAACCATCTACATCGATCATTCGTAAAACATATCCCTGACATCCAGAAACAAAGTTAGGAAAGCACAAGTAGCACAAAGGAGTCCTTATTTTCAACCAATAACCCATTTATTATTAATCCTATTCCATTACCATGACCCGCCATTCATTAACTCTTACAATTTTTGTTTATTATTCACAACCCATGGTCCGTTCACATTCATGCCCATCCCCGCATCCCTGCTACCAACAACCATAACCACAAACACACCAAAACCCATACTTCATTATCCATTTAATACCATTTATCAAAACCCCACTGCACGTTACCAACATTACATTCACACCAACCCACAACCAAGTCAACCACAGCCCCACTGCTCACCCGATCCACAGCAATCCACAAAACACCCCCACCACATGACACATATCCAAGACAACACCCACATGTTCATTATTCCATTTTGATTAACCAGGGTGATCACACAAAGGTTCTAGATTTTAATCAGCCAACCTTACGTGATTAACCAAATTCCACATTCAACAAAGTTCCATTCACAAAAAACGGTATAAAAAGATAGGGAAACATTTAATTGCACAAGAAAAGGCCCCCAACGACCGTGATTTTCAGTAGGCATAAGCCTATTCAATTCACAACATAATATCACAGGATATAAAGATAAACATAACAACTTCCCCATCCCTATTAATTAACCAGTTATTATCTTTATTTAATTGTTCAACTGTTTCTCATGAAAAAATGTGGATACCCACCGCGCATGATGAAAAATTTAGAGAGAAGAAGGTAATATCCATACCTATAAAGATTCTGGTCACAACGCTCCCCAAGATCAACATTAGAAGACATCTGTTGGCGTCCGTCACTTCTTTCGAGTCCTAGAAAAACCTCCTCCGGTGGATGTTGGAAAGGAAAGGCCAAAGGAAAGACAACGGATCCAAGCTCGGAAGTTCCACCTCGTCGTTATGATCCTGTGGCCGCTGGAGGATCATAAATCGGAGCTCGGATGAAGAAGTTATGGAAGAAAGATCTTTCGAGTCTCTTGGGAGAACTCTGCTCAGAGGAAAGGGGAGGAGAGGGGTGAGTTGAAAAGGAGGAGGGGACCCCTCCTTTTATAGGCGAGAAAATAAAAAATACACAGCGTGTACTTTATCGTACACGGAGTGTACTCGGTTATTTCACACGGTCTCCATGCGGCTTCCAACACGGCTCTGCAGCCATTGACTGGTCAACACACGGTTTGAGGGTAACACATACGTGGGGAAGGACTACACGGCATGTAGTATTGGATACACGGAGTGTACCCATTTATTTCACATGGCTCCAACACGGCACACGACTGTTGAATGTTCAACACATGGTTTGAGGGTAAAACATATAAGGGGAAGGACTACACAACGTCTAGTATTGGATACACGGCTTGTACCCATTTATTTCACATGGCTCTAACATGGCACATAGCTGTTGACTGGTGAACACACGGTTTGAGGGAAACACGTATGCGAGAATGGACTGTGGGGTGTGTATATTGGGGTACACAGAGTGTACCCATTTATTTCACATGGCAATGACACAACCTTGAACACGAGGTATACCCGGCGAGGGGGTACACGAAGTGTACTCACACTACACGGAATGTACTCGCACTACAAAGCATGGAATTTCAAAATTCTGAAAAGTGTGGGAAAAGTCCATTTTACCCTCCAAAACACTTCATGGACTTATTTCTGACAAAGGAATGAGCTAGAGAGGTCCGGGTCATTACAATATAATAATAAAACCAAATTGGAACTATATATGCCTTGAATTTGACTCTAATTCAATTGTTCATACTGAAATATTGTATACATTTACCCCTCATGAATGATGAATACTATATTGATAAATTATAGGGATACTCTATTCTCCATTATCATTTTTATCACACATGTATCTTATAAAGAAAAATCCCTCACTAGTAGTCTTGAAAATAATGTGGTGCACTATGATAATAATATCATTTTTCCAATTCTCTCCCTGAGAAATTGATTCTAGTCTAACATATAGATAATTGTCAATTTACATCTTTTTTACTACTATATCATTCCACAATTTTATTAATACAATTGACTCTTACTTTTGAAAAGATCACATCATTGAGTTAAAAAGATATTTTTTATAATGATTCATTAGAATGTTATTTCAACTACACTGTAAATTTATTATTTTAATCAAATATATAATAGATATCATAATCTTGGAAAATATATTTAAAATTCCCATATCTCTTATACTAGTATTATTTTTGGTTTTTGGGGTTCTACAAGGATTATTAGAGTTTTTAAAAAGTTATTCGTTTGATTTTTTATATATAATGTCTGTCATGCTACTTTTTTGAAGTGATGGGGTATAAAATTTATTGATTGTAAATGAAAAACATTTATCATTTTTATAAATGATAGATCTAGTGTGACAAATTATATTTTATGGGGTTTAATCATTTTGGGTGAGTTAGATTAAAAAATCCTTCATGGTATATTAGGATATACATTTTATTGTTTTGGTTCATGGGGGTCCTTTTATAAAATCAGTAACACCCATATTAGGGTGTATATAGGTGTTTTACCATTGTGGGAAGGGATAAATTATGAATGGATTTTGATTTATTTTTTTAGAGTTTATAATTTAATTCAATGTTATGGTTTTTAATGTAGTTTTAAGTATATTCTTGGTTCATCATATGATGGTTTATTTGATGAAGTTATTTTAGTGTTGTTGTAGTAATTAATTTGGTTTGTGTTATCATGATTACCATTTTGGAAGGTGTGGAACATAGAAAAATATAGAGTTATTACTATGGAAAATTGGGATGGATGAAATTAATATTTTAGGATCCACAAATGTTTATTGTTTTTGTGTTGATAATTATTTGGATCTCTAATATATATATATATGTGAATTATATAATTGACATGGGTGCCACCTCTCTATATTCATCAAATTTTAGTGGGAGTTGGGGTTGAGGTCAATATTAATATATTGGGTACCATAATACATTTTAGGTGATCAAATATGTTTTAAAATGATAAAAAAAATCCATTAATGTTTGCTGAGATATGTCCATTTCCAATTGTGGAGATTTGGGATTGGCATTTGACTGAGTCTATAATATCTATTTGGGGACTATTTTGGGAGTCCCTACACTATGTTTGTGGTTTTTTGAGTTGAAATTAAAATTGGGGTTAACCATTCTCCATAATTATAGTATTTTCCCTCTCTTAAGCACTAACCAATCATTGGTACCTTTTTTAGAATTTTGGACATCCCTTTTTGGATAATTACATATAGATTTATGTTATCTATTTTTGAATAATATTAAGGTGTTTTTTCAATTTTTTATTTGAAAATTGATGGTAAGACTCTAAAAATTCTTTTCTATTATTTTATTCTGATCATTTATTGTATAATGTAATATAGTGAAGTTCTTAATGATCATTTCTTGTGGTAAGGATCAATAAGAAATCATTATAGATTTTTATTTTCCTAATGATCATCATGTTAAACATTTTTGGTGTTATATTATAATGGATTTAGTGGTCTTCTAACATATTCTAAAAAATTTGTAATATAGTCAATTATATTTTTGTGATATCATCCAAAAGTCATCTCATTGCATTTATTATATGTTATTTATTTATAACTTCATGATTTTCACGGTTTATATATAACGTAATACATAAGTGGATTTGTCATTAGGAATGATTATTTAAATGAATATGTAATATATATTTGAATAAAATAAATGTGTGAGATATTTTTAATATTTTTTAATATTTTAATTCTATTTTACAATGTGATGATTCATAATGAATGATATTTTCTACTGTGATGTCCTTCTACAAATTATTATTGTCAAATATATAGCCATCATAATTGGATAAGTAATAAAATATGGTAATGAATGAAGGATGATGAAATATGGCATTTTTATGAATATTAAGGTTATTACCTATCTTCTCATATGTGCTATGAAATTTATAATTTATTTATGTTTTGTTTGAAGCAGCCTTAGTGACTGTATTTTTTTGTGGTGAATGTGGGGGTATTAATTTGAACAAACTATTATTTTATCACCATTGACAATGTTGAAAATATTAATGAGTTAAATATGTTAATGAGAATGGGTGATCACAATTAATATAAATTATGTAGTTAATAATAAATATTAATTGAGTATAGAATATTGAAATGGTTGGTGGTGAGACTGTGGGTCATCATTCTGTTTCATTGGTGGTGGTTCCTTACTATAGATTAGGTATAGGTATTAATTCTAATAATTATTGATATTTAGGTTTTTTAATTATATCATACATCTTGTTTTTAATTTGGATAAGCTAGTTTTGGGTTGTTGTTAATTTTGTGATATTGTATGAGATAACGATAGAAGGATATGTTTACAGTGGTTCCATGAGAACAATTAATTTATGTATGATATTGTGTTTCAGTTTTTTTATACATAAATATTTTATTAAAGTTAATGGGATATTTTTCTAAACCCATTATAGTGTAATATTGTTTTATGGATGAGAAGGATTGTTTATTGATGAATGTGGTAGCAGACATAAGTATTACAATAGGTTTTATTATGTTTCATTATTTGGTCAAGGGATGGTGTTATGTAATGTATAGTTTTTTCATGAAGTATCTACGTAGTAAATGAATATATTTTAATATAATTACTATTTATTAAAAATTAAATAAATGGTTTAATTTAAAGATAATGTTGATGTAAAATTTATATCGATCAAATAAATGTGACAAATATATATTGAAAAAATTGAAATGTGAAGCATATTTTTCAATAGTTTTACATTAAATATGGGTAAACATATTGAATATTAAACACTATTAACCCAGTATATATTTAATCATGAGGTTGAAAATGCTTTTTAAAATGTGATGATATTATTTATGGGTCATTTTTTGACATATGATGATGGTGATTATATTTTTTTATTGTTTAATATTGTTACTTTTATGTTATTTTCATATTTTGAAATTTTTTAGGGACTTAATTAGATAAAGAGTGTTACTTTTGCATTTTCATGGGTTATAATTTATCATATTTATTATTTATTTGATTTTAAGGATCTTTTTATTTATACACATTTGTTCTATAGTTGCTTGGGGTTTGAGTATGTTCATACTCTTTGACATGATAAATATTTGTGATGGTGTATAGTGGGGGTTATTAAAACTATGAGTAGGGAAAAGATATTGATGTATTTCATATTAAAGATAACCTATTATGTTAGGTAAAACATGGATATTTGTTTTTTTTGGGGTTATACATGGTCGGATGAGGGAAGGAGGTTGGAATCCATTACTATAGCATTACATTGAAAATATATCATTATGATATATTTGGATTTGCTGGAATAATATGTGACATTGGATTTATGATTAGGGTTGGGATGATATATTATGTGGACATAATATATAAATATTTCTATATTTTGTGACTAGATTATTGATTTTGTGTTTTTCATTTCATTCCATTCTCAGATTCCAGAATAGTTGGGGAGAGGTCAGCCTACACGATAACTATATGTTAGAGGTGAAATTTTCCACAAACTCTAGATATGTGAATTGAAAAATATTTGGCCCCTAATTTATCATTGACTAATATTATTGATAACTTTGGAACTATTGAAATATATCATTTTTAAATTTTTATTGTGTTACTTTAATCATAGGGTAGAGTGGGAAATGGTTTTAATTATTTATTGTTTAATTTGGTTGATGATATTATATAAAATGGAGGATGTTTATGTCATTATAGATGCTGATAGATTTAATCATTATATATTTTATAGTATTATATTTTTTCGGATTTTATAGTTTATTTTTTCTATAATGGTATAAAATATATTAGGTTTTTCTAATTAATTTCACATCGATTGGGAATTTTTTGAAAGGATGATCCTACTACGCACTGCCATTTTCCGACTCATCTAGTGTGGGAAAAGGGATATATAATACAACATGAGGTAGAGTGGATTTTTTTTCCATATATATTAAATAGAGTATATTTTATGATTTAGAGTATACATAGAATATCCAATCATTTTATTTAAGGATAATTTTCAACATTTACATATAAGTTACATTTGGGAGGTCAATAAATGAATTTTTTAATGATAATTTGATAGATTATGTTGGTGTTATCATATGTTGGGACCTAGAATATTGAATGTGTTTGGATAAACCTAGATGTCGATTTATGAAAAAAGATTAGAAAATGAAATTGATCTCTATGTTTCTTCCTAACATTAACTAATTTACTTTGTTAATCATTCCAACATTTGGATAATAACTGAATTGGAACCAATGAATATTTATAGGAAAATACCATAACTTGAACAATTTTGGATAAACATATTTAAAAAATGCGCGTTAATTAATTTTTATCTTATATTAAAAATTCACATCAGTGGGTAGTGTTTTTTAGGAAGTATGAATATTGTATTTCTTTGGTATTATAAATTATTTCAACACCCTGAGATATAAAAATCATTTGATCTATGTGTGCCAATAAATTTTGAGAAAATGATATAAATGTATATTTTTTATACTATAATTTTTAAAAAGAGGTAAATAGGTTAAAGATTTTTTAGAAGTGTTTTTATTTGAATTTTATGATGATAATGTTATTGTGGAAGTTCAAATGGAAGATGCTGAAAAATTTCAATAGATAATGTCATAATTAGAAAATATCATATTGGGATGTTGTAAAAATAGGTAAGGTACAAAATGGAGAATCCCAACCATGGTTAATTCAAAAATAGCGAACCTCGATCAGATTAAGTTAAATATGACCAAAATATTCATAAGATCTCTTATAATTGAAATAGATGAAAAAACTTTTCTATAGAATAATATAAATCTCCAGAAATAATTCTTGGTTGTTGAAGAAATTGAATGTTTTTTATGATGATAATTATATAAAGGATTTTATAAGAAGGAAACATAAAATTTCGTCAAAATTATGTCAGTTGATGGAGGATGTTTTTGGGAAAATACTTCATAATTGATCTTATGAAGTTATAGAGGAATAATTTGATAGAGTTTCAGTTTATAAATGAACTTCTATAATGTAAATTCATTTTAAAAAAATTTGGTATAATGGTTCCCAAGATCAAAATAATTTACAAAATATTCATAATAACATGTTTTGATAAAAATATATATATTATATCAATAATATAAAAATAAAAAAGAAGAATATAATTCATTACTTATGAGGCAGATGGAAGTTTTTGGGAGGTAGTTTGGGATTGAGTTTAGGTGAAACATCATGAATAGATTAAATTCAATGAGAATTATGTAATAATATTAAATTTAGAGGACATTTTGAATTAAAATTTCTCAAATAAGAGGAAATATAAAATTCCCCCCATTTATATTTAATATGTAACTATTCAATAAGGGTATTTATAAACACCAAAATTAAGAAAGTGTATTTTTCTTTCGTGAAACTACTAATGTGATGAAGAAATAGATTCAGGTAGAAATAATACATGAATTGTGATATAAAAAGATATATTTTAGAAGCTACCAAACATGTAATCTATTGGTTGAAGATTAATTTGTAAAAAAACATAAGCGTTTGGATTGTATGAATGGGATAGAAGAAACATAAAAAGTTTTATTATCAAGTTAAATATAAAAATTATGTATAGTGGGGAATGGATAGAATAATTACAAGGAAAATCTACCAGTTTATAGAAGGAATTGGATTGATTTTTTCTAGATGGATGATTGGGAAATTAAACTGGATGAAATAATTTAGAATATAGATTCATTATAAATAACTAAGAGAATAAATCTAATTCCTACTATTACGACTGTAATTGGGGAGTATATTTATTCAAAGAGTGAAAAAGTGGTGAATGTACATGCAACATTATAGGAAAATACTTAACTTGTTAGTGAAGGATTCCAATAGTTATGGAAAAAAATATCATAAAATTTTTACCTATGTAGTAAACATAAGAACTTTTGTTTGAATACAATTATATTTAAGTGTAATGATATTCACTAATTCTATAATCACAGAAAATTTTTTTTTAATGAATTATGTGGTGTTATATTATTTCAAAATAATGATAAGGACTATATAATATTAACATTTAGTGAATAGATTAAATGATTATGATGAAATATAATTTTTTATATGACTTTTTAGTAAATTCATATCTATTGAATATGAGGTGATGGATTTCTAAAAATTATAAAATATTAAAATAATAAGAGCAACGATTCAACCCTACCCATTTATTTGACCAAATAGATCATGATTGTTTCTTTCATGTGGTATCAAATATAAGGTTAAATTTATTAATTCTGCTGAATTTTTTAAAAATAGCTTGTTTACATTGATGTTTATAATTATGTAAATATTAAGTTAATTCATAATTTCAATGTAAGGGAGTATTATATTTTAATTGAAATAATACAAAATTATATTATTTCTTATTATTATGATTTTCAAGAAATTTGAATATATGGTTTCCCATATAGGATTATGGGAGTTCCCATAATAGTTAATAATTAGAAGGATGTAGATAAATTTGGATGATTCATAAATGGTATCAATTCATCACTCACTAAGGCTGTGTTTCATAGAGTAAATGATGTTGGAACAACTAATTGAATTTTGGATTATATTTACTGCCTATTACAATGAAATTTAAATTTAATGAAATAAACGTTACGAATCTTGAGTCATAATTATGAATATCAAAATATAGATAATTTGGAGTATGTTGTTGGATTATTTAGAATTTTGAATGTCATTTTTCGTACCATAAATTTTATTTGTTGGAATTTATAATATTCAACCATTATTGGGAAGATAAAATGAATTATTATTGATAAATTTGATTCAATGGATTCATTATTGGAACATATATATCCTAATACTCTATAAAATTACTCTTATTATTTATGAAATGAGTAGAGGTAAATATAATATGAGAAATTGTGAGGATGATTGGGAAATTTTATTCAAATCTAATCTAAATAATCTCGTAATGATAATAATAAATAATAATATTATCAGTATTAATCCACAATGTAGGTTAGTAAAAATTATAATTATTTTGAATTTTTTAAAATAATATTTAAAATAATTAGAAAGTGAAATATAATGTCACTATTGATTTTTTTGGGCTAAATGGTTATTGTAAATTTTTCTTTATATTATCTGCAAAAATATGATGAGGAAGGATGTTGTGAATATGAGAAGTGGTCAAAAATATCTTTTAATAATAATGAATAAATATTCAAGTACCATACCAATGTAAAGTAAGATAATTTATCTATCTTCAATATGATAAGACATTTTTCTACGATTAAGGAAGATGAAGATCGAGTAGAATATTCCTCCATCATAAAGTAAGATACTCTTAAAAATATTATATCATCAAGTGAAAGATGAAAAATTCCATAGTGAAGAAATAAATAACTCATAATATTATGAAACTCATATGTATTTTTTTTTTGAAAAAGTGATAGTTGAAATATTATCATAAAAGTATTATATGATTTCAGAGCGAGTATAAGATATTGAGGAAAGGAAATATTTCTACAAACAAACCAGAATATTCTATTAAGGAAAAAAGATATATAATTGTAAATAATAATCTAAATAACATTATTGATGAAAATAAAAATCTAAACAAAAATATTGAATATAAGATGATTTTTGAGGAGGAAGAGTAATAATATGTTTATAAAATAATTATTAATGACTATTATGGGGCTAGACCCATAAAAAACTCATTTATATTAGTTAGTGAATGTTATGATAATTGTATAATTTATATGGATAAAAAAATTTATAATTAAATAATATTAATAATAATGAATAATATTTAAAGTAAAAGGATTTTAAAAATACCATGTTTGTAGAAAAAATAATAAAATTAGAAAAAATAAGTAAAAAAATTCTTAAAGATGAAGTGATATTTTATTATAGGTGATTTTATAAAGGATGAGAAAAATTATAAGAAGAGTTAGAATTCCTTACGAGTAAACCAATACTTTAGTGTGAAACAATATAAAAAATCATTAAATGTGAATGTTTATGAAAAGCTAAAACCTATTTCTAGGTTATATTTATGTTATATTTGGAGATATGATTTCTATAGTTACTAATGGAATCATGAAATATGTTGGAATATAACATATATTTTTGGCTTTATTCATCAACATTATAAATAATATAGGATAAGATGAAAGGGATTTTTTGGGGTATTCAACTGATACAAAGAAGTAAAAATGAGAAAGCTAGTTTAGATGTTGAAAATAGATTCTGACCATTATAAATGACCACTCAAGGATGTGATAAACCTAGAAATCTTGTAATGTTTTTTTTGGAAAAAAACGTATTTTTAATAAAACATCCTAAAAGATGCACCATAAGAATGAACAGGCAATGAAAATTGTGGTTTTTTTATTGAAACTTTTTTTAAATCTTCAAAAAGTGAATGAACCTATATTTTGGATAATTTTTTTTCATAATATATGAAAAGAGATAATAATTTATTATAAACTATGAAATATATTAAATAATATACAGTGAATTTTGAAAATTATGAGACACTATAAATCAATGGATTTTAATTTGATTTGTTTGGGGAAAAAAGTTAAAATCATTATGATCCTTGTTATCTGAAGTGTTTAAAAAAAATTTAATATACTGTTCCAGAATTATTTATGAATTTAAGATTTTTTTTTTGAAAATGTGTTATTGTTGTGGAGTTTATCAAATATGGAAATGTTTTCATGGGTGGCAATGAATAAAAGGGAAACATGTATATATCTAGAGTTTCATAATGATCATGTTATTTGAGATGATGGAAGAAATATAGCTTTGGAATAAAATGTTGGGACATACATGTCAGTGGATTGTGATAAATCTAATAAATAGAGAAAGTATTCATTGTATTCAAGATATGTAAATAATAAAACAATGGAATTGATTTATTTTTTTGGAAAAAGAATATTATAAAAAGAGTACATAAAGCTGTTTACACACATTCTAGTCATTCCATGGAATAGATTCATCTAATATATTTGGCCCGAGGAGTAAAAAATCAATATTTGGAGATATATAAATTTCTTTTGTTCATAGATGAAATTACTCACATTACGTGTATTATGGTTTTAATACATAACTACGTAGTTGTCGAAATGTTTAACTATTTTAGAATATGATGTAAATAAGTGAGGATTTGCAGTGAAGAGGGTTCATAATGATAATAGAGGAAAATATACAAATTATAATTCCAATTATTATCTAGAAAATAAAGGAATTGATCAAGTTTTTAATTAATAGTGAGAAACATAATTTTTTTCTGAATGACGAAATATATGTTTGGTGGAGATATTATGGAATATATTCCATAAACATGATATTTAAGATAATTTTTTATGAATTCTATCAGAGAATCAATTTATATTTTGAAACAATAATTCAACATCATCAACCAGTATTTTTATTCATAATGATATGTATTATAATGAGACCTAGTATCTGAAATACAAATGTGGGTTTTTATAATCTTGTCCTCATAATAGTTATGGGTGAGAATCATTGGATTTCTAATCAGTGGGGATTTTATGGAATCCTTCTTAGATGAAATCTAAGTGGTAGAAGATAATATTTTTTATAATAAATAAATTGACAATAAGGTTTACTTAACCCATGTGTTTTTAATGAATAATTTGATAATGAAGTTTCATAAAAAATTGCACATGAAGAAGAAAGGGTTGAATATTTTGTTGAGTTGAACAATGTGAAAAATTTATTAATGATACTAATAATTTTGACATAACTCAAGATAATGATTCCAGCTTACATATATCAATTGATGAGGAATAAAATCTTTCATCTCATCCTATGATAAAAAATCATATGTATCTTTATACGTCATTAGACATCAATGAAAAAAAGGTTAAAACCTTAGGTGAAACTAATCCAGTTTCATATTCATCCTTATCTTAATAGGTTGAGCCAAAATATGGTCATGTATATTTACATCACCAAGAGATGATTTAATCATTAAATTATGTTAATTATCATATTGAGAAGAATTATTTTTATTTTTAATTTACCAAAAAAAAGTAATTAGAACGTAAATATTATAATGTGGGTGTTCTATATCATGTTGAGAAAAAAGGTGATGTTATAAAAATAATTACTATATTCCATGTTTTTTATGAAAATTAATTTATTATTTTTTAAGAAATTTTATGTATTTTTATGATCAGAACAATAAAAATAATTTTTATACTATTCAATGATTATATAAAATATTTATGATGGATATCAAGATAGTTCTTCTTAACATAGAGCATGACGAAGAAATTCGAATTGAAAAAATAGATTATCCTCATTGATATAAAATGTTGATGTTTTGATTCCATGATGAAGAAGTATTTTTATGGGGTATAGAATGATAAATTAACTCATTATTCAATATTGTATAGATTCATAAGAATGACCAACATACCGAATGGAATAGTTAATAGTAACCTCTAAATTGTGGAAAACTGATAGGTTTCCCTCATTGGGATTATTTATATATATGGAATCATATTCATAGGGAATGACTATGAAACCTGTGAAATTTCATTAAAGGTTATAATAAACTATTTTTAAATTTTAATTCTGTAGAAAGGAAAAAGTATCTTTGATTATTAATCTCTCAATAGAATAAATTACTTTTCATGTATCAATATAAGTATGCTAAAGAACATATAAGAAAGTTTTTCATAAAAGAAACAATTACAATTTCCCTAAAATAAATTATAGTGAGAAATGTATATAATAAATGTGGGTAGAAAAAAGTAAATCCTATAAAATTTCTAATTTTTATTGGAAGAATATTATATCTTTCTATTTCATGTATGAATTTAGTGTACATTGTTTCACATATGCAACTTATCAAATTGCGCAATAAAAATAATGTAACATGGGATTTAAAGTTAATTATATGATATTTAAATGTTATAATTGATTTCCTATTGAAATATAATAGTGTAAGAAGGATTGAAATATTTTGATAAATATAAAGTGATTTTGACGGAAATGCATCTGATATAAAATACACATCTGATGGAGTTTTTTCACATGGATGAAATGTATTTTTTTCGAATAAAAATAACAAAAAATTGATTTAATATCAATAAAATATATTTTTAGAATCATTATTTAACTCATGATATTACAAAACCATATGGATAAATATATAGTGATAATATATTTTCTTTGGATATAATGTTTCCCCATTTCTTGGGTTGTGATAACCGATGAACAATATATCCCACAAAAATTCCACTACAACATTATCATTCCAATTACACTGATATAAAAAATCACATTATCAAATGGAAAATTTATATGAGGTAACAAAAGTTACAGTTCATTCCTTAAATTAAATTTGATTCAAATATCTTTATTAAACCATTTGTGATGGAAGTATTTTATACGATGAGCATGATAATGGGTTTTAAACCAGTATAACATAAATGATAAAGCATGATTGACCCATCACATCTTCATATTTTTTTGGATAGTGTTATGAAGGAATTAAAAATTATGTGATGTGAATCCACCCCTCAATATGTTTAACTATTGAGGGAAAATCATATAATTCAGTGATTTCATAAAATTGTTCAGCTATGATTTTAGTGTTTGAACTTTTTTAATAGTTTATTGATGTATATTCATAGAATTTTTCACTTATAGTAAAATGTATTTATAGTTTAAGGCATATTAAAAATGTTTATTTGGAATAAATTTTATGTCGTTTCGTATGGATTTATTGGTATTATGGTAAAACGGTACTGGTTTTATATATATATTTTGTTCATATAGGTGTAGAAATAATATATATATATTTTATTGCATGATTTAAAATGATTCACTGATTTATGTACCTTAGTTCACAAATAAAATCCAAATGAGTATATTATTGGGAAAAAATATTGATATTATTTTAAAAGAAATTATTATATTTAGAGGGTGTTGGTTTGGATTAAGAATGTTAGCTCCAGGTTTTGAATTATTCGGTTGTAACATAAAACACATAACATTATTAATAATTCTAACATTTGGAAGATGGATTGAGATGAAACGAAAACTGATATTGCATAATGTTTTATAGATGGATTATTTCAACCAAATTTTGATATATAAATATTTGTGTAGAATTTTTAACCTATATTACATAAAATGATCATCAATAAGAGTTTTCAATTTATTATAAAATATGATATGCATTTTTTCTATAATTTGTTCAAATATTATGTGTTAAAAAATAACTCTTGGAATATTAATTTAATGAATTGGTAGAAAGTAGATTATATATTATGTGATCATATTGTTATATTATGGAAGAGAAATATATCAATTGTAACTACCTAACCTGAGAAGCCCAAAATCAGTGCATTATTTTTATATATTGGCATGATTACAAGGAATCAATTCCCGAAGGACCGATCGATTTAGAGGTATTGAAAACAGATTAAATGCAAGAATGTAACATTACACTTTATAAAACACAACACGACATAAATAATCCTTTGATAATTCCATTATTCCTGAAGATTAACCCTTCATATCTAGCATAATACATTTCAGGGAGTCCTTGTAAAATAAAACATAAGAAAGGGGTGAGCTCAAATTCTTATTAAGGGGAAATAATTTAGTGTAATAAATAAAAATTTAAGGAAAGATATTTAATAAAAACAACAATATTTTTATACATAATGTTGAACATAATATGGAAAAAATAAATCATAAAACACCATATAAACCTACACATAGAAATTCAACTAGTACAATAATCACATGTAATAACTAATTTCATATTAAGATAATGTCTAATGTCGGACATCATTACCACATAATCAATGCCTTGTAACAAGAATAAAATTAATAATTTTGTCAAGGCCTTATGCCAAGACACTAATTTTTCTCATGATACATTCTGATGCATCAAGGAGCTATAGCAGGCTCCACTCATCACATACGAAATCCACTGCATTCCTCATATGAAAATTTTGATACATAACATAATATTTCATATTAAAAATAGCATACGATATTTCAATACATCATCCATAAACCATGATGAGTTTAAAAAATGAAAAGCCCCGACCAAACATATCATAACTCATTCAATACAATATATAAGATTTTATTATAATAAATCAACCTCAATTAAGAATAATATCCATTAAATGATATTGACATAGTTGAAAATGATCAGTAAAACATTTTGAGTGAAATATCCCTTTTTGTGAAATCATTTAAAAGGCACAAATTTTTTATAGAGGTAATTTAAAATAGATTATTGATTCATTTTTTCCCATACCACTTTGAATCTTTTGAAAGGAATTAATATTTTGAAACAATCATATCCATATAAATAAATCCTTCAAAATATAATTAAAACAAATAAATTAATGAGAATGATTTACAATAAAAAATATTTATAACATTTAAAATGATGATTTAGTTAAAGATTGATTTAAAAGATTCATTTTGAAATTTAATTTATGAAACATGGAAATGGATAATAAATATGTCATAGAAAATACATACACATAAACAATCTTAGATAATAATGTGATTGAGGAATTAAGCCTTACCTTGTACATTATTTTAGTCGATGGTTTGTTAAACCTTATGTATGATGACCATAGTATGTTTTTAAATTAATTCAAAACCATATTAGAAATTATGATATCATACATAATTCATTTATGACTTTATACAACCCATTTAATGATAATTTCAATGATAAATTCACATTTTGGGTAACAATCGCTTTCATTATAACAAATGTTTTAACCATTTAATCTTGATTGTATAACATAGATCAAGATTTAATTAAATTTAGAATATAAACATTATTTATATATCATATATATTTAGAATATAAATATGTATAATAGATAGATATATGAAATTGAATCCCCCATTTATGGAGATAGTAGGTCATACATATGTATAATCATTGTTTTCGTTTAATATCTTATTGAATAAAACTAGGTGAATAAGATATAGGTAAAAACATATATATATATGTATATATATATTCAATAGAATTATTATGTCATATATTAGATACTAAATTATAATATATATTTTTATAATCATCGTTGATTGGTGAATGTGGAAATGAATCTCATCGTGTCGTGGAGACGGTAAGCTATACGTACACACAATCGATGATATCATTTCTTTAATAATTAAAAGGTGTGGAATTGGATGGTATATTCATTTTACAGAGATAATAACAAGTTATTTTAATTATTTATATACATATTACTCATCCTTATATCAATCCAAATAGCATAGTGTTGAATATCAAATAACAACATAGCGTGGAGCCAGTAAGCCATACCTACGCACACATGGTGACATTATCATTAATGTGATGGATTGAATATTGAATATGGTTGTAACATATTTATAATTGCATTAAAATATATATAAGGTACTATATTTATTAATTTGTATGGAAATAACCAAGAAATATAAATTGTAAGAAGAATATAACTTTGAAAGTGGTGATGAAATTATTACATTTTCTTCGGGTGCTTTCTTCTGATTTGAACAAAATGGCTCCATAGGATGGATTTATACTCAAGCTAATGCCTCAAGGATGAATTGTGGGAAGTGGTTAGGAGATTTGGTTAGGTTATGGCCGAGCCTAATGGCTTTGGAAGTGTGATTTTGAGAGAAGAGTAAGGTCCCTTTTATAAGAGGGGTGAGGGGAACATTAGAAAAAACATGAAATATTTTTTATAATACGATAGTTTTCGATTTATAATGGCTCTAAATGAATTTATATCGAGGATTAGGTGGTTATTGGTCGAAAGATTCTAAACTAATATGTTTTAGACAAGTATAGGTTTCCATTTTTACCTTATCTTTTGGATTTATCTCTTAGTTAAATAGTTTAACATTTATATTGTCTTCTTGTATTTTTATATTAAATGGTCAATAAACATACTATAAAATTCCGAGAGAACCAGTACTTCATTAATGAAAAATAAATAATTATAAGATTCCTTTGGTATAAACATAGATTTTTAGGCTTTTTATATAACTTAATGATATTGTATTTGTTTTAAAATCTCATTTATGTAAATTTTGACACTCTTTGTTATTTTGTTTTTTAATGGTCATAACAACATGTATATATTGAAATAAATTCTTTTAATCAATAGTAATATTTATTTTTAACATATAAATTTTTCGGAATTCATCAAAAGTCTCAATTTACATTTATTTGGATATTTATAATATCAATTATTATAATATTTCATTCATTAGGTAATTAATGCATCATCATTCTGTAATAAATAAATATTATTATTTAACCTCTAGAAATTATAAATAAAATACCAATATTTTAGAAATACTATTATATTTCTAATTAGTATTTATAGTCGAATTTATCTTATGTATTACCCAATATTAAAAATTGTTTATTTATTAATCATGGAATTTAACACTTTTAACTCTTCTTTATGTAAAATAATAATAAATGTCGTAATCTAATCCAAGTTAATAAAATGAATCATATTTTATTTCCAAGGTTGGTTCTGGTCGAAATACTATTATTTAATAGATTTAGGCCATGTGTTAGGGAAATTAGAAGATCATTTGACCTTTTATTACCCTATTTACTTATGGTAAATAAGAGTCAAAAGTTATGATTCACCAAATTTTATTTTCATATTATTGAACAACATTAGACTTACTGATGTAAACTGTGTCTATCATTTTTTGGAAATTCAATTCACTGAAGTGGTAAAATTTCATCTTATGCAAATTTGAAAATTTTCCGAGAAGGTGGGAAAAAGACGTTAAAAAGTTAAATAAAATTTTATACATCTAATTTTATTATTAAATAAATATAATTAATTAAATTGAACTTATATGGGTATTAAATACCAATTTTTACTTAAAATAAAAGTAAATAAAATAAATAATATTTGAAATAATAATTCTTTTTTTAAACAATAATGAAATGATTTCACTATTCATAAAAAATTGAATATTTTTAGAAAAATATCAAAAATTCAACATAAGATAGTTTTGATATTCAGATTTAAAAAATGAATCCTATTTTACCAAATTCAAAACATATACTTTTAATTAATAAATTTGAAATTAATTCTCGTTGTCAAAATCAAAAAGAAGTTTTTTAAAAAGGTAAAACTATCAAAAGATTGACATGTTATTATGTCAAATTTAAATGTGAAATTATTTATAATGAATTAAATTGTATTATGTGACAATAATATAACCTAATTATACTTAAAAATAATTCAAATACATAATTTAACATAATAAATTATTTCGATAAATAATGTTTTTTTCAGTTAAAACATAGTATTTTTCATTATTCATCAAAATATAAATGTTATCAAAAAGGTACAAAAAAATTATCCAAACTAAATTTTTATTTACCTATATTAAATGAGAATCTAGTTTAATTAAATTTAATATATAAAAGTTTCAAAAACTGGTTTTGAAAAGGGTCCCCATTAAAAGGCGGTAAAATTTCATTTTTTGAAAAATAATTATTTTATCTGAAAAAATGAATCTGTTCATATACTTTTCTTAGAAACACATAATATTGATTATAAAATTATATAGAGTACATAAAATTCAAAAAAAATTATTACGCTTCATAACCGCTTTTTGAATGACTCTTTCGATAAGTTGTGGTGCGCTCCAACTCGGTGTAGTGTGTTGAAATAATTATTTAACTACTTTGAAGAGATAATGTACTATGAAATCTTACAGTGTTACATTCTTCTCTCTTTCCATAAATTGCTTCCTTGCAATTTTAAATTGTACTTCGAAAATAAAATGTTAAAAATAGAAAAATACCTTTGTGGTAACCCACAACGGAAATTGGGTTAAGAAAATTTAATCTTAATAAGAGGAAAAGGGAAATGAAAAAGTAAACAAAAAATTATGATGTCGATTAAGAGAACATTGGTGGAAATAATTGACACATAATTGGAGGGAAAATGAAAATATTTATAGGGAGTGATTGAGTTAATCAATCACAATGAAGTGTAAAAGTAAGCGCCTCAACGCCATCAATATATGATGATTTAAATTATCATCGGCTCAACAAAACATAAGGTATATGGATAAAACATGTTTAGTTTTAAGATCCCTTCCCAAAAGTTTAAGAATTAATTTATTCATAGAATAAGATATATATATATATATATATTACAATTAGAGTTTCATCCTTAAACTAATTCTTACCACAAACTCATATTTCACTCCAAGTGATAATAGTATTCAAAAATATTCTATTTGTTCTAATCGTATAGGGTCACAGAAATAATAAATTAATAATTCATTTACCATAGTATTTTAAAAAAACTACATTATAGAAACCAGGACATCACATAGTCTAGTGGTCGGTGAAGCGCCCTTATCGCCCTTCAGTTGTGGGTTCATGTCTTGCGGCCTTTCCAGATGAGATGGGTGGTCACCCAAACTCCAGGTTGTCCTTTTTATAAAAAAAAAATATTCTTAGGAAATTCTCTAACATTAACAATATTATCCAATTTCAAACTTAATCCATACCAACCATTAAACTTATCCAAAATACTTCTGTCTAAATTCATAGTCCAAAATTTATAATAAAGGTAAACACAATAAAGATTCTTTTTTCCATGTAACAACATGTGAATTCATTCATCATTAATTATTTTAAAACACCATAACACCCTGAATTTCCATAAAACCTTATTGATTACATTCATACTCCCTTATTCTTTATAGTATACATCATATACTCTATATGTCCAAAAATTTTGTAAACTCCAACAATAATGGAATAAACAAACAATTAAATACTTTCAAAGTAGTTAAGAATATTGAATATAATTTATCCAAATCAATCATATATTATTCCAAAATCACTATGTGAGTATCAGAACCATATTAAGGTTTATCTTTCCATCAACCATGTATTTTCCAAATAGATTAAATTTCTATTGAGTTAATTTTCATAGAACCATATAATCTCATATCCTTAATGAAATTGTACTACAGAACAATCCTTATTTATTTCCATAATTCATACAACACGTACATTTTTGATACAACACCCAAATAAAATAATTCATTAGTAACAACATTAGAATATTTATCATTATTATTCATTTGTGGTACTATCATAACATGATTATTATCCAATAGCATCATTCAGGGTATACTCAAATGATTTGGACATTGATTATTGTTGTGTTCTAACTCCTTGCAGAAGAAGCATTCTATATTTGAAGCCTTTTTCTTACCCTTGAAATCACATACTTGTTTTCCATTTTCCCCTCACTTATAACAAACTCTAATTACCTTTAAAAAATTACCAAGGTGATTATTTTCACAGTTATCACATATGATAAAAACCTTCATTACCCTTTTCCCATTATCCATATTTCTCTCTACCATCATTTTCTTAACATTCTTCCCTTCAAAGCCATAGGACACAAGGAATTATTTACTTATCTTATTAATACATGATACTATTTCATCATATAATGAATATATGTGGGAGACTATTTGAATCCTAAATGTTTGCTTAATAACATGTATGATATTATCATTCATAATCTTTGGATCATGTGTGTTGCGGAAGATTTCATTTCTTCTACTGGGTGAAATTACTAAATGAATAGATACACTAGGTTAGATCATACCATAATGTATAATAGAAAAACTAAAAAAATCATTAATATTAATTGGGGATTTTTACAAAGCTAGACTCATAATTATAATAATGTTTTCATTACTGACATATTTACTCATAATTAATTCATAATGGTTTGTAAAGAACATGTGAGTTATCCTAAGAAAATCCCCCATGTGTGTTGTAACCAAGAGTGAAGTAAGGCCTGTTGTCGTGTATCAAGATATCTCTGGTCATGCCCAAAACTCCTTGATAGAGTTTTCAATCCTAGGTACATCTGTTCCAGAGCCGCCTCTACCTGCTCGTATTAAGTGAGGGATGTATTTCTTGTAAAATAAACAAAATCTATATTTTACCCAAATTATATGAAGTTATTCTATACTAATCCTCAAAGTCCTTCTTAGGGTAATTTTCTCTAATCAGAGTTTTTCTAAATCTAGTTTTCAAAGTTTGTACTAATCATCCTATGATACCAACTGTAACTCCCAGAACCCAGAAGTGCATATTCAATACATTATTTTAACACATTGGCTTGATTAACATGAATCCAGTCCTAAAGGACCGATTAGATTAGTAGTTTTGGAAAATAGATTACAAACAAGAATGTTACATTACACTTTATAACATACAACATGATATAAATATTCTTTTGAGAATGCCATTATTCCCTTATCTTAACCTTGTATATCAATCATAATACTCTTCTTGGATTCCTGGGAAAATAAATCATAAGAAAGGGGTGAGATAAAATGCTCAATGAGGGTAAATAATTTAGCAGAAGCTATAAACATTTATTGAAAGATGTGTAATAAAAGAAAAAACCATTTTACACATAATATTGAACATAATATGGAAAAAAATAATTCAAACATCACCATATAAGCATGCACATGGATATTCTACTAGTCAAATAATCACATGTAATAACTAATTTCAAATTGAGGGAATGCATAACGTCAAACATTATTACCACTTAGTCAAGGCCTCATGCCAAGAATACAATTAATTTTGTTTTCAAGGTCTTTTGTCAAGAAACTAATCTGTCTCATGACACCTACCGATGCATCGAGGAGCTATAGTGATCTCCACCTGTCACATACTAAGTCCACTACATTCTTCGTATGAAAATGTTGAAACATTACATAAACATTCGTATTAAAACTAAAATATGAAATTTCCATACTTCATCCACAAAACATATAGTGTATAAAAAAAGAACATCAATAGTCCAACATATCATAACTCATTCAATACTATATGGTAGATTTTATTCTAATAAATCAACCTCAATGAATAATAATATCTAGTAAAGGATTTTGACATAGTTAAAAATGATCAGTAAATTTTTTTGAGTGAAATATCCCTTTTGTGAAATCATTTTAAAGTAACACATTTATAAAGGAAGTCATTTAAAATATATTTTTATATCAAAGTTTCACATACCACTTGGAAACATTTTAATGGAATTGACATTTTAAAATAATCATGTCCATATAAATAAATCCTTAAAACTATTTTTGAAAACATCAACATTAATGAGAAACATTTAGAATAATAAATATTTAAAACAATTGAAATGATGTTTTATTTAAAGTGTTCCTTAAAATAATCATTTTGAAATTTATTTTATGAAACATGGACATTGATGATAAATATTTACGATAAAATACTTACACAAAAACAATCTCAGATAATAATGAGATTGAGAAATTAACCCTTACAGTGTCCTTTTTTTAGTCGAGGGTACATTTAACCTCCAGTATGATGACCATAGTATGTTATTAAATTATAAAATAACAATTTTAATAATTATGATATCATACATGAATAATTCATGACTTTATACTCCTCGTTTAAAAATAATTTACATTTTAAACTAACATTTCTGATAGTAATCGCTTTCTTCATCGTACATGTTTCTACTTGTGAATATTGATCGTATCACTTAGATCATGATTTAAATATGTCCCGAATATAAAAATTATTTTTATATAATATATATTTATAATATAAATATGTATATTAGATAGATATATGAAATGGAAGACACCATTTATGGAGACGGTAGGTCGTACGTATGCATAAACTTTGTTTCAGTTTTCCTATCATATTGAACAGAACTATTTGAAAAAGATATATGTGTGTATATATATATATATTCAGTAGAATTATTATGTGATATATTACATACTAATTTATAATATATATATTTTTAATCATCGTTGAATGGTGAATGTGGAAATGAATCTCATCGCGTCGTGGAGATGGTAAGTCGTACGTAAACACGAGCGACTATATCATTTCGTTAATGATTAAAATTTGTGGAATTGGTTGTATATTAATTGTACATAGAAATTATCCTGTTATTTTCATTTTTTATATACATATTTCTCATCATTATATCCATCCAAATAACATTGTGTGGAATAACAAATTACACCCCAACGTGGAGATGGTAAGTCGCACAGACACACGCATTGTGACATTGTCATCCATATGATGGATAGAATAATGAATATGGTTGAAACATATTTATAATAACATCAAAATTTTTAGAAGGTACTGAATTTACTATTTTGGTATTGGAATAACTAATAAAGAGAAATTGGATGAAGAAAATAACTTTGAAAGCGGTGATGATTTTATTACCTTTTATTTGGGTGCTTCCTTTTGATTTGAACAAAAGGGCTCCATAGGTTGGATTTATGATCTAGGTAATGCCTATAGGTTGTAAAGACGGAAGTTGGGAGGGGATTTTGGCAGGGGTTGGCCGAGAAAAATGGCTTTGGATGTGTGATTGTGAGAGAAGGGGAAGTTCCCTTTTATTATAGGGGTGATGGGACCTTTGGAAAAACAACAAAAATTGTTTTATTATACAATAATTATAGTTTTATAATGGCTCCACATAAATTTATATAGATCCTTAGGTGGTTATGGGTCTGAATCCTCTCATCCAATAGGTTTTAGAAATGTTTAGCTTACCATTGTAACCTTATCTTTTATATTTAACTATTAGTTATGTTGTTTAACTTTTACAATGCCTTGTTGTATTTTTATATTAAATGATTAATAAACATACTATAAAATGACAAGAATAAACCAAGTTGTTTATTAATGAAAAATATATCATTATAAGATTCATTTAGAAGATCCTTTGTTTGTTAAAACTGTTATATAATTTAATAATATAATATTTGTTTTTATAACTCATTTATATCAATTTGGACACTATTTGTTATTTTTTTTGTGAAATTCAGAATAGCTTGATTACATAGAATCAAATTCATTGAAGCAACCATAAAATGTCATATTAACCTATAAAATTAGTTTAATGCATACAAAGTATAAATTTACATTTATTGGTATATTTATAATATCATTTAATTGAATATTTCATTAATAAGTTAATTACCACATCATCATTATGTTATAAATAAATATAATTATTTAATCTCTAAAATTTATGAATAAAATAATATTATTTAGGAAATCATTTTACCTTTATAATAATTATTTAAGGTAGAATTTATCTTATGTATTACCCTATATTAAAAATTGTTTAGTTATTAAACCTGGAATTTTACACTTTTAACTCTTCTTTAAGTAAAATAATACAAAATGTCCTAATCTAATCCTAGTTGATAAAAAGAATCATTTTTAATTACAATGTTTGGTTTTGTTCATAATACAAATATCCAATAGAATTACGAAATGGTTTAGTGTAATTATATTATCATTTTTTTCTTTTATTGTTCTATTAAATTTTAACCGTGGAAAATAAAATTCAAAAGTTACTATTCAACAAAAAATAATTTCATCTTATTGAACCACATTTTACATTCTTATTTCAACCATGTCTCTCATATTTTTGAAATTCAATTTTCAGAAGAGGTAAAATTACATTCGATGGAAATTTGCAAATATGCATAGAAGGTGGGTAAAAGACATTAAAAAGTTCCATAAAATTTTATACATCTAATTTTTTTATAAAATGACTTCAATTAATTACATTGAACATATATAGTTACTATATATCTATTTTTATATAAAACTAATTTAAATAAAATGATCAATTATTTAAAAATAGTTTTTAGACAATAACAAATATTTTTTCACTATTCACAATTTTTCTTCCAGAAAAATACCAAAAATTCACCCTAAGATAGTTTTGATATTCCAAATTCAAAAATGATTCTTATTTTACAAAATTCAAAACTTAGAATATGAATTAATTAATTGAATATTAATTCCTGTTGTTAAAACCAAAAAGCGGGTTTCTAAAAATAAAAACTATCAATAGATTGACATGTCTTTATGTCATATTTAAATGTGAAATTACATATAATGACCTAAACTATATTAAATGATAAATATATAATCTAATTATACTTTCAAACCATTAAAATACATAATTTAACCCTATAAATTATTTTGATAAAAATGTTGTTTCCAATTAAATTTTCATACTTTTCACTCTTCATCAAAATATTAATGTTATCTTAAAGGTACCAAAAATTTATCCAAACAAAAATTTTATGTCCCAATACTAAAAGAAGAATTTCATTTAACTAAATTTAACATATAAAAGTGTCAAATATTTGTTTTTAAAGGGGTTCGTCCTTAAAAGGTTGTAAAATTGCATTTTTTTAAAAATAATTCATTAATCTGAAAAAATTAATTGGTTCTTATATTATGTCTTAGAAACATATAATATGTATTCTAAAATTATATGGAGTATATAAAATTTAAAATTCAGTTATTTCTATTCATAACTTCTTTTTGAACTTCCGTTTTGGTTTGTCGTGGGACGTTCGAACATGGTGTTGTGTGTATCGAATGTTATTTAATTTCATTAAATTGATAATGTACAATGAAATCATTGGGTGTTACATTAATAAATTTTTATGAGATGTGTTTTTATTTTATGATTGTGAAATTTTGGTTATTATGGATGTTAAAAGGGAAAATGATTATTAATTACATAAGAATTAGTCTTTAATGAACTAATTATAAATTTATTATGTTAATATAGAAGATGTATAAATCAGAGGACGTCCAAAGGGATGATGTTTAGATAGATGATATTCAATAAAATAATTATATTCATATGATGTCTCACAATGAAATTATATGAAATAAAGTCCATATATAATTCTTGATGTTTATGGATTGAATGATATGGTTGAAAAAATAAAACTATTTCACTTTATAGAGTTCAATAAACTGGGGATGGAATGTGAAGGAGATAGATAGAGAGTTCTAATTAATTTAATTTAATAGTTGATCTTTCTGAGAAAAGGCATCTATAAAGATCCAATGATTTTTGTAAATGAATAATTGGGTTGATTTTCAATAGATGAGAGAATTGATTCATATTTTTTACTTCACAGTTATGGGGTGTATTGTTTTTCTTGTTGAAATTTCATCATGAATATTTCTTATGGATATAAGTGTGAAAATAATATTCAAATCTCTTAATTTTCCAATAAACCTTTAGAAAAAATTAATAATTCCTACCAGGGTATAAGGATGTTTTTGGAGGTAGTGAAAGCTCTAGATTATGAGTATCATTAAGAATAATCTAGATTATGTGGGAAACTTCCAATATATTTATTTTGTGGGAGTTTAAAATTGCATGTTTTCATTTATTAATGAAAATACATTTGTTTTACAACCCTTTATGGCTCAACCACTACTATATAAATATGGTTTTCATACACACTGAATTTAATAATGTGAACCATTGTTTCATGTAAATATTCATGTTAGATTAAAAATAGTTTAGATGAAATTATTGGAAAAACACTGAAATTTATTATTTAAGGAAGGATGTTTCCATCCAAGGAATAAATTTGTTGAGGAAAATGTTCTTAATGAATAAAGGATTTATGATCAGGGGAAATCAAAAGAATAAAATAGAAATTTTTTCATATATGGTTGAAAATTAGACTATTTTGTTGGGATTAATATATAGAATGAGTGTCAGAAAGTGGAATAATTTTTAGATGGAATTCGATGGAATTTTTTCAAATAGAATGATAGAAAGAGAAACCAAATAGATATAAGAATATATTTATTTTTCATTAAAAATTATATGGAGAAACTTATATCATGATATTTTGTAATTTTGTTTAGAAATAATTTTATTAGAATATAAAAATTTAAATAGGTACGAGATTTATAGTGACAACATACTGAACATGTTGGTTAGGGTTTCTAATTTTTTGTTACAAAATCATTGATACATATATTATTATTATAGAGATAAAATTTTCTATTTTTACGATAGTGTATCTACATTTTAATGATATAAACAACATGATATATCCATATAAAATTTTTATTTTTATATAGGATTGTGCTATTTTTTTTGATTTCCAGGTGATTCGAAGGAAAAACTACTCTTACCAAGTAGCGAAAAACTCAAATTCTTATATTCCTCTAAAATTTGATTTTATTAATTTTTTACTAAATTTAATAACTCTTTAAAATGATTTTTATATCGATTAGTAATTATGAAAATATAAAATTAAATGTACAATTATCCACCCAACCCATCACAGGGATCACACTGATTATGATTAACCATTTCATGAAATTATAATTCCATGTTGTTATGGTAATTCAACTAATTTTTTAATTTTAGTGCACTTTGTTCTAGTGTTTAACCCATGGACTCCATGAGGTAGGTACTGATGGTAACTATCAAACTCCTTTATAGACATTTATGGCTTCCTATATGGGGTGGGCTAAGAATGAGTAGTACTATAAAATTTAGATTGGAGTTATGATTGAGTTTTGAAATGGGAATATTTTAGGATTTTATATGATTGGAAAATACGTGGGAATTAAATATGATTTAAACTAATGTGAACATATATATTATTACAATTTTCAGCCCCCCATGATCTGATGTAAGTAAGACGAAAACTTATTTAATTGTTTCAGTGAATATATATCCATTAAATGTTAGAAATTATACTATTTCACATGCATCATTATGACTGAATGGATTTTTATTTTACATCAATATTTATCTTTTTTATATGGTCATTTTAATACTCCAAATAATTAATTTTTTTTTTTTAAAGATGAATAAACACTTAAAACAATGAATAAAAAGGTTATGAACTGGAATATATTGTTGAAATAAATTATTATTTTTTATTAAAATTTTCTTATTGTATATAAAAACATTGATATATTAAAATTTAATTTAATATACATTTTTAAAATCCATATCTTATTAATAAACCCTTATTATCATTGTAATTATTTTTAATGATAGTTTATAAAGCCTTTTATTTGAATGATTTCTAATCTGTAGAGTATTTCATTATTATGTTCTTTTATATTAATGATTTCTAATCTATAGAGTATTTCATTATTAAGTTCACCCATCAAAATAAATATAATGTGGTATAGGATTATTTTAGAGATATATTATTTACCTATTAATTAATGAAAAAAACCATTCCATGAGGTGTTTTCATAAATATTGAGAAGGATGTATAAGTAGAAAATACTTATACAAGAAATTATTATGTTACATAAGAACATTAAAATGATGACATGACAACCTAGAAAGCCTCCTTAAAGAAAAAGAATAAATTTTTGGAAATTTTTGGAAATAATTATTAGGTTTTCGAATATTCGTGTTTTTTTTTATTTTTCTTGATTCATCTAAAATATTAATTTAGAATAATTTTACCTCTTATATTACATGAATTAATGTTTGGATTAATTTTGAATATTTAAAGGATGTTTATTTTGGTAATTTAATGTATGAATCATTGGAATAAATCCTATAGAGTTTTTAATTTCATACACTAGATATGTATTTATGTATTTTTATCATAACATGTGGTGTGATGGTTATTCATGAATAAAAATAAATTAAATTTTGATAATTAATTTTTTTATGGAATTCTTAAATAATGATCAATATATTTTATTGATAAATAGTTTCATTATGTCATATGATTCAAAACTACAATATGTGTAATAGGTTTTTTATATTATTGAAATTATTGTGAATTTTTTTTGTATTATTATAGTGGAATGTATTAAAATTAATTGTTTTTTAAAATATTTTATTATGATATATCGTTATGATACCATATTTAGTTTTTTTTCATGAAACAAAGTGGACAAAGAGGGATTCATATTTTAGCATCCCACGATTTTAAGAAATATCTTATAACATTTTAATTTATACATTTTTAATGATTTCATTACACAATATACGTAGTTAATCTTTCATTATATGTACCACCATGTTTATCTTTCACTTCACACAACATCAAGTATCATGGATAATTTGTGTTACAAATAAGATCGAGTATTACCGAATAAAAATATACAATAAATATTTAATATGTTAGTCGTCACCAAGTCATAGGAAAGTCAGGGATGAATAGGATTTAAAAAATTATAAAAATACATATTAAATTAAAAAATATAAATATATATATATAATTAATTCATTAGTGAATAATTATTTAGAAATGAAAATAAAAACTATTTTAATAAAACGGATGTGTTTTTATGAATAAAAAATTTTATAGCCACGAAGGATCATCATCTAAATAAATAAAATTAATATCTAGTAGTGAATCCTCATAATTAGATTTATATGTTATATATTCAATAATTATTTTTAAATTTATCAAATATGTATCATAGAAATAAAATAAGAGAAAATCCAATTTTAGTTGAAAATACCTTATTTGTCTAAGATGAGTGTTTCTTCATTTTAATGGATGAGTTATTTAAATCATTTAATTAAATTTAATTATTTTAATTTTAGTAAATTTAGAATTTGAAATCAGAATTTCAAAATTATCTTAGGTTTGTTTTTTTATGAGATGTTTCATTTGGTGCTGAACAGTGAAAAATACTTAATTTCAAAATACAATTTTTTTTTTATAAATACTATAAATATTAAACTATTTTTGAATTGTTTTTAAAATTAAATGAGAAATATTATATGTTTATTAATCTAATTTAGGTTGTTTCAATTATTTTAATATTGAAATTCGATATAATAGAATGCTAAATTGTCGAATATTATCAAATTAAATACTTGTTTTTTGTTCTATTTGTATAATTATTTTGTATTTAATTTCTTCCACATCTAAGAATTGAATTTGGAAAAATGGATTCCATAATTAAAAATATAATAATATATTATTTATATTATGTTAATCATAAATTTTAATCAAATATATAAGTTGTAGACATTAAAATTACTTTTAGCGGTTAAGTTAAGAATGAGTTTACATATTGGTAAAAATATAATCTTAAAGAGGAAAATGACCTAAATATTTTCCAAATTTTTTTTTTGTAACGACTTGCAAATTCCAAGTAAATTTATTTTGAAATTATTTGGGATTTATATGAGTCTGTGAAAATTGATGTCGTGTGATTCTGAGGCCCGATGTGCACGAATTAAATTTTTGAAATTTTTTTAAGGTACATTCATTAAACGCACGAGCAACGTTTTCTGTCTTTTGAACCAGTTCTCGGATAAAAAATTTGAGGGTGTTGTTTAATACTTATCACTTGGATTCACTCATGGGAAACACATTTCAACAACATTAGGTTTGAAGAAAATGTAAAATTTTGGAATTTATAGAAACATAATAAAATAACTTAACGATTTAGTTTATTTCATTTTCTCTAGTGAATGAGAAGTAGTGGAGGGGACCAGTGACTTGTCAAGACAATTAATGGCTTGACTATCCTTTATTTGAAACTGATCTATTGGGGAATTAAGAGATTCATTCATTAAATGAACCTCATCAATTCCACAGTGTGTTAATCACATTTCCCCCTCCTTTTTAAATAGAGGTCGGGGTGGGGGTTTGGCACAACTTATTCAAGTGAGTAAACTCTGGCGATGTCTTGTAGTGACATCCGTCGATGGATGATGGAGGCTCAGGAGGAAACGATCTTGGATCGAGGAACACCGATGACTCCATCGAATGTGGATGCTCCTCCCGCCGCGACTGTGACACTTGTAGTGAATATCGAGGTTGGGGTTTTTGTTTTTGATGTTGCGATATTCCACATTCTCCATTCATGGATGATATGAATAATGTGGATCAACATACCAATGGATTGATCCGTAGATGGTTATTTAAAAACAGTAGCTTGATGTGGGGTTATAAGTCGGGTGTTATTTTTAAATTCTATGATTGTTGCTATCACCCCTTGTTAAAATGCTAATGTATAGGTCACTGGCCAATACAAACAAGGCTCAGACCCTCATTTTTTCTTTTAGTTCTTGTGTTTCTAATTCACGGTTGGGTAATGTGATGACATGGTAGTGATCAGGGTCACACAGTTTGCAGTGGTGACCTGAGAGGCTCGCAGGCCAAGACGACACCAAGAACGGACCACCGGAGCACGTTTAGTGACCTTTGGAATTATCTCCCGGCACTCCATGCTGGTGGTGGATGCAAGTGGATATAGTAGAACCGAAACAACTGGACGAAGTCAGTGGGAAGGGTGCACATTGTCGTGCACCGCGGTGGCCAGATTTGGTCGGCCCAAGCCAACCACGCGGGAGAAGCGCATTGCCCGTAGGAGCTTCCGACAGCAGTAACAGTGGGAGGAGGGGGCATTGCAGCCCCACGCCACTCCACACTAGATGGAGACCGGTCGACCACCTAGCTGACCATTTTACATTGTGGAGTATCGAACCACCAGCCTGATGAAATGGCCCAGCATCCGCAGGGCCAGTTGGAGACACGGGCTGAGTGAAAGGGCTGGACCCGCGACCCAACGGGCCAGCACGGGTGGGCCAAACCTCACCTAGAAGGTCAGGACAACCATGTACTAGGCTTGCGAACTAGCTGGGATGAACATGATAGGCTTGTTCCGTTGTATTGGGCCAACCATTAACTGGTTGGGACCGAGCGGGCTCAAGTAGACACCAGGACCCGTTGCGTCGGCTCAACCTGATTGAGTCGGACTGGGCGCAGACCTAAACAACCCCTATATAAATAAACACCTGTAACTGAGGAACCAAGTGTCTGTTTGACACACCATCAGTGGAATTGGGGCCCCTTATTGGGATGCGGTCCCTTGGGCATATTCCGGCAGTCTAGACCAAGACGGGTCGAACCGAGGTGCGATCACCCTTGTTTCACAGAAATGGTTATAACTAATAGACCGAGCGTCTGATTGACATGACATCGGTGGAATTAGTACACTTGTGACAAATAGACCCTTTTTAAATACTCTAATTGAGTTTTTATGGAGTTTGATGTATGACCTGGGTTTGATCAGACTTTAATCCTATCGGGTCCATTTTGCAAACGTGCCAATATCTCATAGATCAAGTGTTCGATAGATGCGCCATCTATCCCGTTGGGACCCCTATGATGGGGCTGTAACATGGAAATTATTTTGGAGGGACATCATGTTGTTTGATATATGAAAAATGGTTTGAGGAGCATAGATTTCTGGTGATTAGGCATGCTTAGTTCGGGTATCCAGTGGCTGGCTGTGACATGAAGAAGAAGAGTGGCCAATAAGGGTTACCATTAGATGCTCCGAAGTGGGATGATGTAGTTTTACGAATAATCATACCTACCTATTGAATTGTGACCAATACAGGTAAGCACTAGCGACCAATACAGGTTAGCACAAGCTAACAATATGGGTCAGCAGCAGTGACCAATATGGGTCAGCATTAACGTCCAATACGGTTCAGTATCTCGCAACCAATACGAGTTAGCATAAAATGACCTATACATGTTCCCAGTAGAGTAACTATATATTGGATGATCTATCTTTACAACTAGTTATCCCTATCCTAGTAACTTTGAAGTTATACCATTAGAGTGAGCTATCTCTTTTTCTTTGTGATTTATTATTTAGATCATTCTTGTGATATTACATTTGTGGTATTTTTGGTGATGTTTTCCTTTGTGGATTACCGAGACACTATTAAGGGTCTTGGGGACCCCTAATGAGTGGTTATACTCACAGCTTCATTGGCTCTTCCCCGCATGTGTTTGTCTGCTGAAAACTACTGATGCTCCGAGGAAGATTTCAGAGGTTTAGGACATAGTGGAGATTGGTGCGATGAGTACTGTTGAGATCCTCTTCATAGAATTCAGACTTTTAGCTACTACACTCAAGGTACATACCTAGTCCTAATGTGACAACTATTAACATTCATTTCAGTTTCTAGGGATTTTATTATAGACCATTGTTTTTAGTTTATAGTTGTACTGATTGTTTTACATTCCTATCGGGGTTATACATTACTATTATTAGATGTCTAATTTAGTTCCCCTTTTTGAGTTTGTACAGATCTCTAAGTCAATGATTTCCCTAATTAGGAAAATCCTTCTGGTACTAGTCCCCAACCACTGGCCTTTGGAAGGTGGGATTGGGGTAGTAACATCCAGGCCTCCTAGGACTGGTCATGAAAAATTGGAATCAAAGGGTGGTCAGTTATACAAGAATAACTATGATTACACTTTTAATGAGGCAATGGTGTAAAGTGTCTTTAGTTTTGTTTTTGGTACATGGTGTCTACTTTTGGTGCGTCGACCAATGTATCCATACTCTAGAACCCTGAATTCTTTTTTCTGAAAGGGTACATGAAAACACCAATTTCTTGTGTTTTGTAATGTTTTCTTAATCATTCTTGAGTTAGCTCACTTGGTATAACATATTGATCATGGTACATCTATTTCTTATAGAATGCCTCCATGAAGACAGCCAACCAGAATTCCAGTTAGAGAGTGTGATAGTGCCTACCAAATGACGAGGTGTCGGTATAGGGACCACACACTATGATGGCACCTTCAGGTGGTGTACCAGCAGCACCACCACCCATTGATAATTATATTCACCCATTGGATCATTCATGCTGTCTTAGCATGTTTCATGAGGTTTAGAGACAGCTTCCGCTGATGATTCAAGGTGAGATAGACCCCTATGTAGCAGAGGAATAGCTTGAGGCGGTTTCGCAGGTCTCTCCCTTAGAAGAGTCACCTGCCGAGCATACGAAGTTTACGGATACTATCCTTCTTTAGGGTTTGATAGTACGATGTTGGAGCTCGAAGCCCAAGGAGCATGGGGAGACGACCCTCACTGGGAAAGACTTTGAGAGAATTTTTATGGCATAGTTTTTGCTAGCGAAACTACGCTCTGCATATTCAATAAATTTGGCATATGTAGTAGGGAAATAAGACCATGGTTCAGTACCCATCATGATTTAATGACCTCTCCTGATACACGATCAACATGGTATAGGACCCTTACTTCCGGGTGAAGACCTTTGTGAAGGGGCTCCGAAAAGATATTAGAGGTGTGATAGTTTCTATCAGCATCCCAACTCAGGTTGCGGTGATATAGCTAACATTTTTTCTGGAGATCTTCCTTTCTGAGTAAGAACTGATAGTGAAAGACCCTAAAATATAATGGGTAGCATATTTATCTCCACCTGGCAGTATACATACAACATAGAAGCCCAGGTAGGCTACACCTTCCGAAGGGTGACCCAGTGATGGTGGGTAAGAGGAGGGAGGCTCGTGAGGCCGAGGGAGCCCCAAGTGAGGCATGGTCCTTTTTTAGGGGAAAGGATCAAAGAGAACAGGACAGTCCAAATCCTTGTTTGGATGGTTGACCGATAGTGGAGGGTCCGTTGAGGCAGCGGTAGCGACAAGAGCATGAGTGTTAGCCAGGCGCTGGATGAGGCCGGGAAGCAGGACATGCAGTAGGAGGTGGTCAGGGTCACTAAGCACTACCAACACCACCCCATGTGGTCCACCACGAGATCTTAGAGTAGGTGGATGTAGACAGGACCAACTACAAGTAGTATAGGCCCACGATCCTCATGTCCCTAAGATGATACGAGGTAAGATATGTATATTCTTTAATTTTTTAGTAATGCTTATCGACTTAGGAGTTATCCATTCGTTCCATGTCATGAACTTAGATTGGGAATCTGAGATTTTAACTGAGATTTTAGCTCGACCTTTTCATTTGGACACTCCTATGTGAGGAGATTCCGTGGTGAGACACTGGTTCTGACAGAGTGATATTAAGTACAGAGAAGGAGTCGAGTTTTTCTTTGTTGGTGAGAAGGAAAATAGAGGAGCATGAGATGGACTTGCACTCAGGAGTTTGCAAATGATTACATATAAACAGGCATGTGTTACAATAAACACAATAGTTAAAGAGGGTACATATTTTACAGTAGTGGTGGAGGAGTTTGAGGATGAAATTCTACAATATGTCCCAGGATTACCTCATCGTAGTGAAGTTGACTTCTGCATTGACTTTTTCCCAGAAACAGAAACAATATCGACACATTCATATAAAATGGTCCATTTGGAGCTCTAAGAACTGAGGTTATAGTTGGAGTACATATAGAGGAATGGATTTGTGAGGCCTAATGTTTCCCCAGGGGCATCCCCAGTGTTGTTTTCTAAGAAGAAAGATGAATGTTTGAGGCTACACATGGACTTACGACGCCTAAAATAGGTGGCCGTGAAGAACAAGTATACTATGTTGAGGATCGATGATCTGCTTGATCAATTGAAAGGGGTGAAGTGGACCTCAAAGTTAGACCTCATATCAAGCTATCATCAGCTTAGGTTACTGGAGAGGACATACTAAAAATAACCTTCATAGGTCGGTATGACCAGTAAGAGTTTATGGTGATGCCTTTCGGCATGACCAATGATCCCATAGTGTTCATGGGGCTCATGAATAAGATCATTCATCCATACCCCAATCAATTTGTGGTGCTATTCATTGACGAAATCTTGGTGTAAATAGCTTCTGAAGAGGTGCACACTATACACATGACGATAGTTTTGGACACACTTCCGAAGCATTAGTTATATGGGAATCTCTCAAAGTGTGAGACCTTGATATGGTTGTTCAACTATTTTGGACACATCACCTTAGAGGCTAGATTTGCAGTGGATCCTGTGAAGATCGACGAAGTACTTGTTTGAGAGCCACCAAAATGCTAGCAGAGACTTCAGCAGCTGGGGAAGATCATTACCTATTCTCCCGTCTATAGTATTCCCGAGGAGGGCACTGACTATGTGGTTTACTGTGATGCATCAAGGACATGAATAAATTTTGTCTTGATGTAGGATGATGCAATGATTTCTTATGTCTCACAATATCTAAGGAATCATGAGAAGAATTATGTGACTCAAGATTTGGAGTTGGCTGGAGTAGTATTATCACTAATGATGGAGTGACACCACTTGAGGGGCGAGCAGTTCATTGATTACTCAGGACCAAATAGTTTTATAAATATCATCACTCAAAAATATATGAACCTAAGACAATGATTTTGGCTAGAGTTCTTCTAATAATATGGCTTAGAGATAGTTTGTACTCTTGGGAAGGGGAAAATAGTGGCAGATGAACTATGACATAGATCGAGTTCACAGCTTCTGAACGAGGCTTTAGTGTTGTTAGCCTTGCTTCTGATACCCTAGGTTGATAGATATGAGACAGTCTAACTCCAATCTAGGATAGTTTCCCCTCCACTAAATCTGAGAGTCAGGGAGGCGCATCTCAATGACCACAAATACTAGACTACACGTGCATTGATATCCTCAGTCCATACACCTAATGGATATTCTGAAGTTGGGGAGCACACTATCCTTTTCAGAGGACGTACAGTTGTACCGATGGCACTATGAGAAGAGGTGATGAGGGAGTTCCATACATCCCCCTTGGTAGTACATCTAGGGGTGGTAAAGATATATCAAAACTTCTGACATCAGTACGGGTGGCTAGGGATGAATAAATATGTGGAAGAGTTTGTTTTTAGAAGCCTCATTTTCCCACAAGTGATGTCCAAGCACAAGGTACTATCAGGCATGACCCGACCCCTCGAGATACTAGAGTGGATGTGGTATGGGTTATCAATGGACTTCGTTAAGGGTTATCATGTATGTCCATAGGGAACGATACCATATGGGTGATCGTTGATCGAATCCCCATGTTAGCCCACTTTACTGAAATTTGAGAGAAGGGTTTGGTAGATAGATTGGGACGTCTCTAATTTCAATCGTGTGACGTCATGGGGTGCCTTCGATGATAGTATCAGACCGTGACATTAACATCACATTCTGGTTGTGGAATGTATTAATGGAGGCTTTTAGGACTCAGCTTCACTTGAGAATAGCTTTTCACCCGCAGACAGATGGTCATACTGAGCAGACCATCCAGACCATGGAGGACATGCTACGTGCATGGGTCCCAGATTCTAGTCGTAATTGTGAGGACCATCCACCCTTGGCGGAGTTCACGTACAAAACCAGATATCACTCCAGCATTGGTATTGCCCATTTTGAGGCATTTTATGGACGACGGTGCATATTTCCCTTATGTCAGACGGATCCAGGAGAGACAACACTCATGGGCCCAGAGATGGAGCATGCTACCCCTGAGAAGGTGTAGGTCATCTGATAGCCGAAGAATACTGCAAAGAGCTGACAGATGTCCTAAGCTGATAGGTGATGGATACATCTGAATTTCCATGAGGGGGACCATGTATTCTTGTGATTCTCCCCTCAACGGGGACTACAAAGATTTGGATGAGGCAATAAAATCTCATTGAGGGTTATCTGACCATTCCTGATACATCAGCGGATTGGCTTGGTGGATTACCACTTGGAACTGGAAACACAATTGAAGAGGGTGGATGATTTGTTCCACGTATTCTAGATTATGAGATACGTGCATGTCCCATATCACATTATTGACCATGGAAAGTTGGAGATTGATAACATGGGGACTTTGGTGGAGTGCCCAAGTGAAATAGAGGATCAAAAAGAGAGGATCCTTCATGGGATGTCGATACCACTCATGCACAATCTTTGGTAGCGTGAGAATATCAAAGAGATCACATTGGAGAGAGAGAGGCTCATATGCGTGCCCAGTACCCCTTTTTGTTTGTTTAGCATTGTTTGGATTTTTGGGAAATAAAGCCCTAAGGTGGGGGGAATGTAATGACCAAAAGATTCAATGTACATTTTTTTAAATTATTTTTTATTTATAGGAGTCTGTGAAAATTGACGACATGTGTTTTCGAGGCCTGGTGTGCCTGAAATGAATTTCAGAACTTGTTTTAGATATGTTTAGTAAACGTGTGGGTGGTGCTTCTTATCTTTTGAACCGAAGCTCAGATTAAATACCTAATGTAACCATTGAATCTGAAGTGATGATATTCTTTTAAGGGATGTTTCCCTTTAACTGTAGAAGGCCGAGAGAGGAATTTAAATTTTGGGCTTTACAGAAAAATAATAAAATAACATAACAAGTTATTTTATTTCATTATCTCCTACAGATGAACTATAGTTGTGGGGACCGGTGAATTTTCAATCCAATTAATTCCTTGAATGTCTTTTAATTTGAAATCGCACTGACGGGGAATTAAGAGGTTTATTAATTAAATTAACACCACTAATTCATCAGTGTGTTACACCACTTTCCCCCTCCTTATTAAATGGAGCTCGAGGTGGTGTTTTGTCATGACTTCTTCAAATGAGGAAACATTGGCGAAGTCTTGTGGTAACATCCACTTATGGAGGAAGGAGGCTCGAGTGGCAACGATCTGAGATCGATGAATGCTGAAGACTCCATCCTACGTGGACGCTCCGCCCACAGGGACCGCGACACCTCCAACAAATCCTGATGTAGGGGTTTTCATTTTTGATATTGTGATATTCCAACTTTAATGTTCATAATTTATATGAAGAACAAGGATCAACAGACCAATGGGTTGATCTGTGGATTATTCTCTAAACATGGGTGGATGATTCAGTTTTATATGATGGGATCTATATCTAATTTTTCTAATTTTTTCTAACACCCCATATTAAAACGCTAATGCAGTTGGTGTGGGAAAACTCTAATAATGCCAGGACCCTCCGCTGATCTTGTTGTTCTTGTGTTTCTTGTGCACGGATAGATAATGTGATGCCATGGAAGGGATATGGGTCAGGTAGTGGATGCGGAGACCGAAGAGGCTAGTACGTGTAGAGGACACCATGAATGGAACAACGGAAAACATTCGATGCCCCGTAGAAAGAACCACCGGCGCGCCATGCTGGTGGCAGCCGATGGTGGCTTGAGGAGACCCGCGACAACTGACCCTGGATGGTGGGAATGCCGCACGACGTCACGCACCACGGTTTCCATGGGTGGCCAACCCAAGATGGCCACGCGGGAGAATGGTGGCGCCCGCATGCACCATAGGATGCAGAAACTGCAGGAAATGCGCCGTGGTAGGAAGGGGCGGTACAGCCCCATGCTGCGCAACGTCGGCTGGAGACTGGTCGACCACCTTGCCGAATGTTGCACATACTGGGGCAGTGTCCCACCAGACAGATGAAATGACCTCACTTCAGTGGTGCTAGCTAAAGACACGATATTCCATTAGGCAGACCAGGCTGGGCCAAGCCCTGCCCAGCGGGCCAGGCCAACCACGACCTGAGCCTGAGAACCAACCGGTCCGACCCTGATAGGCTGGACCTAGTGAACCAGGACTACCCTTAATGGGCCAAACCTGATTTGGGTCAGGTAGACCTCAGGACTCGTTGCGTTGGTTCATCCTGGCCGAGTCAGACAGGGACCAAACCCCATTGTCCCCCGAATAAAAAAACTCTTATAACTGAGTAACTAAGTGTCTGTTTGACATACCATCAGTGTTTTTGGGACCTCTATTGGGAATTGGTCCCTTTGGCATATTTCTATGGTTGTGACTGAGTAGGGATGGACTAAGGTGTAATCACCCCCATTTCATAGAAATGGGTGTAACTAACAGACCCGTCATATGATTAACACACTATCTATGGAATATGGAACCTTGTGGCAAGGCAGATCATTGGGGTTAATCTATGTTTTTTTTAACGGAGTTTGATGCATGACCTGGGTTGGATCAGACTTGAATCCAACCGGGCCATTTTTACAAAAGTTCCAATATCTGACAAACCATGCTTCCGATCGATGAATCGTCTATCACGTTGGGACCCCTATGATGGGAAATTACCTTGGGTATGATTTTTTTAGGACTCAATGAAAGATGAAATATGGATGATGGCTTGAGGAGCAGAGTCTTCCGAAGATTAAGCATGCTTTGTGCGGGAATCCGGTGGCTGGTTGTGACATGAAGAAGAAGAGTGACCAACACTGGTTAGCATCAAAAACTATAGACTGAGATGATCTGACTATACGACTAATCATCCCCACCTCTGTACCAACGACCAATACGGGTCAGCACCAGCGAACAATACAGGTCATCAACAGTGACCAATACTGGTCAGCATCGACACCCAATACAATTCAGTATCTAGTAATCAATGCTAGTTATCATATTGTGACCTATATAGGTTAGTAATAGTGTTACTACTAATAGGTTGATTTGGCTTTACTACTCATCCTCCCTAGCCTAGAAACATTGATGTTATACCGTTAGATTGAGATGTCTCTTATTCTTTGTGCACAATGATTTGGCTCATTCTTGTGATATTACCTTTGTGGTATTTCTTGTGATGTTTTTTTTTGGATTTTTGAGAGACCTTCTGGGGTCTCGGGGTCGCCTTCTGAGTTGTTATACTCCCCCCTACACTGGCTCTACCTGCACGTGTGTGCCTGGTGCAGAATACTAACGCTCCGATGCAAACTATGGAGGTTCGAGACTTGGTGAATCGTGGTGTGACAAGAGCACTTGAGTTCCATTTCTTCGACTTAAGACTTACTACTACTACCATTTAGGTAGAGTTCTAGGGATGATGCGATAGCTGTTTACATTCTTTTCAGTTTCTAGGGAATTTATTTCAGCCCACGATCATCAATTTACAATTACACTTGTGGTTGTACTTTTCTCCCATGGTTATAACTTACTTTTGATGGTTTTCTACATCAATTTCCCTTTTTTAGTGTGTACAAATCTCTAAGGCAACGACTTCCCTGATCGGGAAAATCCTTCTGGTGCTAGTCACCAACCTTTGGCCTATAGAAGGCAGGCTTGGGGTAGTCACGTCCGAGCCCCATGGGATGGGTTGTGACATTTTATTCAATATTTAGTCCACTAAACCACTAGTTTTATATGTTTGGTGTTAGGTAATCTTATTTTTGGGTAATGATGTGGGTTTACATAACTTCTTTTCAAACATTTAAATTGTCTCATTTCCCAAACATATAAATGTCCACCACTACTCATACTCTATAAACACCTATAAATCCCATTATATTGACCTAGAGATATCCAATTATCATCAAAACCTCCAAAAACTCGTCTTGTAAGCCTTAAAATGTGCAGAAATCAATTCGAGATATGTTCTTTAGTGCAAAAAAAAGAGTTACCTAATTATCTAGTTGCATTCATCAATGAGATATTTTGTTTTTTTTCATTCACAAACACCTTTTTTTTATTTTTAAATTCTTTATTATATAATACATTGAGCATAATAAATATAATAATATTTTTATATGATGTTTAATACCTAAAACATCACTCACATCCATCAAATGTGATACTTAATCATTGTTCCTATGTGTGGAGGACTACTACAACATGAACCAATGCCATTTTTTCGTCCATTACAAACCCACAAGGATGTGAATAATGGTATAATTAACTCTTTTTATATGATATTTTTTATATTTATTTTTTATTTATTCTATTTTATTTATTATATTATATACAAATTCAAAGTTTCCATTTTTGGGAATATGATATAATTGCTTGTGGATATGTGGACTACCACCTCTTGAAAGTAATATGATTCTTTCACACTATTCGTGGAATTTATGAATAGTGGTTATAATAAAAATATTTGATATGAATTAAATATAAAGGATAATAATGACATAATAGTATTTCATTAAATATCATATATCATTTTTATTACATTTTCAACCACTAAATAAGTGATATTGTCGTTCGTGGACGTGTGGACAACAACATCCTTAAACTAATGTGAGTCTTCTTTTAAACAAACATCATAAGAAATATATATAAGGATATATAAATAAATATTGTTTTTTTATAATTATCATTATAGAAAAATAAACATTACTTTTATTCTTTCTATAATTATCATTGAATAAAGTGGAAATGTTGCTCAGGTGTATGTTTGACCTACAATCTTCATAATCATAATGTTGGTTCATTTTTCATAACCAACATTAATTGTTGGGTTTAAATGTATAATTGATTTAAAAATGTTATAATTATTTTATTGATTGAAATTAAATATATATTTAAATAATTATCTATTTCACTATAGTTAACCAACATAAGTCCAATTGACACAAAATATGAATATGGTGAAAACATCCAATGTACACATAATTGATTAAGTCTATATAAGAATATAATTTGTTAAATTAAAGTAAAAGTAAAATTAAAAAATATTATCAAGAAATTAATTGTGTAAAATAACATTATTATTCAATAATATAATGGAACATGTGAGAAGTAGGACACATAGAAAATGTTTTCCTAATCACCCTTTTATTTCTACGAGATATATTCCATAATAAGGACTATTTATTTGTAGGCACATATATATTAATTATTTTATGTTTCTTATCCTTAAACATATCTTTATTTAATTATCCATTTGATTATCTCTCTTTCATGGGGTTTACGGTCTAAAAGTTACTAATGTGGTAATGTATTTTTGTATCAACTTTCTTTCTTAGAGATATTTGTTACGTTATACACCTAAACTATTTTATTTGGTGTATATAATACTCCATTTATTTTTTATATACAGAATATACTTATTTAAATGATATACTATATTTTATTGTGTTTTTTTTATTTCGTGGGAATTATTATTCAATGTTATTAATGTGGTAACAATTTCATGTTATAGTCTAATCGTTTATCGGGATTGATTGTGATTATTCCTCTAATATTGAAATCACATGATCTTGCTCTAAATGATTCTCATAAAATTCCGTATTCTATATTTATGTAATGAGAATATTTTTTCACATTATTTAATTACTTTCATGTACATACGAGTTCAGATTAATGTTTTTATGACTAATTATATTTTTTATTAACAACTATTTTCCATAAAAAAAATATTTCTAAAAATATATTAAAAAATGATTTTGAATACTTATTTAACGTTTAAATGATATTTAATTAAATAAATTACATGAATTAATTTTTAAACAACCTTTATATGTTCATGAGGTTTTTTAAATGAAAAATATTTTAAAAATGTTTTATGTATTAAAAATTAATTTTTAAAATTAAAAGGTCAATACCCTTAATAAAATTTTAATGAAATTTTAATAGTAATCTAATTAATAAATATCAACATCATTTATTTTTACTTATCATATAACAAGTATATTTTCATTGATACAATCATAATTACATTCTAGATGTATTATGATTATTTTAAAAAGTTTTTTATGAAATCAGTTTCTTCTCCATAGGTGAATAATGTATAAAAGAAACTATTAGAGAACCCATTTATTTTCCATAACATAATCAGGTTATGAAAGGGATAATGGTTTTTTTAATGAGTGTATAAATAAATTAAATCTTTTCTGTGTTAATATTTTGTGATGCAACATGGACATTTTATGGGTTGTTTAGTTATATACCAATGATGGTTGGTTTCATGAAAAACCAATAATGGGTTAGTCAATGATTTCCCTCTAATTAATTGGGTATGGAAGTTTAAAGTATGGTTGTTCTATTTCTAATAGTGACTATATGATTGAAGTGAAAATGATGTCCCATGTTACATACATGTTTTCTCTTTGATTACTGTGATATATAATGTTTCCCATGATCTAGACTGATATGACATGGCTCTTGATTATTTATTTTGAAGACACTTTTCCATAACACGTTTTCATGTTTAATAATCTATGTATTATTGGGAATGGGTTCATTTATGATTTGATCGTGTACTTTGATTAAGTCATCAAGCCTTCAACACCTTTTATAACTATTGATGTCCTTTAATTAATAATTATAATCTTTACCAATACTGATAATTTTACCTCTCCCTTATTATATTTCCTTATCCCCAAGTCATAAAATATTATGTTTAAATGATTTATGAATCTTAATTATTTCACAAGGAATATGTTAGTGTAATTTGTGAAATAAAAAATTATGTTAAATTGGAAGAATGTTAATTTAAGGACATGAAAATTGATAATACAGTTGTTTGTCTTAATTATATAATATTATAAATAAAGATGGTCTCCCAAAATGTAAGTGATCAATTTATTCCTTCTTATGTTATATTTATTAATGGATCAAATTGGGTCATAATTATCGGCATCATAACTGGGAATGTAAGGCTATGTATAACATCATTAGATTTGGGTGTACATGTCCTGGGCTATTATAGTTGGTATCAAAGGCCAGTTTAGATGAAATTCGATATGTGGATTTCTTAATGTGAGGTTATATTAAGAGTTATGGATACCTTCATAGGTCATTAATCTTATTTATTATCATATTTTTAATGTATTATACACCCATTTTGGTTTTTAATAGATGAGATGATAGAGTGACTAATGAGATTTTATTTTGAAGAAGTTTTTTTGGGAATATGTATTCGTAACCCATAGTATAAATGATAACTTTTATTTAGGGAGGAATTTTCGTGTGCCTCATAAAATGGGGGATAACCCATATTTTGTGTGACAACCTATCACTTGTGGAAAATTGATGGGGAATGAACCCATGACCTAATGATGAAAAAGGATTCTTACCTACTACTAACCTATGTGATTTCAAGGATCATATAAATTTTATTATAGTTAAATATTAATTTATTCTAAAACATATTGGATATTATTTTTTTAATAATGGGTGATTTATCATCATATAATATATAATCAAATACATTTAAAATTTAAATTTCAATAATAGTTATGAAATGTTTGATGAATATTAAAGATAGTAATTTATGGAATGATTTAGATTATTTTTGGGTATTAATATTTAGATTTTATGATTATTGTATCATATGATGGTTAATTAATTTGGGGAATTAAATTACCATGTTCTAACCATTTTCCTTTTCATTAATTTTTTAATTTAGGTGAAATTGATTTAATATTAGTTTAATGGTTATATGTCCTTTGAATGTATATTATTTTCTTTAGGAATTAGAAAATTAATCATTAATACACATCATCTGGAAAAATTGATTATATTTTGGTCGAATGAGGATAGTGTAAGAAATTTTAAATTTTATATATGTATATTTCATTATGTTGTGAGTCTCGACAGAGAAATAATCCTTGAACGTTTGCGAAAGTGTTTTGAAATAAATTTATTTCTATTACTATATTTTTAGATGATATCAATGACATTTTTCACAAATAGTTGTCACGTGCATCGGTTTTCATTAAATTCATATTGACCAAATTATTTATCACTCTATATTGGACCTTAGGACATGTTTTTTCTTCCAAATCCATATTTTAATTTCCCTCTAACACTTTCATTAAATGGAATCCTTATTATGTGTACCTTCAAGTGACTATTTTGTTTTACAATTTCATTTTAATGGGTTTTTTTATCTATAAATTTTTTTTATTTTCGGAATCTATAAATGATTTCAAAAAATGAAAATCCTTTAAAAACAGATGAATTTCGATGGAGAAATTCATTTTATGGTGGGTAGGATTTAACATCCCAAGATATTAAGGAATATATTATTTTAAATTTATTTAATTTCTATGATACCATGTGTTACATGAAATATCTAGTTTATATTCAGTTATTTAAGAAACCATATTTATATTTTGTTTCATGAAATGTTGTGTTTCTTCGATAATGTTTGTACACGCAAGTTAGAGTTTAAAAAAATAATGATATAAAATTAATATTTAATTTTATAGTTATCATCTAGTTGTTGGAATATAAAGGATAAATAAGATTGACTATATTATGAAAATATGGTGTATATATATATATAATTTATTGGTCACTAATTATTTAGAAATGTAAATAAAAACCAATTCAATATTAAAGATGTGATTTTTGAAAAACAATTTTTCTTACCAGATAAATTTTTTATATTAATAAATTAAATTATTAATTATAAGTGAATTATATTAATGAAATTTTTATGTTATATAGTTATTCAATTTTTTTATATTCATCCATTAATTTTAATAGTCAGAAAACATAAAAATTTCCATTTTCATAAAAAATGTATATCTCTAAAAGGCAGTTTTGCAACCTCTTAATAGAAGACTTGTCTTGAAACCAAAATGTGAAACTTTTATAAATTTTTTTTTACATAATAATTTTTTTGAATTATTAAAATCAAAATATTATTATGTTGATTTTATTGTTTTTTTAGAATGTTTCAATTTTTGATGAATATTGAAAAATATATATTTTTAATTGAAAAGTGACTTTTTCCCTTAATTATTTAGAATGATAAATTATATTTTTAAATGGATTTTTTTTATAAAAGAATAATACTTTATCAATAAATCTGATTTTGGGTCATTGGAATCAATTTAATGTTGAATTTTCATATAAAAACATTTTAAAATTTTGAACATTTTAATATTAAAATCCCACATTCTTATACGATTTGTGGGATTTAATTTAAATTAAACTCTGCAACTTTTGATATTTGAATTTTTAAAAAATTGTCTCTATTTTTTATATATGATTTATTTATATTTTCTAGTATTATCAACATAGTTTATTTTACCAAAAATATATGTGGAAACAATTATTATTAACTATTGAGATTAATGTAAAATTTTGTTTACTGACTGTTTAAAAATTAATCATAAGGGAAAATGACGTATATAGTATTCTAAAAACCATTTTCTGGAAATATTAAGACCATTGAGCCTCTATTCTATAATTATGTCTATTATAGATTCCTTTGGATAGGTAATAACACGGTTTAAACTAACTTCTTTTAAAATCATCATAGTGTGTCCTTTACCATTCTTGAAAAATGCAACCATCTACCATTCTCTCTACATAGTTATAAAACCCTTTTTCCATAAAAATAACTATTACAATCTATACACAAATTTTATTCTATCATAATATAACAATTATGTTGTTTATAAATACATTCAAGGAAGAACTTTGGTGAAAACCAATAGGAGTTACCTGAAGAAGAGGTAGCTTTCATAAATGAACACTTCTGTTATCATTCTTTATCAACAACCCTCATTTAATTTTATATCATAATTATAAAATAACCTTAGTAACATAAATACAATATGTAGTTTTTTATTTTTTTCATATTACCTACAAATTCACACACATAGATGATATCAGATAATCAATAATCATTCCTTTTTATGGCGACAACCGTCTCACGAACAGATCTCTTTTGTTCATCCATTACCGCATATAAAGGTTGAGAATATGGATTTAAAAACTATTTTTATGTGATATTTATTTTATTTTTTATGTATTTATTATATTCCAATTATTATATAATGCACACCATCATGATTTCCACGTTGTGGGAATAGAATAATAGTGTTTGTAGAATTGTTGACTATTGCCACCTCAAAGAAATGTGATTCGTTAACATATTACATTGAAAGTATTAAGGGTGATTTTAATAAAAATATATGATGTAAGTGAGATATATATTTTATTAATTACATAATTATATTTATTTAAATAAAATATAATACTTTCTATCATACCTTTTCACACACAGAAAAAGTGATAATGTAATATGTGGACGCGTGGTCATTTTCCACCGTGAAGTGATGTGATTATTATTCATTCATAACCAAATAAAAAGAATTATATTTATAAATATATTTAATAAAATAAACCTGTATTTATGATTTAATGATTATTATAAAAAAAATAAGTGCTACTTTTATCCCTTCAATACTGATCATTGAAGAAATTATAAATGTTACTCTTGAATACGTATGACCTTACATCTTCATGACAGTAATTTTGGTTAATTTTTAATAACTAAATTAAATAATTGTGATTAAATGTATAATTTATGTATAAATATGATATTTATTTAATGGTTATTATTATTTATATATTTAAATACCTAACTCTTTGACCCTAGTTAACCAACCAATGTCTTTATGATATATTTTTCCAATATTGTCAAAAAAATATGATATAAGCTAAATTGATTATGTATGTGTCTATAAAACAATTATATGTAAAATAAATTTATTAATAATGTTTCAAAATTTTTATAATAGATTATATAATTAACAAAATTTTATTATTCAATAATATAAAGACACACATAAAAATTCAAAACTCAAGGTAATAGTATTTCTCAACTCACTTTTATTTCAATGAGATATATTCCATATTCACATCCTATTTTTTGTTGTATATATACTTATAATGAAATCATTTTATGATTTAAATCATTAAATATACAGTGAATAATTTATCTATTTTATAATTACACTTTTATGGGGTTTATGGCTACAATGTTTACAATGTGGTAAGGGATTTCGGTCTCAATTTGACTTCCATTATATGTTTGTTATTTTATAATCCAATATTATTTTATGAGGTTTATATGTTACCCCCTTGAAATATTAAATCATGATTATATTTATTGTCATGATACCATAAGATTCATTTAATCTTATTTTGTCATGGTGATTACTATTCAATATTACTAAAGAATAAATAGTTTCATGTTGCAATTAATTAGTTTATCATAATTATTTTCAATAAATTCATAAATGAGAAATATTATGATATTACACTAAATTGGTTTTTTTATTTTTCTTCTCCTATTTTTTCATTAGAATAATTTTTACCCCTTCATTTTTATTTTTTAATTTATTCAAGACATCAATAAATGTTTTTATGAGAAGTCATTTATTCGATAAAAAAACCATTATCTTCAAATCCATGCTTTCTAAAAAATATTTCAATATATGTTTAAACAAATTCGAATCGAACATGATATTTTTCTTAATATATTTTTTATATTATTTTTTAAAAACCCTTTATATGTTTCCAAGGTATTTTTCAATGTTTATTTTAAAAATTATTATTATATTAGAAGGTAATTTTCAAAATGAAAATGATATTTTCATCAAGAATGTTCTTAATGATATTTAAATTGTATTTCCATTCATCAATGTTAAAATCCATTTTTCTTACTTATCCTCCATTAGGGATATTTTTTATTTATAACATCATTATTCTTTTTTTATAGATGATGATGGTTTTAAACAAGTTATTATGATACACATTTCTTTTACATAGTTTAATCATCTATAAAACGAATTGTTATAGAAATAATTTCCTTTTCATGGTATAATTATGTTATGAAAGGGATAATGGTTATTCATATGGCCTTTTAATGAAATGAATTATTTTATGTGTTATGAATTTTTAATGGTACTTGTAAATGTATGGTTGGTTATGTTATAGACCAATGATGGGTTCTTTCATGATTAAACTACAATGGTAGGGTACGTGATATACCTCCAATGCATTGGTCATAGAATACAACTGTATGGTTATTTAATTTGTAATATTTATTGTAATAGTGAAGTGAAAATGATGTCCAAAGATCCATAAATGATTTCTTTAATATTTCTAGGGGTTTATAATGCTTCCCATGATCAATATTAATATCACATAGCTCATAACTATTAATTATGATGACACTTTTTCATAATATGGTTTCATGTTTGGTGATATAGATATTGATGTGTATGAGTTCCTTTATGATTCACTCATGAACATTGATCATGTATTCATTCAATTCTAAAATTTCATGACCACAAATGACATTGAATTGTTAATGCTTCTTGTTACCCACATTGTTATATGGAGCTCAGCCTTAAACGGTTTCATTTTCCACATGTTATCCAGATTGTGGATAAATGATTTATGCCATTAAAATATTTCATATGGTTTTTTTGATGATCATTGTGAAATATAAAAATCTAGGTTAAATGGGGGAAATTTCCATTTAAATTTAAGGGAGTCTTTTACATAGAATTTTCATCAAAATTATCTAAAACTCTAAATGTAAAATTAATCCATAATGAATGAGACCCATGTTTTAATTTTGATGTCGTATTGTTTTTATGGGAAAATAATTAGTCCCAATTATCTACATCCTATTTGGGATTTTAATGTTAGGGATTTATGTATAATAATGATAATGCAAGTCCTGGGCTACTATAAGTATTATGGTGGATTTTTAATGTGATTATTGTATTTTTTATTGATGTTTTGGGGAGTGAGAATATTTTTTTAGATTATAAATAAAAAGTTTCATATAGATTTAATGAAGACCAATAGTTTATTTATATATTTATTAATTTTTGAAATATATTTATCCTATTTGAAATTGATGTTATTAAGGTCTTCATGGCCATCTTAGTAAAATGTTATGATAAATCAATTACGTGACTAAAAATTATCATAAATACATTATTCATGGGAAGTAGAAATAGGAATCATAAGATATAGAGTGTTTTATGTATTTTTGTTAAGATGATTAAAATTTAGATATTATCATGTCTACAAACAAGGATTAGGAATGGATAAAATAAAATGATGAATACGTTGATTTATTAAAGACTGTAGGTGGATTCTTAGTTTCTATGGTAGTTATAATATTTTGAAATGTGGCTCAACAATCGTGAATGATAAATTTTGGGAACATAAATTGTACTTTATGGTGGTGGATTCAATATATTTTAAAATAATATAATTTAAAAATTATATACTATTGATTAAATTAACGTTATTTTGGAGATAAAAAAGTGGATGATAGATGTAATTTATTTGGTGATTATATTATGAAAATGAATATTTTGTTTTTATGTTTACAAAAATAGTGGAGGATAATTAGAAACATTTTTAGTCCAATATCAGGATAGATATGTTGGAATATATCATTGATTTTTTAGTTTCCGTATTTGGGAAAAATATGTTGTAAAAAATGTCATTGAAAAATTTCTATTCATGATGTGTGAATTTTTTAAAGTTCTATATTATGTTCACTTGAAGATCATCATCAATTATTTTTTAGGTCTTGATGATCATATAATTGGGTAGAGAAATTTGTTTGGTGTTACATCAAGAATTTGAGTGGTGGTTTTAATTAATTTTTGGTGTCATATGTTTTTTGATTTAATCTAATTAAATTTTAATTATTAGGAGGATCATTTGTTTTATTTCATTGATGTTTTTTACACTTCCTTTACATCAGTTGGTGAAAAACTATGTCTTAATTATTTAGTCATGACATAAGATTTAAATAATACAAGTTTATGTAGAACCATTATGGTGGATATTAAACTAATTTTAATATTTTTTTCCCAAACATATTATGTTTCCATGGATTATATATTTTCTTCTGAAATAATTTTTGGATATTTTAAAAGTAATTTTAATTGAAATATGGGATTCTTTCAAAGGTCAGTAATTTTGGAATGCGGTCAATGATAAATGGTATGTTATTAAGGTGTTTACTTTTGAATTATCGTTATTAGAGTAGGTTTTGTTATATAATTTTTGAAATATTTTAGTTTAATAAGTTTCTTTTTTCAGTTAACTAACTTCTATTTTTATACTATTAGGTTTGATTTTTATTATTAAGGATGATAATGGTTTGAGTGGTATCTAATGTAGTGTTTCTATTTTCACATAATGTTAAATTGGATTATTATTATTTTTGATTTTGGAATTCGTGGATAAATTTTAAAGGTGGTTTCTTGGTAGAGGATTGATTTCTATCTCTCTATTGTTCAAAGCAACATCGTTGCAAGACTTCATGGATTTTATTTTTGGGTTATAGATTGGGAGTATTATCAAATATTATTTCGAGTGAAACCTTGGTGTGAAATGATAATTTTGAGGGTGTTTTTTCATTCATAGGGTGTTAGAACCAATAAAAATTACTACTAATTTCGATCCATTTTGAATGATTTGGTGTCTAGGTATATTATAGTAATGGCATGATTTAAAACATATATATGCATAACAATATTGATTGTGGGCATGGAATAATTTTCTAGTGGTTTCATGGGATAAATTTAGAGGGTTTATCAATTAATATTTCATAAGTCCTAATAAATTAAAATCTATGTATAATTTATAGGGTTTTAATATGCAGTGAATCCCATTATTTCATTATTCATGTGCTACCACCATTTTGATAGTGTTCTGGGTGTTGGGGGTGGTTTTTTGATGGTGAAGTATATTTTGGAAGTAATGGAACATGGATCCTTAATATAGAATCCATATTGCAAATTTGAAAGGTTGAAACACTTGTTCTATGATCCCTTATATTTTATTGTTGTGGATATGAAGGTTCTTTTGTGTGGTACAATTATTTATATTATGATGTAAATGTTGAGGGTGGTATCTCTATAAAACAGTATCCCTTTAAAGGTAAATATTGTTGAGGATGAGATGAATATTATGTTTACTTATAGACTATATCATTTAATATATAGAATTATAATTATTATAATATTGTTTCATTTTTTGGCGATATATCCATATTAAATTTGACATTTGAAATTATGATTCGGCCAATTATGTGACAACCATTTAGAGAGTCTCCATATCATTATGGGTTTCTTTCTATTTTACACTATAGAAAGTGTTTTAATATTCACCTTGGTTGACCTATATTTCCACTATTAAATCTAACCATATCAATGGGATCATTATATAGCATTTTATTCACATATTTTTGGATCACAAACTCTCTATTAATGTTATTGAGTATTATTTACGTGTTATTCAATTATCTATTATCTTCATCTTTTCCATTCACAACTTTAAGCTATTTCATTTCTTATAATGATATAGCGGAGGGATTAACTTGACTTTAATGGTGTTTGTTAGAGTTCATAATGATTGTTCCATGTGGTTTTGTGGAATGGGGAATTATTTATTATTCAATGGTTGTTGATAAGTATTTTATTATTCTATCTAAGTTTTCATCATAAAAGAATCAAAACAGGTTACAGTTTTCTAAACTCTCAAAATTGTATATATAAAATCAGATTCTTAAATAGAATTATATGATATCTTATAATAATAATTTCAAAATAGTTATAATAAATAATTTGGCTATATTTTTTTGAGTGTTTTTAGTTTGTGTGGAAGGGAAAACATGTAGGGAATTTACTTGTAGAATAAATACAAATATAATGTTGATGAAATAGGTTTGATGAAACTAGAAGATAGTGAGAAGGTATGATATATGTTTTTCTTTCACATTTTATTATAATTTGTTATAATCCTTGTCCATATAAATCCATTATTTGGGTAACATTTTACATATTTGTAATGAAAAAAGTCTCACCTTCTGATTTGGGAAACAACATGAGGATGAAAAAAAGGGATAGTAAAATATTGAATTGGGAATGTATGTAATGTTATTAAATATTTTTTAATAGATTCTAAATTATTATTTACTAATTACATATATGTTTTAGTTTAGAATATATGGAATATATTATTGTTGAAAAGGATGGTGTCTTTGAGTGATATTAAAATTTTCAACATTCGAATGTTATTTGCAACATAATTTATGATTTGATGATGATTATTAATGTAATATTAATGTGGTTTTAAATTTTTATATTAATATTCATGATATGTTGAATATATAATAAGGAATTGTTTTGTGGTTCGGTAATGGCGTTTCATTGTATTTGGGTCATGGTGGTGTCTTTATAAAATTTTTATAGTGTTCATGATTTTGGATTAATGGGAATTTTTAGTGTAATATTTATTTCCTCTAATTATTTAATTGGGACAATGTTGTTGGGGAATACTATGAATATGGAGAGAATATAGATTTTAGTATTATTATGTTATCATTAAAGTGTTTCCCTCATTTGGATATATTTTTTTCATATTGTTAGGATCTTTCAATATCCATCATTCAATAAGTGTTGTTAATTGAATTTATATTAGTCTATCAATCAGATTTCAAATATCACTATTCATAAGCATATTGGATTGTGGAGACCTCTGGATACCAGCACAAGAGAAATTGGGTGTGTTTAATGTTTTTGGTTAATTAAGAATGAGATAATAAAATATAATGAATAACTGGATAATAGTGTATTTGTAACAGAATGAGTATTTTCAATATAAATGTTTTTAATTTCATAATAAAAACAAAAATTAAATAAGGGAATGATATAGTTGATGATAAATTATTATTGTAGGAATAAATATTATTAATGATGAATGAATGTCTTGGAAGGAGAATGGGTTTGATGAATTGAAAATTGTTGAATGTGGAAAAATATATGGAATGATGATTATAATTTGGATGGTTACTGTTTAATGGATAAATATTAAATGAATTTGAAAATGTAGGGTTGTTAATTAGGTGGACATAAATTGTAGTAATGATGTTGATATGTTATTTGGGGGACTATGATATTTTTCTTAAATGATGTAATCTTTTAATTATTGAACTAGTTTTTTGGGTTATTATGTGTTAAAAGAGAATTATATGTGTAATTTAATGGTATTCAATGAATAATTATTAAAATTTAGGGGTTTGTGATTTGTAAAGGGAAGTAAAAGCATTTCGTATATAATGGAAATCATATATGGGGTTTGCATGATAGAAGGGGTCCATGAGGCTGAGTTCATTCATGTTCATAGTATCATAAAATAATGATGACGAATCATATATGTTTTTTTATTTTGGTACATTCATGGTTATTATAATTTTTATTTTTTACGGTATTTGATATTGGGTTTAAAATAATTTTTGGGAAGATTTGGAATGTCGACATGTGGTATGGTGGTGGATTTGTGATGTTAAATTATTTTATTTGAATTTGTGTTATAATCCTTCCATTATAAAAATATTTATATAATAGGGAGTGTTCTTCCAAAAATTATTTCAATCAAATTGAGTTGGAATAGTTATATAGTGAAGGATAGTAGTAGTAGTAAATTTATTAGACCTTCGTTATGTAATTGATTTATTTTGATGATGAAAATTATGTTTATGACATTCTTAAATAATTTAATATTATATTTGTATTATAATCCCTAGTTTGATTATTAATTGATATAGACTCATGTTTTTTTACGTGGTTGATGATGTCATCAGAAATGAATCATTGTTTCATAGTCTTGGTGGATGATGGTGTTCATTGATTTATAATTCATATTATATTACTTATTCAAATTTACTATATAAATTTTTCTTATCTGATGCCCAACATGAATAATAATTCTAATTTACTATATATGAATTTTAATCTTTTATAATTATTATCCTATTATATACTATGAAGGGCTGACCTGTCTACAATTTGTAAAAAAAATTTCGATACAATATATTGGAAAGTGGACATTCTATTTTGGAATACTAAAATAGTTTTAGTGAATTATTGAGAGACTTAAGAGATCATAATTATAATTATTCAACTATTAATGTATAAATTCACATATTTTTACTGTTTGGGTTGTGTTAAATTTAATTCATAAATAGGAATTCATCAAAGTTGGTATATGGTCTGTAATTATTATTCCTAGGTAATGTTGATATTGATAACTATTTTTTTATACTATTTCCATTATTTATCATATTAAACCCATTGATTTTAAATTATGTATTTAGGGATCACTCTTATCCACATTGAAATCCCCTGAGGGGTTTTCGGTGGTGGAGTATTATAAAAATATTTTCTATCTATTTAATTTTATAAAAAATTAAATAATGATAATGTTTTATTCAAATAAGATATTACATTCTATTCATATAAAAGGATAGAAATATAAGACATGGAATTGATAATAAAATAATTTCATTTTAGGTATTTTATAATAATAAAATAGAAAAGGTAACAACAATGAAAATTTTAATTAGTTAATGAAATTTTAAAATTTTAAAATAATACTATGATGAAGTATTTATAATTTCAAAATATTTTATAGAATATATTGATCAATTAAACTATTATATTCCTGTAATGAAATAAAACTTTTACCATGATTATTATAGATCTTATAGTATAATTGGATAGTCGGAAACATCATTTACCGTTACCCAAAATTATTTTTATAATTATGAAATGAAAACCATAAAAAATAGATTAAAAATATAATAAATGAATAATAAATGATAATAATTTAATTTAAAGGAATAATAAAAGATACATCAATATGAAGTAGGTTTATAAAAATTATAGATTAATGATTATAACTTTATAATTCAACATGAAATTATAGACAAAATGTAATGTATTTCATTACATATTCCAATTGATTCTATGAAATACTTATATATTATTTATCATATATTCCCTTTTTATCCCTATAATTCATAAGTATATATTATTATATTACCATTATTATTTATGTATTATTATTCAAATTACATCTTTAACAAATATGAATTTTATAGCTTCTGTTTTTAATAATGTAGCTCTACTTTCAATTCTACCACTATTTTATAAAATATTTACATATCGTCCACTTCCACATCATTAACAAATAAAAAAGGTTCTGAAAGTATGGATTAGTTATTTTCATTAATTTTTAACTTATTATATTCTAATATAATCCCTTATTAATTTTTAGATCATATCTTATAATGGTCAAAAAGTGACTCCCTGTATATTTTTCTTTATTATAGATATTTTCTTTATTATAGATATATTCTATATTACCCTATACCAACAATTCCTCATCTTATATTATTACAACATTCTCCATTTATTTCCATTACACTTCCCTATAATTTACTGTTCTTAATATGTATATCTATCTATATATAATGGAAATATTAAAAAATATCATATCATTTTTTCTAAAATTTTCTTATATAATTGAAATATTTCATTTTAGGGTAACACTATTGGGAGAATATATTATTAATATATATATTTAAATGAAAAATTTTCACCTCATGAAAATTGCTTTTGAATCTTAGTTACTTCATATTTTTTATGATAATGGAACATAATGTTCAGAAAATGGTTTTGTAGATTCGTCTTAAATTTCCACCACGTTTCTTATATAATTTTATTAAAAAATATTTTGTTAATATTTTTTGTAATTTTTTATAATTTGGAAACCATAAAATTGTAAAAATAGATAATAAAATTATTTCCATCATTTAAACTTATATTTTATCAATTTATTTCATTATTTCATAATTAAAATGTAGTTTATTTATTAAAACATGAATAATTTCAAATATTCCACTCTTGGATTTCAATCCTTGTCACTAATAATTTATATTCCACCCTATTATTTTTTTTAATAATTTATTTCAGCTAAAAATGTCTTGTTTGAAAGTTGATACTATCTAACAACCATCATATAATACATTGTTTATTTCCCAATGTATATATGTTGTGGTGGAAATAATATCTTTGATGTTTAAAACTAAACATCGCACCATTTATTCCTTAAGAGAAGACTTGTTAAATATAACTTTTAATTGAATGATTTTCATTATGAATACAATATAAATCCATAATTATAGATAAAAGTGTCCAAATAGAGTAAGATACGATTTAATTTATTGGGATAAAGTCTTAACTATATTTATAAGTAGCATTATTTATGACATGAATACCCAAAAAAATGTACTAGATTAAAGGGTGATAAAAACATTAGACACTATTTAATTAGATGATGATTTAAATTCCTTATGTTAACCATAATATGATTTTATTGGGGTTTGATAGTTTTTATATTCGTGTGTCACACATATGAGATCATTATGTTATTAATGGACATGATTTCTGAAGATTTGTTTATTAATTTATTTATAGACTTGATTATATATAATATTCTCATTATTTTTTACATGGAAAATATGGATTTAAAATTTTATACTAAGATATCATGGTAAATGTAGAGTGAATTTATATATATTATGAATTTTTGGGGTTTTTCTATTGTTTATTCATATTTAATTTAAAAATGTTCAAATGTTTTTATCAAATTATTTTTTTCTTTACACACTTTTCTTACATTCGTGAATATCCTTCTATAGAATTTATATGATTTTATTTTATTATGTTATAGTACCTTATTGTCAATTCAAATGATATAATGTTCTTATTTCCCTAATCATCCAATTTCATGGGTGGTCTTATCTCCCATTATATTATTGAATATTGATATATCTTCAATATATCGTGGATTATGTTTTACAATTTACATAGAATTTTTATTATGTCATATATTATGTTTTTCTATTTACACTAATGAATTTTTGTGTTGTGAGGATTTTATTATGTGTTTTTGTAGCCTTACTTAATGTACCGAATTATATTTTATATATACATGCACTTATATGTTCAAAATTTTCTAAGACATTGAACTATTGATTTTAAGAGATTGTTCTATTTTATGTTTTTTTGATAATCTATATATTTATAAAAAGATATAGAAGTGTGGTTCTATGGGAATGTAATATATATTGAGTTAAAAAACCCATAAATCATACGATTTTTGACATTAGTATATTAAAAAGGATAACCACTACATTGATTTTTTTTCAACCAATATTCACATTATGTATGTCATGGGTTTGTAATATAGTATCATTAAAATATTTCAATTTTTATTTAATCGTGGATTTGAAATTTGTAATTATATTATTCCCCATTGTTATATGTGATGGATATCCACTAACTGTAATATATATAGCCTCATTATCACCTCATCTTAAATCAATATAAACCAAATGTGATGGCCCTTATCTTTGTCTTTGTTTCTACAATTTGAAAATAATTATATATCATATTCCTCTTTGATGGATTTGAATGGTTTTTATTACTAGTGATATAATTATATTAAATAACGAAAAAATGAAATCATATCTTTATGTTTTTAGAATATTGTTTTAAAAATTTCTTTTCATGTATTATCTTTTTTCAATAAATTCTCTTAATAAATACATGAAGTTAACAAGTTGTATTGTTTCTATACTCTTCCCATGTTGTGAAATATCTCAAAATTGATTAAAATAATTTTGATAATTTCATTATCGAACCAAAATATACATTTTATTGTCCATATACCTTCTAAATATATATAAATAATCAATTAATTTTTTTTTCAACACATATTTACTAAAATATATTATAGTATATTAACACAAGGTGTTTTCTATCAACTCAGCACTGTGTCCCTATCCCAATTTATGCCTGAGCCTCAAAAAAGTTAATTACAAATCTCAAATGTTTTCGTTTTGTATGAAGGAGTAGATAACTGGAGTTGAGGATCATATGAAGATAATAGAAAACAATATGAATTTATTTAAATAATTATTAAAAATATTAATCTTGGTAAAACCATGATAAACACCATTACTCCATGATATTTTGATGACATTGATAAAAAAATCGTATAGAAAAATTATAAAAATGTAATAAAAAAATGTAATAACATTGTAATTATTTATGTTAATAACTATGTGATGGTTATCATAATGGGTCTTTCATATATATGTTACGTGATAGCCTATGAATTTATAAGGGAATACATTATTTGATAATATATGTTACATGAAACACCAAGCCTAAAAGAACCGTGGTTATCCGCGGTAGTAATTAACATATAGATAGATGTGTATTTTTGAAAAGTATTAAATAATATATTATATAAATATAAATTCCCTAATAAATATAAATTTACTGAATAAATATTATTAAATAATCACTCAATAAATAATTAAGGCATTTATTCATCAAAAAAATGTTTTCATAAAAAAAATATTTATTTTTGTGAGAGAGTATTATAAATAATTTTAAGAAAAATTTGAACTATTTTATAAATGGAAAGAATTTTTCAAATAATCATATCTATATTAACATAGGGTGAAATTTTTATATTATTCAAAAATAGTAATTTAACAATGAAAATTGAAAAATACTAATTTCTATAAAATAAATATTTTTTTCAAAAAATATATACCATATTATTTTTTTAGAAAAATAACATGGTTATAATTTATTTATTTGAAATCAAATTAATTTAATTTTAATAATATTTATTGTATATTTTTTATTTTTTTACTCTTTGGAATAAAAATTATTTTTTTCAAAAAACTATTATAAAGTGCATAGTGATTCCACATTTAAAATGATTAAAATAGCCCCAAAATTGGAATAATTTAAATTAGAATACTAGATAATATATATATATATTTATTTAAATTTATATAATTATTTTTACTGATAAGATAACTATTATTAGAATATCATATTATAAAAAAAAATCAATTATGTGAAAACTATTTTTGTCGACATGTTAATAAAATTAACATTTAAGTGCATTTTATCACATATAAGAGTAGTATTTGTAAAAATGGATTCCCCATTTGAAATTATATTAATTTATTTTATCTCATATATCCAACATAAATTTTATAATGTAATTAATAATAAAAAAGAAAAAAATCAATTACCCTGTTTTTGTTAAAAACATGTTTACTGTGGGTGAAACTAAAAATCTAAGTGTTAAAAGTTACCCCAATCTAGTATAATCAAAATTTTACAGTCCTATATATGCCATTTATATAGAAAGATAACGATATTTCTCTTTTTTAGCCTTCATTCATTTTCAAAATTTTGTTGTAATTATTTAAATTCAAAACGTCAAAATGTGTCCTCACCCCAACTTATAAAAGGCCACCTTTCCTATCCATTTCATACCTCAAAAAAACATTTATTTCAAACTAACGTCACCAATACCTTCCTTAATTATCTAGTGACATCATAGAGTCCTTTATTCCTAATAGAATATTATGATGGATTTTGGTGAAAACATTGAATTGTTTTATGAGGAAGAGGTAACATCTTTAACTAATCATCATTATATTATATCTTCAGAAATTACTGAAAATTTTATCCAATCATTAAAATATAATTACATAAGTATATAAAAAATTATAATATGTTATTTTGTTACTTTAAAAACCAAAATCCATCTCAACATCCATCAAATTGGAATGAAAACTGTTCATCGGGTGTACAATGGACTGCTGCCACCTGAACCATTTTAATTAGTTTTCCATCAACTCTTATTGATGAAGGATATAATGAATTGATTAATTTATATATATGAAAATTATAATATTCTTATTATTCTCATATTATAATATCGCATATATAATCATTCATTCAAAGAAGTAGATAATACAACAAGTCAGTTTGATATATAGATGTATACCACCTCTTGAAGCGATGTGATTTTATTCACATTCAATTTACATAGAAGGTAAAAAGTATGAATTTTATGTTTATTTGTTATATTATTTATATATTAATAATTTTATAAAAGAAATATATAATATATTTTCTAACATTTCCATTCATTGAATATATGATAATGTTATTTGTGAGTACAACAAACTACCACCTCGGAAATAGAAGTGATATTTTTATTACTACATCCCATTGATGATATATTTCAGTTAATTTAAATTAATAATTATATATTTTAGATATAATTTTTACACTACAATTATAAATAATCACTTACCTTTATTCTGTCATGATGTTCAAAAAATGGAATCCTTTCTCATGCTTTCGTAAAACCTATGGTATCTATGGTTGTAATAGAGTACATTTTACATTAACATCCTTCATGATTGGTTTAAAATTATAATTGATTCCTCAAAATGATAATATTCTAATGATTATTTTTATATAGGTAATAAATTAATAATCTATTTGAATTTAGTCATCTTACTAATTTGATTTGGACACATGAGTCGATCATCATCATAGAATTATACTTGAAACGAAATTATTATGTTATTGATCATAGGTTGAGAGTAAATAAATAAACGAGTAATAAAAATGGAAATGTTTCTTTATATTGTAAATAATTTACAAATTATTTTTATTCTGAATGGTATAATAATAATGTGATGAATCGGGATGTAGTTAAGATATCTTTCTACCTAAACCTTTTCTTAATGTTATAAGAATTCTCTATCTTACTCACTTTATCCCTATTTTTTTGTTAGTAAATGATTTTAAAATACTTTTATATGTATGTGTTTTAACAACCCAAATTTTTTATATGATGTTTTTTTCTTGAATAAATGTGTATTACATATTATATAATATTTTTAATGTAATGATAAACAAAAAATATATACCACTTTAAAAATGATAATTAAATGAGCCATATATGAAAAAAATTAAAAATCATAACATTACAAAAAGGAAAATATATATAGAATAGAATAGATAAAATATGAAAATATAGATCTCCCTAATAATCTAGAATCATCACCCCTATTTCCAACACTATATATATTAAATATATTATTTATAAATCCAAGAAAAATATTATGGAATTAAAATATAAACTTAGGTGATAAATTTTTGGGAATCTTTATTGATAGATTAAACCCTGTTCCAGATGCCACCAAAAGGCGCCCCGTACTCGGTTGGTCATATGGATTCAAGCACATTTCCCTGAACACAACTGGTTTATGACTAGTTGTGAGGGACTTGGGTGTGATAATGGGGAAACTATGCCCTCATTGATAGAGTAACACATCGGAAGAGAAACAAATATACAATAGCGGAAGCAGTAAATATCTAAAAACAGTAAATAGCAGAAGAGTGGTAAAGAAACAACTGGGGAAAAATAAATATAAATGATGCATGATACATATATGCCTAGGTAAACAGGCAAACAAATCAAAATTTTAAATACAGTACTAAAAAAATATACAAAATGAAAACAGATGAGCAACTCCTTATCATCGCAAGCCTCAGCATGGTCCCATGCTCTCTAGCTCCAATGCAATCAAGTACCTGAAGTTGAAGGGTGCATTCCCTTGTCTATACCTGCAAAAATATAATCTATTTGGGCCTAAAATCATGACCCAAATAGGGTGTGAGACTAATCCTAGTAGGGCACCACCCAAATATCTATGCCTATCAGTAATTGAATATATGGATGGAAAAGTAAAAAAAGCAGTAAATAGGAAATTACCCAGCAACAAACAATCCACAATTTCTAGCATTTAAATTTTCAAACATTTAATCAACCACTCTAGCAAGTAGAACAGACATGTAACCCTCTGGGTAGTTCTCACATACTAACCCCTATGGTTCAACCTACAAGTACTAGTAAAACTCTATGAGGAACACACAGTCTCACCCCTCTAGTTCAGCTTAAGAATAGACTCTCTAGGGATACACTCACTCGCAATTCCCCCTATAGTCTCATATCATACTAAACGTGCTCTAGGGAATTTCTCAACACATCATTCCACATGTGACTCACATCGAGGAACTATAGAAACTCTGAGGAAGCACTCAATGACAATTCCCAATGTGGTCCACATAGTATTATAAAGACACTCTGGAGAAGCCCTTACGTCCATTCTCCCTATGGTCTACTACACTAGGTTCTCATAGCCCTGTCTAAAGTCAGCAAGTATCGCATCACATAACTGGAAAATTGAACCTCAAGAACGACTTGGATAGCATTATACAACATTACATCTTTTCATAAAAAGAACACTCCAACATACAATACTAGGCATAGAAACAAGAAAAATACTAATTGGAATAACTAGACCAAACGGTCATAAATAGGAACAACATGCATGTACAGTACATCCAAAGCACAAAAAATTAACCAATTCACAAACAATAACCTCTACTCATGCATACAAGAAAAGCAGGTAGACAATAGGGATAAAACGACAAATACGCAATACCCCGTTCATGGGTATTGGTGGAAATTTCATATAATACTCAAAGACATTCTACAAAAAGGCACAACACACCTACCTTGATGTTAAGAGATCAATATACTTGAACAACGGGGAATGAGTAACCTTATAATGTTGAATATCTATTAAAAAATCTAAGACGTTAAACCTAATATAACATGGAAAGGATAAGGAATTCCGAAACGAAGCTATAGGAGAAGAGAGAACTCATTGCAATGATTCCAATACACTCTTCGGAGTTTGAATCAGAGAACGGACCGAGGTTTTGTGGCTCGTCGATGATTCGTGGCTGCTCGGCGCTCTCGGATGAAGACAACCTAAAAGAAGTCGATTCTGGCGATTAGACGCGACTCTGGTGCGTTTAATGAAAAAAATCACACAGCGTGTACTTTTGGAGTACATGTTGTGTACTCGCCTTTTCTATACTCTGCTTTAGGCAGACTCAATGTCACCCCTGCATGTCCGTGTGTGTGGCCATGACACGGAAAGAACAAAACCTCCATCAGCATCGCAGTACACTATGTGTACATATAAAGTACAAGGCGTGTACATTGAAAATTTCATGATTTTCATCTTTACCTAAAAAATGACCAGAAAAGGAAAAACATTCCTGAAAAGAAGATCTGGGTTATTACAAACTTACACCCCTAAAGAAATTAGTCCCTGAATTTCCCCAGCGGGGCGTAGAAAAAGAACCACCAAAAATCTCCGACCACTGTGCTCGCACATCGGGATCCCTCTCCCAAGTATTGTCCTATACCATCCTGTGCTGCTATAGCACTCATACAAGAGGAACAGACCAGAAATAGAAAACCTTTGTACATCGATCAACAATCCAGATAGGATGCCCCTTGAATGACACATCCACCTCCAACTTGACTTTCTCGGGTTGGAAAGAATGAGATGGGTCTGAAATGTAACGTCAGAGTTGAGAAACATGAAAAAGGTCGTGCATATCCCGGTACCTCTGAGGAAACTACAACTGATAGGCATTCAAACCAACTCTCTCCAACACCTCCAATGGTCTGATGTATCTCGATGAAAGCATACCCTGTCACCTAATCCTCATGTACTCTAACATCAGTGTGACATGCAAGAAAAACTGATCCCCGACCTCGAACTCCAAAGGTCGTCTCCACTGATTAGCATACGACTTCTGACGAGACTATGTAGTAGCCATCATCATCCGAATCAAATCTAACTATTCTGTGGTCTCTTTAACAACATGAGGTCCTAGTAACATGACATCCCCTACCTCCATTCAACATAAGGGTGATCAGCAAGGCCTAATGTACAAAGCCTCCTAAGGTTCCATCTAAATAGTTCCTTTAAAACTAATGTTCTAGGAAAACTCCACAAGAGGTATATGCTTCTCCCAAGAACCTCCAAAATCTAGACTACATGCTCGGAGCATGTCTTCAAGCACCTGAATCATAGACTCGTACTAGCCATCTCTCTGGGGATGGTATGATGTACTCAAAACTACCTCTATACCCAAAGCCTTCTGAATCCCCTTCCAGACCCGAGAAGTAAAACTCACATCCCAGTCTGAAACAATGGAGTTTCGAACTCCATACAGATGTATAATCTCTAGGATGTAAAACCACCCCAGCTTATCAATGTTGAAGGTCTCCTTCATCGGCATGAAATGAGAAACCTTGGTAAGTCTGTCAATGACAACCCATACAACATCATTACCATGAGGTGATCTCAGCAACCCTCTCATGAAGTCCATCACGACGTCCTTCCACTTCAACTCACATCTGTTGTAAAATACCTACTGGTCTCTGATGTTCCTCCTTCACCTGCTGACAAGTAGAACATCTCATCACGAAACCAGCAACATCTCCATTCATACCTAGCCACCAATACTGGCGGTGAAGATCACGATACTTCTTTGTGACACCAGGACGAACTGCCCAAATTAAGGAATGAAAATACCACATCAGCTCCTCACGTATGTCTACTGGAAGCCATACACGTCCCTGGAATCATAGGATCTAATCATCGCCTATGGTCCACCCATGAATAGGTTCCTCTCCAGAGACACATTCCTGTATGACTAGGACTTCAGAATTTGATAACTGCCTCATCCGTACTCGATCTTGAAGGGTAGAGGTAACAACTACAGAATATAGAAAAGTCTTCCCCTATCTATCTTGCACTTCTAGATGCAGCTTATAGAACCGAACCATAAGCTTCCACTCACTACTGGCCTCTAGAACTACATGTATCTGATTCCTCCTGATCAACAAATCAGCCACAACGTTGCACTTTCCCAGAGTATATGCAAGCTCTAATTCAAAGGACTGAAGGTACCAAATCCACCTCCATTGTCTCAAATTGAAATCATGCTAAGTGAAAATGTACTAGAGACAGTTGTGGTCAGTGAAAACCACAAAATGATCTCCTAGAGGATAATGTCTCCAATATCAGAGGGAATGAACAACAACTTCCAACTCTAGATCGTGTGTCGTGTAGTTCCTCTCATGTGGCCTCAACTGCTGAGACCCGTACGCAATGACTCCATCTCCCTGCAAAAGAAAGACTCCTGGCACGATACCTGAAGCGTCACAGTAGATAGTATTTCTCTTGCAAAACTCTGGAAAGACTAGTATCGATACTGAAGTCAACCTCCCTTTCAGATCTTGAAAGGCTACCTCACAAAAATATGACCATAGAATCATCGCAAGATTCTTGGTCAAACCCTTCATTGGTTCTGCTAAGCATGAAAAGTACTTTATAAAGAGTCTGTAGTATCCAATCATCCCCAAAAAACTCCACACTTCAAATACATTCTTCGGATTCTCCTATTAAACTACTGCTCTCACTTTATCTAGATCCACTTATACTCCTCTCTCTGAGATTATGTGGCCCAAAAAGTGAATCGTGTCCTTCCAAAAGTGGAATTTTGAGATATTAGTATATAACTGATGCTCACTATGTGTACTCAAAATGATCTAAATATGGGTAGCATGGTCGTGTCGATTGTGAGAGTACACCATGATATCAACCACAAAACCACCAAAAATAAATCCAAATAAGGATGGAACACTCAGTTCCTCAGTTCCATTAAAAATGATAGCATTTTCATGAGACCCAATGGAATAAACATATAATTGTATAGACCATACCTTATCCTGATGGTTTTACAAGGTATATCTGATGATCTAGCGGGGAACTGATGATAAAAGAACCTCAAGTCAATAATCATGAACACTCGGGCTCCTCGAAGCTGATCAAAGAGATCAGAAATCATAGGTAAGGAATTTTGGTTCTTGACCGTCAACTGGTTCAACTTCCGATAATTCACACAAAGTCTGAGGGTACAGTCTGCCTTTTTCTCAAGCAGAACAGGTGAATCCCAATGAGAAGTACTGGATCTGATGAAACCCTTTGTCTGCAACTCCTTTAATTGCCTCTTGAGCTCCTGCAACTCAGGAGTAGCTGTCCTATAATGTCTAATGGACATCAGTGCCACTCTTGGAACGATCTCAATAGAAAATTCAACCGCACGCTCCGAAGGAAAACATAAAAAGTCCTCCTGAAATAAAAACCTGAAACGATCCACCCCTAGAGGAAAGTTTTACTATGAAGCCCTATGGTGATCCAGATAATGACTAGAAATCTAGGATATAACTGCTTCCAACCCATGATGCTCTAGACCCACTCTGCTCACCCGGACATCCCACTCACACTTATGAATAAAAGATTCACCCTCTGGTGATATGAAACTCACCCTGTGACAATAACAATCGACTAATGCCATGAACGGAACTAATCAGTCCATAACGTGGATGAAATCATAGCCTGTCATCTCTAGGACATAGATATCTCATATAAAGTGTTAACTCACCACTTCTAGATGGAACTCCTTGTACTGACGTACACTAGACATCCTAGTCCCCAACGTTGTGTCTAGAGTCAATGTATCGGTAGAGGAAAAGATACAGATCCCAAGGCTCTCCACAACAACAAAAGAGATAAATTTATTGGAATCCCCTGTATCAAAAAGAGCAGAAGATAAAACTGAGGCTACTAAGATTTCACATCCAACAATAGAGGGTTTGAGATCATGCTTCTACTAGGTATGCTCATATCAAAAACCGGACCTTTATTGCGACCGTGTGACCCTTCCTGACTGCTCTGAGTTGATCCACCTTGTTGTCACTAAGATACCAGTGGCTGACCACCACAACCTTCATTCCAACTCAGCCCAAATAACTGAAATAACTCCAGTTCCCAGACTAGTGCGAAACAGGTGGCGTTTCTCCTAAACTAGGAGTCATGGATAAACCACTGTCACCATCTTCTAGTGAGAAATACCAAAAGAAGCGTCTAAAATGACCCATTTTTCCACAATATAGGCACTCCACTGGGTCTCTTTGGCACTGCGGCCTCGTATGCTCATCCCTTTCACACTGGTAGCAGACCGCCTGACCACCTGAAGATGTGTCTCGCTGCCTTGAGTCGCCATGTGTAGACTACCTACGGCGCTTCCTGCAGTCAGCTGGTGAAGAACTACCTCTGGAAAATAGAACCACCCAGGCTTTCAGCTCCAGAATCTTTCAGATTGCACAATGCAATCAGTGCCTAGTTGATGATGGAAGTGATGGAAGTCAGCATAATGATATTCACCTGTTAGCGGATCTCCCGTCTGAGACCATCATCAAACTTCATTCCAAAGAACAACCCATATCCACCCTAGAGGGGTGTGAAATGCTGATGCTTAGTGAAATGAGAGGAATACTCCATGACAAAAATAGTACCCTGCTCCAGACTCATGAACTCTCGGGCTCGGTCAGGCCTCAGGGTCTCCGGATAGAAGTAGTCGTAAAAGACGTGCTAAAACTCATCCCATTCCATAACCTGGTGATGGCCCTCTTATGAGATCACTTCCCACCACCTCTTGGTGGAGTCTCGTAGCATGTAGGTAGCGAGAATGACCCGCCTTTCTAGAGGCATCTCCAGATCCTTGAAGATCGTCAGCATGGATTCTAGAGATGACTTTGCAGCCTGCAGTCCTCCTTCCCCTGAAAAAGAGGGAGGATTCTCCTACTAGAAAACCTGCATCAAGTCTTCCATAGATGTGGCAGAAGGCGGAGCTCCCTGGAATGTCTGCATCATCCACAAAATTCCCACCCTAAACTGTGCATCCACTCCTATGTAAGGTATAATGGCTGGTGCCATGTCTGGAACAACTGGAGGATCTGCGAGATATCCCTGATCATCGATATTCGATGTCTGGTCACCGCTTGGAAACTAGAATACATCCGAAAGATGTCTCGGTACCATGACTCTGTGAGTTCAAATTCCCAATTAATATCACATTATCAAAGACTGAAAAGTAGGATGGTAAGAAATAAATAGGGGAATAGAACATTCAAAATTTACAAAACATGACTACACGACATGTATAATGACTACACGACGTGTTCCCTTAATTAATTTACAATGGCATGTACTTTTTCAAAAACTGGTCGTGTAACATCCCAAACACACAGTGGGTACCCGAATCCTCTTCCCCTTCACGATTCCTTCTACACAGTTAAGAAGCATGGATCTATTAAGATAAAACTTCATGGTGTGTTCAAGGTAGACACGATGTGTACTCAACCAGCCTCACCTGGACTGTGTTGTTATTGACATGGCCTGACAAGCGGCTCGAACCACATGGTGTGTTCCTGGTAGACACGTCATGTACGCGAAAGGATAACACCGACCCGTGTTGTCTGTGACACGGCTGGGTAGCTGGGTAAGACTAAACGACGTGTTCAAGCTGGACACGGTGTGTATAAGAGGAGACTCAACCAACCATGTTGTTAAATACATGGCCAAACTCCTAGGATTACCCTACAGGGCCTGTAGAACTGGTACACGGCGTGTTCCCACAACATTTTCCAAATCCCATGTCTCTTCCCAAACGGCCTATGACACAGTTAGAGAATACATAGCCTGTACATAAAGTACACGGTGTGTACCTAAGAAAAATTGTTTCTTCCCGAAAAGAAGAACACATGGACTGTAGTCAAAACAACATGGTGTTTATCTGGGTTTTTCTCAACAGTAAGCCTCAGAAACTACTCTGAAGCCTAGAAAACACTGAAACGGACTCTGAATGTGCCAAATTCTAATCCATGAGGGCCCATACTCCCTGCGAAGCAATGTTTGGCATCTTTAACAAGTTATAAACAAGGTAAACATGTCAATAAACCACCGAATTCCGGTCCATGAGGGCCCATAACAACTCAATAACCAAATTTTGCATTCATTCAGGTAAATTCTTACACAATCAATGCTCTAACAAGAAGAAGATATTTTTATCACGACATCTATAAAAACAACATGCATACTCTACACAACATCTATCACAACAACGTGAAATTGCTAATGCATCCTAGATGACATGGCAAGAATGCATGACATGTAATTTATAACAAGTTCCTATATGATGCATGAGATGGGGTACTCTCATCTCATCGGCCTGCGACATTAATAGACCCTCAATAACATCAACGGTAATAACACAAGACATGTGAATCACTCAAGGTGAAATCCAATCAACTGTAATAATTGCAAAACCAGAAAAATTGCAATTAAATGAGGTAGATTGGGTTGTCCCAGTATAGGGGTTAGCTACTCTCGTGCACAACTTATTACCAAGTACCTATTACATCTTATCCCTGGATAAAGGCTTCGAACAATAATTCATGATAAATTAATTCCTCTGATATCCCTTTATAACTTCTCAGTTCTGGAAGCCACCCAGTGGCACCCCGTAACTGGTTGGTAACATGGCCTGAAGCACATTTCCCGAAACTCCAGAGGCTACTGACTAGCAGCGAAGGCCTTGGGTGTGTTAATTGGGAAACTATGATTCTTTTTTTTAGATTAACAAAGTATAAGATAAAGAAATATACAATAGAATAAGAAGTAAATATCCAATAACATTAAACAACAGATGACTTGTAAAGAAACAACTGGAGAAATATATATATAAATGATGCACGACAGATATATGTCTAGGAAAACAGCCAAACAAGTCACAATGCATAATACAGTACTAAACCAAGGTAGAAAATGAAAATAGAGGAGCACCTCCTCTGCATTGCAAGAATCGGTTTGGTATCATGCTCACCAGATCCAATACAATCAAGCACCTGAAGTCGATGGGAACCTTCCCTTGTATATACCTGCTACAATATAATTTGTTTGGGCCCAAAAGCATGACCCAGATAGGGTGTGATACTAATTACAGTAGACAACCACCCGAAGATCTGTGCCTAATAGTCAATGAATATATGGTAGGTAAAATTACAAAAAAAAAGTAAACAAGAATGTACCCAACAACAAACAATAAACAATTTATAGCATTGAAATTTACAAACAAGTAAGCAGCCACTCAATAAAGTTGAACAAAAAGGTAACCCTATGGGTATTTCTCACAGCCTAACCCTTATGGTTCAACCTTCAAGTACTAGAAACCCAATGGGAGGTACACACAGTCTCACCCCTATGGTTTAGCAAAATAATATACTCTCTAGAGAAACACTCACCGTCAATTCCCCCTATAGTCTCGTATCGTACTAAAGGTGCTCTAGGGAAGCACCCAATGCCTCATTCCCCATGTGGCCTATGTTTAGGATCTATAGACACTATGAGGATGCACTCAAAGTCAATTCCCCCAGTGGTCTCACATCGTATTATAGAGACACTCTAGAGAATCCCTTACGTCCATTCTCTCTATGGCCTACTACACTAGGTTCTCATTGCCATGTGTAAATTCAGCAAGTATTGCATCACATAATGGCCAAACTGAACCTCATGAACAAATTGTCTAAAAGTCTACAACATATCAGCAAGTCAAAAAAAGATCACTCCATCCTAAAATACTAGAAAAGGAAACTGGAAAAAGCCTAACAGGAAAAACTAGACCAAACAATCATAAACAGGAGAAACATGCAAGGGAAATGCATCCAAAGCACAAAAAATTATCCTATTCACAAAAAATATCATCTACATAGGCATACAAGAAAAATAGGTAGACAATAGGTCCAAAACGGTAAACATGCAATACTCCGTTTAAGGGTATTGGTGGAATTTGAACATAATAATCAAGGAATTTTTATATAAAGGAAGAAACCACCGACATTGATGTTAAGAGATCAATATACTTGAACCATAAGGCTTGAATCGCCTTATAATGTTGAAGAAATACAAAACTCTTAAGAAGATCAACCCATGATAACTTGCAAGAGAGAAGTAATTGGGAAATGATGCTCTAGGAGAAGAGTGAACTCACTGCTACAATTCCAATGCACTCACTAGTGTTCGATTCGGAGAACGGATGGTGTTTTGGTGGCTCGACAAAGATTCATGGCTGCTCTGCACTCTCGATTGAAAAGGGCCTAAAAGAAGTCGATTCTGGTGATTAGATGCGACCCAGGTGTATTTAATGAAAAAAGTACATGGAATGTACTTTTTGAGTACACAACATATACTCACCTTTTCAGGACTCTGCTTTAGGGGGGCTCCATGTCACCCCTACATGGCCGTGTGTGTGGCCATGACACAGCCAGCACCTAGCCCCTAGCAGCATCGCAGAAAATGGAATGTACTTATAATGTACATGGCATGTAATTTAAAAATTTCCAGGTTTTCTTCTTTTCCTCAAAAATGACCAGAAAAGGAAAAACATACCTATATAAAGATCTGGGTTCTTACATAGTATTTATATGGTATATAGGGAAATGTTTATTTTGGGACTTGACCGTTCTATAATCAATGGTCAAATATGACTAATAGTCAATTTCACAATTGAAAAATATACCCCTTTTTAATAATTCAACAATTAAAATTACTATTTATATGTAGTAATCAAATAGAATAATTGATTGATAAATGTTAATCTATGAACTCAATTAGTAGAGTTATTGCCTTTGAATCCCATTTATCTGAACACGGTAGGGGTAGGGTAACTGGGGTTTGCACTTGACCACGCCCAGGACAACCATCAAAAAGTGAATCTTGAATGAAAGAACCAAACAGTGATCAAATTATTAGACATGAAAACTTGATCGACGTTATATGATCCACCCTATGAATCTACTACCATCACACAAATCAACCATAAGGCAAAGGGATGAGTAATAATGGGTAATGTGTCTAACTAATAGATTATTAAAGTGTAATTTCATTTAAAAAAAATAAAATGGATATTACATCAATTACATTTTAGGAATATTTTTTCCTAATATAATAAATTATTAATAGATATAAGTTTAATAAAATGAATTTATTAGGAAAATATAACATAATTGTGCTTTAATAGTAACTGTAGAAAATTTTCTAATAAAAACACATATTTTGAATTACATTTGTTTTAATGTTTTTTTAATACTCACTTATCTATATATAATTTATAAATTAATTTCATACAGTTCTACTAAAAGTTATATAAAAATATAAAAAAATATCCCAAAAAGCTACTATTTTGTAAAAATAATGAATTTTATGTTTAAAAATTAATTTTAATTAATTTATAATACCATTCTATAAAAAATTAACTCCTCAGGTCGAAATTTGGTTATGCTTAATTTATGTTAATTTAATAAATTTTTTTTCATGAATAATAAAAATAAAACTTTGAATTTCAGAATATTTTATGCCATTATATTTCTAACATAATGACGTCAAAATTAATTATACAAATTCCATGATCTATATTATATTGTTTTATTAATATTATGTATTCTAATATATTTTAATTAATTTCAAAACCCATGTGTTACATTCAAAAATCTAAAATGGAAAAGATGAATTTAAATTATTTATTTTGTGAAAAAATTATGTTTCTATGTGTAAAGGGATATTAAAAATGACATTCAGTATTGGTGGATTAAAATACGTATAATTGTTAATAAAATGGTGGAAATCATGTGAAATACTAATGGGTAAAAAATATATTTTTAATTTCCCCCAACCTAGATTTCCAAGATCTTTTTGAGTAAATTATTAATGAATTTATCCACTTTTTCTATAAATTACCACACATTTCACTATATCCCATCAGTCCTAATACATCATATAGGATATAATGTGATTTTCTTCCCATGTATCCCCCCTCCATGGTTTTCTCAATCCACTAGGGTTTCATACTCATGCTTTAGGAACAACTCTTCAAGGTAAGGTAAATATCCATTTTCTCTCTCCATTCAAGTTCCTTTCTATGTAAAATGTATTATAATTTCTAATACATCTTCTTTTTGTCCACATTATATTATCCCATTACTATAATAATATTGTTTTATCAAGGGGTACCTTATTCCTCCATCATTTTACCCTTTTCAAAACCTAGTTTTCCATCTGTCATGCTTCCAATTTTACATCTCAAATGTCTCTATTTTACTTGAGAAATTACAATTTTTCTTATTCTATTCAATACACACCACACATACTTTTTCATGCATATTTTACTAGTTGTAATAATTTTTTTTATTAGGATATTTCAATAAATGTAATGCACATTTCCTTTTTGTGTGTCATACTTGACGTAATGATGATGTCTTTTAGTAGTTTTCTACATCAAGATTTTGATAAAAAACCCATAATTTATTCTATATAATATATTGATGAAAATATTTATTATGATAAATTTCTCCCATTATAAATAAAAAAATTGAACTATGAACCGTGATCATGATCTAATGCATTGGGAAATACATTTAATATATAGAGATAACATGTTTTATGAAACCTTATGAATTTCATTGGTAATTTTTATTTATGACACATTGGTGGTAAAACATGGAGATATGATTATGAATGTATCATTTAAATGGTATATCCACATTTATATATTATTATTAATTTTATTATTATGATACTTCAATTATTGATGCCTTGTTCTTATGCCTCATGTTCTCATTTATATGTCTCCTTCTAACATACTTTTTGTATACATTTTTTATTCTATTACTATGATGTATTTTCACCCCTTAACATTGAATTATGTTTCCAGGATATGAGATTCAATAAAAGTAACCTAGGTGAGAACGCATTATGATGAATTTCATGTTTATTAAGAAAATGTTTTTAAATTCATTATGTATCTTATTTCAAAAAAAAAAAAACATTAAGATACCCTTTGTTTTGTCACAAGTGATGAAAATTTATATAATAAAAATGAGGGATACAATAGTCGTTATTAGAGGAAGATATAGTCATCTGTGGATACTTGAACATGAAATCATTATGATGAACCCTATGAATGAGACTAAATATAGAAAAACATCTGGTTATTTTAGTATATATTAAATATATTCTATTCAATGAAATACATCCCCATTTAGATACTTTAAGTGGAGGTGTCTATGTCACAGATGTACCTAGGGGTAATGCATGAATGCACCACATTGAGCATGGCTCAATTGGGAAAGGGTGCACGACAGTTGGCTATAATGCACACCTGGTAAAACACTCCTACTATACTTTTTTGGTTAATCACATTACATATTTGCAATAGAAATATGGATATATAGAAAATTTAAATATAGAAGAATAATAACATATTTATTCATGATGTTCTATCACCAAAAATCAGGTTAGAATAATAAAATTATGACAAGTAACATGTTGCTCAATATGGTTTTATTCATATAGAAAAATTGTGGGAAATATGATGAACCAAGTAAATTATGAGTAGAATAGATGATACACTGATTGGATTTTGATGGAAGAAATAGTGGAATAATTTATGAAGATGATGAATCATCTATCTCATTTTCATAACAAAAACAATAATCAAGATGATCGACCATATTCACCTCAAAGAGAAAAATATTTTTTTGAGTCCATTATGTGTCAATAAAGACCCTAAATTGGTGGATGTACTGAACACTTGAATTTTGATTTATGGATTATGTAAATAGAATATATATTTTCTATATTCCATTATTTAGAGCTTGATAATTTCACCCGCGTAGTATACCACCTAGAAAGAGAAACATATCATTGGGTGGAAATAGATTAAAGACATATACACAATTAGGGAGATCAAATATATAGAGTGGGAAGAGATTTGAGGGAATATTTTTCAATAATCATTTCTCCTGTTTTATGTGAACAAATATAGAGAAGGAATTATATAAATTGATACATAATGAAAATGAATTAGGGGGACTTTCTGAGATGAACATTAGAAAACGTTCTCGATACACCAATAGATTTGTTATGGATCCTAAGAGAATGATTGATAGATATTTCTATAAAATAAATCCCCATCTATGGGGGAATCATAAAATAGTGACTAGAAATGTTGTTAGGTGATAGTGTGGACTTCTATGAAGATTTTGATAGAGTTTGTAGAGACTCAGTTGTGACATATATTGAATGAGAATAATAGAAGAATGGATCCAAACTCAATGGTGAATTCTGATCATATAGAAGGATGAAATAATGATTATCTTCCTATATATAGAAAATTACGCAAGTGGAATTTATGGAACTGCATAATTGTGAATGGAAACTAATACAAGTGAGGAATATATGGGAATACGGAACAGTATTTTTAAGGTGTGATGAAGCCCCAACATCTCAACACTAATTGAAAAGGGATGATGGTGAATTCAAAGCAAAAATTTTAGTGCTTTGAGTGTTAATAACATAGTAAATTTACCATTCAATGTTCAAAATAGAAGATAATAGAGGGAAACTACAATTAAATTTAGCATAGGAAAAAGGAGAATGGTACTGTGTATTCTAAAAAGATAGTGAAAGTGGATACAATAGATGATGTGTTGTTATGTACAATAATTGTTATATTAATTATAGAATGTGAATTGTTTGAATAAAGTTATAGGCCTTCGATAATGTTAATTATGTTAGAAATTAATATATAATTAATCCCTTATATTCTATAAGTAGAGTTATATGTCAAGACTCATTGAGAGATTATAATAGCATCAAAAGTATATATAACCTCTAGTGTTATCTTTGGTGTGTAAAATATCATCCCTAATCTAGTAGCCATTACCATGGTGGAATTATACATTATTATATGGTTATACCAGATCTCAAATTATAATATTAAGAACAATAATAGATTTAATGAAAATTTTAGTACCATTGAATGTACAAACTATAGTTATTATTAAATTGGAGATATCCCATCCGACTATTTTTATAAATGAAACTCACATACCCATCATATCTGGATCTAATATGTTATCAAATACCTCATATATAATGTAAAATACAGAGTTAGAGGAAATAAAGGAAAATAATAAAGATCTTTTGGAGAATATATTTTTTCAACCTTTTGTATCTTTATAGGTAGACCCTGTTATATTTTTAAAGAATATGGATGGATCAATGCAGTTATGCATTGATTTTAGAGAACATAATAAAATAAATCTATAGAAAAAGTCCCTTATCCCAAAGATTATTTAATTATTTAATTAACATTGTGGGGATCAACTATTCTTTAAATGTATTCATTGAAGTGGGTATAATAAATTGTTGTTGAATAAATAAGATATTCCAAATACGTCCATTTAAACAACATATGGGCATTACAAGTTTTTTGTTACAAATATCACCTTGACTACTACTCTCACTGTATTTATGAATTTTATGAATATAGTCTTCAAGTACCACCTTGATTAAATTGTGATATTTTTCATTAATGATATTCAGATATGATTCAAAATTCATGAAGATCATGAAGATCATCTACATTTATATTGAAATCTCTAAGGAAGGAGAATATACTTAAAAAATGTCTATTTTCATTGCATAATGTTACATTATTAGGGAATTTTTTAACCAATGGAGGAATCTATGATGGCCTTATGATGAAAAAAGCCTATAGAGGGGTGTCGTCATCCTATAATAGTAAATGTGATTCAAACATTACTTGGTTTAAAATGATATTTTAGGAGATTTTTTAATTTGTTTTAAAAAATTATATTATAATATTCATGTTAATCTGAAAATGGGATAATTTAATCTAGGAAAAAGTGTGTGAAGATTGTTTCCATGAAATAAATATGAAATTTGTTTCTATAACCATGATAAAGGTTCCCTATATTGGACAATGATTTTTTATTTATATTGTTGAATTTCTGAAAGGGAATGGGCGTGTCCTCTTAAAAAATGAATAGGCTATTTCTCATGAATCTAGATACTTAAATCCCCATGAAGAAAATTATCCTGTTCATGACCTAGAGTTATATGTTGTTATTATTTATCTGAAATTGAGCCACTATATTTATGGGAAAAAATATGATATATACAAAGACTACAAAAATTTGAAGTATATATTCACTAAAGCCTAATTGGTCATGAAACAAATGGGATGGTTGGAACATCCCATTAACAACTACTATTCACATCATTATCACCCTAAAATAGAAAATAATGTGACTAAAGAATTATGTATGAAATACCCTATTGTGAAAAAAATGATGAATATTCAAGGAGATTCATTGATGAGGGAACAACTATTTTTTAAATTGGAAATTGTAAGGTAATTGAAATCTTTAACCTAATCCCAAATGAATTCTCAACCATAATTATAATAAAACATCAGGAGATCCCAAATAGAATCTCAATTGATACAAAATAAGAATTTTTTTAGGAATAGTGAATAGTTTCTAAAGAACAATAATGATCGAGAATGTGTTTTGAAATTTTTTACAATTTAATGTTTCTCAGATATTTTGGACATTAAAATAGAAATGATGTATGAAGCTCATATATATACATAATATATACATCATAGAAGTACTAAAATGTATATGGACCTTAATGATCATTATTAGTGGGATAATATTAAATGGGAGATTGTGGAACACACTATAACGTGCTTGGTGCATCAAGAAGTGGAGGTAGAGAGAAACCAACCTAAAATGGTATTGTTACCACTACCCATACCAATATTAAAGTAGGAAAATAACACTATGGACATAATCACTGGTCTCATACGAACATCCAATGTAATCAATGAGATATGGGTTATAGTTGATCAAATCACCAATGCTAACCTTTTCATCCCTATTATTAAATATTTTTCCCATGTCCAAATTGGCATGAAATACATAAAGGATGTGTTGAGGTTTTATGAGTTACACATTCAATCATTTCTGATCACAATGCATGGTTCAAATCTAATGTATGTTGATGTATTCATCATTATTTGAATACTGAATTGAATTTCAATATCAGATATCACTGCCAATATAATGGCTTGTTTGAATGGATTACAAATTATTTAAAGGAGATGCTGAGAACATGCTAAATGGAAATTAATGATGCACATGATCATCACCTACCATATGTTTAGTTCTCAAACAACAACATATTCCACTTGATTATTAAAATATAACAATATGATGTAATATATGGAAAGATATGCAAAACTCCTTCATTTTGGGGTTAAAGCTATTGAGAAGAAGCTTCTTGGGCCTGATCTAGTCCAAGAGATGACAGAAAAGGATCTTTCCATCTAGAAAACATTTAACGTATACTTTGTGGTGGAAGAATATCTATGCTAACAAATATATATTTTACATGGATTTTATTGTTTGAGACAATGTTTTTTTGTATATCACCATGGAAGAGAATCATTTTATTTTGAATTAAAGGTATTCTTAACACTAGATACATTTTCCCCTTTGAAATCCATGATCACATAGGAGTAGTGGCCTATTAGATAAAACATAAAATAAATAATTCTCATGTTTGGGATGTATTCCAAATACCTCTATCGAGGAATTAATTACCTAATCAATCACATGTACTAAATTCAGAAGAGGTACAATTGGAACAATACCTATATTTTGAGGAGCATCCAATTAAGATCTTAGACCATAGCGATAATGTTATATGTAGGAAGACTACCAACCTTTTGAATGTGCTATCAAGGAACTATAAATATGAATATGAAAAATGGCATCTGCGGGAGACAAAGAAGTAGAGTTACCATCAACATTTTTCAACTGATAAAATGACTTGTAATTTTGAAAATAAAATTTCATTAGGGGGAAGAATGTTATGGCCCAATTTATTTAAATGATGTTTTTTATTAAATAAATTCTATTATTTATTATATAATATTATAAAAATAAATTGAAACCCCAAAAAATTATCCCATTAACAATGATCATAACATTAGTCAGTTTTGAAACCAATTAAAATGCTAAACATTACAACTGCATAAAAAATTTAAAATGAAGCATATCAAATGGGAAAATATAGATAAACCCAATATACATGATTCATCACACCCAAAACCAACATTATATAAACGAAATATTATAGTATAACACCCAATATATATATATATTAAAATTAAGAAATTAAAATATACCCTTATGAAGAAGTATCAGTGAATTTTTATTTATAGAATGATGTTGTATTTATAGTGTATAAATGGAAATGGTATTCTTGGTATTTGTCTATTATATAATAATTATTACACTATGAACACTATTAAACATAATTGTTGGGTACAATAGCATATTTTGTAGTTTCTCCATTATAATTAGTGTTTATAACTAGAAATAACAAAGGATAATTGATGCAGAAAGGTAAATTGATTTTCTCAACCTATAAAGTCGTTAATTTTGAAGATTGTTTATCAAAATTTTGGAGTGAGTTAGAATTACAGGGGTTTTCCCATAACCTATCCAAAGATGAGATTCAATGGGTGAATATGAAAAGAACTTTTCTATCGGAGAAGATTAAGTTAGTGGGGATTTCCACTCGTTCAATGATATACATGCCCGCCAAATGAACTACCACCATTTTACACCTCGACCTTAGGGAATATGAATGCGTAATAAAGTTTTACATTTATAAGGCTTATATTTATAAATTTTATTTCTAAATATATAATTATATTGGTTATTATATCAATTCTTCTTTAATGATTGTTTTCTTAGTAAAATATTTGTTTAATTTAGAATATTGTGAAAATTTGATATTCAGACGAAAATAAAATGTTATTATAGTTTTCTAGAAAACATTTTCAATTTTCTAATAAATGATGGTATTATGAATAAATTTTTTCAATAAATTTTTTTTTAAATATTATTATGTAAATATAAATGATTAAACAATTCCATAAAAACAAATGTTATTTTTTATTATTGCTAAAAATTAGACTCTTTGATAATATTATTTAAATAAGTAAGGAATTTTATATTTAAAATAATAATGTTAAAATTATGTTAGAGTGAATTTATGAAAATTTTCAAAACTAATTTTTATCTATGAATATTAATAATTCAGTTTTTGGTTTAATTCTTATTTGATGACATCAAATTTATATCAAAACAATTTAACAATTAAATAATACATATCCATGAACTAAACTTTGTTATTCTATTAATAATATGTATTTTAATAAATTTTAATCGATTTCCATCAATATATGTCACATTAAAATATCAAAAATAGAAAATTTTATTATAAAAGCGTTATTTTGTGAAAAAATTAACTTTCTATGTCCAAAGGGATATTAAATATCTATTTTAGGTTATAGAGGATTAAAATATAATAATATGTTTCTTGAATTTTTTAAAAAAATACCAGTAAAAATGGTTATAACATTTGTTTTTCATTTTAAAAAATCGAGATTTCTATGACCTGCATTTAAGAAATATTAAACCATTCCTCCACTTTTTCATTAAATACCCACCCATGTCACCATTTTACTTCACTCCCAATCCATATTCCATGAACTTCTGGTGATATTTCATCTCCATAAGTCCCCTGAGGTTTCTTCATTCCCCCAAGGTCCATCCTTATGTTTTAGTATATATATTCATGTTAAGTAAATCTTATCATCTCATTCCATTCAGGTTAACTTTAAAGTGTAATTTAATCAGATTTCTAAACTAATTCCTTCTGGTCAAATTTATATTATCCCATTACGTAAAATATTTTATTTTATTAATTTTGTTTCTTTTTTAACCTTCATTATACTGTTTTAAATAACCATGTTTATACCAGTTATTATGGAGATTTTACTTCTCAAATTTATCTCTTCAAATTATGAAATTATAAATTATATTGTTTTATTGAATTCAAAAAACCTATAATATTTCATTGTTTATTAGAAAACATGTAAAATAGATTTATTAATTTTTATATTTACATAAATGAAACCCACATTTCCTTTTCATTGGTTAAAAAGACCTAATAATCACGGCATTAAGCACTTTTTCACACCATGATTTGGATAAGAATTCAATTCCTATTCTAAATGGTTTTTAAATGAAAGGATTTATTATAATATATATATGGAAACAATTAATGATTACATATTACGGGATCTACCTGATAGTACTCTAATTCAGTAGGTTAGAATTCAACCTCTAGAGATATCATTTTTTATGATGACATGGTGAATGAACATTGTAGTTTTCATTTATGAAACCATTGGTAATAACTATTGGTTATGTGCTTATAAATGTATAAATCTTAATATTTTCACTATATTTTGGTGTTAGGATTCATTTTCAAAAGGGATTTCTGACTTCCACTATTAATAGATACTCATAAGGGTTCACACATCCATAACTGAGTATGGACCCTCCTTCTAAAGGCAAGTGGTCCTTTCATGTTTCATACCAAAAAATGCGTAAAAACATACATTGGTTGAGTGAATGGGAGGATAGTGTAATCAAACCCTTTTGGGGGATATTATATCATTTTCCAAGAACTCATTAATGTTTTATTATATGTACATAAATATATTATTCTTCCTTATATAGAAATGGTTACCCTAACAAAATGGTTTGGGGGTAGAATCCATTTATTTATAGAGGGGGGTTATATTGATATGTCTATATTTATGTATCTGATTTTATTTTTGTACATTCTATTATTAAATATAAATGGTTATCATCTTATGTTTTGTGTCTATAAAACATGGCACACTAGAGTCTACTCCCTTCTAGGGAGGCGATTAATATTTCAGGGATAAGATTGAACTTTTGTGTGGCATACTACTAGTTACGTTTATAATAAGATTAAAAAAAGAGTATGTTGATCCTTTGTAGTGTAATTTCAGGAGGAAAGAACATATATGAGGGCTATTGGGAACAGGTTTTTGAGCTCAAACGTTGAGATTTTTTGCAACATATTATGTTTATAATAGGAATCAGAGTCACCATAGTTCGATCACACCCTTTTGACTTACCCTCTGGTAGAAACTCATATATAGGGGTAGTCATATCGTGCAACTGAATGGGGATTACATAATGAGATTTCCATGAATGGGGGACTTCCTAATGAAAATTAAATGATTATTGAAATACACTACCCCCACGTGATCCATGCTCGGTGTTAGAATAATGGGATAGAAAATAACCACCAACATCGCATATGGATATAGGAATTTTGTAATGGAGAGGAATATATCGGGTGTTTGATATAGATCTTGAGCATTTGGAAGGAAATATATTTGTCCTAGTTAAAAAAGGGATCATAATATTTATAGATTAATTTGAACCCTATTCCATTAAGGGATGTAAATTATTGATAAACCCATTGGAGAGATTGAGTCCCAAGGGTTAACATGTATGTGACATGGTGTAACATATACTAAGGTAAATTTCCATGAGTGATTGGGGATTTGGAAAGAGTCTTATACATATTGTATATAGTATGAATCAGAGTATTTATAGTTTAGTTCGTGGGTATGCCCAAATATATCAATAGGTTAATGTTATCATCTCTTGGGGTGTATACCTCACATGTCTTGTCGATCTTCCCGATGTGTGTGAGGTAACATTTTGACATGATCGAATATATTTGAAGATTCCCAGGTTTTCAAAAGAACATGTCTGAAGACAACTGCATGTAATATTTTACATTTCAATTGGATATCACATTATATGGATGGCATGTTTTGGAGGATGTCACATGATCAATGCAATCTTTTCTAGGGGACATTTCTTGGTCAGGCTTGAGATATAATGAGTCCTCTATGAGGCTTGTTGACATTCTTAAATTGTATCAAAATACCCAGATGACATGGATGAAGGGAACTTATATACGAAATTGGCATGTTTGGAGGGTATATCAAAATATGGATGACATGTCAAGAGGTAATCACATGACCTTAATTATATTCTATAATAGAATACCATGACATGGTAGACATGCACAGAGGGTATCAAATGACATGGATGACATGCACGGAGGGTTACATAGGACTAGGTTCACATGATCAGGGGGCTTCACAATAAATTCATGATATTTATTGATACTTTCACATGTCATTGGATACATGTCCAATAGATTTCGTTGAACCTTCATGACATTCCAATATAGTGTCACAAGAAATATTAGACACACCTAGAGGACATCATTTGATGTAGATGACATTTTCAAATGGAGCCATATGACATGGGAGTCATTTTGTAGTGTTATCAAATGAACTACGGTGATAATGATAACAAATCATGATTACAGTATCTATCATCACATAATTATTCTTCAATTTCAAGTCCATAATGCATGTGTTCCCCATGAGTTTTCAATCATTAGTTAGGTTTGATTTTGATTTTCCTAGTTGACATGTGTAAATTTCTTCCCATAATCAATAAGATAGGTTAGAATCTCATCATGTTTTCTATATATTAATCACATGAATAACATATTCACGTGACACAATCCCTTAAAATCTTCCCCATATTTTACATGGTAAAAGACCCTTACGGTCATGGGGATTTCGACACCAAGAAGATATCACTGGCACTCTATTGTAGTAGCATTAATCCCCATATATATGTATCTTAGGCTTATGGGAAGCATTTATAGTCCTCACCTATTTTTTAATATCTCACTTAGCATAGTGCATGTCATGCCAAAATATTCTGTAATAGGAGGATGGATATTTTTTGTCAGAATCATCAGAAGATCCTACCATTGGTCATCCAAGGTGTCTCATGATAATAAACATCCTGGATAATTTTCATCCATTACCATGTTTTTTGGACACTGGTATATCAAATTTATTATCCATAATCATTTTAACATGTGATAAATCCTTAAAAAGATCTAGAATACATGTCTTCTAGTCTTCATGATATTAGGAAACCCTTGTAAATGCTATTGTTTCATCAAAGATAACTTACCTCGGGTCATATTCAATAATATTCTATCTTATCGATGTCCTATCCCGAGATCAAGAAATTTTGAGAAAGGGAACTCTATGGGATTATGAAAACATATCAGATGTTCCTAATGTTATATAAGGTACATAACCACCTTCGAATGAAGATCAAAATATGTTCACATTAGTGAGAATATTAAACATTTTCTTATTTTATTTCCTTCATTATTTTAAATTGATAGTTGATCTCATTCCATCATGCAATTTTGTTCATTTAAAATCACTATGCATGTCTATGATTCATCATAGGACCAATACATGATCACATGATGATGTGAAATGATTTTCTTGGAAAATCCATTTTATTGTTTGTCGATCCATATGGGATTCACCTAATTTAATGGACATGTTCGAGTTCATTTGAAAAATGAAGATGACATACAAATATGAACTTACACTACAAGATGGGAATTACATTATGGGATCGATGAGGTATTTTTCATTTCACAATCACATCATATAAATATCAACATAACTCTCCTTAATTTTTGGATTTCCCATTTTTTCATCTTTATTATAAAGGGGTTTTCAGATGATTAAATGACATATATCAGTTAAAATGACACATGACTAGATGAAAACATTTGGAAGCCTCCACTTGATAATCCGTTTTTTAGGATGACTAAGAAATAACATGAGGGATTGTTAATGGGGATTCTAGTGATCACATGAAAATCATGAACTGTGCATGACCAATCACATGATATTCTGATGATCATCCAGTCATGAGTCTTTAAAGTAGTTACATGATCAACATGAATCAGATGCATCCCATTCCATTGTATTGTGGGAAAAAATTATAACCATTCATAGGTATTTCATCTACTCTAGACTGTTCTATGCTCTCTTTTAGTGTCAAAAAATCCCACCCCCTCAAGAGTAATGCACATAAAAATAATTACTTGGTTCTTCATAGATTATATTCTGAACTCAGTCTTTGGGGAATACATAGACCAATGTGTTGGGAAACGTTTTCTATTCCATGGAATCATTATTATTATATGATGGAATGTATAAATAACCTAGTGTGTGGTTTATTATTTCCCCAGTATATATGAATTTATAGAAATATTCAGATTCCTCTCATTTCTTGTGTCATTTGTCTGTCCTTGTTGTAAGATATATTCTTAAATAAAAATTTACAACATTCAATTCCTAGATCTAGTTCACCATATATTTCTACAAGATTGAATCACATTACTATTTTTGGGGACTCATATGTGAATCTCTCCATGTGGTCTTAATTTCGACAATTCATTTTCATGTTACCCGCGAAACAATTCTTAGTAATGGATTGAACCTCGATTCAGGTGCCCGAGTGTATGGATACCTTTAAGGGATCACATGAGTTGCTAGTTTGGTCACGTGATCACTAAGTAAATATGGGGTTCTCATGACAATCTAGGGGTCACATGATCCTAAGTCTCATAATTTATTATGAGATTGAGAGTTAAATTATTGGATATGCGATTCATAGGGTCTACATGGGTTAATTAGTTTCTATGATCCATTTCCATTGATGAATTCAAAAATTCATTTATGATTCTTGTGATTCATATAATGCTTCCAGAGTCAAGCATCACATTTGGACCGATTTATCACTCATCTATGATGACCTTCTTGACTTTTCTATAGATGTAATATAGTTTTCATAAATACTCCAACATAGCCAACCCTATGGTTTTAGTTGATTGGAATCAAACTTCCTACCCTTGGTATCATGTGCTCTCTAATAATGAGGATTTAAAGAGGCTCATATTTCTTGTACTTTAGAGATTACCCAAAACACGCCGTATTCCTCTATATGTATTCAGCCTACTAGATGATAGAGTAACTCCATAATATGACTATAATCATTCATCTTGATGGAAACCATATTACCTTAATGTTATTTAAATCCAAATCTCCATATAAATTCAATATTTTTTTGTATGGTCATAGGGTTTTTCCTATATGAAAGATAACTCTCCTAAAATACTATACAGTTGTTACTTTTCCCACTAACCAAGATCTCCATGATTTTCTAATAATTGTCTCATATGAAAATAATTGTATTATTATTTTGAGCTACAAATGGATTATACGAACTAGTTGTAACCTTTTTTATGAATATGAATTATTGATATGGGATAGGCAAAGCTACTCTAATTTCTCTGACTAGTTTCATTCAATTAATCTTTATGATCCTTCATGGGGTTTTCAATTCATTGTTTATCCTCAATCAGAATGCCATAAATATTTGATTTTACATTGGATTCCTATAAGTAATTCATTAAACATATCCAATAAAGAATTAGAATTTAGAATTTGTGATACATACAAACTGGCTCAGATATATCCTCCTGGGGAGATATATGACAACTTCCTTTCTATCATAGATATTTTGGATGACTCCCCATAAACATTAGACTTAGAATGGCACTGACATGAAAATTTGAATGATATATTAAAATATTCTAACCCAATTACTTTAATGAAAGGATAATAATCTTTCAATGTTGCAGGGGAGGTCATTCAAAAACTATACACTCTCCCAAGATCCTTTCATCGTAGGTCTATGATAGTGAATTATCTAATTAGTAAACCATTAAGGTCAAGGATTATACCACATGGGGTGACTGGGGGATACTAAAGGAATCCCCAATACATAGGATCTCGTGTTTCTTATCCATGTTCTTACATGGATTTATTTTCCTAGCTGAGTATATACTCAATAATCTGAGTTTACACAATGGTGATGGAATCTTTATTTGTATAGGTCTGGTATATTAATATAGTGGTACTGAATATTTAGAGCATCTACTCGTTCATGTTCCAAATACAACTAGTAAACATACCCTATAGGATTATAGGACCTTTTTTGTTCTTATTTAGCTGAATCGTAGTTGAATTTTTCTGTTATGAATACCAAAACACTATATTGATCACTAATTCCTCATTCCACTATAGGTTGTCGAACATTTTTATGGTTAATGAAATGAAGCAATTCACTGATCATGTTGTTGACATTCTGATTCAGTATAACAATTGAAAATTCATTCCCTATTCAATATTATCTTTGGTAAAATTGTTTCTCTCGATGAATGGGAATAAAACATATCATTTCATGATGGGGTTATCTTAGATTTTGTGGTAGAGATGTTAATTTATGAACCACAGTCCCACTATTTTGGTACTCAACAATTCAGTTTCATTCAATGAGTTTCTCATCCCACTTCAAATGGCGTGTGGGGAGAACAATGTACTAGGATTATCTACATACTTTATATTATATTTTCATGCAAAAACACAATCAATGAGTTTCTTTTTAACCTTGGTGTATCCTTTGTCCTTATAACATATGATTTATCTCTATAATGGTTGGAATAATACCCACTGGTGTGATAAGTAGATTGGTCCATTAGGTGGATATACTATGTGCCTCACCAACCCCCATTTACAAGGAAATAGTGGACTTTATTCAAGTATCCGATGAACATTTGGAAATGTGTCATCATCTTGGTGTTGAACAAACTATTAATGGGAAATTATTTATTTAATATATTTTTACTTAAATACAAGTGAGGTATAATCATCATTTTAGAGAATGGAACATAGAATTTCTTCTCAGGATTCATTATCTGCTCATCCAATAATTCCCTTTTCTAACATACCTACCCTAATAGTGATAGAGGAAAAATAATGATGTAAGATAATATAGAATCATATTCCCACCATTATCACTAAAACCAACCTTGAAATAATATTTTTACTATGGTAATTCCTTCTTCTACACATTAATGATTTGTGGGAATAATGTTTTAATCACATGCCATTATATTGAATCATGCTGCATATCAACCTGACCAAAAATAAATCTTTAATAGTAATAATGGAATATAAATTTTATATGATTAGGGATACATGACCCAGTAATTAAGGGACATGTTATGAGATATTGATTAGATACACACCACTACCTCTCAACTACACACATAGATGGACCAATTGATTATAATAGTAAAAAAATGAAGGGCGTGAAACTATTGTCTTAGACCATCATCTAGCATCATGAAAACTATTGTAGAGTAATAAGAATGTAATTCATGTGTTATCTTAAATTATTTATACTCTTTATGATATATAGGAAGAGGAGGTGGTGGATATAATGAAACTTCAACATTCTATTGATTGTTCTCTCTAGACTTGGGCTGATTTGGAAAATTTTGTCGATCTAATTTTTTGTTGCCTGATCAATTTTTCTGTTTTGATACAATACATGGAGAGTTTTATAAATGTTTATATTAAATTTTTTTCACATCTAATCATTTCATTATTTTATGAACATTATATATATCACTCAATATTTATTTCATTTTTGTTGTGCATGAAGTATCATTGATCCTATGTCACATAATTCGTAATAGATTACCATTTCTTGTATAATACCATGTGAACATAAATTCCTAGATATCAATATTTAAAGCATGAAATAATTTTCATAAATATTATTGAATTCCCACTAACATGTTATTTCTCGTTACTTTACATATTTTAGTTTTCTATAGATCTAGTTTTTTAAGATTTTAATTTGTGTAGATTATGAATGTTCAGGAGGGTGATTGCTCTAATTTTTTTCTTGAAATTAGAAAACGAAGTGATTATAGATTTATTTTATTATTTGATCAAATGATGATCCATAATATCTTACTATATCATTCCTTATATTTCTCTAATTCATTCTCAATCATTATATAAGATTAGGCTTTCTCGTTGTGGATTCTTATTTTTCTCCAGTTTCACTCTTATGAAATTTAATCATGAAATGTTCTATGCCTCATTCATTTACGAGTACTCAATATTTGAAGGATTGTATAAAGTTAATGCCTACATGGTAGAGAATCGAATTCATCCTCAGTTCCACTTTTGATGACTTCGATTGGTTGAGTATTTTTTGTCTTGTTATTGGATATTTTATGGCCCTTGATGCAATAAAAATGTTGTTTATTATTTTAGGGTATTATGGCTCAAATATTATGTTCTTATTTTTATGGTATTTGAGATCGATCATTATATTACTTATAATATACCATTATAAAATTAGCATTATAATTGTAGTTTAATTATATATTGTATGAATGTTTTCCATGCGGTTTAATTATCATTTCATAAATATTAGTTCGGTGCAGTTCAATGTCATGAGGAAATTTCGTGAAATGACATGAAGTTTAATGGATATATTCAAGTATGTGATTGATTAAGATAGAATATGAGAGTCATAAAAGAAATGGGAACAATCAAAATATGGTGCAGAGTTTCATGGCCATTTCATTAAGGCTCATGATGACTGCTGTTCCTTTCTAATATGGAGGAGATACCACTAGTTGATTGGTCAGTGATCTTATTTTTCATAATGATACTCATGATAATAGGATCCCCTCTCTTTTAAATGGGTCATAAAATACTTATGAGAATATTATTAGTTTAGGATAGGGTGTTTGAGAAAATAAGTACACATGGATAGTTTGAATATGGGTGGTGTAATTCATAACAAAATGGTTTCAATAGATGAGTATGGAATGGGGAAGAAATATCAGGGATGACCCACAACACCCTAATGTGATGAGTTCAACTGTGGTGTTTCTGGGGATCATAAGGAACCGAGTTACCTAACTAAAAGGGAAATAAATCTCTAGTTTTTGGTCTATATGGTGTTATTAAATTTATCCAACAAATTAAATTCATGTTTAATTAATGATAATATACACTCTTTTGGAAGGGATATTATGTATTAATGAAGACTCAAATTTTAGGGAATTGATGTTGCACATAGAGATAAATCCTTACATAATTTTTTATGTCTTCATAGAGATGTTAATAATCGTAGTTGAACATGGAATCCTAACTCTATGTAGTTTTTATTCAAGTGGTGTGATCCATCAAAATGATTGCAATGGAGAGTCGAATTCCTTATTCGAGTTGGTGTAATATATCTAGTGAAGTAATGTAAAGGATGTTAGATCTTCATGAATATTATATTTATGTTGAATTTAAATCATAGATCAATGTTCTTGGTTCATTAGTAATGACATGGGGAAATCATGAAAGGGGTAACATAAAAAACTCTAATATGATGAGTTCTACAACAGTAGCATTAGGTTTAATAAGGATTAAAATTATTTTTTTCTATTTATGATTAATTTAATTTTTATGGATGAAGGATTATATTTAGTAACCAAATGAAGGCATGAATATCCATTCAACGAGTCTCTTTATGTCTTTTATCCTTTTCCATGGTCCATAGAAGGTTTGGGGAGACCTAAAGAGATCAAATAATTAAGTATGGTTTGTTGAAAATATAAACTCATGATGTGTCTGAGCACTATATATATTTTCTCAATGAATGTGCATAAAAAATATATCTTCATGATGAGGTTCCCTAAGAATTTTTAGAATAGAAGTTAATTTTTTAAACATAGTCCCATTATTGGGTTCCTCACCAATTCAGTTTCATTCATTGAGTTTCTCCTCCCCCTTCAACTGGCATTCGGGGAGAACGATGTACTAGGATTATCTGTATGTTTTAGGTTATTTTTTCATTCGAAAACACAAATAATGAGATTATTTTTAATCCTGGTGTAACCCCTATCTTCATATCATATTATTAGTCTCTATAATTGTTGGAACAATACCCAGTGGTGTGATGAATCGATTGGTCCATTAGGTGGATAAACCACGTGCCTCACTAACCCCCATCAATAAAGAATCAGTGGATTTGATTCAATACTCTGATAAACCTTTGAAAACGTGTCATCATCTTGGTGTTGAATATTCTATTAAGTAGAAATAATTTATTTACTATATTTTTCCTTAAATATGAGTGAGGGTATAAATATCATTCCATGGAAGGGAACATAGAAATTCATGCCATGCTTTTTTGTCTTCTCATCCAGTCATTCAGCTTTCTAACATACCTACCCTTGTAATGATAGAGGAAAATGAATGACGTAAGATAATATAAAATCGTATTCAAACATTTATCACTAAAACAACCCTTGAATCATTTTTTACATATTGGAATTTATTCTTTTACACATTATTGATTTGTGGGAATAATGATTTAACCATATTCCATTATATGCCATAATGCTGCATATCAACCTCACCCAAAAGAAATATTAAATAATAATAATATATTATACAATTTTTATGATTATGGATACAAGGCCGATTAACTAAAGGATGTGTTAGAGTTTATTGAGTAGAGAAACACCACTACCTCTCAACTTCACACATCGATGGACCAAATGATTATAATAGTAAAAAAATGAAGGTTGTGAAACTGTTGTCGTATACCATATTCTAGAATCTTGATATCTATTTTAGACTATTCAGAGTGTAATTGAAGGGTTATCATCAATTATTGATACTATTCATGATATATTGGAAGAGGATGTGGTGGATAGAATGACACTTCATCATTCCAACGATTGTTCTCTCTATATTTGGGATGATTTGGAAAATTTGGTGGATCAAATATTGTGGTAGCTTGATAAAAAAAAATTTATTCAATCCTTGGAGAGGATTAGAAATTGGTATATATTACTCATTTTTATTCACATCTTATTATTTTATAATTCTATGTACATTACATATATCGCTCTATCATTCATTCATTGTTTTTGTGAATGAAATATCATAAATCCTATGTCACATTTTTCATAAAATATTCCCATTCCTTGTATAATACCATGTAAAACTAAATTCCTATATCTCAATATTTAAAGCATGAATTTTTTTTTATAAATATTTGTGAATTTCCACTAACATTATATTTCTCGTTACTATACATATTTCAGTTGTCTATAGATCTCATTATTTATGATTTAAGTTTTTGTAGAATATGAATGTTTTGGAGGGAAAATTCACTAAATTGATTACCTGGAATTAGAAAACCAAATGATTATAGATATCTTTTATTCTATGGTCAAATTATGATCCCTAAAATCATAAAATATCTTTTCTATATTTTTCTATTTTTTCTCAATCATTATATAAGGAAATGATTTCTCGTTGTGGATTCATATTTTTCTTTGGTTTCCCTCTTTTGAAAATTATTCCTGAGATGTTTTAGGCCTTATTCATTTATGAGTACTCAATATTGGATGGATTTTAAAAATTTATTTTCTACATGGAAGAGAATATAATTCTTCCTCGGGTCCATTTTTTATAACTTCGACTATTGGGTATTGTTGTGCTATTTATGGGTTATTTTAGGGTCCTTCAAGCTATAAAATTGTTTTTCATTATTTTAGGGTGTTATAGCTCAAAAATTCAATTATATTTTAAATGGAATTTGAGATTGAACATTACATTCGTTATAATATACCATCTAAAAATTACCATTATACATGTAGTTTAATTCGATAGAGTATGAATGTTTTCCATGAAGTTTTATTATCATTACATAAGTATGTGTTTGATGAAGTTTAATGTCAATTGGAAATGTTGTGAAAGGATATGAAGTTTAATGTATTTATTCTATTTTGTGACTGATGAAGAAAGAATATGAGATTTATAAAAGAGATGGGAATAAATATCATATAGTGATGAGTTCAATGGCCGTTTCATTAAGGCACATGATGACTGGAGTTCCTTTATTATATAGAGGATATACCACTAGTTGATTGGTCAGTGACCTTACCATTCATATTTATAGTCAAGAAAATAGGATCCCCTCTCTTTGAAATGGGACGTAAAAGATTTATGAGGATATTTTTGGTTGAGGTTAGGATGTTTGATAATATAAGTACACATGGATAGTTTGAATATGGGTGTTGTAATTCATTACCTAATGGTTTCAACTAATGAATATTGAATGGGGAAGAAATATCAGGGATGACCCAAAACAGCCTAATGTGATGAGTTCCACTGTGGTGTTACTTGGGATCACACTGAACAAAGTTACCTAACTACAAGGAAGAGATTTCTCTGGTTTTTGGGTCAGCATATCTTATTAATGTTCTCATATATATTACATTCATGTTTAATAAATGATAATATACACTCTTTTTTGAAGGGATATTAAGTATTAATAAAGTCTCAAATTTTATGGAATTGATGTTGGACATGGAGATAAAGCTTTACGGAATTTGTTATAGAATCCTATAGAGTTTTATATTCTTTTTAGAATTTTGAAGCCCTTCTTTATGTGGTTTTTATTCATGTGGTGTGATGCATCAAAATTTTTGAAATGGAGAGTCTATTTCCTTATTTGAGCTGGGGTAATTTATACAGTGACGTAATGTTAAGGATGTTGGATCTTCATGAATATTATAATTATGGAGGTTACAAATCATGGATCAATGTTATTGGTTCATGAGTAATGACATGGGGAAATCATGCATCAGTTTACACAAAAAACTCTAATATTATGAGTTCTACCACAATAACATTAGGGATAATAAGGATTAGAAATATTTTTTTCTCTATTTATAAATATTTTTTTGATGGATGAAGGATTATATTCAGTAACCAAATAAAGGCATGAATAGCCAATCAATGAGTCCCTTGATGTCTTCTATCCTTTTCCATGGTCTATAGAAGGATTGTGGAGACCTAAAGAGATCAAATAATGATGAATGGTTTGTGAAAAATGTAAGACTCACGATGGGTCTGAGAACCATATATGTTTTATCACATTTATGTGGACACCTTATCATAGTGAGGGTGTGTGAAAAACAATTACTCTAACACTTTCTTAGAGTAGGGGGTCTATCGAGAATCGATCAACATTTAATTGGGGAACAAGGTGGGACCCATGTGCTTTGTGGCTTATTTATTTACACACCACCTGTTTACTAAACATTGGAGATTAAGAGATTAGGGAATGGTGACGCCCATTTTTCTTATGTCACCTATTATACATTTTCATCTGAAAATGTTGTAAGAAACTTTACCTAGAGTACTCCAACATCTATTTCAGTATTAGATGAAAATGTTGTAAATCACTGCTTATGTTTATTTGGTTATGAGTAATGAAAAGGTAAAATCATTATGGGGAAAAACCAAATACTCAAAGGTTATAGGTTACACCATGGTGAAATCATGGAATACTATGATAAGAAAAAAATGGGCAACATGAGAGTTAGAGAGGTTTTGGGAGTGTGGGACTGTAAAGAGGCGGAAATTTCGAGGAATTTTTTTTTCATAAATACTTTGGAATTTTATGAGCCTGTGGTTTTTGACGGAACCTAATTTCGAGGCCCGGTGTGCTTGGAATCATTTTTTTATGTTTTGTTTGGGTACGTTTAGTAAACGTACGAACAGGTTTTTCTATCTTTTGAATAGGTGCTCGGAATTGAAATCATAGGACACCGATGAACTCACAGTGCCGGTATTCGCATAAGGGGACAATTACCACTGTTGCGTTTTATACAGGATGGAAGTTTAATTTGGGGATTTATCTAAAATACAATAAAATTTTGGTGATACACAATTTTATTTTAAGAGGTTGTCATTTCCTCCAAGTGAAATTTAGGGGTGGGGCCCACACCCCACATAACCTACGATGTGAGGATTTAGTGTGGTGGGCCCCACACTAACCCAAACCCTTTCACCTCCCCTCAACTCCCTTAAACTCCCCATTAACACACCCTTTATTTATTTTGGAAACACCCCTCATTAATTATAGCGGAGTCTCTCCACCTCCCTCTCATTAAGTATGCCAAAATAAATAATTAATGACATCATTAATTAATTTGTTGTGTCAACAATTCATTTGAATTTTTTTGAATTGCATGGAAATTCTATTTCATTGGGGAAGCCTTTCTATTTTTTTGCTGGTCAAGTATTTGGTGGTGGAGCCTTTGGATAATTATAGGAGAGATTCATACCTCAACAATGAAGAACATGAGGAATGATATCCTCTCGACGACCGAGGAATGAACGCGAGGCAACGCTCATGAGGAATGCCGTCATTCTTCTTCTTCCTCCGTGTCAAGGGAGGAGACGTCGTTCGTGAGGAAACATCGACTACACTTCTTCCTTGGATGCACCCCGATGTCAACAAATTGACGTCAACTTCGGATCCTTTTCCCACAACACAGACAAGCGGGCATCAAGATCAAGGTAGGGGGTTTGTATTATTTTAGGTGATTAAATTTTACTTTGTTCATCATTGAAAAACATGGTTTGCCTTCGGCCTTATGTTATCACCTAACGTAGAGGGAGCGGGCCAAAAAAACACGGCCCAACGACCCTCTGAGAGTTCTAGAGTATTTTGCGGTGTCAATTGGAGGCGATGGCGACCGTAGGAAGCAGCGGCCGTCTGCCAGCCACGTTGAGAAGAACCGAAGCCCGCATCTGCGGGGGGTTTTGCTGAAGATGAACCAGCCGGATAATGCCGGTCGGGCCGAAGGAACCAAGAATCCCCGTGGGTGCTGTGCTGTGGAATAATTGTGACCCGCAATCCGAAGGCCACTCGGCCAAAGGATAACCGACCAGACAGGGAGACCACAGTGCCGCAAGGCGGGCCGTGCTGCGGAGGACAACAGCCCGTGCTCCGCGGTCCGTTTCGACGGCGAACCGGCCGGCCGCCTGGCAAACCGACTGGCCGCCTGGCGACCGAGTTGAAGGTTGCGGCACTGCCTGGCACCGCGTGCAGAGGACAGGAGCCCGTAACCATGGTCCACTCATGCTAGAAGAGTTGGTCGGCTTCATCTGGCCGGGCTGGAGGGGTGGCACCGCTATTTTGGATACCCCCCTCCCCCTGCACCGCTCGGCCAGCTGGCCGAACCGCAGTCAGCTGCCAGGCCGGGCCGCCGGGGGCACAGACCGGGCCGCCGGTGGCCGGGCTGGGCTGCAGCTGCCGGGCTGGGATGCACCCTTCCTAGCCAAACCTAGACCAGGGTCGGGTCGACCTAGTTCGGGCCGACCCATGGCGGGTTGGGCCAGATCGGATCGGACCCAAACCCCATATTCGGACATTTTTTAGTATTTCTCCCATAACATGAGCTACAGATCTCCAATCGATGCACCGTTAGTAGCGTAGGATTTTTTGGATCGAGGTAGTCATTTCGTTGTATTACACACAAGTTTTTGGAAAAGTTTTGCAACATCCGGGTTGTTTCGGACTCGAAACCAACCGGGCCCTTAGAAAAGAAATGCTTATAACATAAGGACCATAAGTCCGATTGATGTGACATCAACTATGTTGGTTTAAATTTTGCAAACTCCACACATGATTTGGATGATATTTGAGTATGGCTGGGTTGGATTGTACCCGAAAACCAACCGGGCCCCTGGAACGAAAAACTAATAACTCTCAGATCAGGCGTCTGATTGACGCGCCGTCTATCACGTTGGGTTCCTTATGATGAGTCAGAACATAGAGATACAACAACATAGGAAAATGTGATAGTTTATGTATCGAACCCTTTGCTCAAGGAGTGGACCCTCCCAGAATCGAGCATGCTGTGTGCGGGAACCCTAGAGCTGGCTGCGATGACTACTGTACTGGAATCCGTAGTGGGTTATACATCAACGAAATTGGACTGAATCCTCCGTGGGTTCGTAAAAAATGAGACTGTATTGAATCCTCCTCGTTTTCGACAGCAACGAGATTGGACTGATTCCTCCGTGGGTGCGACAACAACGAGACTGGAAGAAATCCTCTGTGGGTTCCATAGAAACGAGACTAGACTTAATCCTCAGTGGGTTCGAAAGCAACGAGGCTGGACTGAATCCTCTTTAGGTTCAATAGAAATGAGACTGGACTGAATCCTCCATGGGTTCGACAGCAACGACATACTGTTGTTTTAGGTTTTTCCAGGTACCTGTTGTTCGACAGTGAAAGTTGATTCAGTGGCTACAACTAATCATATCTTACTCTCTTTAGGTTGTGTATAGGTGTTTGATATGAGTATTGACTTTCAATCATTATCATCGATGTGGTTGAATTCTCTCCAATGTGGAATGGGTTTTTATTGGGCATGAGAGTTGGATCCGAACTGGGATTGATGACTTAGGTATATGTATGGCCATATACCTAAGTAATGTTGGTTGATTCTTCATGATTGTATATTTTATCTATAGTTTATCCTTTGTGGATTCTGGGAGACATTCAAGGGTCTAAGAGGCCCTAATAAGTATCATATACTCACCCCTGCAGGGGCTATGCCCGCACTATGTTCTGTTGGATGCAGGTGATGGACATTACTAATCGAGGAGGAGACTTCTGTATCCAGACGGTACCGGGAGGTGGACCACATGGCGTGACGTACACATAGCAGAAGGATAGACCTGGGGTGCTGAGGAAGAAATATGTACCCACCCTTTAGGTGGGATTCCCTAATGACAACTCAGTGGTTTCTATTTTTCTTTACTGTAGTTGTACTAGATTTTCAAGAGTACTGTACTTACTATTGGGCTTGTATTTTCGACCCCTTTCCCTTTCACCATTTATTTTTCTATACAATATTTCCTAGTGATTTCTTCAGTTGCGTAGTCTATTGTGATTGTAACTTTTCTAAAAGAAATTCATTCCCCTTATAGGTATTTACGCCTTTGGTGCTACTCGCCAGACCCTGGCCTATGGAAGGTGGGCTTGGGGTAGTCAGGGCATGATCCCTGAGGAAGAGTCGTGACAAATTGGTATCAGAGGAGTCGGTTCTAGTGTAGAACTCAGGACTCTGATCATTATTTTCTATGAAGAAATAGTGTTAAGAGTATTGAGTGTGTTTTTCAGTCTAGGGAGTTCAGTGTTGGTGCGGCGACCGACTTATCCATACACTAGGACCTTGATATCTGAATTCTGACTTAGTGAACAAAAACACTTATTGCGTGGGTGTTTTCTTTTGAAAAAGTATCCTTTGTGATTTCTTTGTGTCAGCTCACTAGGTATACTGTTTAAACCATGGTGCACCTATTCATTTTTAGGATTTCCCCACGAAGGCATCCAGCTAGGGTTCCGAGTTACGTACGAGATGGTAGCCCACCGAGTGAGGTGGCCTCGGTGTAGGGCCATATCAAAATGGAGGCACCAGTGGTACCACTACCCACTGGGCCACCGATACCCCTAGCTCCAGAAGCAAAGAGTGCACATCGCGTGAGCACGTTGCATGGTTTCCTGCGATAGAGGCCTCCGAGGTTTCGAGGCGAGGTAGATTTTCAGACAGCCAGGTGCTAGATGGGGGTTGTAGCACGAGTTTTCCACATAGTTGGGACACCCAATGACTTGATGGTGTAATTAGATAATAGTCTCTTTCATGGATCAATGTAGAGGTGGTGGACCCTAATGATCTAGTATTACCATGAGGAGTCTCTCATCTCGGGAGACTTCATGGGTCTTTTCAGGGCAGAGTTTGTAACAGTGACTCTACGCCCTGTGCAGGCTCAAGACCAATTGGTTTTTCTGCAGTTCTATCAGACCGTAGCGGAGTATTTTGTAGATGGAAGTAGATAGATGACACAGAAGTCAAGCGAACTAGGCCAATTGGTGGGGGACCCCAGGATACTGGTATGGTTGTGTGTGGCACATGAGTTAGAGCCAACCATATGAAGAGTAGGTAGTGATATGGATGTGGTGAGCATGGTCACATGGCTCGAGACTACTTGACCCATCCTATAGATGAGCAGCAGGCAGTAGAGGAACCTTCCAGGTAGAGGCAGAGGTTCATCCATGGAGGTCCGTCGGGAGCGGGCGGACCTGGCAGATGAGCTGATCGACCAGCAAGTGGACAGGTGCTGGACTAGCTTCATTGTTGTCGTTGTTTTGTGGATGCTTTTTGTCTTTGTAAATTGTGCTGTAGTAATAAAAAACACTTGTCCTTGTGAAGTTTTCTTCCCTATCCTTTTTATGTGGATGTTCTTGAGAGGTTCTGGTTAAAACCGTTGACTTGACCCTCACATTCGTGATTCCTACTGGAGGAGACCCAATGACCACACATTGATGCCGATAGTGTGACTGAAGCCTTGGAGGCATGAATAATGGTTGGATCAATTTTTAGTAGCGTCAAGGACTTACACCGTCTTCCATGGAATGATATAGTACTGATCATGTTAGGATTGATTATATTAGGCAATGAACACGGTTCATCCAGAGGATGATACCATATTTCGATTTTTGGAAAAGGAGAAATCTTAGTAGCTCTTGTAGGACGTAAGAGAAAAATGTTGTAGTCGAGTTCTTTACAAATGGATAGTAACACCCATAGTTTTTATAGAGAATGATTTACGGTTTACTCTAATATCAAGAGTCTTAGGTATATCTTCTCTCAGAAGGACATGAACCCGAGACAGCGACGATCGCTTGAGATCCTCTACGACAATGACTATGAGATAGTCTATACTCCATGGAAGGGGAGCGTGGTAGAAGATGATCTCAGTAGGAGATCGAGCATTCAGATGCTAGGAGAGGTGACAGATCTGCTGGCCATGTTGCATATATCCTTTGTGGATAGAGATGGAGCATCCTTTCTATAGTCTCTCACAGTTACTCCTCCACTCCTTTAGTGAGTCAGAGAGGCACAACATGGGGACATTGACTATGAGACGTGACATGATAAGATATCCTTAGGGTAGGAACCTGATGGATTTTCTGAAGGAGGGTATCACATCATCCTCTTCAGGGGACATACCATGGTACCAATTGCACTACAAGAGGAGGTGCTGAGGGAGTTCCACACTTCCCCTCTAGCGGTACATCGAGGAGTGGCGAAGATGTATTAGGACCTCAGACAACAACACTAGTGGCTGGGTATGAAAAAGGTTGTAGCAGAGTTCTTTTCACGATGCATCAATTATAGAAAGTGAAGGTGGATCACGAGGTACCAGTAGGCTTGGTACCACCCTTAGAGGTCATAGAGTGGAAGTGGGATGGGATATACATGGATTTCATGACGAGGCTTCCACTTACATCCATAAAACATGAATCTATCTGGGTGATCGTAGACTGACTCACTAATTTGGCCCACTTCCTACCGATCAAAGAGTAAGGCTCAGTAGAGAGCATGGGATGCCTTTTCATTCAGGAGATCGTAAGGCTTCATGGTGTGCTGTCGACAATCATTTCCGATCGAGATGCTTGTTTCACTTCATGAATATGGAAGTGGTTATAGGATGCTTTTGGGATGTAGCTATGTCTGCACACCGCCTTCAATCCTCAAATTCATGGTCAGAATAAGAGGACCATTCATACTCTCGAGTAAATGCTCCGTGAATGTTCCCTTGACTTTGTTCGTAGCTGGGAGGATCACCTAAACGTGGTGGAGTTTTTGTACATAAATAGATACCACTCCACCATCGGGATGTCCCCTTACGAGGCACTGTATGGACGAACTTGCAAATCACCTCTGTGCTTAACTGACCCAAGGGAGTCAGCACTTTTAGGACCAAAGATGGTTCAGGCTACAATGGAGAAGGTGCAGATCATCCAGGAGAAGATGAAGACTGCATAGAGTAGACATAAGTCTTATGCTGATAGGAGACGGAGACCACTAGAGTTCTAGGATAGGGACCACGTCTTCCTACAGGTTTCATCTCGATAAGGTGTATAGAGATTTGGTTGGGGCAGCAATTTATCTCAGCGTTTCATCGGCCCTTTCCAGGTCCTCAGTAGAGTATTTGAGGTGGCTTACCGCCTGGTCCTTCTACCTCAGTTGCACCGGGTACATGACGTCTTCCACGTTTCTCATCTGAGAAGATAGGTGAACGACCCATACCACATCATTGACCATAGGGAGCTTTACATCGATGATGGGGAGGCATTCATGGAGGTTCCAGTGGAGATCGAGAATCTACAGGAGTGGGTCCTATGTGGATGGTCGTTTCCTCTAGTGCACATTTGCTGGCAGCATTGGAACCTCCAGGAGAGCACTAGGGAGAGGGAGGTTCAGATGCGATCTCAGTACCCCCATTTGTTCCCCTAGTATGTGTTGTAGCTTTATAGGGATGTAAATCCCTGAGGTGTGGGTAATTTAAAGACCCAAAAATTTCAATGATTTTTTTTGATAAATACATTGGAATTTTACAAGTCTGTGGTTTTTGACGGAACCTGATTCTGAGGCACGGTGTGCCCAGAATCAATTTTTTAAGTTTTGTTTGGGTACATTCAGTAAACGTACGACTGGGTTTTTCTATCTTTTCAACAGGTGCTCGGAATTGAAATCTGAGGACACCAATGAACTCGCTGCGCTAGTATTCGCTTAAGAGGACCTTTACTGCAATTGTGTTTTATGCAGGATGGAAGTTTAATTTGGGGATATATCTTAAATTAAATAAAATTGTGGTGATAAATAGTTTTATTTTAAGAGGTGGTTATTTCTTCCAAGAAAAATTTAGGGGTGTGTCCCACTCCCCACATAACCTCCCATGTGAGGATTTAGTGTGGTGGGCCCCACACTTACTCAAACCCTTTCCCCTACCCTCAAGTCCCTTAAACTCCTCATTAACACCCGCTTTATTTATTTTGACAACACCCCTCATTTATTATGGTGGAGCCTCTCCACCTACCTCTCAATAAGTAAGACAACACAATTAATTAATGACATCATTAATTAATTTTTGGTGTTAACAAATCATTTGAATTTTTTTAAACTGCATGGATTTTCTATTTTATTGGGGAAGTATTTATATTTTTTTAATGGGAAAATATATGATTCTGGAGGCTTTCCAGAATTGGTGGAGTGTTTCATCCCTCACCAACGAAGAACATGAGGAACGATATCCTCTCAATGACCAAGGCAAGAATAGGTGGCGACGATCACGGGGAATGCCATCATTCTTCATCATATTCTGCGTCTAGGGAGGAGACTCCATCCACAAGGAAACAACGACTACACTTCCTCCTCAGACGCTCCCTGACGTCATTGGATTGACGTCGACTTCAGATCCTCTTCCCGCAATATGGACAAGTGAGCATCAGAATCAAGTTAGGGGGTTTGTATTATTTTAAGTGATTATATTTTACATTTTTCATCATTGAAAACCATGGTTTGTCTTCGACCTTATGTTATCGCCTAACGTAGAGGGAACGAGCAAAACAAATAGGGCCTGATGACCCTCTGATGGTTATTGACTATTTTGGTGGTGGAAATCAGAGGCGATGGTGACCATAGGAAGCGATGGTTGTGTTCCGGCAGCGTAGAGAAGAACTGCGGACCGCATCAGGGGGCCGCTCGGCCGAAGAGGAACCGGCCAGCTAAAACTGGCTGGGCCGAAGGAACTGCGGTGCCACGAGGGCGTCACGCTACGGAAGAACCATGACCCACATCCGTAGACCGCTCAGCCAATGAAGAATCGTTCGTCTGATGCCGACATGATTGAAGGAACCGCGGTGCCACTAGGGCGCCGCGCTGCGGAAGAACTGTGGCCTACAATCTGTGGGCCGCTCAACCAAAGGAGAACCGTCTGGCTGTAGCTGGTTGGATAGGGAGATTGTGGCGGCACAAAGGGCACTGTGCTGTGAAGGACCGCGACCCGCAATCCGTGAGCCACTCTGATGGAGAACTGGTCGGCCGCTTGCTGGTTGGGTTGAAGGTCTCGGTGCTTTGTGTAGAGGAAAATATCATGAAACTGTGGTCCGCTCGTGTTAGAAGATCTGTCAAGCTTTGGCCAACTGGGAAGGAGGGGCGTCACTGCTCGGCGCCGTCGTTTCAGAAAACCGGGGGTCGTGCCCCCCGGAACACTCGACTAGCTAGCCGAGCCATGGCCAGCCGCCTGTGGCCTGGGCTAGGCCATGCCCCACAAGGCCAGCCGCAGCCACCGGGATGGGAAAAGCACTACCAAGTCGGACCCAGACCCAGGCAGGTCTACCCAGTTCGGGCCGACCCATGGCGGGTTTGGCCGGATCGGACCGGACCCAAACCCCCTCCTCGGAACCTTTTCATATTTCTCCCATAATATGAGATTTGGACTTCCGATCGACGCATCGTCAGTTGTGTAGGATTCCAAGGATTGAGACGGTCGTTTCTGTATATTACATGCAAGGTTTTGGAAAATATTGGTTACGACCAGGTGGGTTCGGACTCGAAACCAACCTGGCCCTCGGAGCAGAAATGCTTTTAACATAAGGATCAGTCATCCGATTGACATTCCGTCAACTACATTGGTTTAATCTTGGAATATTCTACATGGGATTCAGATGAGATTGGAGTATGGCCGGGTTGGATTGTACTCAAAATCCAACCGGGCCCCTGGAACAGAAACGCTTCTAACTCTCAGACCGGGCGTCCGATTGACGCGCCATCTTTCGCGTTGGGTTCTATATAATGATACGTAACTTTGAGATACATAAACTTAGGACATTGTATTGTTGAAGTGTTGAACCCTTTTCTCGAAGAGCGGACCCTCCCGAAATCGAGCGTGCTGCGTGCGGGAACCCTAGAGCTTGCTGCGATGACTACCGTACTTGAATCCTCTCTGGGTTCGACAACAACGAGACTAAACAGAATCACATGTGGGTTCGACAGCAACGAGAATGGACTGAATCCTCCATGGGTTCAACATCAATGAGACTCGACTGAATCCTCCGTGGGTTCGACAGCAAAGAGACTGGTGTTAATCCTCTGTGGGTTGGACTGCAACGAGACTGGACTGAATCCTCAATGGGTTCGACAGTAACAAGACTGGATTGAATCCTCTGTGGGTTCGACAACAAGAATACTAGATTGAATCATCCTTGTGGTCGAAAGCAACGAGACTGGACTGCATCCTCCGTGGGTTTGACAGCAATGACATGCTGCTGTTTTAGGTTTCTGCGGGTATCTGCCATTCAACAGTGAAAGATGATTCGGTGGCTACAACTAACCATCTCTTACTCTCTTGAAGTTGTGTATACCTGTGTGAGATGAGTCTTGACTTTCAATCATTATCATGGATGTGATTGACTTATCTCTTATGTGGACTGGTTTGATCTTGGGCTTCAGAGTTCGATCCGAACTGGGATTGATGACTTAGGTATATGTATGGGTACATACCTAAGTAGAGTTGGTTGATACTTCGTGATTGTATCTTTCTTCTATGGTTTATCCTTCGTGGATTCTGGGAGACCTTTGAGGGACTTGTGGTCCCTACTGAGTATCATATACTCACCCCTGCAGAAGCTATGCCCACACTACGTTGTGTTGGAAGCAGATGATGGACAACACTGATCGAGGAGGAGACATGTGGAGCTGGACGGTACCCGAAGGTGGAACACATGGTGAGACATACAAAAAGAAGACAGAAGTACCTGGGGTGCTGAGGAGGCCATCTGTACTAACCCTTCAGGTGGGATTCCCAGTGGACAACTAAATGGTTTCTGTTTTACATTACTGCAGTTCTACTAGCTTTTCAGTTGTAATGTACTTACTGTTGGGCTTGTATTTCCAGACACTTTTCCTTTCAGCATTTACATTTGTATATAATATTTCTTAGTGCTTACTTTAGTTGTGTACTCTATTGTGATTGTTACTTTTCTAAAGGCAATGCCTTCCCAGTATAGGGATTTACTCCTTTGGTGCTTGTTGCCAGCCCCTGGCCTATGGAAGGCGGTCATGGGGTAGTCACGGCACGGTCCTCGAGGATGGGTCATGACAGGGACTAATATTGCATGCCTTATAGGTCAAGTACATATATATAGTATGTGGTGATTTTATCACTTTATATGTTGAGTATGGACTAGTTAATTATTATCCTCATGTCACTACATATCACATGTTTGATGGAATCAAAACACACAATGTTCATGAAAAGAATTATTTCCACAGAGGTCATACCCATACAAAGAGGGGGAATTGTTCATGTCAATCATTTCTGATTGACCTAGTAATGGTGATCCAAGAATCACTGTGTATCTTATTATGATAATAATAAATACACCTTTTTTTATCATATAATAGTTTTCTTTGTAGTTTTGGCCCATTAGTATGGTGTGAATACATATTTATTTTATGGTTTGGGCCCAGAAATAGAGATTCAAGTGTCGATATATATCATATGGTAAGAGTATTCATTCAAAACATATTATGTAAATGGAAGACTCCACGTTGGTCTAACCCATATTGAAGGGAGGTGTAGTTACCATTAATTATTATGGTTGGACTCATGAGGGGAGATCTAGGCATCATTACATATCATGCGATGAAAAGAATCATGCCACATATAGTACATGAATAAAAAACTCTCCAAAAATTCATTAACCATACACAGGTGGTGCATTGATTCAATTGATTGTGCTGGTTGTACCAATGTTTAGAGAGACTAGTGCTATTATGTATCATGTGGTATTAGGAATCAAGCCACATGATTTTATTGAATGAGAATATGTCTGAACAGGTTTGACTCATATGCATAGGGTGGTATTTTTCAAATTTATTGTTGTGGATTGATCCCTTATAGGTGATCTAGAAATCACTATGTATTATATGTTGAGAATATTTAATCCACTCATAGTTCATGAATTTAAAACTATCAATATATTTATGACCCATACATAAATGGGGTAAGTATTCTCATTGAGTGTTGTAGGTAGACAAGATATTGGAGAACTCTGTATCACTATGTGTAATGGAGTAGAAGTAACAAGAACACATATAGTTATTGAATAGTTTTGTGGTGGGAGATCATCTCTAAGGATGATGTTCCTCTCATTTGAGGTTCATAATAATAGAACACCTTATTTCAAGAATGATACATCGATCAATAAGTATAATGTCGCACGGTAAAAATTTAATGTGTGCTTTTTAAGGTATTAAATCCCGGACCATGAAAAACCTTTCATGAAATGATATATCTCGATCTTTTGGGTAATCATTTAAGAGAGTTCATAATCCCTCATGAGATATGCTCAGTGTGAGAAACACGTAGTTGAAAATGTTTATTTCAACACACAATTAATACTAAAAGTAATAATGAAGAAATTTTGAATAATGCAATGGTTGATCCATTATATAGAATCAAATAATCCATATACATATAATTGGCATGGAAATCATGAAATAAATAGATATGGAAAATCATAAAGTTTAGTGTCATGTGGGAATGTTGTTATACCTAATTATTAGTGAAACCATCAGAAAATGACAGTGAGCATGGAATATTTTATGTGTATAGGGAAACAAAAACAATCCCTATGAAAATGTGATTCAGCTCTAGGTATTCTAACCTCTTGCCAATGTGACATTGGAAGGAATCATCAAAAGGCATCTCCAAAATTTGAAGAGAGTAAAAGAAGTAGAAAACCTTTTGATCTGGGATCTCAATTTCCACATGTGTATGTTTTGTTGTAGGATATTCCATGTAGAAATATGCTAGGTCCTTCCCATTCACTAGCTTCTGTGACATGAAATGGATGTCATACTACTACAAAATGACCACCCATCAGTTTAAATAACAATTTAACATGGAGAAGTCAATGATGTATTTGTGCGGGTTGATATGGGAGACTATGTAGACATTATGATGCTATATGAAATGTCTATTATTTTACACTACATAGATGAGTACATGGTAGTGCTTTTGAAAATCTTAATATGGGGACTAATGACCTAAATTTAGTTAGAAGAGGTTGTAGAGACTATTCTCATTCTATAAATAATTTTGTTACATGATGAGAGTGTCAAGTGATCATTCCATAAAAAATATATATATAATGAATGTCATTACATCCACTGGTGCCATCTAGACTGGTTCGTGTAACTGGTATATCACAATAATATCAATGGATTCTTGGAAATCCGTATTCCATATGCAAGAAACTATCTTATTCATTTTTAGGATGAAGGGGAGAGGGTTTTTAGCCAGGTTTGTAATGAAACACTGAATGTAAGAGAGGATTTCTTATGTTATCCTAATATTTTAGAGATTGTGAGGGGTTAAAACTCTATAATTTCACGATTCATTTCTTTTTTGAAATTAATGATGTAGTGGAAGGCCAAAAATTTAATAAATTTCCATGATGTCTCCCTAAAATATAAATTCACCAGATTCATCTTCAAACTATCCAACTGAATCATTTCTACGATTATGTCAAGATATGTGAAGTGATCACAAATATGTAGATATTTTATAAATATTTCATCAGAAAAAAATTCTTACATTAATCCAAAAGGGTTATATTGATATGAAACATGGGTAATTAATAAATATTTCCAAAATTATTTACCTCAATGAGCATCACATGGTAGAAAAGGACCACTAGAGGTACTATGACGGTAGTTACTTCATCATATTTATAGTATATATTTATTTTACTATACCTTGAATACCCATCTAGGAAGAAAATGACATGGAATACAAACATGTCCGTTAATCAAGAGTTTTATTATTAGTAATGGGAAGACATTATTCAAATGGTATTTATTATTGTATTTGAAATTGATGCAGACCCTAATCGGTATATACATTTTTCTTACATGAGTGATGTTAGTGATCCTTCTATGGAATTTAACAACCTAGAATTTTTTTTCCTTGGACAATTTAGAAAACATCTACCTGTATATTAGTATCATGAGATGGGTGCATCCTAATTGTTTCATACTTGAATCCATAGAAGTCACTAGGTAATCTAAGATGATGCATAACCATATCAGGGTTAGGTTCAGCAATTTTTATATAATTCCAAGAGAAGATGTATCTAGGATTCTAATGAAATTAAATATATATATATATAATACTAAGTTAGAGGCATTTAGGAACAAATAAATATAGTTTTTGGGTTATCTTTAATTCCTAGATGTATCTTCCTGATATCATTAAGGTTGGTTGCGACAACTTCAACAAATATGGGGGGAATGTTCGAGAGGACATCCTTTTATTCTTACGCCTATGCGGATGTTCCATAATTTTACAATATGTTATATAAAATGATGGAATCTAGGCCACTCTCTCAGTAAAAGAGGTATAGGGAAGATATTTTGTCTCCCTGAACTACCAGTGTCATTGCATATTGATTCCAAAGATGACTACTTCCATTAATGATATCATTATGGATAGTTGGTTCCTCGAAATATGGTATTAATCCTACTTCCTCAATAATGAGTATGGGTATCACATAATAATAATCCATCATACTCCATGGATTCAATGGGGTGTTCTCCATGGAATTTGGGGATGCAACCAGCATATCATCATCCACCATGGGTTATTTTCTATCCCTTTTGTATAAACATGCCTCATTATATATGTATTCACATGACTGTAAGGGAGAAAATATATTATAGATTATATTGACCTTCCCATTTATTCTGTATTTTAAACATTGGTGAAATGTGGAATTTTTCACCATTCGGTTGTGAATCTCTGGTGTCCGATACTAAAAATTATATGTTGAGTCTTTCTAGAAAATTTGAAGCCTAGTGTCATATGTGAGGTCCCCAAACTAATATTTGATATTGATCTCCACAAGAGTTATATTATCTCAATTATCACACCCCTGAATGGTTAGATTCATAGAGGATGAATATTCTTAGTCATATCCCAAATGTAAAAGGGTCCAAATATAGATTTGTGTTATCTAAAAACCATTGATAGTTAGTGCCCTTAGGATTTCTACATCATTGTGTTTTCCTAAAACATGTTGGATTATGATAATTCATTAGATTATCTATTCCAAAACATGGTCTATGAATGAGATGGAGACATTGAATTCTGATAAAATATTCTGAAGTCGATAAACCATGTCTATAGTGACATATATCATGAACTCTTTTGGGCTCTGAAGGGCTATTATTTTTGAAATATGGGGAACATACATGATTTATATTTTTTATGGGACCAACACCAACTATTTTAGAGCATAGAATTTATGCTCCAAAGATATGAACTTATTAATTTGAGGAATATTTCAGTTATATAGATTAGGAGATTAAGTGGTCATGGTGGATTGACCTAGTTCATGAATAGAGGATGAGGGATCATCTTATTCTAGGGGTATTGGTCACACCGTATATACTATTTTTATTGGATTATCAGTCAATCTAACCTATATAGGTGGTTATATAAGATTGATGGGCATGGATGACAACATGAGTTCTCTAGGACACCTCTGTGTAATTTCTAGGATTATTGGAGTGCTTCACAGGGGTCTTAGATGTACATATGTCCGATAATGGTAATGTGATTGAGATATTTTGTTTACCATGCCTTTGATATCCCATATATCCTCATATCATATTCCATAGACCATCATCTCACAGGTTTGGTACACATAAATCATACTCAAAAGAATAGTCATCCTGGTATACACGATATGAAAAGTGCATTACATTAATAGAACAAAACGAAATCCATTTTTCAGTGATGTTTTCCTTTGGTGGGATGGTTCCTTTTATTTGGATGTTTTAGAAAATAAATATGAATGATTTATAGCTTCCATAGAATCCAAATGTGTCCCTTCATCTACTATATAATCATTTTTTGGTGATTACATCTTCCTTGAGGAGGTGTTTTCTATGTAACAACCCTAGGGGATGTGGTCATTATGGGTTTGAAATGTTGGGCTCTCAAGGTGGAATCATCTTAGTCACATGTCTTTTGAGTATTAAATTTATCCAATATATACCCACACCTAGCCGAAACATTTTTCCATACAACCACATCCTCTGCTTGGGAAACAATTACATTTGTCACCAAAACCAGAATATTTTCCAAATAAACATACTCAAGATAAACCATTCATATTAGGAAGTATTATAGGATAAATAAATCACAAATAGTGTGAGTAAGCCTCTTAGGGAAAGGGTAGTAGTTAGGGTGGTCCTTGAGTTTGACCTCTTGAGGTTTCCTCGGATGTAGAAGATTGAATTTGTAATTTTCCATGGATATAAGAACATAAATATGGACCAAATTATTTCATAATGAGTACAGTTTTTTCATCACTTTTTCAATTCCTGGTCCACCATGATATCATTTTTCTTCTATTTCAGTGAAATTGTTTATTTTTCCTTTTATATGTGTTGCATTGTGTGATTTGAGGCCTACTTAGGTCCTTCAATTTTCTTTGTAACTAATTTGAGTGTAATAGTTGTTGTATTTTCATTACCCAACTTTTTTACCATTGGTGGAGGAATCATCTATGATATAGCTATGGTCTACTGAATGAATATTCCAATCATTATTCTATTTGTACAAATGTGTCATATATGAATGCATTCTTAACCATCTCTATTATTATGAATACAAATTTCCATTAATTTCTCTTAGGACAGAGGGATGTTATGCGATTACTTTAGACCCTTCCATCAAAAAATATAATAAGAATCTATTTAGTTTTCATTATACATATAATTGATATGGTAAAAATTTCTCATTTTCCTTATCATGTTGTAGAATTGATATGTTAATAGATCCTGACAGACTTTCATCCCTATAATAGATCTAGATAGAATGTTTCTCACTAAAAAATCTCAACCAGACATCTTCTAAAAAAGCACAATTTCTTGTTTGGGTACTCCCAATCAATATGGCCCATCATCAGAACACACTGGGACACAAAATGTTTAATTTTTTGTTTTATATATTCTGTACCATCATGGATTAAAAGGTAGAATTTCTAAATAATTTTTATGGAATATTCGTCCACCAATTCAGGATATCGATTATTTAGGGACTACCTTTGTTCCAAGATCCCATTAATGGATTCCATTTATGAAAAAAAGGACACAATGTCATTGAAACTTTCTTGCAGTATTACTATCTAGGGATCCTCCCATATATTGGGATAGTGAGAGGATTGATGTGGTTTCCCCATTTACTTATCCCACTGATTTTCGATATATTCTAGGACTAAATGATCAGCATAGAGATGGATAGTTTTTTACTATAATGATGGGAACTAATGATAATTTTGAATTCACCATTTATTGAAATTGTATTTCCAGATCTAGATATGAGCATAATATTAGATACTACACTTATAGGGAAAATTAATTTTTCCAAATGTATCGGTGGATGAATATTCATCTCTATCTAATGACAATAACCATTGGGAATATTCCCCGGATTATCTCCTTATATTATTGTATGTGATTTTGAACCTCATTCTAATATTTCATTATATATTCCTATATTGAAGTTATATCACCTCCCTATGTGGTGTCTGGAATGTAGATAATATTTTCTGTTTATATTTGAATTTGTTATTCCATATAGTTGGAAATCCATTATTGATAGGATCCATTTTTAGGATTTTTCTTTCATTCCATGTATGTGAAGCATCTGTTGGGTCCTCTAGATCACTCGCCTCTCATTTCATGTTTTTATTATTGTGTCCCCCTTAATATTCATCTTGATTCATATTATATGTTTTATTTATAGAGATGACATTAGTTAATTTTTCTATGGTAATAATGGTTATCCCATTCCTCTCGACATAATATGTTGATTCTGCACTACTTTCATTCGGGTGGTTTTTCTGACCCATGTTCATATTTGGACATTTATTCATATTCCCACTATCTAATTTGATTTTTCTTGTTGTGAACTTCTCCCATCATAGTTATTGAATAGTTATCATTAGGAATTTTTGAGTCATGCTTACCAAATAGGCCCTGATTAGTAATGGTTAATCATGAAGAGGGAATAAATAATGGGATGTTGACCATAAATATTTACATCCTAACCTAGAGAAAAATGATAAACTCGACAATGATGATGATGATTATGAAACTTCTCATATCCATATTGTATGGGGCTAATTAGGGTTGATATTATATCTTGATTATCATGTTGTTAAGGATTAAATGATTATGGTCAAGGATTTAAAGAGATATGGTATATGAATTGAGATATAAATTCCCCCACACAATCAGGTTGGGGTAGATATAAAAACAATGTTGTTTCCTCTAGGAACATTTAGAGATTTGATGAACATCGTGATGCAATAGACATAACAATTCCCCCTTCCCAATGGGTTTTGGTTATTGGGAGTGGATAATAATATCTCTTAAATATTCGCTAGGATTTATGACCTGAGAGGTGGAGGTAGTGGTAAATATTCTCCTATAGTGATGGTGTGGGTTCACTCTTGGGATACTACTATGGAGGAATCTATTGCAACCTATTTTATTTATCACAATTGTGATAATGTTTGATATTTGTGAAATGGAAGCCCATGACTGTAGTAATTCCATAGAAGAAGTTATCGTGATAGTGAAAAATTTTCATCACTCTCTAAAATGAATTCTAATTAATTTGGTGGACCCACCAAAAGTATCTATTGGTAGTCATATCCCTCTATTCATGATGTCGTTAAACTTGTATAGCGGTTTCATTACATTATAGTGACCAACTGGATCACATGATACTCAGTCCCTTGATCTATCTGGAGGTTATTGAATTACAGGATCCAATATCTATAGTGATACATTATACTAAGGATGTAGTAAAGCGTGAATCTCCCTTCATTCCTCTTCCTCAAATATAGATATATGATGAGACTTTGATGTTATTTATTTAATAGGTTGTGATGTAATGATGGAAAGAATAATCTAGATATAAGCTCTACATTTCAATTTTTTTATCTTGAGCCAAGGATATTGAAGTAAGTACCATCAAAACATCATGTTAATAAATGTTCTAAAGGTGTCCCAAGTATCCTGGAAAAGGGAGATATCCATCCTCTAATTGTTAATGAGTTTCCAACATATCATGTCATAAGTATGGCATTTAATTCACTTATAGCTCATCTAGGATATCATAGTGAGATGTGGTGATGGTCAAATTTTTATTTGGGATTATGTTTCCATATAAACATCTACATATATCAATATTGAATAAATATTCATCAAAATTACATACCTCAACTTTGTCAAATCATAGAGGTTTCCTGTCTAGGTCATATGCTAACTATATTGAAGAGTTGTATTTATTTAATGGGGGACTATGTACGGTTCACCATGGTGCTACAAGAACATTTAAATATGACGGTGGATGTGTTTTGATCTCCTATGAATACAGAGGTGTGTGGAAAATGGGATGATTTCATTGTCAGATAGAGTTATTAGTCTAGGGAAGATAACCATGGTAAATTCCGGGTGTAGATTCCCTCTCATCCAAGCCCACACTACCACAAAAAAAAATATTGACGTAATGATATAATTTTCTGATTGGATAAAGATTCAAAAAACAATTATGGTTATGTGGATATGCATCAAACAATATCAAGAACACTAGAATTGAATTTTTAAGGGACAATATCGTTATTGTAGTCATGTCCAAAATATGTCGACCTAAATTTTAGGGTTGAGTATGGATGTGTTCATGTTCCAAATAGTGATTCAGATATGATGATAATCAACTAGTTATCTGATAATATTATCCTTCATCTATGTAGAAGATGATGTATGGTAGTTAAAATCAGTATTTCTGGTAGAAAAATGATATTTTATGTAATTTTTTTCTGGAATATGTTTTTAAACCCTTGGTGAAGTGGGATATGATCCTAGTTAATATATCCATTCCCCACCATAATATGCTAATGGAACCCAGAAATTGGACAAGGGATACAATCCTTTTGAAGTATATAATTTGATGTATATTTGTGCAACCATTCCATTATGTATGTATAGATATGAGCCATATATCTATGAACTACTGGAATATTAAATGTACCTTCAACAATAGAAATATGATATGACCCCAAGGAATGTTCCGCTCTCACTTTCTGAACATCTGTTGGAACATGGATATGAGCCATGCTTTGTACCTTTAGAGTACGTAAATAGTTTCTTTTATCATTATAGGATTCAATATTGAGTTTTATTCTACATTAACATGGTGAGACCTAGATGGAATGAGAATATATCGTAGTATGGTGCCTTTCATGTATTCAACAGGTATTTTTTATTGTAATATATGCTTTTACCAAATAATGTGTCTCTTTCACTTGGTGAGACCTAGTTAGAATTATCATATTAGATCAATGAAGTGACCTTGGATTATTATACTAATTTTATATTATATGAATTTGTTCCTATCCCAATGTCATTTGACACTTTTACATGGTGACTCCCAATAGGAACTTGAATATGAGCCATATTGTGTGACTCATATTTTACCAAAATATTTTGATAATCCTTCTTGATGGGAGAAATAATGTACATTTTCTCCAGAGTAGGAACATTTTCATATTGATCAGATTGTTCTAATATTTTGTCTATAAATATAGGAATATATTCATGTTCTTGTTTCATTAAAAGTTATGTAATATAGTGTAAGAGTACTTCATATCATTCTAGAATGTTGTTACACTATAAAAAATGTGATTATTATCTTGGGCATGCATGTTTTCAATATCCAATGCATACTGTTGAATATCATTGATTAAATAGGGGTAACAAATTCACCCCATTACTACTTATTCCATAAAAATATGGTTATGGTCTTCATGTATGGTGTAAGGGATAAGTGCATCCCCCACGTTTGTTTGATAAATATGTTCAAAGACATAATTCAATTGAGCATGGATATGAGCTTGAATACAGGCTACCATTGGACTATAGTGGAAGGCATAATCATCCAGAGTAGGGATATGAGCACACTCCAGTTTATCCATGGTTTTCACTCCCAATGTGACTTCCTTGGTTCTCATTAATTAGATTATATGGTGGGAATGTGTCGTTTGGTTCCATCGACATAAAAACAAGGGGTATCAGAGTGATGAAACAAGTAACTGAGGTTGAATGAATCCCTCCTAAGTAAATCCAATACTAGAAGGGGTATCTAGTAGACAATTGTATGCACATTACAAAGATTTCAAATGTAATAATTGTGGAACTCTAGGTATAATCTTCTAAATCAATTAACAGTGGAAATGAGCGACCGGGAATTTAGTGCTTCTTTTTTCAGAAAATGGGATCATTTGTTCCAACATTTGGAGACAATTGCATACTTCTTGGAGGGATGGGATTATACCATGTCCATGGTATTCACAAACCATTTCATTATCCAACCAAAGTTGAAGGTATCATGTGGTTATGTTATTCATGTAACTCAATAGGGTTGTAGCCAAAGATAATATTCCAGGAAAATCACAAGATGGAGTCATTATTTTGGGTTAGGGTTTTATTTGGGAGGTAAATATCTACAATCACGAGTAAAATAAGGAACATGTTCTCCAATTAGTGCATCAATGCATTCATGATAACCGCACAACCCGAAATGCATTGTTAACAAAATTTTACATTTTTACTCTAATTTTGTACATTTCAATTATGTCATATTTTCATTGTGGGAATGGACTTATTTCACAAGAACGTTTGTAATATTTAGCCATGTGATCAATTTTTCCTTTTGAGATATTCATTTTCGGTTCACCATTTACGATTATAATAAAAACCCATGTGGGATTTAAATTGATGACTGATTGTGTGGGGATTAATGTATGTACAGTAACTCATGTAAAGTTTACCACATTTATCCTTTATGGATATATCAATATGTTTCACTTGCATAACTGTTAAAATACCTTCATTTATATGAAATTCTATTCATTAGGGTTTTAGAACCAATTATGATTAAGAACTCACAATGATCGAGAGGATGGGATGTTGGGCTCATCACATCCATTTGGAGGGAAGTGAATTCCAATTTATATAATCCCTTATAGACATGGGATATTTTCTTGAATATATTCCTAATCTTTATACAAAATCAATTACCCTGAAAAAATCATCACATGACTAATCCTTTTATATATAGTTGGGGCTCAACTTATAATCCCAACTATATTTATTTGATGTTCATAATCCATTTCCCATTGATTTTTAACAGTAGTCATATTCTAATATTTTGTAACCATATAACCCAGAACAATGAATTCTACATTCATATAGAGAGATGATTAATATATAGAGCATGTTATTTAACAATTATGATGTGTCCTACATCCCATGTATATGTAATGAATAAATGTTTCCTTGAAGTAGATTTGAAGATCCAGTCTGACAAAGGATGTTCGAGCCCAAGACGCTAGTGTGCAGCTAAATCATATTTCTTATTCTAGATTTAATGTTTTTCCAATAACATTCTGCTGGTGTAACCTCATTACACCTAATGTGTTTACTGTAACTATTGTTTTATTTAATAAATATATATGGATATGGGATGGGAGATCATCCCATATATCAGTTTTGTCAAAAAAAATTATGATGTGTCCTAAATATCATATTTTTGAAAGGGATCAAAAATTATTTTGTTTGTTGAAATAACATTATTTAATGAAATGAAGTAGGTAAATATATGAGGTCATATAGGAATTATGTGTTAATATTGTGCCTTAATTTGGATTCCTAAGCATCCTATTTGTAAAAGTAAATAGATTCATCATATTTTAAACACTCCCTCAAGACATACCCTGAGTTGTATGACCTTATATGGGGGATGTCTTACATGTACAATTAATTGGGAATAAACATTAAGACTTCCATATATGGATTAAATTCATAATTTGATATATAGGATTAAAGGAAATCCCCATTCCTACCCGAACCAAGCTTGGTGTATGATACCATGGATATAAAATGACTGGTTTCCTCACATATGGATTTGGTACATATGAAATTGAGTGACCATTCAAAGGTGTTTGATATAGAGATCACACCTCAATATGGAGCCCACCGTATTGTTATTGTATCCATGATTATAGTCTTTAATGTTCAAATGGATCACTGATCCACTGATGGATGCTGAATAGTGTTAATCCAATGGGTGATATTAAATCCCAAGGGTTAGGATGTCTAAGGTATGGGGGAACATAAATCGAGGATTATTCCTGTAGGAACTAGGGATATTTGATGGATTCCAAAAAAATTACTGTAATACCAAGAATCAGGTTTCATTTAGAATAATTTTGAGGGTATGGAAAAATATTTTTACTGGGGAATGTTATCATGCCTGGGGGTGTTTTTCTGGAATGTCCTTATTGTCTGCCTATGTTTTTTTGAGGGTATCTGTAGGAAATGTTTGAAGATATCTTGAAATGTCCTAGATTCCCAAAGGTCATGGCTGAAGAAAATCAAATTATCCAAATGATTTTTCTCAAATATATCACATGATCTTCATTGAATGATAGGGAGGCTGCTTCATCATCAACATAGACTTGTATGGACAATGTCACATGATATGGTTTAACATTACCAGAGGCTATCATAAAATTTGGTAAGATCCCTATAGGAAATCACATGACATGTTTGACCTATACAAATTGATCTTCAATGTAACACCATGGGATTTTTATAAACTAGATTTATAAATAAGTTGATCTCTATGATAGTTTGCATTACCTGAGACAATATTTTTAGATATTCGCCAAAATATTATTAAAATATTATATATCTTTTAGATCATTGATATAATATATTGGGGAATGTGTTGGAAAAACTCATTTATGAAAAAAATACAAAGTTCCAACTAAAAATTAATCTATTATTATGTTATTAGAAATACATGACCTAATTTTAAGTAAAATAATTTTATTGTTCCAAAATACATTATATAAAAATTGAATATTACTTCTATTTATTAGTGAAAAAAATTTATAGAAGTTCTAGAAAATGTATTCAAAAAAATTAATTTCATTTTGGGATTAAAATGTTTAACATCATCTTAAGAATATTTTTTTGAGAATATTATGGAAACATTTAATTTTTAGATAACAATGAAAAATATGGATTTTTAGTGAACCATATATTTACATTTATTTTTTTAGTGTTTAATTTTGTTCTAGATTTGGTTTATATTTGAATTCAATAATTTTGAATTAAAATCATACAGTAATGTTTTTGAAGTTATATTTATACTAATTTCTTTTAAAAACACCTTTTATATTTAAATTTACATAATCTAAAAAATAGTTTTCCATTTACATGTACTATTTATATTTTAATTTAAAATATACTACTTATATTTTATATATTTTGAAAAATCAATTTTATATTTGGAATCAGTTCATCCAATGTCAGTAAATTGGTCCCTTTTATTTTTATAAAATATTAATTGTAACTGCAGTAAAATTCATTACCATGGTAAATGGTAAAACAAGTTAGTATATATTAAAAATAAGTGATAAGGTTGTACTTTTTTATAATAATTCTTATGAGAAGAAGTTAACCAATCCCTTGACACCAAAGGATGTAAATTTAGTTTTTTAGAGGATAATTTCCCCTGATGATTACTTATATAGTTTTAAAATAACATAATTCAAAAAAATGACACTTCGTTTATCTACATTAATTATTTTCTATCCACATATGGAAGAATATGGTTTATGATAGAATCAATGTACTAATTTAGAACTTAATAAAATTAATCATTTTTTATAAATTTCGTTGTGACTTTTGAGGACACTTTTATATGATTATAGACATTATAATATTTTATTTAAAGTAAAATAAATAATGTCCCATTAGCATTTTGAATAACTGTAATATTTTTTGTATGGGAATATCTAGAATATGTGTTTCTTAATAAAATTTCATTTAAAATCTAATATATAAATATATATATTTTTCTCTAAAATTTATTTATACTTTTAATGAATTATATAATTACCCAAAATACCAACATAAGGATGATGCATAATTCTTCAATTAACAAAATAAATATATAAATGATATTAAAAATTATAAAAGTTGAATAATTTGAGATATTTAAGGTGATCTATGATTTATATTAATGAACATGACATGATAGGGATATAATTAAATAGTAAGTTTGATTTTTATATATCTTTTTTATAGTTTAAAATTTCAAGGTATTGAATAGTACAAAAATTGATAATAATGATATATTATGGGATGACTGATTTCATACATTTTTTAAAACTAATAAAAAATATTCAAATTATAGAATATATTCATATTGGAATAATTATGATTCCCTTAATGTGTACTCATTATGATTTCTAGATATTAGCCCCGATCAACTAAAGAAAGCAAGTACACTAAGATTTCATTAAATCCCCAAAAAAAACAAGCCAAAAAATGTATGATTGATCTTATTCATCATGTACATGAATATTATCAGTGAATTTTTTAACCCAAATTAATTCACTATGAACTCATACGAGATATACGAACTCCTAATGTGATGATGAGGAGTCTTTTATGGTCTCACCCTCAAATGATGGTATCCGGACTTCAGATCAATTTCGGAGATGGTCATTATACCAATTATCTTATGGAAGAAATCATCAATGTATGGAATGTAATACCCTTTCTTCAACATTATCTACAGTAATCTATGATAATACACACAAAATATCAATGTACCATCATCTTTATTGCCAATGAGAAAATTATAATCCCAATGACACATACTAATCCATTTTTAAATGTTACCTTATATATTATCCAAATAAAATTTCAACCCCAAAATCCTATTAGTTACATTCAATATGGTTGGATAGATAAAATCTCCACTCTTGAAACCTACTTGATAGTGTTATAGATCAATCACTAAGGTGGTAATATATTAAACACTTCATGAAATACATCTTAAAAATCATCTAGAAATTGTGGAAAATAATATAGTTTAATTCTATTATTATATAGAAAAATAATTACTATTTGAAACGTAGGGAAAAAATAATCTACCATAAATTTGTCCTTCATGACCATTCGGAATTTTCAAATCACATTAGTGAGAATAGATACCACCACTTAGAGATAGAAATAAACATTTTCAGTAATAATATTTCTTATGTTTATAGTAGTGACCTTTCTAATCCACAACATGAATAAAATTGAATCCTATAATTTATAGCACAAATTACTCACAAAACAAACACTATCATGCAATATCTAGAGAAGATGCTTTGAAATGATTAATGTTCTCTGATTGTACTGCCAAAGGTGTATCAATGTTAATAGCACCATAATAGAATTCATTATCCAATCCCCACGAATTTACAAATATATAATATAATAAATGAATTTGACACACCTGTATCAACACTAACACAAGTAAGGGTAGATGATACAATAATCATAGTTTTGATAGTGGAGGGTTCTGCATCCACAGCTGCCAAAGTAGTTTGAATAGTGTATATCTAAGAATCCCCTTTTCCCTAGGCTCCAACCTAACTCCCTTTAGAAATCCCCTCTGCTAGGATCATTCATTCCTTCATTATGATTCCACATCCACAAATTCAACTAGAATGTCCTAGGGATATCAATCTACCTATCTGTTGAGGAGGTGTAGAGTCCTTATTATACTCTAGTAATTTCCTGGTATTCTTCCACTAATATAATACTACATAACCATATAAAACCTCTAATGGTGGGCCACCTTAGTACATGAATTACAGTACAATATATGGTATGGAAACTAAGGCCAATTTTTCTAATTTTTCCACAGTGATATAACTGCAACAAAAAAAGATCTTGATATGGATACCCACCTCCCTGAATGTTCAAACTACTATTTAAATTGATTAAACTATATTAGAGGCACTAATTTCCCATACAAAAATACATTCTGGTTTTTCATATTGAAACAACATGGTTATTTCATAGTGTGTCTCGTAGATTCTCTTCTGCGATGGGTTCCATATTAATCAAATCCATAAAATTGTTCAGTTTAATAACAATCACATATGAACAGATAAAATAATTAAGACCATTCCCAAATTGTCTCACCCTATATATCTCCCCATATTCCAATGTTGGTGAAATTTCTTGTAGGTCATTGTAATTTTCATCTTAGACTAGCATTGAAATATAAATTTCGGTCAGATTAATGAACTCATGAGCCTTCCCATCCCTAAAAGTCTCATGGTAGAAATGGATCAAGAACATAATCTCAATGCCCTTCAATGACAACATAGCATGTTTTCCAACTTTCTCTATAATATTCCACCAATGATTGGTAGGTCCTTCATTAATTTATCCTAGACTATTCACCCTAAAAAATGTGGTCATTTTAGGATTCATAATTATTGTATGGACTAACTTTATCCATAACTCGGCAGGTTGGGGAACTCTGAACCTAGTTAACATAGGCGGATGATGGAGTTGGAACACTCTAAGTAGCTCATACAATAATGGAATGATGAAAATAATATCACTTTCCATGGATTGTCTGACCCTCAAGTATTTTTCACAATGATGAACATCCATATGATCCTTAAGAGCTATGTGAGTCTCAGGATCAGCTACCTTAGGACCATGATAGTTTCCACTCTCCTAATAATGAACTAAACGATGATGATAATGCATTTATCTCTAAAGGACAACCAAAATCCTAATAAATTGTATATCGACAAGGTCAACATCAATTAGTGAAAAAAATATAGAAATTCAAACTCCATGTTTCTCTAAACATTGATTACAAGTGTTTTACCTAGACATATCTATTTATTAATTTCATTTATCATATATAATATGTATCTCTTCTAATAGTTCATGTTGAAAATTATCTATCACATGAACTAAATATGTCAATATCATGAAAAATTTATTTATGTATATATTTTTATGTGATTATCATTATGCATGTTTAGTTACCTCATATAGTATCAGGCGATGAGTATAAATCATTATAACCAATAACAACATGAAATAATAACCTCACAAAACATGATAACCAATATGGTGAAATAACATAAATAATAACAAGAATATAATATAAAAACAAATCCATCCATAGGAAAATCGAATATTCCATCAAACATGGGTTGGATACTCCGAACTACAAGATCATTACCATGTTCCAAAAATACTAGTATCATTTTGTATTACTCTAGAGTAGTAAAAAAATATAAAATAAACCTATTGTGCACTGATAACACTTTATAATGTCCCTGATCTAGGGATCTCTCACATGGCTATGAATGGTTGGTAACATGAACTCATGCGCACGTCCCCAAATGCGAGAGGCTACCAACTAGTAGTAAGGAATGATAAAGATAGTGGAGATAGTATACCATCTTGTTATAGAGCTTCGACATTGAAGAATATTCATAATAATTAAATATCATCGTATCATCAATAATGAAAATAATAAAATACATCATAAAAACTAAATAATAATAGCAAACTAAACAATCCACCAAATAATAAAGGAATAATTAAATGAGATGTGGATATGTAACTAAATGACATGAAATAATTAATAAAAATAATAACTACAATGATGAAATAGAGACTCAAAGGTCCCCATTCTAAAACCCCATGTGAGAATCGTCTTCCAAATTTAATATATCTAGTAATAAATGATCAAAAACAAGGTCCATTACCCTTGTCCAATCATGTATCCATGTAGTCTGATTTGTTACCAAATGTCGACCTCAATAGGCTGTGATTATAACTCATCAGGTCAACACCACTGTGTATAATAATATCCCGTCTAATATTAAATAATGAAATAATGAAATAAACAACATTATAAATTAATGAAACAATTTATTTATGACTATATCAACCAACTATGGAACGATTCCAGAATATCTCTAAGAATGTATCTGGTACATTCAAAATATACCAATTTTAGCAAAGTAAATCAAAACCTTCTTCGCCTCCATGATGGAATATCTATTATCATGTCTCATAACCAATCCAAAAATAACTATATACCCAATATAAAAATCAAATTATTTAGTTCAACCTTATTATATACAATTTTTGTCAATAAACATGGCTTGAGCTAGGAATATAAGCATTTCAACATGTTTTATGCCCAATATTGGGTTATAAGTATCCTAACATGTGTCATAGGTAATAACCACCTATATAAGAATTACAACATGTATCAGTTACGAGATTGAGATATAAGCCTCAAATCATCAATCACTAGGAATTTTCCTCTCTATAAATCTTACTCCATTTATGAAGGACATGCCCGATATATAAGATTTTCCCCACAAGTCACTAGTAATATACTGCTATAGAAGCATTACAACATGTATATGGTCCATGACTTTTATATTAGAAATTAAGTATATTTCACTGTGAACTTCCCGAAATATAATAATTAAACTATATGAGGGTATAGCACTGTAAGTAAGCATTATATAAGTATTCAGAGTGCATTTCCTGATATATAAGAATTATAGATTATATCACGGGAAAACAAAAATTTTATTAATTAAATCACAAGTAAGTAGGTGTAGCCTACTATATAATCATTATATCATGTATCTGGAATAATCCTGTTATATAAGTATTAAAATATGTATCAATTTGAATAATAGAAAGGATATTGAAATATCACATCCTACGAATCAATGGTAAATTATGAAAACTACTATTTATTTTACAATTACAAATTTTGTTTATCATTTTTTCTTAAACCAATATCATGCCAGTAATTTCAATAATAAAGTCATTCCAAGGTGAATATATATCCTGAATTCAACCAAAACACACATCATGATAAACACAGTTAATACATTAATCCACTAATTTATAATAATGGGTTCACTCAATTGAATAGTTTCCAAATTCTAGGTCATAATAATTGGATGAAATTGGATTCCATGTAATATTCCAATTAGTATTTTTATTTATTTGGAAGACTCTATGCGGATGAAATTTTAAAAACGTCACATTCTTTTTAATTTGACAAAAGAGAGGGTTATATATAAAACCCCCTTCCATTTACTGAGAATCAAACAACACACCCAACATGATTCACCAACAAGAATGATGGAACATATGATTTTTAGAGGGATCATGGATCATAACTGATCAATATAAAAACCTGCAACAACCAGATTCAAGGTATTACACCTCCATAATGGAAAAAATAGAAGTGGGAGACTAACCCAAATCCAAAAGACTTACCAGTGATCTATCACAAAAACTATATATTATAAATGTTGGAAATGATCCCTAAAATGCATGGATGATTCCCTAGTGCCGAGAGGAAGAATTTTGTATTGGATTGAACAAAAATGATCCACAGAGCGCATTTGAAACTCCCCAATGGATATTACACATTTTTAAACTCATTTTCACATCGTGTACTTCATTTTAGTGGGATATGTCGAGAAAAAGTCACTCTGAGTTAATATTTATCTGGATCAACTTTTACACTACATGGATGGTTTACATAATGTGTTACCACTTCATGCCATGTACTAGTTACAATATATGTGTTTGGATGAATTTATACACCATGTAATAGCATTACACAATCTGTAAATACCCAATATAATACCTTATGATTCATTTTATTAATATGGATCCAAACCACATCCATCATCATCCAAATAATGGAAACCCCAAATAAAACCATTTATCAAATTTTTATTAATATTTCATTAATTTTTAAAACACACATCCCTGAGAAATAAATCATTTTCCCCTGAAAGGATCTCCATATACAAAGAATAAATGGCCACTGAGCTCAATCATTAATCTCAAAGAGGGGCATACCTAGAAAATGATTGGATCTCACACAGATCCTCTTAATTAAATAAATACTCTTCTATGTATCATATATGTGTTTTCAACATCCATTGATAACTCTACAAACGTTGTCCAACATTGTGAAATATTGAATTATTTAATTTATTAGTAATATGAATTTTTTGATATAGGTCAATAATTGATAATAGTTGGTTCAGGATAATTTTTTCACATTGATATAATATTCCCACACATAATTGAAATCAAAGACACATGCATGAAGCATGTCAAATATATTAATGAATGTATATGTACTCTATCAATTTGATCATAAATTATTTATTATATCTATCATCACATCTATGAATCATTCTCAATATAGACTTGAAGAACATTGAACTTGAATTTCAGATAAAGACGCGAGATTATTAAAATTAGGATGCAGTGGATACATATCGTCACCCATATATATATTTATCCAATATAAATGATTAACTAGATTTTATTGATCAGAAATTACTGTGAATGTTTTTTTAAATAGTGAGAGTGAATCCTTATGGATCCATATCTTAAGGTGTCATCAATATCCCCATTACCTAATCCATGGTGAAACTATAAAAAATATCAATAAATATTAAAATATATAAGATAAAAAAATAAGGCCACTTCTTATTCATCTCATCTAGATAGATGGGGAATAACGATATATAGCCTACTATGTCATTCAATATTTCTAGGAACTAGATTTTGAATCATACATCTTGGAAAATATATTTCAACAATGAATGGACCACTTAATATAAAAAATAAAAATCCAGTTTTCTTCACTTCAATGAAAAAATTTCTACCACTACCCAATAGTGAATATTCTTGAAATTATAACCATATTGAAATAAACATATAAAATATTCAAAAACATATAATCTCCCCCGCTATTACTAGAAGTAATAATTAATAAAATTATTATCATTCAATTACTATGATGATAATTTCATTATTATCTAAGTATTTATTTAAAAAAATTACTAATCATCAATTGTATATTAATATTGAACGAAAAAAATTTCCACATTAATAATGACCTAATTCTTGACATAAACATTGCATATACATCTGAAATTAACCAAAGGAAAAATATCACATTACATCCCTCATTAATAGTGCAGTCATTCTTGGAATCAATAAACCATAGTTTCCAAACATATCTCCTATATGTGGGATTCATGTCACAAAAGAATAATATGTAAACTGTTAAACTATTCATTTTTAAACTAATTAAATCACATAGTAAAATATTAAAAAAATTTATTAATTTCATTTAAAACAATACTATGACTAATTTAGGACGCATAGAGTTTCAGTCATGTTGTATCAAATATTAATTCAAACAATTTACCTCTAATGAACATATTCTTAATAATGATTTATGAAAAAAAAAATATAATGAATTGATATAAAATATATGGACATTACAAAACATATTTATTGTCTAGATCTATGAAAATGGTTACTTTATTTTTGAGACTAAAATTTTACATGTTATATTTTTTCCATGTTCAACATGATAACCACCAGAGAATATTTTTTCATTGATTTTTCTAACAAAGATAAGTCTTTAAATAAAAAAAGGTAGTATTTATCCCCTTATAATGAGTTTTGGGTATTATATATATACTATAGCTTCTCCTAGGAAGTCAAATTACCATCATTAAATGCTTTAAATAAAAATAATTAATCAAATATAATCTGTATGTAGATTATTACATCATTAATATAATATTAATAAATTGTTATGCTTTGATAATGAATTTTATTATATATTATAACAATCATAGTTATTTTATTCCTTTCATTTCCCACTAATATGATTCCAGTCATTATAATTTATTAATTTAATATCATTCTGAATGAGTTAAGTGAATCGTGATAAATTGTACATATAATGGCTACCAGTATAGACAAAAAAATTATTTTCAAATTACACCATAAGTAACTAATACTCTCTATATCTACTCTTTAATATTGGTTGTGTTGAATCTATGTCATTTGATAGAAGTTAGTGATTACACAACCATGGAAAAATCATGGAGAAAAAGAGGGATCAAATTAATTAATTAAAAAATTCATAAATATAATTACATATATATTTATTTTCAATAAGGAATTGATTTACTCTTAGGTTAACTATGCACAAACATAATCATTCATTGCCCATAATGAAAAATAAAATATCAATAGACCACATAGATATTATGGGATGATAACTCACTATTATTCTGGTTTCTCTATATGTACATTCACTTAACTAAGCATATGTTATTCCATAATATAATTTGGTTTTTAATAAGAATATTTTCCCAAAAAGAATGAAAATTTCCAAACTGATATCATATAGCTTTTCAGGTAAAATAGACATTGAATAAATACGTGAAAACATTCATTTTAGAGAAATATTTTATTCCATAAACTAGAGGGAAATATTTTATTTTCATCAAATTTCCCCTTTAAAAACTCAAATTTTATTAATGAATATTGTTATAGAACTACCATCATCACCAATATACATTTATTCATTTCAATGAATACATTTAATATTACCATTTTTGAACGAAGATATCTTTTCAATGCATTCATCAGATTGACAAGGTAATTTTTTAATAACATTCCATTATAAAATAAACATACCTATGTTTACCCTTAATTTAACTTAAATGTTATATTATAAGGCCTAATGTGCGTTCATGATTGCTACTGGAAAAAAGAAATTACCAAATTATTATAAAAAGAAACATGGGAATGGTTTCACCCTAAAACAATGATTGATTATATAGAAAAAATCAATGTATCCCAATATATATCCCAAATACATGATATATAAAACAACCAAATGATAACGGTAATATCTAGAAACTAGATAACATGATATAAATAATAAAAATACCATCCACACATAACTTTAGGACACTCGTGTAACCATGAACATGTGAGAACATGTCACAACCGTCATAATACAGACTAAAAAGTAAACTCAGTCAATGAATGTTTTACACTACATGATGATTTTCCCATTACAAGTTACATGAAGATCTAATGATATAAATTATGAATTAAAAAATTAGGTTTTGACAATTAATTATCATTTGGATCCCACCATGAATTTATACAATGTATATCCACATGAATCATTTTGTTCTTTTTCAGATTCAAATTTATAAAATATGTAATAAAGAAATCATTTCCATTCAAGAATTATACATTCAAAACAAAATTTGGATTTGTTTCTATAAAAATTTAATAATTAAAAAATATCATATATAATAAGAAAAAAATATATGAGGAATGAAATGATATTTAAGATAATTACCAAACATCAATATAAATATCATGTGGGAAAATATTAATATGAAATAATCATTAATGCATTGTATCCAAAAAGAACAAAAGTAAAATTCCCAATATATTGGTTTAATAAACTAATACAATAAAAGACACACTAGATTATGTAGTTGAATATTATAGTATACAAACCTCATTCATATGATAATGATTCACACCAGAAACCATGGAATCATGTTCATACACCCATGTGATTTTTTTTTCTACTAAAGAACTTCTATTAATTATTTTTTCCTATATGCCATGGTCTCCTACTGTGAAATATATCATCATTATTTTTCATGAAATAAGAACTAATTTCTTTAGTAGTATTATTTTCTAACATCACATGACTTCTAATCTTGAAAAATTGTATCCATTACCAATTCATCTAAAGTGAATTTAACCAAATCAAAATGTAACATTAAAAATTTATTTTCAAATAAAATGAATTTTTCAACCAATTCCTTGCTAAAATAGAATAGGCTTCTAAACCATCGATGTAGAAAAGAATATCATATTATAGAGATCCTAGATCCTATAAAGAAAACATAAATTATCCATTTCAATGATATATCTTACAATCAAGTCCTAAATGGAATGAAATTCATGGAGAAAGATGTGATTAAAATTGATTTAAAAGGATCCCACATTCCAAATTACATCCAATAGAGATATAACCTTTCATCATAGACAATGAAATACTTAGTCGATGTAGTAAATATTAAAAATTACTATAAAAAAGCCTCCAAATCTATTTAAATAATTTATAGTAATGGGATATGGATTACATGAATTAACAAATCATTTTAGGATAATATGAAATTTTATACATTTATTAATCATGTAGCTAATAACCTCTCTGTATAGATAATGGTCATCCACTAATGGGTTAGTTGTCATGCATCATCTAGTAGATGAGAAATGGTTGATCTATTGTATTATTATGATTCTGTCAGTACCCTTTTGAAAGTCCTCTAGCTAACTTGTTGCACCTTCAGACATGAATTTATTCTACTAGCTCCTATAGGCTTGCTAATATCCCTCACAAGGTAGTTGCTGGCTGCCTACATCCACCAACATCCATACACACTTTTCATTACCTATAAACAACGTTAAAAAAATAAAAAAACAATAGAGATTCTATATACCTATTTTTTATTTTCCTTGGTGTGGAATTAGTCCTCACCATAAAAATATTTTACCCTAGAAAGGATATGATTCATGAACCCAGAAGAACAAGAGGCCATTAGTATATAATCATGGACTCATGCTCCCATGACTTATGGTTTTATCTAACATAATGAAATCCCGCATAAAATAATAGGATTTCTTGAACATAAAACACGTTATCCAATCATTACAGTTTCTAAAAAACCATTTCAATCCCTGAGATTTCGTGTTTAATTTCTATGTCATCCCATTCAATCACATGGGAAAAATATAATTTATTCGTCTTATGATGGTAAAAATTATACACAACATGAATTGAATTCAATGGAAAATTTAATTTCAAATAACAATCCACCTTCATGGTTCTCTACCCAATCTCAAATAATCCAACAAGGTGTTTCATTAAGATATATAGACTTGATAAATATATATGACCTAAATGAGGTAAAACTATGAGGAGACCACAATCACATATATCAAACTCACACATACATTAATACCGACTGGTATAATAGTTTTTGTGATTATAAGTTGTCTATAATATAATATAGAAAAACTTTATAATAGCTAACATCACATTAATGATTCCTAGATGATACAGTTATAGATTTACTATATTTCTACATTCAGGAGGGGACCCTAAACTCCACCGATAAAAATACTCTAATAGATCCACATTGTTCAATGATTGATAACTATTTTTGATGAAATATCCAATATGTATATATGTTTTCCACATGATTTAATAATGTCATGAATACATTCCTAGAGAATTTATTAAATAATCTTGATGGATATCTTAGTATATCAATTATTATGATTATAATAATCCATGCTCAAATTCAAATTTGAATCCATATATGTTCACAATCGACTCAAAAACTGTATTTGAAAAAAGATTCCTATATGAAATGATAGATGATGAGATTATATGGAGTCTGATGATCTTCCCAGAATAAAAGTTCCCTAATTCCTCCACCCTTTTTGACTCATTAATAAGTGATGATTTAAATGATTTAATGAGCACAAAAATAATTACCCATTTCACATCCTCGCCACTTGTATTATAATGTAGTTATATCATGAATTCCATTGACATCTCTTCCCATTTCCATACTAGAGTGGGTATAGATTGTATTAAACTAGAAGGTATCTAATAATATATATTAATTATTATACATGTTATGTTCATAGACACATAATCGACAATCAATCATCCCATTCCTGGCCCCCAATAGTGACATCTCAGGTTGGGTTGTATCTTGTTTGCTACTGGGTAGGTAGAACAATTTGTTATTGTCTATTATTCATAAATTTATATAATAGGTATATCATTACTAATTTCTAGCATTTGAGGTTCAAAATAACATAATGAGAGAAATATCATACACTTAATGTCTCCCCAAAAAAAATATTCCTAATAAATCACTAAAAACTAGATCCTTGGACTAATCATGTTGAAATTGATCATCAAAAATATTATCAAACTAGAGTACATGCTAAGAATTCATGCCAATTTTCTATCCCTTAATCCATATTCATCTCAAAAAATAATATTATCAAGTAGGATTATACTACTGATACCTTCAATACTTGATTAAATAATTTCCTACTCAAAGAATCTTTGACCATATTTAATTTCCAACATCTGTATAAAATATCAAAAACAAAGGTTTTAAATTACCCAACATAGTTTCCCTATCTCTTGTTTAATTTACTTTAAATTATGATATAGTTTATATGTTTAGGGTATCGGTAAAATATAATATTCTCCACTATGTGGAATTATAAACAAGTATTCTAGGTTATCATCACCACTAATTACTCAATATTTTGAATGGGGAAGTTCTATTTACAAGGGAATAATTGGTTAGAGAAATAAGAAACCACATTTCATCAATAAATCTCCACAAAACACAGACATGGACCTAATTTATCATAAAATAAATCATACATGAAACTTTATTAGGAATGAATAATAATAGATATAAATTATTTATAACTTTAAACTCTAAAAAATGATCAGTGGAATTGAAAAATCGAACAACAATTCCCATAGTTATTGGTTATCTGTATCATAGGTGATGCAATAATGGAGATTTCCAGAACCAAGTGTCAATACTAACAAGGTAATACTAGAAAAATCCATATCTAAAATACAATTTTGGGACTCTCCCTAGACATAGCATCATAAATATTCTCATGATCTGGTATGAAACACTTATTTGAAATCATATGAACCTTAAATCTACCCTGTTGAACCAAGAACTAACATATGTATTTATTTCTGAATAGATTATGTTTTCTCTAGATCCCCATAAGGATACACAAAATTATATTATTATTTTGCTTTGATCTATAATAAAAAACGATATTATCAAGAAACGTTCAAAGAAAGAACACAATAATTGATGGGAGATTTAATTATTTATATCTATAAACTGCAGATGATAATTTTCTGTGAAAAATGGAATGATAGAAAACTCATAATTCCTTTACCTACCCCAAAACACCGTTGTGGGAATATCATCCATTTATAACATTAAAAGATAACACCCTTAAATCATATAAATATATTATGTCTAGTGGGATACCTTGATTTAGTCAAAATGATCACGAAACCTTGGAAATGGATAATTATTTTTTACTATTATTGGGTTGAGTTTCTTGTATTCGACACATAGTTAGAGACTCTCATCCTCCTTATATGAAAACAAAATTGGATGGGCCAAAGGTGTAATTATTGGATATAGAAATCCCTTAGAATACATATTCAAAAGATATGACGTTAATTATTTCAATTTAGCAGATACCATTTATATTTAATGTAATTTAATGGAACACATCTCTAGAAGAATATATATTGAACACTCTACATAACTCTATGGTGGAAAACCAAACAAATCATCTGAAAGAAACCTTACAATACTCAATTTTCACTATAGGAAAATTTCCACTAATAATCGGATCAACAACATCAATAAAATTCACAGATATCTAGAATGATATCATTTCAAAACTATCAAATGTGAGACTATATATCCTACAAATTAGATCCAGAAACCATAAAAATCATTAGTGAAAACATGAGAACGATTAAATTGATATTGATAAAGATATTTTTTATAGTATTAAATTCTAATCATCTTGTCTATTCTAATAATGAGATCAAATAATTATTAATATTGAACTAGAAAATTTAATACAATATTTTCATTTTGATCATCACTTGAAAGTAAGGATGACTAAATCCTCTCTATGAAATCATCATCATAGGTGTTGATATATAATCTTGGGCCTTTTAAACATATCATTAGATGATTTTATGTATAATTAAACATAAAATTGCAATCCATGGATCGTAAAGTCTAGTGTCATGGAAGTCTAGGTACATAATAATTAATACATGTTACTAAATAAAACATTTCATCATTTATCATCCATTATGTGCTCCTAACTTCTTCTGAAATTGTAAATCAACATCAGAATACATGGGGATTACATAAAAACATTATGACCTAAAAATCCAAATAATGGAATAAACAATAAAATAAAGCATAGAAGATGGCTTAAAAGTCATAACATAATGAAATAAAAGGTTTTGGAACATGATTAAACATAATAAATACTAAATTGGGATCATAAAATCGGGGTTTAATTGTAATGAATAAGAAACATAAAAATTTACTTTAACATATTTCATGTCTCGTTACACATATATTATAACATGTGAAGGCTTATGGCACAAAATGGAGGACGCGTCAAAGATAACCACCCTGACCATTTCACATAGATCACATATCAAGGCACACAGCCAATACCACTTCACATAACTTCTCTTGACAATAAAAATTACCTAATGAATTGGAATCCTATTTGGGAAAACCCATAATAATATGATCTTGAAAAGGTCACCTCCATTAATAATCTTACATACTAAATATAGGATAAATATATGTGTTACCCATGGATAAAGGTCTCATAAATATGTTAGATGGAATATCACAAGGATTATCATAGTGGTGTCAATGAAAAGATGGATTTGAATAATAAATGGAAATTATTAAGCTAATATAGGAATATATCATGATTATTAATATCAATACTGACAGAAAAATAATTTTCAAAAAACATTATAAATAAAACATTTTAGTACGGTTGTAGGGAAAACGTTCAGGATTATATAAAATGGAAAATGAAAAATTTTATGTATGAAATAATATTTAAACTAATTTATTTATAAAGGATAAAATTATTGATTTAAAAAAAAATTTATGGATTAAAATATTTATATAGAACACATGAAAATGTGAACAAACATAGGAAGATCCTTAAATTAGGTTTTCTTATCAGGAAGAATCTTGCATTGTACCTTTTAATAAAAAGTATATACCCAAAAATATGGATGATTGGATCTTGATAAAAGTGTTTGGAACATATAAAAAAAATTTAAAAGATGAAAATAAAACGAAAATATAAATTTATTTTGGTAAAAAAGTGATAAAGTGTAACCCGAAGGTATAATGGAGGTTCAGGTAGAATCCCTTATCTTAATTCTGAAGTTGTTCTTCATGTGACCTTAATGTACTAGAAAATAGAATTAGGTTCATTAATTAATAATTCCAAAACCATTTATACATGTTTTTGGTTTAATATAACGATATTAAGTTCATTTTATGTCCGTGTTGACCAGTTTAGAGATTGAATTTCATTGTTTTGTAGCATTATATTCCATGTGGTTGATGATCTGTTTACATAGATATGTGTATGGAAAATCATATAGGTTGAGGATATTAATCCCTAAATTATGGAAAAATCATTGACATAATTATGTGTGACCAATAAAAAAACACCCAATATTAGTGGATATTCAGTGTAAAAAAATCATAGGTCATTCACACATATTTATTTCATGACATAATGAATAAGTAGATGATTATCCCAAAGAATTGAAATTGGGTTAAGATGTTCTCTAAAAGAAATTCGACAACCTAACAACGTTGCTTTAAAATTCATAAAATGAATTGATGAGAGAGAAAAGGGTCTATCATCACATGGACATACAATGTACACAACATGGACATTTAAGAACATATCCAAACATAAGAAAATGGAAATTCAAACACATGACATAAAATAAGTCTTTGACTAAAAGAGTACGGTGAAATGTTCCCTTACTTATTTGCTAACTTACGAAACATACACCACATGAATGAAGGATCATACAATGAAGATGTAAATTCCCATTAAATTATTTTATATAAAAAAACAATACAATCATGGGAACAAAATAAACCACACAAAAGGAAATATTGGAATACTTAGCTTGATTCTCACCGGAATAAAAAGTGAGGTGAAAAACCCATACAACATTGTAATCAATCGGGTCATACGACCAAAACATAATAACCACCAAATGAATCATATAATATAAAAAATATAAATATAATAAGATAATATATATATATATATATATCAAATTACTGGTCAAAATACACCTCATGCAACAAATAAATGGTGAACAATGGAAATCTCATGGAATTAAATGTGAGATAATAAAACCCTTACCGCCAGTCCAACTTGACCTGTACGTTCTTTAATATCATGAATAATATACTAATATTAATTTATAATTTCTAAATATACATTTTCATTATTATTATTCATTTTATATCACTTATTACTATGTTATAATCTTTATGAAAACAATTATGTTAATAATGGTCATTTTGTCAATATTTGGTACTTGAGTCTAATAATGAACATGTTATAATTACAAATTGTCGATGTAGTTAAAATTATATTACATCTAGAATCATATTCGTGATTTAAATATCATATATATCATATATATCTAATAAATATATATATATATATATATATATTTAATCTGTACATGACATTTTGAGATAAGAACGGAAATGCACCGTTCCTGGAGACTGTAAGCCATACGTACCCAATAACACTACTTTCATTTATATTTCATATTTAATAAAATGAAAACATAATGAAAAATAGGTATAATATAATTCCAGTATAATATTATATGATATATAAGTTACATTATTTTATTTACTCCATCCTTTATACTTTATATGTATGTCATGAACAAATCATATCACCTTGAGGCGCGGTAGTCCGCATTTCCTGAAATAAAATCATCGTTTTAACACATATTGGAATGAATAAAGGTATGATTGTAAAAAAATTACAGAAGAATAGAGAAAACATAAATATAATTTATATCATATATAAATATAGTGCCATCATAATGGCCACCATGATAGGTGGTATGAAAGGATTGAACAATCATCGTTTCATGAGACAGTAGTTCGCCGTCCATAGAAATAGTATGTTATTTACCCATTAAACGGAGGTGTGTGTAGGTGTAGATCAAATAAAGATACTAAAAAAATATTAGTATATTGAGGATACATGTTTCGTTATAAAAGAAAAGGAAAAAAATAATTTGGGGTGATGAAGATTTAAAATAAAATAAAAGAACATAAGAGAGGATGTTACCTTTAAATCAGGTAACTCCCTTTGGTTTGATCAAAAAGGATTTATTGATGTGCCTTATGCATAAGATAAGGCCTCTAGGTGGAATAGAGGGATCTTGAGAGCTTATTTGGGTCGATTTCGTATGATCCAAGGGTATTGAGAAGTGTGAGTAATGGGTTAGAGTTGAGGGATTTTTATAAGGGAGAGGAGGGGCTCTTTAGGAATGTTTGAAAATATTATTTTCTTATATAATGATTTTCAGTTTCTAAAGGACCAAAACATATTAATGCTGAAGATAATATGACTCTTATTCAAAATAAAATCATCCAATAATAAATGGACAGGTTTGGAATATTTTTTAATCATTAAAATCATATTTATTTAAACCATTCATTAATAAGGTAAACAATGCATCATTATTATGTCATAAATAATTTTATTTATTTGATGTGTAAAAAATATAATCAAAACTCCATGATGTAGGATATATATTTATCTTTCAAATGAATATTTATATTTAAGAGATAAATTATATTACCCCATGTAAAAAATCTATTTACTGAAAAATATATGTTTATGCCATTTTTATCTATACTTTAAATTAAATAATTAATATATAGTGTCATTGTCACTCTTAAGTGGCCCCATCGAGTCTCAAAATCGACCCAAGAATGCCCATGGTCAAAAATGTATCAACCAATAGGATTAGGACATATGTTATGATAATTTAATATTATTATAATATTATTTTTATGTTGAATTTCCCTATTTAGCTTTAACTGTGGTAAGTAAAAGTCAAAAGATACTATTCACCAAAAAAATAGTTTCATCTTATTCAACCACATTTTACATAATGATACATCCATGTATATCAGATATTCGAAATTAATTTTATAGAAGCTGTAAAATTTCATTTAAATGAAAAAGACAAGTTTGTATCTATCACTCAGTGTTTTCACTATTTATCAAAAATTGAAGGTTTTCTGAAAAATACAAAAAACTCATCCAAAGATATATTTGATATTCGGAATTCAAAAATGATAACTATTTTAACTAATTCAAAACTTCTAGGTTGCATTAATTAATTGAAAATTAATTTCCATTGTAAAAACAAAATGTGTGTTTCTAGAAAATAATGACTATAAACATATTGACACTTGTTTATGCCCAATTTCCAAGTGAAATTACATCCAATGACCATAATTGGATTAAATGATTAAAATATAATCTAATTACACATTAAAAACATTTAAATGATAATTTATCCATATATATAAATTATATTAAAAGTGTGTTTTGAATTAAAATATAGTATGTTTCACTATTCATAAAAAATGGATTTTATAAGAAAAATACCATAATTTTACCAAAAGTAAATTTTGATGTCCCGATCCTAAATTAAAAATATATTTTTTCAAATAAAACATATTAATGTGACCAAAAATATAATTAAATATTGTTCACCATCAAAAGGTGTAAAATAGACCTTTTAATGAATATTAGAGTATTTATCTAAAAAAAATAATTCATTCCCATTGTAAGCCTCTAACTTGTATTGAATAAAGCTAAAAATATTTAACAAAAATATATAATTAATTTATAGTTACTTAAATTTATTATCTCTAATACAATGACTATGTGTTATCTACCATTTAAAATAATAATATTATATTATTTTTCAGTATAACTCAATGTTGTGGGCATCGTAAGATTTCAAAGAAACACCTTGTTGCATATCTAGTACGACATCGAACATAGTGTCCCCTTTAAAGTAAAATTAATATTTAATTCAAAAATATTAATAAATATCAAAATTTTATATTCATTTTTTATTTGGGATGTTACAACCTTGCCCCCTTTGGGGAATTGCCTCCTCAAAATTTTAAAATTAGTCTTGGAAACATCATTGAAAGTCCCACATTGAAGAAAGTGTCAATAAAAATATTACATTAAAATTAAAGAAGAGAATTAAAAAGGTCACCTGAGACAAAAGATACTAGGATTCCATGAAAAGTGGGATATGGAAGAGAAACTAAATCTCATAGATTAATAGAGAGGCCAATGAGCCCGTACCCAAGTGGTAAGGGCTCCTGCTTGGAAACCAAAAGTCCCAGGCTCAAAACAGGGTGGAGGAGAATTATCGGGTTATTGTAGTAGTAATGTAGTAGTATTCTAGTAGGTACTATTTAGTACCATAGTAGCCAGAACTATTTACTCGATTTGGGCCTTTGGGCCATCGGTTTGGGACTATAGGTCTATAAGGCCTTCATGTCATCAATGATCTTCGGGCCTCAGGGCCTTCAGGCCACAATGACCATGAATTAGCCTAGTTCTCACAAAGCTGGCCCCAGAATAGGATCAAAGCAACAATTATAGTATTCATTAGAAGTCGTGCAATTGGATTGGATGAATGAGAGGGTATGTCAACCACCGTCGGGACCAGGCACCGTGCATCTTTGTATGGGGAAATACTAACCGGTTATCAATTTAAGGTTGGGAGCTAGGTGATCAATTATGCAGAAGCTAGGGGAGGGATAGTTCCTGTGGGTTGGGCCTATAGGTCATTTATTGTGAATATTATGCCTCTAGTCCTTCACGTCATGTATTGCGAGTCCTGTCAGGACATGGCCCTTGGGCCCACAGGTCATGTAAGGGTTCATCTTCATCCCTTAAAAAGAGGATTATCTATAAATAAATATGTCCTTTCGGTTTTTTAGGCATAGAGAAATAGTGATTGATAGATAACATGATCACATAAATTTAACCAACACAATACAATAAATTTTTGGTTGGGTAAAAGTCGGTTGAAAAAAGAGAGCTTACAACATTTTTTCATCATGATCCTTTTCAATGAGTTGAATAATTTTATTAATAACTAAACTATGATCGTAAGAAAATAAACTTGTCATTTGGAGTGTCATCCTTTAAGAAAATTCTACCACAAACTCACGTTTTCTCCAAATGGAATGTATTCAAGATGACATGGTCACTCCTGAAGTGCTTGTTTCAACTTTTAGAGTATCACATATTCTAAAAAATAAGAACTATATATTTCCCCCATCTCTATACATCAACCAAATCCAAGATTGTTTAGTAAAAGATCAGATAATCCCCAAAAGGATAATCCTTTATAAAAATAAATACTACCCTTACTCTCCAAAATTCAATAAAATGAACCCAAGTTCAAGAAAGACAATTCAATATACAATTGTCCTTAAAATAATTCAAAATAATCCAAACTAATTTTAAAACCCAAAACCCGGAAGGATTTAATCACACAGTCTTCCACAATAAATCTTAACATCTATCTCCAAAAATATCAACTATTATTAAAGTCTCATACTGAAGTGTATTTAACCTAATCACAAATTCCCCATGATAGGTTAATCATATCCACAAAAAACCCAAATAAACCTAAAACATAGATTTTTCAAATATAAAATTTCATCCATGATTCTGTAAATGAAATACCATAGTATTCTATATTCCTTATGCATATAGTGTTTCCTCAAAAGAGAGAACCTCTTCCAAGATAACCTTTATCCCTTAATTACGAAATCATTTTCTTATACTAAGGATAACCATTTGATAGAACATAAGTTCCCAAAATAAAATTATTCTTAATTTATAAAAGCATTTGACTAAAGGAATAACTCATTCTAACTAGGGAATTCACGTAAGCCAATAGAAGGTAATGCACCCATGTCACTTTTCAGTTCTGGGTTCGATCCCCATGGCCTTGCAGGACATTATGGGTTGTTACCCATCATACGGGTTGTCCTTTTTATAAAACTCAAAAATAACCCTAACATATTTTAATCTCAAATGTTGTCTTATACATATCATTTTCATCCAAATTCATTAATACAGCAACATAATAATAAAGTCTTATATATATTGTCACCTTTTCACCTCCATACTATAAAATAAAACTATTCCCATAAAAGGAACATTATACCATGATCAGTGTGTCCACATGGTATCATTCACATCTTGTTCACATAGGTAGAAGGTCAATGCATTAAAACAATGATTTAGATATCCTTCAAATTCATTTTATTCCATCACCCAGATACACCTTGTACAACATGGGTCATATGGGAGTCCACAGAAAAATAGTTTTAGAAAATAATCATACACAACAAATAATTTCAATTCATCTGATAAAACATGATTTTTATAAAAATGTCGAACTTAGTTTGAGTTGAAACATTCAATAAATGATTCTTTTAAAATACCATATGTTTTTGCAGAAATAATATAATTTTAGTGAAAATATAATTAGGTTGAGAAAGGATCTCCTTCTTCAACTCCTTTTTCAAAATTATAATATGCTTCAAAATTTGGTGATAAGGTAAAATATTTGAAAATTCCTTTATAAAATTTACCTTTCTGGAAAATATGAAAATATTGTGAAAATAATATTTTATAAAATAGAACCCATGATCTATTATGATTTCGTTGTATAGTGGAGGTGTTTGATATCTGAATGAACATCATGAAAGTGAGTGGTATGCTAGAAAATGTTTCACAATCATATTAACATGGCATTGCAATAATTATTGCATGCATGTCATCAGGGAGAGATATGAATGTTGTTTGAGATCCTCCCCTTTCTATTTGTACTATAATTTCCTTAATCTGAAAAAGTAACAATGTAAGGATTTAGCTTAATGTGTAGACATAATGACTGACCATGTGTCTAACAAAAACTCTAAATCCATAAAGTTGTCTAAACTCACCTATGATTCCAACTATAAGGACCCAACCAAAAACATTACATAATCTTGAGTTAAGTCAGGAATTCACCTTGAGTATCTTTTCAGGTTTAGTGTTTCAGTGAATTATTCCATATCTATTACATTAAATTTCAAAAATTAAAAATTATACACTTCTATTCAGTATCCATTTTTTTCATAAAATAAAAAATCAAAAACAAAATAACACATCTAGTTCCATGGTTTACACAACATGACTTTTCCTTGATCCCATCCTTGTCCCTATTCATCTTTATGTCATGGGAAAAAAATTTCAAATCATGGGGTGATCATAAAAAAGCTCAGTAAGGGTTATAAAAATAGGAAAAAAATATTAACCCATCAATAAATAAAAATCAACCACACCATACATTTCAATTATAACATATCTCATGAAATAATATGATTTATGAATAACACATAGAAAACATAAATCATAAAGGTTACATGTTGAATCCATACCATACATACATTGTAGCTATCACAACTATGTAGGGAGTTACATTGGAATACCCATCACTATATATTCCCTAAATCTCTTAGGAGAAAAACATTAACGTTTACCTCTGTCACATTACCCAGTGCATTAGAGATCAATCTCGGGCTCACCCACCCAAGGTTTATCACAGAACCACCTCTATACATAAACAACTCTCAATAACCATAACATATTCATAGAATATAAAACATGCATAAAATAAAGATACCAGTTACACATTGCAATCACAATATATCATATCAAGATACTAACATAATCAATGCTTTATCAAACCATTTTCAAAACCAAATAAAACATTTAATAATGAAATTTCTGAATGAAAGTGTCCCATACCACTTTGAATATTTTGAAATAAAATTTATTTACAAAAAATTCATCTATATATAAATAAATCCATAAATCAATTTTTAAAACACGGATGTTTATGTGAATTATTTAGAAGAATAAATATTTAAAACATTTTAAAAAATATTTTTGTTGAAGAGTTCCTAACCAAATTGGAGGTGCTTGAACACAAATAAATGAGGAATAAAATTAATCAAAGGATATAATATCATAATAATAAGGAGATTAATGATATAATATGTCAAAGTTAAATATACCAACCACATAAAAGTTAATTGGTGTATAACGACACATAAGACTCCATGGAATGTAAATTGTGAAAAAGTCTATGGAAGATTTCATATCATTAGATTAAGGAAAAATCTATGACATAATTATATGTGACAAATAAGAATACACCAAATATAAGTACATATTAAGTGTAAAAAAATAATAGTTCATTCAAACATATTGATTTCATGACGTAATCTAGAAGTAGTTGTTTATCGCATAGAATTGAAATTGGGTTAAAAAGTTCTCTAACAGAAATTCGACAACCTAACAACATTGCTTTAAAAATAAGAAAATGGTTTAATGAGATAGAAAAGGTTCTCTCATCACATGGAAATAAAATTCACTAAAATATGGATATATAATAACATATCCCAACATAAGAAATGGAAATTAAAAGACATGACATAAAATATGTCTATGACTAAAAGACTATAGTGAAAGGTTCTCTTACTGATTTGGTAACTAATGAAACATGCACCACATGAAATAAGGATCATAAAATGAAGACATAAATACCCATTAAATTAACATATATTAAAAATAGAATACAATAAGGGGAAGTACATACATCACACAAAGGGAAATAGTGGAAAACATAGCAAGAAACTCACGATAATAAAAAGTGCGATGAAAACCCCTTACCACATTATAATCAATATGGTCGTATAACCAAAAGTAAATAACAACAAAATGAATCAAAGAATACCATTAATATAAATAGAATCATAATAATATATATGTCAAATGCATGTAAACAATATATCACAAGCAATTAATAAGTTGTGATCAATGGAAATCTCCCAGAATTAAATGTGAGATAAGAAACCCCTTACCTCGTGTCCGACATGACATGTTCATTCTTTCATCTCAACAATAATACAATAAAGTTAATTTCTACTTACATAAGAGAAATTTTCAATTTTATTAATCCTTTATATAAATTATTACCATGTAAAAAACATTATAAAATCATTTAACTTATTAATGATCATTTTTTCGCTATTTGGTAATTGAGTCAAGAATGATCTTGTTATAATTAAAAATTGTCTGTATGGTCAAAATTATATTATCTATAGAATGATATTAATGATTTAAATATCATATATATCCTGTATATATATATACATATATATTATTATTACATGATATTTGGAGGTAAGAAATGAAATGCACCATTCATTGAGATGGTAAGTCGTACCTACACATGAATGCTACTTTCATTTCTATTCAATTTTTAATGGAATGAAAAATTAATGATACATAGGATTATTTTAAAGTATAATTTAATATAATATGATAGATATATATATAAAAAATTTCATTAACTCCATCCTTTATACGTTCTATGTATGTCATGAATGAATAATATCACCTTGAGGGGGCGGTTGTCCGCATTTCATCAAATGAAATTATCGGGATTAAACATATTGGAATGAAAAAAGGTATGTTCATAAATAAAAATTACCGAAGCCTATAGAAAACATAAACATAATATATATCATATATAAATACAGTTCTATCATAATGGCCACCATGAGAGGTGTTTTGAGAATATTGAACTATCATTATTTCATGAGGTAGTAGTTCACTATTCATTGAAACAGTATGTTCTTTTCACATTAGGTTGAGGTGTGGATATGTGTATTTTACATACTTCTCATAACAAAATCGATGTATATTGAAGGTACTTGTGTTTTTATAATAAAAAGGAATAAAACGAATTTAGGGGTTTGGAGAAGTAAAATAAATCAAAAGAACTTAAGAGAAGACGTTACCTTTAAATAAGGTAACTACATTTGGTATGAACCAACATCATTTATTGAAGTGGCTTCTACCTAAGGTAATGCTTCTAGATGTAGGAGATTGATCTTTAGAGATTATTTCAGCTGAGGATGGACGATCCAATGGGCATGAGAGGTGCGAGTAATGGGTTCGAGGTGAGGGCTTTTTATATGGGGGAGGAGGGTCTCTTTTGGAATGTTTGAAAACATTATTTTATTATATAATTATTTTCAGTTTATAAAGATCCTATTCTTATAAAAGACTAAAATAATATGAATCTTTTTTTAAATAAAATCATTAAATAAGAATTGGACAGGTTGTTAATATTGTTTTAATCTTCAAAAATCATTTTTATTTAAATCATTCATTATTGAGGTAAGCACTACATCTATATTGTGTCATAAATAATTTATTTATTTGATGTCAACAAATTATAAAAAACCATGATATAGGTAATATTTTTAGTTTTAAAATGAATATTTATAGTATATTATATAACTTATAAAACCCCATGTAAAAAATTTATTTTCAAAAAGATATATGTTGTTGTCATTTTTGTCTTTTCTTTAAATTAATTAATATAAAGTGTCATTATCACACTTAAGGGGCTCGATGTGGTCCCAAAATCGACCCATGGATGACCATGTTTTGAAATGTATCAAAAAATAGGATTATGAGATATTATAGGGAAATTTATTATTATTATAATATTATTTTTACATTGAATTTCCATATTTAATTTTAACTGCTGTTAAAAAAAGTCAAAATTTACTATTCACCTAAAAAATATTTCCATCTAATTAAACTACATTTTACATACTGATAACAACCATGTAGGTAATATTTTTTAAATTCAATTCACATAAGTGGTAAAATTTCATTTAAATGAAAAATTCAGGTTTTTAACAATAACTAAGTGTTTTCACTATTCATCAAAAATCGAAGGTTTTCAGAAAAATACCAAAAATTAATCCTAGGTTGTAATTAATATATAGATGTTAAAATGATATCTATTTTACCAAATTCAAAACATATATATTTTATTAATTAATTTAAAATTAATTCCCATCGTAAAAACAAAAAAACATGTTTGTAAGAAATTATAATTATCAAAAGATTGAAACATGTTAATGCCCAATTTCAAAGTGAAATTGCATCCAATGTCCTAAATTGGATGAAAAGGTAAAAATATAATCTAATTAAACATTATAACCATTTAAAAATAAAATCTAACCATATAAATTAATTTTATTAAAAGGTAGTTTTGAATTAAAATACAGTATTTTTCACTAATCATAAAAAACGAATTATATCAGAAAAAATACCATAATTTTACCCAATGTATATCTTAATATCCCAATTCTAAAGAATAAATATAAATAGTCAAATAGAACATATAAATGTTATCAAAACTATATTTAATTAAGGTTCACCATCAAAAGGCGGTAAATCAACCTTTCAAAGAATATTAGAGTATTTATGCTTAAAATTAGATTCATTCACATTTATAGCCTCAAACATTTATTGGATAAACAAAAATTTTTTTAAAAAATATATATAATCATATTTTAGTTAGATAAATTCATTTCCTCCAATACAATGGAAACATTTTAATAACCATTTAAAATAATAATAATATTATATTAATTTTCTGTATAGCTCAATGTTCTATGCAACGTAAGATTTCAATGAAACTCGTTGTTGGGTATCTGATATTCCATCGAACAAAGAACCCCCACTAAAGTAAAATTATTATTTAATTCATGCATATTAATAAATATAAAAATTTTATATTGTTTATTTACTTAGGATGTTACATCCTTCCCCCCTTTTGGGAAATGCTTCCTCACAATTTTAAAATTGGGTTTGGAAACTTCATTGAATGTCCCACATCATAAAACGAGTCAATAAGAAAATAACATTAAAATAATGGAAGAGAAGTAAAAAAGGTCACTCGAGATAATAGACACTAGTATTCTATGAAAACGTTGATATGTAAGAGAAAATAACTCTCATAGATTAATAGAGAGTGATAGAGAAGTTTATCATAGTATGTTAACCACCACAATACAATAAATTCGTGGTTTGGTAAAAGTCTAATGATAAAATAAAGCTTATAATATTGTTTATTCAAGATCATTTTCATATATTTTAATAATTTTATTAATAACTAGACTAAGATCGTAAGGATATATAATTACTTGTCATGTAGAGTGTCTTCATTAAAAAAAATTCTACCACAAACTCATATTTTCTCAAAATATTATGTATTCAAGATGACTTGGTCACACCTGAAGTGCTGGAATCAACTTCTAGAGTATCACATATTCTAAAAAAAACGAACTATACATTTCCCCTATCTTTATACATCTACCAAAACCATGATTAGTTAGTAAAAGATCTGATAATCCCCAAAAGGATACTCATTTACAAAAAAACTACACATACTATCCAAAATTCAATATAAAGAAACCTAAGTTCCAGAAGGACCATTCATTATAAAATCTATTGTGAAATTATTCAAAGTAATCCAATCTAATATTAAAACCCAAATCTTAGAACGATTTAATCAGATTGTCATCCATAGTAAATCTTTTCATTTATCTCCAAAAACATTGACTACTCTTAAGGTCACATAATGAAGTGTCATTAACCTAACAAACTATTATTTAATATTGGGTAATCATTTCCTTAAATAACCCAAACATACATAATACATATACTCTTACAAAATAAAATTTCAACCATTATTCCACAAATGAAATCACATAGTATTCTATTTTCCTAGGCATAAATTATTACCTCAAAAGAGAGAACGTCTTCCTAAATAACCATTATCCTTTATTCACAAAATCATTTTCTTATACAAAGGATATACATATGATAAAACATAAGTTCCAGAAATCAAATAATTATTTATCCACAAAATAATTTAACTAAAGGAAAAACTCATGCTAATTAGGGACTTCGTGTAGGCCATTGGTAATTCACCCTTGTCATCTTTCAATTCTGGGTTCGAATCCCATGGCCTTGGTGGAAGGGACAGGTTGTTACCCTTCTTACAGGTTGTCCTTTTTATAAAAATAAAAAATAACCCTAACATATTATAACCTTAAATGATGGCTTATACCTATCATTTTAATTCCAACTCAATAATACCTCAACAATATTATGAAGACTTATATATATTTTCATTTGTTTCTCTGCCATATGATAAAATAAAACTATTTCCAAAAGAAAGAATAGCATACCTTGATCATGGTGTCTATATGGTTTCATTTTCATCTTGTTCATGTAGGTATAGGGTCATTTAATTGAAACAATAATTTAGGTATCCATAAAAATTATTTTCTTCTTTCATCCAAATACACTAGGTACAACTTGTGTCATGTGGGTTTTCACATAAAAATAGTTTCAAAAAATAATAATGTATAACGTAGAATTTAAAAATAACTGGAAAAACTTGGTTCCTATAATATTTTTGGACTGAGTTTGTGCTAAAACATTCAATAAATGGTCTTATTAAAATAATAATAGTATCTGTTGAAAGGCTATAATATAAAAGAAAATATAAATTGGTCATGCAAGGGTTCCCTTCTTTAGAAACATTTTTGAAATCAAAATATGCATCAAAATAATGTGATAAGGTAAAATATTATGAAATACCTTGATAATATTTTCCTTTCTTAAAAATATGAGAATGTTGTGAGAATTGGATTTGATTAAATAAAACCCCTGATCCAGGATTATATAATGGTATAGTGGTGCTGTTTCATATCTCAATAAAATTCTTGCAAGTGATTTTTATGCTAGAAAAAGTTTCACTATCATCTTAACATGTCTTTTCAATAATTATTACAAGCATATCAGCACGATGAGATAGTAATGCCAATTGAAATCCTCCTACTTCTATTTGTAACAGACATTCCTCGATCAGAAAAACTTACAATGTAAGGATTTAACTTAATGAGTAGACATAATGACTAACCATGTGTCTAACAAAAATTCCACATTTCTAACGTCTTCTAAACAATCCTTTGATACCAAATATAAGGACCCTACTGTAAACATTACCTAGCCTTGAGTTATATCAAAAATTAATATTGAGGATATTTTCAGGATTAAAAATATAGAGAATTAGGCCATATCTATTAAATTACATTTAAAATTAATAAGTAGACACTTCGACTCAGTATCCATTTTTTAATAAAATAAAAACTATAAAAAAATAACACGGCTAGTTCCATGTTTTAGACAAAACGACTTTTCCATGATCCCATCCTTGAACTGGTTCATCTTTAAGTCCTGTGAAAAACTTTTCAAAATAGGGGTTGAGCATTAAAATAACAATAAGGGAAAAAATAATGAAATGAAACATTAACCCATCAATAAATACAAATCAATGAAACCATACATTTCAATCATAACATACCTCATGAAATCCAAATATTTTTGAATAACACATAGAAATCATAAATCATAAAAGTAACATGAGGCGTCCATACTATACTTACATTATAGTTATCATTGCTATGTAGGGAGTTATGTTGGAATTCCAATCCTAGTATATTCCCTAGAACCATTAACATTTTCATCTGTCACCTAACATAATGCATTGGAGAGCTATCTCTGTATCACTAGCCTAGCATTATAACGGATCCAACCATATACATAAACAATTACCAATTACCATAACATATTCATAACACATAAAAAATAATAATCTTATGATAACATTTTCACACTGCTATCACAATATATCATTTTATGTTATTGACATGGTCAAATGTTTTATCAAACCATTTTGAAAACCAATTAAAACATTTAATAATGATATTTTGTAATCAAAGTGTCCCATACAACTTTGAATATTTTTAAATAAATTTTAATTTCAAAAAATTAATGTCCATATAAAGAAATCCTTAAAACCATTTTTAAAACATGGATATTAAGTTCAAATATTTAGAAGAATAAATAGTTAAAAAATATAAAATTATATTTTATTTAAAGAATTCTCCACAAAATGAGAGATTGTTGAATATAAATAATTGATAAATAAATTTATTCAAGGATTATAATATCATGGGAATAAGATATTCATGATATAATATGTCAAAGGGATGTATATCCACCATATAAATGTTACTTGGTGTATAACAACACATAAGTCTCAATGGAATGTAAATTGAGAGAATGTCCCTGGAAAAGATCATATCCTACGATTAAGGACAAATCAATGACATAATTATGTGTGAAAAATAACAATACACCTAATATAAGTGGATATTAACAGTAAAACTATCACAAGTAATTAAAACATATTCATTGTATGACATGATCAACCAGTATAAGTTTATCCCAATGAATTGAAATTGGGTTAAAAATTTCTCTAACAGAAATTGAACAGCCTAACGACGCTGCCTTAAAATTCATAAAATGAGTTGATGAGATAGAGAAAAGAGACTATCATCATATGAAAAAAACGTATATAAATATGTATATATTAGAACATATCCATACATAAGAAAATTAAAATTAAAAGAGATGAAATAAAATATGTCTTTGACTAAAAGAGTACGGTGAAATGTTCCCTTAATGATTTGGTGACATACGAAACATACATCCCATGAAAGAAGGATCAATCAATGAAGATGCAAATACCCATAAAATTAAAGTATGTTACACAAAGAATACAATTAGGGGATTCACATACACCACACAAAATGAAAAAGTGGAAAAATATCATGAATCTCCCTGGAATAAATAGTGATATGAAAACCTCTTATCATGTTGTAATCAATAGGGTCATGTGACCAAAAGTTAATAAACACAAAATTAATAACATAATACCAGGTATATAAATAGAATCCTGATATATATATATATCATATAAAAGTACACAATACTCCACATGGAATAAATAAGTGGTGAACAAAGAATATCTCGCAGAATTAAATGTGAGATAAGAAACCCACTACCCCGTGTCCGACTTGACCCGTTAACTCTTTAATCTCTTGAATAATAATATAAGGTTAATTTATAATTTCATAAGAACATTTTTCAAGTTTATTATTCCTTTATATCACTTATTACCTAGTTATAAACATTATGAAATCATTTAAGTTAATAATGGTTATCTGGTCGATATTTGGTACATGATTAAAAAATGATCTTGTTATAATTACAAATTGTCCATGTGGTAATAAATATATTATCTCCAAAATCATATTAATGATTTAAATATCATATATATCATATATATCTTGTATATATATATTTATAATTAGTACATGAAATTTTTAGGTAAAAAATGAAATGCATCGTTCATGGACACGGTAAGTCGTACGTACGCATGAACTCTACATTAATTTATATTTCATATTTAATGGAATGAAATTATAATGATAGATAGGTATATTATAATTCTTATATAATATCATATGATATATATGTTAAAAAAGTTCATTAAGACTTTCTTTTATAAGTTCCATGTATGTCATGAACAAATCATATCACTTTAAGGGGGTCATAGTCCGCACTTCCTCAAATAAAATTATGACGTTTACACATATGGGAAAGCATAAAAGTATGTTTGTAAAACAATTACAGAAGTATAATGAAAAAATAAAAATTATTTATATCATATATAAATATTGTTTTATCATAATGGCCACCAAGATATGTAGTATTAGAAGATTGTACAATCATCATTTCGTGAGGTAGTAGTTCGCAGTCCACAGAAATAGTAAGTTTTTTACACATTAGACAGAGGTGTGTGTATGTTTAGTTAGAATAATTTTCATAAAAACATCCATGTATACTTAGTATAGTGGTTTTGTTTTGAATGAAAGGAATAAATAGAATTTACGGGGTTGGAGATATAAAATAAAAGAAATGAACTTAAAAGAAGATGTCATCTTTAAATCGGGTAACTCCCTCTTGTTTGAACCAAAAAGATTTATTGAAGTGACTTATCAAGAAGTTAATTATTCTAGGTGGACTATATGGATCATGAGAGATAATTTGGGAATATTTTGGATGATCCAAGGGGCTAGAGTGGTGTGAGTAATGGGTTAGATGTGAGGACATTTTATAAGGGGGAGGAGGGTCTCTTTATGAATGTCCGAAAATATTATTTCATTATAAAATTATTTTCGGTTTCTAAAAGTCCAAAACGTATTAAGTATAATATAAGACAACTATTATTCGAAATTAAATCCTCAAATAAAAATTTAATAGGGTTTGAATATTGTTTTAATCTTTAAAATCATATTTATTTAAATCATTCATTAATGAGGTAAACACTACATTAATATTGTGTCATAAATAATTTAATTTTTTTCATGTATAATGTTATAAAAAAAGTACAGTGATGTAGGATATATTTTTATCTTTCAAATGAATATTTATAGTCTAAGAGAAAACTTATATAACCCCACTTAAAAATAGATTTACTAAAAGATATATGTTAATGTCATTTTTTCTTTTACTTTAAATTTATTAATATAAAGTCTCATTTTCACTCTTATGTGGCTCTATAGGGTCCCAAAATCGTCCTAGGGATGAAATTTGTTATACATGTATCAAACTATATAATTATACCATATTTTAGTATAATTTAATATTTTTATAATATTTTTTTACTGTGAATTACCCTATTTACCTTTAACCGCGGTAAATAAAAGACAAAAGTTACCATTCACCAAAAAATATTTTCATCATATTGAACCATATTTTACTTATTGATAACAAAACTTTATGAATGATTTTCTGAAATTAAATTCACATAAGTGGTAGAATCCATTTGAAATGAAAAATATTGGTTTTTGACTATCACATAATGCTGTCACTATTCATAAAAAATTGAAGGTTTTCTGAAAAAACCAAAAAATCATCCTAAGATATGTTTAAATTAATGAATTAAAAATGATGTATAATATACCAAATAAAAAACAAAATAGTTTTGTTAATTAATATAAAATTAATTTGCATTGTCAAAACAAAAAGCACATTTTTAAGAAATTATAACTATCAAAAGATAGACACTTGTTTATGCCCAATTTCAAAGTAAAATTACTTCCAATGAACAAAATTGGATTAAATGGTAAAAACATAATATAATTACACTTTAAATCTATTTAAAAATAAAATATAACCATAAAAACGAATTATATTAATATGAAATTTTGAAATAAAATACAATATTTTTTACTATTCATTAAAAATGGATTTCATTATAAAAATACCCTATTTTTAGGAAAATTAAATTTTGATATCCCGATTCTAAATATGAAATTTATTTTTTAAAATAGAACATATAAAAGTGATCAAAACTAGATTTAATTAGGTTTATCCATTAAATGACATTAAATCCACCTTTTAATTAATATTAGAGTATTTATGCTTAAAATTTCATTGATTCGTATTTTAAGGCTGTAATTTTTATTAGATAAATGTAAAAACATTTAACTAACATATATAATCATATTTTTTTTAGTTATATTCATTACCATGAATATAAAAACTATTTGTTATCTACAATTTAAAATAATAATAATAATATATTATTTTCAGTATAATTTTATGTTGTGTGCATCGTATGATTTCAAAGAAACTCGTTATTGCATATTGGTTATTCCATCAAAAATAACATGTCACGACCCATCCTCGGGGCCTGTGCCGTGACTACCCCAAGCCCGCCTTCCATAGGTCAGGGGCTGGCGACTAGCACCAAGGTGTAATTCCTGATAAAAAGGGAAGGCATTGCCTTTGAAAAGTAAAAAAACACCACAGAGAAAGCAAGCAGTAGAAGTAAACACTAAGTAAAAACTGATACAAAAGTAAGTGCTAAAAAGTAATAGGGCTAGTATACAAACCCAAACTGAAAGTAAAGTACAACTGGAAAGGGAAAATATCAACTGAAAAGTAGAGCCGCAGCTTCGAGCCGTCCACTGGAAGTCCCACCGGAAGGGTGGGTACAGATAGCCTCCACAGCTCCTCGGGTCCAGCCGTCCGCTCCGAGTACGTCCCGTCCAGTGGTCCACCACCTGGTACCGACCTGCTCTACAAGCCTCAACCGCGATCAGCACTATCCATCTTCTGTAACCAACACAACGTAGTGCGGGCATAGCCCGTGCAGGGGTGAGTATAAGATACTCAATAGTGACCCCGAGACCCCCGAAGGTCTCCCAGAATTCACAAGGATAAATCACAAAGGAAATATACAGTCACGAAGTAACATCCGGCACTGCTTAGGTATATTCCCATACATACACCTAAGTCATCAATTCCAGTTTTCCTCCAACATCTGAGCCCAAGTTCTATCACATCCACACAGTAAATCACAAACCGATCCACACAGGAAAGAATAACATAATCCACATAGGAAAGCAAGTCAAGATTCAGGTCACACATGTATACTTCTTCGTATGACGATAGAGATGATCAGATATAGCCACTGATTCATCTAAGCCGTCAGACCCACAAAATATCGATAGGTACTAACCCCCATAATGATCCACACAGGATCTGACCCACATAGGATCGATAGGTAACTTACCTCCGTAATGACCCACACATGATCTCTAGGTGTTGGCCCACAAAGGACCGTTGAGCGCTGACCCACACAAGATTTGACCCACACAGGATCGGTAGCACTGATCCACGTAGGATCGCTGAGTGTTGTATTCGTCGCCGTCGAATCCACAGAGGATTTCTGCACAGTCGTCGTCGTCATCGCAGTCGCAGCCAGCTCTAGGGTTCCCGCACACAGCAAGCTCGTTCTAGAGGATCCGCTCCACGAGCCGAGGGCTGATACATCAACTGACATGAAGTCCGGAGTTGATGTATCCAAAAGTTCCGTATCGTCAACAGGAACTCAACGTCATAGAAGGCGCGTCAATCAGACTCCTGGTCTGAGAGTCATTGGATTTTTCGTTCTAGGGGTCTGGTTGGTTTTTAAGACATAACCAACCCGACCATACTCCAACTGCATCCAAAACTCGAGCGGAGTAAGACAAAAGGTCTGTCTCACAAAGAGGAATCCATCAAAGTCGACAGCACGTCAATCAGACGTCCGGAGTTCCAGTTATGAGCATTTCCGCTCCGAGGGCCCGGTTGGTTTCGTGTACGAACCAAACCGGCCGAAACCAAAGTACTACGAAACCTTGAGTGTAATATACTGAAACGGTTGTCTCGATCTAAGGATCTCTATGCAACTGACGGTGCGTCGATCGGAGGTCCGCAGCTCAAGTTATGGGCAACGGACTGAAAGAGGTTCGTGATTAAGGGGTTCGGGCTTGGTCCGACCTGGCCCGATACCCCCAGGGTCGACCCGAATCGGGTTGACCCGAACTAGGTCCGGGTCCGGCCCGCTTGGATGCGGCCTAGCCCGGTCGGCGCGGCCCGGCCCGGCCTGGGCGCGGCGCGGCGCGTTGGGCGCGCTGGCGCTGGCCGGGTGGCCAGGTGGCCGGCTCGGCCATTACGACTGAGCAAAGTGGGTGGGGGGTGCGCTGCCCCAGCGTGGAGAAACCGCATCCCCTTTATGGGGCCACTCAGCTGGTCGACCGGGGGTTTGTAACCCCCGGCTTTTCCCTTGTCCGGTCGGCCCGCCCCGGCCGGGCGGCTGTTGCCGCCACGGGACCGGCAAGGCCAGTCCCCCTGCTCCGACGCCGGCAGCCCGGTACTGGCCACCGGTTTCCTTACTCCGCCGCGGCCCCACTCTGGTCGCGGTGCTTTAGTGGTCCTCCGGCACTGTGTGACAGCGCCGTGTCTTTTATTCGTCTTCTACGGCGCAGCGTGACGGTGACACAGATTAGTTTGTTTCCAACAGCGTTGTGCACGGCGCCATGCTTCTCCGCCCTCCCTTTAACAATTTCTGCACGGTGCTTCGGCACCGTGTTTCCTTGCTCGTGCCGCATCAATATCAACAACCAAAAAGGGGAAGTGTGTTAGTCATGTTCGTGCGGTCCGACCTCCTCCCGTTATTACCATAACAAGCGGTTCAATTTGAAAGGAAGAAAATGACGAAAGTAATTATGAAAGAAACCTCTACCTCGTCGAATTTTATAAGCGAAGATTCGTCGCGGAAACAACTGTCGCGGAAGAAGGCGTCGCGGAGTGAGGACCGTCGCGTCGTGGAAGAAGCGTTACTGGTGTCGTGGTACACGACGTCACGTAGTCGATCTCCGAGGATTTGGGGTTCTTCGTCGGAGGTCGGTGTGTTCTTCGTGTTCTTCGTGTTCTTCGCGTTCTTCGTCGAAGAAGAAAGCTCTTCTCCAAATCCTCTCCATGCAACAAGCTCCAACAAACATAAAATAAGAGTTGTCTTATTTTATTAATGCACATGACACGTTGAATTTCAAAAGAAACGAAACGAACAATTAATTCAATGAATAAATTGTAACGATTTAATCACCCAATTTAATGAGGCATTTCTTAACTAGAATAAACGCAAGGTTTGAATTCATTAAAATGGGGGTGCGGGTGCTTTACATAGAAAGAAAGAAATGGTGGGGCTCATGCGGGCCCCACCTCACAAATATCCAACCATGTGGGTAGGATATTGTGGGTCCCAACTTATCCGCTTAACTTAGGTTAAGCTGATTTAAGTAGAATAAAATAAAATATCACACCACTTTTATTTTATTCCTTAACGTAACCCAAAAAAAATATTAAAAACCACACCCGAGAAAACACAACTTCGAAAATGGTGTTTCTAAAAAAAACAGGTGCTGCGATTCCATCGGTACCCTCAGAATTTGATTCTGAGCACCGGCTCAAAAGATAGAAAAACCTACTCGTTCGTTCACAAAACTTACCCGAGCTAAACATCGGAAAATGATTCTGGGCACACTGGGCCTCGGAATCAGGTGCCATCAGAAACTGCGTTCTTGTAAAATTCCCATGAAAAATAATAAAAAAATTTCCTTGAATTTTTCGGGTCTTTACATCACTCCCACCTAAGGGTGTGACGTCCCTGTAAAGATACATCATCAACTAGGGAAACAAAAGTGGGTACTGAGCACGCATCTGAGCCTCCCGCTCCTAAGTTCTGTTTTAGAAGTTCTCGTGCTGCCATCTGATGCGCACTAGAGGAATCAACCGTTCATGTAGGACCTGCTCCTATCGATCTTCAATCTCCACCGGGACCTCCGCAAAAGTCACCCCATCATCAACATTCAGATCCCCATGGTCAATGATATGTGTTGTGTCGTGCACGTATCTCCTCAGCTGAGATACGTGGAAGACGTCGTGCACCCGGTGTAACTGAGGTGGTAGAGCCAGGCGATAAGCCACCCCACCAATCCTACTGGGGACCTGGAATGGTCCAATGAAGCATGGAGACAACTTCCTGTCTCGGCCAAATCTCTGTAATCCACGTCGAGGTGAGAACCGCAAGAAGATGTGGTCGCTATCCTCGAACTCCAATGGCCTCCGCCTCCTGTCAGTATAAGACTTCTGCCAGCTCTGAGCTATCCTCATCCGCTCCTGGATGATCAGGACCTTCTATGTCGTGGCATGGACCATCTCCGGCCCCACATGTGCTGACTCCCCAGGGTCTGTCCAGCACAACGGTGATCTGCAAGGACGGCTGTACAATGCCTCGTGTGGTGCCATCCCGATGGTGGAGTGGTATCTATTGTTGTACGCGAACTCCACCTAGGGTAGGTGGTCCTCCCAGCTGCGACCAAAGTCCAGGTCACATGCGCGGAGCATGTCCTCGAGAGTCTGTATGGTCCTCTCCGTCTGACCATCTGTCTTAGGGTGAAAGGTGGTATTCAGACGTAGCTGCGTCCCGAATGCCTCCTGCAACCCCTTCCAAAGCCGGGAAGTAAAGCGAGCATATCGATCGGAGATGATATATGAGGGCACACCGTGAAGCCGTACAATATCCTGAACATAGAGACGTCCCAAGATCTTCACTGATCCCTGCTCTCTGATGGGAAAAAAAGTGAGCTGACTTGGTGAGTCGATCGACAATCACCCAAATGGAGTCGTGACCTCTGGAAGTGTGTGGAAGTCTGGTCACGAAGTCAATAGATATTCCATCAAACTTCCACTCTGTAACCTCCAAGGGATGTACCAAGCCTACTGGTACCTGATGCTCTGCCTTCACCTGCTGGTAGGTGAGACATCGAGAAACGAACCCTGCAACAGCCTTCTTCATTCCCAGCCACCAGTTCTTTCATCTGAGATCCTGGTACATCTTCGCCACTCTAGGATGTACCACCGCAGGGGAAGTGTGAAACTCTCTCAGCACCTCCTCCCGCAAAGCAACTGGTACCAAGGTACATCCTCTGAAAAAGACGGCGTGCTCTCCTCCTAAGGAGAAACCATCAGGTGCCTGTCCTGAGGATATATATGCACGCCTCGTCTCACAGTCAGCGTCCCCACGCTATGCCTCTCTGACCCGCTGCAGTAGTGGAGGAGTGACTATGAGAGACTGAAGGAAGGATGCTCCATATCTATCCACAAAGTATATCTGCAAAGCGGGTAGCTGCTCTGTCGCCTCCCCAAGTATTTTAATGCCCGTACTCCTGCAGAGAGCATCGGCTACCACGTTCCCCTTCCCAAGAGTATAGACCCTCTCAAAGTCATAGCCCTGGAGGAACTCGAGCCATCGTCACTGTCTCAGGTTCAGGTCCTTCTGAGAGAAGATGTACCTGAGACTCTGATGGTCAGAAAAGACTGTAAAGCACTCTCCCATTAGATAGTGTTGCCACATCTTTAGAGTGAAGACCACTGCTGCTAACTCCAGATCATGAGTAGCATAGTTCTGCTCATGTGGCTTCAACTAGCGTGATCCATAGGTGATCACGACCCGCTCCTGCATTAGGACACATCCGAGTCTGGTCCCTGATGCATCACATTAAACTACGTACCCTACTCCCTTCTCCGACAACCTTAAGATAGGCACGCTAGTCAATCTCTGTCTCAGCTCCTAGAAGCTCTGCTGAGATATGTCTGACCAAACAAAGGGGTTTCCCATCTTCGTCAAATCTGAGAGTGGTTCCGCAACTCTGGAGAAGTCTGGCACAAACCTCTGGTAGTATCCAACTAGTCCAAAGAAACTCCGCACCTCTGTCACTCTCCTGGGTGGCTCCCAAGCTAGCACTGCCTTGATCTTCGTAGGATCCACTGCAACTCCCACCTCAGAGATTAAATGTCCCAAGAAGTGGACCTCACGTATCCAGAACTGACACTTCGAGAGATTTCCATAAAGCTGGTGCTCTCGGAGTGTGTCTAGTACAACCCACAAGTGGTAGTCGTTCTCCTCCTCAGTGGTCGAGTATATCAAAATGTCGTCGATGAAGACAACGAAAAATCGATCGAGGAATGGCTGAAAGATCCTATTCGTGAGGCCCATGAACACTGCGGGAGCATTGGTTATACCGAAGGGCATAACCAAGAACTCATAGGGGCCATACCGACATCTGAAGGCCGTCTTCTGCACGTCCTCATCCCGAACTCTGAGTTGATGATAGCCTGACCTAAGGTTTATCTTTGAGAACCACCTTCCTCCTTTTAGCAGATCGAAGATGTCATCAATCCTCGATAGTAGATACTTGTTCCTCACTATCACCTGGTTCAGGCGATGAAAGTCAACACAAAGTCGCATGCTCCCATCCGCCTTCTTGGCGAACAATATCGGGGAAGCACAGGGTGAAACACTATGTCGGATGAATCCCTTGCCCTACAAGTCCTCCAACTATAACCGTAGCTCTCGACGCTTGGCAGGATCCATCCAATATGCTGGGGTGGATATCGGGGTTGTCCCAGGGTACATAACAATATAAAAGTCTACCTCTCTGTTAGGAGGTAGTCCTGGAACTTTATCGGGAAAAATGTCCGCATACTGATCCACCACTGCAGGAAAACTAGGAATCCGCATGTCAACTGCTCCTAAGATGAGTCTATCTAGTTGATGAGTGATGGGGTTTCCTCTCCTCTGTGAGAGTCCATATTGTGCTGCGAAGGCTCCCTTCTCGCTGTTGAAGGTGAACCTACTCCCGTCGGTGCATACAGACCGCACCTTGCTCCTAATACTGTCGATCTGAGCATGGACTGTAGATAACCAATCCATGCCCAAGATGACGTCATAAGGCCTTGACGCCACTACAAGAAGATCCCAGCAAAAGCTCTCACCTCCTAGAGTAAGCTCACACTGCCGGAACCAGTGCGTAATCGTCGATTCTGCTCCCGCAGGAGTCTCTAGCCATATGGATCGAGCCAACAGCTGTCACGGAATCTCAGAGCTCTAAACAAGGGTAGCGGCTATGAATGAATGACTCGCTCTTGTTTCTATAAGAACTACATCAAGGGTGGAATAGACCCAGATAGTACCTCGAATCATCCCGAGCGCGTCCTGGTCGTAGGCCTCTGCTGCATGGAGCTGTGCCTGTCTATGCCCGCTAGATCCCTGTGGTCGGGGTGGACCTCCTTGTGGTGGTGGTGGTTGAGCCTCAAAGCGTCTCCCACCACCTGCTGCTCTGCCAGCTCCTCTGCCTCGTCTTCCTGCTCCCTACGGACCACCACGATCGACCCTATTCCTCTGCCTTGATGGCCACTCAACCGTCTGCTGCTCCTCGGCACGACGAGTAGGGCAGTCATGAGCCATGTGGCCATGCCCGCCACAAGCGTAGCACTGTCTGCCTCTCGAAAGACTGGCTCCACGATGTGTTCCCCGCACTGCTGAGCCAGTGTCCTGAGGTCTTCTGCCTGAGGGTCTTGTCTTCCTGGACCCATGAGTCATCCGTCTACTGCCTGCTGCAGAAGACTCTACTACGTGCCACTCTGCGGTAGGTCTCGCTGCTGATGCAGACTCAGCAGGAAATCTCTCGATCAAAAGGGCTCTCTCCAGTACTACTGCCTGAGTTGGAATGCTGAGGGAGATCAACGATGCCCCTGATCTTCTGCCTCAATCCCTGCTCAATGTTCCGGGCCCGGAAGAAGGGGTCCTGTACCATGTCTGTCAAGTAGCGCGAGAGATCGGTAAATCTCGCTGAGTACTGGGCGACCATCAAGCTGCCCTGCCACAGCCGTAGAAGCTCCTAGATGCGCACTACACGGAGGGTGGCTGGGAAAAACTCTGATCAGAAGAGGCTGTCAATGTCCGTCCAGAGAAGAGACGCCTCATCATGTACCTGGAGCATCAAGCTCCCCCATCGGCCTGCTGCCGCGTGTAGTATGCTCGCTGCGAGAATCACCATGAGGTCTGCGGGTGTGCTCACTAACCAAAAAACTCGTACAACTGCCTCCAGCCAATCCTCGACAGCCTAGGGGTCCGTGTCCCCACGGAACCTGGGCAGTCGCTGGCGTTGAATCTCATGCAGTGCACTAAGGCGACATGCATCGTCAGCGGCTAGGGCTGGAAGCATCGGTGGCTCGGCGGGTAGAGGTACCGCCGGTGCCTCACCTATCAAAGGGCCATGTACCGAGGCCTCATCGCTCGGTGGGTTGTCGTCATGCACAACTCTCAGAACCCTAGATGGCTGCCATTGTGGGGCCATCCTGAAATGGAAACAGATGCGCCACGGTCAAATAGTATACCGGGTGCACTGACATAATGTAATCACAAAAAAACTTGAATCACACATGCAATGAATGTTTTCGTGCACTAAGTCGGAAATCAGAAGTCATGGTCCTGATGTACGGATACGTCGGTCGTCGTACCAACACTGGACTCCCTGAACTAATAACCACACTTAATACCCTTAACACTGTTGCTTCACATAGAAGAAAGATCAGAATCCAAAGTTCTGTGGTAGAACCGAAATCCTCTGATACCAATTTGCCACGACCCATCCTCGGGGCCCGTGCCGTGACTACCCCAAGCCCGCCTTCCATAGGCTAGGGGATGGCGACTAGCACCAAGGTGTAATTCCCGATAAAAAGGGAAGGCATTGCCTTTTTAATGTAAACAAACACCACATAGAAAGCAAGCTGTAGAAGTAAACACTATGTAAAAACTGAAACAAAAGTAAGTGCGGAAAAGTATGTAGGCCAGTATACAAACCTAAACTGAAAGTAAAGTACAAATAGAAAGGGAAAACAACAACTGAAAAGTAGAGCCGCATCATCGAGCCGTCCACGGGAAGTCCCACCTGAAGGGTGGGTACAAATAGCCTCCATAGCTCCTCGGGTCCAGCCGTCCGCTCTGAGTACGTCCCGTCCAGTGGTCCACCTCCGGGTACCGACCTGCTCCGCAAGCCTAAACCACGATCAGCGTTGTCCGTTATTTCCAACCAACACAACGTACTGCAGGCATAGCCCATGAAGGGGTGAGTAGAAGCTACTCAGTAGGGACCCTGAGACCCCCGATGGTCTCCCAGAATCCACAAGTATAACCCACAAAGGAAAGATACAATCACGAAGTAACATCCTACATTTCTTAGGTATATGCCCATACATATACCTAAGTCACCAATTCTAGTTTTTCTCCAGCATCCGAGCCCATGTTCGATCACATCCACACAGGAAATCACAACCCGATCCACACAAGAAATCATAACGTAATCCACATAGGAAAAGAAAGTCATGATTCAGCTCACACAGGTATACTTCTTCGTATGATGATAAAGATGATCAGATATAGACACTGATTCATCTAACCTGTCAGAACCACAAAGGATCGATAGGTACTAACCCCCGCAATGACCCACACATGATCTGACCCACACAGGATCGATAGGTTACTAACCCCAGCAATGACCCGCACAGGATCAGACCCACACAGGATCTGTAGGCACTGGCCCACACAGGACCGCTGAGCGCTGACCCACACAGGATCGGTAGAACTGATCCATGTAGGATTTTTGAGTGCTGTATTCGTCGCCGTCGAATCCACATAGGATTTCTGCACAGTCGTCATCGTCGTCGCAGTACCAACCATCTCTAGGGTTCCCGCACACAAAATGCTCGTTCTGGAGGGTCTGCTCCACGATCCGAGGGCTGATACATCAATTGACACGAAGTCCGGAGTTGATGTACCCAAATGTTCTGTATCGTCAACATGAACTCAACGACACAGACGGCGCGTCAATCGGACGCCCGACCTGAGAGTTATTGGTTTCTTCGTTCCAGGGGCCCGGTTGGTTTTTAAGTCAAAACCAACTTGACCATACTCCAACTGCGTCCAAACCTCGAGTGGAGTAATCCAAAAGGTCCGCCTCACATAGAAAAATCCATCAAAGTCGATGGCACGTCAATCGGACGTCCGGAGTTCATGTTATGAGCGTTTCCGCTCCGAGGGCCCGGTTGGTTTCGTGTACGAATAAAACCGGCCGAACCCAAAGTACTCCTAAACCTTGAGTTTAATATACCGAAACAACCGTCTCGATCGAAGGACCGCTACGCAACTAACTATGTGTTGATTGGAGGTCCGCATCTCATGTTATGGGCAACGGAGGAATAGAGGTTCGGTATTAAGGGGTTCAGGCCCGGTCCGACCCGACGCGATACCCCCAAGGTCGGCCTGAACCGGGTCGACCCGAAATGGGTCTGGGTCTGTCCCGCTTCGAAGCGGCCCAGCCCGGTCGGTGCGGCACGGCCCGTCCTGGGCGCGCTGGCGTTGGCCGGGTGGCCATGTGGATGGCTCGACCGTTACGGGCGGGCGAAGTGGGTGTGGGGCGTGCTGCCCCCGCGTGCAGAAACCGCGACCCTTTTATGGGGCCACTCAGCTGGTCGGCCGGGGGTTTGTAACCCCCAGCTTTTCCCTTGTCTGGCCGGCCCACCTTTGCCGGCTGGCTATTGGCGCCATGGGACCGGCAAGGCCGGTCCCCCTGCTCCGACACTGGCAGCCCGGTCCCGGCCGACGGTTCCCCTGCTCCGCCGCGGCCCGGAACCGGCCACGACCTTGGTTCATCCGGCGCGGCGCGACATCGTCTCACCCCTCTGCCACTGCCCCGCTCTGTCCGCGGGGCTTTATTGGTCCTCCGGCTCCATGCAATGGAGCCGCGTATTTTGTTCGTCTTCTACAGCGCGGCGCGACGGGGCCGCGTATTAGTTTGTTTCCAACGGCGCAGTGCAACGACGCCACGCTTCTCCGCCATGCCTTTAACAATTTCCGTGCGGTGCTTCGGCACCGCGTTGCCTTGCTCGTGCCGCATCAATATCAAAAACCAATAAGTGGAGGAGTGTTGGCTATGTTCGTGCGGTCCGACCTCCTCCCGTTATTACGATAACAGGAGGTTCAAATTGAATGGAAGAAAACGATGGAAGAAATCACGAAATAAATCACTACCTCATAGAATTTGATGAGCGAGGATTCATCACGGAAAAAACCATCGCGGAAGAAGGTGTCGCGGAGGGAGGACCGTCACGTCGCTGAGGAAGCGTTGCTGGCGTTGCGGTACACTGCGTCGCATAGTCGATCTCTGAGGATTTGGCGTTCTTCGTCGGAGGTTGGTGCGTTCTTTGCGTTCTTCACGTTCTTCGTCGAAGAAGAAAGCTGTTCTCCAAATTCTCTCCACGCAACAAATTCCAACAGAAATAAAATAATAGTTGTCTTGTTTTATTAACGCACATGAAACGTTGAATTTAAAAAGAAACAAAACGAACAATTAATTCAATCAATTAATTGTAATGATTTAACCACCCAATTTAATGATGCGTTTGTTAACCAGAATAAACGCCCGGTTTGACTTCATTAAAAGGGGGGGTGCGGGTGTGTTACTTAGAAAGAAAGAAACAGTGGGGCTCGTGCGGGCCCCACCTCACAAATATCCTACCAAGTGGGTAGGATATTGTGGGTCCCAACTTATCCTCTTAACATAGGCTAATCCGCTTTAAGTAGAATAAAATAAAATGTCGCACCACTTTTATTTTATTCTTTAACATAACCCCAAAAAAGAATTAAAAACCACACCCAAGCAGACACAACTCCAGAAAAGGTGTTTCTAAGAAAAAACCGGCGGTCCGATTCCATCTGTGCCCTCCGAATTTGATTCTGAGCACCGGTTCAATAGTTAGAAAAACCTGCTCATTCGTTCACTGAACGTACTCGAGCTAACCTTCGAAAAATGATTCCGGGCACACCGGGCCTCAGAAACCGGTGCCGTCAGAAACTGCGTTCTTGTAAAATTCCCAAGAAAATTAAGAAAAAAATTTACTTCAATTTTTCGGGTCTTTACATAACATCCCCATTAAATTAAAAGTAATATATAATTAAAAAAATATTAATAAATATGAAAATTTTATATTCATTACTTTCATGGAATGTTACATCCTACCCCCCTTTTGAGAATTGCGCCCTCAAAATTCTAAAATTGGGATAGGAAACTTCAATGAAAGTGCCACATCGAAAAAAGGGTTAATAAAAATATCATTTTAAAATATAGGAAGATAAGTACAAAGGTCACCCAAGACTACAGATAATAGGATTCCATGAAATCATGGATATGGAAGATAAACTACCTCTCATATATTAATAAAGACTGATAGAGAACTTTATCATTGCTAGTTAACCAACACAATACCATAAATTTGTCGTTGGGTAAAATTGTGATGATAAAAGAGTGCATATAAATTTTTTTCATCAAGATCCTTTTTATAGAGTTAATGAATTTTATTAATAAATAGACTAATAACGTATTTAAATATACTTACTTGTCATGTAGATTTTCATCCATTAATCCAATTCTACCACAATATCATCTTTTCTCTAAACGGTAACTATTCAAGATGCATTGGTCACACATGAAGTGCTAGAATCAACATCTAGAGTATCACACAATCTAAAAAGATGAACTATATATTTCCCCTATATTTATAAATCATCCAAAACCAAGATTGGTTGTTACAAGATCATATAATCCCAAAAAGGATAATCATTTTTAAAAATAAATACCACTATTACTCTCCAAAATTCAATAAAATGAACCCAATGTTCACGAACTACAGTTCAATATACAATTGTCCTTAAAATTATTCAAAATAATCCAAACAAATATTAAAACCCAAAAATCAAGTGGATGTAATCACATAGTCATCCACAATAAATCTTAACATTTATCTCTAAAAACATCGACTACTCATAATGTCTCATACTGAAGTGTAATTAACCTAATCACAAATTGTCTATGATAGGATAACCGTTTCTATAAATAACCCAAATATCCATAAAACAGAGATTCTTCCAATATATTATTTCAACGATTATTTTAAAAATTAAATCCCAATGTATTCTATTTACCTTAGGCATATAGTGTTTCCTCAAAAGATAGAACCTCTTCCAAAATAACCATTATCCCTTATTAACCAAATAATTTTCTCATACTAAGGATATCCATACGATAAAACATAAGTTACCAAATTCATCCCATTCTTGATCCATAAAATATTTTATGTAAAGTAATAACTCATACTAACAAGATATTTCTTGTATGCTAGTGGTATGCAATGCGCCCTTGTCTCCCTTCAATTGTTGGTTCGATTCCCATGGCCTTGCCAGACGTGACAGGTTGTTACCCATCTTATGGGTTGTCCTTTTTATAAAACTCAAAAATAACCCTAACATATTTTTACCTAAAATGTTGTCTTATACCTATCATTTTCATCCCAAATCATTGAGACCTCAACATCTTAAATAATACATATATATATTTTCATTTTTTCACCTCCATAAGATAAAATAAAACTATTCCCAATATAAAGAACACCATACCTTAATCATAGTGTCCACATGGTTTTATTGTCATATTTATCATCTAGGTAGAAGGTCCATGCTTAGAGTAAATGAATAAAATATCATTCAAAATTATTTTCTTCCTTCAACCAAATACACCATGTACAACATGTGTCATATGGGTGTTCAAACAAAAATAGTTTCGGATAATAATCATGTATGACATATAATTTCAAAACTTTTGATGAAATGTGACTTTAAAAAAATAGTAGGACTATGTTTGTGTTGAAACATTCAATAAATGGTCTTTTTAAAATCCATAATATTGTTCTGAAAGTCTATAATTTAAAATAAAATATAAATAGGTTGCGCAAATGTCTCATTCTCCAGAACCATTTTCAAAATAATAAAATTCTTCAAAATTATGTGATATGGAAAAATATTTGAAAATTCATTGATAATATTTAACATTCATGAAAATATGATAATATTGTTAAATTAAGATTTTATTAAATAGAAACCATGATCCATGATAATATCATGGTATAGTGGAGGTGATTTATATCTCAAAAAACATCTTGAAAGTGAGTTGTATACTAGAAAAAGTTTGGAACTCATCATTTCGTGACTTTTCAATAATTACTTCAAGCATGTCATCAAGAAGATATAAGAATGTCATTTGAGATACTCCTGCTTCCATTTGTAAAATTCATTACTTTATTTGTAAAAGTTAAAATGTATAGATTTAACATAAAGAGTAGACATAAAGACTAACCATATGTCTAAAAAAAAATATTAATCCTTAATGTTGTCTAAACTGAACTTTCATACCAACATTAAGGACCCAACCTTAAACATTACATAATATTGAGTTAAGATAATAATTCACATTGACGATCATATCATGTTTATATTTTTAAAGAATTAGGCCATATCTACTAATTTACATTACAAAAATTACAAATTAGACACATCTACTCAGTATCAATTTTTTTGTAAAATAAATACTCAAAAAAATAACACAACACGTTCCATGTTTTTGACATCATGACTTTTCCTTGATCTCATCCTTGACCCTATTCATCTTAATGTAATGTGAAAAACATTTCAAAACATGGGGAGAGAATTAAAACCTCAGTAAGGGTTATAAAATAAAGAAAGGAATAATTAACCCATCAATAAATACAAATCAATGAAAACAAACTTTTCAATAACAAAATACAACATAATCTCATATGATTTATGAATAACACACAAAATTCAAAAATCATAAAGGTAACATGTGGAATCTAATCCATAATTACATTGTAGTTATCAATCCTATGTAGGGAGTTACATTGGAATACCCATCATAGTATATTCCCTAAATCTCTTTGGAGAAATATTTATATTTACCTCTTTCACGTTACTCAGTGCATTGGAGAGCTATCTCGGGCTCACCCGCCCTAGGTTTATCATAGAACCACCCATATATGTAAAGAATACCCAATAAACATGACATATTAAAAACACATAAAATAGTAATAATGTAAAGATGGCCTTTACAAATTTCAATCACAATATATCATTTCAAGATATTGACATAATCATTGATTTTTCAAACTTTTTTCAAAAACATTTAAAACATTTAATAAAGTTATTTTTGAATCAAAGTGTCACATACCACTTTGAATATTTTGATTGAAATTTTAATTTCAAAACATTCATGGGAATATAAATAAATCCATAAAACTAGTCTTAAAACATGTACATTAATGTAATAAATTTAGAAAAATGAATCTTTGAAACATTTAAAATGATATTTTAGTTAAAGAGTTCCTAACCAAATGAGAGATTCTTGAACCCAAATAATTGGGGAAAAAATTAATCAAAGATTACAATATCATGAGAACCAAGAGATTCAGGATATTATATATCAAGGGTATGTATATACACCATATAAAAGTGAATTGGTGTATTAAAACACATAATTCACAATGTAATTTAAATTAGACCATGTCCCTTGTAAAGATCATATCCTTAGATTAAAGACAAATTAATAAAATAATTATGTGTGAAAAATAAGAATAAACCTAATATAAGTAGATATTATGTGTAAAAAAATAATAGTTCATTCAAAAATATTCATTGAACGACATAATCAATACATAGATGTATATCCCAATGAATTGAAATTGTGTTAAGAAGTCCTCTAACAGAAATTCGACATCCTAACGGTGTAGCTTTCAAATTTAGAAAATGAGTTAATGGGAGAGAAAATAATCGCACATAACATGGAAAAAAATGTTCAGAGATATGGATATATAATAACATATTCAAACATAAGAAAATGGAAATTTTAAGAAATGACATAAAATAAGTCTTTGACTAAAAGAGTAGGGTGAATGGTTCCCTTAATGATTTGGTAACTTAAGAAACATACACCATAACAAAAAGGATCATACAATGAAGATTTAAAAAATGTATAAAATTATATTATATTACACAATGAAAAAAACATTGGAATTTCATACACCAAAAAAAGTAAATATTGGAAAACATATAAAGAAACTCATGGGAATAAAAAGTGACATGAAAACCCCTTACCACGTTGTAATCAATCTGGCAGTATGACCAAAATTTAGTAACCACCAAATGAATAATAGATTAACATGATTATAAATAGAATCATTATTATATATATATATATCAAATGATAGTACATAATACCCCACATGAAATAAATTTTTGGTGAACAATGGAAATCTCACAGAATTAAAAGTAAGATAAGAAACCCCTTACCTCGTGTCCGACATGACCCGTTCGTTCTTTAATATCCCGAATAATAAACTAAAGAAAATTTATACTGGCATAAGAACATTTAAAAAAGTTTATAATTCATTTTATATCAGTTATCACCATTTTATAAACATTATTAAATCATTTATGTTAATAATGGTCATTTTGTCGATATTCGGTACATGAGTTAGAAATTTACTTATTATAATTACAAATTGTCCATGTGGTCAAAAGTCTATTATATCCAGAATAATAATAATGTTTTAAATATAAAATATAAAATATATATTCTATATATATATATATTTATAATTTGTACATGACATTTGGAGATAAGAAATGAAATGCAACGTTCATGGAGATGATAAGTCGTACGTACGCATGTGCGATACTTTCATTTATATTTCACATTTAAGGGAATGAAAACATAAGGACACATAGGTATATTATAATTTAGTTATAATATCATATTATATATATGATACATAATTTCTTTAATGCCATCCTTTATACATTCCAGGTATATTATGAATGAATCATATCTTCTTTAGTGAGTGGTAGTCCAAACTTCCCCAAATTAAAGTATCGTGTTTACATATATTGGAAATCATATAGGTATGTTTGTAATTAAAAATTACCGAACAATAGAGAAAACAAAAACATAATATATATCATATATTAATACAGCGCCCTCATAATGTACACCATGAGAGGTGGTATGAGAAGATTGAATAATCATAGTTTCGTGAGGCATTAGTTCGCCGTCTGAAGAAAAATATGTTCCTTACCAATTAGATAGAGGTGTGTGTAGGTCTAGTTCGAATAAATATCCTAAAAAATACTTTTATATTGATGATACATGTTTTTTTATAAAAGAAATGAATAAATTGAATTTAGTGGGTTGGAGAAGAAAAATAAATGAAATAAACTTAAGAGAAGATGTTACCTTTAAATCAGGTAACTACCTTTAGTTTGAACCAATATGATTCCTTGAAGATCCTTATACATAAGGAAATTCATCTATTTGGATGAGGGGGATCATTAGAGATTATTTTTGGAGAGTATGGACAAGAAAAATGTATTTAGAGGTGTATGTAATGGGTTAGAGGTGAGGGATTTTTATAAGGGGAGGGGGGGGGGTCTTTAAGAAAGTTTGAAAATATTATTTTATTATATAATTATTTTTGGTTTCTAAAGGTCCAAAACATATTAAAGTAGATGATAAGACGACTATTGTTCAAAATAAAATCATCCAATAATAATTGGAAAGGTTTTGAATATTTTTTTAATTTTTAAAATCTTGATTATTTATATCATTTATTAATGAGGTAAACACTACATCATTATTGTGTCATAAATAATATTATTTATTCGATATCTAAAAATTATAAAAAAATACCATGATTTAGGAAATATTTTTATCTATAAAATAAATATTTATAGTAGAATATATGACTTATATTACACAATGTAAAAATTGATTTACTAAAAAATATATTTTTATGTCATCTTTGTCTTTACATTAAATTAATTAATTTAAAGTGTCATTATCACTCTTAAGTTGGTCCATGGGGTCCCAAAATCGACACAGGGATAACCATGGTCGGAAATTTATCAATTAATAGGATTAAGACACATTTTAGGGTAATTTAATATTATAATAATATTATTTTTACATTGAATTACCCTATTTACCTTTAACCGTGGTAAATAAAAGTCAAATGTTACTATTCACCCAAAAAAATATTTTCATCATATTGAAACAAAATTTACATACTGATAAAAACCATGTATGTCGTAATATTGAAATTCAATTCACAGAAGTGGTAACAATTCATTTAAATGAAAAATCTAGGTTTTTAACTATCAGTTAGTATTTTTACTATTCATCAAAAATTGAAGGTTTTCAGAAAAATACTAAAATTCAGCCTAAGATGTATTGGTATTATGAATTAAAAAAATGAATTATATTTTACCAAATAAAAAACATGGATGTTTCATTATTTAATTTAAAATTAATTCCCGTTTTCAAAACAAAACGCGTGATTTGATGAAATAATAACGATCCAAATATTGGCACTTGTTTTGCCCAATTTCAAAATGAAATTACTTACAATGACCAATATTTGATTAAATGGTAAAAATATAATTTAATTACACTTTAAATCCTTTTAAACAGATAATATAAAAATATAAAAAAATTTGATTAAAAGGTTGTTTTGACAATAAATACAGTATTTATAACTATTCATGAAAATATAAATTTTATCAGAAAAAACCATAATATTACCAAAAGTAAATTTTAATATCTTGATTATAAGGAAGATTTTTAATTTTTCAAATAGAACATAAAAAGTGAACAAAACTATATTTAAATATGGATCTCCATTAAAAAGTGTTAAATCAACCTTTTAAAGAATATTATAGTATTTATGCTTAAAATTTGATTCATTAACATTTTAAGCCTCTAACATTTATTGGATAAATGTAAAAATATTTCTCAATCATATATAATCATATTTTAATGAGTTCTATTAATAACTTCCAATACAAAGTTTATGTGTTAACGACCATTTAAAATAATTATTATAAAATATTATTTTTCAGTATAACTCAATGTTGTGCGAAATGAAACATTTCAAAAAACCCATTGTTGCCTATCGGGTACACCATTGAACATAGAATCCCCAATAAAGTAAAATAAATATTTAATTCAGAAATATTAATAAATATGATAATGTTATAATCATTATTTACTTGGGATGTTACATCCACCCCACCCCACCCCCTTTTTAAATTTTGTCCATGAAATTTTAAAATTGGGCTTGAAAACATCATTGAAAGTACCATATCGAAAAAAAGTCAACAAAAATATCACATAAAAATAATGGATGTGAAGTACATAGGTCAACTGAGGCAACAAAAACTAGGATTCTATGAAAACTTGGATATGGAAGAGATACTAACTCTCATATAATAATTGAGAGTGATAGAGAACTTTCTAAAAAAAAATTATAACCACCATATAACCATAAATTTCTGGTTGGGTAAAAGATAGATGATAAAAGAGAGCTCATAACTTTTTTCTTCAAGATCCCTTTGATAGAGTTGAAGTGTTTTATTAATAACTAGAATATGATCGTATTGAAATATACTTACTTGCCTTGTAGTGTGTTGTCCATTAATAAAATTCTACCACAAACTCATCTTTTCTCCAAAAAACAAGTATTTAAGATGACTTTGTCCCACCTCATGTGCTAGAATCAACATCTAGAGTATCACATAGTCTATGAAAGATGAATTATATATTTCCCCTATCCTTAGGCTCCAACCAAAACCAATATTTATTAGGATAAGATCAGATAATTTTCAAAAGTATATTCCTTTATAAAATTAAATACTACTCTTGCTCCCCAAAATTCAATAAAAAGAACCCAAAGTTCAAGAAGAACCATTGAATATACAATTTTCCTTAAAAATCTTCAAAATAATCCAAACTAAAATTAAAACCCATAACTCAAAAATATTTAATCACAAAGTCTTCCATTGTAAATCTTAACGTGTATCTCCAAAAACATCCACTACTCTTAATGTCTCATACTGAAGTGTAATTAACCTAATAAAAAATTCTCTATGATAGGTTAATCATTTCCATAAATAACCCAAATAGCATAATATAGAAATTATTCCAAAATAATGTTTCAACCACTATTCCCTAAATAAAATCCCATAGTATTCTATTTTCCTTACCCATATAGTGTTTCCTCAAAAGAGGGAACATCTTCCAAAATAACATTTATCCTTTAATCACCAAATAATTTTCTTATACTAAGGATATCCATATGATAAAACAGAAGGTCCCAAAATCAACTTATTTTGGATTACTAAAATCATTTTCCAATAAGAATAACTAATACTAAATAGGGATTTCACGTAGGCATGTTTTAGGCAATGTTCCCTTGTCGCAGTTTAGTGGTGGGATCGATTCTAATGGCCTTGCTGAACACGATGGTTTGTTACCCATCTTTTGGGTCGTCCTTTTTATAAAACTAAAAAATAACCATACCATAGTTTAACCTATAATGTTGTCTCATAACTATCATTTTCATCCAAACTCATTGAGACATAATCATCTTAATGAAAATTTATATATTTTGTCATTTTAGACCACCATATGATAAAATAAAACTATTTCCAAAATAATGAACATCATACCTTGATCATGGTGTCCACATGGTTTCATTGTCATCTTGTACACATAGGTAGAAGGTCCATGCATTGCGACAATGATTTAGATATCTTTCTACATCATTTTATTCCTTTATCCAAATACACCTTGTACAACATGGGTCATATGGGAGTTCACAGAAAAATTGTTTCAGAAAATAATCATGTATAACAAATAATTTCAAAACATCTGATAAAAACATCCATTTATAAAACATTAGTATGGAGTTTGAGTTGAAAATTTCAATTATGGTCCTTTTAAAATACCGTAAGATTAGTTGAAAGACTATAATTTAAAAGAAAATATTAGTAGGTTTCATAAGTGTCTTCTTCTTGAGAAGCTTTTTCAAAATCAAAATATTCATCAAAATGTTGTGATAAGGTATAATATTTGAAAATGCCTTGATAATATTTACCTTTCATGAAAATTTGAGAATATTGTGACAATGTGATTTGATTAAATAGAACCCATGATCTACGATGATATCGATGTATAATGGAGGTGTTTAATATCTCAAACAACTTATTGCAATTGAGTTGTATGCTATAAAAAGTTTCACAATAATATTAGCATTAATTTTCAATAATTATTGGAAGAATGTCATCAGGAAGAGATATTAATGTCATTTTAGATCATCCACCTTCAATTTGTAAAAGACTTTCCTTGATTTTAAAAAGATACAATGTATGGATTTAACATAAAGTGTAGGAATAAAGACTAAAAATGTGTCTATCAGAAACTTATAATCCCTAAAGTTTTCTAAACAAACCATTGATACCAACTATAATGAACCAACCTTAAACATTACATAATCATGAGTTAAGTCAATAATTAATGTTGGAGAACTTTTATTGTTTAGAGTTTTAGAGAATTATGCCATATATATTACATTAAATTTCAAAAATTACAAAGTAGAAACTTCAACTCCGTATCCATTTCTTTCATTAAAAAAAATATAACACATATAGTACCATGTTTTAGACAATATGACTATTCCGTGATTCCATCCTCGACCCTATTCAACTTTAAGTGCTGTGAAAAACATTTCAAAACATGGGTTGATCATAAAAAGCTCAGTAAGGGTTATAAAATAAGGCATGGAAACATTTACACATCAACAAATATAAATCAATGAAACCATACATTTCATTCATAAAATACCTCATGAAATTATAAGATTTATGAATAACATGTAGAATACATAAATCATAAAGGTAAAATATGGCATCCATATCATACTTTCATTGTAGATATCACAAATATGTAGGGAGTTACATGGGAATACCTATCACAATATATTCCCTAATTATATTAGGAGAAACATTAATGTTTACCTCTGCCACGTTACCCAGTGCATTTGAGGGCTATCTCGGGCTCACCCGCCCTAGGATTATCATGGAGCCAACCATATATATAGACAATTCCCAATAACCATAACATATTCATAACACATAAAACAAGAATAAAGGAAATATAACATTTCCACAATGTGATCACAATATATCATTTCAAGAAATTTATATAATCAATTCATTTTTAAACAATTTTCAAAACCATTTAAAACATTCAATAAATAGATTGTTGAATCAAAGTGTCCCATACCACTTTGAATAATTTGATATAATTTTTTATTTCAAAAAATTCATGTCCATATAAATTATTCATTTAAATATTTTTTAAAACATGACATTAATGTAAAAGATTTAGAAGAATAAATCATTAAAACTTTTAAAACATTATTTTAGATAAAGAGTTCTTAACCAAATGAGAGATGGATGAATGGAAATAATTGAGGAATAGAATTAATAAAATCTTTTAATATCAAGGGAATAAGGATATTCATGATATAATATGTCAATGGGATGTATATTCCCCATATAAATGAGAATTGGTGTATAATAACACAAAAGTCTCAGTGGAATTTTAATTGAGACAAAGTCCATTGCAAAGATCATATCCTTAGATTAAGGAAAAATAAATGACATAATTATTTGTGAAAAATAAGAATACACCCAATATAAGTAGATATTAAGCGTACAAATATAAATTTTCTTGTATACATATACATTTCATGATATAATCTAGATGTATATTTTTATCCCAAAGAATTGAAATTCGGTTAAGATGTTCTCTACCAGAAACTCGACATCCTAACGGTGTTGCGTTAAAATTCAGAAAAAGAGTTCATGAGAGAAAACATGGTCTCTAATAACATGGAAATAAAATGTACATAAATATGGATATATAATAACATATACCAATTGAAGAAAATGTAAATTAAAATATATGACATAAAAGAAGTCTATGACTAAAAGTGTACGATGAAATTTTCCCTTGCAGATTTCATAACATTAAAAACATACACCACACAATGAAGGATAACACAATGAAGATTTAAATACCCATAAACATATAGTATATTACACAAATAATACAATCATGGGTAGTACATACACAACAAAAAAGGAAATAGTGAAAACATAACATGAAACTCCAGAGAATAAAAATTGAGATGAAAACCATTTACCACGTTGTAATCAATCGGGTTAGATGAACAATAGTTAATACCCACTAAATTAATCAAAGAATAACATGAATATAAATATAATCATGATAATATATATTTCAAATGGAAGTACACAATATTCCACATGCAATAAATAAGTGGTGATCAATGGAAATATTTCGAAATTAAAAGTGAGATAAGAAACCCCTTACATCGTGTCCGACTTGACCCGTTCGTTAATTCATCTAAAGAATAATAAAATAAAGTCATTTTATACTTACATTAGAACCTTTTTAAATTTTATTAATACTTTATATCACTTATTACAATGTTATAAACATTATCAAATCATTTATGTTATTAATGGTCGTTTTGTCGATATTTGGTACTTGAATAAAGAATGAACTTGTTATAATTACAAATTGTCCATAAGGTCAAAATTATATTATATACAGAATGATATTAATTTTTTAAATATCATATATATCATATATATCTTATATATATATATATCTAATTATTACATGACATTTGGAGATAATAAATTAAAATCACCATTCACTGAGACGGTAAGCCGTACGTACGCATGAATGCTTATTTAATTTCTATTTCATATTTAATGGAAGGAAAAATTAATTATAAATAGGTTTATTATAATTATTGTTTAAAATAAAATGATATATATGTTACATAATTTAATTAACTCCATTCTTTATACGTTCCATGTATTTCATGAACGAATCATATCACATTGAGGGAGTGGTTGTATGCATTTATTCAAATGAAATTTTCTTGTTTACACATATTGGAAATCATAAATATATGTTTGTAAATAAACATTACATATACATAGAGAAATCATAAACATAATATATATCATATATAAATACAGTTCTATTATAATGGCCACCATGGGTGGTGTTATGAGAAGATTGAACAATCATCGTTTCGTGAGGCAGTAGTTCGCCGTCCATAGAAACAGTATGTTTTTTTCCTATTAGACAGAGGTGTGTGTAGGTGTAGTTGAGATACATCTCATTAAAACATCCTATTATATTTAGTATACTATTTTAGTTAAAAAATAATGTAAAAAAATATTATAGTGGGTTGGAGATGTAAAATTGAAGAAATGAACTTCTGAGAAGAAGTTACCTTTAAATTGGTTAACTCCCATTGGTTTGAACCAAAAGGATTTCTTGAAGTGCCTTCTACCTAAGTTAAGGATTATACGTTAAATATTGGGAGATTGATCACTTAGTTTTGTTGTGGTTGGATGAGCCATGGGGTTTGAGAGGTATGAGTAATGGGTTAGATGTGAGGCCTTTTCTATTAGGGGAGGAGGGACTCTTTAAAAAAGTTTGAAAATAGTATTTTATTATATAATTATTTTTGTTTTTTAAAGGTCAAAAACATATTAAAGTCAATGACCAGATATATCTTTTTCAAAATAAAATCATCCAATAAGTATTAGACATGTTTTAAATATTATTTTAATCTTGAAAATCTTATTTATTTAAATCATTCATTAGTGAGGTAAATATTGCATCATTATTGTGTCAAAAATAATTTTATTTATTTGATGTTTAAAAATAATAAAAGACAATACCATGATGTGGGTAATTATTATATATTTCAAATGAATTTTTATAGTTTAAGAGATAACTTACATAACCCCATGTAATACTAGATTTACTAGGAGATATATGTTTATGTCATTTCTGTCTTTACATTAAATTAATTAATATAAACTGTCATTATCACTCTTAAGTTGTTGTATGAGGTCCCAAAATCGACACAAGGATACCCATGGGCAGAGATGTATCATGGAAAAGGATTATGACATATGTTTGGTTAATTATTATTATTATAATATTAATGTTTCGTTGAATTTCCTTATTTAAATTTAACATTTCTAAAAAAAGACGAATGTTACTATTCAAAAAAAATTTCTTATTTAACAAAGTTTTAATTACTGATAAAAATCATGTATGATGGATATTCACAATTCAATTCACATAAGTGGTAATATTTCATTTAAATGAAAAAGTCGGGTTTATAAATATCACACAGTGTTTTTACTATTCATTAAAAATTGACGGTTTTCAGAAAAATACCAAAAAATCAGCCAAAGTTGTATTTGATATTATGAAATCAAAAATTATGATGATTTTACCAAATTCAAAACATATATTTTTCATTAATTATTTTATAATTAATTCTCATTGTCAAAACAAAAATCATGTTTTTTAGAAATAATAACTACCAAAGGATTGACACTTGTTTATGCCCAATTTCAAAGTTAAATTACTTCCAATGACCAAAATTAGTTAAAATGGTAAAAACATAGTCTAATTATACCTTAAAACCATTTAAAAAGATAATCTTTCCATAAAATTAAATTACATTAAAAGGCAGTTTTGAATTAAAATACAGTATTTGACACTATTAATTAATAAATGTATTTTATCAGAAAAAAAAACCATAATTTTACACAAACTAAATTTTGATTTCCAGATTCTAAAGAAGAAATTTATTTTTTCAAATAGAACATATAAAGGTGTCCAAAACTATATTTAATGAGTGTTCTCCATCATAAGGCGGCAAATCAACCATTTAAAGAATATTAGAATATTTATGATTAAAATTCGATTCATTCAAAATTTAATCCTGTAACTTTTGTTGGAAAATGTAAAAGAAATTACAAACATATATAATAATATTTTAGTTAATTCTATTTATTGACACTAATAAAATGACTTTGTGTTAACTACTATTTAAAATAATAATAATATTAAATTATTTTTCCGTACAAGTCAATGTTGTGTGAAATGTAAGATTTCCAAGATACATGTTGTTGCGTTTCGGGTATGCCATAACACATAGAATCCCCATAAAAGTAAAATTATTATTTAATTAACAAATAATAATTAATATGAAAATTTTATATCCTTTATTTACATCGGTTGTTACATATGAAGTATAACATATTGATATAAAAAGGAATTAAACATGATTAATCATAAACAATCGTAATAAGGGATCATAAAATCATGGATTCAATGTAATGTGGAATAAAAAAATGAATTTAGCATGGGTCATGTGATGTTTCACAAATATTAGCACGAGTCGATGCATGATTCTCAAAAATAGATTATGTCAAGGAAGACCTCTGAGATCTTTTCACATTGAGCATGAGTCCAGAATAACCACAAAGACAATCTCACATAACTTCTTATGTGACAAAACATTACCCAATGAATTGTATTTCTATCTACATGCACCCATCATAACATGTTCATGATTATTTTTTCCCACAAAAATAATAAAATATAAGCAATCAATCATAATCATAAGGGTTACCCATGGAAATAATTGTGTATCATAATTATGTGTGAAATATTATAAATTGGGAATATCATTATGGTGTTTATAGAAGGAAGGATTTAAATCGTACATGGAAATTAATAAGTTAATACATACATTTATCATGTTAAATGATGTTAATACTAAATTAAAAAGTGGTTTTATGAAACATTATATATAAAACATTTTAGTACGGTTTAAGGGAAAACATTCAAGATTCAATAAAATGGAAAATGAATAATTTCCCATATAAAACCATAACTAAACCAAGGTAGTTTTTCAAGATCAGATGAGTGATTTTATAACAATAATTATTTCTTAAAAGAGATTATGCATCACACTACAAAATAGGTATGAACTTAGGATGCTCCCTTAAATTAGGCATTATTATGAGGAAAAATAGAGTAGGGAACCTCTTAAAAACAAAAATATCCGTTAATAGAAGGATGAAGGGATATATATAGATTATTTTTAACATATTGACATCATTTAAAATATTTATATATAAAGAAAGATAATTTTATTAGGGTAAAATGAGATAAAGAGTAACCGGAAGAAATAATGGTGGTTTGGGTAGAATCCCTTACCTTAAGTCTGATGGTGTTTTTCACTTGATCTTAATGTGCTAGATAATCAAATTAGATTCATAAATTAATAATTTTAGTTACCTTTATACATTTCTTACTATATCCTTTTTATGTTATTTTATGTATTTTTTATTGGTTAATTGGATAAATTTCATTTTTTAAGTTTGGTAGTATCCATTTTTTTCATGATGAGATTACTTGTATATGTGTAGGGAAAGTCATTTAGGGGGATTGTAGTTGTACACCACTAAACTTTTATGTTATTAATTAATATATAGAATATTAATATAAAATCTTGTTTCCATAAGTGAGGATAAGTAAATAGATAATTCATTAATGACAATAGTTTAGATTAATTTAGTGAATTTTCATCAGAATAAACTCATATTGTTTAATAAATTAAGATCATATGTAAAAAATGATTATATATAATTACATAAGATATAATACAAAAATATAATTGTCCAGTTCATCAAAAAAAATTATTTCATTTACAGACTTGAAGGTGGAATTTAACGGTGAAAGCAGGTCATCTATGAAGGTTGTAAATCGGCACCTCACAGATGGTATTTTCATTCTTAAAATATAATAGATATGAGAATATATTTTATTAATAATTATTCCATAAAAATTATAAAATTAAAATATATATGAGATACAAGAGTATTAAATCCACTTTCAAAAAGGTAATTGAGTATAAGGGAATAAAATAAGGTAACCTGAAAGAGAAATTTAAAGAAAATAGAAGAGGGTTTTACCTCTATATTTCATGTGCTTGGGAACCTCCTTAGGCGATTTATTTTGGTATTTTGTTTTGAAATAGATAACCAAGATTAGGGGGAGAGTTTTTTGAAGAATTTTTTTAGAATATTGAAAATCCTCAATGCATAATAGGTGTGATGATATGAGGTGGTGATGGGTTGTATTTATATTAGAGAAGGGGGTGTTTTCTAATTATTTAATTCATTATTTTATTATTTTACTGAAGATAATACACTGTGTTGATTATTGAGATTAAATATAATAATTAGGTTTGCGTATTTCTAAAAAATTCCCACTTACATCATCCATGACTCAATCATGACTCAAAAATTCATTTATTTATATATACTCTAATTTACAATATTTCAAAAGTCAAAAAAACTTCAAGTATTTTAGAAAAATTCAAAAAAATTCACCCCAACTATATTTCTATTGAGTATAATAAAAAATATAAAACCATTATAGAGAAATAATTTTTATGAATGAGAAATTTAATTTTTAATTAAAATCATAATTTACTCAAAAAATACAGATTTTAATATTATATCAAATTATATATCACATTGAAAAATTAACTAAGGTCTCATATTAATGTAATATATTTATAAGACATAGAAAGATTCAATTTTGAATAAATTTTATTAAAATGAATGTTATTTTAAATTATTAAATTATTCATACAATTGAATGTAAATATTTATGACCTAAAAAATGCAAACACATAATTAATAATTTTTTAAAAAATATTTACTTATTCAATGATATAATTATAAAATTTTTTCAATTATATAATGGTAAATTTTTATTTATACAATCATCGATTACGTTACTATTCAATTTTCTAGTTCACTATTTGTAAGGTTAAAATTACAATTCGAATGGTTATGTTACTATTTCATCGGTATCGATTCTTTAACTTCTAGAAATGTCTCTTATTTCTTAATTTCAAAATTAATAAATCTTTTATATTGTTATATATGTGTTTATACCATAAGAAGTTATTATAATAAGGGAATTTATTTATATAAAACTATGGGTTGTTACCAAATGAGATTGGATGAGATAATGCATTGACATATCTGAAAATAAAAAAAATCCCTAACCTTAGATGATTAGTTAAGTATTGTTTTAGTCCAACATCTTAATCCTATTATGTAAAATAAATTTTATGGATAGATAAAATCATATCCTACTTTTTCTTTATAAATTTTATCATCATCCATATAACAATGTTGAGACCACACACATTTTACTATATCAAATTGACTATTATAGCCACTAGGGAAGGTGGATATCTATTTTCTACACTATGATACCCCTCCATAGAAATAATAAATTTGAACAAATTTTCCAAATGCAAGACACACCTAAAGTGCTTCCTTATAATAAGGTTTTATGAGTCCCTTTCTCCAATAATGATAGCATACCAACTATCGAAGACATAAAATCTTTTGTAAACTCTAACCACTACATTAATATTGGTAACTCAAGATCCTCTTCTTTCTAAGAAAATTAACATTAGCTACCTCTTTATATCATCAATTCCCTATAAAATATTTTCATCAAAACTATATCTTTCTTTTCCATAGTTTCCATGTTAAAAAACTATGTTTTATTGGGTAGGAACATTTGAATCTAAATCAATACAATACATTCCCATAAAACTAATTTTATCCTCCAAAAATTAAGCTAGTAATGGGAAATGGGATCTGGAGACTATTTTATCAGCTCCAAAAACTGAGTCGAATACTCCAAAATTGAATTCTCCCATTTTTCAAAGGTCAAAAATTCTCAAGTCTTTGACAAAAATAATTTTTTAGATAAACCTGCTAATTGATGGATTTCCAAAATATAGTCAATTTGTGATTATCATGCAACTTGTATTATAAAATAGAATCTTTACACATCCTTCCCATCCCTTCAAGAATATGTGTGAAAAAATAAACTTTATATTTTTTCATATTGGAACAAGTCACTAATAATGACCAATGGATGATTCTTATTGAATTTCAATGCATGTACCCCTTTCTATTTCTGTTCAACAAAAGGTACATTGCCTTTTTATTTTAGTCTATTTACAATATTTTTCACAAATATTGAGTCTACAAGATTATTTGACTAAAATATTTTCTCTCTAGAATATTATTTAGTACATAGAGATGATATTCTCAGAGGTTCAATGTTCTAAAAAAGGGGAATAAAAAAACATCATGAAAATAATTTTAATCCTTTTTTATAAAATAAATTTATAAAATTAAATCCAAAATTATAAAACTATGAATGTTTAATTTTTCAACATTGTAAATCTAATGGAAAATTAGGTTATTCCATGAATGCAAGCTATCCATCCACACTTCTAAAAAACAAGTTCTTGTAGTATTATATGTATTATATCAATTACTCCATGCCCGTATATAGAGGTACAAAATAACAAGATATGAATCCAATGATAACTTGGTCAAATTAAAATTGTTAATAAACTATTATAGCTCAAAACATAATGTCACTCAAATTACCTCCCAAATGAAATAAAGAATATTCTTGATCACTATGGGATGATGATAAGAGCCATGGAATCATACAAGAAAACATGGTTACATATTTACATTCCATAGAAACATGATAAGAGAAAATTAATTACAATATAATAATAGAAAACGAAAATACATAATTTTTTAAAAAACATTTCCAAAACGTTAACATCCAATAGTTGGATAATATGGTATTGATAAAAAATTGAAACACCATCAATATTCCTATGAAAAAAACATGTGGACACATCTCTATATAATAATATGTCTCAAAAATCCCAACCCATTAGGAAGGATTCATGATCCACACGATCCATCCGTGAGATGATATTATCCCCTTTACCTATACCCTACCAAAATTTTGCTAGAAATTACCAATGGAGAATGTAGAGTGTGATGAATAAATTTATAGATGTCACCCTGAATAATATATAAAATTACTCTCCTAATTATTTAATTGGTTCATATTTAATCCTATTTATAAAAAATCAAAAAATTAATAGCTTCCTTCTTGACATTTTCACTAAAAACATCCTTCGGTTCTATTTTTACTGAAATTACACATTCAATAAAAATAAAAAAAAATAAGAAAAACAATCCATGAGACATTATATGAGAATTATATGTAGGTTTAGGCATCAATATCAATATTAAGTGGGAAAATATACGTATTAAATAAAAATGAATATGATGTATCCCAAAATTATCAAATAGAAATACATGATGTGATGGTATAAATAAGAATGAAAAAATTGTAAAAATAGTATAAGTATGTTATTTTTGTAGTCTAGGTATCATTTACCCGTGTTACGATAACAAAAAGTAACCTTGTAGTCATTGGAACCAGTCCTAGTGATAGCATAATACACTGAGATTATTTGACACTTTGTTTTTCCATATTCACAAGATTTATCAATATGAAAAGTATATTATCATTACATTTCACAAAAACAAATCTAAAATTTCTTAATAAAATTTTAATATGGATGATAAAATTATTCCATTCTTGAAAACCATATTCCCATTGAAATTAATAAGTGTGAAATTTTATCAAACCCATATTTAACAGAATTAGTTTTTTTTGAAAATTAAATTGAAGATAAATTTCATAGATAAAAAATTTCAAATATTCTATCTTGGATATAATGAAATATATTTTATAAATTTAACCAAATGGGTTCATAAGAACCTAATTCAAGACATGTGATAGACTACATGATAGGGACACCAACATCATGGTCAAAGACATCATCATTTTCTTATAGACCGGTGATGGGAGGTGAAGAGATGAGAATATCAAGTAACATTACCTAACAAAAATAATGGTTACACTCCATGGAAATTCTTCATATATTCATTATATCTTAAAAGGAATAAACAGAATAGATATTGAGGGAATAAAATATACTATAATTAATTCCAATTACAAAAGTTCACCCAATGATTATCTATGATTTAAACTAAAAAATATCAATCAATGTGAAGAGGGAGGGAGCCATGGTTATTACTATGAATCCTTTTATCTTTAGTAATCTATATAGGGTATAATATCAAGGATTTAGAAATTTAAATAGTCCTTTTGTGATTATACTAAATATTATATCTATCATAACCACACAATCACTGGTATCATGGATGGGCCATTGGGAATCCATCAACTTGTCAATGGGTATATTTAATGATATAATACATCCATTTATCCATCATATAGTTTGTGGAACCAATAAAAATCTATATGTTATGTTAACTTATTAAATTTTACTAGTAGATTTTATATGATACACAATTTCATCTTACTATTACCAACAACCAAGCACCCCTTATTTGACGTATGAATGTCTCAAAGACCAAAAAATGTAAAATAGTGTATTTGAGAATGATTCTGTATAAAACGGTGTGACACCCTCACTATCAGGTTTTTGTGATAATTTGTGTTCCACTATATCATTTTTATGATATTGAAAAAAAAAACGAGGAAATCTATTGAAGATAAAGAGTTTATGGGATTTCTATATTATTTATGTATAGTTTTCCCGAGGAAAAATTATCTGAACATGTAAAATGAAATATTTTCAATAAATTATTTTTACAAAAACCATCTAAGTGAATCATTAAATAAATAATCTCATATTGGTATAATTTATCAAAAATTCAATCTAAGGATAATTTTCCAAACATAGATTCATTAAATGTTACTTTTACACCACAAAAAGTATATTGGTATGTAATATTCTCAAATGAGGGATAAATAAATTTAATGATCAAGGTTCATATTGTACACATATACGTACAAGTGTTTCCTAAAATTAGTCTATCCAATAATAAATTTTTGTGTATACAATAAAATATACAAGACATTATCAACAAATTTACATACATTTATAGTTTTTATGATACATCAATACCATGTGATAAAATATTTAAAAATGAATTAATATATATAAAGAAGCCCAAAAATTCCATAAATGGAGTGAGACATTAATACATTTTCATTAATTCACATTATGAAGGGATATTAACCTCCATATTCTCTCTACCACCCTTGGAAATGCACTATTATCTATGATGTTTTTTTGTTTTCTCAAGGGAATGCCACCTTCCACACTTAATATTATTTATATTCCAGAAAAAAATTTCATTCTTTTAAAAAAAACCTCATAACTTTTTCTTTTCTCATGTGGTCAATTATGAACATTCCATCTCTAATTAGTATCCAACATTATCGATAAAATTAAGAAAAAAACATTGATATGTTATGAAGAGTTCATATATTTATACAAATCTGTGGAAATCACATCACTTCAAGATTAAACAGACGATAGAATATATCCCATGGAATAATAATATCATTTACATAAATTATCACCTCTTATAAATAATTTAATTGTTCAGTTATCCTCGTATTGTGGATCTTATGTGCTTGAAAATTACATTCCCATGAAGTTTAAGTCACACAAATTTAATAAATTCACCCTAAACATTGTTCCATAAGTCTTGTAACATGTTGTATGACCCAATGAATTAATATGTCATATATTGATGAAAATACTTTGTTTTGTGATCATAAGTCCAATAGTAAACCATTTATAATAATTTTATCCTCAAATTCAAATTTGTATGTCCTCAAATAAAAATGCATAGTGGTATGAGATTGAGGACCCTAAATTGAACTCCATTTTATTTAATTAATGATTATAAAATACACATCATTGTTCCCCTTTACACAACAAAATAAGGCTTAATATTCCAAAAACTATAGTTTTAGTAATTAACATGAAATATTATATGTTTTTATTTCCTATATTTGGAAATGTATTAAGACCCTTACAAGATTGATCACAAGATCATAACACTTTCTACCTATGTCCAGACTACTCAACTTCCCAGGATACCAAAAACCCCAACATACCCTGAATCCTACCTTGGGGTAGTGAAAAACCACTATTAATTTAATACTTTTTAAGTGACATAACACACTACTATACCCTAGAGACTTATTAAGTGGAATCCACACCCAATATTTCGTATATTATCCTAGATGACTTTAAACCAAATACATGGACATAACCCATGATGGATTCTACAAAACTAAAGTAAATACTAAATTTTAAAAAATCATCAGAATCATATACCCTCCATTAATATATATCTAATGGTGTGGAGGAAATGTAAAAAATTATTGAAAACGACGTAAAATTCTTGTGAAGTGACATAAATTTACCAAATATATTATTAATAATCCTATAAATTATTTATTATCGATGTTCCAAATAACTCAAAAGAAAGATTATTAAAATATAAATTAATAGTTATAAGTGATTATAATTCACTAACTGTTAGTGGTGATCAAATTATTTTTTTGAATTATTATAACACAATTTCTGGGGGACCTATATACATTAATTATATATATAATTATTAAACATATATTAAATTCCATTTAAAGATATATATTTATTATTACAAATTCAAAAAAAAGAAACACAACCCTTTTGTGTTTTATAGGACCTGAATTTCCATCATAATGAGTATATATGACAAAAAAATTACTTCTTGGAAGATAATAAATTATATAGTTATGTTAGATATGAGTAAAAAATATTGTTTGACCACAAATTTAAATAGCCACTTTCAAAAATCATGGGATGAAATCTTCATATATTAGGAGTCATATTCAATAATTTAGTTTCCATTCAAATATCTAGGTTTACCAATCCATTTTATAATAATTATAATCTTTTATATTGATATATGATGTATAAAATTAACATATATTGTTACGAAGAAATATTTTATACAAAAATAACATATTCCCAAGATAATGTCTATGAATTAATATAGAGCTTATTTTCATAATGATTCGACACCCAATAATTTTAGATTTGAATATTGTTCCCCATTACATATATCATAACATTTTTACCATGATTATTGATACCGAAAAAATTGGTTTATGGGAAATTGGATTATGGTGACATATAATAGTGAAAATAATTTTCCAAATATGAACCCTTTTACAAATAAATGTGAATAATTAGTTGTTTATGATTACATTTGTTGTTTATTTTTTATGGACCTATTGGATTGAATTTTCCTTCAAAATATTTTAGTAGGATTTGGCTCTAAATAAGAATGTGGGAATTATTTTTGTATAAAGTGTGACATCAATCCCCATTCCCCCAACCATAATCTTTTACAAATTATTTTGAATGGTTTTTGTTTTATATTTTAGATAATATCTGCCACTCTAACCCTCAAGTATCTATATAATATTTTTTTCCTGATATAATAATGTGACATAATATAACATCACATGATACTAAAATTGATGGTGAAATTAAATAACCTTATAAACATGTAACAATTAAATCATGCTTATCACATATAGACCAAAATTGGCCACATGGTCCTTATAATCACCTATATCAATTTCAATATTTTATTTTATATTAATGATAACACACTCTTGAAATATATGTTCGAGAAAAACAATGTTGTTACATACACCCAAAAGACATCATAGTTTTTATATATGATAAATATTTATCATTATTATCATCTCTATTATTGTATGTCCCTGGATTCCCTAGACATGAAAATCAATTATCTATCACCCAAAGATAATGGTTGGAAGATCAAGAGGGAATCCTAATGGGGGAAAATGGGAATTTCTTTTTATAATGAGAAAAATAACAAATTTTTACTGTAGATTCTATCTGGAACACTTAGTATCACCACATGTTAAAATAGTGTGTCCTGAAAGACTTTATTTCATATTTGAAATAATGACATATCAAACATCTACTTTCCTCTAAAAGACCAAAGAACATACCCATTATATATATATGAAAATAATTTTCTTAAAAATTTACAAAATTTGGTGTCAATAGTTTCCATGGGATGCCTACGAAGTGCAATGCATATATAACTAATAATGGTCCACATAATGGAGAAAAATTCCTTCTTATAAACATAAGATGGATCCCAAACATATGATATATCCAAATAATTTTTTTTAATTTACCAATCATATATGTTTATTTATAATACATTATGAGACACATCACATTACAAAACCCGTAATAAAATAGATTTTCATTAATGAAAATATCCCAATATCATTCCTACACTTATCAATCCCAAAAGATTCAATGTATGAGTATTTTTATTTATCTATTATTACAAGAATGAAAATAATTGGGGTATGAAATAAACACTTACTATAGGATCTGTTGAAAACTTGAGATATATTAATTATGTGTCCCATCATAAAATAATAATTTATTTATACCATTTCATAAACTTTACACATCTATTTCAACATTAATATTTCTATTCATTAGTATGTATTATCGATAAAAATAAAAGATCATATTTTTGAAAATGATAATATTATTAGTATGATAATATAAACAATGGAAAAGACCGTAAAACATTGAATTCATAAAAAAATAAAACATAGAGCATAAACCAAGAAGCTTTTCATGATCCTTTATCATAAAAAACCCATATCAAATTATCTTAGGAACTAAGCACTATAATCATGGAATATTTAATGATATCATTCATAGAAGATACTGTTTACTAGAATAATATCATCACATAATAGATAAAGTAAAATAATGGATTACGGTAAAAAAAGAATACCATAAATTACAACTCATGAGATATAATTTTTTAACCGATTCATTATAGGGATATATAATTCTAAACCCACTTTTCACATCATATTAATTACAACCATAAATGTACTACATTGAAAAAGTTCATAAATTCATCAATGTAATATTATCTGCAAAATGAAATAAATGTCATAATTATTTACACAATCAATGACCATGAATATCTATTTAAATAAACTTTATGGTTTAATAAGAATATTTATGTATTTAGATAATTAATTATAGATGGATGTTGTCATATTTATGAAATCACCATTTCCAATATATATATTCAAACTATATAGTATATGATATTATGAATTGTGGTTATTTGAAATACTGTGTTTAATTCATCTATAAAAAATAGTTTTCTATGAATCAGAGGGTAAATTATAGCAACAATATTCAATGAAGTCAATTCCATTGGAAAATGAAAAAATGCACTCAAAAATTTAAAATAGTTTTTAGAAAACACTATTAATATTACGGTAAAATAATATTTTGTGGGACATTTTCGAAAGCCATTTAAAATAAGTTGAGATGAAACCCTTTTGAAATATTTATTTTAAAAATTAATATTCAAAATTTTTAATTAGTGTGACATAATGGTTTATCATCATGATCTTTTTAGAGGAATTCAATCCTTAGATTTGGATGTCTAAGAAAACCCTCATTTTATACATTTAATAAAAACCATCATAATGAACAAAATGATTTTTTTGAACTGGGATAATGAAAATTATTAATCTATATTAAATAAAAATTTACAAATATTCAAAATATTAAGGGAAAAATTTTGTTGGATGAGTAACACATGATCCTGGAAAATAAACAATTATTTCTCCAGAGTGGAATTTTTCATTAAATTTTTCATTTTTACGGAGGAGAATTTATAAATAAGGATTATTAAAAAATAAGGTTCATTTACCATGATAATAATATTTAATACCAAATTAAAATATAGATTAATATTAATTAGAAAAATATATTACTCTAGATTATAGGCCATGTTGTGGAAATCACCTTCTATTTCACGGATGGTAATAATCCTAGTCAAAAGAATGGAAGATAATTATTTATAGATAAATGTCTATTATATACAATAATATAAGATATTATATTTCGAGGGACTATATATAAACCATACCAAAATGGTTATCGGTGTAATGTATTAAATTATGACTCAATAAATGGTGATAGGGATAGACACCAATATGTCTTGTTAAATGTTTTAGTTTAAACCCCATGAGAGAATAAAGATTAATTGGAAAACATTAATGTCATAAAATATAACAAAATGATGATTCAATAATATTAATGGTTATTAGATAACCCGTTACAATGAAAACATTGTATATAAAAACATATGTCTACAAGGATGAATGTTTTGACAAAAAACCCTTAGAATTAACATAACCATTGAGGAAAGAATCATAAAATAAAGTGGTTATTGAGAAAAATTGATAAACATGAAGAAGTAATGGTTAAATAAAATTATTTATATTGATTATTTATGGTAAATCAAACATGGAATAATATATTTCAACATAACATTTATAACTAAATGGAAAAAATGAAATTCACTCTAACCCATACCTTGTTTTGGATTCATTGTATCCAGTCACCTTGAATTATGAATAATCAATTTATTTTTATTAAATTTTATTATAGTAACCATATTGTTAAATATTTAATTTAATATGAACATTTTTTATCCAAATATATTTATTTCATTTATCTTTTTCTATTATCTTTTCATGAATATATAATCTGTGGTAGAATATTTCGGAAATTTTAGTGATCGAAGATGATATTCAAATAATAAGTTAAATACTTATTATGACCACTATAGACAAAAAATACCATTAATTTTTTATTTAATTTCTAATATATTAGAATTTAATATCCAATAGGAATCCATGATATTGATATAATGCATTGTTCTAGTATATTGTTAAAAAGACCCACACATGATTAGTTCGTATCATGATTTGTGAGTACATTTAATAAAATTTATAATATCATTAATATATAATAATAATTATCTAATTTATATTTGATAAATATTTTAATATTATTTTATATATCTTGGATATATAATGATATTAATGATTAAAACTGAAATATGTTTCTTCACGGAGGTGGTAGTCCACACACCACATAGTTAGAATTATTTTGTTTTTTGGGGGATTGATATGTTAATATAATAGATTTTCTATCAATATAATAAAAAATTTAAATACTATTTAAAATTATGTCATTATTAAAATATTGATATGTGATTTTTTGTTGATAAATATTAATAACAGAATGTAAGGTGTATGTGTTTCTAATATATGTACCATGAACGTTATATAGAATGTCTCCTTTGAAATGATTGTCTGATTATATATAACTGAGGCCATTTTCATATAAACATTAATTTATATTCTATAAGTAGTTGAAAAGAATAATATATTTAATGAAATCAATGGAATGGGTGAATATGTAATATATGGTTGTGTCCGCATATAAAAGTAATGAAAATGAACTTTTGTGAATATGGTTTAAATTTTCGATGATATCATTATAACATTTTTATAAATAAGGCTGAAATAATCTGAAATAATTTATTTGTATTTACCAGGATTCTATCAAGCTTCAATGAATTTTCCCACTAATTTTAGTAACATGTTAGAAGATATTTGTTATTTTATTATTTCTTTTACATTTTTAACTAGGTTTACTTGTTTTTAGCCTTGTTATGGCTATTTATCTACACATATAAAATAATAACTCGTATAAAATATTGTTGTGATGAATGTAAATTTAATCTACATTCAATGAAATAAAAATTATAAAATTTATAAAACTACGTTTTCACGTACAAAATTATATATATAGGAAAATAGTTTGTTAGAAAAAAAATAATGTTTTCCACATTATGTGTTCTTATACATGATCAGTTGTGATTACAAATTGAATGAGTTATAATATATTCAATTATAGTAAATAAAATATATTAATTTCTCCATTTAGAAGATTCTATATTATTTAATTATTTATAAATTATAAAATATTAATATAATACTTAATTGAAAATAATAGTTTCAAAATTATCTTGGAATCAGTATTAATATTTGTAATCATTAGTTTTTGACCAAAATAAAATATCCAATAAATAATAAAATATTAGAGATAATATAATAACAGAAATAAATATTGTTTGATTTATCTTCTTAAACTAATTTAAACTATTTGTTCTTAATATAAATGAAGAAATTATTTTTTATAATATATTATTATGTCATCATTCAATACAATATACATGGTTTCTATAAATAAAAAATAGAAATATTAAATGATTTATTTTACTTATAAATGTATATATTTTGTGGTAAAAGGTTTGAAAATTTTGTTATACATTATTTTATATTGATAATGTCATAAAAGTGATTTATTTTACAATATCAGAATATTCCAACTATTCACCTAAAAAAACTATCAGAAAACTCCTACGATTTAATAATAAGTTATTTATAACATTCAAACTATAAAATTTAAATTATATTTATCTTATTTTGAATAAAAAATTTCTTAATTTATATTTTAAATATGACATATAAATAAAACAATTTCAAAGGAAAGTAATTTTTCCTTTTTAATAAAAAACGAATAATATGATATATATATACATGTTAAATATTTTATATTACATTAATAATTAAATATTTATTAAAACATAATTTCTATTTATAGAGGTAATAAATATATTTTCAAAATAACTATGCCAATGTTAGTGTTTGGTGGCTGTCGAGGGTGGTTATTCCAACAGCGTTGACCTCGTGACAATTTTAATGATCATAAATCTATCTCTCATATGATTTCGATCATAATGTATTTGATTGATTTTGTATTGGTCATGGTCTAGAGAAAAACATAATAAAGGTACATTCATTTCAAACTCATAAAAACTAACACCACATAGAAGGAATTCACTACATAATTCTTTTTCATTAGTTCATAGATTTTGTGATATGGTTACTTCCCATTATACCCACTAATTTATTGTCAGTATTATAATAGTATAATTTTAAATTATCATATGAATGTTTTATTTTAGTTCCTTATTTCATTTAGACCATGATATTAATATTAAAAATATTTATAGAAACTCTATAGGGTAATATTAAGTCATCACATTATCCCCCTCCCATTAGAAAATATTTTTTCTCACAATTTTAAAACACAGATGAAGAAAATAATTTTCCTATGGATATTTTAATTTTCCCTATACTTATAGTTTACCACAACGTAACCTAGGATCTGAAGTGAGACATCATTATACAAGATTGGATATGTTTGAATTATAAAATTTGATAATTTTTCCTACTAAAATACAAATAATATTTATCACTCAGAAACACTAAATAAGTTTTTTTAATATTGATATAATAACCATACCACATATACATTTATTTATAATTCAATAAAAAATATATTAAAACATACACGACACAAGAAATTGAATAATCTACATTGAAAAAACAATTTCAACTTCCATTAAATAAATTTAATAGGTTTTTACTTATACCCATCTTCTATGTGGTTATTAGTCCAAATTTTTTCCATTATAAATTTCATTATGTAATTAACTCTCATAATTTATAATTTCAATGAAATTGAAGTAATATATTTTATTAGGATCACTAGTTCCCTCTCACTTTTTTTAATTCCCATCATCTCCAAAATTGATGGATATAAACATTTCATTATTTTAAATTGCACATAATTTATTTCACATTTCTATCATCTAGTGAATTTAATCATTTTTATTCATTATTGTTTTCACCTGAACTTCGATGATATATAACATCCCAAACCAAATTACTACTAACACAGCTTCCAGACAGATTGTTCACATGGCCGCAAGCATGTATCATAATATGCCAGAGGATACCGACTAGATGTGAGGGTCACATGTGTGATTATGGGGGAAAATAAACACATATTAGAGTAGCACAACATTACAATCACAATAAATAGATAACAACAAAATTAGTAAAAAGAAAAGAAAAAACCAGTAGTATAAGAACAATATAATAACTAAATAAAAGTGGCCTAATCCAATTTCTAAAATTCATGTATGCTATTAATAGTGAGGATAACTAAATAAAATAATAGAAAACATCATTCTAAAAGATAAAGGTAATTACTTAAATAATTAATATAAAATCCCCAACGACGATCTCCATAAGCATTACAAGCTCCATATTGATCATATTCTCCAAAAACTATGTTACAATCACACAATAACATGTATGGTCTGATGTCCTTCAAATTTATGATCTTATCAGATACATTACTGAAATAGATGCATGAAAGGTTGAAAGATCTAGATCTCAGTAGGAAGAGACCCATGATTTATATCCAAATCCATTATCTACAATATAAATTACGTAGTACAAAGGTATAGAGAAAAGATATAAAAAAAAGAACAAGTGAACAACCATTTTGTTAGGTTCTTATAGGATACCTACAAGCTACACCATCTTCAGATCATAGATGGAATAAGTGTATGCTTAGGAACTATATATTTAAATATTAAAAATATATATAGTTAAAAATTCAATCAACCTATATGAACCAATTTTGTTCTAATGCCAAATGGCCATAAACCTGGATTACTAGTTTTGGATATACTGGTACAAAACACACATACATCCGTCATCCAGGGAAGCACTCATGGTCCAACCCCTTGAGAATATTCATGAGGTCTCACAGACTCTTGGTAATCTAGGTGATGACTATATTGGGACACAACTCACATACATTCATCACCATATGAATAACTCATGATCTATTTCATTTCCCAACTCTAGATGCTCCCATGATATATTGGTAATCAATGTGCTGGCTAAACCACGATGTAACTCTTAAACATGCATCACTAGGTAAAAAACTCACGGTCTATCTAGTAGCCCAACTCTAAGAGATCTCACAGTCTCTTGGATATCGACATGGATGCTGACATGAACAACCTACTCAAGGGATCTCACAATCCCTTGACTCTACTGCATATGTATGGCGTAATCCTTTATAATATAAAAGGAATGTGGCTTAAATCTACCATGAAACATAATATCCCATTTTATTTATACTTAAGAAATCATTTTTAGTTATAAATAAACACATAAGACTTAAATTCTTATCCTTTTCAATTTATCCAAATCAATGGTATGGTCACATATATGTATAAATCAACACATGAGTAAAGGGAAAAATAATGCATGTCATTAATAAAAAATCAATTCCATTGAATCCATTAAAATAAAAATAATAATATAAAATGAATAAAAATGGATGAATTTAATCCTCATATATATGTATCATTCTATTCTTCCATTTCAAATGGGAAAACCTTAATGTGAAATCCATTTCCTTTAGTTCAACCCATTCATTTCATTAAGATATGGAAATTCCATTTCTATGGTTTAATGGGTTACTTTGTAGGTGACATGGGAAACTATGAAATTTTGTAGTTGGTTATTTAAAATTATAACGGGGTCAAGCACCTAAGGGGGTGTCATGGTTTTATTTACACTTATATTACTAAGGTAGAAAACTATATTTTTTAAAATTAAACGAGGAACATCTTCCATAAATTGGACATATTAAACTATAACACAATTTCATAATAATAAATCCTTGAAATAAACTAACCATGATATTAATGTATAATCATTATTTTTTAGCTCATCGAACAGTGTGTATCCCTCAAGGAATTTTATTATAAAACATGTTATCATTCTTTAACCAATATGATTAGAATATTTAAGGATATATTCCAAGTCATCTTTCAATTGTTAAAAATTACAATTTATTCTATAACTCACAAAACAGTATTTTAATAACCATGATAAGAGTGAAAATTGCACTATTAATGAATTAATAAATTTATTGTGTAATGGAGAGGGAACCTAACTCAAAAATAATACTACATCGATCACTTTTTCACATGATGATTTCATTGGACACCACACAAAGTCCTTTATACCTACCTATGATAATATTCACATTTTCATATATATATATAACGACACCTAGCCCCTAAGGACATATTAACATGGCCATAATTATGAGCAAATGAATCCTTACATACATGCTCAAACACGCATATACCTATTAGCACTCTCACCCATATGCATTTTTCATATTATATATAAGAATACCAAGACCCATATATATATATATTCACTACCATGGGTTAATATACTTGTAATGAGGGAATATACATATAAATATAAATACCTATGAAAACATAGAAATTATCCTTAAACTCTCGAGACTCAAAACCATGTGGTAAGGTATAACACACATAAATACAAAGACTAGTAACTCAAAAACTAATAAATCACCAAATATAAATAGAGAATAAATAAAGAAAATAGGAAAACCATACCCAAAAATTTTGATGGTGGACTAAGAAGGTTTGAACTTCTTCACTTTCCATAATAGTTGTGGGAATACAAACAATGTAGTATTGAGAGAGAATTTTCAAACCCTAACATAGGATAAAAACTCAAGAACTATTTAACCACTAACCCTTGTGTTCGGTAGAGAATCATAGGGTGATAGAGAGTGGTAAAAACGTCCAACCAATGCTATAGGTGGGAGTTAGGTTTCCAACCTCAATGAATTAGATGAGAATATAGGATGATATCTCATGGAAATTAATGAAACAAGGAGGATTTAGGGGAGGGGATTCATGTATTGAGGGGGGAGGTGATGGGTGTGTGCATCATGCAATCTAAGAGGGTATATGTATATATATTTTATGATATTATTTTATATTAAATTTAATTTTTAATTAATTTATTTCCTAAAAAAACTAACCAAATTGGGTCACATGTGTATCCAAACCGTGAACCATTCATACAGAACCCCCTTCATAAGATCCCACCTCAAACAATTTTTTCCACATGGTTACCCAAACTGTGTGGTGAATGGTATGAGTGTACTTATAATGTGGAACAACATGTGTTCTTATCATGAATAGTTTGGTTAAACCACGTACACCCTATGTGGGGTGTTTTTGCACCCCTTTTGTAGCAACATGGTTTGCTACTAAGGTCCAAACAGTTTCAGAGAAACAATGAACCCTAAACTAAGCACCCATCCCTTATCTTGTTTTGACCAATTTCTCATGAAACTGAAAAATTCCTCTGAGGGACCTATAAAAACATCACCAAAGTCCAAAAAACACATTAAATTATTCCAACCCTCATAATTATGTTCCAATGATTGTCTTTAAAAAACAGATCATCCGGTAAACCAAAAATTCACAATCCTTTGAATTTTTATCCATTAAAAAAAAAGTTCATTACGAACTACCCACCATAAATCTTTTTATCCTCAAGAAGGCATCAGAAATGATGATGTCATCACTCAGCCTATAGGGTTCGCAAAGATCCATTCAAAAAGTTACATTTTGTTTCCAAACGTCCAATACACCGTTAATAATTTAATTTAAGTACAAGGAACATTGTGCGTAAAATCACGGGAAAGAGGTTTTTTTCTAAACAAAACACAAAGGGGGTCTTGCCAAATCCCTTTCAGCTGGAGACACGATAAATCATGGTCTCCTTAAACATCAAGTTGATAGTATTCCCCACCATAGGATTTTAAATAGAAAGGTTCTATTTTGGTTCTAGGGAACCTCTATATTCTTAATTTCATAAGAAAGAATTCTATTATTCTTTTTAATGATGCTTCCTATACGAGTTTATTGTCATGGAATACCCAATTACATCTGAGGTCATACTAGAGTCCATTCTAAAATAAAAAATAAAATTTTGATTAAACTATACCAAAACTGTCGCATATTATTTCCATGAAATTCATGGATGACCATTAAATCCCTATATCCTCCACCATGAGATGTGTTTATACTGGTTCCTTGCAATAATATATTCTGGATAGAGTGATAATAAGTCCAATAACATCAAAAAACATTCTATTTTCATAATTATCATATTAGATGCCCAGTATATTTCAACATAACTAAAACTAATTCCACCATGGAATCCCACTTCAATCAAATAATTCTTTAAAAATTCCATACGTTTCATATGGTGATGTTACCATGTTAAAAAAACATTGAAATTCAACTTTCATGCCACAACACAAACCCGGGTGTAACATAGATCCAGACCACAATGGTCCCCTATAATTTTTAACATCAAATTTGATCCCAAAAAAATGATTGATTTAACCTAAGATTTATATAACTAGAGTCCATGAATCTCAGTCGAGGTATCCCTACACCATGTTTACATGAAGGATGTTGGTATGAGGCCAAAAAAACTAAATTATATAATTGATCATGGAAAAAATGTCTTCCATGTGGCAATCGAGATAAAGGAAATGGTTGGTATAAAAAACTTCATCTAAGGAATTGTTGAATGGGATCCCATGTATGATTTAGAACCAACATTTCTTTATGAATTATATGTTAGTGTAAAACACTATTAAAGGCCTTCCAAAAATCCCAACAAAATTTAAAGATTTTCTTTGGTGTATGACTAACATTATCTTAGTGTATCAAGAGAGAAATCAAGATAGGGAACATGACCATTGATTAGAGTAGTATACTATGGGGATTTCATTGTTTCCAGTCAAAAACACCCACCCATTATAATGAAGAACAGTCAATCCATAACTAGTCAACTTCAAGGAAGAAGCTTAGCTTCACTCGTCGAGACACCATCATTAACTGAACCATGATTCCATCACCACATAAGGCATCATGTGATCGTTTAGGATTTAACAATAATGTTCATAAAAGAACAAAAAAATTTCTCATAACGTGCAACCACAGAAAACCACATCGATTTAGTGCTTCTGAGAAATTATATATACGATTTAAATCCTATAATCCTCAAGAGCATTTAATAACTGTCAACCATTTAAAAATGGTCCTTAGTGGTGTGATCCATCTGCTTATAATGGAGTAAAACCACTATAACTAACATTAAAATCCACAATATCGAATTTTCCTAGTCATCAAGAGAAGAGAAACCAACTAGACTCTCAAAAGTGTGCCAGGGAAGAACCACCTTAAATCCATACAATTAATCATTTAACATTATATCAAAAACCATACTGATTAGCATGACATAACACCCAAGTAATAATGAATTTATCATAAGAATTGGGATGAACATGATTTCATTAACCCACATTCTAGTATACTAGGTAGATTACCTAATAATATTCTTAACTTCACAAGGCTCAATGATTACACAAAAACTGTCAAGAATGTTACATCTTTGAGTAAAATGGTTGATATCACATCTATTAATGCATATTATATAGAGATTACATAAGAAATAATTACACCCTACATAATACCGACATGTTGTTTTCCCAATGTATTCTTGTATTGGATTTCCCATGAATATTAATTATTCTTGTTGATGACAAACCAAGTTATCAATCAATGAAGAAAATGAAGGGTCAAGAAACATATGAAGCGGCTGAGCATATCCGTGTAATGTATGGCCAGCTATAATAGAGAAACTAATGATGGTAAATCCCATAAAAAAATTCGTGGGATATATGACCACCAGTCCAAACAAGGGATTTAATTAGAATCTAAGTGTCCAATAATGGAAAATTGCACCGAAATAGCCCCAACTGTTAGAAAACTCATGGTATTTAAAAATTCATTTGAACCCAACGACGAGATCTTCAACACGTTTTCCCCTTATGAAATAAAATATTGTCAGTCCTAACAGTATTTCATTCCAAACAATAGACGTCACCAGTTCAAGAGCCTACCATCGAAGTAGTTTCTCTGAAAGATAAGACATAATGACATTTTGTAAGGTTACATTCCGAGGAAACTCAAGGAAAACGTTACAATACCATTACCTAGTGGTCTTATGAAAGGTCACCACCTAGGGGTTCCATTTTTATTTCTTTAAATATTTTCAATAAATTCAATATTTAATCATAAAAATGGTTTAATTCAAAACATCAAGTACTATTTTAAAAAATTCACTAGGTATTTGATTTTAACCATAAACTGATAACAAAAAAGACACTATCATTAATCATCAATTTTCTTCATTTTACAATAGTATACATCTTGTCATAATTATGCACATTATAAAATATATTACATTTATTATTAATAAGATAATGCAACATATGAGGTTCCCACTATGCTAACATGGTTTCATCAGAATGCAACATAATATATGATTCTTTGTTATTCATGTTTTAGAACAAAAATAGAGTGTTACCATAGAAGAAACATGCCCCAACTGACCTACATAGGTCTAGTTGTTCATTTATGAGTAAACCAATTCATTTTATATTTAAAACTAAATAGAGGTCAAATTTCACTATATCAAATCACATAATGACATTATATTTAAATTGGGGTTCAATTTCAAAATTAAGGAAGCACACATAGACATAATAAATTGAAAATTGGCTCCTATTGATCGCAACCAATGTGCATTAACATTTTATCTTTATCATCCATTTAATTTTTAACATTAGTCATAATACATATATAGATAAATCATGATATGGATCAATTATATGGATCACTTTATCCTGATTATAAGGTACCCATACACCTCATAATTGAAAACTACCTACAATTTAATTACAACACATATATTTTTCCCATGAACCAATTTCCATATTAAAACAACACCAAGGATTTTATAAAAAAAATTAAACACTAAGAAACATAGTATAAACATATATAAATGTCATATGATCATGAAAAAATCTAAATAAATAATCATGAATTTCTTATAACTAGGCATGCTAATGAAACTAAAGGAATTTCATAGCACTCTAGGAACACATCAAATTCAGTATGCATGTTATAAATGAAACTAGAATACATAGAATATACATTATGTGTGCATTTTCTAGCTTCCTATATTAATTCATTCAATGATTCATCTTTGAAATACCATGCCAATTATTAAAATACCATAAACTCATAAATCAATTCGAAGTAGAAAATAATCCATTCACACATGGGGAAATAATAACCAACTATTATATCAAATAAAATGATCAAAATTACCCTCCTTAGTCACATGGTCCTTTAATGTACATGGGGTGATCAGTCCCAAGAATGACTATTTACAATGTGCTTAAACATTACAATTAACTAACCTTTTATCCCAAAATTGCATGAAAATTTAAAAAAACATCTAATACAACTTCGTAACACCTCAACTCAACATACCAGTAAACTGACAACCACACTAATGTGTCACATGGCCTCAACAATGTCTCCTCATATGTCAAATGCTACTGAATATCAGTGAGGGTATCTAGAGTCGATAGTGGGTGGATTATAAATGCATATAAGAGTAGCACATCTGTATAATTTGAATAAATAACAGATAAAAGTGGAAGCGGTAAATGAAAAATTAAATTATATACCAGAAGAATAATATAATAATCGAATTAAAGTGCAAGATTCCAGTCATTGTAATGAATTTATGCATGTCATATTGATGATACATGAATATAATTATCGGTAAATATCATGTTATAAGATACATTTTAGTATGTAAATAGAAAAGGCAAAATCATCAAGGAAGATCTACCCAAACAACCTGATCTCTAGCTCCGTCATGTGCTCCAAACTCCCTGGTATAAGCACACACTAACAAATAATGTTCAAGGTCCTAAAAAAAGAAGATCTACTTGTTTTAATCAATTCAATAGCATCGTAGGAAGGGTTATAGAAACAAATCATAGTATGTCAGCACCCATGGTGACTTCCAAATCCATTCTGTTAAATATAAATAAACAAGTGTTTTGGTATATAGAAAATATAAATAGAACTAAATAAATTAAAATCCACCCATCCAGGTTCCTAAGGGACACATGATAGCTATACCCACTTCAGTTCATATCTACAATAATTCCCTAATAAAAAACTATATATAGAGTAAATATATATAGTTATATATTTTATACACCTATATGAACTATGTATCTTCCATCACGTAATGAAGATAAAGCTGGAATACTAGTGTTTGATAGACCGATAGTTAAATCACAAAATGTCTTTCTCTAGAGGATGTGATCACGGTAAAACCAATTTCCCAACACCAATAGCAGTAACCATCTCTTTGTAATCAATGTAATAGATGGACTAGGATGTTACTCAATGACATTCATCACTAGAGGATGTTTTTATAGTCTATATCATGGCCCAACTCGAAGATCTCTCATGGTACCTTGGAAATAAATGGGCTTTCTGGACCGAGATATAACCCACTTACATCCACCACTATGGGAATTTATAATTTTATTGCCCCTTTTCCAACTCCAAGAGCTCTCACGCTCTCTTGAAAATGAACATTTTAGCTCAAACATTATTACTTCTAAAGATCTCTCATATTCCAACAGCTCTATACCCTTTGAAAGGTGTAATCATTTATAAAGTAAAAGTCATGACACATAAAACCCCCATGCAACATAATGTATTAATGAATTGATACTTATGTAAGAATGGTCATTTATAAACTAGTAAAAAACTAATAACTTCTTATTTATTTAAATTTAACATTATCACAATCATGTTCGTATATATATTTATGTACAAATCAACACACGATCCAAAGACCACTCATACATTTCATTGACCAAAATCCATCCAATTTAAGCCATTATAATTAAAATAATAATTTTTATGGAATATGAAAAATTCATCATTTAACCATACTCTATTCATTTCATTAAATTAATCTATTTAAAAGTGGAAAACCATCATGTTCTTCAAATATAATTTAGTACAACCTAGTTATTTCATTAAGACATAGAAATTTCACTTATAAAGATTAAAATTTCACTTATGAGGTGACATGAGAAACTAGAAAATTAATTAATTGGGAAATTAAAATTATAAGGGAGGGTCTATCACTAAAGAAGTTTCATGATTTCATTTACACTTATATTCATAAGTCTGAAAACTTCTTTTAAAAAATTTATTGAGGGAGAAGTCCCATACATTACATATATAGATATCTATAATTAAATAATATAAAAAACACTAAAAAAACTACATATTTTACAAATTATTAGACATTACTTTTTAGCTAATAAGACAGTGCACCTCCATCAAGTGATTTTATTATAAATCCAGATGTTATTCTTTAATCAAATAATTTTTTCAAATTTATGGATCTATTCTAATGAATGTTTTAATTCATCAAAATAATCAATTACTATTCAAATTTTGTGACTCTAATTAAATTTCCAATGAAGGTGCCAATTTTGACCTAATAAAGCATTATTAAATTTAAAGGGAAATGGAGAGGGAGACTACCTCAAAATAAGTCCAAGTCTAACACTTCGACATGAGGATTTTCATTGGATACCATTCAAAGTTTCGTCTACCAGCCTACGGGCATATGAAAATTCTCATATATATATATATATATATATATATATATATGTATATGGACCCATATCCCCAATTGAAATATTCACATGGCCATGAATATGTGCAAGGGGATACATATAAACATGATCATATATTCTCATGTCGATTAACACTCTCACATATATGAATTTTTCATATTTTACATAGGCACTCGTAGTCCCATATATATATATGTATTCAATTCTAGGGTGAATATACATTTTCATAGGGATATTAAATAATAATATGAACTCATATGAATACATGATAAGTCACCTTTAAATATAGTGACCCAAAACAACATTGTAAGGTCCAACAAACTAAAATAAAAAAACTATGAAATCAGAAACTAGGAAAACAACACATAGAAATTGATGAAAAATAATGAATGGAGGAAACCCTTCCCAAAACTTGATAATGGTAGATTGAGAAGATATGAACAACATCACATTAATTAGAGGTTTACAGTATACGAGTAATGGAATGTTGATATTTCCTTTGGATTCCCTAACATTATAGAAGAAACCAAAACCAAGACAACGCATAACCCTATCGTATGGCTGAGTACTAATGGGTGAGGGAGAGAGAAAAAAAGATAGACCAATGGATGATAAAGAATCTATGGGTCATACCTTGAAGGATCAGATGAGAAATTTAGAAGATATCATATGTAAGTTAATAAAAAAATGATGAACTAGAGGAGGGGAGTCATGCATAGGGAGGGAGAGGTGGACTAGTGCATGTGTCTGTTGAACTAGGAGGGGATATGTAGGGTAAATTTCAGAATTTATTTTAATTTTATTAATTTTTAATTAATTAATTTCCTAAAAAACAACTATAGAGTTTAGTTCACATGGTTAGACAATCCTACTTTGTGGAACCCCTACTTATGAACCCTCCACACATGGTTTGTCCCACACAGTTAGAAAAACCAGGTGTAAATGTTGCGGTGAATAGTTTGAGGGTACTGCCTATGTGAAACTACCCATTCTCTTATCCCGCATAGTGTTGTTAATCTATGTACAACCCATTCGAGTGTTTCTGAATCCTTTTTGTAGTCGAATGATTTTCGGATGAGGGTCACATGGTTTTAGAAAAAAGTTGTGCCCTATATTGAGCACCCAACCATTATACTTTTGGGAACCTGTGCTCCTGAAATTCAGCCAGACCTCTGATCGACCTGACAAGCCTTCACCCATATCCAAAATAACACGTTGAAGTGTTCCATCTCATACAATCAAATTTTTATGCTCAGTTTTTTAAAATAGTTCATCCAGTAAAAAAAATTCAAATTCTTTTGGATTTAAAACATTCCAAAAAATTCTCAATAGACAATAATCCATCCATCACTTCTATGTTGTGTTTTGGAAATTTTCTAAATTCAAATTCTTAATCATATGGCATCTTTGTCCAACATTTGTTTTGAATATGTTATTTTTGAGGAAATATCTATATTTTCATTCACATCTATTATTTCTTTTAGTTTCGTACATTACTATAATAAAAGGGGATAACATTAGTGATTTAAATTTAAAATAATAATATAATTATCATAAATGTATATAAAATAATTTAACTGCTAGTTTTCTTATTTTTTGATATTATGTCAATTGTCTACAATTATTTTACTTCAACAAATATCATTCATAGTTCCTCTTATATAAATATTATTTCTACCTATTTTGAATTAAATTTTTTATTATCATTATTAATTACTTAATATATTAAAATAATATTTTATTTAGTACTTGATTTGTGTATATAAAAATCATATGATCAACTAAAAAATATGCCCTCTTAGATTTGAACTAGGTGTATAAGAAGACCTCTTTGTTATGAACTATGTGATAATATAAATGATATGAAATACAACATTTTCCAAGTTATTACCCCAATATACATCTATTCCGTATACTAAATCAAATTTTTTACCTACAAATATATTTTATTCCTATTTAAACCAGACACTCAAAACATTCCGAAATTTCATGATGGTATTCAATGCCATGAATTTTACTTGGGTATTCAATAATGATATATCATTCAACACCCAAAAATTTAATTATTACCTCAATTGACCAAATTATTTATCTATAATAATGAAATTGTGATCAATCTAAGATAATGAAAAATTAAATTATCCCAAACTAACATCCAAAGCAAAAAATATATCAAAACCCAACTATCATACCGAATATAGTGCCCAAATACTATTATCATCAAATTATGTCACCTAAATAAAATGATTTGTGTCACTATATAACTAAGAATGTTTAGGTGTAGGTATTTTTATAATTATGAAAACAAACATTCATAAAACATAACCCTTATCATTTTCAACAAATAAATATTTATACCATTATATAAGAGACTACATAATCTAAACTAGGTTATAAAAATCTCTAAAAAATATCTAAATAAGATAATATTATAAACCTTACACACATATTATGTTCCTTAATTACATTGGGAAAATGAAACAGATAAAATTGGTAAGATCAAACATAGAAGATAAGATAACATTAGTGATAACCATCCATGATCATTTCTTTGTAAATGAAAAAAAAATTATTGATAATATAATCATGGAAAATGAATATAAAAAAGTTATTCATACCCTATGAATAATTTATCATGAACCCAGAATAATATCATGAGGCGTTGGCATAATGAAACCAATATTAATTGATCTTGGAATAATTTAATTACTACCCAAATTTAATTCATCAAATCAATAATTTAATTAAATATTCAATCTTTGTACCTTCATCACATTGTGTAAATAACCCCAAGGTCAATAATGTTTATTCCTTCATCCAACATAAAAAAATCTCTAGATGGAGATCATTACACAATGATTTGGATAACTACACAAATATGTTCCCACTGATGATATCACGTTGTGTACATGCATAGGGGTTTCATTTGTAAAATATACCAAATTTTATAAAAAAAATTATTCATCAGAGAATTGAATGGGTATCATAATTATTTCCATAAAATAAGCATATAAAAGTTGGAGAAATAAAGTATATGGTTTAAAATAACATATATCCTATTAAAAAATAGATATAGGAGAGCTTTGGAGTAAAGGGAAAAAAAATTAACAAAAAAATGTCTCAAACAGTACCATATAAGAGATCACAAATTGGTGTCATTTGATAAGATGAATTTAGTTCCTAAAAAAGAGAATAATATAAACTATAGGTTAAATAATAAAATATAAATCCTAAAAGTGTAACTAATTTTGGAAATGAAAAATAAATATTGATGTAATTCTGTGAATTAGTTTTTAAAAAACCAACATAATACTGACATAGAAGATGATGTTATCAGTCATTTTCAAAAATAATTTTCTAAAAGGTTATTTAAAATATTTTGAAAAAAATTATTTTAAACATGAAACATATTAAATAGAATCAATAATTTAATTTATTTATTATTTGATGAATTTTATGGTGTAAGAAACCCCATTTTATTATTTAGTGGAAGAAAATATCTTTTTAAATCATTTATTAAAAAAACACATCATGAAAACAATATAAAAATTTCATATTGATACTGGGTAAGTATATTTAATAATGTAATATCAAATAAAATATGCCTGGTATTCCAATCATTAAGGGGATATGGTGGGTATAAAAATACATGGACTTTGATGAAAAAATTTCCTTCAAGTGGTTTAGAATTATTATTAACATCATTAAACTTTAAAAAATGAATGGAGTGGATCAATAATGTGAAAATTGAAGGAAAAAAATATGTAATATAGAAATAGGGAATACTATATAGAATTATAGAATAAGCTCATGTAGAATCCATACAACTCAATAGAATTGATAATGACATTGAAAAACAATTATATTTTTGGGATGATTTTAATCATATTTTTAATTGTGTAATAAAATAAATTGATGTGATGAATCCATAGTCAAAAATAATGTACGATATCAAAATTTATGGAATTTTAGTTACACTATACATAAGTATATTGGTGTAAAATATCAAAACATTTTTTAATTAAGTGTGATATAGTGATAAACCCTTACACCTTTAATTTTTTTTCAAAATAATATGATATAAAAAAATTTACTCTAATATTGAATATAATAAAATATATGATAATAATGATTAAATATATTAAATTTATGTACATAGAAAAATATAATGAAAACATTATCTATAACAAGAATTATGTCTCATGGTGTTGGAAAGTGAGAGATGAAACAATAAAAAATAACATAATATTTTAGGTTAGAATAATTTTATAATGATGTTATGAATAATTATTATAAAACACTTAAGAAATAAATTTGGAAATAAACTAAAATTACTCATTAGGTATGATAAATCTAACTTATAACAATAGTGTTCAATACTAAATATAGTAACTATGTTGAAGACAATTTAGTTTTCCTAAACAATTACAATTTTCTAAATTTGATGTATTTTTGTGCCTAATTTCCTAAATATTAAAACTATATTTATTATATGCCTTCATTAGAAGATTTATTATATTATGTTTAATATAATTTATACCTTATATTATTATAGGATATTTATTATTTATACGTTTTTATGTTTGTTTTGTAGATTTATTATTATTGGAATATTCAAATTAAGTTACAAATTTAACATGATATTATAAAAATATGGAAGAAAGATAACCTAAAAATTTAAAATCCAAGTAGAAATAATTAATTTCCCATTGAAATATAGTAATAGTAGTATTTATGTTCTAATAATCAATGACGATTCTATTTCATGGAATTATTAAAGTAGGTTTCCAAACAGACCCAAACATAGACATTCTATATATTGAAGGATGAATGTAGTTATGTAATCTTATAATATCCTTATAATAGAATAAAATTTCTATTATTTAGATTTTTAAATTTTTTTTTTCATATTTACAAATTATTTTATAAATAATTAAAATAAATATGAAAAATGTAACATGTAACTTCATTGAAGTAGTAGTATAAAAAACACATATTTTACATTATTTTGTTTGTATAGGTGGATGGAATGGAGTAAATAATGGTGTTTGATAGAATATAACAAAAATCATATATAATAATGATACTATGAAATTATAAATCAAGAGCTACTGTCGGATTGGAATGAAATGATTATGAAGAAAAGATAAGAGGTATGTAATGTTAACATCCATAATGTAAACATTCTCTTGAATGTATCCTAGAAAATTAATAAAATGGGATTTATAATTGAGAATCCATGATTTTTAACATGACAAAGGATTTTAGTTTTTGAATTCTATTTACATTTACATTGATTTAATCACACTATTCAATGGTAGAAGTATATTAAATATAAAAAAAGGATCTTTGGGTGATATTGGGTATGTAAATTCATAATAAAAAAATCTCACGCATGTTTGAAACACTTTGGATGAAATTTTCAATTATATATTTTACTTTTAATGTTTTTAACCATGTTATTTAGTTTTCACACAAGTATCATTGTCTAAATAAATATAAAAATAAACCATAATAAAAAATAAATGTGTAAATGAAATAATTTTAATTCCCATTAATATAAAACAATATTAAATTATGGCAATTTTTTATTTTAAAATAAATCATTTCCCAAAAATAAAAACAAATTTTTAGTAACAAAACAACTCACCATGAAGATTTTTTCATATTTTGTAGAATTTATTACCAATTTATGGGATTCTTATTTAATTAAATTTATGAGTAAAAAATAATTTAAATTAAGTTTTTATTTTTGATTGAATTATTTAAATAGGAAAAAACATTAAATGTTAATATCTCTATTATTTGGAAATAATGTTTTCACAATGATAATAGTCATTAACATTAATCTTAGTAAACATAAATTTATTCCAAAAAATGAATTGAAATAATTATATAATATGTTCATTATGATATAATTATATGAAATAAGTTTTTTTATTTAATTTCTCTATGTTGTGGAATATATATTTTTAAATAGGATCTAATAAATATTTTTTTGAGTAATGTTTTTACATATGTATCCCAAATAATATACAACGGTTTATGGAATATGACAAAGTATCTTTATATGATTTATTTTTATAATTAATATAAATATTTTATTTAAAAATTGATTAAAAATATTTATGAAAATATGATATTCTGAAATTTTCATAAAAGTGACGGTTTTAATATTTTTGTATACTTCGACATCGCATTTAAAAAATATTGTAATATAAAAAATCTAAAAAAAATTCCAAGATAATTTTTAAATAATAAAAACGAAAAATGAAATTTTTTATATAATTCATATTTGAAAATATATAAAAGGGTTCTTTTATAAGAAACCGAAAAATAAATATTATTTAAAAAACATACTCTTTTTAATTAAATGTCAAAATATTAACAATGAGAAAATAAAATGAATAAATATTAAATTTCTTAATCGATACAAGTTAATATAATATTTTCTGATTATTTATCCCTTTAATATATTTATGTAATATTTAATAATATGGTATGCTCTGGTGGCTATCACGAGTGGTGACTCCACTTGCATAAAACTCTAGAAAATTTTTAAGAGCTTCAATTTCCCTCACATATGATTTCTCTCATTAAAAAATTATTTTAGTTTGAAATGTTACTACTAGATCAAACATAAACATAGATACTTTATTTACATGACTAGATAAATATAATCAATTTTGAGGAAGTCCTCTACTACATTTTTTTGTTTCAGAAGTACAATACGTAATATAGTTACATTATTTTATATCCACTAGTTTAAAAAATATTTTAATGGTCAAATGTTATTTCAATATATAATTGTTACATTTTAATTCATTATTACATGTATAACAATACATTTTTTTTAATATTTATAAAATTAATATACATATTTTAATATCATGTTGTTAAAGAAACCCCACTGGAATTTGTGGGATCAAATGATACTATGGAATGGGGAATGAAATGAAAGTGTAATTTATCAATTTTTTTCTTATATATGAATTTAAATGTAATATATATCATATAAAATATGAATAAAACTATATAGTTCTCTTGGATGTGTGTATCCATTTAAATTTGACACATATATATGGGAAAATAAAATAGAATTTGTCATTTTATTTTTTGAGAGTATGAAATGAAAACTAATTTTATTTAATATAAGTCATGAAGCTAGGGGTTTTTTTTTGAAATTAGGACCATGTTCCCAATATAAATTTTCCAGGATGATATTCTCAACTCTAGGAATTTTTACTAAAAAATAAGTATCTTAACTGAAGAAAGGTCACCACAAAAGAGGAATATCTTGAATCACTATATTGGGAAATAGGATTTGAATTTATCTATTATTGGCACATAGACACATGAATAAGTGGACTACCCAATATGAAATGGATTTATAGTCATACATTAATAAATAGTCATGAAAAAAGTTTCATTACCATTAATTGGAGAAAAAAATACACTCTATATATTTCCTCGACATTTTGATCTTTCCTGAATATATTGATTTTTTCTCAATATTATTTGCAATGCCAAAAATTACGGTGCATGATCTATTTTTCAATATAACTTTACAATTATCCAAAAATCTTATAGGATATATTAGAAATGATGGTATTTTATTATTAAACCCATTATGGGTTTTCAAAAAAACATATATTTGTTTCTATTTTTATTTCTTATGTTCTAACATTATATGAACACATGATAGGAATGCAATTAGGGAGTAATCACATGTATTTTTATTATGAGACCAGTTCTTGTTATTAAACCGGACATGTATTTTTGTAAATTATTATTGTCTATAATCAACATATTTTTCAAAATCTAAGAATCATAATGTCATTGTGAGGGGATATTGGAGTTTTGTTCACCACTCCCTTTACCAATTTATGACCAAAAAAACTATTGTGTCACATTCATACATTATTTGTGGATTTTAAATTTTGAGGAAAAATTGATTACTAGATATTATGCATATATATAATTTGCTGAATTCTATACAATTTTATGGAAATATATTTGTGATTAAAAATTTGTAGATGTTTAATGTAATACTACATAGAACCAAGTGATAAACAATTTATAGTCATGTAGATTTTATCAAATACATGTTTTCATGTATATTAGTATATGATAAAATTATCATCGCATTAATTATGAACATGATGATGGACATAAATATTTTATATAGGGGAATATATAAATTTATATTAATTATATTTAACATTAGGGGGAAGGAAACATCAAAGTGGTGAAGTCATGAATTATGATTTAGGATGTACTTTTATGGACAATTGAGGATAATTTTTAAGAACTCATAATTTAAAACAATTTTTAGGTTACATACCTATTGTAATGTTCAAGATTTTATTGATAATATTGATAAACCTTATCATTAAAAAAGAAACATTGGTTGGAGAAAATTTTAATTTTTTTAATGATACAATTCTTCAGGCATGGTATTTCTTATTTTTATCAGCATTAAACAAATAAGTGGTTAGAAAATTAGAGGTGCAACTTGGAGATATGGGTCATACATTTTATTATATGAAATCAAATGGTGGAGGATCCTTTGAAATAGGTATAAATATTGAACCACCGTTAATTTGTAGGATTCAAAAACATGGGTGAAATAATGTATTGAATAGAATGTATATTTTTAGTTCGGTGTGCTATAGGAGTTATAAAATCTAATATGTATCAGGTGGTTGTTGAAATAAATCTTTAAATAGTTCATGGATAAAATATTTCTCCCCAAATAAATATAATATAGAAATACCTAAAATGAATGAAGAGACCATAAACAAGAGGGTGTTCTGATATTGAAAAAATTTCTAGAAATAACTATATAGTAAATCCAGTCATTACTAGATATATTAGGGTCATATGGGTCATTATATTTAATATTCTAAACATAGGGTGGTTATATTGAATTCTATGTCCATTTGAGGAAGAATATTATCAAATAATGATCCAAAACATTATGTGGTTGTAGAAGATTATGGAGGGATGATATTAATTATTTGGCCTATAATTATTTAATTTAATATCACTGTGTATTCTATGTAAGTAGGAATAATTACATAAATTCTTATTGAAATGTTATCTATGCACATATCTAGCCCATTCAAAGGATAAAAGGGGGAAACTATGTGGGTTACCTTATGATCATTTAACAGATGAAACACTATATGAATTATTAGGGGTTTCATCTTCATCAAAGAATAAATAATGGATATGGAATCGGTGGATTGTATTGGAATTAGACAATCAAGTTTCACTATTAATATAATTGTAATTGGATTCATGAGACCTGTATTTTGAGAAAAGGTAATTTTTTTGGTTAGGTTAATCAAGAAATTTATGTTGGAAGATATAAAACTATTCAATAAATCACAGTTTTAAAATAACTCTCATATATATTAATCTCTTTTACAAGAGTGGGTATCTAATATTTTATGTCAAATTAAATAAACATTGAAAAAAAGATTAATGTTATGGGGGATAGGGAAGATTGAATTATAGATTATGGTCTTCAACCACGAAAAAATGTGTCATGTAATTTTTTAACATGTTTTTATAGCCTTTTCAATAGTTCTTTTATTTCATAATGATATAAAAATTTTGAGTAATTCTTATTTTATTGAACATGAAAGTCATATGTAATTTAAATAATGTCATCAAATGTATAAATTGGAGATAATTAAGTGGTTTATTATAGGATTAGGTTAACCTTATGTAAAAATGAATCCATCACCAAACCATTGGAATATATCAAGTGGATTTAGGGGTACTTTCATTTTTTGAATTAGTCATTTTTTGAGGATAACCCAAAAAATTTTGTTGGAAGATTAGCTAATGAGACACTAAGGTCCTAATCAATAGAATCATACCTTTATATTACCTAAATATACATAACATTTTACAAATAGAGGATCATTTAATGTTTAGTGTAATGGAAATAAGTTTTATAATATATAAAAATATGAAAATAAAAAAAATTCAAATACATTTTAAATTATTCATCATAGGTTCTTATTATTTTTAATTACTTCATCACATAACCTTGGGACAAACATCAAATGAATGGGTTGGAATAAGTCCCAATAAAAGGTAAATAATTGAAACAATTTACTTGTGATATTGAGGAATATCAATAAGAACATGATGAAATACATAAATATATGAGAATGCATCAAATAATAATAATCTCGTGAATAATATCATAAAAATTTCTTTAAAACATTTTTTATACATTCATAATCATATCCCAAGGGTATTTAACAGAGTTTTCATAAAAATTACCAAGGTTATTCACCATGGTTTTGTAAAACATAACATCTATTGAGATTAAATTCATTAAAAAATTCAATGGATTGAATTTAGGGTGCACCCTTCGTATTTATTAATTATTTTCAACCGCATATATCATATAATCATTATATATATATCCCATGTATAATAAAAGAAATTGATTTCAAATAAAAAAATCATGGTTTTTTATAATGTACTTAAAAACAAGATCCCTTTGTCATTTTAAACCCTTTAAAGATAAATTTGGGTTTCATTTACGTTAAGAAAATAATTAAAAAGATCATTTTTAAATTAATTTGAGTAATATTAAATAAGATAGTGTTGTTGGTATTCTCAAAATAAAATAATTTTTTTTCCATTTGGAAAAAGAAATAAAGTTCGAAAAGTATTATTGGCATCCTGTAAGGTATAAATTTTTGATTTACATAACATTATAATGAAAGGGGAAAAGAATGGTCCATTGATAGAATTATATTAACATGTTAAAGGGATAGAAACATATATATAAGAGCATAGTCTGGTTATTTTAAGGCATTCCAGATAAGAAAGAAACATGAATGGAAAAGAGGAGTTGAGATTCCCATACATTGAAGAGTGACTCCGATTACATGATGATAGTGACATTGGGGGGATTTAAGACACCATAAAAGGACATAGTGGGTGGTAATAGAGTCCATGATTCTTGGAGAATGAATTTTTAATTAATGGAAATGAATAAATGAATTCTTATTTATAATGAAGTGAGAGTTTATTATTAATTTTGTTGGACACTGTAGCTGTTGTATTTTCATTACCATGGGCTTCCCAATGGTATTTTCCCATTTTATTAGGAACATGGGAAAACTATGATAATATTTCAATCCAATAGAGATTAATAAAATTTTATATTACTTATTACATAATAATTACGTCATTAAACATACCAAAAACTAAAAACTGCATTTTTACTATTCATGGAAAATAAAAATATTTTAGAATATTCTAACCAATTGACCCTAACCATATATAGATATGATGATTTTAATAATTATAAATATTTTATCATAATAATTATAATAATATGGTAAATATTATTTTTACATATAAAAAAATATCTATTAAAAATAATAGTAAACGGAAAATGCATTGTAAAATTTCTATAATGTGAAAAAAGTAAAATAATTTTATAATTTTAATTTAAATTATAGTGTTTTAATCCTAATATTTCGGTAAAATAGTTCCTAGTAATAATAACATAGTCTATTTTAATAAATATATCTATTATGGGAATTTATATTAATTTCCAAAAAATCAATTTATCACATTCATCAAATTTTAAAGGAAAAAAACTAAAAATTGAAATGATGGGAAAAATGCATATTTATACGATGGTTTTATAAAATAAATAACTTTGTACTTGACACATTACCCATTACCACAAGTACATAAGACATAAGGGTGAGGTTTTGGGATAGTGGGAGAATTATTGGGCGACTCGGCTAACATCCCCTAAGTGGTAATCTCCACTAACCTAAATGTCTCTCATATGTGATTTATATCATGATTAACATGTTTAAGCACATCAAGGGGTTGGTTAGGAGAGGATACAAATGATTCTACCTACCTCACATGTCATTAAAAATGTGATTCATTTGGCATGACTCTACATGATGAGTCCATGAACTCTTATTTCTTCACTAATCAACCACTATCATTTCAATTTATAATACTCATTATAACTTTAAAATTATTACAAAGAAAATTTATTCTGATGGTCATATTGATCAGTATTCAAAATTTATCAATGATCATATAGGGTCAAAACCCAGTAGTGGCATTTCAATTAAACTCACTTTATTATTAAAGGGATATAGTTTTATTGTGTAAAAGATAATATTACACACATTGTTAGAAACGATTATCATTAAATATATTTTTTAAATTAGAATCTTCCCCCTTAAGAAACCTTTTCCCCAAAATTTCATCTTTTTCTATTTGATGAGAAATGGTTTAGGTACTTTTTCATCACTATATATTTTAATTCCCACATTGATTCTTTATATTTTTTTTTCCTATACAAAAAATTAACAAGGTGGGTAGTCCTGATCCGTAGTGCCTTGTATCTATAGTCCAATATATCCACTAGATTATCCTTATAAGATAAGTCATACTCTATTTTTACCACCTCTAGATTCAATAAATGTGGAGGATTATGTATGTACTTATTAAAAATAGATATGTGGAATATATCATGAACAAGAGCATGATTATTTGGAAGGGAAAGTGGATAGTACGCCACTCCTTTGCAAACAAGGATTCAATAGGGTCAATGTACTATTGTCTCAACTTTCCTTTCATCCCATACCACATGACACTCTTTGAAGGTTTTATTTCATGGAAGACCTTTTGTCAAAAATCAAACTGCAGGTCCCTTCAACAGTTGACTGCATAGCTCTTCTCCTAACTCTAAATAGCCTTTATATATATTTTAAAGGAATGAACCTTTTCTCTCATCTCTAGAACAAGACCAGGGCCAATAAAAAATCTATCACTAATGTCATATGAACATGTAGGTTTTCTACATAACATTCCATATAGTGGTTCATAGTGTTCCATTTTAATACTCAAATGAAATATGTAGCTGTAGGAGAAGTTAACTAATTTGAGATTTCAATCCCATACACCTTTAAATTACAATGAGTATGTTATTAATATTTCCATGAGTTTATAAAAAGTCCATTTTAATAGGAAACCAGTTTGGGAGTGATATTCCATAGTAAAATTCATTTTGGTACCTAAATAATATTTAATACTTCTCCAAAATTTTTGTGTGAACACTGGATAATGATCCGATATGATAGATAGTTGAACTTCATGCAGCCTTACAACATTCTTCATGTATATTCTAGCTACTTGGCCAAGAAAGAAATCTTATAGAATATATGTAAAATATGATGTTTTGGTGATATAGTCTACAATAAACCATGTTTCATTATTTCCTTTTTATGTATTTGGGAGACCAGTGAGATTGTCCATTGTGATATGTTCCCACTTCCATTATGGTATGGGTAGTGTTTGTAATACCCCTTTAAAACTTTTTAAAATTTCCTTCACTTTCTGAAACACTAGTCACCATGTAGTGTATTCATAAATATCTCATTTCATGATGTCCAACAAATAATTATCTGTGAGGTCCCTATATATTTTGATACTTCTAGGATGTATAGAGAAAGTAGATATATGAGCATCATCCATCAACTCTGTATTTATTTCTGAAACATATGGAACATATATCCATTTATGAAATTGCAATACAAATTTTTAATAAGTATTGAACTCATAAATCTTCCCATTATTTAAATAATTTATCATCTTCTATAAAAATTGATATTCTCTTTGTGATTACTTGATCATCTCTAGTAATGAAAGATGAAAAATAATTTAAGATATGGTTGATGATGTCCCTTCACATATGATGCCTTTGTTTAATTATACTAGTTCGTTGATGAAAGGATCTCTATAAATCCTCATCACTTCTAGAACAATATGGCCATTCCTACTTAATGATTCAAAAACATTTTTTCCTTACCAGGGTGATAATGAATTGATCAATTATATTCCATCAAAAGTTCCAACCATCCCTACCTACTCATTTTAAATTCTATCTATGTGAATATATACATTGAACAATGATAGTTTGAGTATATATCATAATTCCCCTCATAAATATAGTCCCTCAATATCTTAAAAGGAAACACAACTGGAGCTAACACTGGGTTATGTGTAGGATAGTTCTGTTCACAAGTCATTAAATGGAGATATTCATAAGTAATCACATTTTCATTTTTCATGAGGTTGCACCCAAGACCTTTTAGAGATGTATAGATAAATATAAAAAAATCATTCCATGATAGAGGGATGAGTTAACAAGGGTGCAGTAAACAATCCCTTCTTCATCTCTTGGAATGAATTTTCACACTTTTTTTCCATTTGAACATGAAGCCTTTTTAGTTAAAATGGTCATTAGAATGAAATACTATGAATTTTTTGTCACAATACATATATAATATCAAGATATACCATGAAAACTATTCACCTTAGATAATTTTATATTATGAGGCTTCTCCTCCACAACCAATTTTTTCAAGGACAATTGATATTCTTTCATTGGTTTTAGTGTGACATATGAAAGAAACTTATTGTATCCAAAATTAACATCTTCTAAAATTTCCAAATAACTACTCCCTCCTCAATGATTGAAGTATAACCCTTATATAATCATCATTCTACTTGATAATTTTAGAATATGTTATAATATCATCAATGAAACCTACCACAATTTTATAAAGGTAGTTCTTATAAACTCCATTTTTCAAATCCGTAAATATCACATGATCACTATTCATTATGATGGTCATAACAATAATATCATAATAATCATATCTAGATATGAAGTTGTTATTTGGAATATCTTCTTTCATCACACTCAATTGATGATATCTAAAAATAAGGATAATATTATAGAAGAATTGATCCCCATGAAGTACATCAAATAAATCAAAAATTATTGGAAGAGGGTAAATTTTTTCACATTGATCCCACTTTTTTCTCTCTAATCGAAGTATAAACATACTATTCCATCCATCTTAAAAAAATTGAATGGGTGATCTTGATGAATACACCCTTTACTAGATAAAACTATTCTACAATAGATCTGGGTGATGAATATTTAGTTCCCCTAGATTTAAGTTTTTTATTCTGTAATGGTTTTTTGATATCATCTAGTATCAAGGTATAAGAGCAATGGAAAAATATATCTACCTTTATAGGTGTGGTCTATGTAATTTATCATGAAATAAATTAATGTATTCCTAAATTATTGGGACATTCTGTATCTGTATAGTTTCATTTCCTCCATCATCTTCACTGATCAACTATATAAAATAGATTTGGGTTGTTTTTCAGGAAAAATGTCTTATCATGATCCCTCTAAAAAATATCAAGTAGTCCATTAAATACAACAGTGATTTTATTACTTCAATAGTTTATCTTAGTATTATACATTGAGAGCATGTATATCCCTAGTATAATGTGGAATTCCAGAGTGGGTATGTATAATGTAATTTTAATATTTTTTCTCACCAATATAAATACTAGAGTTTCTATACACTTTGGATGATTGAAAAATCCATCCATATATTTTGACTCATAGTTCTACTTATATCAGTTTATAGACATAGTCCATATTCATTACACACATGGAAGAAATAAAAGAATATGTGTAACTATATTAAAAAAAAGTTATTTTTCTCTTCCAGATAACAATGATAGTACATACCACAATATAAATTGAATATATGTGGAACTTTTTACTTTCCTTCCTCATATTCCTTAGTCAATTCTCCTCCCCACGTATGTCTCTAAACATATATTAATTTAATTCATTTTTTGATACCATTTAATCCCACCAATCCCTATTTAAAATTTCAAAGCACTCATCACGATATCCTCATAGTTTTCAAAGTCTTCATTGGCATGATTTTTCCATATATAAGGTCTTAGTTCACCGAAGAATATATCAACCATCCCACTATAATATATGAAAATGATAGAGGTGTAATAGGAATATATTTTGAATTTAGTAAAATATATTCCCAATTATTCATTTTTCTTATGCTTTAGCTATAGTAATCCCTTCTCCATTTTTGTTTTAATTGAATGAAGAAAATATTTTTAGAAAAATTTTACCCTGAACTCGTACCAATCAATTGAATCAATATCCCATCATGAATTTTTATTTTTGATTGAATTTCACCAATGATCTTCTTGTCACAATATGTGGTAAATATAAAAGGTTGTTTTCTCTTGTTCTAAACTACAGAGTTCATAAATTATCTTTTAAATAGTGCTTATACACTTTTCAATAGTTAACTGGTCAGTAGATTCAATAAGATATGGTGGTTGTTGACATATAAAGGACTTAATGGAATGATATTCCATTCATGGGGGATTATATCTCCCAGCATGATTCATGTAATTTCTGATAACTATTGTAAGATGATTGATCATTCTCATTAGGTTTTCCATTCTATCTTATATCAGATGGTGATAAGTGCTTGGTCTGTTGCGCTCACTATTTACATGTTTTCTCCTATTTTGATTAAATTTCTAAAATATGAAAACCTCAGTGAGATTGTTATTTCATTTAGTGTTGTTATATATCCAAGGAAACATTTATTTCATATAACATCATTCTTGAACATTGTTATTTAATAAAAATAATTTTTCAGTACATACATTATAATGGTTCATAAAAATATTTTGACTAACCAAACACAATTCCCGATAGTGTCAAACCGAGAGTCTAGAAAGGCCCGTTTTTGTGCACAAGATACTATCTGAGTCTACAATAATTCAATGGTTATTTTTTTTACCCCTAGATAGATATTTTCTATAGCCACATCAACTTGTTCATTTACAGATAGGGATTTAATTTTTTTATAAAAAATCATTATATTTCACCAAAATAAGATGATTTTTTGTATATCTATTATTATACAAATGGTTCTTCATAATATATCTAAATACTAATTTACAAAAATAACTAGACCACCCATTGATACCAGCTATGGAATCTTACCTTTTTATTACGTAATTTTACATAGAATTTTACAAATAGATGATCTTTTAATGTTTAGTGTCTTAGAAATAAGGTATATAATACACAAAAATGAGTAATAATTTTTCTAATACAATTTTAAGGCTTAATTATAGGTTTAAAATATTTTTAAATACTACTTCTCAAAACAGGGGTCATATATCAAATTAATGGGTGAGAAAAAAGTCAAGTAATTTTAAATAAGGGAAGTGGTTAACAAGTGAACTTGAGGGATTTCATTATGAACTTCAAGAAGTACGTAAATGAATAAGAAATCGGAATATAATATTAATAAATTTATGAATAATTACATAAATATCTCATGATGAATAAATCACATTAGCTTAAAATAAAAAAAATTCATGTTATTTTAGAGAGCACTTAAATAAAAGAACTTTTGATTTTTAAATCATAGAAAATAAAAGGTCGGATTCATTTATTTTATTACCAAAATTAAATAGATCATTTTAAAACATATTATAATACCTCTAGAGAAAATTTCTTTTTTGGGTATTATAAAAAACAAAATTATTGCTTGCGAAAAAGTGAGAATTTTTTATATGTGAAATCTACTGCATAACAAGTATAACAACTAGTCTTATAAATCATTAAAGGGAGATGGTACAAGGGTATAAAATTAATAATATAATATTAATACATTAAATTTATATAATAAAATGTATTGTAGAACATCATATGGAAATTTTTAATACATACTAGATAAAAATGAAACTTGAACCGATAAGGGAAGTTGAGATTCCCTTACCCTGAAGAGAGACACTTAAAACTCAATGATCAAGAACTTGGAGGCTTTACAAAACCATGGTAGGACTCATTTCAATGTCATAATTTCATAGATTCATTGACAATTAACTGTTAAGGATTGCAATATAGAAAATGGATGGGTATTTATAACCAACGTGAGGTAGTTATTAATTAATTTTTTCGGACACCTCAGTAGCTGTATTTGCAAAACCATGGGCATCCCATTGGTATATTCCCATGTTATATGCCACATGGGAGATATATTATCATATATTAATCCAAAATAGTCAACTGTAATTTTATATTAATTTTTACATCGTCATGATATCATTAAACATAATGATATTTAAATACTCTATTATTAATGTTCAACGATAAACATAATATTTTAAAAAAATTATAATAAATTCAAAATTACATAATTTTGATGTGAAAATTGAATTTTTTTTATTGTAAAAATTCTTTATATATTATTAAATTAAATTTTAAATATAAAAAACATATTTATAAAAAGTTATAGTTGACAAAAAATGCCTAGTAAAATGCATTGTGATGTTTCTGAAACTTCAAAAAAATTAAATTATTTTATCATTTAAATTTAAATTATATTTTTCAATCATAATGTTTCATTAAAACAAACAGTACTAATAATAAATTATTCTATTATAGTATTTAAATATATTTTTTTAATTACAATTTCTGTCTGAAAAATAAATTTATCAAATTCGTTATATTTGTATGAAAAACAAAACTCAAAATGGAGATGGTAGAATTTTTATTGTAAAAAGTTGTTATACAATAAGTAACTATGTATTTGATAAAAATACCTTGTATACCACCAAAATATAACCTAAGGGTGAGTCGTCCATCAATGATAGATTCAGGGGGAGGATCAACTTACATATCCTGGGTGGTAATCTCCACATTCTTGGACTTATCCCATTGGTGATATCATTTAAGAATGACATCTTGAACCTCAAATTGGGCTTGGTCAGTAGTGTAAGCCAAAGGCACTACCACCCTCCCACGTTCTAATAGATTGGCTTCATACAAAAATTCACTACTAGATATTGCCATCAATACTTCTTTCTATATTAATTAAACCTGATCATGTCAATGTATAATACAAATTATAACATTAAAATTATTATTAAGAGTATTATTTCCAATTTTCATATTGACCAATAGACATATGATGGTCGAATTCAAATGTTGACATTTTAATTATACTTACTTAATCAATAAACAGAAATAGTATTTTGTGTATAAAATAATATAACACACATTTTCACGTAACAATTATCATTTAATATGTGTTGGTCTTTACATTCCCTATTTAAGGGGATGATATTATATAATGCATTGAGTTATTAGGGATCTTTGGCCTAAAAATATTCTCAAGGGATCCTCCATACTATAGAAACATTATTCATATCTTTTGATATTTTCATTTTCATGAAATAAATAAGAAAAAATATTCTATAATAAATATTGACATGACAAACTAAATATGATGATAGACAAAAAAGGAAAGAAAAATCTATGTTCATAGGTACAATATATATGGTTGATAGTTATTTCTCATTTTGGGTCCTTTTCAATTTGATATTTCCTTGAAATTGGGAATAAGATATATAAATATTGTGTTATAAGATGTTGGGTGAAAATCCCTCATGGCATCATCTCAGTGTTTTTGGGTTGATTGTTCATATTGATAAAGATAGATAACTACGATGGGGTGTAGTTGATTTTGGAGAAGTTGGATTTAAGGTACTATAATTTCATAGTGATTTACAAATTTTTTTCCCTCCAAATTGGGAGTTTATTTTGGAAAAGATGTATTTTTTGTGTAGGAGTAAACTGTTAGCGGATCATGTATGAAAATTTGTTGAAAGCAAAAGGTGATACGCAGAATGTCTTTCCGAAATCGATAAAGGAAGGATTCCTCATAGAAGCTCTATGCGGACAACAAATGTGGTACATGAACCATATAAAATAATTGGTTTGTGTGAATGTTTTTAGTTCATGGGAGGCATGAAGATCACATATGGATGGTTGTTTGTAGGATGACTCATCATTTTTGTAAGTGAGGTGGTGATTTGTAATGAAATGACGAGACTTGTTCGTGGAAGAGATCGACCACTACAAAGAAAGAGTTATTGTATTCAAACTACATAGGAAAATAGATCACAAAAGGATCATTTTTTTTGGAAGGTTATACGACATGGTAGATTTCTATAAAATGGATTAGAAATATTATTTGATTTATATGTCTATACAGAGAGTGAAAACCCAATCATAACATAGAGATATTTTCATTAGAAAAAAATATTCACTTTTAAAAGAAATTATGATATGTAAAAATGTGTCTGCATGAGAGACCATGAAGGAGAAGGGGTTCACGATGAGGATTCTAAAAATATAAAAGTTGTGCATGAAGAATGTTTACGGATGAGGTTTTTTTGGGATTTATAGTCCGCAAATGAACTGTCTACTGAAGATGAACTCATCCAAAATGCAATGATGGTTAATGGAAGAATGTTTGGTCCATGAATGAAGAAGTGGTTCACTGATGGATATATGGTATATGGAAGTGGAATAATTTCGTAGAGATGAGGTAGTGCACGAAGCGTATGCACAATTTGGTGAATTGTAGTTCATTGAGGAAGAAAGTTGTTTCAAAAGGGACATAAATAGTTCAGGACAGGAATTTGCACTAACCAATAGTTCATGGAAATGTGGGATTCATCAATTGGTGTGAAGTGATGACTTCAATATAACATCTCCCAAAATTTAATATTGTAGGTTTTCATGAATATAAAGGGGCCTAGAAGTACATAAACTCTTAGTTGATCTCTTCCATGAAAGGTGAGAAAAGGAAGAGGGAGATATTGATCCTTTCTACTAGTATTGATATAGATAATGAGACATCAGAAGTGAACCTTTGAAAAGTAATGATCTAACCATAGACCATGTAAATGTAGTGATCTTAGTTATGAATATAATCTTTCCCAAACAACCATTCATGGTAGTAATCCTTAGTTGATTTGGTACAATCGACACATTTCCATTTTATAATCCTTGTATGTAGCCTGGTGAAGGTGAACCAAGTAAAATTGATGTGTCTCATGAATGATATAAATTAGATTCATACATTCCTACAAGAAAGAGAGATATTAGTGTATTGTTTAAAGGGGAAAAAAGATCTGAAATGGAATAAGTTTTCCTATGCCTTACACAAATTCACCCCCCCCCCCCCCCCGCGCTCAGGGTATTTAACCAAATTGGGAAAATAAAATAAATAAATAATAAAAAATTTCCATTATTTAGAGGTAGGGGAGGTTAATAAAATATTTTTTTCACCAGTTCTAGGAATAGATTATCAGAAAACCATTTTATTCATAAAAATGGTTATATGTATCTATTTTTCTCATCTATAATTTAGCTCATCTGAACCTTGTAGAATTAATTTTGACTCTTATTATACCATGTCGAGGAAATTTGAGACACCGATATAATAAATCCATGTGATATTAGTGAATTAGTATATCCCCCAACTAACATTTTTTAAGGAAAACTAGTAACCCTAAATGAAGTGTATCACATTTGGTCAGAGGATTCCCATTTATGTTCTTCTAAGTAACATAATATCATTAACAAGGATGTTGGTAATGATCAATTTTGGTGGGATGGTTCCAATTCACACAATGATGGGGTTATTATGTTCAATAAAGATTCATATTTTTTATAAATCCCTTAGGGTCCTCTAGGGTTTTGTGCTGGATAGTGAAAATCGAGTCGTGTCATTGTAAGATGAATATATTAGGGTTCTAAATAAAATATTAAAAATCATAATCACGGTTATAAGTTATTTTTTTCTTCCACTCCTTTGTCATGTCATGATAATTATATGATTTCTTTTATAATATCTATTTATTGATCATTTTTATATCCACATAAATGGATTATTTACAATATTTTATTCTTTTGGGATAATGGTAGGATTATTTAACCAAAGGTAATTAGGATAAGTAAATTTCCGTAGAACCACCCAGAGAATCAGATCTATAAAGTCCTTAAAGAAGTATCCTTATTGGGTATATAGCCTAACAAATAATGTGAATATTAGAAATTTAGGTGATGATTTTACCCTAGATCATTGATCTCTTTGATTTCTGTAAAGGAAAATGGGTTGTTCAATATATCATAGATTATGTACCAAATAACCTTATCATTTTATAACAAATATTTTTTTTGATCATATCATAAAATTTATAACAACAAAAAAATATTTTGAAGAGGGTTATAGTAGATGTTTCCACTTTTCTAGAAATCATTCTTCCTGATGGTGTTTATTATGTAGTGTATTTCATGTTTCTTCAAATAGTATATTTTAGAAATTTTCCCACATCCACATACTCATGGAACCATATTTCATAATTCTTTAGTATCATCAAATGTATAATGTCATCACATAGAGTATACAAATAAATCACCATTAATTTTTCATGGGAAACTTTATTTCCATAGAGAATGTTGGACCCATAAATCTTGATAAAAATACCTTACTCAATAATTTTTTCATCTAATATAATTGAAAGGGTTAATTATAGTTGTTCCCTTCATTATATGATGTAATTAGTTGTAAATTTTCATATTGGGACATTTCATGATTGAAATATACCTATATGCGAGGTTATTATAGAAAAAGAGTTGTCGGACCTTCCAGGGTTTTAATGGTGAATATATGCATGGATACTATGTATTGTTATGTTTTTCCAAACATTAGGAAACAATGAGATCTAAAACATTTCAGATAATCTTATGGACATCCTATTATAATTACTTATATGCATATATGAATCATTATGTTTGGTTGGAGAGGATTTAAATCTCGTACCTTGGATAAAACTATCTTTTAGGTTGTACTGGGTCATTTTATCATTACAAAAGATCTGTCTAAGATATAAGAACATATATTTCTTTCAAGGACACTTCCAAATTAGTATTTTTCATCTTTCATTCTCGTACTGGTCATTTATATTTCTTTTATTTTTGCGATGTCTTGAAAATCCACCATTAATGTGGTTAAATTGTTCAATTTAAGTGATATCTAATTTTTTGGGTGGATTGATTTTAAAATTAATGGTTATGAAATTTCTTCTATTGAAGTGTATCAAATAATCTGGTAATGATATTATTACGATGAATATCATGCTCACTAATTATTCTTCCCTTGAAAAATTATGTATTTATATAGAAAATATTTCATATTCTGACCTTGAAGTAATATTTTTTTTCATCTTATATGATGTTCCTACCATCATTTGTTTGTTAGCTAGTAATTAAATTATCCATGTTTTTTTCTCCATCAATAGCACATGCCAGATGATTTGGTAATAGTGGGTTATTGGTAGAGAATCCAAAACCATGGGTTTTTTATAGGTGTTAAGTGTGTACTCTGTAATGAACCTCTAAATGAGGTAAATCCTTTATATATGCCTTGTCTTTAATAGCCAAGGACCAAAAATCCGAGATTATGTGATGTAATTATAAACATTATATAATAGTATTTGATAACGATAAAGGATAACCAATTTTTTCCATACAAGTCATTAAATATGGAATGAAAATATTAGACAACTTACATTCTAAACAAATTAGGTTAAGAGTTTTATATAATTTTGAGAAACTCCAAATTAAACAATACCCCTATTTTTAAATAATCATTTCCATCACATAACAATGATTTTTTGATTTTTGATTATTTCATCATCATCATACATATGAAATCCCTTTAATATATAATTCATTAAACCCCATTATTTAAATCCTGGGAAAAATAAAACATGATCAGTGGAATGTAAAATGCTCGAGGGTAAACCAAATAATTAGGTAATGAATTTCATCAATGATTATAAACAATTCAAACGGGTATGACGACATAATCATAGTGCATGATTAAATCAAAAAAGAATCCATTACAATGAATATGTGGATCAACATATTTGTAATCATGAAAATTGATATAATCATCAGAATCAACAGTCATTATCCACATGATAAAATATTGACCATTCAAAATATTATAAACCCATAGAAAATGTAACATACATGTGTTGGTATATTTAATTTTTTTTTTCATCATAACCCCAGTCAAACCCATGAGAAAAATAAATATAGCCTATTTAAATAAATATGAGCATCCCCAAGGTATATTTATCTAGTTTTCCTTAAAAAAGTACATTATATAATGCATTGATGCACTTTCTAAGAGATCCCTCCATTTAAGCTCTAATGAAATCACACATAAAATATTGTCCACCTAATAGTATAAGTTGTAATAGGCTCACCCATACCATAAAGGATTCACCATCCTATATTTTGTAATGGGATCACTTGGTGCTATCCATTTCTCCCAATCATATAAGCTATAACAGGCCACTGAATGATATCTCAGCTTCCCCGTCATATATTACAAAAGTACCATATCATGAATTAATTATTTTTAATATATTATTTCCATCATAAAACATATGTTAATCTCTTTGAAACTCAAAAAAATCCATTTAGATATAAAAATACAATTTAATTTCAAAATGATTATTTTTATTTCAAAATTACCATTTTATTATCGAAGTATTTTTTAAATTGGAAAATAAGAGAAAAATGAAAAATGGGTTTTCATTGAAGTATACATTATTTATTTCAAAGTAATATATAAATAAAATATTGTTCATAATGATGAGAAGTTCATTCTCAATATATAAATTAAGAATTACTATGATCATTTTTCAAAATATTCTATATAATACACATAAAAAGAATAATTGTTAATCCCATTGAAAATAAATAAAAAAAATTCATAAAATTTAGTTTATAAATCAATTATAAAAATTTTCATCAAATCATTTTAAAATAATTGATATTGAATAAAAATAGAGTTTGATGGGAAACATTAAAATATTATTTTTAGGTCCCCTATCACATGGCGAACACTATAATCATAATACCCATGCAATTAGAACATTAAAAAACAATAAATATTATTATAAAAGATGAATTAATTATTTAACATATCAACAAGTAGTATATAATCAATATAAATGAATATATATGAATAACACAAAAAATAATCAATGATAACAAATTGAGAAGAATTCCATTACCTCGAGGCCACCTCATCACGTGTGTCTTTATCTTCCAAAATAAATATTTTTTTATTTTTTACTTTATCGATTTATTTTTATATGTTTAATATCACTATCATTTCACCAAAAAATACGTTATATATATTTACATATTCAAATATGGTTACATTGTTAGTTTTACCCACATTTGATTTGTTTGTAAAAAACGACTTTAGTGGGTCCACTATGGTCAAAGGGGACATTATTTAAACATAGCCAAAATAATAATAATGAAATAATTATAATATTTATATATCAATTACAAATTCAAAAAGAATCATTAATTATGTTTATGAAAAATTAATTAGCGTTACGATCATAGAGATGGTAGGTCGTACATATGCATGAATAACATTTCCATTTTTCAATGATAACTATTGAAATTAGGTAAGTAATATTTTACCATTAAGGAATGATAATTATATCATAAATAACATTTAATTATTATTATATACTTATATGTGTCAATTTTGAGGAGTGTTAATAAAAATTTCATCACATTTCTTCGAGGAGGAGATAGTCAACATGAAAACCATTGATGATATTAATTTTTTCAGTGATTGAAAGATTAGATTGAAATGATATGTTATAATTAAAAAATTATATATTCTTCAGGAATATTAAAAACATTTCATTTATATAAAATATATTCATTATCATTACAGTTATTATATTACGTGTAATGTGATTGTGAAAACAAATCATGTCTCTTTGCGAGGCAGTAGTCCACCATACACATGAGAAACATTATCATATACCATACAGTTCGAAATGTAAGAAATAATAATGTATATAATGTCTTCATAGGTATAAATATGTTATAAATATCATATATAAAAGTCATTTTCATTATCATACTAAACCGTGATAGGTGGTAATGGAAAGAAATTAATACTTTTGGCAAGGTGGTATTTCGCTGAAAACCCGAATGATGATTTTGTAACACATTTGATGAAATTGTGTGGAAATATAGGTAATACCATTAAAATAAAAACAAATATGTATGTGTTATATAATTAATTTCATAAGATTTAATGGTTTTAGAAGAAATAAATGGAGTGGATAAATAAATAAAACAAAAATTCTCACTTTTGAACGTTACATCCTCTTTGGGTAACTCTTTTTAGTTCGAAAAAAAGTAATTTCGTGGTTTGATTTATGCACAATTTAAATCATTTATGATGATATGAGGGATTTTTAAAAGTGTCTTTTGTGGTATTGGATGAACCAAATTGGATTCAATGTCTTAATAGTGGGGGAGGGGTGGTGGTCTTTTAGAAGGGAGGTTAGTGACACACGCGTAATGTTTTGAAAGAGTGAATTCATTTCACATTTGTTTCTTTCAACTAAACCCGATAAACGTCAATTATAATTATTAGGTTGCGTAACGACAAAAAATTTCCATACATTAGTCGTTTAAAATGTTTTGAGTCATTGTAACACCTTATATATTATGTTTATCTGCTATGTAAACTCATTTTACCATAAGTGTTGTAATAAATTTAAACTAATTTCACTAATCATCATGATAAAAAATTATGTTTATCTTATTAGAAATTAAAATTAAATTTCTTAAAAATATAAAATCTATCTATATGAATTCAATTTACCTAGGTCACATCATTTTATTTACTATGAATCCCAACGATATGGTAGGACATCATGTTTTTATGTGGTGTATTTTATTTTTGAAAATGTTAATTCAATATTAACTCTATATTTAATAATAATAATTTCATGAAATTATAAATAATTATTTCTAAAATATAATATATATATATATATATTAAAAAATTACCCATTATGTATTATTATAATTAATTAAATAGGTGAATCATTATGCATTTTATAACTATATTAGAAAAAATAGTTTTTAAAACAAAAAAAATTATAGAAAAAACAAATATAATGCTAATAAAAAGTTATTATGTATAATAAATATAAATATTAAATACATATAAATCATGAGATACATATTAAATAAAAATTTTAACATTAAAATTAATTAATGTATTAAAATGAAAATAAATTTTAAACAATTAGATAGGTTTCCCTATTCTAAGAAAATACATATTTTTTGAAAAGTCCCAAATTTTCACCAAAAAAATATTTTGATATTATTATTTAATAAATGAATTTCATTTTTTCAAATAAATTTGAAAAAATTTGAAAAATTTATTATAGTATTTTAAAATGAATAGAAATAATATAATTTTTTAAGAAAATATATTTTTGAAGAATAAAATCACATTACTAATAATTGATTGATAATTTACTATATATTTTCCTATGATATATATTGATTAAGATATATATATATATATATATATATATATATATAATGTATTCAATACTATTCATACACACTAATTTAACTACAATGTTCCAAAAGTTATATATATCATGGTATATTTAAGTTCTGTGATCCGTACTAAAAGCAATATAAAACATTAAAATATCATGGTTAAATATAAAAAAAACTATACTGAGGGTTTCATATAATAAAATTCAACCATAGTACATCATGTAACTCAAGACAAACTTAGTTTATGTTTTTTTCTGAAGAAAACAATTTATTTCTTTTAAAATATCTATGTCTTACACCCTCCCCAAATTAATAAACTGTGTAACCAAAATTTGTTATTTATATAAAAATGGTTAATAAAACATTCTATTAAATACATGGAGTTGAAATATATAGGATTAATGGAATAAAAATAAGAAGGTTTCAAAATATGAGGACATATGATGGAATGGAAGAAATTTTTTTAAAAAATTAAGCGGAGTGATTGAGGTCAATAGTCACAAGAATGTGGATGATCTATGGAATGTTAGGGGCCACAAATACATAAACCATTGATGATAGAAAACACCATCAGTTCAACATAATAGAAGGTACTGAGATATGTTTTTTGATCAAGATCCTTTTTTGATATTTGAGAAATTCTATTGCCATATGTACAAAAAGAATATAAAAATATAGTAATATCATGAGTATAATTGCTTCCATTAATCAATTTCAAACACAATGTCTTTTATATCTCCAAAAGATGTGTATTAAGGATAAATTTTAGTACATAAATCAATAAACTTATTTTTAAAGGAACACATAATCTAAAAAAGCATAAAAAAACTCCCCATATCTGTTAACAATATCCAAAATCAAATTTTTTAACGTATTGTAAGATAAATCCCAATATGAATAAACCGTCACATGATCAAATAATCATCAAAATTCAATAGTAATAACAAATTCTGAAATGAAATCAAACCAAAACTCTATATCCTAGAAAACATGAATAACCACCAAATTAAAGTGTTTTTTAAACACAATATTTTTATCATACCATTCATATTTCAATCCAAAAATTATGGGTATATTATTTATTATTTAATAAAATACATAGTAACTGAATCCCATCTTAGTATGGTAGTTTTATATATGATAAAACATGGGTTCACAATATTCATGATCATTAAATCAATAAATGTTAACAATTCCATAATTATAATTTCCAAAAAATTTAAATTCATACAACAAATTAAACCATGTATTTTCAAATACATCATAATAAAACAAAATATCATAAAATTTCATTAATAACATTAATATCTCATCACTTATAACATCAAAATGGGGGTTTTTATAAATTCTATATATGATAATACCTAATGTTATAGACCTAATACTATATCCATAACTTTTTATATAACCTCAAATGAAACCATCATAATCTTCAGATTTTTCTAAAACTTTTCTCCTATACCATCTATAACATCCATCAACTCACAATACCTAATTCATTGCTAAAATCATTAACAAGACTTATCCATAATTGATTATAATGACCCGTAAATTTCAAAAAAAATCTTTTTTTTTTGGAATTTTACGAGTCTGATGTTTCTGATAGCACTTGATTCCGAGGCCCGGTGTGTCCGGAATCAATTTCTAATGTTTTTTTTTCAGGTACGTTCAGTGAATGAAAGAGTGGGTTTTTCTATCTTTTGAACCGGTGCTCGGAATTGAAATTCAAGGGCACCGATGAACTCCCATCACTGATAATTGCTGAAGGGGACCTTTACCGCACTTGCATTTTATGCGGGTTGAAAGTTAATAACTGGGGATTTAGAATAAAAGAAATAAAATCGGTTGTACACAATTTTATTATATTTATGGTAGTTATATCATACAATGGGGAGTTAAGGTTAGAACCCACAACCACCTAACGTCCCATGTGTGGATATTTTTGTTGTGGGGCCCACACGATCCACAACCTTTCATCTTCCCTAAACTCCATTAAACTCCCTAATTAACTCCACCTCATTAAATTGAACCACCCTTCACATCCCTCTATCCCAAATTAATATTCCAACATCTCTCAATTAATTAATTAATTCAAGACTTTGAATGTTGAAATGGTAGGCCTTATCTATTTAAATTGGGGGAACACTTAACAAAATTTTGGCTTGGAAATATTGTGGAGGGAAAATTATGGAGAATTTAAAAGGGAGATTTAATGCTCCGATGAAGAATGAAATTCTCCCTCGACGAAGAACGCGTAGTCGCCAATGCCGCTTACTCCTTGGACGTAACCCGATGTCTGCAGAATCAACGTCCATTATCCGCGACGCCATCTACAACGATGCTCATTTTCCATGGCTCAACGACGTGCGACATCAATTATCGAGGTAGGGAGATTATTTTATATTTTATTTATGTGATTTATACCCTTGAGAATGTGAGTTTATTATGTTGGGTGGTTATTCGAACTACTAACACGGTGGGTATGGACTAACGAACAAGTCCGGACCCACCACCAACTTGTTCTTGATGCGCAGAATGTTTGGAGAGGATGGAATGGGAACAGAACGGCATTTTGAAGCTGTAATAGTGAAGTGCTGGTCGAGGGAGAGCCACAGGTGTAGATGGTCGGAGAAACCGACCACCGGAGCACGTCTGGTGGTCCGCGGAAGGCGGCGGCAGCTGAGCCGCCGTGGCGGGAAGAACAGGAACGACCTTACCGTTCCGGAAACATTGAGGCGCGGAACTAATCCACACTAGTTACGGACCTCCGATCGATGCACCATAAGTTGGGTAGTAATCCTTGGATCGAGGAGGTCATTTCGGTTTATTACACTCAGGGTTTTGGAAATTTTTGGTATGGCAGGGCTGGTTTGAACCCGAAACCAACCGGTACCTTGGAGTAGAAACACTTATAACCTAAGGACTGGACGTCTGATTGACGTGTCGTTAACTACGTTGATTTCCTTTTGATGAGAAGCATTATTAGAAATACTCCACTTGAGGTTTGGACATAGTTGAAGTACGGTCAGGTTGCTTTTAACTTAAAATCCAATCGAGCCCTAAGAACAGAAAAACCAATAACTCCCAGACCGTCAGTCCATATGACGAACCGACAACGACGTTGGTAATCTTGTTGAGAAACGGCTTCATTGAGAATACCCCATGGGAGTTCAGGGTACAGCTAAGATACGGTCGGGTTGATTCGTACATTAATCCATCCCGCCCCCCAGGACAAAAAGGCTAACCACTCACAGACCGGGTGTCCGATTAACACACCATCCATTGCATTGAGATTCCTATGATGTGACGGATCCATGAGATACTTCTTCGTAGTACTTCGTGACACTTGGAGTGTTGACTAGTAGTTCGTGGAGAAGATCCTCTCAGAGACGAGAATACGGAGTAAGGAGACCTAGTAGCTGGATGAGACCTGATGAATGCATGTCCGATTCATTTCAGAGTGACTTGACTAGCCCAGTGGGGAGTGATACTATGTAGGGGTGGCGGACCCATAGCGGGGAGTGCTATTGTGTAGGGGCGGAAGACCCACAGAACTCGACAGAAGGAGTACCTCTGTAGGATATTAGGGGGATAGCTACTATGTTGGGGTGGCAGACCCATGGCGGGGAGTGCTACTGTGTTGGGGCGGTAGACCCGTAGTACTCAACAGAAGAAGTACCTCAGCAGTCTAAGGTTAGTGAGTACCACCTCAGAGTTGTGACAGGTCCACTTTACTCGACAGAGGAGAAGTTCTCCATCAGCCGTGTTTTCCAAATGATGAATAAAAATCAGGGTTTGAGCTGAGTCAATGAACTTTTTGTTTTCCACATGATTGAGATGGGTTACTTGATAATTAGGTATATGTATGGGCATATACCTAAGCAAATGTTATCTGTTGAGATATTTATTTTTCGTTTATCCTTGTTGGATTTTGTCAGACCTTGAGGGTCTCAGGGTCCCTACCAAGTATCGTTATACTCATCCCTGCACGTGCTATTCCCGCACCTCGTTGTGTTCGTTACAGACAACGGACATTGCTGACCGAGGTTGAGTGTATGAGGACTGGACGGTACAAGGAGGTGGACACTCGGCGTGATGGCACATGGAGCGGACTGATATATGCATAGTGTTGAGGTGGACATCTATACATACCTTTCAGGTAGGAACCCGGAGGACGATCCAGGAGATGCTTCACCATTCAACTGTTGTATTTTCAGTTGTTCTTTTCTTTCAGTTGTAGTTGTACCTTTCTATTGGGCTAGTATTTATAGCCCATTTGTACTTTCAAAACACTTGTTATATTGCATTACATAGTGTTTTCTTCATCTTGTTCTTTGGTTGTGTGATTTTATGTTTTATAAAGATAATGCCATCCAAGTTAAAGGGAGTTACGCCTTTGGTGCTAGTCACCAGCCCCTGGCCTATGGAAGGTGGGCTTGGGGTAGTCACGGCATGGGCCCCGAGGAAGGGTCATGAAAAATTGGTATTAGAGGAGTCTGTTCTACCACATAACATCGGACTCTGATATTTTCTTCTATGAAGCCTTAGTGTTAAGTGTACCATGTGTGGTATTTAGTTCAGGGAGTCCAGTGTTGGTGCGGCGGCCGACGAATCCATACACCAAGACCCTGACTTCCGATTTCTGACTCAGTGCACAAAAATACTGATTGCGTGTGTGTTTTAAAAAGTTTATTTACGTTTGGTAAACCAGGTCAACTCTCCAAGTTTAAATTTTTTGACAATGTCACATCTGTTTAGGATGCGTCCACGCAGATAGTCAGTTGGAGTTCCGAGAGAGTACCCGATGACGGCCCACCCAGCAATGAGGCTCCGGTGCAGGGCCTTCTTACTATGATGGAACATACGGGTGGTGTACCAGAAACACCACCACCCGTTGGGAGCATATGACACATGTTGTACTAGTGGACATTGCACACCGAGAGAGTATGTTGCATGAGTTCCGGCAGTAGAGACCTCCGAGGTTACGAGGCGAGACAGATTCTTAGGCAGTAGTGGACTAGTTGGAGGTGATTTCTAGAATTCTACACCTAGTTTGGACACTAGTAGAGTAGATAGTGATCTTAGCTACTAGTGTTTCCCTGTGAGTGACCATGAGGATGGTCCGTATAGTGATGAGGCTTCGGTATGTGGACTGATGCCTGAGATAGTACATTTGGGTAGTGTTCCGGCTATATCACTACCTGTTGGTCAGCATTTACAAACAGTGGTACTAGTAGATGACATGGATAGGAATAATGCCTTATACATGTTTCAGCATTTGATACCCTGGAGGTTCCGAGGCATGCCCGACTCAAAGGCGGCTGAGGACTTGCTTGAGGAGGTGTCTGAGAGTTTTCAAGATCTTATACAGCTTCGGAAGGGCGACATGTCGGTAGATGGGTATTCATTGAGGCATACCGATCATTCCTGGTACTTGATAAATATGATATGATCAGTGCATTAGAGATCAGACCTCTGAGAAAGTTGTTTTTAAGAATGACTGAGCCCGAACTATACCTCTATGAATTCCTACTTATGCTAGGGTGGTAGAGAGAACCATTGTGGTTGAATGTTATTTGGCTAAATGGATACAACTATAGAATGTTAGCAGTGGGAATATAGGGAACTATCCCTAGTCATAGAGAAATGGTCATGTGAAATGTTTCAAGAAGAGGAAGGGTTAAGGACAAATGAATTTGCAGAGCTGTAGATGTGGAAGCATAGATAATAGAGCTTCATGAGGTGCTGTACATTTCAACATGTTACAACCACCCGCCTTTGTAGTCCCCGCCAGGCTCTGGGAGCAGGAGGGCAGGGGAAGAGTGTAGCTACTTGCGGTCAAGTGGTGTAACCCAAGGGCTCTAGGAATGATTCGAGGCACAATATGTTTCTACTACTAGTTATCATATGAATAGGCATAGGTACCAAACATTCCGTTCTTCCACAAATCTTGTCCCATACCGAGAGTTTCTGGTTAAGACGTTGACTTGACCCTCACGTCTGGAGATACATTTGGGAGGAGACTCGATAATCACGCTTACGTTGATGGTGTGATCTGACCCTTGAGGCGATAGTTTCGGTTGGAACCTCTTGGTGGAAGGGTTGAGGCCTTACGAAGTTAGTTTGGGCATGGAGTGGGCAACCACAGTTCATACATAGATTGACTATATTAGGAAAAAATGTTGTGTTATACCTACAACATTGGGATGGGTTTTCCTTGGTCAGAAAAAAAAAACCACATGCAGAATAGGATGAAATCATGCATAAGTTGGTGCAGTCGATCACACATGCGTCGGCCAGACTTAGATTAGTGCCAGACTTCACGAGAGTTTCTACACCTCTTTAGCTTTGACTAAGAGGGGGAAAACCATCATGTGATCAGAGAGATGCAAGAAGATCTTTTCATGAGCTGAGGCAGAGGTTGACCAGTGAGCCCATCGTGAGGCTACCAGAGAAGGTGCAGATCTTCCATGAGTGGATGAAGCCTACACAGAGCAGGCAGAAGTCCTATGCTGGTAGGAGACGGAGACCACGGGAGTTTGAGGATGGTGACCACGTTTTCCTACGGGTCTGACCTTGAAAAGGTCTACGGAGATTTAGCTAGGTCAGAAAATTATCTCCATGATTCTTCATATCATTTAGTGTCCCCAACAGAGTAGGCGAGGTGGCATACCACCGGGCCCTTCCACTTCAGTTGCACCGGGTGCATGACGTCATCCACGTATCTTAGCGAGGAGATGTGTGCATGACTTAGCCGGCATCATCGACCATGGGACAGCATTCACATAGGTTCCAGTAGAAAATGAGGATCAACAGGAATGGGTCCTGCGTGGATGGTCGATTCCTCTGAGGCGCATTCGTTGGCAGCACGGGAACCTCCAGTAGAGCACATAGGATCGGGAGGCTCAGATATGTGCTCAGTACCCTCTTTTGTTTCCCTGATTTGTGATGTATCTTTATAGGGACGTAAATCCTTGAGGTGGGAGTAATGTAAAGAACTGTAAATTTTAAGGAAATTTTTTTATTAATTTCTTTAAAATTTTACGAGTCTTCAGTTTCTGACGAAACTTGATTTTGAGGCCCGGTGTGCCCGGAATCAATTTCTGACGTTTTGTTTGGGTACGTTCAGTGAACGAACGAGCGGGTTTTCCTATCTTTTGATCTGGTGCTCGATATTTAAATCTGAGGGCACCGATGAACTCACAACGTCGATAATTGCATAATCGGACCATTAGTGCAGTTGCCTTTTATATGGGTTGAAATTTAATATTTGGGGATTTAGATTAAAAGAAATAAAATTGGTAGTATACAATTTTATTATATCTGTGCCAGTTATATCCTACAAAGGGGAGTTAAGGGTGGAACCCACAACCATCTAACTTCCCATGTGTGGATATTTGTGAGGCGGGGCCCACACGGGCCCCAACCTTTCATGTTCCCTAAACTCCCTAAAACTCCCTATTTAACTACACCTCATTTAATTGAACAACCCTTCAACTCCATCTCTCCCTAATTAATATTCCAACATCACTCAATTAATTAATTAATTCAAGTGTTTGAATGTTGAAATGGCTTGGCTTATCTATTTAAATTGGGGGAAGCCTTAATATAACTTTGGATTTGTAATATTATGGTGGGAAACCTCAGGAGAATTTAAAAGAGTGGTTTAATCCTCCGATGAAGAATGAAATTATCCCTCTACGATGAACACATAGACACCAACGCCACTTCCTCCTCGGACGTACCCCGATGTCCACAGAAGCGACGTCCATTCTCCATGACGTCGTTCTCCATGACACCATCTACCGTGATGCTCATTTTCTGCGGCTCAACGACGTGCGGCGTCAATCATCGAGGTATGGGGTTTATTGTATATTTTATTTATGTGATTTATACCTTGACCATGGAATATTATTTTGTTGGTTGGATATTCGAACTACTAACGTGGTGGGTACGGACTAACGAACAAGTCCGGACCCACAACCATCTTTTTCATTATGTTCGAAATGTTTGGAAATGACGGAATGGGACTTCAACGAAATTTTGATGCCATCGTAGTGAAGAGCGGGTCCTGGGAGAGCCGAAGGCATAGACGGTGGGCAAAAGGTCCATTGGAGCGTGTCTGGTGGTCCGCGGATGGCGGCGGCGGCACGCCACGCAAGCACAGCAGCGCCGGCAAACGGCGGGGGCGGCACGCCGCCGGAGCAGACCGCCGGGGCTACGCCACTGTGGTGGGATGAATCGGAACGACCATGTCATTCTAGAAATAAGGTGGTGCAACAATAATCCACTCCAGCTGGGGAGGTCGTGCCCTCCGGTCGGCCAGGAAGGCCGAGCTGCGGCCGACTGTGGGCCAGGTCAGACCGGGCCTAGACCCCACTTTTTCGGTCTGTATTTGCCTAAATGCTCATAACATGAGGTACAGACCTCCAATCGATACACCGTTAGTTGTGTAGGAATACATGGATCGAGAAAGTCATTTAATTATATTACACTATAGGTTTAGACAAAGTTTAGGTATAGCCGGGTTGGTTAAAACCTCAAACCTACCGGGCCCTCAAAATAGAAACACTTATAACTTAAGGACCAGACGTCCGATTGACGTGCCATCAACTATATTGATTTTCATTTTTATGGGAAGGATCTTTTGGCATAATCCACATGATGTTTGGATGTAGTTGGAGTATGGTGAGGTTGGTTTTATCTTAAAAACTTAACTGGCCCCTGGAACCAAAATGCCAATAACAGTCAGACAGTTCGTCCGTTTGATGACCCGACAACGGCGTTGGTAATCTAGTTGAGAAGAAGTTCCTTTGAGTATACCCATTGGGATTTCGGGGTAAAATTGTGATATGGTTGGGTCGGTTCATACATGAATCCAACCGGGCCCCAGGGACCAAAAAGCTAATAACTCACTGATCGGGCGTATGATTGACGCGTCGTCTATTGCGTTGAGATCCCTATGACGTGATGGATCCTTGAGATACTTCTGTGTGGAACATCGTGACACATAGAGTGTCGACCAATAGCTCATGGATAAGATCATCCTGGAGATGAGCATACGGACTACAGAGACCTTGTAGTTGGTTGACACCTGATGTCAACTTGTCCGATTCATTTCAGAGTGACTTCACTTGCCCAGTCGGGAGCGCTACTGTGTAGTGGAGGCAGAACCATGGACGAGAGAGCTACTATGTAGGGGAGGTATACTCGCATTACTCGACCTAAGGGGTCCACTGTAGGATATTAGGGGGATTGCTACTGTGTTGGGGCGACATACCCATGGTGGGTAGCGCTTCTGTGTTGGGGAGGCAGACCAGTGATACTCGACAGGAGGAGTACCTCCGCTATCTAAGGTTTGTGAGTAGCATCTCAAAGTCGTGATAGGACCACTGTACTTGACAGGGGAGGAGTTATCCAGTATCCTTTTTTCACATTATATAAAAAATCATAGTTTGAGCTGAGTTAATGACCTTTGTGTTTTCCTCATGATTGAGATGGTTTATTTGATAACATAGGTATATGTATGTGCATATACCTAATTAAAGGTTATCTGTTGAGATATTTCATTATGGTTTATCCTGGTTGGATTTTGTGAGACCTTGAGGGTCTTGGGGTCCCTATGGAGTATCGTTATACTCACCCCTACACAGGCTATGCCCGCACCTCATTGTGTTTGTTGATGACGACAGACATCAGTGACCGAGGTAGAGTGTATGAGGATTGGACTGTAACTAGTGGTGGACACTTGACGTGATAGAACATAGAGAAGACCGATAGACGTGGAGTGATGAGTTGGACATATGTACCTACCATTCAGGTAGAAACCCGGAGGACGATCCAGGCACTGCTTCACCATTCAGTTGTTGTCTTATCAGTTGTAATTTTCATTCAATTGTAGATGTACGTTTCTGTTGGGCATTTATTTTCGGCCCCTTTTTACTTTAAACACACTTGTTGTAATGTTTTATATAGTGTTTTCATCCACCTGTTCTCTAGTTTTGTGAGTTTACATTTTATAAATGAAACTCATTCCTAGTTTATAGGGAGTTACGCCTTTGGTGCTAGTCGCCAGCCCCTGGCCAATAGAAGGCGGGCTTTGGGTAGACACGTCATGGGCCCCAAGGACGGGTCGTGCCCTTGTTACTGATGTGTATTATCCAAATCTTATCATAAAAAATTAAAAATGAAAATTATATATCTGATCAGTTACATTCTATATAAAATCTTTGGATTAGAATTTATATAATTAGGAGAAAGAACAACATATACAATACCCTTGTAAGTAAATGGGTATTTTTCACACTATAAAACCTTTTTATAGTTTAGAGTTATTCATCATCATTACCCATATGAAATCCTTTGTCTGCATATTTAATTTAAACTCATTCCTTATGACATGGGGAAAATTAAACATAAGATGGATGATATGAAATGACCAGTAAGGGTAAACATAATAATTATCCAATGAGAGTAATAAATCAACATAAGAAGTGTATATGGGTATTGTGATATAATTAGAGTGTATTAGAGAATTATAAAACAAATCATACTCACCAATTCCATGATAAGAAAATATGAAATCTTTCCAAATGGAATAATAAAAAACAATAATAATGAGCCAATAGATATCAGTATTTATCATAAAAACATTATAGACACATATAAAGAATCAAATAAATGTGCTAGAATCACTGAACATAGTTTTCTATACCTCATGTTAAACCCAATTCAGAAATAACTGGAACCTATTTAGATATATAAGAGAAACACTTAGTTAATTACCTCCTCTTTGCCTCTCAAAAAAGTTATATTACCTAGTCTGTTGGAGTGTTATATGGGTGTACCCATTATTTATACTATAAATGGATCACCCAACGATATTAATGCTACATCATAATATAATATATATCTTGATTATCCAAAAATATCTAGGCCACTACATCATTAAATTTTTAACAGACTCACCTAGATCAATATTGGATTCCCATTATGTAAGATGTAACTCACTCATATTGATACTATCTGGGCCACCCCATCGTGTAGCTACAACTAGCTCTCCCGACAATATCTACACCACTACATTGTTTATGGTTTAATGGTCTCACACAACACTATCAGGGACACTAAATATTATAATTATCAACAACCATTATAAAACATATGAAATACTATTTTAAACTCATTAAAACACCCATCATTCTATCAAAATACTAATTTCATTTATAAACTAATTTTTAATAAGAATATTGTGTTTTCTTTAAAATATATTTTCAATACAAAAATACAAAAAAAAATTAAATTTGGGTTATTGTAAATTTAAATATGAAATCATGAAAAAATGTTAATATATAAAATCATGGTCACGGTGGAAGAAGACAAAATGTCATCGTATTTATTTAAAATTCCTCTTTTCATTTAACAAAAAAAATCTATATTAAACATTTAAAATGTATTCATTTGAAAACCATTGAAAATAAAATAATGAATACATAAAATATATTTTTAAATATTTCATAAAAATATTCATAAAATTATTTTAATATATTAGACATTTTAGATAAACTGTGTTTGATGGAAAACATTAAAACATGATTGTTTTTTAAAAAGAAATGTACATTATCAATTATAAAACACAAGAATTGTAATCCCCATGAATAAATAATATTATAAAACATTAAATATCATGGTAATAAATAAATTATTGATTTATAAATTTCTAGTGGCTTTATATAAACCTTATGATTGAATAAAGTCGTATAACATGAAAAAATTCCACAATGAAACAAAATTGAGATAAAGTACCTTACCTAGAGTCTATCTTGTCACTTGTGACTTTATATTTATAAAATATAATCTTATGTTAATTATTTACATTATTTAGAAACCATTGAATGTTAATTATTAATTTTATTTTACTTATTATAATGTTTATAATTATTACCGAATCAATTTTATTAATATCACATATTTTTATCATATTCAGTATATCTATAAAAAATGACTTTGGTACGTAAAAAATGTAAAAATGCATTATTTTTATATATATAATAATAATAATGAAAAACTATCTGTATTTATTTATAAAATATAATTTTAAAACAAATAATTAATAGTGGTTATAAAAATTTAACCAACGTTATGATCATGAAGATGGTAGTATTTACGTACACATAAGTTACATTTCTATTTTTCAATGATCATTATGTAGAAAGCATAAGTACTATTTTATATTAATATAGTGATAATAATATCATAAATAAATATTATTAATTTTATATTATTTTTATATCATTAAGTTGCTGTGGTGATGAAAGAAAGATTCACATTACTTCGAGAAAGTAGTAGTATACACCTCCATGAATGACGTTATCAATTTTTAGGTGAGTGAAAAGGTATAAGATAAAAATATACATTATATGTCAATAATAATAAATATGTAATAAATATATTAGTGAATTAAGTTGTATCCCATATATTCATTATATTTAAATGTATTACCATCTATTTAGTGTGTTAGTGAGAATGAATCACACCACTTCGCAAGTGGTAGTCTTCCGTTCATAGAAGCAACATTATAAAATCCCATAAAACCATAAATATAAATTTTATATTGGATATAATGAATTAAAATTAATAATAATGTAAAAAATAAAATATATGAACAATATATCAATCATCATATGCAACTATGGGAGGTGGTAATGTAATAAAAATGACATCATATTTTGAGGTTGTAATCCACCATACACATGAAAGATGATTTCATAACGCATTTGATGGAAGTGTTTTTGGATGTTTTTATATACCATTAGCATAAATAAATTTATTATGTTTATTATAATGAGGTTTTAAATAAAAATTTTATAATAATATTAATAAATTTGTTGTTTGGAGAAATAAATGAAACAAAAAATATTATGGATGAATGTTTCCTCCTCTTTGAGTAATAATTTTCTTATTACTCCAAAGGAAGTATTTAGTTGGATTAATGCCAACGTCACGTAAAATATTATTATATTACGGAAGTTTATAAATTATTTAGGTAGGTGTCTTCTTTGGAAACTTGGTCTGAATGTGTGTAATGAAGAGTATAGAAGGTGACCTATTATAATTGATTTGAGTGGTACAGTTGTAATATTTTTAATGAATGAATTCCACCAATATTGTTTTCATGTCACAATGATAAAATAATTATTTACTCTCGATCCAATATGTATATGATCTAGATATTACCATAAACTTGGTTTTTAAAATAATTAGGTGATTTTTGACAATATAATTGAGGATTTACCACTAAGTAAACTCATGTTTACATTATTCACAATAGTTAATTTTTACTACATCCAATGACCGTTAGGTTAAGAAATTAATTTTTATAATGTATAAATTATGAATAATGATGATTACAAATATCGAATCCATTTTATCATATTAAATTTATAAAATTGGCAAATTTTAAAATAATATTCATCCGACACACGTAGTGAGACAACAGGTTTTTAAGAGGAGTGTTTTTTAGAAGAATATGATTCTTTATTAACTATTTAACTAAAAGTATTCATTGAATGAAACTAAAAAGTTATCTAATTAAATATAATATATAGATTTAATTACAATAATTATCCAATATGGGTTATTTTAACTAATTAAATGTGAGAAACATTATGCAATTTAAATCATTTTGTAGAAATATTGTTTTTAAATCGCAAAAACAAATTAATACGAAACAAAAATGGATTAAAAGTAGTTTATTGGATTAATTATAACTAAATAATACTTAGGTAACTAAAAAATCATATTAAAAACATATTATTACATTTAAATTACTTAAATTTTTGAAATGTAATTAAATTTTAGAAAATCAATATTTTTCAATATTCACTAAAAATTCAATATTTTTCGAAAATCCCAAAAATTCACCCTAAGAAAATATTGATATTCCGATTCTAAAAATTAATATTATTCCGACAATATTTTTAAAATTTCAAGAAAAAATAATTTATTTTTCATGAGAAGTAGATAATGTCATTTATGAATTTATTTTAATAATTAAATAACAAAAAAATTGATTGATTATTTGCATAGAATATATCAAAAAAATATATTGATTAAAAAATTTATGTACATATATATATATATATATATCCTAAATTATTTCACACTATTTGTACCATTTAATTTAATGGATATGTTATAACAGTAATATATATCACTGTGTAGAAATTTCGGGGTCCTGTGTTGAATATCATATCAAATATAAAATATTAGTGTAGCGTTTATTGTAAGAAAAATTGATATGTGTGTGTACTCATGGTGAAAATAGTGTTTTATGTAATCAATGATAATCTATTTTTTCATGTCCTTTAATCTATTGAATATAATTTTCTTTTTTTAATATTGGGTTATTATGTTACCATTATCGTATTCTGAATATGATCATGTTGTTTTTCATTTTTCTGGTCAATAAGGCTTTCTTTTACTGAAGAGATCATTATGGCAGAAATAAAATATTCCCTTATGATTTATAGTAACTAGAATAAGTGTTTTTTATTTTTTATTATATAATAATATAAATGATTATGGGATGAAAATTTAATTAGTATTATAGTCTGGAGATTCACTTGGGATGTTACATCAATTTGTATATCTCTCCATGGTTCCCTGGCCAAATTTTGTTAGGTGATGGATGAGACATAAAATTATTATTTAGAAAATAATTCTTGTAACTTCTCTTTATAATTGGGTATGGATCTATTGAATTTGTTAACAAGGATAGAATTGGTGAATTATAACACTTCAGGATAATGATGAATTTAAACATTCCAAAGTTCACTGATAGAAAACATTGATGATCCTCAGGGATGTTGGGAACAATCAAATCACATACCTAAACTTGATTTATAATATTTTCATTCCATATAGAGACTCATTTTAACCTCTTATTCCCTGATTATAAAATATTCCACAGGTTTCTATCTAGAATCTTATATAATTGATGTTTGTAAGGAATGGTGTTGATGTTTATGTGTGGTTAATCCTTAACACCTCTATTGTTATTTTACATTCATTAAAACATTACCTTATTAATCCCCCCATTTATGGAATATATATATTACATCATCCATACTGGAGAGTATATTAGTGGTTGGATATTATAACTAGGGATGCTCGACCATAATAATTTGTCTACATTAATCTGATTTAATGGGTTCAACTTCTCTAAAGAGCCATGGGCCATTTCCAATGAGGGAAATATTCAGTCATGGAACAAACCTTTCAATATTTCAATCTCCATATACAACTATAAAAAATATATTGGAGAAAATATATATTGGTTCCTAAATGATAATGTAATTTTACACGTGATTGTAAAAATTTATTGAGGTTCCATCTATTAGCAATTTATAGAAACACATTCTTCAATGTGATTTTGTCTATACTAAATGAAGGCACATATCTCCTTTGGTATTTTAATTTATGATACGATTTGGATTATAATAATGTAAAAGGAAATTTTATAGATTCATATGACTAATAAAAATTCATCATCACTTGACATAATTCATGAAAAAATGATTTCTCATAGATTTCAACAATGTTCAATAGATTTAATCTCTCATAAACCCATTTTATTTTTTAAATTATCATGTAACTCTATAAAATTCCATATTTAGGAATCATAATAATCACTAGTGTTGGTTACGAAGTATTTAATTTTCAAATACATGATGGGTGGTCAATTTATCCCCTAAGGGGTCTCATTTATTAGTCTACGTAACTTTTATATATTTAATATATGTTCATGTAAAATATTTTACTAATCATTTTCATCTCCATTTTGGTGAAATTGATTTCTTGAAAACATATTCATATGAGGTCATAAAACATTTTAATTATATTATATCACTTTTGAACAAACTATTCTATAAGTCTACGTTTTCGTACATAATTTATAGTTAATCTAGAATTTAATACCATACAAGGAGGAAATGACCAAATAAAAATATTTAAGAAGTATTATTATGTTGAGATTTTCCCCTTAAAATTAATTGATACATATCCGTATATGTTTATTCAGATGCCACCTAGTTTGTTCACACTGAATGGGACACCTTTTAGATTGTAATGACATAAGTCAAAGATAATATAAAATCACTTATTTATCAAGAATAAAATACAACATACATGTTTTTTATATTAATTAAGTATATACTATTATGAAAAATGTGGATACCAATGCTTTGATATTGAAATTTTACTAAAGAATAAATTTTTCTTTGACATGGTATAAGTGTTTTGTGAAGTTATTTAAGGAACCGTGATGATTATTTGTACTCATTTTATTCAATGAATCAAAACTATGAGTTCCCCCTCTAAGCATATTAGGAATCAAAGAGAAGCATATCTACTAATGGAACATGAGAATATATTGTGATGAATCCAAACTCAAGTCATAAGTGGAATTGTTTTAGAGAATCCTGACTCCTACAATAAGAGAAAACAATGAATAGAATCTAGAATCAAGGAAAATTAAGATTCCAAGGGTAGAATCATGACTCAATAATTATGATGTAATCATGAATAGTATTTATAGTCAATTTATATGATTATATGAAGATTATCATTTCAAAAAAAATTAATATACCGACCATTATGAAAATTAGGAATAAAAGTGTTTTTCAAGATCCTTTTTTGGCTTATAGCCTTTCATTCCAGGTCATATTCGACAAGGAATGTGAATTTTACAAAGAACTGTTCAATTTTTAATGGGGTTAGTTATAGAAGCTGATGGAGGAGACCCATATCTAAATAATTTAGACCATCATTGATCCTAAATATAGGGTACTTCTTGGATCCCATAACGTATGATTTAACATGAAGAGATATGGAACTTGGGGAATGGCATGGGTGATGTGGTTACCATTTATAAACTAGAAAAGTATGAATATATTCAGTTTTTGTGAAATGGTTCTCATGCTCGTGGAACATATGAGATATATAAATTTAGTGAATTATCATTTAGCTAGTCTGGTTCCAATGTGGTCTAGTTATCTTGTGATCAAAATCCATTTTTTGCAGATCAAGGGTTTTTCCAAGGCATCCAATAAAATTGTTTTTTTGGTGTTTATGTGTTATTCTTCCTTGGTTAAAACTCCAAATATGATTTACTCAGTATATAGTTCTTCCTCAATCCAATTATTATGATTCAAAAAATCATAAATGAATATTTTTTATTAGACATTGGTGTTTGGATAGGGTCCCTTCACTTATGTTTCCTCCATCTCGCTTTATTTTTCACATGGTCTCTATTTTAAAAAACATGGGGTCTATAAGTGATTTTATATTTAATCCCAACCCTAGCCATCCATTTATGGGTGATAACCAATCAAAACCACTCATTCACCCAAGATCCCATCATAGGAATGTGGAGCCTTATATAACCATTTATGAAGAGTTTAGTTAAAAAAATGTTTTGATAATATCTGTGTGAGTTACAGGGCACAAACCAACATTAACATGCGGTAGTGTGGGATCATCATGGTGTTAGTCCCCCTTTTTTTGTGTCGAATACAGGGAACCACACATGTGTGAGTAGTATATACCCATTATGTAAAGAATTATATTAATATGTTATGGAGGAAGTTAATGATCCACCTTTGAGTATTGGGTATGTTACGATAAATATGGATGTTGTATACTAGAGGGATCTAATTGGAACCCTATCCAGACTCATGTGTTGAGATTACAAAAATTTCTCCATAAAAATTCCACCATTAAATTGCGTTAACATTTAATCCTACTTTTTATTTTTACTCCACAATAATTCTGATTTAATATGGGGATCAGATCATTCTCATGACACAAAACAACCTCTCTGTGTTTATTCACCATACCATGCCCCCGATCCTCATGACTAATTACACCCAGTCTTACTATGTGTCTGAGGGGAACATTAGAAGATTCTCTATAGGTGTCCCATATATCAATAACAATGAATAAATATCAATGTCCATTGACTCTTAAATTTTTAATTTCTATTAATAATAAGAAAAAATAACGAAAAATTGTTCATAAATTATGGAGGATTAGATAAACCTATACAATGTATAACATATTGGTCATTAAGATTGGAATAAATCTCTGAAGAACTGCATTTAACTAGAAATAGAAAAAAGATAATTATGCATAAAATGGTGTATACTATCTATATGAAACATGGTATTCTTGGTTAACTAGAATAATGATTTCATAGTTATTTATACTAGAAAATGATATTCTATAGTGTAATATAATATATATTCAAACTAGATGCCAAAAAAACTGAAAACATCACCACCCCATGTCATAATCAGCTGTAAATATCAAAATGAAATTGTAAAGCTATTTAAGGTGCATATAATACATAAAAAAGTACCACCATAATTTATCTATATAATCTCTCATTCCTTCTCTATTCATTGTGCCTCTGAGTAGAACTGTAAAAATTAGAAATTGTAGAAGTTCTTTGATGATAATCTCTCATTCATATCCAAATGATCCCGAATATCTAAAAGGAATAAATATTGTTTATTATATATATATATATACATATATGTTAATAACCCAATCTACAATGTTATATTTTTATTTCAAAATGATATAATTTTACATAACTCAAAAATATGTGCTATATATTATACTTTGAAAATGAAATATTTGTTAATACTATATATGAGACAACATGATATGGTCATAAAATAATTCATCGTCCCGAGGAATCCTATAATATATAAACAGAATCACATTCAAAAATATTTTCTTAATCAATAAATACACTAGAGGATTATATAATAATATATATAGATAATTATTATCTTTGAACTATTAGTTCACATATTAATTGAAAACATTTCGGCCTATCACTGAAAATCAAAATGAATATGTAAATACATTTCTATCATCATTCATAATATAATAGTTTATAAAATGATTAAAAAATACAAACACTACACTATAAACCATGACCAGTATACATTTATATTATATAAGAACATTACCATCTTGTATACCCAACTCACTGAAAGAATTCTAATAACATCAATTTAAACCCATGTTAAAACTACAAAATATCATGATTCATTTATACATAATCCTAAAAAATAATATTTATCTCTATAATAAATATAAGAATGTATATGAGAATTTTTCATTTAATTAACTCCCAATATGAAATTTATTTAAAAAACTAATATATATATTGTTGTTGATGTTATAATTTAATAAATTTTAATTTTAAACATGTTCTCTAAAAAAAGTAGTGAGGGACATGTCATGTTATATTATTTTCATAATATTATGAATGTAAATTTGAATCCTTTTTACCTTAGTCTAGGAGTAAAATAATATTTATTCACCCTCACAAAATGACTCCTCAAATAAGAAAACAACAATACTCAATAAATATTCACAATAATCTAACCTGAGTTTTTTAATAAAAACCTAATCCTACCATAATATAAATTATAATTATAAATGTATACCATCCCCCCCCCCAATTTTTGAACAAATGCTTAGTTCATGTATTCCAACTTTTTGGTCGAAAAGAGTAAAAGGAACCTCCCCATGTTACCCAACACTGCTAATGGTGTTAATTCAAAATGAAAATAATTATCATATAAATCCAGAAGTAATGGTAATTTAATCTCATACCATTTTTATTAACGCCTTGATTACATCATCTAGACCACAATCCTAGAATCATCAAATTATAAATTAAAAGTGCTACCAAAACTCAAAAGAATTGGTTATCCCATATTTCAACCAACCTCAATCAAAATTGTACCCATTATTAAAGACTATATGATATTATTTTGTGAATCCATGTATAATGATTTAGCCATTGTTATCCCATATTGAGATTCAAATACATTAAAATTTCCTCATCATATTTTATAATATACAAAATAGTGGCCAAGGTGTACATAGGTTACGAGGAGATATTATTCAATATAAAATAATAATATATAATAAAATATAAGCTATAACAATAATATATAACCTTAAAAAAATAAAGTGATTAGATGGTCCATCCTGTTTATATTTTACAACACCATGTTATAAAAAATATATCCCATGTAATTATTTTCTTCCATCCTATAGAAGTTTTTTTTATTATCCAATATTAAGAAACATATCCGATAAAAATAAATAAGAAATGAGAGACATAGAAAATTGTTCCAAGGCACAACATGGTCCTCTCTATTATCTATGTAATCAATTTAAATCGAACATATTAAAAAATACATCATTGTAATTTTATAGATCACAATCCTTAATTTTTATAAAAGTATTATTGTTTATATTTTGGTTTAGAGAAATATCATATTTATTACACAACGTTTCAGAACAAAATCTGTTAATATAAATACATATACATAAGACTAGAAGTGTAATAATTAAATGAAAAAACATACCACACAACATTGTGATTCAACATACTATTCACAATGATTCTTCATGTTGAGTTAAATTTTCTACTTTAAAATTTTCTTATTTATTGCGAAAGTGATTCCTAGTGTATGAATACATTATACAATGTTAGGATGGCCTAACTCAGACCCATAAATAGTTATCAACACTAGGATACAATGTGGGAAAATATCCATCCTTAGAATACTCATAAAAAAAGACTTTTGGTTTTTAATCTTCTAATCTAAAAATGTTCATCAATATATAACTACTAGGATAGGAAATATTCAACAAATTTATACCCATCATAATTGGGTGACTATTCCAAATTCTTGCAAATACATTTTTTCTCATACTAAGTGGGAGACTATTTCATTTAATATGAAACCTATATATGGTCCATGAAATTGTAAACAAACATTATATAAGAACTTATAATGAATAATATATGTGTTTTTAAAAGAAACACTCCACTTTTTGTTGACCAATGCTGAATATGTCCTTCATATTCAATGATAAACCATTAAATGATGAATATGTTATATTGGAAACAAACTATCAATGTAAAATATCATAGGCAATAATCACTATCAACTATCACATGTAAAAAAAATTTCTCTATATGAACATTAATATTACTTATTTGTATATATCTACTCCTGTAAAATGAAGAAACACCCTCTCTGGTTTGTAAATCAAATTATATAATTTATTACCAATATAATATAAATTCATTAAAAGTTATATAACTATTTTATATCATAAAAATAATTTATTAAACATATAGAAACAAATAAGCATCTCTATAAGTATACAAAAGCACAATTTTTTTAGACATAATGAATTTCAAACCTTTAAGCCAACTAAGACATAAAATACGGCTCGACCAACATGTATAAAATGATAGAAATTTTTTTAACACCTACCACTAACCAGTTAGTGCTAAAACATTTAGCATCAAAGTTAAAATCATCTTTATTGAATATTAACAGTTTAATAAGAGAAAACCATGTAAATTTTAAATTGAGAGTAAACAAATAAAGAGTTTTCATAATATTAAATTATGGAGAATTTAAATGTAATACTACAAAATGGAAATCAATAAAATAAATATCATTTTATTTTAAAAAGAAAAATTATTAACATACCTCAAATATTCATATGGGATAAAGATCATGTAACCACAAAAAATTTCACCAATATAAGTAAATAATGATGTAAATAATTCAATAGTTCTTAAATCATAAAATATCATGACAATTATTTTTTATCAATGTGACCATATTTAATTTTGAGTTTTGGAGGTCATGAGTCTTATAAGAGGTAAAATAATAAATTTAACATGGTTTTTTGCATTAGAAAAATTTTATGAGGGGATCATAAAAATTTTAATTTTCTATTTACCCAATGGATTTATTTTATTTTTACTCTATGTAACTTGGTCTTTTAGGTATTTTTAATATTTATTAAATATATAAATATTTTTCTTCTAACTTTTAGATTAGAATAAAAATGTGGAACCCCTATAATCTATATAGATTCCACTGAAAACCCGCAATAACAAATTTTAGTAAATATGTAATGAAATATAAAGATACATTACCTCTTGAGAGAGTACATGAGTATTTATAATTAATTAATATGCTACCATAATAACATTTATTAGATATTATTCATGTAGAAATAATGAGTCCTGAGGATAAATTATTTGGGAAAAATCATATCATTGTTAATTGTTATTGCTTGTTTATTTAGTGAATAACAAGGTTATACCAAGGATTAAACTATAATTAGGAAAACATTCCAAATTGGAGATGTTAGTCGAGTAAATTTCAGCGAGGAAAGAGTAAATATTTTGACGAAAAACTAAATCATTGGATTAATATTATATGTCTTCCTCTATAGTGTGGTGTTTAATTTTTTTTGAATAAAAATTGTGGACTAATTAAGAGACACAATGAGGCCACTAATTCCACATGGTTGATAGAAATTAAAACCACTTAATTTAATTTTATCTTTATCCTCATTATAATCTTCTAATTCCTCGAAATCTGATATTATCCTTACACATTTGATTCAGAATGAAAATGTATCATTGATGACAAAATTACATCATATCGACCTTAATCCACCATACCTCAAAATATTACATACACATGATGAAATTATAAACCATATTTGATGGATTATTTTGTCATTGGTATAAAAATAAAAAAAATTATTTAAGAATAAGAAAAAACAACACATATGTTTGAAGTGATGAAACATAATAATCATGAATAATTCAATTTAAAATATTTATTTACAAGTTCGATAGTCAATCTCTCAAAATAATTTTTTAGGTCACTCCTTAGATTCTTATTCACTCAATTAATTAGTAATATGGTTTCTATTCTCGACAAAATGAACTCTACAATTTGGCCCCACTAAAATTTTTGCAGTGTCAAATATAATATATCTATACATCATTATATAGAAAAAATATGATTTTGGTATATTATAATGAATCCATGAATTTATCAGGAATCATTTGTCTATATCATAACATAACACGGTTGTAACAACATCAAATTGAAATTTCATATTTCTATTTTTTTATCATAATGATCTTGGAATGATCTACAATCAAAAACCATCCCGGGTCGACCCCGAACCGGGCACCTGAACAAATCTGTTGCATGGTCCAAAAGGCATTATCGATCCCCACAGGCTAGAAAACTAGTTTCGGGCATCGTTATAGTACAAAAGGTAACAATGTTTCCAAAATATAATCAATAAGGATGTAAAAAAAAATTAATGGACATCCAAATACATGTTTCTATAAAAAAAATTAATATCATTTAGAAGACAGAACTACCAATACAACTAAATTATAAAATTAAACCGACCATACATTCTGACAAAAAACTCAATAGGGCCTCTCTACTCAATCACCAACACGATGATTCCATGTTTCTCATGGAGACTGAAACCACGTTGAATCTTGCACAGATGATAAAAATGAAAGAAAACACTATTATTTCATTTTAAAGCTCTGTAGGTTATTTTGATACTCTATTCCCAATCGACAGCAACATAAAATAAAAGATACATCAATTTCATGTTTTAAATACAATATATAAATTTATTTTATTTCAAAAATGGTTTCATTCTATTGATGGTATCAGAAAAAAGATTGCGTGTTTTATATAGAAGTATGATAGAACAATTTCCAAAGATATGAATCTTCAAAATGAAAAAAATTGTGGGCTATTTTAATGTTTTTTTAATAAAATACACATGCTACTATTTTTTTTTCATCCAATCAAACCGTATATCGATAGTGTATATCATATATTCAATGAGAAATACTCATAAGAAAACCCCTAGGTTCTAGTTAGTTGTGAGCCCCTGGTAACACTTATCTTGGTGAAAGTTCCCATAATAAATATCCATTATCATGCACCCGAGACACTAGTTATAGAATCATCCATAACCTTGTGGTCCCCGAAAACATCATCATAATACTTTATTTAGTGTTTTAATCGTCATGAATTCTATATGAAACAAAGAAAAAAAACCCTCCGGATCACTACCTGACTAGTACACATATCCCCACATAGATACTATGGCTTCCCTATTTCTGCTCAATCAAGTTACACATGTTACAGTACCAATGGGATATGAAAATAACACTCCCATATCATTCACACACAAAATATCCTGAAAATTCCTTTCACATTTCATTCATGGATCAATAAAATAGTTAGGATTTTGAAAAAACAAATTGAAGAAGTCTAATGAGGTGTTTCCCATGAAATCCATTAAAAATAAACTTATTATACAAAAAACCATCCAATATCATATAAAACCGAATGTTTCATCCCCAAAACCAATTAATAAGTAAATTTAATGAATCATAATATAACCCCAAATGATAGAACATGAAGTATAAGGGAAAACCATCCCTATAAGAAATAATCCGAACAAAACATTAATAATTATTCCAAAAAACATACATTTATGAAAAGTACCTATTAAAACACTTATAAAGAGGTGTAAACATTCCATTATTAGAAGCACAACATTTACTTAAACTCCTTGAAAATTTTGGTCATGCAGGTAGAAACCACCCATTTCTATGAAGATTCCAAACATGCCTTTTATTGGAAAAACATGAAAAAGCACCTTAATAACCCATAATCCATTCATTTGAAAATAGAAAACTATTTTTCATCCTAGTTAAAGAACCCAAATATATATTATCCACATCCTTCAAACATTTTTCATAATCCAAACTAATCAACTTATATCAACATGAACACACAAGAGCCAACCTAGCACTTTCCCGAATACAAAGAATGAAACATTTAACAAAAAAACGCTATTTAAAGTTTAAAATGTTATAGATACATTTATGTATTCCCCAAACATATTAATGTATATATTCCCAGTCATAAACATCACAAACCATATGTTATAACCATTGAAAAAATTATTTAAACAATTTGTGAGCAAGTGTATAAAAAATAACTCCATTTTACACAAAACAAAGAATATATTTAAAAAATTTTACACAAAAAAATATTATTCAAAGTTTTTTCATCAACACTAAATAGTTATTTAAGGTTATCGAAGAAATAAAAATATAAAACATAAATAATAAGGGAATTTTCTTTTGAGAACCATCCTCAATACCATGGTGGAATGGTAACACACAACATCAATCTCCCACTGTGGGTTTATAAGTCCAAAAACTATGAATATTTGATCCAAATGTACATAAAACCCATAAAAATAATTATAAAATAGATCCCTATTTCTTTCATTACTATGGGAGAATAAATAACCATGAAATAATTGAAGGAGGATGAGGAATGAGGATAAAGGAGAAGTAAACTCATATTGAAAACAAGAGAACTCTTCATATTCTCTTATATTGATACCTTTATAGGAGAGGTTATGTCTTATAACATCATGGAGAGGATACTTAGGTATATAATAACTATAGAAATAATATTTTGAGGGAAAATAAAAAATTAGTTGACTCATTAAATAAAATAATTACCTTACCAACATAGACGATTTGAGAATCCTTGAGAAATGTCACCATAATCTGTGACTAAGATGAGCTACAAAGATGGAATATGGAACATGGGGGTTCTTAAATGGTTTTAGGGCTTTAGTGATATGTTTAATCACTGAAAAATACTATAATATGTTAAATACTTTACAGAAAATATTTTTTTAAAACTATAATTTCCCTCACAGACTGGCCTAATACCTTAATAAATAACCCAAACCACCTTGATTATGAATTTATAAGGAATTACAAAAGGATATGATAATTTTAAAACATTAGAGGAGGACTAGTGTGATGTTTAATGAGTAAAAAATGTTAAAAATGAAGGAATTATAAAATATTAAAATATTGATTATAAAACTGGAAATGAGCTCACAGTTGGTACAAATCATGTTGTAACCTCTATTTTCTAAAAAAAATCCCAATCCAGCTATGGGGAACCCTTGGTAGAATGATTATACATATATGCTACTTCACAAATCAAAATCAATCCCACTTGATAAACCATTAAAATGATCCAGATTTACAATGAACCGTATAAGAACCATGTCATAAAAAAAAGAGTGTGACAATTCTCCCCACCATTATAGGTTTTTGCCCCTGCAAAGCCACAGCACATTCAAGCTACTTGATCAACACATAAGGATTGCTTATCAATATGTTCCATTATCTTAATTAAATGAAACCTCATCCACCATTAATTCATTTTATGTCTCTTAATTCTACCAAAACACCAACTCCCTACCATTTCCCATGAATCAAATGAATGAATGACTCAGAACATCCACAACAAAACTAATAAACAGATTGTTAGACCTTCTCCCAATGAACCCAATGATCAACCAAACCAAAGAGAACTCACGAAAACCAAAGATTCCATGGGAGTCTGTAATATACTCTCCACCATTAAGAAACAATTATCTCTCGAAAAATTCACAGGAGGAAACTCTACGAGACTCGTGGTGGTTCTCCCCACCATTAACAACCACCAATAATAATAAAAATTCAACATGAACTTTGTATGAGTCTCTCAAATAATGACTGGCTAAAAATCTCCCACAACAACTTACCAACCCATGTTATGAGTAACATAAAATTTAAATTGAAACCCCCCACTATCGAATGGAGGGGAGATTTATTTTTACAACACTCTCTAAAAAGTATCCAAACTCCCACCCCATTAGCGGGGGAGTGACTTAATCATTAGTAAACTGAAACCAATAAAGAAATAGAGGAACTACCTCACAGTAATGGTAGCTGCACAAGATTAATAATACTACCCACTATCCTAGGACTCTTGACTGTGCGGAAGCTTCAATCCGAGACCTATGGATAGAGATATGATGGATGAAGCATCTCCTACCCCACTGTCAGGCATTGATAATCCCTAAAATGATCACTTCCCCTTAGCTCCAAACTATGAAACATAACACTCCCAATCCAAAAATATAAATCAAGGGACTCCATGAAAATCCATTCCTCAAATAACACTATTTTTTAAAAAGGATTTCAGGATACACAACACTATTTTATCTCACTCAGAATGAGGGGAAGAATAGAAAATTTACATGGGGAAACACATCTACATCACTGAGCACAACGGCCCAACCGAGATAGACACTATAATAGAAAGGCACTTTAAATTGATCCCAAGTATCTCTCTTTTCCAACAAACGTGTTGAGGCATCATTAAAAGTGGTGGATTTAAAATTGTAAATGAATCCATAGTAAATAACATGGAAATATTCCCAATAGAGAACCATTCATGGCCACATCACAACATATAACACATATTTGGTTACCCATTGAACATTACTACAAAACTGATCCACCAATGATATCCCATATCAAGAAAAAACAAGATTATTACTTTTACATCTCATGTAAGCATACCGAATATATATAATAACATATAACAATTTAAGAAAATGTAAATTAAAATACATGAAAAAAAAAGAAGTCTATGACTAAAAGTGTATGATGAAATGTTCCCTTGCTGATCTGATAACATTAAAAACATACACCACACAAAGAAGGATAATACAATGAACATTTAAATACCCATAAACAGAATGTATATTACACAAATAATACAATCATGGGTAGTACATATACAACAAAAAAGGAAATAGTGGAAAAAATAACATGAAACTCCAGAGAATAAAAATTGAGATGAAAACCCCTTACCACGTTGTAATCAATTGGGTTAGATGAACAATAGTTAATACCCACTAAATGAATCAAAAAATACAATGAATATAAATATAATCATGATAATATATACGTCAAATGGAAGTACACAATATACCACATGCAATAAATAAGTGGTGAACGATGGAAATATTTCAAAATTAATAGTGAGATAAGAAACCCCTTACCTCCTGTACGACTTGACCCGTTCGTTCATTCATCTAAAGAATAATAAAATAAAGTCATTTTATACTTACATTAGAACATTTTTAAATTTTATTAATACTTTATATCACTTATTACCGTGTTATAAACATTATGAAATCATTTATGTTATTAATGGTCTTTTTGTCGATATTTGGTACTTGAATAAAGAATGAACTTGTTATAAATACAAATTGTCCATAAGGTCAAAATTATATTATATATAGAATGATATTAATGTTTTAAATATCATATATATCATATATATATCTTATATATATATATATATCTAATTATTACATGACGTTTTGAGATAAGAAATGAAAATCACCATTCACCGAGACGGTAAGCCGTACGTACGCATGAATGCTTCTTTAATTTCTATTTCATATTTAATGGAAGGAAAAATTAATTACAAATAGGTTTATTATAATTATAATTTAAAATAAAATTATATACATGTTACATAATTTAATTAACTCCATTCTTTATACCTTCCATGTATTTCATGAATGAATCATATCACATTGAGGGAGTGGTTGCCGATATTTATTCAAATGAAATTATCTTGTTTACACATATTGGAAATCATAAAGATATGTTTGTAAATAAACATTACATATACATAGAGAAATCATAAACATAATATATATCATATATAAATACAGTTCTATCATAATGGCCACCATGGGTGGTGGTATGAGAAGATTAAACAATCATCGTTTCGTGAGGCAGTAGTTCGCCGTCTACAGAAACGGTATGTTTTTTTTCTATTAGACAGAGGTGTGTGTAGGTGTAGTTGAGATACATCTCATTAAAACATCCTAGTATATTTAGGATACTATTTTAGTTATAAAATAATGTAAAAATTTAATATAGTGGGTTGGAGATGTAAAATTGAAGAAATGAACTTATGAGCAGAAGTTACCTTTAAATTGGTTAACTCCCATTGGTTTGAACCAAAATGATTTCTTGAAGTGCCTTCTACCTAAGTTAAGGATTATACGTTAAATATTGGGAGATTGATCACTTATTTGTGTTGTGGTTGGACGAGCCATGGGGTTTGAGAGGTATGAGTAATGGGTTAGCTGTGAGGCATTTTCTATTAGGGTAGGAGGGGCTCTTTAAAAAAGTTTGAAAATATTATTTTATTATATAATTATTTTTGTTTTCTAAAGGTCAAAAACATATTAAAGTCAAAGACCAGATAAATCTTGTTCAAAATAAAATCATCCAATAAGAATTGGACATGTTTTAAATATTATTTTAATCTTGAAAATCTTATTAATTTAAATCATTCATTAGTGAGGTAAATACTGCATCATTATTGTGTCAAAAATAATTTTATTTATTTGATGTTTAAAAATAATAAAAGACAATACCATGATGTAGTTAATTATTATATATTTCAAATGAATTTTTATAGTCTAAGAGATAACTTACATAACCCCATGTAATACTTGATTTACTTGGAGATATATGTTTATGTCATTTTTGCCTTTACATTAAATTAATTAATATAAAGTGTCATTATCACTATTAAGTTTCTATATGAGGTCCCAAAATCGACCCAAGGATACCCATGGGCAGAGATGTATCATGGAAAAGGATTATGACATATGTTTGGGTAATTATTATTATTATAATATTAATGTTTCGTTGAATTTCCCTATTTACCTTTAACATTTCTAAATAAAAGACCGATGTTACTATTCAAAAAAAATTTCTTATTTAACCAAGTTTTAATTAATGATAAAAATCATGTATAATGGATATTCACAATTCAATTCACAGAAGTGGTAATATTGCATTTAAATGAAAAAGTCGGGTTTATAAATATCACACAGTGTTTTTACTATTCATCGAAAATTGAAGGTTTTCAGAAAAATACCAAAAAATCAGCCAAAGTTGTATTTGATATTCTGAAATAAAAAATTATGATGATTTTACCAAATTAAAAACATATATGTTTGATTAATTATTTTATAATTAATTCTCATTGTCAAAACAAAAATCATGTTTTTTAGAAATATTAACTACCAAAAGATTGACACTATTTTATGCCCAATTTCAAAGTAAAATTACTTCCAATGACCAAAATTAGTTTAAATGGTAAAAACATAGTCTAATTATACCTTAAAACCATTTAAAAAGATAATCTTTCCATAAAATTAAATTGCATTAAAAGGCAGTTTTGAATTAAAATACAGTATTTGACAATATTAATTAATAAATGAATTTTATCAGAAAAAAACCATAATTTTACACAAACTAAATTTTGATTTCCAGATTCTAAAGAAGAAATTTATTTTTTCAAATAGAACATATGAAGGTGTCCAAAACTATATATAAAGAGGGTTCTCCATCAAAAGGCGGTAAATCAACCATTTAAAGAATATTAGAATATTTATGATTAAAATTCGATTCATTCAAAATTTAATCCTGTAACTTTTGTTGGATAAATGTAAAAGAAATTAAAAACATATATAATAATATTTTAGTTAGTTATATTTATTCACACTAATAAAATGACTTTGTGTTAACTACTATTTAAAATAATAATAATAATAATAAATTATTTTTCCGTACAACTCAATGTTGTGTGAAATGTAAGATTTCCAAGATACATGTTGTTGCATTTCTGGTACGCCATAAAACATAGAATACCCATTAAAGTAAAATTATTATTTAATTAACAAATAATAATAAATATGAAAATTTTATATCCTTTATTTACATCGTTTGTTACATATGCAGTATAACATATTGATATAAAAAGGAATTAAACATGATTAATCATAAGCAGTCATAATAAGGGATCATAAAATCATGGATTCAATGTAATTTGGAATAAAAAAAATGAATTTAGCATGATTCATGTGATGTTTCATAAATATTAGCACGATTCGAGGCTTGATTCACATAAAATAGATTATGTCAAGGAAGACCTCTGAGATCTTTTCACATTGAGCATGAGTCCAGAATAACCACAAAGACAATCTCACATAATAGCTTATGTGACAAAACATTACCCAATGAATTGTATTTCTATCTACATGCACCCATCATAACATGTTCATGATTATTTTTTCCCACAATAATAATAAAATATAAGAAATCAATCATAAACATAAGGGTTACCCATGGAAATAATTTTGTATCATAATTATGTGTGAAATAATATAAATTGGGAATATCATTATGGTGTTTATAGAAGGAAGGATTTAAATCGTACATGGAAGTTAATAAGTTAATACATACATATATCATGTTAAATGATGTTAATACTAAATTAAAAAGTGGTTTTATGAAACATTAAATATAAAACATTTTACTACGGTTTAAGGGAAAACATTCAAGATTCAATAAAATGGAAAAGGAATAATTTCTCATATAAAACCATAACTAAACCAAGTTATTTTTTCAAGATCAGATGAGTGATTTTATAACAATAATTATGTCTTAAAACAGATTATGCATCACACTATAAAATTGGTATGAACTTAGGATGCTCCCTTAAATTAGGAATTATTATCAGGAAAAATAGAGTAGGGAACCTCTTAAAAAAAATATCTGTGAATAGAAGGATTAAGGGATATATATAGATGATTTTTAACATATTGAAATCATTTAAAATATTTATATATAAAGAAATATAATATTATTAGGGTAAAATGAGATAAAGAGTAACCGGAAGAAATAATGGAGGTTTGGGTAGAATCCATTACCTTAATTCTGATGGTGTTTTTCACTTGATCTTAATGTGCTAGATAATAAAATTATATTCATAAATTAATAAATTCAGATACCTTTATACATTTCTTACTATATTCTTTTATGTATTTTTTATTGGTTATTTGGATAAATTTCATTTTTTATGTTTGGTAGTATCCATTGTTTTCATGATGAGATTACTTTTATATGTGTAGGGAAAGTCATTCAGGGGGATTGTAGTTGTCCAACACTAAAAATTTATGTTATTAATTAATATATAGAATATTAATATAAAATCTTGTTTCCATAAGTGAGGATAAGTAAATAGATAATTCATTAATGACAATAGTTTAGATTAATTTAGTGAATTTTCATCAGAATGAACTCATATTGTTTAATAAATTAAGATCATATGTAAACAATGAATATATATAATTACATAAGATATAATAAAAAAAAATATAATTGTCCAGTTCATCAAAAAAAATTATTTCATTTACATACTTGAAGGTGGAATTTAACGGTGAAAGCATGCCATCTATGAAGGTTGTAAATCGGCACCTCACATATGGTGTTTTCATTCTTAAAATAAAATAGTTAAGAGAATATATTTTATTAATAATTATTCCATAAAAATTATAAAATTAAAATATATATGAGATACAAGAGTATTAAAGCCACTTGCAAAAGGGTAATTGAGGATAATATAATAGAATAAGGTAACCTGAATGAGAAATTTAAAGAAAATAGAAGAGGGTTTTACCTCTATCTTTCTTGTTCTTGGGAACCTCCTTAGGCGATTTATTTTGGTATTTTGTTATGAAAAATATACCCAAGATTAGGGGGAGAGTTTTTTGAATAATTTTTTTTTCAGAATATTGAAAAGTCTCAATGCATTATAGGTGTGATGATATGAGGTGGTGATGGGTTGTATTTATATTAGAGAAGAGGGTGTTTTCTAATTATTTAATTCATTATTTTATTATGTTACTGAAGATAATACACTGTGTTGATTCATGAGATTAAATACAATAATTAGGTCTGTTTATTTCTAAAAAATTCCCACTTACATCATCCATGACTCAATCATGATTCAAAAATTCATTTATTTATATATACTCTAAATTAAAATATTTCAAAAGTCAAAAAAAAATCAAGTAATTTAGAAAAATCCAAAAAAATTCACCCAAACTATATTTCTAATGAGTATAATTAAAAATATAAAACCATTATAGAGAAATAATTTTTATGAATGAGAAATTTAATTTTTAATTAAAATCATAATTTACTCAAAAAATTCAGATTTTAATATTATATCAAATTATATATCACATTGAAAAATTAACTAAGGTCTCATATTAATGTAATATATTTATAAGACATAGAAATATTCATTTATGAAAATTTTTTATTAAAATAAATATTATTTTAAATTATTAAATTATTCATACAATTGAATGTAAGTATTTATGACCTAAAAAATGCAAACACATAATTAATAATTTTTTAAAAAATATTTACTTATTCAATGATATAATTATACAATTTTTTCAATTATATAATGGTAAAATTTTATTTATACATTCATCGATTACGTTACTATTCAATTTTCTAGTTCACTATTTGTAAGGTTAAAATTACAATTCTAATGGTTATGTTACTATTTCATCGGTATCGATTATTTAACTTCTAGAAATGTCTCTTATTTCATAATTTCAAAATTAATAAATCATTTATATTGTTATATATGTGTTTATACCATAAGAAGTTATTATAATAAGGGAATTTATATATATAAAACTATGGGTTGTTACCAAATGAGATTGGATGAGATAATGCATTGACTTATCTTAAAATAAATTAAATCCCTAACATTAGATGATTAGTTAAGCATTGTTTGAGTCCAACATCTTAATCCTATTATGTAAAATAAATTTTATAGATATATAAAATCATATCCTAGTTTTTCTTTATAAATTTTATCATCATCCATATAACAATGTTGAGACCACACACATTTTACTATATCAAATTGAGTATTATAGCCACTAGGGAATGTGGATATCTCTTTTCTACACTATGATATCTCTCCATAGAAATAATAAATTTGAACAAATTTTCCAAATGCAAGACACACCTGAAGTGCTTCCTTATAATAAGGTTTTATGAGTCCCTTTCTCCAATAATGATAACATACCAACTATCAAAGACATAAAATCTTTTGTAAACTCTAACCACTCCATTAATATTGGTAACTCAAGATCCTCTTTGTTCTAAAAAAATTAACATTAGCTACCTCTTTATATCATCAATTCCCTATAAAATATTTTCATCAAAACTATATCTTTCTTTTCCATAGTTTCCTTGTTAAATATCTATGTTTTATTGGGTAGGAACATTTGAATCTGAATCAATACAATACATGCCCATAAACCTAATTTTATCCTCCAAAAATTAAGCTAGTAATGGGAAATGGGATCTGGAGACTATTGTATCAGCTCAAAAAACTGAGTAGAATACTCCAAAATTGAATTCTCCAATTTTTCAAAGGTCAAAAATACTCAAGTCATTGACAAATCTAAATTTTTAGATACACCTGCTAATTGATGGATTTCCAAAATATAGAAAATTTGTGATTATCGTGAAACTTGTATTATAAAATATAATCTTTACACATCCTTCCCATCCCTTCAAGAATATGTGTGAAAAAATAAACATTATATTCGTTCATATTGGAACAAGTCACTAATAACGACCAAGGATGATTCTTGTTGAATTTTAAAGCATGTACCCCTTTCAATTTCTGTTCAAAAAAAGGTACATTGCCTTTTTATTTTTTTATATTTACAATATTTTTCACAAATATTGAGTCTACAAGATGATTTGACTAAAATATTTTCTCTCTAGATTATTATTTAGCACATAGAGATGATATTCTCAGAGGTTCAATGTTCTAAAAAAAGGGAATAAAAAAACATCATGAAAATAATTTTAATCCTTTTTTATAAAATAAATTTATAAAATTAAATCCAAAATTATAAAACTATGAACGTTGAATTTTTCAACATTGTAAATCTAATGGAAAATTAGGTTATTCCATGAAAGCAAGCTATCCATCCACACTTCCAAAAAAAACAAGTTCTTGTAGTATTATATTTATTATATCAATTACTCCATGCTCGTATATGGAGGTACACAATAATAAGATATGAATCCAATGATAACTTAGTCAAATTAAAATTGTTAATAAACTATTATAGCTCAAAACATAATGTCAGTCAAATTACCTCCCACATGAAATAAATCATATTATTGATCACTATGGGATGATGATAAGAGCCATGAAATCATACAAGAAAACAAGGTTACATATTTACATTCCATAGACACATGATAAGAGAAAATTAATTACAATATCATAATAGAAAAAAATACGCAATTTATTAAAAAAACATTCACAAAACGTAAACATCCAATAGTTGGATAATATGGTATTGATAAAAAATTGAAACACCATCAATATTCCTATGAAAATAACATGTGGATGAATCTCTATCTAAACATATGTCTCAAAAATCCCAACCCATTAGGAAGGATTCATGATCCACATGATCCATCCGTGAGATGATATTATCCCCTTTACCTATACCCTACCAAAATTTTGCTAGAAATTACCAATGGAGAATGTAGAGTGTGAAGACTAAATTTATACATGTCACCCTGAAGAATATATAAAATTACTCTCCAAATTATTTAATTGTTTCATATTTAATCCTATTTATAAAAAAATCAAAAAATTAATAGCTTCCTTCTCGACATTTTCACTAAAAACATCCTTCGGTTCAATTTTTACTGACATTACACATTCAATAAAAATAATAAAAAATAAGAAACACAATCCATGAGACATTATATGAGAATTATATGTAGGTTTAGGCATCAATATCAATATCAAGTGGAAAATATACGTATTAAATAAAAATGAATATGATGTATCCCAAAATTATCAAATAGAAATACATGATGTGATGGTATAAATAAGAATGAAAAAATTGTAAAAATAGTATAAGTAAGTGATTTTGGTAGTCTAGGTATCATTTACCCATGTTACGATAACAAAAAGTAACCTTGTAGTCATTGAAACCAGTCCTAGTGATAGCTTAATACACTGAGATTATTTGAAACTTTGTTTTTCCATATTCCCAATATTTATCAATATGAAAAGTATATTATCATTAAATTTCACGAAAAAAAATCTAAAATTTCTAAATAAAATTTCAATATGGATGATAAAATTATTCCATTATTGAAAACCATATTCACATTGAAATTAATAAGTGTGAAATTTTATCAAACCCATATTTAACAGAATTAGTTTTTTTTGAAAATGAAATTGAAGAAAAATTTCATAGATAAAAAATTTCAAATATTCTATCTTGGATATAATGAAATATATTTTATAAATTTAACCAAATGGGTTCATAAGAACCTAATTCAAGACATGTCATAGACTACACGATAGGTACACCAACATCATGGTTAAAGACATCATCATTTTCTTATAGACTGGTGATGGGAGAGGAAGAGATGAGAATATCAAGTAACATTAGCTAAAAAAATAATGTTTACACTCCATGGACATTCTTCATCTATTCATTCTATCTTAAAAGGAATAAACAACATTGATATTAAGGGAATAAAATATACTATAATTAATTCCAATTACAAAAGATCACCCAATTAATATCTATGATTTAAACTAAAAAAATATCAATCAATGTGAAGAGGGAGGGAGCCATGATTATTACTATGAATAATTTTAACTTTAGTAATCTATATAGGGAATAATATGAAGGATTTAGAGATTTAAATAGTCCTTTTGTGATTATACTAAATATTATATCTATCATAACCACACAATCACTGGTATCATGGATGGGCCATTGGGAATCCATCATCTTGTCAATGGGTATATTTAATGATATAATACATCAATTTATCCATCATATAGTTTGTGAAACCAATAAAAATGTATATGTTATGTTAACTTATTAAATATTACTAGTATATTTTATATGATACACAATTTCCTCTTACTATTACCAACAACCAAGCACCCCTTTTTTGACGTATGAATGTCTCAAAGACCAAAAAATGTAAAATAGTGTATTTGAGAATGATTCTTTATAAAATGGTGTGACACCATCACTATCAGGTTTTTGTGATAATTTGTATTCCACTATATCATTTTTATGATATTGAAAAAAAATATGAGGAAATCCATTGAAGATAAATAGTTTATGGGATTTCTATATTAATTATGTATAGTTTTCCACAGGAAAAATTATCTTAACATGTAAAATGAAATATTTTCAATAAATTATTTTTAAAAAAACCATCTAAGTGAATCATTAAATAAATAATCTCATATTGGTATAATTTATCAAAAATTCAATCTAAGGATAATTTTCCAAACATAGATTCATTAAATGTTACATTTACACCACAAAAAATTATATTGGTATGTAATATTATCACATGAGGGATAAATAAATTTAATGATCAAGGTTCATATAGTACACATATGCGTACATGTGTTGCCTAAAATTAGTGTATCCAATAATAATTTTTTGTGTATACAATAAAATATACAAGACATTATCAAGACCTTTATATACATGTATAGTTTTTATGATACATCAATACCATGTGATAAAATATTTAAAAATGAATTAATATACATAAAGAAGCCCAAAAATTCCATAAATGGAGTGAGACATTTATACATTTTCATTAATTCACATTATGGAGGGATATTAACCTCCATATTCTCTCTACCACCCTTGGAAATCCACTATGATCTATGATGTTTTTTTGTTTTCTCAAGTTAATGCCACCTTCCACACTTAATATTATTTATATTCCAGAAAATAATTTCTTTCTTTTTAAAAAAACCTCATAACTTTTTCTTTCCTCATGTGGTCAATTATGAACATGCCATCTCTAATTAGGATCCATCATTATCGATAAAATTAAGAAAAAAACATTGATATGTTATGAAGTGTTAATATATTTATACATATCTGTGGAAATCACATCACTTCAAGATTCAACAGACGATAGAATATATCCCATGGAATAATACTATAATTTACATAAATTATCACCTCTCATAAATCATTTAATTGTTCACTTATCCTCGTATTGTGGATCTTATGTGCTTGAAAATTACATTCCCATGAAGTTTAGGTCACACAAATTTACAAAATTCACCCAAAACATTGTTTCTTAAGTCTTGTAACATGTTGTATGACCCAATGCATTAATATGTCATATATTGATGAAAATAGTTTTTTATGTGATCATAAGTCCAATAGTAAACCATTTATAATAATTTTATCCTCAAATTAAAATTTGTATGTCCTCAAATAAAAATACATAGTGGTATGAGATTGAGGACCCTAAATTGAACTCTATTTTATTCAATTAATGATTATAAAATACAAATCATTGTTCCCCTTTATACAACAACATAAGGCTTAATATTCCAAAAACTATAGTTTTAATAATTAACATGAAATATTATATGTTTTTATTTCCTATATTTGGAAATGTATTAAGACCCTTACAAGACTGATCACAAGATCATAACACTTTCTACCTATGTCCAGACTACTCAACTTCCCAGGATACCAAAAACCCCAACATACCCTGAATCCTACCTTGGGGTAGTGAAAACCCACTATTACATTAATAATTTTTATGTGACAAAACACACTACTATACCATAGAGACTTATTAAGTGGAATCCACACCCAATATTTCGTATATTATCCTAGATGACTTTAAACCAAATACATGGACATAACCCATGATGGATTCTATAAAACTAAAGTAAAACCTAAATTTTAAAAAATCATCAGAATCATATACCCTCCATTAAGATATATCTAATGGTGTGGAGGAAATGTAAAAACTTTTTGAAAACAACATAACATTCTTGTGAAGTGACATAAATTTACCAAATCAATTATTAATAATCCTATAAATTATTTATTATCGATGTTCCAAATAACTCAAAAGAAAGATTATTAAAATATAAATTAATAGTTATAAGTGATTATAATTCACTAACTGTTAGTGGTGATCAAATTATTTTTTTGAATTATTATAATACAATTACTGGGGGGGCCCTATATACATTAATTATATATATCATTATTAAACATATATTAAATTCCATTTAAAGATATATATTTATTATTACAAATTCAAAAAAAAAAAGAAACACAACCCTTTTTTATTTTACAGGAACTGAATTTCCATCATAATGAGTATATATGACAAAAATATTACTTCTTGGAAGAAAATAAATTATATAGTTATGTTAGATACGAGTAAAAAATATTGTTTGACCAAAAATTTAAATAGCCACTTTCAAAAATCATGGGATGAAATCTTCATATATTTGGAGTCATATTCAATAATTTAGTTTCCATTCAAATATCTAGGTTTACCAGTCCATTTTATAATAATTATAATCATTTATATTGATATATGATGTATAAAATAATCATTTATTGTTACGAAGAAATATTTTATACAAAAATAACATATTCCCAAGATAATGTATATGAATTAATATAGAGCTTATTTTCATAATGATTCGACATCCAAAAATTTTAGATTTGAATATTGTTCCCCATTACATATATCATAACATTTTTACCATGATTATTGATACCGAAAAAATTGGTTTATGGGAAATTGGATTCTGGTAACATATAATAGTGAAAATAATTTTCCAAATATGAACCCTTTTACCAATAAATATGAATAATTAGTTGTTTATGATTTCATTAGTTGTTTATTTTTTAAGGACCTATTGGATTTAATTTTAATTCAAATTATTTTAGTAGGATTTGGCTCTAAATAAGAATGTGGGAATTATTTTTGTATAAAGTGTGACATCAATCCCCATTCCCCCAACCATAATCTTTTACAAATTATTTTGAATGGTTTTTTATTTATATTTTAGTTAATATCTCCCACTCTAACCCTCAAGTATCTATATAATATTTTTTCCTGATATAATAACGTGACATAATCTAACATCACATGATACTACAATTGATGGTGCAATTAAATAACCTTATAAACATGTAACCATTAAATCATGCTTATCACATATAGACCAAAATTGGCCACGTGGGACTTATAATCACCTATATCAATTTCAATATTTTATTTTATAGTCATGATAACACACCCCTGCAATATATGTTTGAGAAAAACAATTTTGTTACATACACCCAAAAGACATCATAGTTTTTATATAAGATAAATATTTATCATTATTATCATCTCTATTGTTGTATGTCCCTGGATTCCCTAGACATGAAAATGAATTATCTATCACCCAAAGATAATGGTTGGAAGATCAAGAGGGCATCCTAATGGGGGGAAATGGGACTTTCTTCTTATAATGAGAAAAATAACAAATTTTTACTGTAGATTCTATCTGGAACCCTTAGTATCACCACATGTTCAAATAGTGTGTCCTGAAAGACTTTATATCATATTTGAAATAATGACATATCAAACATCTACTGTCCTCTAAAAGACCTAAGAACATACCCATTCTATATATATGAAAATAATTTTCCTAAAAATTTACCAAATTTGGTGTCAATAGTTTCCATGGGATGCCTACGAAGTGCAATGCATATATAACTAATAATGGTCCACTTAATGGAGAAAAATTCCTTCTTATACTCATAAGAAGGATCCCAAACATAGGATATATCCAAATAATTTTTTTAAATTTACCGATCATATATGTTTATTTATAATACATTATGAGACACATCACATTACAAAACTCGTAATAAAATAGATTTCCATTAGTGAAAATATCCCAATATCATTTCTACACTTATCAATCCCAAAAGATTCAATGTATGAGTCTTTTTATTTATCTATTATTACAAGAAAGACAATAATTGGGGTATGAAATAAACACTTACTATAGGATCTGTTGAACACTTGAGATATATTAATTATGTGTCCCATCATAAAATAATAATTTATTTATACCATTTTATAAACATTACACATCTATTTCAACATTAAAATTTCTATTCATTAGTATGTATTATCGATAAAAATAAAAGATCATATTTTAGAAAATGATAATATTATTAGTATGATAATATAAACAATGGAAAAGACCCTAAAACATTGAATTCAGAAAAAATAAAACATAGAGCATAAACCAAGAAGCTTTTCATGATCCTTTATCATAAAAAACCCATATCAAATTATCTTAGGAACTAAGCACTATAATCATGGAATATTTAATGATATCATTCATAGAAGATACTGTTTACTAGAAAAATATCATCCCATAATAGATAAAGTAAAATAATGGATTACGGTAAAAAATAATACCATAAATTACAACTCATGAGATAAAATTTTTTAACCGATTCATTATAGGGATATATAATTCTAATCCCACTTTTCACATCATATTAATTACAACCATAAATTTACTACATTGAAAAAATTCATAAATTCTTCAATGTAATATTATTAGCAAAATGAAATAAATGTCATAATTATTTACACAATCAATGACCATGACTATCTATTTAAATAAATTTGATGGTTTAATAACAATATTTATGTAGTTAGATAATTAATTATAGATGGATGTTGTCATATTTATTAAATCACCCTTTACAATATATATATTCAAACTATATAGTATGTGATATTATGAATTATGGTTATTTGAAATATTGTGTTTAATTCATCTAAAAAAAATAGTTTCCTATGAATCAGAGGGTAAATTATAGAAACAATATTCAATGAAGTCAATTCCATTTGAAAATGAAAAAATGTACTCAAAAATTTAAAATAGTTTTTAGAAAACACTATTAAAATTACGGTAAAATATTATTTTGTGGGACATTTTCGAAAGCCATTTAAAATAAGTTGAGATGAAACCCTTTTGAAATATTTATTTTAAAAATTAATATTCAATAAAAATTTTAGTGTGACATAATGGTTTATCATCATGATCTTTTTATAGTAATTCAATCCTTAGATTGTGATGTCTAGGAAAACCCGCATTTTATACATTTAATAAAAAACATCATAATGAAAAAAATGATTTTGTTGAACTGGGATAATGAAAAGTATTAATATATATTAAATAAAACTTTATAAATATTGAAAATATTAAGGGAAAAATTTTGTGCGATGAGTAACACATGATCATGGAAAATAAACAATTATTTCTCCAGAGGGGAATATTTCATTAAATTTTTCATTTTTATGGAGGAGAATTTATAAATAAGGATTATTAAAAAATAAGGTTCATTTACCATGATAATAATATTTAATACCAAATCAAAATATTGATTAATATGAATTAGAAAAATATATTACTCTAGATTATAGGCCATGTTGTGGAAATCACCTTCCATTTTACGGATGTAATAATCCTAGTCAAAAGAATGGAAGGTAATTAATTATAGATAAATGTCCATTATATACAATAATATAAGATATTATATTTCGAGGGACTGTATATAAACCATACCAAAATGGTTATCGGTGTAAAGTATTGAATTCTGACTCAATAAATGGTGATAGGGATAGACACCAATATGACTTGTTAAATGTTTTAGTTTAAACCCCATGAGAGAATAAAGATTAATTGGAAAACATTAATGTCATAAAATATAACAAAATGATGATTCAATAATATTAATGGTTATTAGATAAACCATTACAATGAAAACATTGTATATAAAAAAATATTTCTACAAGGATGAATGTTTTGACAAAAAACCCTTATAATTAACATAACCATTGAGGAAAGAATCATATAATAAAGTGGTTATTGGGAAAAATTGATAAACATGAAGAAGTAATGGTTAAATAAAATTATTTATATTGATTATTTACGGTAAATCAAACATGGAATAATATATTTCAACATAAAATTTATAAATAAATTGAAAAAATGAAATTCACTCTAACCCATACCTTGTTTTGGATTCATTGTATCCAGTCACCGTGAATTATGAATAATCAATTTATTTTTATTAAATTTTATTATAGTAACCATATAGTTAAATATTTAATTTAATATGAACATTTTTTATCCAAATATATTTATTTCATTTATCTTTTTCTATTATCTTTTCATGAATATATAATCTATGGTAGAATATTTCAGTAATTTTAGTGATCGAAGATGATATTCAAATAATAAGTTAAATACTTATTATGACCATTATAGACAAAAAATACCATTAATTTTTTATTTAATTTCTAATATATAAGAATTTAATATCCAATAGGAATCCACGATATTGATATAAAGCATTGTTCTAGTAGATTGTTAAAAAGAACCACACATGATTAGTTTGTATCATGATTTTTGAGTACATTTAATAAAATTTATAATATCATTAATATATAATAATAATGATCTAATTTTTATTTGATAAATATTTTAATATTATTTTATATATCATGGATATATAATGATATTAATTATTAAAAATGATATATGTTTCTTCACGGAGGTGGCTGTCCACACACCACATAGTTAGAATTATTTTGTTTTTTGGGGGATTGATGCGTTAATATAATAGATTTTCTATCAATATAATAAAAAATTGATATACGATTTAAAATTATGTCATTATTAAAATATTGATATGTTATTTTTGGTTGATAAATATTAATAACAGAATGTAATGTGTATGTGTTTCTAATATATGTACCATGAACATTATATAGAATGTCTCCTTTGAAATGATTGTCTAATTATATATAACTGAGGCTATTTTCATATAAACATTAATTTATATTCTATAAGTAGTTGAAAAGAATAATATATTTAATGAAATCAATGGAATGGGTGAATATGTAATATATGGTCGTTTCCTCATATAAAAGTAATGAAAAGGAACTTTTGTGAATATGGTTTAAATTTTCGATGATATCATTATAACATTTTTAGAAATAAGGCTGAAATAATCTGAAATAATTTATTTGTATTTACCAGGATTCTATCAAGCTTCAATGAATTTTCCCACTAATTTTAGTAACATGTTAGAAGATATTTGTTATTTTATTATTGATTTTAAATTTTTAACTAGGTTTACTTGTTTTTAGCCTTATTATGGATATTTAACTACACATATAAAATAATAACTCGTATAAAATATTGTTGTGATGAATGTAAATTTATTATACATTCAATGAAATAAAAATTATAAAATTTATAATACTACGTTTTCATGTACCAAATTATATATATAGGAAAATAGTTTGTTAGAAAAAAATAATGTTTTCCACATTATGTGTTCTTATACATGATCAGTTGTGATTACAAATTGAATGAGTTATAATATATTCAATTATAGTAAATAAAATATATTAATTTCTCCATTTAGAAGATTCTATATTATTTAATTATTTATAAATTATAAAATATTAATATAATACTTAATTGAAAATAATAGTTTCAAAATTATCATGGAATCAGTATTAATATTTGTAATCATTAGTTTTTGACCAAAATAAAATATCCAGTAAATAATAAAATATTAGAGATAATATAATAACAGAAATAAATATTGTTTGATTTATCATCTTAAACTAATTTAAACTATTTGTTTTTAATATAAATAATGAAATTAGTTTTTATAATATATTATTATTTCATCATTAAATACAATATACATGGTTTCTATAAATAAAAATTAGAAATATTAAATGATTTATTTTACTTATAAATGTATATATTTTGTGGTAAAAGGTTTGAAAATTTTGTTATACATTATTTTATATTGATAATGTCATAAAAGTGATTTATTTTACAATATCAGTATATTCCAAATATTCACCTAAAAAACTATCAGAAAACTCCTACGATTTAATAATAAGTTATCTATAACATTCAAACTATAAAATTTAATTTATATTTATCTTATTTTGAATCAAAAATTTCTTAATTTATATTTTTAATATGACATATAAATAAAACAATTTCAAAGGAAAGTAATTTTTCCTTTTCAATAAAAAAGGAATAATATGATATATATATATACATGTTAAATATTTTATATTACATTAATAATTAAATATTTATTAAAACACAATTTCTATTTATAGAGGTAATAAATATATTTTCATAATAACTATTCCAATGTTAGTGTTTGGTGGCTGTAGAGGGTGGTTATTCCAATAGCGTTGTCCTCGTGACAATTTTAATGATCATAAATCTATCTCTCATATGATTTCGATCATAATGTATTTGATTGATTTTTTATTGGTCATGGTCTAGAGAAAAACATAATAAAGGTACTTTCATTTCAAACTCATAAAAACTAACACCACATAGATGGAATTCAAAAGACAATTCTTTTTCATTAGTTCATAGATTTTGTGAAATGGTTACTTCCCATTATACCCACTAATTTATTGTCAGTATTATAATAGTATAATTTTATATTATCATATGATTGTTTTATTTTTGTTCCTTATTTCATTTAGACCATGATATTAATATTAAAATTATTTATAGAAACTGTTTAGGGTAATATTAATTCATCACATTATCCCCCTCCCATTAGAAAATATTCTTTCTCACAATTTTAAAACACATATAAAGAAAATAATTTCCCTATGGATATTTTAATTTTCCCTATACTTATTTTTTACCACAACATGACCTAGGATCTGAAGTGAGACATCATTATACAAGATTGGATATGTTTGAATTATGAAATTTGATAATTTGTCCTACTAAAATACAAATAAGATTTATCACTCAGAAACACTAAATAAATTTTTTTAATATTGATATAATAACCCTACCACATATACTTTTATTTATAATTCAATAAAAAAATATATTAAAACATACACGACACAAGAAATCGAATAATCTACAGAGAAAAAACATTTTCAACTTCCATTAAATAAATTTAATATGTTTTTACTTATACCCATCTTCTATGTGGTTATTAGTCCAAATTTTTTCCATTATAAATTTCATTATGTAATTGACTCTCATAATTTATAATTTTGGTGAAATTGAAGTAATATATTTTATTAGGTTCACTAGTTCCCTCTCACTTTTTTTAATTCCCATCATCTCCACAATTGATGGATATAAACATTTCATTATTTTAAATTGCACATAATTTATTTCACATTTCTATCATCTAGTGAATTTAATCATTTTTATTCATTATTGTTTTCACCTGAACTTCGATGATATATAACATCCCAAACCAAATTACTACTAACACAGCTTCCAGACTGATTGTTCACATGGCCACAAGCATGTATCATAATATGCCAGAGGATACCGACTAGAAGTGAGGGTCACATGGGTGATTATGGGGAAAAATAAACTCATATTCAAGTAGCACAACATTACAATAAGGATAAATAGATAACAACAATATTAGTAAACAGAAAATAAAAAACCAGTAGTATAAGAACAATATTATAACTAAATAAAAGTGGCCTAATCCAATTTCTAAAATTCATGTATCCTATTAATAGTGACGATAACTAAATAAAATAATAGAAAACATCATTCTAAAAGATAAAGGTAATTACTTAAATAATTAATATAAAATCCCCAACGACGATCTCCACAAGCATTAAAAGCTCCATATTGGTCATATTCTCCTCACACTATGTTACAATCACACAATAACATGTATGGTCTGATGTCCTTCAAATTTATGATCTTATCAGATACATTACTGAAATAGATGTATGAAAGGTTGAAAGATCTAGATCTTAGTAGGAAGAGACCCATGATTTATATCCAAATCCATTATCTACAATATAAATTACGTAGTACAAAGGTATAGAGAAAATATAAAAAAAAAAGAATAAGTGAACAACCATTTTGTTAGGTTCTTATAGGATACCTGCAAGCTACACCATCTTCAGATCATAGATGGAATAAGTGTATGATTAGGAACTATATATTTAAATATTTATAATATATATAGTTAAAAATTCAATCAACCTATATGAACCAATTTTGTTCTGATGCCAAATGGCCATAAACCTGGATTACTAGTTTTGGATATACTGGTACAAAACACACATACATCCGTCACCCAGGGAAGCACTCATGGTCCAACCCCTTGAGAATATTCATGAGCTCTCACAGACTCTTGGTAATCTAGGTGATGACTATATTGGGATACAACTCACATACATTCATCACCAGATGAAGAACTCATGATCTATTTCATTTCCCAACTCTAGATGCTCCCATGATATATTGGTAATCAAAGTGCTGGCTAAACCGTGATGTAACTCTTTGACATGCATTACTAGGGAAAAAACTCATGGTCTATCCAGTAACCCATCTCCAAGAGATCTCACAGTCTCTTGGATATAAACATGGATGCTGACATGAACAACCTACTCAAGGGATCTCACAATCCCTTAACTCTACTGCATATGTATGGCGTAATCCTTTATAATATAAAAGGAATGTGGCTTAAATCTCCCATGAAACATAATATCCCATTTTATTTATACCTAAGAAATCATTTTTAGTTATAAATCAACACATAAGACTTAAATTCATATCCTTTTCAATTTATCCAAATCAAAGGTTTGGTCACATATATGTATAAATCAACACATGAGTAAAGGGAAAAATTATGCATGTCATTAATAAAAAATCAATTCCATTGAATCCATTAAAATATAAATAATAATATAAAATGAATAAAAATGAATGAATTTAATCCTCATATATATGTATCATTCGATTCTTCCATTTCAAATGGGAAAACCTTAATGTGAAATCCATTTCATTTAGTTCAACCCATTCATTTCATTAAGATATAGAAATTCCATTTCTATGGTTTAAAGGGTTACTTGGTAGGTGACATGGGAAACTATGAAATTTTGTAGTTGGTTATTTAAAATTATAACGGGGTCAAGCACCTAAGGGGGGTGTCATGGTTTTATTTACACATATATTACTAAGGAAGAAAACTATATTTTTTAAAATTAAATGAGGTCCATCTTCCATACATTGGACATATTAAACTATAACACAATTTCATAATAATAAATCCTTGAAATAAACTAACCATGATATAAGTGTATAATCATTATTTTTTAGCTCATCGAACAGTGTGCATCCCTCAAGGAATTTTATTATAAAACATGTTATCATTCTTTAAACAATATGATTAGAATATTTAAGGATCTATTCCAAGGAATCATTCAATTGTTAAAAATAACAATTTATTCTATAACTCACAAACAGTATTTTAATAACCATGAGAAGAGTGAAAATTGCACTATTAATGAATTAATAAATTTATTGTGTAATGGAGAGGGAACCTAACTCAAAAATAATACTACATCGATCACTTTTTCACATGATGATTTCATTGGACACCACACAAAGTCTTCTATACCTACCTATGATAATATTCAAATTATCATATATATATATAAAGACACCTAGCCCCTAAGGACATATTTACATGGCCATAAATATGAGCAAATGAATCCTTACATACATGCTCAAACACGCATATACCTATTAACACTCTCACCCATATGCAATTTTTATATTATATATAAGAACACCAATATCCATATATATATATATATTCACTACCATGGTTTAATATACTTGTAATGAGGGAATATACATATAAATATAAATACCTATGCAAACATAGAAATTATCCTTAAACTCTCGAGACTCAAAACCATGTGGTAAGGTATAACACACATAAATACAAAGCCTAGTAACTCAAAAACTAATAAATCTCCAAATATAAATAGAGAATCAATAAAGAAAATAGGAAAACCATACCCAAAGGTTTTGATGGTGGACTGAGAAGGTTTTAACTTCTTCACTTTCCATAATAGTTGTGGGAATACAAACAATGTAGTATTGAGAGAGAATTTTCAAACCCTAATATAGGATAAAAACTTAAGAACTATTCAAACACTAACCCTTGTGTTCGGTAGATAATCATAGGGTGATAGAGAGTGGTAAAAACATCCAACCAATGCTATAGGTGGGAGTTAGGATTCCTACCTCAATGAATTAGATGAGAATCTAGGATGATATCTTGTGGAAATTAATGAAACAAGGAGGATTCAGGGGAGGGGATTCGTGTATTGAGGGGGGAGGGGATGGGTGTATGCATCATGCAATCTAAGAGGGTATATGTATATATATTTTAGGATATTATTTTATATTAAATTTAATTTTTAATTAATTTATTTCCTAAAAAAAATACCCAAATTGGGTCGCATGGGTATCCAAACCGTGAACCATTCATACAGAACCCCCTTCATAAGATCCCACCTCAAACAATTTTTTCCACATGGTTACCCAAACGGTGTGCAAACTGTGTGGTGAATGGTATGAGTGTACTTATAATGTGGAACAACATGTGTTCTTATCATGAATAGTTTGGTTAAACCACGTACAGCCTATGTGGGGTGTTTTTTCACCCCTGTTGTAGCAACATGGTTTGCTACTAAGGGCCAAACAGTTTCAGAGAAACAAAGAACCCTAATCTAAGCACCCATCCCTTATCTTTTTTTGACCAATTTCTCATGAAACTGAAAAATTCCTCTGAGGGACTTATAAAAACTTTACCAAAGTCCAAAAAACACATTAAATTATTCCAACCATCATAATTATGTTCCAATGATTGTCTTTAAAAAAACAGATCATCCGGTAAACCAAAAATTCACAATCCTTTGAATTTTTATCCATTAAAAAAAGCTCATTACGAACTACCCACCTTAAATCTTTTTATCCTCAAGAAGGTATCAGAAATGATGATGTCATCACTCAACCTATTGGGGTCGCAAAGATCCATTCAAACAGTTACATTTTGTTTCCTAATGTCCAATACACCGTTAATAATTTAATTTAAGTACAAGGAATATTGTCTATAAAATCACGGGAAAGAGGTTATTTTCTAAACAAAACACAAAGGGGGTCTTTCCAAATCCCTTTCAGCTAGAGACACGATAAATCATGGTCTCCTTATACATCAAGTTGATAGTATTCCCCACTATAGGATTTTAAATAGAAAGGTTCTATTTGGGTTTTAGGGATCCTCTATATTCTTAATTTCATAAGAAAGAATTCTATTATTCTTTTTAATGATGCTTCCTATACGATTTTATTATCAAGGAATACCCAATTACATCTGAGGTCATACTAGGGTCCATTCTAAAATAAACAATAAAATTTTGATTAAACTATACCAAAACTGTCGCATATTATTTCCATGAAATTAATGGATGACCATTAAATCCCAATATCCTCCACCATGAGACGTGTTTATACTGGTTCCTTGCAATAATATATTCTGGATAAAGTGAGAATAAGTCCAATAACATCAAAAAACATTCTATTTTCATAATTCTCATATTAGATGCACAGTATATTTCAACATAACTAAAACTAATTCCACCATGGAATCCCACATCAATCAAAGCATTCCTTAAATATTCCATACGTTTCATATGGTGACGTTACCAAGTCAAAAAAGAACATTGAAATTCAACTTTCATGCCGCAACACAAACCCGGGTGTAACATAGATCCAGACCACAATGGTCACCTATAATTTTGAACATCAAATTTGATCCCAAAAAAATGTTTTATTTAACCTATGATTTATATAACTAGAGTCCATGAATCTCAGTCGAGGTATCCCTACACCATGTTTACATGAGGGATATTGGTATGAGGCCAAAAAAACTAAATTATATAATTTATCATGGCAAAAATGTCTTCCACGCGGCAGTCGAGATAAGGGAAATGGTTGGTATCAAAAAGTTCATCTAAGGAATTGTTAAATGTGATCCCATGTACGATTTAGAACCACTATTCCTTTAGGAACTATGTGTTAGTGTAAAACACTATTAAAGTCCTTCCAAAAAATCCCAACAAAATTTAAAGATTTTCTTTGGTGTATGACTAACAGTATCTTAGTGTATCAAGAAAGAAATAAAGATAGGGAACATGACCATTGATTAGCGTAGTATACTACGGGGATTTCATTGTTTCCAGTCAAAAACTACCACCCATTATAAAGAAGAACATTCGATCCATAACTAGTAAACTTCAAGGATGAATCTTAGCTTCACTCGTCGAGACACCATCATTAACTGAACCATGATGCCTTCACCACATAAGGCATCATGTGATCGTTTAGGATTTAACACTAATGTTCATAAAAGAACAAAAAAAATTATCATAACGTGTAACCACAGAAAACCATATCGATTTAGTGCTTCTGAGAAATTATATGTATGATTTAAATCCTATAATCTTCAAGAGAATTTAATAACTGTCGACCATTTACAAATGGTCCTTAGTGGTGTGATCCATCTTCTTATAATGGAGAAGAACCACTATAACTAACATTAAAATCCACAATATCAAATTTTCCTAGTCATCAAGAGAAGATAAACTATCTAGACTCTCAAAAGTGTGCCAGGGAAGAACCATCTTAAATCCAGACAATTAATCATTTAACATTATATCAAAAACCATACTGATTGGCATGACATAACACCCAAGTAATAATGAATTTATCATAAGAATTGGGATGAACTTTATTTCATTAACCCACATTCTAGTATACTAGGGAGATTACCTAATAATATTCTTAACTTCACAAGGCTCAATGATTACACAAAAACTGACCAGAATGTTACATATTTGAGTAAAATGGTTGATATCACATCTATCAATGCATATTTATAGAGATTACATAAGAAATAATTTCACCCTACATAATACCAACATGTTGTTTTCCCAATGTATTATTGTATTGGATTTCCCATGAATATTAATTATTCTTGTTGATGACAAACCAAGTTATCAATCAATGAAGAAAATGAAGGGTCAAGCGACATATAAAGCGACTGACCATATCCGTGTAATGTATGACCAGCTATAATAGAGAAACTAATGATGGTCAATCCCATAAAAGAATTCGTGGGATATATGGCCACCAGTCCAAACAAGGGATTTATTTAGAATCTAAGTGTCCAATAATGGAAAATTGCACCGAAATAGCCCCAAGTGTTAGAAAACTCACGGTATTTATAAATTCATTTGAACCCAACGACGAGATCTTCAACACGTTTTCCCCTTATGAAATAAAATATTGTCAGTCCTAATAGTATTTCATTCCAAACAACAGACGTCACCAGTTCAAGAGCCTACCATCGAAGTAGATTCTCTGAAGGATAGGACATAATGACATTTTTTAAGGTTACATTCCAAGGAAACTCAAGGAAAACATTACAATACCATTACCTAGTGGTCTTATGAAAGGTCACCACATAGGGGTTCAATTTTTATTTATTTAAATATTTTCAATAATTTCAATATTTAAACATAAAAATGGTTTATTTCAAAACATCATGTACTATTTTAAAAAAATCACTAGGTATTTGATTTTAACCATAAACTGATAAAAAAAAGACACTATCATTAATCATCAATTTTCTTCATTTTACAATAGTATATATCTTTTCATAATTATGAACATTATGAAATATATTACATTTATTATTAATAAGATAATGCAACATACGAGGGTCCCACTATGCTAACATGGTTTCATCAGAATGCAACCTAATATATGATTCTTGGTTATTCATGTTTTAGAACAAAAATAGAGTATTATCATAGAAGAAACATTCCCCAACTAACCTACATAGGTCTAGTTGTTCATTTATGAGTAAACCAATTAATTTTATATTTAAAACTCAATAGAGTTCACATTTCACTATATCAAATCACATAATGACATTATATTTAAATTGGGTTTCAATTTCAAAATTAAGGAAGCAACCTTAGACTTAATAAATTGAAAATTGGCTCCTATTGATTGCAACCAATGTGCATTAACATTTTATCTTTATCACCCATTTAATTTTTAACAATAGTCATGATACATATTTAGATAAATCATGATATGGATCAATTATATGGATCACATTATCCTGATTATAAGGTACCCATACACCTCATAATTGAAAACTACCGACAATTTAATTACAACCCATATATTTTTCCCATGAACCCATTTCCATATTAAAACAACACCAAGGATTTTATAAAAAATTTTAAACACTAAGAAACATAGTATAAACATATATGAATGTAATATGATCATGAAAAAATCTAAATAAATAATCATGAATTTCTTATAACCAGGCATGCTAATGAAACTAAAGGAATTTCATAGCACTCTAGGAACACATAAAATTCAGTATGCATGTTATAAATGAAACTAAAATACATAGAATATACATTATGTGTGCATTTTCAAGCTTCCTATATTAATTCATTAAATGATTCATCTTTGAAATACCATGCCAATTATTAAAATACCATAAACTCATAAATCAATACGAAGTAGAAAATCATCTTTTCAAACATGGAGATATAATAACCAACTATAATATCAAATAAAATGAGAAAAATTCCCCTCCTTATTAACATGGTCCTTTAATGTACATGGGGTGATCAGTCCCAATCATGACTATTTACAATGTGCTTAAACATTACAATTAACTAACCTTTTATCCCAAAATTGCATGAAAATTTTAAAAAAAACATCTAATACAACTTCGTAACATCTCAACTCAACATACCAGTAAACTGACAACCACACTAATGTGTCACATGGCCTCAACAATGTCTCCTCGTATGTCAAATGCTACTGAATATCAGTGAGGGTATCTAGAGTCGATAGTGGGTGGATTATAAATGCATATAAGAGTATCACATCTATATAATCTGAATAAATAACAGATAAAAGTGGAAGCGGTAAATGAAAAATTAAAGTATAGACCAGAAGAATAATATAATAACCGAATTAAAGTGCAAGATTCCAGTCATTGTAATGAATGTATGCATGTCATAGTGATGATACATGAATATAATAATCGATAAATATCATGTTATAAGATACATTGTAGTATGTAAATAGAAAAGGCAAAATCATCAAGGAAGATCTACCCAAACAACCTGATCTCTAGCTCCGTCATGTGCTCCAAACTCCCTGGTATAAGCACACACTAACAAGTAATGTTCAAGGTCCTAAAAAAAGAAGATCTACTTGTTTAAATCAATTCAAAAGCATCGTATGAAGGGTTATAAAAACAAATATTAGTATGTCAGCACCCATGGTGTCTTCCCAATCCATTCTGTTAAATATAAATAAACAAGTGTTTTGGTATATAGAAAATATAAATAGAACTAAATAAATGAAAATCCACCCATCCAGGTTCCAATGGGACACATGATAGCTATACCCACTTCAGTTCATATCTACAAAAATTCCCTAATAAAAAACTATATATAGAGTATATATATATAGTTATATATTTTATACACCTATATGAACTATGTATCTTCCATCACGTAATGAAGATAAAGCTGGAATACAAGTGTTTGATAGACCGAGAGTTAAATCACAAAATGTCATTCTCTAGAGGATGTGCTCAAGGTCAAACCCATTTCCCAACACCAATAGTAGTAACCATCTCTTTGTAATCAATGTAATAGATGGACTAGGATGTTACTCAATGACATTCATCACTAGAGGATGTTTTTATAGTCTATATTATGGCCCAACTCGAAGATCTCTCATGGTACCTTGGAAATAAATGGGCTTTCTGGACCGAGATATAACCCACTTACATCCACCACTATGGGAATCTATAATTTTATTGCCCCTTTTCCAACTCCAAGAGATCTCACGCTCTCTTGAAAATGATCATTTTAGCTCAAACATTATTACTTCTAATGATCTCTCATATTCCAACAGCTCTATACCCTTTGTAAGGTGTAATCATTTATAATGTAAAAGTCATGACACATAAAACTCCCATGCAACATAATGTATAAATTAATTTATACTTATGTAAGAAAGGTCATTTATAAACTAGTACAAAACTAATAACTTCTTATTTATTTAAATTTAACATTATCACAATCATGGTCATATATATATTTATGTACAAATCAACACACGATCCAAAGACCACTCATGCATTTCATTGACCAAAATCCATCCAATTTAATCCATTAAAATTAAAATAATAATTTTTATGGAATATGAAAAGTGCATCATTTAACCATACTATATTCATTTCATTAAATTAATCTATTTAAAAGTGGAAAACCATCATGTTATTCAAATATAATTTAGTACAACCAAGTTATTTCATTAAGACATAGAAATTTCACTTATAAAGATTAAAATGTCACTTATGAGGTGACATGAGAAACTAGAAAATTAATTAACTGGGAAATTACAATTATAAGGGAGGGTCTATCACTAAAGAAGTGTCATGATTTCATTTACACTTATATTCATATGTCTGAAAACTCCTTTTAATAAATTTATTGAGGGAGAATGTAACACCCGAGACTTTTATGTTATATAAACCATCAAAGGAATCTTTTTCTACACAACACTTGCTTGTCTTGCTTTGCACGCAATCACGACCTTCCTCGATAGCTTGCGTCGTACGCAATACCGAGTTTCACTAAACAACAATATGCTATTAAAACTAGCCGTTATGAATAGTAATAACCACTTTTTAAAATTTTATAAATTTTATTTTTCAAAATGGACTTCATTTTTGGACTCAGAATATCGAAATTAGCCTAGGGTGAAATTTTGGTATTTTTCTGAAAACTTTCAATTTTTGATGAATAGTGAAACCACTAAGTGGTAGGTTAAAAACTGAATTTTGCATAAAAATTAATTTTACCGCTTCTGTGAATGGAATTTCAAAAATCCGAGAGACACGGTTAATATCAAGGACTAAAATGTGGTTCAATGAGATGAAAATAATTTTTTGGTGAATAGTAACTTTTTACTATTTTTACAGCGGTTAATAGTAAATAGGGTAACTAAGGGTAAATATGATATTAATATTACCCTAACACATGTCCTAATTCTATTGTACAAGTTTAATTCGACCAAAAACAAACTTAGGAATAAAATATGACCATTTAGGCCCACTTGGATTAGATTAGGACATTTATTATTAATTTATTTAAAGAAGGGTTAAAATAGTTAAAATCAAAGATTAATAAGTAAATCATTTTTAATATAGGGTTATACATAAGATAAATTCGATTTTAAATATTAATTAGAAAGCTAAAAAGATTTCCTACATGATGGTATTTTATTTGTAATTTTTAGACATCAAATAATTTAATTTATTTATGACACAAAGATGATGCAGTAATTATCTTATTAATGAAATATTAACAAAATTGATAATATAAATACCAAAATAAATGTAATTTGAGACTTTTTATGAATTACACTAATTTTCTAGGTTACTATGATATATTAGTGTTGATTTAATCAACTTGGTTCGAACATATAATTCTGTTATGATTTTCAAAAAAATCATATATCAAATAGTGTCAAAATTGACACAAAATAGTTTTTAAATCAAATATTATATTATTAATTGTTATTTTATTCCTAAAAATCTAAGGTTCGGCCAAATGACTTAGATAAAGATATATATATTAATAATAAACAATTTGGGGTTCTTTTGGCATGTTATAGTAAGTGTATTAACCATATAGTGAAAGAAAACAAAAAGACACGGTAAAAGTTAAATTAATTAACTTAGAGTTAAATCTAATTGATAAGGTTAAAATAATACCCTAAACTTGTCTAAGTCCTATTGGTTGATAGTATTTCGACCCTTCCCCACTTTAGATTCGAAATAAGACCCTTTGGAACCATTATAAACCGATTTTGACTTTAATATAAAATAATATTTTGAGATATTCCTAAGGTGCCCCTCTCCTCCCTTATAAAAGGGCACCTCCTCCCCCTCCTCCTCACACCAATTTGAGCACTCAAGCTCGGCCAACCCCTGCCATTTTCCCTTCTCCACTTCCCTAGAATAATCCTAGAGGTCCTGGTCTTTTCCAAAGACCAATCTTAGTTCCTTAAGTGGAGGATTCAAAGAGGCGTTCCAAAGAAGAGGTAATATCCATTACCGATCTTTTCAATTTCTTTCTTCTTCAACTTCTTCTTCTTTAGTTGTTTCATGATAAAGTAATAACATCAGTATTACTTACATACTGATATGTTATTATAAATATGAAACAACCCTAATTCACCTTCTATCCATCCTACGGAAAAATGAAATCACCGCGCGTGCGTACGAACGGAATACCGTCTCCACGTCGTGGTGTAATCTATTTTCCACCATCACCTTACAAGGATAAGTATAATGGTGTAATAAGTAACTATATATGATTATTATTAAGTAATATTGATACTGAAATAATATATATATATACTCCAATACAATTCCACGATCATAGGAATGATATCATCACTCGTGCGTACGTACGGAATACCGTCTCCACGATGTGATGCGACTCGTTCTACATGATCTTCATTTCATAATGATTATATAAATGAATTGAATGAATGAATATGGTATATACTACACTAATACCATTCTGGAAATGAATTATCTATAACCTAAAGATAAGAATAAGAATTTATTCGACAAAACACGCATAAGAACAAAAAGTTATAAAGACCCGAGTAACAAGTAACAATGAAATATTACTGACAAGAAGCTAATAATATGACCATATATGATCTCATATCAATATGTATGATTCTGGAATAAGTCAATAACATTATTTAAACCATTATACAGGAGCTTCGGACACGAACAAAGAAAATCGGACCTAAGGTAAGGGAAATATCACAATCTCATTTTTATCCGAGATTGTTTATTCGTAAGTATTTACTGGGGTGTATTTTATCATCCACATCCATGTTCCCTCAATATGTAATATTGTTTCCATCCACTTACAATAGTTTAAATCCAATTTTACCCTTAGGTGAGTTTTTAGTAAAGAATATGAAAGGAATCTTTTGTCGTTTTTCCGTACGAGGTACTTTTTGACTTTTCCGACAAAAGTACGAAGAATGTTTTTTTTAACTTATACGGCATGAATGAATTTTTAAAACATTACTTCAAAGAAGATTCCTTTACAAGTTTTCAAGTTTATTTTTAATCAACTTCTTTTATTTTAAAGTTGTATGACATGTTATGAAAGGAAAAATGTTTTTGAAGAAGAAAGGATATTTTCCTCAAGAATTCAATTCAAGTGTTTTATCAAAATTATTTTACATCTAAGATAATAAAGGGTTCTGTTTCTATCCATATTTTTACATTGATTTGACTATGTTGTGATGGAATTATGTTTATGAATTCCTTTATCTTATATGAATTGATTCATGATGTCATGATGTTTCAAGAATCCCATTTTTGTTACATGTGTTATGCGATGATGTATGTTTTATGATTATGTGGCACACATAAGAAAGGATTCATTATAAGATGGGTGGGACCTATATCTCCCTCCAATGCATTGGGTAATGATTTTATATCTCATGAGATAGACATGGCTGGAACGGAAGGTTATTTCGGTTCAGTGATACAGGACTGAAACGAGGAGTGAACTCGGTTCAGAAAGGGACTTTGTCCACTAAGATAGTCTTGGCAATGAGTCATTACTAACAAGAAATGATTTTCCATGATTATGTGTGCATGCCACAAAGTTTCAAGTTTTATGTTATGATTATGGGGATCTCATTTTCACTTCTATGATTTATTCCATGTTAAGATATTATGATCTCTTTTGCAGGTTTTGATTTTCATAAAGATATGACATGATTTTTATTTCCTTTATTTTCCCTTGCTGAGCATTTGAGCTCACCCTTTTATGTTTTCTTTTCCCCAGGTCAGGAAGATGGATATTAAGTAGAATATGCTAAAAGGGACCCTAGATATGATGAAATAAATGGGAGACACTGTAGAAGATTTATGAACCAGTTGTTTATGTTTCCCAGTTTCTAAAGACACTATACCTATACGGTCCTTTGTGGTTTTGTCATATGTTGTAATAAGTGTGCTTCAATTTCGAAGTATTAACAATGTATGTAAAGTATGGGTCGTTATAGTTGGTATCAGAGGAAAGGTATAGTCAACCTTTGGAAACTAGGATGTGAAAGCCTTAGTAAGAACCCTAAGGATAAGTCTAAGCATAGAACACAATCTTAGTGTTTTAGAAATGGCCATGAATAACCTAGGATAAGACCATAAGCATGAAAATTTTATTCTTGAATTATGTGGTTTCCTATTATAATTAGTGTTTCTCACACTATTCTTCTTGGTTTTAGTCAATGGCTGGAACCCGAAGGAACCGTGTTAATGCGGAATGCGATGGGCAATGCAATGATTGTCCCCCTGAGCAACCAAACGATATGGGAGCTGGAATGCAAAATCGTGTAGCCTTGCTCACACAACTTTCTCAAGCTATGAATCATGCAGGATTTCCAAATGAACAAAGGAGGGAGCAACATTCTGTTGAATCCTTCATGAGGCAGCGTCCACCATCTTTCAGCGGGTCTACTGATCCATTAGTTGCTGAACAATGGATTAGTACTACTGAAAAGATATTTTCAGTTCTTCAATGTTCTGAGCATGATAAAGTCATCCTAGCAGTGTACCGTTTGGAAGGAGATGCGGATCAATGGTGGAATCTTGTTAAGAATACGAGGCAAAGGGATGAAATTGAGTCTATGGAATGGGACGAGTTCAAGAACTTATTTTTCAATAAGTACTTCCCTCGTATTCTCCGAAAAAAAATGGAGAAAGAGTTCCTTGAACTGAAGCAAAGGGATGATGAATCTGTTAGTACCTATGAAGCAAATTTTACAAGACTTGCAAGGTACGCTTCTGGTATTATTATCCAACCTGAGAGTAAGATCGATCGATTCTTTAGTGGCTTAAAACCAAGTCTTCGAAGGGCGTTAGCCATAAGGGACTTCAATAGCTACGAGGAAATCGTTCGATGTGCTCTCAAAGTCGAGATGGAGATTGGAGTAACCCATCAGTCACATGGGTTTGATAAGAAGAGGAAGATGGATTTCAAAGAAAAATCTAAAGAGCACACGGAAAAGAAGATGAACTTTCCCTTATGCTCAAAGTGTGGAAAGAAACATGGAGGGAGTTGTCTTAAAGGGACAAGTAAATGTTTTAAATGTGGAAAGGAAGGTCATCGGGCATTTGAATGCCGTGATAATGGGAAGAAGATGTCTAATGATGCAAACAAAGGAAGGGATACACAGAATGAACCTACTACACTTCAAGGTTTCAAGTGCAAGGAGATGGGGCATTATGCCAATCAATGCCCAAATCCAAGGGTTGATGATGATGGTCGACGTCAACAAACTCTTAAGGCTAAAGAAAAAGGAAAGTCACATGCAATTTCTATCAGCGATGTGGAGTACGATAACGATGTGGTGAAAGGTACACTTACCATCCACTCTAAAGTAGCAAATGTTTTATTTGATTCTGGATCCACCCACTCTTTTATTTCTGAAGACTTTTCTAAGGGTATCACCGTATTACCTCAACAATTAGATGTTGAGTTAGCCGTGACAACACCTAATGGCACATCAATCGCATCAAAAGTTTATAATTCTTCTCCAATCGAAGTTTGTGGGAAAGTGCTTCCTGCAAATCTTGTGATCCTTCCTTTAGTGGAATTTGATGTGATTCTTGGCATGGATTGGCTTTCTCTACATGGAGCTCATATCAATTGCCAAAGAAGGGAAGTCACATTTCATATTCCAGATCAACCTATGATCGTCTATCAATGCAAGGATGAACATAACCTTCCAGTGGAAATTTCTTCCATCTTATGGGTATTGATTCCACTAAATGAAGGTTATTTATCTCAAATGGTTGGTGAGAAACTCACGATTAAGAATATGCCCATTGTACGGGAGTTTGATGATGTCTTTCCGGAGGAATTGCCGGGTCTTCCACCAAATCGTGAAGTTGAGTTTTCAATAGAACTTGTACCGGGTGCTTTGCCTATTTCAAAGACACCTTATAGAATGGCCCCAATTGAGTTGCAGGAATTGAAGAAGCAACTCCAAGAGAATCTTGATAAGGGATTCATACGCCCTAGTGCGTCACCTTGGGGAGCACCTGTTCTATTTGTTAAGAAGAAAGATGGATCAATGAGACTTTGCATTGATTATCGAGAACTTAACAAGATCACTATCAAGAACAAATATCCTCTCCCACGCATTGATGACTTATTTGACCAACTACGCGGAGCTCAATACTTTTCCTAGATTGATCTTCGTTCAGGGTATCATCAATTAAGGGTCAAAAGGGAGGATATACCAAAGACGGCTTTCCGTACAAGGTATGGACACTATGAATTTATAGTGATGCCATTTGGTCTTACTAATGCCCCTGCTATCTTCATGGATCTAATGAATAGAGTCTTTAGAGACTATCTTGATCAATTTGTGGTAGTCTTTATAGACGATATTCTTGTCTATTCAAAGAGCAAGGAAGAGCATGAAGATCACTTGAGAATTATATTGAAGACCCTGAGAAAGGAGAAGCTTTATGCCAAATTTACCAAGTGTGAATTTTGGCTTCAAAAAGTTGCATTTTTGGGTCATATAATCTCAAAAGAGGGGATATCTGTGGATCCAGCAAAAACAGAGGTTATCGAAAGATGGTCAAGACCAACAACAGTAACTGAGATCTGAAGTTTTCTTGGTTTGGCTGGATATTATCGACGTTTTGTAAAAGATTTTTCACGATTATCTAATCCACTCACCAAGTTGACTCGGAAAGGAGTTAAGTTTGTCTGGATAGAGGAATGTGAAGATAATTTCAAGGAGTTGAAAAGAAGGTTATCCAGTGCACCTGTGCTCACACTGCCTTGTAGTGGAGAAAGGTTTGTGATCTACAGTGATGCATCCAAGAAGGGATTGGGGTGTGTTCTTATGCAAAATGATATGGTGATAGCTTATGCCTCACGACAGTTGAAAATCCATGAGCAAAATTACCCAACACATGATTTGGAGTTGGCTGCGGTAATCTTTGCATTAAGGATTTGGAGGCATTACCTTTATGGTGAAAGGTGTGATATTTATACTGATCATAAAAGTTTAAAGTATATTTTCACACAAAAGGAGTTGAATATGCGTCAAAGAAGATGGTTGGAGCTGATTAAGGATTATGACTGCTCAATCCATTACCACCCTGGGAAAGCAAACAAGGTGGCAGATGCATTAAGTCGACAAGACCATGCTAGTTTATCCATGATGAGGATCACAAAAGATCCAATATTTATGGATTTACAAAGGATGGATCTTGGAATTATAATGGAAAGGGAAAAATCTTATCTTTCTCAAATGAATGTTCAACCATCTATACATGTGAAGATTAAAGAGGCACAGAAAGAAGATGTCGAGTTACAAAAGAAGGTGAGAAATGTTCCTGAATTCAACCTTGATTGTGATGGGATAATAAAGTTCAGGAATCGGGTTTGCGTTCCTCCCATCCCCGAATTAAAGAAGGAGCTGCTGGATGAGGCTCATAGTTCTTCATTCTCTATTCATCCTGGAAGCACGAAGATGTATAGGGAACTGAAAGAGTACTTCTGGTGGGATGGCATGAAAAGAGATGTTGCTGAATATGTCTCTCGATGCTTGGTTTGTCAACAAGTTAAAGCTGAGAGACAGAAGTCTAAGGGGATGTTACAACCATTACCCATACCCGAATGGAAATGGGAAAACATCACTATGGACTTTGTCACAGGACTTCCTAAAACATCCAAAGGCAATAATGCTATCTGGGTCATAGTTGATCGTCTTACAAAGTCTGCACACTTCATTGCTATTAGAGAGGATTTCTCTCTAGATCAGCTTGCCAGGATATATGTAAAGGAAGTGGTAAGATTGCATGGAGTACCACTTTCTATTATATCTGATCGAGATCCGAGATTTACCTCGAAGTTCTGGCGAAGTCTTCAGCATACTCTGGATACAGAGTTGAGTTTCAGCACTGCTTATCATCCCCAGACAGACGGTCAGTCTGAGAGAACAATTCAAACCCTAGAAGATATGTTGAGAGCTTGCTCTATGGATTTCAAAGGAGGTTGGGATCAACACCTACCTTTGGTGGAATTTTCTTATAATAATAGCTTTCACTCCAGTATTCAGATGGCTCCTTATGAAGCTCTCTATGGAAAGAAATGCAGGACTCCAACTTGCTGGGATGAAGTTGGGGAAAGAAAGCTATTAGGACCTGATCTCGTTGATGAAATGGCAGAAAAGGTCAGATCTATTCAACAACACATAAGAGCAGCTCAGAGTCGACAGAAAAGTTATGCCGACAACCGAAGAAAAGACCTAGAGTTTGAAGTGGGTGATAAAGTGTTCTTACGAATATCTCCCTGGAAGAGGGTTATGAGATTTGGAAAGAAGGGGAAGTTGAGCCCTAGATATATCGGTCCTTTCGAAATACTGGATCGTGTTGGGAAGGTAGCTTACCGATTGGAGCTTCCACCGAATCTCTCTCAAGTTCACGATGTGTTCCATGTATCTCTCCTGAGAAAGTACATACCAGATCCTTCACGTGTACTCAGCTCAGAAGTTGTACCGCTGGAGCAAGATCTTTCTTATGAAGAACAGCCGATAGAGATTCTGGATCGTAGCGAAAAAGTCCTACGAAACAAGACCACTCGCTTGGTGAAAGTTTTATGGAGGAACCACCAACTTGAAGAAGCTACATGGGAGCTTGAGGATATGATGAGGGAGAAGTATCCTCATTTGTTTGTTACAAAGTGACGAATTTCGAGGGCGAAATTCTTTTTAAGGGGGGTAGAATGTAACACCCGAGACTTGTATGTTATATAAACCATCAAAGGAATCTTTTTCTACACAACACTTGCTTGTCTGGCTTTGCACGCAATCACGACCTTCCTCGATAGCTTGCGTCGTACGCAATACCGAGTTTCACTAAACAACAATATGTTATTAAAACTAGCCGTTATGAATAGTAATAACCACTTTTTAAAATTTTATAAATTTTATTTTTCAAAATGGACTTCATTTTTGGACTCAGAATATCGAAATTAGCCTAGGGTGAAATTTTGGTATTTTTCTGAAAACTTTCAATTTTTGATGAATAGTGAAACCACTAAGTGGTAGGTTAAAAACTGAATTTTGCATAAAAATTAATTTTACCGCTTCTGTGAATGGAATTTCAAAAATCCGAGAGACACGGTTAATATCAAGGACTAAAATGTGGTTCAATGAGATGAAAATAATTTTTTGGTGAATAGTAACTTTTTACTATTTTTACCGCGGTTAATAGTAAATAGGGTAACTAAGGGTAAATATGATATTAATATTACCCTAACACATGTCCTAATTCTATTGTACAAGTGTAATTCGACCAAAAACAAACTTAGGAATAAAATATGACCATTTAGGCCCACTTGGATTAGATTAGGACATTTATTATTAATTTATTTAAAGAAGGGTTAAAATAGTTAAAATCAAAGTTTAATAAGTAAATCATTTTTAATATAGGGTTATACATAAGATAAATTCGATTTTAAATATTAATTAGAAAGCTAAAGAGATTTCCTACATGATGGTATTTTATTTGTAATTTTTAGACATCAAATAATTTAATTTATTTATGACACAAAGATGATGCAGTAATTATCTTATTAATGAAATATTAACAAAATTGATAATATAAATACCAAAATAAATGTAATTTGAGACTTTTTATGAATTACACTAATTTTCTAGGTTACTATGATATATTATTGTTGATTTAATCAACTTGGTTCGAACATATAATTCTGTTATGATTTTCAAAAAAATCATATATCAAATAGTGTCAAAATTGACACAAAATAGTTTTTAAATCAAATATTATATTATTAATTGTTATTTTATTCCTAAAAATCTAAGGTTCGGCCAAATGACTTAGATAAAGATATATATATTAATAATAAACAATTTGGGGTTCTTTTGGCATGTTATAGTAAGTGTATTAACCATATAGTGAAAGAAAACAAAAAGACACGGTAAAAGTTAAATTAATTATCTTAGAGTTAAATCTAATTGATAAGGTTAAAATAATACCCTAAACTTGTCTAAGTCCTATTGGTTGATAGTATTTCGACCCTTCCCCACTTTAGATTCGAAATAAGACCCTTTGGAACCATTATAAACCGATTTTGACTTTAATATAAAATAATATTTTCAGATATTCCTAAGGTGCCCCTCTCCTCCCTTATAAAAGGGCACCTCCTCCCCCTCCTCCTCACACCAATTTGAGCACTCAAGCTCGGCCAACCCCTTCCATTTTCCCTTCTCCACTTCCCTAGAATAATCCTAGAGGTCCTGGTCTTTTCCAAAGACCAATCTTAGTTTCTTAAGTGGAGGATTCAAAGAGGCGTTCCAAAGAAGAGGTAATATCCATTACCGATCTTTTCAATTTCTTTCTTCTTCAACTTCTTCTTCTTTAGTTGTTTCATGATAAAGTAATAACATCAGTATTACTTACATACTGATATGTTATTATAAATATGAAACAACCCTAATTCACCTTCTATCCATCCTACGGAAAAATGAAATCACCGCGCGTGCGTACGAACGGAATACCGTCTCCACGTCATGGTGTAATCTATTTTCCACCATCACCTTACAAGGATGGGTATAATGGTGTAATCAGTAACTATATATGATTATTATTAAGTAATATTGATACTGAAATAATATATATATATACTCCAATACAATTCCACGATCATAGGAACGATATCATCACTCGTGCGTACGTACGGAATACCGTCTCCACGATGTGATGCGACTCGTTCTACATGATCTTCATTTCATAATGATTATATAAATGAATTGAATTAATGAATATGGTATATACTACACTAATACCATTCTGGAAATGAATTATCTATAACCTAAAGATAAGAATAAGAATTTATTCGACAAAACACGCATAAGAACAAAAAGTTATAAAGACCCGAGTAACAAGTAACAATGAAATATTACTAACAAGAAGCTAATAATATGACCATATATGATCTCATATCAATATGTATGATTCTGGAATAAGTCAATAACATTATTTAAACCATTATACAGGAGCTTCGGACACGAACAAATCAAATCGGACCTAAGGTAAGGGAAATATCACAATCTCATTTTTATCCGAGATTGTTTATTCGTAAGTATTTACTGGGGTGTATTTTATCATCCACATCCATGTTCCCTCAATATGTAATATTGTTTCCATCCACTTACAATAGTTTAAATCCAATTTTACCCTTAGGTGAGTTTTTAGTAAAGAATATGAAAGGAATCTTTTGTCGTTTTTCCGTACGAGGTACTTTTTGACTTTTCCGACAAAAGTACGAAGAATGTTTTTTTTAACTTATACGGCATGAATGAATTTTTAAAACATTACTTCAAAGAAGATTCCTTTACAAGTTTTCAAGTTTATTTTTAATCAACTTCTTTTATTTTAAAGTTGTATGACATGTTATGAAAGGAAAAATGTTTTTGAAGAAGAAAGGATATTTTCCTCAAGAATTCAATTCAAGTGTTTTATCAAAATTATTTTACATCTAAGATAATAAAGGGTTCTGTTTCTATCCATATTTTTACATTGATTTGACTATGTTGTGATGGAATTATGTTTATGAATTCCTTTATCTTATATGAATTGATTCATGATGTCATGATGTTTCAAGAATCCCATTTTTGTTACATGTGTTATGCGATGATGTATGTTTTATGATTATGTGGCACACATAAGAAAGGATTCATTATAAGATGGGTGGGACCTATATCTCCCTCCAATGCATTGGGTAATGATTTTATATCTCATGAGATAGACATGGCTGGAACGGAAGGTTATTTCGGTTCAGTGATACAGGACTGAAACGAGGAGTGAACTCGGTTCAGAAAGGGACTTTGTCCACTATGATAGTCTTGGCAATGAGTCATGACTAACAAGAAATGATTTTCCATGATTATGTGTGCATGCCACAAAGTTTCAAGTTTTATGTTATGATTATGGGGATCTCATTTTCACTTCTATGATTCATTCCATGTTAAGATATTATGATCTCTTTTGCAGGTTTTGATTTTCATAAAGATATGACATGATTTTTATTTCCTTTATTTTCCCTTGCTGAGCATTTGAGCTCACCCTTTTATGTTTTCTTTTCCCCAGGTCAGGAAGATGGATATTAAGTAGAATATGCTAAAAGGGACCCTAGATATGATGAAATAAATGGGAGACACTGTAGAAGATTTATGAACCAGTTGTTTATGTTTCCCAGTTTCTAAAGACACTATACCTATACGGTCCTTTGTGGTTTTGTCATATGTTGTAATAAGTGTGCTTCAATTTCGAAGTATTAACAATGTATGTAAAGTATGGGTCATTATAGAGAAGTCCCATACATTACATATATTAATATATAAAATTAAATAATATAAAAAACATTAAAAAACTACACATTCTACAAATTACTAGACATTAATTTTTAGCTAATAAGACAGTGCACCTCCATCAAGTGATTTTATTTTAAATCCAGATGTTATTCTTTAATCAAATATTTTTTTCAAATTTATAGATCTATTCTAATGAATGTTTTAATTCATCAAAATAATCAATTACTATTAAACTTTTGTGACTCTAATTAAATTTCCATTGAAGGTGCCAATTTTGACCTATTAAATCATTGTTAAATTTAAAGGGAAATGGAGAGGGAGACTACCTCAAAATAAGTCCATGTCTAATACTTCGGCATGAACATTTTCATTGGATACCATTCAAAGTTTCGTCTACCTACCTACGGGCATATGAAAATTCTCACATATATATATATATATGGACCCATATGCCCATTTGAAATACTCACATGGCCATGAATATGTGCAAGGGGATCCATATGAACATGATCATGTATTCTCATGTCGATTAACACTGTCACATATATACATTTTTCATATTTTACATAAGCACTCGTAGTCCCATATATATATATATATATGTATTCAATTCTATGGTGAATATACATTTTCATAGTGGAATTAAATAATAATATGAACTCCTATGAATACACAATAAGTAACCATTAAATATAGTGACCCGAAACAACATTGGAAGGTCCAACAAACTAAAATAAAAAAACTATGAAATCAGAAACTATGAAAACAACACATAGAAATTCATGAAAAATAATGAATGGAGGAAACCCTTCCTAAAAATTGATAATGGTAGATCGAGAAGATATGAACAACATCACATTAATTAGAGGTTTACAGTATACGAGTAATGGAATGTTGATATTTTCTTTGGATTCCCTAACATTATAGAAGAAACCAAAACCAAGACTACGCATAACCCTATCGCATGGCTGAGTACTAATGGGTGAGGGAGAGAGAAAAAAAGATCGACCAATGGATGGTAAAGAATCTATGGGTATTACCTCGAAGGATCAGATGAGAAATTGAGAAGATATCATATGTATGTCAATAAAAAAATGAGGAACTAGAGGAGGGGAGTCATGCATAGAGAGGGAGTGGTGGACTGGTGGATGTGTCTGTTGAACTAGGAGGGGATATGTAGGGTAAATTTCAGACTTTATTTTAATTTTATTAATTTTTAATTAATTAATTTCCTAAAAAACAACTATAGAGTTTTCTTCACATGGTTAGACAATCCTAATTTGTGGAACCCCTACTTATGAACCCTCCACACATGGTTTCTCCCACACAGTTAGAAAAACAAGGTGTAAATGTTGCGGTGAATAGTTTGAGGGTACTGCCTATGTGGAACTACCCATTCTCTTATCCAGCATAGTGTTGTTAATCTATGTACAACCCATTCGAGTGTTTCTGAATCCTTTTTTTAGTCGCATGATTTTCTGATGAGGGTCACATGGTTTTAGAAAAACCATGTGCCCTATATTGAGCACCCAACCATTATACTTTTGGGAACTTGTTCTCCTGAAATTCAGCCAGACCTCTGATCAACATGACAAGCCTTCACCCATATCCAAAATAACACGTTGAAGTGGTCCATCTCATAGAATCAAATTTTTATGCTCAGTTTTTTAAAATAGTCCATCCAGTAAACAAAAAATTTAAATACATTTGGATTTAAAACTTTCCAAAAAAATGCTCAATAGACAATAATCCATCCATCACTTCTATGTTGTGTTTTGGAAATTTTCTAAATTCAAATTCTTAATCATATGGAATCTTTGTCCAACATTTTTTTTGAATGTGTTATTTTTGAGGAAATATCTATATTTTCATTCACATCAATTATTTCTTTTTGTTTCGTACATTACTATAATAAAAGGGGATAACATTAGTGATTTAAATTTAAAATAATAATATAATTATCATAAATTGATATAAAATAATTTAACTGCAACTTTTCCTATTTTTTTATACTATGTCAATTGTCTACAATTATTTTACTTCAAAAAATATCATTCATAGTTCCTCTTATATAAATCTTATTTCTACCTATTTTGAATTAAATTTTTTATTATCATTATTAATTACTTAATATATTAAAATAATATTTGATTCAGTACTTGATTTGTGTATATAAAAACCATATGATCAACTAAAAAATATTCCCTCTTATATTCGAACTAGGTGTATAGGAAGGCCTCTATGTTATGAACTATGTGATAATATACATGATATGAAATACAACATTTTCCAAGTTATTACCCCAATATACATCTATTCCGTATACTAAATGTAACAGCCCAAGATTTTATGAAAAATATTCTTTTTTATTTTACTAATGTCTTGTGTTATACGCTACACCAAAAGGAGCTTGCACAACACGCATCCTTGACTTGCCTTGCATTACACGCAATCGCAACCTTCCTCGATAGCGTGTGTGGTACGTAATCCTGAGTTTCACGAAACAATGATATGCTATTAAAATATTATTAAAACTAGCCGTTATGAATAGTAATAACCACTTTTTAAAATTCTGTAAATCTTATATTTCAAAATGAACTTCATTTTTGGATTCGGAGTATCGAATTTAGCCTAAGGTGAAATTTTGGTACATTTCGGATAACTTTCATATTCTGATGAATAGTGAAAATTACTAAATTATAATTAAAAAACAACTTTTTTTTAATCGAAATAATTAATAGTGATAAATTATTAATTTGAGTAGTTTTAAAGTATATTTAGAATATATTTTTACAATTTAATACAATGTTGGTCATTGGATGTAATTTCACATTTAAACTAGACATAAACAAGTGTCAATCTTTTGATAGATATTGTTTCTTAAAAACACGCTATTTGTTTTAACAGCGGGATTTAATTATAAAATTAATTAATGCAACTTTTATGTTATGAATTTGGTAAAATAGACTTCATTTTTGAATTCGGAATATGAAATATAGATTGGGATGAAATTTTGGCATTGTTCTGAAAAACATCAATTTTTGATGAATAGTGAAACTACTAAGTGGTAGGTTAAAAACTGAATTTTGCATAAAACTTAATTTTACCGCTTCTGTGAATGGAATTTCGAAAATCCGAGACACACGGTTAATATCAAGGACTAAAATGTGATTCAATGAGATGAAAATAATTTTTTGGTGAATAGTAACTTTTTACTTTTTTTACCACGGTAAATAGTAAATAGGGTAACTAAGGGTAAATATGATATTAATATTACCCTAACACATGTCCTAATTCTATTGGACAAATGTAATTCGACCAAAAACAAACTTAGGAATAAAATATGACCATTTAGGCCCACTTGGATTAGATTAGGACATTTATTATTAATTTATTTAAAGAAAGGTTAAAATAGTTAAAATCAAAGTTTAATAAGTAAAACATTTTTAATATGGGGTTATACATAAGATAAATTCGATTGTAAATATTACTTAGAAAGATAAAAAGATTTCCTACATAATGGTATTTTATTTGTAATTTTTAGACATTAAATAATTTAATTTATTTATGACACAATGATGATGCAGTAATTATCTTATTAATGAAATATTGACATAATTGATGTTATAAACACCAAAATAAATGTAATTTGAGACTTTTTATGAATTCCACTAATTTTCTAGGTTACTATGATATATGAATGTTGATTTAATGAACTTGGTTCGAACATATAATTCTGTTATGACTTTCACAAAAATCATATATCAAATAGTGTCAAAATTGACACAAAATAGTTTTTAAATCAAATATTATATTATTAATTGTTATTTTATTCCTAAAAATCTAAGGTTCGGCCAAATGACTTAGATAAGGATATATATATTAATAATAAACAATTTGGGGTTCTTTTGGCATGTTATAGTAAGTTTATTAACCATATAGTGAAAGAAAACAAAAAGACACGGTAAAAGTTAAATTTTTTAACTTAGAGTTAAATCTAATTGATAAGGTTTAAAATAAAATCCAAACATGTCTAAATTTGATTGGTTGATGAGATTACAACCCTATATCATCTAATCTTCGAATATGAGTCATTTTTGGAGGTTTTTAAGTGGGGTTAGATTTATTATAAATTAATATTTTTAAGAATTCCTAAGGTGCCCCTCTCCTCCCCTATAAAAGGACACCTCCTCCCCCTCCTCCTCACACCAATTTGAGCACTCAATCTCGGCCAACCCCTGCCAAAATATCTTCTCCACTTCCCTAGAAACATCCTAGAGGTTCTGGTCTTCCTCAAAGACCAATTTTAGTGCCCTAAGAGGAGGTCTCAAAGAGGCACTTCAAAGAAGAGGTAATTACCGTTACCAATTCTTTCATCTTTATTTCTTCTTCCACTTCTTCTTCTTAGGTTGTTTCATTATGAAGTAATAAAATCAGTATCACTCATATACTGATATGTCATTATAAGTATCAAACAACCCTATTTCACCATCTATCCATCCTACGGAAAAAGAAATCACCGCGCGTGCGTACGTACGGAATACCGTCTCCACGCCGTGGTGTAATCTATTTTCCACCACCACCTTACATGGATGGGTATAATGGTGTAAAGAATAACTATACATAGTTATTACAACATCATATTGATTCTGATTTATTGTATAATCCACTCCAATTCAATTCAATATTTATAGAAATGATATCATCGCTCGTGCGTACGTACGGAATACCGTCTCCACGACGCGATGAGATTCATTCTCCATGTTAACCATTTAAGAATGATTATAATGTATATATAAGAAATAATAATGAAATATATGACATTATAAAGCTACTGGATTTATGTATATATATACATATGTATGTCATCTACTTACTTCCATTTCAAGACAATAAGGAAAGGAAAACAGCATTCATGCGTACGTACGGACTACCGTCTCCATGAACGGTGTTTTTCATTTTATTTATCTACCTATTATATATATATATATACTGAATATATATGATATATAAATCATATTTTATATTCTGGAAGTAAGTAAATCATGATATAAGTAATAATGATGTCAAGAACAACAAGTCAAAACACCTACGATAAATGAAACGATTTTACCCAAAACGCTTCTTTAACATGGAATTTACAAAAGAACGGGTAATATAATGTCATACGTGAACCATATATGATATCATAACAATGAATATGATTCTGTAATAAGTCAGTAACATGATTTAAATCATTATACAGGAGGTTCGGACACTTACAAAGCAAGTCGGACCTAAGGTAAGGGAAAATATCACAATCTCACTTTTATCCGAGATTGTTTTTACTTTGGTAATTACTGGGGTGTATTTTATCATCCAAATCCATGTTCCCTCGATATGTAATATTATTTCCTTCCTTCTACAATAGTTTATATCCAATTTTACCCTTCGGTAAGTTTTTTGTAAAAGATATGAAAGGAATCTTTTGTCGTTTTTCGTACGAGGAACTTTTTTTTCTTTTCCGACCAAAGTACGAAGAATGTTTTTTTTAACTTATACGGCATGAATGGATTTTTAAAACATTATTTCCAAGATGATTCCTTTACAAGTTTTCAAGTTTATTTTTAATAAAATTCTTTTATTTTAAAGTTATATGACATGTTATGAAAGGAAAAATGTTTTTGAAAAAGAAAGGATATTTTCCTCAAGAATGAAGTTCAAGTGTTTTATCAAAATTATTTTCCATCTAAGATAATAAAGGGTTCTGTTTTTATCCCTATTATTACATTGATTTGATCATGTTGTGATGGAATTATTTTTATGAATTCCATTATCTTATATGAATTGATTTATGATGTCATGATGTTTCAAGAATCCCATTATTGTTACATGTTGTATGCGATGATGTATGTTTTATGATTATGTGGCACACATAAGAAAGGATTCATTATAAGATGGGTGGGACCTATATCTCCCTCCAATGCATTGGGTAAAGATTTTATATCTCATGAGATAGACATGGCTGGAACAGAAGGTTATTTCGGTTCAGTGATACAGGACTGAAACGAGGAGTGAACTCGGTTCAGAAAGGGACTTTGTCCACTAAGATAGTCTTGGCAATGAGTCATGACTAACAAGAAATGATTTCCATGATTATGTGTGCATACCACAAAGTTTCAAGTTTTATGTTATGATTATGGGGATCTCATTTTCACTTCTATGATTTATCCCATGTTATGATATTATGAGCTCTTTTGCAGGTTAAGATTTCCAAAAAGCTATGTTCTTTTGTATATGATGTGATTGATATTTCTTTTGTTTACCCTTACTGAGCATTTGAGCTCACCCTTTTATGTTTTCTTTTCCCCAGGATATAAAGAAAGGTTTATAGGTAAAAAAAAGGGAAGATCTTTATGGGAGATATTGAAGATCTTTCACCACAATTAGAAGACTACGTTCCGAGTTTCCAAAGACACTAAACTATTACGATCCTTGTGTGTGTGTTTTTGTTATGTACTAAGTATTCCGCAAAAGTAATGTAATGTCCATGTACGATAAGCTTCGGGTCTCTACAGTTGGTATCAGAGGAAAGGTTTAGTCAACCTTTGGAAACTAGGATGTGAAAACGTTAGTGAGATCCCTAGAGATATTTCTAAGGTATGTCTAGGGATGTCCCTAGGGATAAGTATACGTATAGGTTATAGTAATAGAATTACGCTAACGATCATAGAATTAAACTTAAGATGTTGGATATTGAAGGTACTCCCCCTTTATTATGTTGTTTTCCCTATCATGATTTTTTCCTCTCACACTATTCTTTTGGGTTTTAGACGATGGCTGGAACCCGAAGGAACCGTGTTGATCAATGCAATGGACAATGCAATGATTGCCCTCCTGAACAAACAAATGTTATGGGAGATGGAGTGCAAAATCTTATTGCTATACTTACACAAGCTATGAATCATTCTGGACTTCCAAATGAGCAGAGAAGGGAACAATATTCTATTGAGTCCTTCATGAGGCAACGTCCACCTTCTTTCAGTGGGTCTTCTGATCCACTTGTGGCTGAACAATGGATCAGTACTACTGAAAAGATATTTTCAGTTCTTCAATGTTCTGATCATGATAAAGTCATCTTAGCAGTATATCGTTTGGAAGGTGAAGCTGATCAATGGTGGAATCTTATCAAGAATACGAGGCCAAGAGATGAAATTGAGTCCATGGAATGGGACGAGTTCAAGAACTTGTTTTTCAGTAAGTACTTCCCTCGTATTCTTCGAACAAAGATGGAGAAAGAGTTTCTTGAACTGAAGCAAAGGGACGATGAATCTGTTGGTACCTATGAAGCAAATTTTACAAGACTTGCAAGGTATGCTTCTGGAATTATCATCCAACCTGAAAGTAAAGTTGATCGATTTTTCAGTGGCTTAAAACCAAGTCTTCGAAGGGCATTAGCTATAAGAGACTTCAGTAGCTATGAAGAAATTGTGCGTTGTGCTATCAAGGTAGAAATGGAAGTTGGTGTTACATATCCATCTCATGGTTTTGACAAGAAACGAAAGATGGAGTTCAAGGAGAAATCTCAGAATAATGGTGAAAAGAAGATGAATGTTTCCTTATGCACAAAGTGTGGAAAGAAGCATGGTGGAGATTGTCTTAAAGGGACTAGAAAATGTTTTAAGTGTGGAAAAGAAGGTCATCGAGCAGCTGAGTGTCGAAGTAATGGAAAAAGGGTTTCTAATGATGTGAATAAAGCAAACACTGCAGAGAACGCACCGCCAACACTTCAATGCTTCAAATGCAAGGAAATGGGGCATTATGCTAATAATTGCCCTAATCCAAGGGTTAGTGATGATCAACATGAGCAACCACTGAAGGCAAAGGACAAAGGGAAATCACATGCGATCACTATTGGCAATGTTGAATATGACAACGATGTGGTGGAATGATTAAGTGTTTATGTAATGGGATAATGTTGTATCATTGAGTATTGCAATATTTATTGATGTGGTATTCAAAGTGATTGAGATATTTTTTGGAAATAAGATGATATGCGCATAATGAAGACGAGAAAATGAAATGTTTAATAGTATTCATGAGCTCATGATTGATATGAGGACTAAGTGATATCATGGTTTGAGTATATAGAATTTTGAGGATTTTGGTATGTGGAAAGTGTTAACTTTTAACTGCACTCATGTTTTCACTAAGGTATTCAAGAGAATACACGATTAAGGACTTTGAATGTTTGGAATGTGACCAACAAGACATATCTTATGATATGTGGGGATTAACGACAGTATTAAATCTCTGGTAATCGATGTCACTATATTATGAGAGTGGACTGCAGTATTATGTATAAGTCTAAAGATTAGACTGGATTATGTTAGACATAAGTTAGTATTGTTTAAGGATAGAAGATTTTCGATATTATTGATGGGATGTTATAGTAACGTAGTTTTAGAAAAAGGACAACCTGCAGGACGGGCGACAGCCCATCGCTTCGGACAAGGCTGTAGGAATCGAACCCACAACCGAAGTGCGACTGGCCTTTATCGCCTACCACTGGCCTACAGGAAGTCCCTGTTTAGTAGAAACTAGTTTTATTATATTAAGCAGTATGATATATGAAGTATAAGTCCATTTTAGAAACTATATGTGATTAATCTCACTATAGATCGACTTATGTATATAATTTTTACTAACCTTTTGTTTGAGACAGATGGAATGACTCGTCATTCTATCACATGATCTGTTAACACTTCACGAATAACAAATTCAACTTCATTTATTTAAGAGATGAAGTAGAAATTCTTCAAGGCACGAACAAAAGTGAGATTGTACCAAAATAAAGTAAGTATTTATTCTAAGCAAATTTTCAACTTTAGGGAAATGATCTTGAAAACCAAAAAATGTTGTTCTAGTGATCTTATACCTGATGAATCAGATGGTACCTTATATCATCACAAATCTATGGATTTGTGATTACTGGCTTTTCCATAGCCATGTTCTCTACCACTCTCCATCAGAACATGATGGTTAGATTTCTCTTCCATATCCATATTTTCACCTATGTGGAAACCCAGTGATTAGTTTATTTGGTTAATCGTTACATTTCATACTTTAGTTTTTTTAAGCCAAGTTTTGGTATTCCCTTTTACGATGTGGGTTTCTATTAAAGAAACTTTCGAATAGTAAACCATTTATAACCCCGACGAATTTCGAGGGAGAAATTCATTTTAAGGGGGGTAGAATGTAACAGCCCAAGATTTTATGAAAAATATTCTTTTTTATTTTACTAATGTCTTGTGTTATACGCTACACCAAAAGGAGCTTGCACAACACGCATCCTTGACTTGCCTTGCATTACACGCAATCGCAACCTTCCTCGATAGCGTGTGTGGTACGTAATCCTGAGTTTCACGAAACAATGATATGCTATTAAAATATTATTAAAACTAGCCGTTATGAATAGTAATAACCACTTTTTAAAATTCTGTAAATCTTATATTTCAAAATGAACTTCATTTTTGGATTCGGAGTATCGAATTTAGCCTAAGGTGAAATTTTGGTACATTTCGGATAACTTTCATATTCTGATGAATAGTGAAAATTACTAAATTATAATTAAAAAACAACTTTTTTTTAATCGAAATAATTAATAGTGATAAATTATTAATTTGAGTAGTTTTAAAGTATATTTAGAATATATTTTTACAATTTAATACAATGTTGGTCATTGGATGTAATTTCACATTTAAACTAGACATAAACAAGTGTCAATCTTTTGATAGATATTGTTTCTTAAAAACACGCTATTTGTTTTAACAGCGGGATTTAATTATAAAATTAATTAATGCAACTTTTATGTTATGAATTTGGTAAAATAGACTTCATTTTTGAATTCGGAATATGAAATATAGCTTGGGATGAAATTTTGGCATTGTTCTGAAAAACATCAATTTTTGATGAATAGTGAAACTACTAAGTGGTAGGTTAAAAACTGAATTTTGCATAAAACTTAATTTTACCGCTTCTGTGAATGGAATTTCGAAAATCCGAGAGACACGGTTAATATCAAGGACTAAAATGTGATTCAATGAGATGAAAATAATTTTTGGGTGAATAGTAACTTTTTACTTTTTTTACCACGGTAAATAGTAAATAGGGTAACTAAGGGTAAATATGATATTAATATTACCCTAACACATGTCCTAATTCTATTGGACAAATGTAATTCGACCAAAAACAAACTTAGGAATAAAATATGACCATTTAGGCCCACTTGGATTAGATTAGGACATTTATTATTAATTTATTTAAAGAAAGGTTAAAATAGTTAAAATCAAAGTTTAATAAGTAAAACATTTTTAATATGGGGTTATACATAAGATACATTCGATTGTAAATATTACTTAGAAAGATAAAAAGATTTCCTACATAATGGTATTTTATTTGTAATTTTTAGACATTAAATAATTTAATTTATTTATGACACAATGATGATGCAGTAATTATCTTATTAATGAAATATTGACATAATTGATGTTATAAACACCAAAATAAATGTAATTTGAGACTTTTTATGAATTCCACTAATTTTCTAGGTTACTATGATATATTAATGTTGATTTAATGAACTTGGTTCGAACATATAATTCTGTTATGACTTTCACAAAAATCTTATATCAAATAGTGTCAAAATTGACACAAAATAGTTTTTAAATCAAATATTATATTATTAATTGTTATTTTATTCCTAAAAATCTAAGGTTCGGCCAAATGACTTAGATAAGGATATATATATTAATAATAAACAATTTGGGGTTCGTTTGGCATGTTATAGTAAGTTTATTAACCATATAGTGAAAGAAAACAAAAAGACACGGTAAAAGTTAAATTTTTTAACTTAGAGTTAAATCTAATTGATAAGGTTTAAAATAAAATCCAAACATGTCTAAATTTGATTGGTTGATGAGATTACAACCCTATCTCATCTAATCTTCGAATATGAGTCATTTTTGGAGGTTTTTAAGTGGGGTTAGATTTATTATAAATTAATATTTTTAAGAATTCCTAAGGTGCCCCTCTCCTCCCCTATAAAAGGACACCTCCTCCCCCTCCTCCTCACACCAATTTGAGCACTCAATCTCGGCCAACCCCTGCCAAAATATCTTCTCCACTTCCCTAGAAACATCCTAGAGGTTCTGGTCTTCCTCAAAGACCAATTTTAGTGCCCTAAGAGGAGGTCTCAAAGAGGCACTTCAAAGAAGAGGTAATTACCGTTACCAATTCTTTCATCTTTATTTCTTCTTCCACTTCTTCTTCTTAGGTTGTTTCATTATGAAGTAATAAAATCAGTATCACTCATATACTGATATGTTATTATAAGTATGAAAAAACCCTATTTCACCATCTATCCATCCTACGGAAAAAGAAATCACCGCGCGTGCGTACGTACGGAATACCGTCTCCACGCCGTGGTGTAATCTATTTTCCACCACCACCTTACATGGATGGGTATAATGGTGTAAAGAATAACTATACATAGTTATTACAAAATAATATTGATTCTGATTTATTGTATAATCCACTCCAATTCAATTCAATATTTATAGAAATGATATCATCGCTCGTGCGTACGTACGGAATACCGTCTCCACGACGCGATGAGATTCATTCTCCATGTTAACCATTTAAGAATGATTATAATGTATATATAAGAAATAATAATGAAATATATGACATTATAAAGCTACTGGATTTATGTATATATATACATATGTATGTCATCTACTTACTTCCATTTCAAGACAATAAGGAAAGGAAAACAGCGTTCATGCGTACGTACGGACTACCGTCTCCATGAACGGTGTTTTTCATTTTATTTATCTACCTATTATATATATATATATACTGAATATATATGATATATAAATCATATTTTATATTCTGGAAGTAAGTAAATCATGATATAAGTAATAATGATGTCAAGAACAACAAGTCAAAACACCTACGATAAATGAAACGATTTTACCCAAAACGCTTCTTTAACATGGAATTTACAAAAGAACGGGTAATATAATGTCATAAGTGAACCATATATGATATCATAACAATGAATATGATTCTGTAATAAGTCAATAACATGATTTAAATCATTATACAGGAGGTTCGGACACTTACAAAGCAAGTCGGACCTAAGGTAAGGGAAAATATCACAATCTCACTTTTATCCGAGATTGTTTTTACTTTGGTAATTACTGGGGTGTATTTTATCATCCACATCCATGTTCCCTCGATATGTAATATTATTTCCTTCCTTCTACAATAGTTTATATCCAATTTTACCCTTCGGTAAGTTTTTTGTAAAAGATATGAAAGGAATCTTTTGTCGTTTTTCGTACGAGGAACTTTTTTTTCTTTTCCGACCAAAGTACGAAGAATGTTTTTTTTAACTTATACGGCATGAATGGATTTTTAAAACATTATTTCCAAGATGATTCCTTTACAAGTTTTCAAGTTTATTTTTAATAAAATTCTTTTATTTTAAAGTTATATGACATGTTATGAAAGGAAAAATGTTTTTGAAAAAGAAAGGATATTTTCCTCAAGAATGAAGTTCAAGTGTTTTATCAAAATTATTTTCCATCTAAGATAATAAAGGGTTCTGTTTTTATCCCTATTATTACATTGATTTGATCATGTTGTGATGGAATTATTTTTATGAATTCCATTATCTTATATGAATTGATTTATGATGTCATGATGTTTCAAGAATCCCATTATTGTTACATGTTGTATGCGATGATGTATGTTTTATGATTATGTGGCACACATAAGAAAGGATTCATTATAAGATGGGTGGGACCTATATCTCCCTCCAATGCATTGGGTAAAGATTTTATATCTCATGAGATAGACATGGCTGGAACGGAAGGTTATTTCGGTTCAGTGATACAGGACTGAAACGAGGAGTGAACTCGGTTCAGAAAGGGACTTTTTCCACTAAGATAGTCTTGGCAATGAGTCATGACTAACAAGAAATGATTTCCATGATTATGTGTGCATGCCACAAAGTTTCAAGTTTTATGTTATGATTATGGGGATCTCATTTTCACTTCTATGATTTATCCCATGTTATGATATTATGAGGTCTTTTGCAGGTTAAGATTTCCAAAAAGCTATGTTCTTTTGTATATGATGTGATTGATATTTCTTTTGTTTACCCTTACTGAGCATTTGAGCTCACCCTTTTATGTTTTCTTTTCCCCAGGATATAATGAAAGGTTTATAGGTAAAAAAAAGGGAAGATCTTTATGGGAGATATTGAAGATCTTTCACCACGATTAGAAGACTACGTTCCGAGTTTCCAAAGACACTAAACTATTACGATCCTTGTGTGTGTGTTTTTGTTATGTACTAAGTATTCCGCAAAAGTAATGTAATGTCCATGTACGATAAGCTTCGGGTCTCTACACTAAATCAAATTTTTTACCTAAAAATGTATTTTATTTCTATTTAATCCAGAAACTCAAAACATTCTGAAATTTCATGATGGTATTCAATGCCATGAATTTTACTTGGGTATTCAATAATGATATATCATTCAACAACCAAAAATTTAATTATTACCTCAATTCACCAAATTATTTATCTATAATATTGAAATTGTGATCAATCTAAGATAATGCAAAATTAAATTATCCCAAACTAACATCCAAAGCAAAAAAATATATCAAAACCCAACTATCGTACCAAATATAGTGCCCAAATACTATTATCATCAAATTATGTCACTTAAATAAAAAGATTTGAGTCACTATATAACTAATAATGTTTAGGTGTAGGTATTTTTATAATTATGAAAACAAACATTCATAAAACATAACCCTTATCATTTTCAACAAATAAATATTTATCCCATTATATAAGAGACTACATAATCTATAATAGGTTATAAAAATCTCTAAAAAAATATCTAAATAAGATAATATTATAAACCTTACACACATATTATGTTCCCTAATTATATTGCGAAAATGAGACAGATAAAATTTGTAAGATCAAACATAGAAGATAAGATAACATTAGTGATAACCATCCAAGATCATTTCTTTGTAAAAGAAAATTTTTTTATTGATAATATAATCATGGGAAATGAATATAAAAAATTAATTCATACCCTATGAAAAATTTATCATGAACCTAGAATAATATCATGAGGCGTTGGCATAATGAAACCAATATTAATTGATCTTGGAATCATTAAATTACTTCCCAAATTTAATTCATCAAATCAATAATTTAATTAAATATTCAATCTTTGTACCTTCATCACATTGTTTAAATAACCCCAAGGTCAATAAGGTTTATTCCCTCATCCCACATAAAAAATCTCTAGATGGAGATCATTACACAATGATTTGGATAACTACACAAATATGTTCCCACTGATGATATCACGTTGTGTACATGCATAAGGGTTTCATTTGTAAAATATACCAAATTTTATAAAAAAATTATTCATCAGAGAATTGAATGGGTATCATTATTATTTCCATAAAATAATCATATAAAAGTTGTAGAAATAAAGTAAATGGTTGAAAAAAACATATATCCTATTAAAAAAATAGAAACAGGAGAGCTTTGGAGTAAAGGGAAAAAACATTAACAAAAAAATGTCTCAAACAGTACCATATAAGAGATCAAAAATTGGTGTCATTTGATAACATGAATTTAGTTCCTAAAAAATAGAATAATATAAATTATAGGGTAAATAATAAAATATAAATCCTAATAGTGTAACTAATTTTGGAAATGAAAATTAAATATTGATGTAATTCTGTGAATTAGTTTTTAAAAAACCAACATAATACTGACAAACAAGATGATGTTATCAGTCATTTTCAAAAATAAATTTCTAAAAGGTTATTTAAAATATTTTGCAAAAAATTATTTTACACATGAAACATATTAAATAGAATCAATAATTTTATTTATTTATTATTTGATGAATTTTATGGTGTAAGAAACCCCCTTTTGATTATTTAGTGGAAGAAATCATCTTTTTAAATCATTTATTAAATAACCACATCATGAAAACAATATACAAATTTCATATTGATATTGGGTAAGTATATTTAATAATGTAATATCAAATAAAATATGCATGGTATTCCAATCATTAAGGGGATATGGTGGGTATAAAAATACATGGACGTTGATGAAAAAATTTCCTTCAAGTGGTTTAGAATTATTATTAACATCATTAAACATTAAAAATGAATGGAGTGGATCAATAATGTGAAAATTTAAGGAAAAAAATATGTAATATAGAAATAGGGAATACTATATAGAATTATAGAATAAGCTCATGTAGAATCCATACAACTCAATAGAATTGATAATGACATTGAAAAAAAATTATATTTTTGGGATGATTTTAATCATATTTTTAATTGTGTAATAGAATAAATTGATTTGATGAATCCATAGTCAAACATAATGTATGATGTCAAAATTTATGGAATTTTAGTTACACTATACATATGTATATTGGTGTAAAATATCAAATCATTTTTTAATTAAGTGTGATATAGTGATAAACCCTTACACCTTTAATTTTTTTTCAATATAATATGATATAAAAAAATTTACTCTAATATTGAATATAATAAAATATATGATAATAATGATTAAATATATTAAATTTATGTACATAGAAAAATACAATGAAAACATTATCTATAACAAGAATTATGTCTCATGGTGTTGGAAAGTGAGAGATGAAACAATAAAAAATAACATAATATTTTAGGTTTGAATAATTTTATAATGATGTTATGAATAATTATTATAAAACACTTAAGAAATAAATTTGGAAATAAACTAAAATTACTCATTAGGTATGATTAATCGAACTTATAACAATAGTGTTCAATACTGAATATAGTAACTATGTTGAAGACAATTTAGTTTTCCTAAACAATTACAATTTTCTAAATTTGATGTATTGTTGTGCCTAATGTCCTAAATATTAAAACTATATTTATTATATGCCTTCATTATAAGATTTATTATATTATGGTTAATATAATTTATACCTTATATTATTATAGGATATTTATTATTTATGCGTTTTTATGTTCATTTTGTAGATTTATTATTGTTTGAATATTCAAATTAAGTTACAAATTTAACATGATATTATAAAAATATGGAAAAAGATAAGCTAAAAATTTAAAATCCAAGTAGAAATAATTAATGTCCCATTGAAATATAGTAATAGTAGTATTTATGTTCTAATAATCAATGACGATTCTATTTCATGGAATTATTAAAGTAGGTTTCCAAATAGACCCAAACATAGACATTCCATATCTCGAAGGCTGAATGTAGTTATGTAATCATATAATATCCTTATAATAGAATAAAATTTCTATTATTTAGATTTTTTTAATATTTTTTTCCATATTTACAAATTATTTTATAAATAATTAAAATAATTATGAAAATTGTAACACGTAACTTCATGGAAGTAGTAGTCTAAAAAACACATATTTTACATTATTTTGTTTGTATAGGTGGATGGAATGGAGTAAATAATGGTGTTTGATAGAATATAATAAAAATCATATATAATAATGATACAATGAAATTATAAATCAAGAGCTACTGTCGGATTAGAATGAAATGATTATGATGAAAAGATAAGAGGTATGTAATGTTAACTTCTATATTGTAAACATTCTCTTGAATGTATCCTAGAAAATTAATAAAATGGGATTTATAATTGACACTCCTTGATTTATAACATGACAAAGGATTGTAGTTTTTGAATTCTATTTACATTTACATTGATTTAATCACACTATTAAATGGTAGAAGTATATTAAATATAAAAAAAGGATCTTTGGGTGATATTGGGTATGTAAATTCATAATAAAAAAATCTCACGCATGTTTGAAACACTTTGGATGAAATTTTCAATTATATATTTTACTTTTAATTTTTTTAACCATGTTATTTACATTTCACACAAGTATCATTGCCTAAATAAATATAAAAATAAACCATAATAAAAAATAAATGTGTAAAGAAAATAATTTTAATTCCCATTAATATAAATCAATATTAAATTATGGTAATTTTTTATTTTAAATTAAAACATTTCCCAAAAAGGAAAACCTATTTTTAGTAACAAAACAACTGACCATGAATATTTTTTCATATTTTGTAGAATTTATTACCAATTTATGGGATTCTTATTTAATTAAATTTATTAGTAAAAATAATTTAAATTATGTTTTTATTTTAGATTGAATTATTTAAATAGGAAAAAACTTTAAATGTTAATATCTCTATTACTTGGAAATAATGGTTTCACAATGATAATTGTCATTAACATTAATCTTAGTAAACATAAATTTATTCCGATAATTATATAATATGTTCATTATGATATAATTATATGAAATAAGTTTTTTTTATTTAATTTCTCTATGTTGTGGAATATATATTTTTAAATAGGATCTAATAAATATTTTTTTGAGTAATTTTTTTACATATGTATCCCAAATAATATACAATGGTTTATTGAATATGACATAGTATCTTTATATGATTTATTTTTATAATTAATATAAATATTTTATTTAAAAATTGATTAAAAATATTTATGAAAATATGATATTCTGAAATTTTCATAAAAGTGACGGTTTTAATATTTTTGTATACTTCGACATCGCATTTAAAAAATATTGTAATATAAAAAATCTAAAAAAATTCCAAGATAATTTTTAAATAATAAAAACGAAAAATGAAATTTTTTATATAATTCATATTTGAAAATTTATAAAAGGGTTCTTGTATAAGAAACCAAAAAATAAATATTTTTTAAAAAACATACTCTTTTTAATTAAATGTCAAAATATTAACAATGAAAAAATAAAATGAATAAATATTATATTTCATAATCGATACAAGTTAATATAATATTTTCTGATTATTTATCCCCTTAATATATTTATGTAATATTTAATAATATGGTATGCTCTGGTGGATATCACGAGTGGTGACTCCACTTGCATAAAACTCTAGAAAATTTTTAGGAGCTTCAATTTCCCTCTCATATGATTTCTCTCATTAAAAAATTATTTTAGTTTGAAATGGTCCTACTAGATCAAACATAAACATAGATACTTTATTTACATGACTAGATAAATATAATCAATTTTGAGGAAGTCCTCTACTCCATTTCGTTGTTTCAGAAGTACAATATGTAATATAGTTACTTTATTTTATATCAACTAGTTTAAAAAAATATTTTAATGGTCAAATGTTATTTCAATATATAATTGTTACATTTTAATTCATTATTACATGTATAACAATACATTTTTTTTAATATTTATTAAATTAATATACATATTTTAATATCATGTTGTTAAAAAACCCAACAGGAATTTGTGGGATCAAATGATACTATGGAATGGGGAATGAAATGAATGTGTAATTTATCAATTGTTTTCTTATATATGAATTTAAATGTAATATATATCATATAAAATATGAATAAAACTATATAGTTCTCTTGGATGTGTGTATCCATTTAAATTTGACTCATATATATAGGAAAATAAAATAGAAATTGTCATTTTATTTTTTGAGAGTATGAAATGAAAACTAATTTTATTTGATATAAGTCGTGAAGCTAGGGGTTTTTTTTAAATTAGGACCATGTTCCCAATATAAATTTTCCAGGATGATATTCTCAACTCTATGAATTTTTACTAAAAAATAAGTATCTGAACTGAAGATAAGTCACCACCAAGGAGGAATATCTTGAATCACTATATTGGGAAATAGGATTTGAATTTATCTATTATTGGCACATAGACACATGAATAAGTGGACTACCCAATATGAAATTATTTTATAGTCTTACATTAATAAATAGTCATGAAAAAAGTTTCATTACCATTAATTGGAGAAAAAAATACATACTCTATATATTTCCTTGACATTTTGATCTTTCTTGAATATATTGATTTTTTCTCAATATTATTTGCAATGCCAAAAATTACGGTCCATGATCTATTTTTCAATATAACTTTACAATTATCCAAAAATCATATAGGATATATTAGAAATGAAGTGATTTTATTATTAATCCCATTATGGATTTTCAACAAAACATATATTTGATTCTATTTTTATTTCTTATGTTCTTACATTATATGGACACATGATAGGAATGCAATTAGGGAGTAATCACATGTATTTTTATTACGAGACTAGTTCTTGTTATTAAACTGGACATGTATTTTTGTAAATTATTATTGTCTATAATCTACATATTTTTCAAAATCTAAGAATCATAATGTCATTGTGAGGGGATATTGGACTTTTGTTCACAACTCCCTTTACCAATTTATGACCAAAAAAAATATTGTGTCACATTCATACATTATTTGTGGATTTTAAATTTTTAGGCAAAATTGATTACTAGATATTATGGATATATATATTTTACTAAATTCTGTACAATTTTATGGAAATATATTTTTGATTAAAAATTTGTAGATGTTTAATGTAATACTACATAGAACCAAGTAATAAACAATTTATAGTCATGTAGATTTTATCAAATACATGTTTTAATTTCTATTAATATATGATAAAATTATCATCGCATTAATTATGAACCTGATGATGGACATAAATATTTTATATAGGAGAATATATAAATTTATATTAATTATATTTAACATTAGGGGGAAGGAAACATCAAAGTGGCGAAGTCATGAATTATGATTGAGGATGTACTTTTATGGACAATTAAGGATAATTTTTAATAACTAATATTTTAAAGCAATTTTTAGGTTACATACCTATTGTAATGGTCAAGATTTTATTGATAATATTGATAAACCTTATCATTAAAAAAGAAACTTTGGTTGGAGAAAATTTTAATTTTTTAAGGATACAATTCTTCAGGCATGGTATTTCTTATTTTTATCAGCATAAAACAAATAAGTGGTTAGAAAATTAGAGGTGCAACTTGGAGATATGGGTCATACATTTTACAAAATGAAATCAAATGGTGGAGGATCCTTTGAAATAGATATAAATATTGAACCACCGTTAATTTATAGGATTCAAAAACGTGGGTGAAATAATGTATTGAATAGAATGTATATTTTTTGTTTGGTGTGCTATAGGAGTTATAAAATCTAATATGTATCAGGTGGTTGTTGAAATAAATCCTTAAATAGTTCATGGAGAAAATATTTCTCCCCAAATAAATCTAATATAGATATACCTAATATGAATGAAGAGACCATACACAAGAGGGTGTTTTGATATTGAATAAATTTCTAGAAATAACTATATAGTAAATATAGTCATTACTAGATATATTAGGGTCATATGGGTCATTATATTTAATATTCTAAACATAGTGTGGTTATATTGAATTCTATGTCCATTTGAGGAAGAATATTATCAAATAATGATCCAAAACATTATGTGGTTGTAGAAGATTGTGGAGGGATGATATTAATTATTTGGCCTATAATTATTTAATTTAATATCACTATGTATTCTATGTAAGTAGGAATAATTAAATAAATTTTTATTGAAATGATATCTATGCACATATCTAGCCCATTCAAAGGATATAAGTGGGAAACTAGGTGGGTTACCTTATAATCATTTAACAGATGAAACACCATATGAATTATTAAGGGTTTAATCTTCATCAAAGAATAAATAATGGATATGGAATCGGTGGATTGTATTGGAATTAGATACTCAGGTTTCACTATTAATATAATTGTAATTGGATTCATGAGACATGTATTTTGAGAAAAGGTAATTTTTTTTTGTTATGTTAATCAAGAAATTTATGTTGGAGGATAAAACACTATTCAATAAATCACAGTTTTAAAATAACTCTCATATATATTAATCTCTTTTACAAGAGTGGGTATCTAATATTTTATGTCAAATTAAATAAACAGTGAGAAAAAGATTAATGTTATGGGGGATAGGGAAGATTGAATTATAGATTATGGTCTTCAACCACGAAAAAATGTGTCATGTAATTTTTTAACATGTTTTTATAGCCTTTTCAATAGTTCTTTTATTTCATAATGATATACAAATTTTGAGTAATTCTTATTTTCTTGAACATGAATGTCATATGTAATTTAAATAATGTCATCAAATATATAAATTGGAGATAATTGAGTGGTTTCTTATAGGATTAAGTTAACCTTATGTAAAAATGAATCCATCACCAAACCATTGGAATATATCAAGTGGATTTAGGGGTACATTCGTTTTTTGAATTAGTCATTTTTTGAGGATAACCCAAAAAATGTTGTCGGAAAATTAGCTAATGAGACACTAAGGTCCTAATCAATAGAATCATACATTTTTATTACCTAACTATACATAACATTTTACAAATAGAGGATCATTTAATGTTTAGTGTCATGGAAATATGTTTTATTATAAATAAAAATATGAAAATAAAAAAATTCAAATACATTTTAAATTATTCATCATAGGTTCTTATTATTTTTAATTACTTCATCACATAACCTTGGGACAAACATCAAATGAAGGGGTTGGAATAAGACCAAATAAAAGGTAAATAATTGAAACAATTTACTTGTGATATTGAGGAATATCAATAAGAACATGATGAAATACATAAATATATGAGAATGCATCAAATAATAATAATCTCATGAATAATATCATGGAAATTTCGTTAAACCATTTTTTATACATTCATAATCGTATCCCAAGGGTATTTAATAGAGTTTTCATAAAAATTACCAAGGTTATTCACCATGGTTTTGTAAAACATAACATCTATTGAGATTAAATTCATTACAAAATTCAATGGATTGAATTTAGGGTTAACCCTTCATATTTATTAATTATTTTCAACCACATATATCATATAATAATTATATAAATATCCCATGTATAATAAAAGAAATTGATTTCAAATAAAAAAATCATGGTTTTTTATGAAGTACTTAAAAACAAGATCCATTTGTCATTTTAAACCCTTTAAAGATAAATTTGGGTTTCATTTATGTTAATAAAATAATTAAAAAGATAATTTTTAAATTAATGTGAATACTCTTAAATAAGATAGTGATTTCGGTATTCTCAAAATAAAATAAAATTTTTTCCATTTGGAAAAAGAAATAAAGTTTGAAAAGTATTATTGGCATCCTGTAAGGTATAAATTTTTGATTTACATAACATTATAATGAGAGGGGAAAAGAATGGTCCATTGATAGAAATATATTAACACGTTAAAGGGATAGAAACATATATATAAGAGCATATTCTGGTTATTTTAAAGGCATTCTAGATATAAATGAAACATGAATGGAAAAGAGAAGTTGAGATTCCCATACATTGAAGAGTGACTCCGATTACATGAAGATAGTGACATTGGGGGGATTTAAGACACCATAAAAGGACATATTGGGTGGTAATAGAGTCCATGATTCTTGGATAATGAATTTTTAATTAATGGAAATGAATAAATGAATTCTTATTTATAAGGAAGTGAGAGTTTATTATTAATTTTGTTGGACACTGTAGCTGTTGTATTTGCATTACCATGGGCTACCCTATGGTATTTTTCCATTTTATTAGGAACATGGGAAAACGATGATAATATTTCAATCCAATAGGGATTAATAAAATTTTATATTACTTTTTACATAATAATGACGTCATTAAACATACCAAAAACTAAAAACTGCATTTTTACTATTCATTGAAAATAAAAATATTTTAGAATATTCTAACCAATTGACCCTAACCATATATAGATATGATGATTTTAATAATGATAAATATTTTATCTTAATAATTATAAAAATATGATAAAATTTATTTTTATATATAAAAAAATATCTATTAAAAATAATAGTGAATGGAAAATGCATTGTAAAATTTCTATAATGTGAAAAAAGTAAAATAATTTTATAATTTTAATTTAAATTATAGTGTTTTAATCCTAATATTTCGGTAAAATAGTTCCTAGAAATAATAACATATTCAATTTTAATAATTATATCTATTATGGGAATTTATATTAATTTCCAAAAAATAAATTTATCACAGTCATCAAATTTTAATGGAAAAAAACTCAAAATTGAAATAATGGGAAAAATACTTATTTATACGATGGTTTTATAAAATAATTAACTTTGTACTTGACACATAACCCATTACCACAAGTACATAAGACCTAAGGGTGAGGTTTTGGGATAGTGGCAGAATTATTGGGCGACTTGGCTAACATCCCCTAAGTGGTAATCTCTACTAACTTAAATGTCTCTCATATGTGATTTATATCATGATCAACTTGTTTAAGAACATCATGGGGTTGGTCAGGAGAGGATACCAATGATTCTACCTACCTCACATGTCATTAAAAATGTGATTCATTTGGCATGACTCTACATGATGAGTCCATGAACTCTTATTTCTTCACTAATCAACCACTATTATTTCAATTTATAATACTCATTATAACTTTAAAATTATTACCAAGAGAATTTATTCTGATTGTCATATTGATCAGTATTCAAAATTTATCAATGATCATATAGGGTCAAAACCCAGCAGTGATATTTCAATTATACTCACTTCATTATTAAAGGGATATAGTTTTATTGTGTAAATGATAATATTACACACATTGTGAGAAACAATTATCATTAAATATATTTTTTAAATTAGAATCTTCCCCCCTTAAGAAACCGTTTCCCCAAAATTTCATCTTTTTCTCTTTGATGAGAAATGGTTTAGGTACTTTTCATCACTATATCTTTTAATTCCCACATTGATTCTTTATATTTTTTTTCCTCTACAAAAAATTAACAAGGTGGGTGGTCCTGATCCATAGTTCCTTGTATCTATAGTTCAATATATCCACTAGATTCTCATTATAAGATAAGTCATACTCTATTTTTACCACCTCCATATTCAATAAATGTGGAGGATTATGTATGTACTTATTAAAAATAGATATGTGGAATATATCATGAACAAGAGCATGATTATTTGGAAGGGAAAGTGGACAGTACACCACTCCATTGAAAACAAGGATTTAATAGGGTCAATGTACTATTGTCTCAACTTTCCTTTCATCCCATACCACATGACACTCTTTGAAGGTTTTATTTCATGGAAGACCTTTTGTCAAACATCAAACTGCAGGTCCCTTTAATAGTTGACTGCATCGGTCTTCTCCTAACTCTAAATAGCCTTTATGTATATTTTAAAGGAATGAACCTTTTCTCTCATATCTTGCACAAGACCAGGGCCAATAAAAAATCTATCCCCAATGTCATCTGAACATGTAGGTGTTCTACATCACATTCCATATAGTGGTTCATAGTGTTCCATTTTAATACTCAAATGAAATATGTACCTGTAAAAGAAGTTAACTAATTTGAGAGTTCAATCCCATCCACCTTTAAATTACATTGAGTATGTTATGAATATGTCCATGAGTGTATAAAAAGTCTATTTTAATAGGAAACCAGTTTGGGGGTGATATTCCATAGTAAAATTCATTTTGGTACCTAAATAATATTTAATACTTCTCTAAAATTTTGGTGTGAACACTGGATAATGATCCGATATGATAGATAGTTGAACTTCATACAGCCTTACAACATTCTTCATGTATATTCTAGCTAGTTTGCCAAGAAATAAATCTTATAGAATATAGATAAAATATGATGTTTTGGTGATACAGTCTACAATAAACCATGTTTCATTATATCCTTTTGATGTGTTCGGGAGACCAGTGACAATGTCCATTGTGATATGTTCCCACTTCCATTATGGCATGGGTAGTGTTTGTAATACCCCTTTAGAACTTTTTAAAATTTCCTTCACTTTCTGAAACACTAGTCACCATGTAGTGTATTCATAAATATCTCATTTCATAATGTCCAACAAATAATTATCTGTGAGGTCCCTATATATTTTGATACTTCTAGGATGTATAGAGAAAGTAGATATATGAGCATCATCCATCAACTCCGTATTTATTTCTGAAACATATGGAACATATATCCATTTATGAAATTGCAATACAACTTTTTAATAATTATTGAACTCATAAAACTTCCCATTATTTAAATAATTTATCATCTTCTATAAAAATTGATATTCTCTTTGTGATTACTTGATCATCTCTAGTAATGAAGGTTGAAAAATAATTCAAGATATGGTTGATGATGTCCCTTCACTTATGATGCCTTTGTTTAATTTTACTAGTTCTTTGATGAAATGATCTCTATAAATCCTCATCACTTCTAGAACAATATGGCTATTCCTACTTAATGATTCAAAAACATTTTTTCCCTACCAGGGTGATAATGAATTGATCAATTATATTCCATAAAAAGTCCTAACCATCCCTAACTACTCATTTTAAATTCTATCCATGTGAATATATACATTGAACATTGATATTTTGAGTATATATCATAATTCCCCTCATAAATATAGTCCCTCAATATCTTAAAAGGAAACACAACTAGAGCTAACACTGGGTTATGTGTAGGATAGTTCTGTTCACAAGTCATTAAATGGAGAGATTCATAAGTAATCACATTTTCATTTTTCATGAGGTTGCATTGAAGACCTTTTAGAGATGTATAGATAAATATAACAAATCATTCCATGATAGAGGGATTAGTTAACAAGGGTGCAGTAACCAATCCTTTCTTCATCTCTTGGAATGAATTTTCACACTCTTTTTTCCATTTGAACATGAAGCCTTTTTAGTTAAAAAGGTCATTGGAATAAAATACTATGAATTTTTTGTCACAATACTTATATAATATCAAGATATACCATGAAAACTATTCACCTTAAATAATTTTATATTATGAGGATTCTCCTCCACAACAATTTTTTTCAAGGACAAATGATATTCCTTCATTGGTTTTAGTGTGACCTATGAAAGAAACTTATTGTATCCAAAATTAACATCTAAAATTTCCAAATAACTACTCCCTCCTCAATGATTGAAGTATAACCCTTATATGATCATCATTATACTTGATAATTTTAGAATATGTTATAATATCATCAATGAAACCTACCACAATTTTATAAAGGTAGTCCTTATAAACTCCATTTGTCAATTCCGTAAATATTACATGATCACTATTCATTCTGATGGTCATAACAATAATATCATAATAATCATATCTAGATACGAATTTGTTATTTGGAATATCTTCTTTCATCACACTCAATTGATGATAACTAAAAATAAGGATAATATTATAGAAGAATTTATCCCCATGAAGTATGTCAACTAAATCAAAAATTATTGGAAGACGGTAAATTTTTTCACATCGATCCCACTTTTTTCTCTCTAATCGATGTATAAACATACTATTCCATCCATGTTAAAAAAAGTGAATGGGTGATCCTGAAGAAGACACCCTTTTCTGGATAAAATTATTCTACAATAGATCTTGGTGATGAATATTTAGTTCCTCTAGATTTAGATTTTTTATTCTATAATGGTTTTTTGATATCATCTAGTATCAAGGTATAAGAGCAATGGAGAAATCTATATACCTTTCTAGGTGTGGTCTATTTAATTTATCATGAAATACATTAATGTATTCCTAAATGATTGGGACATTTTGTATCTGTATAGTTTCATTTCCTCCATCATCTTCACTGATCATCTATATAAAATAGATTTGGGTGGTTTTTCATGAAAAATGTCTTATCATGATCCCTCTAAAAAAATATCAAGTAGTCCATTAAAGACAACATAGATTTTATTGCTTCAATAGTTTATCTTAGTATTATACATTGAGAGAATGTCTATCCCTAGTATAATGTGGAATTCCAGAGTGGGTATGTATAATGTAATTTTAATAATTTTTCTCACCAATATGAATACTAGAGTTTCTATACACTTTGGATGATTGAAAAATCCATCCATATATTTTGACTCATAGTTCTACTTATATCAGTTTATAGACATAGTCCATATTCTTTAAAAACAAGGAATAAATAAAAGAATATGTGGAGCTATATTAAAAAAATTATTTTTCTCTTCCACATAACAATGAGAGTACATACCACAATATAAATTGAATACATGTGGAACGTTTTACTTTCCTTCCTCATATTCCTTAGTAAATTCTCATCCCCACGTATGTCTCTAAACATATATTATTTTAATTCAATTTGTGATACCATTTAATCCCACCAATCCCTATTTAAAATTTCAAAGCACTCATCACAATATCCTCATAGTTTTCAAAGTCTTCATTGGCATGATTTTTCCATATATAAGGTCTTAGTTCACTGAAGAATCTATCAACCATCCCACTATAATATATGAAAATGATAGAGGTGTAACAAGAATATATTGTGAATTTAGTAAAATAGATTCCCAATTATTCATTTTTCATATGCTTTAGCTATAGTAATCCCTTCTCCATTTTTGTTTTAATTGAATGAAAAAAAGATTTTTAGAAAAATTTTACCCTGAACTCATACCAATCAATTGAATCAATATCCCATCTTGAATTTTTTTTTGATTGAATTTCACCAATGATCTTCTTGTCCCTATATGTGGTAAATAGACATGGTTGTTTTCTCTTTTTCTAAACAACAGAGTTCATAAATTATCTTTTAAATAGTGCTTATACACTTTTCAATAGTTAACTGGTCAGTAGATTCAATAAGATATGGTGGTTGTTGACATATAATGGACTTAATGGAATGATATTCCATTCATGGGGGATTATGTATCTCAGCATGATTCATGTAATTTCTGATAACTATTGTAAGATGATTGATCATTCTCATTAGGGTTTCCATTCTATCTTATATCAGATGTTGATAAGTGCTTGGTCTATTGCAATCACTATTTACATGTTTTCTCCTATTTTGATTAAATTTCTAAAATATGAAAACCTTAGTGAGATAGTTATTTCATTTAGTATTATTATATATCCAAGGTATCATATATTTTATATAACATCATTCTTGAACATTTTTATTTAATAAAAATAATTTTCCAGTACATACATTATAATGGTTGATAAAAATATTTTGACTAACCAAAACATCCCCTGAGAGTGTCAAAATGAGAGTCCATAAAGGCCTGTTTGTGTGCACAAGATACTATCTGAGACTATATTAATTCAATGGTTATTGTTTTTAAGCCTAGATAGATATTTTCTAGAGCCACATCAACTTGTTCGTTTACAGATAGGGATTTAATTTTTTTTTATAAAAAATAATTATATTCCACTAAAATAAGATGATTTTTTTGTATATCTATTATTATACCAATGATTCTTCTTAATATATCCAAATACTAATTTACACAAATAACTAGACCACACTGTGATACCAGCTAGGGAATCTTACCTTTTTATTACATAATTTTACATAGAATTTTACAAATAGATGATCTTTTAATGTTTAGTGTCTTAGAAATAAGGTATATAATACACACAAATGAGTAATAATTTTTCTAATACACTTTTAAGGCTTCATTATAGGTTTAACATATTTTTAAATACTACTTCTCAAAACATGGGTCATATATCAAATTAATGGGTGAGAAAAAATTCAAGTAATTTTAAATAAGGGAATTAGTTAACAAGTGAACTTGGGGGATATCATTATGAACTCCAAGAAGTACATAAATGTATAAGAAATAGGAATAGAATATTAATAAATTTATTAATAATTACATGTAAATGTGGGTACAACATTTAAATCAGACATTCATAAGCATATCATAATGGGTTCTCATTGATGTTTAATAAAAATTAGCAAGGTTGTTCACCAAGGTATCATAAAATATGTCATCTCTTGAGATTAAATTCATTTCAAAAAAAATTGGATAGAAATCATGATGAAACCATCATATTTATTATTTAAATTGACCCATATAGCTCATTTGAATAATTACATAAATATCTCATGATGAATAAATCACATTAGCTTAAAATAAAAAAGAATCATGTTATTTTAGAGAGCACTTAAATAAAAGAACCTTTTGATTTTTAAATCATAGAAAATAAAAGGTCGGATTCATTTAAATTAAATAGATCATTTTAAAACATATTATAATACCTCTAGAGAAAAGTTCTTTTTTGGGTATTATAAAAAACAAAATTATTGCTTGCGAAAAAGTGAGAATTTTTTAGATGTGAAATCTACTGCATAACAAGTATAACAACTAGTCTTATAAATCATTAAAGAGAGATGGTAGAAGGGTATAAAATTAATAATATAATATTAATACATTAAATTTATATAATAAAATGTAGTGTAGAACATCATATGGAAATTTTTAATACATACCAGATAAAAATGAAACTTGAACCGAAAAGGGAAGTTGAGATTCCCTTACCCTAAAGAGAGACACTTAAAACTCAATGATTAGGACCTTGGAGGCTTTAAAAACCATGGTAGGACTCATTTCAATGTCATAATTTCATAGATTCATTTACAATTAACTGTTAAGGATTGTAATATAGAAAATGGATGGGTATTTATAACCAATGTGAGGTAGTTTTTAATTAATTTTTTCGGACACCTTAGTAGCTGTATTTGCAAAACCATGGGCTTCCCATTGGTATTTTCCCATGTTATATTCCACATGGGAGATATATTATCATATATTAATCCAAAATAGTCAACTGTAATTTTATATTAATTTTTACATCGTCATGATATCATTAAACATAATGATATTTAAATACTCTATTACTAATATTAAACGATAAACATAATATTTTTAAAAAATTATAATAAATTCAAAATTAAATAATTTTGATGTGAAAATTGAATTTTTTTTATTGTAAACATTCTTTATATATTATTAAATTAACTTTTAAATATAAAAAACATATTTATAAAAAGATATAGTTGAAAAAACTGCCTAGTAAAATGCATTGTGGTGTTTCTGAAACTTCAAAAAAATAAAATTATTTTTTCATTTAAATTTAAATTATATTTTTCAATCATAATGTTTCATTAAAAAAATAGTACTAATAATAAATTATTCTATTATAGTATTTAAATATTTTTTTTAATTACAATTTCTGTCTAAAAAATAAATTTATCAAATTCATTATATTTGTATGAAAAAAAAACTCAAAATGGATATGGTAGAATTTTTATTGTACAAAGTTTTTATACAATAAGTAACTATGTATTTGATAAAAATACCTTGTATACCACCAAAATATAACCTAAGTGTGAGTCGTCCATCAATGATAGATTCAGGGGGAGGATCAACTTACATATCCTGGGTGGTAATCTCCACATTCTTAGACTTATCCCATTGGTGATATCATTTAAGAATGAAATCTTGAAGCTCAAATTGGGCTTGGTCAGTAGTGTAAGCCAAAGGCACTACCACCCTCCCACGTTCTAATAGATTGGCTTCATACAAAAAGTCACTACTAGATAAGGCCATCAATACTTCTTTCTATATTAATTAACCCTGATCATGTCAATGTATAATAAAAATTATAACATTAAAATTATAATTAAGAGTATTATTTCCAATTTTCATATTGACCAATGGTCATATGATGTCCAAATTAAAATGTTGACATTTTAATTATACTTACTTAATCAATAAATGGAAATAGTATTTTGTGTATAAAATAATATAACACACATTTTCACCTAACATTTATCATTTAATAGGTGTTGGTCTTTACATTCCCTATTTAAGGGGATGATATTATATGATGCATTGAGTTATTGGGGATCTTTGGCCTAAAAATATTCTCAAGGGATCCTCCATACTATAGAAACATTATTCATATCTTTTGATATTTTCATTTTCACGAAATAAATAATAAAAAATATTCTATAATAAATATTGACATGACAAACTAAATATGATGATAGACATAAAAGGAATGAAAATCTACGTTCATAGGTACAATATATATGGTTGATAGTTAGTTCTCATTTTGGGTCCTTTTCAATTTGATATTTCCTTGACATTGGGAATAAGATATATAAATATTGTGTTCTAAGATGTTGGGTGAAAATCCCTCAAGGCACCATCTTAGTGTTTTTTGGGTTGATTGTTCTTATTGACAAAGATAGATAACTACGATGGGGTATAGTTGATTTTGGAGAAGTAGGATTTAACGTACTATAATTTCATAGTGATTTACAAATTTTTTTCCCTCCAAATTGGGAGTTTATTTTGGAAAAGATGTATTTTTTGTGTAGGAGTAAACTGTTAGTGGATCATGTATGAAAATTTGTTGAATGAAAAAGTTGATACGCAGAATGTCTTTCTGAAATCGATAAAGGAAGGATTCCTCATAGAAGCGCTATGCGGACAACAAATGTGGTACATGAACCATAAAAAATAATTGTTTTGTGTGAATGTTTTTAGTTCATGGGAGGCATGAAGATCACATATGGATGGTTGTTTGTAGGATGACTCATCATTTTTGTAAGTGAGGTGCTGATTTGTGAAGAAATGACGCGACTTGTTCGTGGAAGAGATCAACCACTACAAAGAACGAGTTATTGTATTCAAACTACACAGGAAAATGGATCACAAAAGGATCATTTTTTTGGAAGATTATACGACATGGAAGATTTCTATAAAATGGATTAGAAATATTATTTGATTTATATGTCTATACAGAGAGTGAAAACCCAATCATAACATAATGATATTTTCATTAAAAAAATATTCACTTTTAAAAGAAATTAAGATATGTAAAAATGTGTCTGCATGAGAGACCATGAAGGAGAAGGGGTTCACGATGAGGATTCTAAAAATAGAAAAGCTGTGCATGAAGAATGTTTACGAATGAGGTTTTTTTGGGATTCATAGTCCGCAAATGAACTGTCCACCGAAGATGAACTCATCCAAAATGAAATGATGGTTAATGGACGAATGTTTGGTCCAAGAATGAAGAAGTGGTTCACTGATGGATATATGGTATATTGAAGTGGAATAATTTCATATAGAATAGGTAGTGCACGAAGCGTATGCACAATTTGGTGAATTGCAGTTCATTGAGGAAGAAAGTTGTTTCAGAAGGGACATAAATAGTTCAGGACATGAATTTGCACTAACTAATAGTTCATGGAAATATGGGATTCATCAATTGGTGTGAAGTGATGAATTCAATATAACATCTCCCAAAATTTAATATTATAGGTTTTCATGAATATAAAGGGGCCTAGAAGTACATAAACTCTTAGTGGATCCCTTCCATGAAAGGTGAGAAAAAAAAGAGGGAGATAGTGTTCCTTTCTACTAGTATTGATATAGAGAATGAGACATCGGAAGTGAACCTTTGAAAAGTAGTTAGCTAACCATAGACCATGTAAATGTAGTGATCTTAGTTATGAATACAATCTTTCCCAAACAACCATTCATTGTAATAATCCTTAGTTGATTTGGTACAATCGACACATTTCCATTTTATAATCCTTGTATATATCCTAGTGAAGGTGAACCAAGTAAAATTGATGTGTCTCATGAATGATATAAATTAGATTCATACATTCCTACAAGAAAGAGAGATATTAGTGTATTGTTTAAAGGGAAAAAACGATCTGAAATTGAATAAGTTTTCTTATTCCTTACACAAATTCACCCCCCCCCGCTAAGGGTATTTAACCAAATTGGGAAAATAATATAAATAAAAAATAAAAAATTTCCCTTATTTAGAGGTTGGGGAGGTTAATAAAATATTTTTTTCACCAGTTCTAGGAATAGAATATCAGAAAACAATTTTTTTCATAAAAATGTTTATATGTATCTATTTTTCTCGTTTATGATTTAGCTCATCTGAACCATGTAGAATTAATTTTGACTCTTATTATACCATGTAGAGGAAATTTGAGACACCGATATAATAAATCCATGTGATCTTAGTGCATTAGTATATCCCCCAACTAACATTTTTTTAGGAAAACCAGTAACCCTAAATGAAGTGTATCACATTTGGTTAGAGGTTTCCCATTGATGTTCTTCTATGTAACATGATTTCATTAACATGGATGTTGGTAATGATCAATTTTGGTGTGATGGTTCCCATTCAAACAATTATGGGGTTATTATTTTCAATAATGATTCATATTGTTTATAAATCCCTTAGGGTCCTCTAGGGTTTTGTGCTGGATAGTGAAAATGGAGTCATGTCATTGTAGGATGAATATATTAGGGTTCTAAATAAAATATTAAAATCATAATTACGGTTATAAGTTATTTTTTTCATCCATTCCTTTGTCATGACATGATAATTATATGATTTTTTCTATAATATCTATTTATTGATCATTTTTATATCCACATAAATGGATTATTTACAATATTTTATTCTTTTGGGATAATGGTAGGATTATTTAACCAAAGGTAATTAGGATAAGTAAATTTCCGTAGAACCACCCATAGAATCATATCTATAAAGTCCTTAAAGATGTATCCTTATTGGGTATATAACCTAACAAATAATGTGAATATTAGAAATTTAGGTGATGGTTTTACCCTAGATCATTGATCTCTTTAATTTCTGTAAAAGGAAAATGGGTTGTTCAATATATCATTGATTATGTACCAAATAACCTTATCATTTTATAACAAATATTTTTTTGATCCTATCATAAAATTTATAACACCAAAACAATATTTTGAAGAGGGTTATAGTAGATGTTTCCACTTTTCTAGAAATCATTTTACCTGATGGTGTTTATTATGTAGTGTATTTCATGTTTCTTCAAATAATATATTTTAGAAATTTTCCCCCATCCACATACTCATGTAACCATATTTCATAATTCTTTAGTATCTGCAAATGTATAATGTCATCACATAGATTATAAAAATAAATCACCATTAATTTTTCATGGGAAACTTTATTTCCATAGAGAATGTTGGACCCATAAATCTTGATAAAAATACATTTATCAATAATTTTTTCATATAATATAATTGAAAGGGTTAATTATAGTTGTTCCCTTCATTATATGATGTAATTAGTTGTAAATTTTCATATTGGGATATTTCATGATTGAAATATACCTATATGAGAGGTTATTATAGAAAAAGAGTTGTCGGACCTTCCAGGGTTTTAATGGTGACTATATGCGTGGATACTATGTATTGTTATGTTTTTCCAAACATTAGGAAACAATGAGATGTAAAACATTTCAGATAATATTATGGACATCCTATCATAATTACTTATATGCATATATTAATCTTTATGTTTTGTTGGAGAGGATTTAAATCTCGTACCTTGGATAAAACTATCTTTTAGGTTGTACTGGGGCATTTTATCATTCTAAAAGATCTGTATGAGATATAAGAACATATATTTCATTCAAGGAAACTTCCAAATTAGTTTTCGTAATCTTTTATTCTCGTACCGGTCATTGATATTTCTTTTATTATTGCGATGTCTTGAAAATTCACCATTAATGTGGTTAAATTGTTCAATTTAAGTGATATTTAATTTATTGGGTGGATTGATTTTAAAATTAATGGTTATGAAATTTCTTCTATTGAAGTGTGTCAAATAAACTGGTAATGATATTATTACGATGAATATCATGCTCACTAATTATTCTTCCCTTGAAAATTTATGTATTTATATAGAAAATATTTCATATTCTGACCATGAAATAATATTTTTTTTCATCTTATATGATGTTCCTACCATCATTTGTTGGTTGCCTAGTAATTAAATTATCCATGTTTTTTTCTCCTTCAATAGCACATGCCAGATGATTTGGTAATAGTGGGTTATTGGTAGAGAAACCAAAACCATGGGTTTTGTATTGGTGTTAAGTGTGTACTCTATAATGAACCTATAAATGAGGTAAATCCTTTATATATGCCTTGTCTTTAATAGCCAAGGACCAAAAATCCGAGATTATGTGATATAATTATAAACATTATATAATAGTATTTGATACCGATGAAGGATACCCAATTTTTTCCATACAAGTCATTAAATATGGAATGAAAATATTAGACAACGTATATTCTAAACAAATTAGGATAAGAGTTTTATATAATTTTGAGAATCTCCAAATTATACAATACCCATATTTTTAAATAATCATTTCCATCACTTAACAAAGATTTTTTGATTTTTGATTATTTCATCATCATCATACATATGAAATCCCTTAAATATATAATTCATTAAACCCCATTATTTAAATCCTAGGAAAAATAAAACATGATCAGTGGAATGTAAAATGCTCGAGGGTAAACCAAATAATTAGGTAATGAATTTCATCAATGATTATAAACAATTCATACGGGTATGACGACATAATCATAGTGCATGATTAAATCAAAAAAGAAACCATAACAATGAATATGTGGATCAACATATTTGAAATCATGAAAAATGATATAATCATCAGAATCAACAGTCATTATCCACATGATAAAATATTGACCATACAAAATATTATAAACCCATAGAAAATGTAACATACATGTGTTGGTATATTTTATTTTTTTTCATCATAACCCTAGTCAAACACATGAGAAAAATAAATATAGCCTATTTAAATAAATATGAGCATCACCAAGGAAACTTTATCTTGTTTTCCTTAAAAAAAGTACATTATATAATGCATTGATGCACTTTCTAAGAGAACCCTCCATTTAAGCTATAATGAAATAACACATAAAATATTGTCCACCTAATAGTATAAGTTGTAATAGGCTCACCCATACCATAAAGGATTCACCATCCTATATTTTGTAATGGGATCACTTGGTGCTATCCATGTCTCCCAATTATATAAGCTATAACAGGCCACTGAATGATATCTCATCTTTCCCATCATATATTACAAAAGTACCATATCATGAATTAATTATTTTTAATATATTATTTCCATTATACAACATATGTTAATATCTTTGAAACTCAAAAAAATCCATTTAGATATAAAAATACAACTTAATTTTAAAATCCTTATTTTTATTTCAAAAATAACATTTTATTATCGAAGTATTTTTTAAATTGGAAAATAAGAGAAATATGAAAAATGGTTTTTCATTGAAGGATACATTAATTATTTCAAAGTAATCTATAAATAAAATAATGTTAATAATGATGAGAAGTTCATTCTCAATATATAAATTAAGAATTACTATGATCATTTTTCAAAATATTATATATAATAAACATAAAAAGAATAATTTTTAATCCAATTGAAAATAAATAAAAAAATTCATAAAATTTACTTTATAAATCAATTATACAAATTTTCATCAAATCATTTTAAAAGAATTGATATTTAATAAAAATAGAGTTTGATGGGAAACATTAAAATGTTATTTTTAGGTCCCCTATCACATGGCGAACACTAGAATCATAATACCCGTGCAATTAGAACATTAAAAAACAATAAATATTATTATAACAGATAAATTAATTATTTAACATGTCAAAAATTAGTATATAATCAATATTAAAGAATATATATGAATAACACCAAAAATAATCAATGATAACAAATTGAGAAGAATTTCATTACCTCGAGGCCACCTCATCACGTGTGTCTTTATCTTCCTAAATAAATATTTTTTTTATTTTTTACTTTATTGATTTATTTTTATATGTTTAATATCACTATCGTTTCACTATAAAATACGTTATATATATTTACATATTCAAATATGGTTACATTTTTGGTTTTACCCACATTTGATTTATTTGTAAAAAATGACTTTAGTGGGTCCACTATGGTCAAATGGGACATTATTTAAACATAGAAAAAAAAAATAATGAAATAATTATAATATTTATATATCAATTATACATTCAAAAACTATCAGTAATTATGTTTATGAAAAATTAATTAGCGTTACGATCATAGAGATGGTAGGTCGTACATATGCATGAATAAAATTTCCATTTTTCAATGATAACTATTGAAATTAGTTAAGTAATATTTTACCATTAAGGAATGATAATTATATCCTAAATAACATTTAATTGTTATTATATACTTATATGTTTCAATTTTGAAAAGTGTTAATGAAAATTTCAACACATTTCTTCGAGGAGGAGATATTCATCATGAAAACCATTGATGATATTAATTTTTTTAGTGATTGAAATATTAGATTGAAAATGATATGTTATAAATACAAAATTATATATTCTTCAGGAATATAAAAAACATTTCATTTATATAACATATATTCATTATCATTACAGTTATTATATTACATGTAATGTGTTTGTGAGAACAAATCATGTCGCTTTGCGAGGCAGTAGTCCACCATACACATGAGCAACATTATCTTATACCATACAGTTCGAAATGTAAGAAATAATAATGTATATAATCTCTTCATAGGTATAAATATGTTATAAATATCATATATAAAAATCATTTTCATTATCATACCAAACCGTGATAGGTGGTAATGGAAAGAAATGAATACTTTTGGCAAGGTGGTATTCCTCTGAAAACCCGAATGATGATTTCGTAACACATTAGATGAAATTGTGTGTAAATGTAGGTAATACCATTAAAATAAAAACAAATATGTATGTGTTATATAATTAATTTCATATGATTTAATGGTTTTAGAAGAAGTAAATGGATTTGATAAATAAATAAAACAAAAATTGTAACTTTTGAACGTTACATCCTCTTTGGGTAACTCTTTTTAGTTCGAACAAAAGTAATTTCATGGTTTGATTTATGCAAAATTGAAATCATCTATGATTATATGAGGGATGTTTAAAAGTTTTTTTTTGTGGTATTGGATGAACCAAATTGGATTCAATGTCTTAATAGTGGGGGAGGGGTGGTGGTCTTTTAGAAGGGAGTTTAGTGACACACGCTTAATGTTTTGAAAGAGTGAATTCATTTCACATTTGTTTCTTTCAACTAAACCCGATAAACGTCAATTATAATTATTAGGTTGGGTAACGACGAAACATTTCCATACATTGGTCGTTTAAAATGTTTTGAGTCATTGTAACACCTTATAAATTATGTTTATCTGCTATGTAAACTCATTTTACCATAAGTGCTGTAATAAATTTAAACTAATTTCACTAATCATCATGATAAAAAATTATGTTTATCTTATTTGAAATTAAAATTAAATTGCTTAAAAATATAAAATCTATCTCTATGAATTCAATTTACCTAGGTCACATCATTTTATTTACTATGAATCCCAACGATGTGGTAAGACATCATGTTTTTAAGAGGTGTATTTTATTTTTGAAAAAGTTAATTAAATATTAACTCTATATTTAATAATAATAATTTCATGAAAATATAAATAATAATTTCTAAAATAATATATATATATATATATATATATAAATTACCCATTATGTATTGTTATAATTAATTAAATAGGTGAATCATTATGAATTTTATAACTATATTAGAAAAAACAGTTTTTAAAACAAAAAAATTTATAGAAAAAACAAATATAATGCTAATAAAAAGTTATTATGTATAATAAATATAAATATTAAATACATATAAATCATGAGATACATATTAAATAAAAATTTTAACATTAACATTAATAAATTTATTAAAATGAAAATAAATTTTAAAAAATTATATAGGTTTCCCTATTCTAATAAAATATATATTTTTTGAATAGTCCAAATTTTTCACCAAAAAAATATTTTGATATTATAATTTAATAAATGAAGTTCATTGTTTCAAATAAATTTGAAAAAAATTTGAAAAATTTATTATAGTATTTTAAAATGAATAGAAATAATATAATGTTTTAAGAAAATATTTTTTTGAATAATAAAATCACATTACTAATAATTGATCGATAATTTACTTAATATTTTCCTATGATATATATTGATTAAGATATATATATATATATATATATATATATATATATAATGTATTCAATACTATTCATACACACTAATTTAACTACAATGTTCTAAAAGTTATATATATCATGGTATATTTAAGTTCTGTGATCCATACTAAATGCAATATAAAACATTAAAATCTCATGGTTAAATATAAAAAAAACTATACTGATCATTTCTTATAATAAAATTCAACCATAGTAAATCATGTAACTCAAGATAAACTTAGTTTATGTTTTTTTCTACAGAATACAATTTAATGCATTTAAAATATCTCTGTCTTACACCCTCCCCAAATTAATAAACTGTGTAACCACAATTTTATATTTATATAAAAATTGTTAATAAAACATTCTATTAAATACATGGAGTTGTAATATATAGGATTAATGGAATAAAAATAATAAGGTTTCAAGATATGAGGACATATGATGGATTGGAAGAAAAATGTTAAAAAATTAAGCGGAGTGATTGAGGTCAACAGTCACAAGAATGTGGATGATCTATGGGATGTTAGGGGCCACAAATACACAAACCATTGATGATAGAAAACACCATCGGTTCAACATAATAGAAGGTACTGAGATAAATTTTTTGATCCAGATCCTTTTTTGATATTTGAGAAATTCTATTGCCATATGTACAAAGAGAATATAAAAATATAGTAATATTATGATTATAATTGCTTCCTTTAATCAATTTCAAACACAATGTCTTTTATATCTCCAAAGGATGTGTATTAAGGATAAATTTTAGTACATAAATCAATAAACTAATTTTTAAAGGAAGACATAATCTACAAAAGCATAAAAAAACTCCCCATATCTGTTAACAATATCCAAAATCAAATTTGTTATCTTATTGTAAGATAAATCCCAATATGAATAAACCATCACATGATCGAATAATCATCAAAATTAAATAGTAATAACAAAAGTTGAAATGAAATCAAACCAAAACTCTATATCCAAGAAAAAATGAATAACCACCAAATTAAAGTGTTTTTTAAACACAATAGTTTTATCATACCATTCATATTTCAATCCAAAAATTATGGGTATATTATTTATAATTTAACAAAATACATAGTAACTGAATCCCATCATAGTATGGTAGTTTTATATATGATAAAACATGGGTTCACAATATTCATGATCATTAAATCAATAAATGTTAACAATTCCATAATTATAATTTCCAAAAAATATAAATTCATACAATATATTAAACCATGTATTTTGAAATACATCATAATAAAACAAAATCACATAAAATTTCATTAATAACATTAATATCTCGTCACTTATAACATTAAAATGGGGGTTTTTATAAATTCTACATATGATAATCCCTTATGTTATAGACCTAATACTATATCCATAACTTTTTATATAACCTCAAATGAAACCATCATAATCTTCAGATTTTTCTAAAACTTTTCTCCTATACCATCTATAACATCCATCAACTCAAAATACCGAATTCATTGCTAAAATAATTAACAATACATATCCATAATTGATTATAAAGACTCGTAAATTTCCAAAAAAAAATCTTATTTTTTTTGGAATTTTACGAGTCTAAAGTTTCTGAAAGCACTTGATTCTGAGGCCCGGTGTGTCCGGAATCAATTTCTAATGTTTTTTTTTCAGGTACGTTCAGTGAATGAAAAAGTGGGTTTTTCTATCTTTTGAACCGGTGCTCGGAATTGAAATTCAAGGGCACCGATGAACTCCCATCACCGATAATTGCTTAAGGGGGCCTTTACCGCACTTGCATTTTATGCGGGTTGAAAGTTAATAACTAGGGATTTAGAATAAAAGAAATAAAATCGGTAGTACACAATTTTATTATATTTATGGTCGTTATATCCTACAATGGTGAGTTAAGGTTAGAACCCACAACCACCTAACGTCCAATGTGTGGATTTTTTGTGGTGGGGCCCACACGATCCACAACATTTCATCATCCCTAAACTCCATTAAACTCTCTAATTAACTCCACCTCATTAAATTGAACCACCCATCACGTCCCTCTCTCCCAAATTAATATGCCATCATCTCTCCATTAACAAATTAATTCAAGACTTTGAATGTTGAAATGGTATGCCTTATCTATTTAAATTGGGGGAACACTTAACATAATTTTGGCTTGGAAAAATTGTGGAGGGAAAATTATGGAGAATTTAAAAAGAGAGATTTAATGCTCCGATGAATAATGACATTCTCCCTCGATGAAGAACGCGTAGTCGCCAATGCCGCTTGCTCCTTGGACGTAACCCAATGTCCACAGAATCGACGTCCATTCTCCGCGACGCCATCTACAAAGATGCTCATTTTCCGTGGCTCAACGATGTGCGACTTCAATTATCGAGGTAGGGAGATTATTGTATATTTTATTTCTGTGATTTATACCCTCGAGAATGGGAGTTTATTATGTTGGGTGGTTATTCGAACTACTAACATGGTGGGTACGGACTAACGAACAATTCTGGACCCACCACCAACTTGTTCTTGATGCACAGAATGTTTGGAGAGGATGGAATGGGACCAGAACGGAATTTTCAAGCTGTCATAGTGAAGTGCTGGTCCAGGGAGAGCCATAGGCGTAGATGGTCGGCAAAACCGACCACCGGAGCACATCTGGTTGTCCGCGGAAGGCGGCGGCAGCTGAGCCGCGGTGGCGGGAAGAACAGGAACGACCTTGCCGTTCCAGAAACATTGAGGCATGGAACTAATCCGCACTAGTTGGGGAGGTCGTGCCCTCCGCCTGGCCTAGCGGGCTGCGCCACGGCCGGGTGCAGGCTAGACTGGGCCGTGCCCCGTAGGGCCGGACTCGGTTTGGGCCAATCCAAGGAGTTTTGGGCTGGGTCGGACCGGGCCCGGACCCCACCTTTTTCAAACCATATTCGTTTAAATGCACATAACTTGAGATACGGACCTCTGATAGATGCACCATATGTTGGGTAGGAATCCTTGGATCTAGGAGGTCATTTCAGTTTATTACACTCAGGGTTTTGGAAATTTTTGGGTATGGCAGGGTTGGTTTGAACCCGAAACCAACCGGTCCCTTGGAGCAGAAACGCTTATAACATAACGACTGGATGTCCGATTGACGTGTCTTTAACTACGTTGATTTCCTTTTGATGATAAGGTTCATTAGAAATACTCCACTTGAGGTTTGGACATAGTTGAAGTACGGTCGGGTTGCTTTTAACTTAAAACCCAATCGGGCCCTAAGAACAGAAAAACCAATAACTCCCAGACCGTCAGTCCATTTGACGAACCGACAGCGACGTTGGTAATCTCGTTGAGAAATGGATTCATTGAGAATACCCCATGGGAGTTCAGGGTACTGCTATGATACGGTCGGGTTGATTCGTACATTAATCCAACCCGGCCCCCAAGACAAAAAGGCTAACAACTCACAGACCGGGTGTCCGATTAACGTGCCGTCTATTGCATTGAGATTCTTATGATGTGACGGATCCATGAGATACTTCTTGGTAGGACTTCATGACACTTGGAGTGCTGACTAGTAGTTTGTGGAGAAGATCCTCCCAGAGACGAGAATACAGAGTAAGGAGACCTAGTAGCTGGATGAGACCTGATGAATGCATATCCGAATCATTTTAGAGTGACTTGACTAGCCCAGTGGGGAGTGATACTATGTAGGGGTGGCGGACCCATAGCGGGGAGCGCTATTGTGTAGGGGCGGAAGACCCACAGAACTCGACAGAAGGAGTACCTCTGTAGGATATTAGAGGGAGCACTATTGTGTTGGGGTGGCAGTCCCATGGCGGGGAGTGCTAATGTGTTGGGGCGGCAGACCCGCGGTACTCAACAGAAGAAGTACCTCAGCAGTCTAAGGTTAGTGAGTACCACCTCAGAGTCGTGACAGGTCCACTTTACTCGACAGAGGATAAGTTCTCCATTAGCCGTGTTTTTCACATGATGAATAAAATCAGGGTTTGAGCTGAGTCAATGAACTTTGTGTTTTCCACATGATTGAGATGGGTTACATGATAAATTAGGTATATGTATGGGCATATACCTAAGTAAATGTTATCTATTGAGATATTTCTTTTTGGTTTATCCTTGTTGGATTTTGTCAGACCTTGATGGTCTCAGGGTCCCTACCGAGTATCGTTATACTCATCCCTGTACGTGCTATTCCCGCACCTCGTTGTGTTCATTACAGACAACGGACAATGCTGACCGAGGTTGAGTGTATGAGGACTGGACGGTACAAGGAGGTGGACTCTCGGCGTGATGGAACATGGAGCGGACTGATAGATGTATAGTGTTGAGGTGGACATCTGTACCTACCTTTCAGGTAGGAACCCGGAGGATGATCCAGGAGCTGCTTCACCATTCAACTTTTGTATTTTCAGTTGTACTTTTCTTTTACTTGTAGTTGTACCTTTCTGTTGGGCTAGTATTTCCTGCCCATTTGTACTTTCAAAACACTTGTTATATTGCATTACATAGTGTTTGCTTCATCTTGTTCTTTGGTTGTGTGAGTTTATGTTTTATAAAGATAATTCCTTACAAGTTATAGGGAGTTACGCCTTTGGTGCTAGTCGCCAGCCCCTGGCCTATGGAAGGTGGGATTGGTGTAGTCAGGGCATGGGCCCCGATGAAGGGTCATGAAAAATTGGTATTAGAGGATTCTGTTCTACCGCAGTACATCGGAATCTGATATTTTCTTCTATGAAGACTTAGTGTTAAGTGTACCATGTGTGGTATTTAGTTCAGGGAGTCCAGTGTTGGTGCGGCGGCCGACGAATCCATACACCAGGACCCTGACATCTGATTTCTGACTCAGTGCACAAAAATACTGATTGTGTGTGTGTTTTAAAATGTTTCTTTAAGTTTGGTAAAATAGGTCAACTCACCAAGTTTAAATTTTTTGACTATGTCACATCTGTTCAGAGTGCGTCCACGCAGATAGTCAGTTGGAGTTCCGAGAGAGTACCTGATGACGGCCCACCCAGCGATGAGGCTCCGGTGCAGGGCCCACTTACTATGATGGCACATACAGGTGGTGTACCAGATATACCACCACCCGTTGGGAGCATATGCCACTTGTTGTACTAGTGGACAGTGCACACCGAGAGAGTATGTTGCATGAGTTCCGGCAGTAGAGACCTTCAAGGTTACGAGGCGAGACAGATTCCCAGGCAGTAGTGGACTGGTTGGAGGCGATTTCTAGAATTCTACACCTAGTTTGGACACTAGTAGAGTAGATAGTGATCTTAGCTACTAGTTTTTCCCTGTGAGTGACCCTGAGGATGGTCCGCATAGTGATGAGGCTTCGGTATGTGGATTGATGCCTGGGATAGTACATTTGGGTAGTGTTCCGGCTATATCACTACCTGTTGGTCAATAGTTACAAACAGTGGTACTAGTAGATGACATGTGTAGGAATAATGCCTTATACTTGTTTCAGCATCTGATACCCTTGAGGTTTCGAGGCAAGCCCGACTCACAGGCGGCTGAGGACTTGCTTGAGGAGGTGTGTGAGAGATTTCAAGTTCTTATACAGCTTCGGAAGGACGACATGTCGGTAGCTGGGTATTCATCGAGGCATACCGATCATTCCTGGTACTTGATGAATATGATATGATCAGTGCATTAGAGCTCAGACCTTTGATAAAGTTGTTTTTAATAATGACCGAGCCAGAACATTACCTCTATGAATTCCTACTTATGCTAGGGTGGTAGAGAGAACCATTGTGGTTGAATGTTCTTTGGATAAATGGATACAACTAGAGAATCTTAGCAGTGGGAATATAGGGAACTATCCCTAGTCTTAGATACATGGGCATGTGAAATTTTTCAAGAAGAGGAAGGGTATAGGACAAATGAATTTGCAGAGCAGCTGATGTGGAAGCAGAGCCAAGAGAGCATCATGAGGTGGTGTACATTTCGAGATGTTACAACCACCCGCCTATGTAGTCCTCGCCAGGCTCTGGGAGCAGGAGGGTAGGGGAAGAGTGTAGCTACTTGCGGTCAAGTGGTGTAACCCAAGGGCTCTAGGAATTATTCTAGGTACAATATGTTTCTACCACTAGCTATCATATGAATAGACATAGGTACCAATCATTCCGTTCTTCCACGAATCTTGTCCCATACCTAGAGTTTCTGGTTAAGACGTTGACTTGACCCTCACGTCTGGAGATACATTTGGGAGGAGACTCGATAATCATGCTTACGCTGATGGTGTGATCTGACCCATGAGGCGATAGTTTCTGTTGGAACCTCTTGGGGGAAGGGTTGAGGCCTTACGAAGTTAGTTTGGGTATGGAGTGGGCAACCACAGTTCATACTCAGATTAACTATATTAGGAAAAAATGTTGTGTTATACCTACAACGTTGTGATGGGTTTTCCTTGGTCGGGGAAAAGAAAACCACATGCAGAATAGGATGGAATCATGCATAAGTTGGTGCAGTCGATCACTCATGGGTCGGCCAGACATAGATTAGTGCCAGACTTCACGAGAGTTTCTACACTGCTTTAGCTTTGACTAAGAGGGGGAAAACCATCATGTGGTCAGAGAGATGCAAGAAGATCTTTTCATGAGCTGAGGCATAGGTTGACCAGTACGCCCATCATGAGGATACCAGAAAAGGTGCAGATCTTCCATGAGCAGATGAAGCATACACAGAGCAGGCAGAAGTCCTATGCTGGTAAGTGATGGAGACCACTGGAGTTCGAGGATGGGGACCACGTTTTCCTACGGGTCTGACCTCGACAAGGTCTACGGAGATTTATCTAGGGGAAAAAATTATCTCTATGATTCTTCATATTGTTCCGTCTCCCCAACAGAGTAGGCGAGGTGGCTTACCACCTGGCCCTTCCACTTCAGTTGCACCAGGTGCACGACTTCATCCACGTATCATAGCGAGGAGATGTGTTCATGACGTAGTCGTCATCATCGATCATGGGACGACATTCACGTAGGTTCCAGTAGAAAATGAGGATCAACAGGAATGGGTCTTTCGTGGATGGTCGATTGCTCTAAGGCGCATTCATTGGCAGCACGAGAAACTCTAGTAGAGCACATAGGATCGGGAGGCTCAGATATGTGCTCAGTACCCTCTTTTGTTTCCCTGGTGCATGATGTAGCTTTATAGGGACGTAAATCCTTAAGGTGGGAGTAATGTAAAGAACTGTAAATTTTAAGGAATTTTTTTTATTAATTTCTTTAAAATTTTACGACTCTGCAGTTTCTGATGACACTGGATTCTAAGGCCCGGTTTGCCCGGAGTCAATTTCTGAATTTTTGTTTGGGTACATCAGTGAACGAATGAGTGGGTTTTTCTATCATTTGATCTGGTGCTCGATATTGAAATCTGAGGGCACCAATGAACTCACAACGTTGATAATTGCATAATCGGACCTTTAGCGCAGTTGCCTTTTATATGGGTTGAAATTTAATGTTTGGGGATTTAGATTAAAAGAAATAAAATTGGTAGTATACAATTTTATTATATCTGTGCTAGTTATATCCTAGAAAGGGGAGTTAAGGGTGGAACCCACAACCATATAACTTCCCATGTGTGGATATTTGTGAAGCGGGGCCCACACGGGCCCCAACCTTTCATCTTCCCTAAACTCCCTAAAACTCCCTATTTAACTGCACCTCATTTAATTGAACAACCCTTCAAATCCATCTCTCCCTAATTAATATGCCAACATCACTCAATTAATTAATTAATTCAGGTGTTTGAATGTTGAAATGGCTTGGCTTATCTATTTGAATTGGGGGAAGCCTTAATATAACTTTGGCTTTGTAATATTATGGTGGGAAACCTCAGGAGAATTTAAAAGAGAGGTTTAATCCTCCGATGAAGAATGAAATTCTCCCTCTACAATGAACACGTAGACACCAACGCCACTTCCTCCTCGGACGTACCCCGATGTCCATGGAAGCGACGTCCATTCTCCATGACGTCGTTCTCCATGACGCCATCTACAGTGATGCTCATTTTCTGCGGCTCAACGACGTGCGGCGTCAATCATCGAGGTATGGGGTTCATTGTATATTTTATTTATGGGATTTATACGCTTTATCATGGAAGATTATTCTGTTGGTTGGATATTCGAACTACTAACATGGTGGGTACGGACTAACGAACAAGTCCGGACCCACCGCCAACATTTTCATTAAGTAAGGAATGTTTGGAAATGACGGAATGGGACTTCAACGACATTTTTAAGCCATCGTAGTGAATAGAGGGTCCCGAGAGAGCTTTAGGTGCAGACGATGGGCGAAACGGTCCATCGGAGCGCGTCCGGTGGTCCGCGGAAAGCGGCGGCGGCACGCCACGCTACCACAGCAGCGCCGACGAACGGCGGGGGCGGCACGCTGCCGGAGCAGACCGCCGGGGCTACCCCACTGCGGCGGGATGAATTGGAACGACCAAACCGTTCTAGAAATAGGGTGGTGCAACAATAATCCGCTCCAGCTGGGGAGGTCGTGCCCTCCGGTCGGCCAGGAAGGCTGAGCTGCGGCCGACCGTGGGCCGGGTTAGACCGGGCCTAGACCCCACTTTTTCGGTCAATATTTGTCTAAATGCTCATAACATGAGCTACGGACCTCCAATCGATACACCGTTAGTTTTGTAGGAATACTTGGATCGAGAACGTCATTTAATTATATTACACTATAGGTTTAGACAAGGTTTGGGTATAGCCGGGTTGGTTAGAACCTCAAACTTACTGGGCCCTCGAAATAGAAACACTTATAACTTAAGGACCAGACATCCGATTGACGTTCCATCAACTATATTGATTTTCATTTTTATGAGAATCATATTTTGGCATAATCCACATGAGGTTTGGATGTAGTTGGAGTATGGTCAGGTTGGTTTTATCGTAAAAACCTAACTGGCCCCTGGAACGAAAATGCCAACAACTGTCAGACAGGTCGTCCGTTTGACGACCCGACAACGGCGTTGGTAATCTAGTTGAGAAAAAGTTCCTTTGAGTATACCCATTGGGAGTTTGGGGTACAATTTTGATATGGTTGGGTCGGTTCATACATGAATCCAACCGGGCCCTCGGGAAAAAAAAGATAATAACTCACTGATCGGGCGTCTGATTGACACGTCGTCTATTCCGTTGAGATCCCTATGACGTGATGGATCCTTGAGATAATTCTTTGTGGAACATCGTGACACATAGAGTGTCGACCAATATCTCGTGGATTAGATCATCCTGGAGATGAGCATACGGACTACAGAGACCTTGTAGTTGGTTGAGACCTGATGTCTACTTGTCCAATTCATTTCAGAGTGACTTCACTTGCCCAGTCGGGAGCACTACTGTGTAGTGGAGGCGGAACCATGGACGAGATAGCTACTATGTAGGGGAGTTATACCCGCATTACTCAACATAAGGAGTAAACTGTAGGCTATTAAGGGGATTTCTACTGTGTTTGGGCGGCATACCCATGGTGGGTAGCGCTTCTGTGTTGGGGAGGCAGACCCGTGATACTCGACAGGAGGAGTACCTCCGCTATCTAAGGTTTGTGATTAGCATCTCAAATTCATGATAGGACCACTGTACTCGACAGAGGAGGAGTTCTCCAGTAGCCTTTTTTCACATTATAGAAAAAATCATAGTGTGAGTTGAGTTAATGACCTTTGTGTTTTTCTCATGATTGAGATGGTTTATTTGATAACATAGGTATATATATGTTCATATACCTAACTAAAGGTTATCTGTTGAGATATTTCTTTGTCGTTTATCCTGGTTGGATTTTGTGAGACCTTGAGGGTCTTGAGGTCCCTATAGAGTATCGTTATACTCACCCCTACACAGGCTATGCCCGCACCTCATTGTGTTCATTGATGACGACAGACATCAGTGACCGATGTAGAGTGTATGAGGATTGGACTGTAACTGGAGGTGGACACTTGACGTGATAGAAAACAGAGAATACCGATAGACGTGGAGTGATGAGTTGGACATCTGTACCTACCCTTCAGGTAGAAACCTGGAGGACGATCCAGGCAGTGCTTCACCATTCAGTTGTTGTCTTTTCAGTTGTAATTTTCATTCAATTGTAGATGTACCTTTCTGTTGGGCTTTTATTTTCGGCCCCATTTTACTTTCAACACACTTGTTATAATGTTGTATATAGTGTTTTCATCCACTTGATCTCTAGTTGTGTGAGTTTACATTTTATAAAGGCAATGCCTTCCTAGTTTATAGGGAGTTATGCCTTTGGTGCTAGTCGCCAGCCCCTGGCCAATAGAAGGCAGGCTTGGAGTAGACACGTCACGGGCCCCAAGGACGGGTCGTGCCCTTGTTACTGATGTGTATTATCTAAATCTTATCATAAAAAAATTAAAAATGAAAATTATATATCTGATCAGTTACATTCTATATAACATTTTAGGATTAGAATTTATATAATTAGGAGAAAGAATAACATATACAATACCCATGTAAGTAAATGGGTATTTTTCACAGTAGAAAACCTTTTTATAGTTTACAGTTATTCATCATCATTACCCATATGAAATCCTTTGTCTGCATATTTCATTTAAACTCATTCATTATGACATGGGGAAAATTAAACATAAGATGGGTGATATGAAATGACCAGTAAGGGTAAACATAATAATTATCCAATGAGTGTAATCAATCAACATAAGAAGTGTATATGGGTATTGTGATATCATTAGAGTGTATTAGAGAATTATAAAACAAATCATACTCACCAATTCCACGATAAGAAAATATGAAATCTTTTCAAATGGAATAATAAAAAACAATAATAACGAGCCAATAGATATCAGTATTTATCATAAAAACATTATAGACAAATATAAATAATCAAATAAATGTTCTAGAATCACTGAACATAGTTTTCCATACCTCATGTTAAACCCAATTCAGAAATAACTGGAACCTAGTTAGATATATAGGAGAAACACTTAGTTAATTGCCTCCTCTATGCCTCTCAAAAAAGTTATATTACCTAGTGTGTTGGAGTGTTATATGGGTGTACCCATTATTTAGCTATAAATGGATCACCCAACGATATTAATGATACATCATCATATAATATATATCATGATTATCCAATAATATCTAGGCCACCACATCATTAAATTTTTAACAGACTCACCTAGATCTATATTGGACTCCCATTATGTAAGATGTAACTCACTCATCTTGATACTATCTGGGCCACCCCATCGTGTAGCTGCAACTGGCTCTCCTGACACTATCTACACCACTATATTTTTTATGGTTTAATAGTCTCACACAACACTATCAGGGACACTAAATATTATAATTATCAACAACCATCATAAAACATATGAAATACTATTTTAAACTCATTAAAACACCCATCATTCTATCAAAATACTCATTTCATTTATAAACTCATTTTTAATAAGAATATTGAGTTTTCTTTAAATTATATTTTCAATACAAAAATACAAAAAAAATTAAATTTGGGTTCTTGTTAATTTAAATATGAAATCATGAAAAGATATTAATATATAAAATAATGGTCACGGTGGAAGAAGACAAAATGTCATCATATTTATTTAGAATTCCTCTTTTCATTTCACAAAAAAATCTATATTAAACATTTAAAATGTATTCATTTCTAAACCATTGAAAATAAAATAATGAATACATAAAATTTATTTTTAAATATTTTATAAAAATGTTCATAAAATTATTTTAATATCCTGGACATTTTAGATAAACTGATTTTGATGGAAAACATTAAAACATGATTGTTTTTTAAAAAGAAATGTACATTATCAATTATAAAACACATGAATTGTAATCCACGTGAATAAATAATATTATAAAACATTAAATATCATGGTAATAAATAAATTATTGATTTATAAATTTCTAGTGGCTTTATATAAACCTTATGATTGAATAATGTCGTATGACATCAAAAAATTCCACAACGAAACAATATTGAGATAAAGTACCTTACCATGAGTCTATCTTGTCACGTGTGACTTTATATTTATGAAATATAAACTTATGTTAATTAATTACATTATTTAGAAACCATTGAATGTTAATTATTACTTTTATTTTACTTATTATAATGTTTAAAATTATTACCGAATCAATTTTATTAATATCACATATTTTTATCATATTCAGTATATCTATAAAAAATGACTTTGGTAGGTAAAAAATGTAAAAAGTCGTTATTTGTATATATATAATAATAATAATGAAAAAATATCCATATTTATTTATAAAATATAATTTTAAAACAAATAACTAATAGTGGTTATAAAAATTTAACCAACGTTATGATCATGAAGAAGGTAGTCTTTATGTACACATAAGTTACATTTCTATTTTTCAATTATCATTATGGAAAAATCATAAGTACTATCTTATATTAATATAGTGATAATAATATCATAAAGAAATTTTATTAATTTTATATTATTTTTATATCATCAATTTTCTGTGGTGATGAAAGAAAGATTCACATTACTTCGAGAAAGTAGTAGTATACACCTCCATGAATGACGTTATCAATTTTTAGGTGAGGGAAAAGGTATAAGATAAAAATATATATTTTATGTAAATAATAATAAATATGTAATAAATATATTAGTGAATTAAGTTATATCCCATATATTCATTATATTTAAATGTATTACCATCTATTTAGTGCGTTAGTGAGAATGAATCACACCACTTCGCAAGCGGTAGTCTTCCGTTCATAGAAGCAACATTATAAAATCCCATAAAACCTTAAATATAAATTTTATATTGGATATAATGAATTAAAATTAATAATAATGTAAAACATAACATATATGAACAATATATCAATCATCATATGCAACTATGGGAGGTGGTAATGTAATAAAAATGACATCATATTTTGAGGTTGTAATCCACCATACACATGAAAGATTATTTCATAACGCATATGATGGAAGTGTTTTTGGATGTTTTTATATACCATTAGCATTATTAAATTTATTATGTTTATTATAATGAGGTTTTAAATCAGAATTTTATAATAATATTAATAAATTTATTGTTTGGAGAAATAAATGAAACAAAAAATATTATGGATGAATGTTACCTCCTCTTTGAGTAATAATTTTCTTATTACTCCAAAGGAAGTATTTAGTTGGATTAATACCAACGTCAAGGAAAATATTATTATATTACAGACGTTTATAAATTATTTACGTAGGTGTCTTCTTTGGAAACTTGGTCTGAATGTGTGTAATGAAGAGTATAGAAGGTGACCTATTATAATTGATTTGAGTGGTACAGTTGTAATATTTTTAATGAATGAATTCCACCAATATTGTTTTCATGTCACAAGGATAAAATAATTATTTACTCTCGATCCAATATGTATATGATCTAGATATGACCATAAACTTGGTTTTTTAATAAATTAAGTGATTTTTGACAATGTAATCGAGGATTTACCACTAAGTAAACTCATGTTTACATTATTCACAATAGTTAATTTTTACTACATCCAATGACCATTAGGGTATGAAATTAATTTTAATAATGTATATTTAAGAATAATTATGATTAAAAATATTGAATCCATTTTATCATATTAAATTTATAAAATTGGAAAATTTTAAAATAATATTCATCCGGCACATGTAGTAAGACAACAGGTTTTTAAGAGGAGTGTTTTTTAGAAGAATATGATTCTTTATCAACTATTTGACTAAAAGTATTCATTGAATGAATCTAAAAAATTATCTAATTATATATAATATATATATTTAATTAAAATCATTATCCAATATAGGTTATTATAAATAATTAAATGTGAGAAACATTATGCATTTTAAAACATTTTATAGAAATATTGTTTTTTAATCCCAAAAACAAATTAATATGAAACAAAAATGGATTCAAAGTAGTTTATTCGATTAATTATAACTAATTAATACTTAAGTAACTAAAAAATCATATTAAAAACATATTATTACATTTAAATTACTTAAATTTTTGAAATGTAATTAAATTTTAGAAAATCAATATTTTTCAATATTCACTGAAAATTTAATATTTTTCGAAAATCCCAAAAATTCACCCTAAGTAAATATTGATATTCTGATTCTAATAATTAATATTATTCCGACAATGTTTTTAAAATTTCAATAAAAAATAATTTATTTTTGATGAGAAGTAGATAATGTCATTTATGAATTTATTTTAAGAATTAAATAACAAAAAAAAATTGATTGATTATTTGCATAAAATATATCAAAAAATATATTGATTAAAGAATTTATGTATGTATATATATATCCTAAATTATTTCACACTATTTGTACCATTTAATTTAATTGATATGTTATAACAGTAATATATATCACTGTGTAGTAATTTTGGGGTCCTGTGTTGAATATCATATCAAATATAAAATATTAGTGTAGCGTTTATTGTAAGAAAAAATGATATGTGTGTGTACTCTTGGTGAAAATAGTGTTTTATGTAATCAATGATAATCTATTTTTTTCATGTCCTTTAATCTATTGAATATAATTTTTTTTAATACTGGGTTATTATGTTACCATTATGGTATTCTGAATATCATCATGTTGTTTTGCATTTTTCTGGTCAATAAGGCATTCTTTTACTGAAGAGATCATTATGGCAGAAATAAAATATTCCATTATGATCTATAGTAACTATAATAAGTGTTTTTTATTTTTTATTATATAATAATATTAATGATTAGGGGGATGAAAATTTCATTAGTATTATAGTCTGGAGATTCACTTGGGATGTTACATCAATTTTAATATCTCTCCATGGTTCCTTGGCCAATATTTTGTTAGGTGATGGATGAGACATAAAATTATTATTTAGAAAATCATTCTTGTAACTTCTCTCTATAATTGGGTATGGATATATTGAATTTGTTAACAAGGATAGAATTGGTGAATTATAACACTTCAGGCTAATGATGAATTTAAACATTCCAAAGTTCACTGATAGAAAAAATTGATGATCCTCAGGGATGTTGGGAACAATAAAATCACATACCTAAACATGATTTATAATATTTTCATTCCATATAGAGACTCATTTTAACCTCTTATTCCCTGATTATAAAATATTCCACAGGTTTCTCTCTAGAATCTTGTATAATTGATGTTTGTAAGGAATGGTGTTGATGTTTATGTGTGGTTAATCCTTAACACCTCTATTGTTATTTTACATTCATTAAAACATTACCTTATTAATCCCCCAATTTATGGAATATATATATTACATCATCAATACTGGAGAGTATATTAGTGGTTGGATATTATAACTAGGGATGCTCGACCATACTAATTTCTCTACATTAATCCGATTTAATGGGTTCAACTTCTCCAAAGAGCCATGGGCCATTGCCAATGAGGGAAATATTCAGTCATGGAACTAACCTTTCAATATTTCAATCTCCATATAAAACTATAAAAAATATATTGGAGTAAATATATATTGGTTCCTAAATGATAATGTAATTTTACACGTGATTGTAAAAATTTATTGAGGTTCCATCTATTAGCAATTTATAGAATCACATTCTTCAATGTGATTTTGTTTATACTAAATGGAGGCACATATCTCCTTTGGTGTTTTCATTTATGATACAATTTGGATTATAATAATGTAAAAGGACATTTTATAGATTCATATGACTAATAAAAATTCATCATCACTCGACATAATTCATGAAAAAAAGATTTCTCATAGATTTCATCAATTTTCAATAGATTTAATCTCTCATAAACCCATTTTATTTTTTAAATTATCATGTAACTCTATAAAATTCCATAGTTAGGAATCATAATAATCACTACTGTTGGTTACGCAGTATTTAATTTTCAAATTATATGATGGGTGGTCAATTTATCCCCTAAGGGGTCTCATTTATTAGTCTACGTAAATTTTATATATTTAATATATGTTCATTTAAAATATTTTACTAATCATTTTCATCTCCATTTTGGTGAAATTGATTTCTTGAAAACATATTCATATGAGGTCATAAAACATTTTAATTATATTATATCACTTTCGAACAATCTATTCTATAAGTCTATGTTTTCGTACATAATTTATAGTTAATGTATAATTTAATACCATAAAAGGAGGAATTGACCAAATAAAAATATTTAAGAAGTATTATTATGTTGAGATTTTTCCCCTTAAAATTAATTGATACATATCCGTATATGTTGATTCAGATGCCACCTAGTTTGTTCACACTGAATGGGACACCTTTTAGATTGTAATGACATAAGTCAAGGATAATAGAAAATCACTTATTTATCAAGAATCAAATACAACATACATGTTTTTTATATTCATTAAGTATATACTATTAGGAAAAATGTGGATACCAATGCTTTGATATTGAAATTTTACTAATGAATCAATTTTTCTTTGACATGGTATAAGTGTTTTGTGAAGTTATTTAAGGAACCGTGATGATTATTTGTACTCATTTTATTCAATGAATAAAAACTACGAGTTCCCCCTCTAAGCATATTAGGAATCAAAGAGAAGCATATCTACTAATAGAACATGAGAATATATTGTGATGAATCCAAACTCAAGTCATATGTGGAATTGTTTTAGAGAATCATGACTCCTACAATAAGAGAAAACAAAGAATAGAATCTAGAATGAAGGAAAATTAAGATTCCAAGGGGAGAATCATGACTCAATAATTATCATGAAATCATGAATAATATTTATAGTCAATTTATATGATTATACGAAGATTATCATTTCATAAAAATTTAATATAGCGACCATTATGAAAATTAGGAATAAAAGTGTTTTTCAAGATCCTTTTTTGTCTTATAGCCTTTCATTCCAGGTCATATTCGACAAGGAATGTAAATTTTACAAAGAACTGTTCAATTTTTAATGGTGGTTAGTTATAGAAGCTGATGGAGGAGACCCATATCTAAATAACTTAGACCTTAATTGATCCTAAATATAGGGTACTTCTTGGATCCCATAACATATGATTTAACATGAAGATGTATGGAACTTAGGGAAGGGCATGGGTGATGTGGTTACCATATATAAACTAGAAAAGTATGAATATATTCAGTTTTTGTGAAATGGTTCTCATGCTCGTGGAACATATGAGATGTATAAATTTAGTGAATTATCATTTAGCTAGTCTGGTTCCAATGTGGTCTAGTTATCTTGTGATCAAAACCCATTTTTTTTTTCAAATCAAGGGTTTTTCCAAGGTGTCCAATAAAATGGTTTTTTTGGTGTTTATGTGGTATTCTTCCTTGGTTAAAACTCCAAATATGATTTACTCGGTATATAGTTTTTCCTCAATCCCATTATTATGATTCAAAAAATCAAAAATGAATATTTTTTATTAGACATTGGTGTTTGGATAGGATCCCTTCACTTATGTTTCCTCCATCTCGCTTTATTTTTCACATGGTCTCTATTTTAAAAAACATGGGGTCTATAAGTGATTTTATATTTAATCCCAACCCTAGCCATCCATATATGGGTGATAACCAATCAAAACCACTCATTCACCCAAGATCCCATCATAGAAATGTGGAGCCTTATCTAACCATTTATGAAGAGTTTAGTTAAAAAAATGTTTTGATAATATCTGTGTGACTTACAGGGCACAAACCAGCTTTAACATGCGGTAGTCTGGGATCATCATGGTGTTAGTCCTTTTTTTATGTGACGAATACAGGGAACCACACATGTGTGAGTAGTATATACCCATTATGTAAGGAATCATATTCATATGTTATGGAGGAATTTAATGATCCACCTTTGAGTATTCGATATGTTACGATAAATATGGATGTTGTATACTATAGGGATCTAATTGAAACCCTATCCAGACTCATGTGTTGAGATTACAAAAATTTCTCCAAAACAATTCCACCATTAAATTGCATTAACATTTAATCCTACTTTTTATTTTTACTCCACAATAATTCTGATTTAATATGGTGAACAGATCATTCTCATGACACAAAACAACCTCTCTGTGTTTATTCACCATACCATGCCCCCGATCCTCATGACTAATTACACCCAGTCCTACTATGTGTCTGAGGGGAACATTAGAAGATTCTCTATAGGTGTCCCATATATCAATAACAATGAATAACTATCAATGTCCATTCACACTTAAATTTTTAATATCTATTAATAAAAAGAAAAAATAACGAAAAATTGTTCATAAATTATGGAGGATTAGATAAAGCCATACAATGTATAACATATTGGTCATTAAGATTGGAATAAATCTCTGAAGAACTACATTTAACTACAAATAGAAAAAAAAAATTATGCATAAAATGGTGTATACTATCTATATGAAACATGGTATTCATGGTTAACTAGAATAATGATTTCATAGTTATTTATACTAGAAAATGATATGATATAGTGTAATATAATATATATTCAAACTAGATGCCAAAAAAACTGAAAACATCTCCACCCCATGTCATAACCAGCTGTAAATATCAAAATGAAATTGTAAATCTATTTAAGGTGGATATAATACATAAAAAAGTACCACCATAATTTATCTATATAATCTCTCATTCCTTCTCTATTCATTGTGCCTTTGAGTAGAACTGTAAAAATTATAAATTGTAGAAGTTCTATGATGATAATCTCTCATTCGTATCCAAATGATCCCGAATATCTAAATGGAATAAATATTGTTTATTACATATACATATATATTTTAATAACCCAATCTACAATGTTATATTTTTATTTCAAAATGATATAATTTTACATAACTCAATAATATGTGCTATATATTATACTTTGAAAATGAAATATTTGTTAATACTATATATGAGACAACATGATATGGTCATAAAATAATTCATTAACCCAAGGAATCCTATAATATATAAATAGAATCACATTCAAAAATATTTTCTTAATCAATAAATACACTAGAGGATTATATAATAATATATATAGATAATTATCATCTTTGAAATATTAGTTCACATATTAATGGAAAACATTTCGGCCTATCACTGAAAATCAAAATGAATATGTAAATACATTTCTATCATCATTCATAATATAATAGTTTATAAAATGATTAAAAAATACAAAAACTGCACTATAAACCATGACCAGTATACATTTATATTATATAAGAACATTACCAGCTTGTATACCCAACTCACTGAAAGGTTTCTAATAACATCAATTTAAACCCATGTCAAAACTACAAAATCTCATGATTCATTTATCCATAATTCTAAAAAATAATATTTATCTCTATAATAAATATAAGAATGTATATGAGAATTTTTCATTTAATTAATTCCCATTATTAAATTTATTTAAAAAACTACTATATATATTATTGTTGATGTTATAATTTAATAAATTTTAATTTTAAACATGTTCTATAAAAAAAGTAGTGAGGGACATGTCATGTTATATTATTTTCATAATATTATGAATGTAAATTTGAATCCTTTTTACATTAGTCTAGGAGTAAAATAATATTTATTCACCCTCACAAAATGAATCCTAAAATAAGAAAAGAACAATACTCAATAAATATTGACAATAATCAAACCTGAGTTTTTTAATAAAAACCTAATCCTACCATAATATAAATTATAATTATAAATGTATACCATCCCCCCCCCAATGTTTGAACAAATCCTTAGTTCATGTATTCCAACTTTTTGGTCTAAAAGTGTAAAAGGAACCTCCCCATGTTACCCAACACTACTAATGGTGTTAATTCAAAATGAAAATAATTATCATATAAATCCAGAAGTAATGGTAATTTAACCTCATAACATTTTTATTAACACCTTGATTACATCATCTAGACCACAATCCTAGAATCATCAAATTATAAATTAAAAGTGCTACCAAAACTCAAAAGAATTGGTTATCCCATATTTCAACCAACCTCAATCAAAATTGTACCCCTTATTAAAGACTATATGATATTATTTTGTGAATCCATGTATAATGATTCAGCCATTGTTATCCCATATTGAGATTCAAATACATTAAAATTTCCTCCTCATATTTTATAATATACAAACTAGTGGCCAAGGTGTACATAGGTTACGAGGAGATATTATTCAATATAAAATAATAATAAATAATAAAATATAAGCTATAACAATAATATATAACCTTAAAAAAATAATAAAGTGATTACTTGGTCCATCCTGTTATATATTTTACAACACCATGTTATAAAAAATATATCCCATGTAATTATTTTCTTCCATCCTATAGAAGTTTTTTTATTATCCAATATTAAGAAACATATCCGATAAAAATAAATACGAAATGAGAGACATAGAAAATTGTTCCAAGGCACAACATGGTCCTCTCTATTATCTATGTGATCAATTTCAATCGAAAATATTAAAAAATACATCATTGTAATTTTCTAGATCACAATCCTTCATTTTTATAAAAGAATTATTGTTTATATTTTGGTTTAGAGAAATATCATATTTATTACACAACGTTTCAGAACAAAATCTGTTAATATACACACATATACATAAGACTATAAGTGTAATAATTAAATGAAAAATCATACCACACAACATTGTGATTCAACATACTATTCACAATGATTCTTCATGTTGAGTTAAATTTTCTACATTAAAATTTTCTTTTTTATTGCGAATGTGATTCCTAGTGTATGAATACATTATACAATGTTAGGAAGGCCTAACTCAGACCCATAAATAGTTATCCAAACTAGAATAAAATGTGGGAAAATATCCAACCTCATAATACTCATAAAAAAAGACTTTTGGTTTTTAATCTTATAATCTAAAAATGTTCATCAATATATAGCTACTAGGATAGGAAATATTCAACCAATTTATACCCATCATAATTGGGTGACTATTCCCAATTCGTGCAAATACATTTTTTCTCATACGAAGTGGGAGACTATTTAATTTAATCTGAAACCCATATATGGTCCATAAAATTGTAAACAACCATTATATAAGAACTTATAATGAATAATATATGTGTTTTTAAAATAAACACTCCACTTTTTGTTGACCAATGCTGAATATGTCCATCATATTCATCGATAAACCATTAAATGATGAATATGTTATATTGGAAACAAACTATCAATGTAAAATCTCATAGGCAATAATCACTATCAACTATCACAAGTAAAAAAATTGTCTCTATATGAACATTAATATTACTTATTTGTATATATCTACTCCTGTAAAATGAAGAAACACCCTCTGTGGTTTGTAAATCAAATTATATAATTGATTACCAATATAATATAAATTCATTAAAAGTTATATAACTATTTTATATCTTAAAAATAATTTATTAAACATATAGAAACAAATAAGCATCTCTATAAGTATACAAAAGCACACATTTTTTAGACATAATGAATTTCAAAACTTTGAGCCAACTAAGACATAAAATACGGCTCAACCAACATGTATAAAATGATAGAAATTTTTTTAACACCTACCACTAACCAGTTAGTGATAAACATTTAGCGTCAAAGTTAAAATCATCATTATTGAATATTAATAGTTAAGTAAGAGAAAACCATGTAAATTTTAAATTGAGAGTAAACAAATAAAGAGTTTTGATAATATTAAATTATGGAGAATTTAAATGTAATACTACAAAATGGAAATCACTAAAATAAATATCATTTTATTTTAAAAAGAAAAATAATTAACATGCCTCAAATATTCATACAGGATAAAGATCATGTAACCACCAAAAATTTCACCAATATAAGTATATAATGATGTAAATAATTCCATAATTCTTAAATGATAAAATATCATGACTATTCTTTTTTATCAATGTGACCATATTTAATTTTGAGTTTTGGAGGTCAGGAGTCTTATAAGAGGTAAAATAATAAATTTAACATGGTTTTGGCATTAGAAAAATATTATGAGGGGATCATAAAAATTTTAATTTTCTATTTACCCAAGGGCTTTATTTTATTTTTACTCTCTGTAACTTGGTCTTATAGGTATTTTTAATATTTATTAAATATATAAATATTTTTCTTCTAACTTTTAGATTAGAATAAAAATGTGGAACCCCTAATATCTATATAGATTCCATTGAGAACCAGCAATAACAACTTTTAGTAAATATGTGATGAAATATAAAGATACATTACCTTTTGAGGGATTATATGAGTATTTATAATTAATAAATATGCTACCATAATAACATTGATTAGAGATGATTCATATAGAAATAATGAGTCCTGAGGCTAAATTATTTGGGAAAAATCATATCATTGTTAATTGTTATTGCTGGTTTATTTGGTGAATAACAAGGTTATACCTAGGATTAAACTATAATTAGGAAAACATTCCAAATTGGAGATGTTAGTCGAGTAAATTTCAGCGAGCAAAGAGTAAATATTTTGACGAAAAACTAATTCATTGGATTAATATTATATGTATTCCTCTATAGTGTTGTGTTTAAATTTTTTTGAATAAAAATTGTGGACTAATAAAGAGACACAATGAGGCCACTAATTCCACATGGTTGATAGAAATGAAAACCACTTAATTTAATTTGATCATTATCCTCATTATAATGTTCTAATTCCTCGAAATATGATATTATCCTTACACATGTGATTCAGAATGAAAATGTATCGTTGATGAAAAAATTACATCATATCGACCTTAATCCACCATACCTCAATATATTAAATACACATGATGAAATTATAAACCATGTTTGATGGATTATTTTATCATTGGTATAAAAATAAAAAAATTATATATGAATAAGAAAAAACAACACTTATGTTTGAAGTGATGAAACATAATAATCATGAATAATTCAATTTAAAATATTTATATACAAGTTAGATAGTCAATCTATCAAAATAATTTTTTAGGTCACTCCTTAGATTCTTATTCACTCAATTAATTAGTAATATGGTTTCTTTTCTCAACAAAATGAACTCTACAATATGGCCCCACTAAAATTTTTGCAGTGTAAAATATAATATATCTATACATCATTATATAGAACAAATATGATTTTGGTATACTATAATGAATCCATGAATTTATCAGGAATCATTTGTCTATATCATAACATAACCCGGTTGTAACAACATCAAATTGAAATTTCATATTTCTATTTTTTTTATCATAATGATCTTGGAATGATCTACAATCAAAAACCATCCCGGGTCGACCCCAAACCGGGAACCCGAACAAATCTGTTGCACGGTCCAAAGGGCATTATCGATCCCCATGGGCTAGAAAACTAGTTTCGGGCATCGTTATAGTATAAAAGGTAACAATGTTTCCAAAATATAATCAATAAGGATGTCAACAAAAATAATGGACATCCAAATATATGTTTCTATAAAAAAATTAATATCATTTAGAAGACAGAACATCCAATACAACTAAATTATAAAATTAAACCGACCATACATTCTGACAAAAAAACTCCATAGGGCCTCTCTACTCAATAACCTACATGATGATTCCATGTTTCTCATGGAGACTGAACCCACGTTGAATCTTGAAAAAATGATAAAAACCAATGAAAACTATATTATTTCATATTGAAGCTCTGTAGGTTATTCTGATACGCTATTCCCAATCGACAACAACATAAAATAAAAGATACATCAATTTCATGTTTTAAATACAATATATAAAAGTATTTTATTTCAAAAATGGTTTCATTCTATTGATGGTATCAGAATAAAGATTTCACGTTTTATACACAAGTATGAGAGAAAAATTTCCAAAGATATGAAACTTTAAAATGAAAAAAATAGTGGGCTATTTTTATTTTTTTTAATAAAATACACATGCTATTATTTTTTTCATCCAATCAGACCGTATATCTATAGTTTATATCATATATTCAATGAGAAATACTCATAAGAACACCCCTAGGTTCTAGTTAGTTGTGAGTAACACTTATCTTGGTGAAAGTTCCCATAATAAATATCCATTATCATGCACCCGAGACACTAGTTAGGGAATCATCCATATCCTTTTGGTCCCTGAAAACATCATCATAATACTTTATTTAGTGTTTTAATCGTCAAGCATTCTATATGAAACAAGGAAAAAACCCCTCTGGATCACTACCTGACTAGTACACATATCCCCACATAGATATTATGGCTTCCCTATTTCTGCTCAATCAAGTTACACATGTTATCAGTACCAATTGGATATGAAAATAACACTCCCATATCATTCACACACAAAATATCCTAAAAATTCCTTTCACATTTCATTCATGGATCAATAAACTTGTTAAGATTTTGAAAAAACAAATTGAAGAAGTCTAATGAGGGTTTTCCCATGAAATCCATTAAAAATAAACTTATTATACAAAACACCATCCAATATCCTATAAAACCGAATGTTTCATCCCCAAAACCAATTAATAAGTCAATTTAATGAATCATAATATGACCCCAAATGATAGAACATGAAGTATAATGGAAAACCATCCCTATAAGAAATAATCTGAACAAAAATTTAAGAATTATTCAAAAAATCATACATTTATGAAAAGGACCTATTAAAACACTTATAAAGAGGTGTAACCATACCATTATTAGAATCACAACATTTACTTAAACTCCTTGAAAATTTTGGTCATGCAGGTAGAAACCACCCATTTCTATGAAGATTCCAAACATGCCTTTTATTGGAAACACATGAAAACGCACCTTAATAACCCATAATCCATTCATTTGAAAATAGAAAACTATTTTTCATCCTAGTTAAATAACCCAAATATATATTCTACACATCCTTCAAACATTTTTCATAATCCAAAACAATCAACTTATAACAACATGAACACACAAGATCCAACCTAGCACTTTCTCGAATACAAAGAATGAAACATTTAACAAAAAAACTCTATTTAATGTTTAAAATGTTATAGATACATTTATGTATTCCCAAAACATATTAACGTATATATTCTAGTTCATAAACATCACAAACCATATGTTATAACCATTGAAAAAATTGTTTAAACAATTTGTGGGCATGTGTATAAAAAATAACTCCATTTTACACAAAACATGTAATATATAAACAATTTTTATACAAAAAAAATATTATTAAAAGGTTTTTCATCAACACTAAATAGTTATTTAAGGTTATATAAGAAATAAAAATTTAAAACATAAATAATAAGGGAATTTTCTTTTGAGAACCTTTCTCAATACCATGGTGGAATGGTAACACACAACATAAATCTCCCACTGTGGGTTTATAAGTCCTAAAACTATGAATATTTGACCCAAATGTACATAAAACCCATAAAAATAATTATAAAATATATCCCTAGTTCTTTCATTAATAAGGGAGAAGAATTGACCATGAAATAATTGAAGGAGGATGAGGTAGGAGGATAAAGGAGAAGTAAACTCATATTGAAAACAAGAGAACTCTTCATATTCCCTTATATCGATACCCTTATAGGAAAGGGTATGTCTTATAACATCATGGAGAGGATTCTTAGGTATATAATAACTATGGAAATAATATTTTGTGGGAAAATAAAAAATTAGTCGACTCATTAAATAAAATAATTACCTTACCAACATAGACGATTTGAGAATCCTTGAGAAATGTCACCATAATCTGTGACTAGGATGAGCTACAAAGATGTAATATGGATCATGGGGGTTCATAAATGTTTTTTGGGATTTAGTGAGATGTTTAATCACTGAAAAATATTAAAATATTTTAAATACTTTACAAAAAATATTTTTTAAAAACTATAATTTCCCTCACAGACTGGCCTAATACCTTAATAAATAACCCAAACCACCTTGATTATGAATTTAAAAGGAATTGAAAAAGGTTATGATAATTTTAATACTTTAGAGGAGGAATAGTGTGATGTTTAATGATTAAATAATGTTAAAAAATGAAGGAATTGTAAAATATTAAAATGTTGATTTTAAAACAGGAAATGAGCTCACAGTTGGTTCAAATCATGTTGTAACCTCCATTTTCTACAATAAATCCCAATCTAGCTATGGGGAACCCTTGGTAGAATGATTATACATATATGCTACATCACAAATAAAAATCAATCCCACTTGATAAACCATTAAAAGGATCCATATTTACAATGAACCGTATAAGAACCATGACATAAAAAAAAAGAGTGTGACAATTCTCCCCACCATTATAGGTTTTCGCCCCTGCAAAGCCACAACACATTCAAGCTACTTGATCAACACAAAAGGATTCCTTATCAATATGTTCCATTATCTTAATTAAATGAAACCTCATCCACCATTAATTCATTTTAAGTCTCTTAATTCTACCAAAACACCAACTCCCAACCATTTCCCATGAATCAACTGAATGAATGACTCAGAACATCCACAACAAAACTAATAAATTGATTGTTAGACCTTCTCCCAATGAACCCAATGATCACCCAAACCAAAGAGAACTCACGAAAACCAAAGATTCCATGGGAGTATGTAATATACTCTTCACCATTAAGAAACAATTATCTCTCGAAAAATTCACAGGAGGAAACTCTACGAGACTCGTGGTGGTTTTCCCCACCATTAACAACCAACAATAATAACAGAAAAAAAAGTTCAACATGATCTATGTATGAGTCTCTCCCATAAAGACTGGCTAAAAATCTCCCACAACAGCTTACCAACCCATGTTATGAGTAACATAACATTTAAATTGAAACCCCCCACTATCGAATGGAGGGGAGATGAATTTTTCCAACACTCTCTAAAAGTTTCCAAACCCCCACCCCATTAGCGGGGGGAGCGACTTAATCATTAGGAAATTGAAACCAATAAAGAAATAATGGAACTACCTCACTGTTATGGTAGCTGCACAAGATTAACAATACTACCAACTATCCTGGGACTCTTGACTGTGCGGAAGCTTCAATCCGAGACCTATGGCTAGAGATCTGATGGATGAAGCATCTCCTACCCCACTGTCAGGCATTGATAATCCCTAAAATGATCACTTCCCCTTAGCTACAAACTATGAAACATAACACTCCCAATCCAAAACTATAAATCAAGGGACTCCATGAAATCCCTTCCTCAAATAAAACTAGTTTTAACAAGGATTTCAGGATACACAACACTATTTTATCTCACTCAGAACGAGGGGAAGAATAGAAAATGTACATGGGGAAACACATATTCATCACTGAGCACAACGACCCAACCGAGATAGACACTATAATAGAAAGGCACTTTAAATCGATCCCAAAAATCTCTCTGTTCCAACAAACATGTTGAGGCATCATTAAAAGTGGTGGATTTAAAATTGGGAATGAATCCATAGTAAATCACATGGAAATATTCCCAATAGAGAACCATTCATGGCCACATCACAACATATAACACATATTTGGTTACCCATTGAACATTGTTACAAAACTGATCCACCAATGATATCCCATATCAAGAAACAACATGATTTTTACTTTTACATCTCATGTAAGCATACCGAATATATAATAATCCTGTGATATTGAAAATAGAAGGCACGTAACCATCATTTAACAATAAACACCACAATTTTTAGCATAAAAAACATTGGAAAAAAACCAACTTGGTTGAATTTTTCATTCAAAAATGGTGTTTCATCAAGTCTCACTCACATGCACATTTTTGTACAACCCCAGGCACCCAACCACTATTCGAAACTTTCCATTCATTCATATATCTATAGAAAAATTCATGTGAGCACCCATGAAAACAACGAATTCTAAAATAAAACAATCATCACCCCCAAAAGAATCATGTACCTTCCAAAGGAACAATAAACACCAAATCAAAAACCATTTTCATATTTCACAGAACAAACAACGCATCATCATGAACCAATTGATTAAAAATTCAATCCATTTGACATAATAGAGAAACCATAAACAACCATTATATTCTAAATTTCCCTTTCCATTTTAAAAAAATTCAGAAATTTATATTTTTATAATCCAACATCCACAATGTCTAAAACCCATTTCCAAAAAACAGAAGCCTCTTAAAACCAACTATCGAATAACAATTCATCAGATTCCAATAATTTTCTGAATCCCAACACACCCCATTTAAAACAATGTTTAGAATAACGTTAAAATAATCTATGATTTCCAATCAATTCATTTAATTAACTAATAAATTTAGCTTAATGAAATTAAATCTCATTAATAATTTCCTCTTTATCCCCAAGATTTATTTCAAAAAATCCATCATTCCAAAACCATTATCATATTAAATTTTAAAAAAAAATTTTACACATATCAACAACAAACCATTCCTTTAAATTTTTTTACAATTCTAAGACAAGGATTTTCAGAACAAAATTTAGAATCCAAGAAAAGTCTAAGAGTCCCACAAAATAGAACTAGTTTTGGTGGGTGACTTGACCATATATTTGTAAGAGATATGTCAAACACACCACCAATATGGAGATCCTTCATTAGACCATTCTCTGGCTCCACCTGGCTTGAAAGGCCCTGCGAGCTAACAGAGACCATTAGTCCAACTCCCCTTGTCAAATACCAAGACCCAATAATCAATAAGAACTAGTGGATATAATTAAACTCAACTCCCCATAGACACCCGAGGGTCGAAACGAGCAAGAGTTCGCGATGATCTTCCTAAACCTACCCCACAAGTCCTAAGAATCATAATCTATCTACCTTGACATCCTTAAATAATAAAGGGCGCTCTAAAAAGAAAGGTCCCATAGGAGCCGACCTACTATGATTCCATTTTTTCGTGAACAATCCTGGGTCCACCCTGAAATGCGCACCTGAACCGTTCCATGGCATGGCCCGAACGGCATTCCCGATCTCAATAGGTAGGAAAATAGTTTTGGGCGTCATTATAGTAGAAAGGGTGAAACTGTCTCCCAAATATAGATAACAAGATAAACAATAGAAAAAATGGGCAACCTAATAAACACATATATATAAAGATAACTGACATCATTTATAGAAAAAAATGAATACAGAACCGATGGATACAACTAAAATGACCAAACCTAATGACTGACTAACTATATGTGACCTCTTTTGTATGTCTCTAACACAGTGATCTCATGTTACTCAAGGTGACTAAATCCGAAAATGAAACAAACACAATTTCTAAAAATAGAATAAAACAATTGGTTACTGTATTAAAACATAGCAGGTGAGCATGATATTTAATTCACTATGAACTTCACAGTAATATATAGAAAAAATCAATTTCCTGATTGAAATAATATTTATAAAAGTATTTTCCTTTTCAAAAAGCTTACATACAATGGAAGTATTCATAAAAAATATTTGATAATTTATACAAAAGTATGATTGAACAATTTCTAAATATATGAAAAATAAAAATGAAAACAATTTTCAAGATGGATTCCTTAAATAAAAAAAACTTTTAAATTAAACACACATGATACTAAATCTTCCATCCAAACACACTGTATGATGATGGTTAATAACATATATTCAATGAGATCTAGTCATGGGAACACCTCTAGGAACTAGTCAGTTGTGAGCCTGAGGTACCTTGTATCTTAGTGAATATAACCATAATGAATATAAATTCCCATAAACATGATTGAATTGTAAGAGAATCATACAAAAGCATTTGGTACCCACGAACATCATCATCATAGTTTAGTTATTGTTGTCTTCATCAAAATTTTTACATGAAATAGGGACAAAACCCCTCCAGATCACTAGCATACTAGTACATGTCCACCCACCTATATACCAGAGTTTCCCTCTTTCTGATCTGTCAAGTTCCACATTTTATCAATACATGTTTCTCATGAAAATTATAATCTTCTGTCATACACAAATAGAATACCCTACAAACATTTTTCAAATTTCATTCACATATCAATAAACTAGTTCTGATTTTTATAAAGATATTTAATGATGTGTATAAAGGCTTTTTCCATAAAATCCATTCAAAAATGAACTTTTTAGACCAAACACCCACCAATACCATATAAAAACAATATTTTTCATCCCCATAACAATATCATAAATTAATTTCATGAAGCATTAAATTATTCCAAATGATAAATCATGAAATAAATAGAAAAATTATCTTAATATGAAAAATGATGAACGAGCCTTTAAGTATTCATCATAAAAACAAAATTTATCTGAAGGAACAATTCAACAATTCATAAATAGGATTAAAAAATAATTAGAAGAAAAAAACATTTAATTACACCAATTTAAATTCTAGGTCACACATTCAAAACCCACCCATTTAAATAAAGATGCCAAACATACCTTCAATTGGCATCACATGCCCATGAACCTAAAATACCCAAAATTTATTTCATTACAAAACCGAAAATAATAATACTACCCATATAAGGAACCCAAAATAAATTTACACATGATTACAATATTTATCATAATCCAAACCAATTATTTTATAACACGTTGAACAAAAAAATCCAACTGGGCAATTTTCAAAAAATGAGGCATGAAAAATTTAATAAAACAAAAACTATTTAACATTAAACAGCATATAAAGAAATATTTTCTTTCCAAAAACGTATTAAAATAGTTAAATTGGGTCATACACATCAAAAAACACAAGAATAAACTATCATAACATTTATTTAAACATGTGGAATGCATGTTTATATGAAACAAATCTAATTTCCACAAATCAAGGAATAAATAACAATTTATCACACCAAAACGATTGTCCGAAGGTTGTATAAAAATAGAAAAAATTTATATAAGGTTATAATAGCAAGAAAAATAAAAAAATTAAATAATAAGGGAATGTTCTTGGTAGAACCTACCTTAAATCCTTTGAGGAATGGAAAATCACAACCGAAATCACTCACCGGTGGTTTATAATCCCTAACCCATTGAAGAAAAGACCTAAAAAAATAACCCCCATAAAATTCATTCAAAAATAGAAACCAATGTCCAAAAATAATATAGGAGAAGAAATGACAATGAAATAATTTATGTATGATGAGGAAGTAGGAGAATGGATAGGGAAACTCACCTTGAAAGCAAGAGAACTCATCATATTCCCTTAGAGCCACGCCTTTATTAGAGAGGGAATGGATTGAAACTTCTTGGAGAGGATAAATATGTCTATAAGTACAAAGGAAATAATATTTTAAGGGTAAATATAACAAAATGAATGATTCATGAATGATATAAATTATATTAAAAATCTAGACGATTTGAGAGTCCTTCAGGAATTACACCCTAATTTGCGACAAATATGATCTCCAAAGAGGGAATATGTCACAACCCGTCCTCGGGACCTGTGTCGTGACTACCCCAAGCCCTCCTTCCATAGGCCAGGGGCTGGCGACTAGCACCAAAGGCGTAAAACCCAATATAAGGGGAGGCATTGCCTTTAAGTATGAAAACAAACACCACAGAGTATGCAAGAAGAAGTAATCACTTAGTAATCTTAGTACAATAATAAGTGCTGGAAAGAAAATCGGCCAGAATACAAACCCAACTAAAAGAAAAGTTCAATTGAAATGAAAGTACAACAACTGGAATGAAAAGTAGTGAGTCTGAGTCATCCTATGGAAATCCCACCTGAATGGTGGGTACAGATAGTCTCCTCTACTTCTCGCCTCCAGTCGTCCGCTCCGTGTACGTCCGTCCAATGATCCACTAACAGGTACTGTCCAGCTGGACAAGCTCCCACCACGATCAGCGATGTCCATTGTCTGAATCCAACAAAACGTAGTGCTGGCATAGCTCATGCAGTGGTGAGTATACACTACCCAGTAGCGACCCCGAGACTTACGAAGGTCTCCCATAATCCACGAGGGATAAACCACAAATGAAAGTTACAATCATGAAGTATCAACAACACCACTTAGGTATATGACCATACATATACCTAAGTCACCAGTTACAGTTCATCTCCAACTCCCAAGAACCACACCGTACACAAAGGAAATCAGAACACAGTCCACAAAGGATATCTCAACATAGTCCACACAGAAAAAACACAACCCAGTCCACAATGGAAATCAAGGAAAAGTACAAACATGAAGTATCAACCAACTCTACTTAGGTATATTCCCATTCATATACCTAATTCATCAATTACAAAACGGCTCACACACTCAAGACCATGTACAACCCAGTCCACACCGGAAAGCTCGACCTAGCCAACACAGGGAAAAATAAGTCAATCATATAAATGATGATGATTGGAAAATCAAGACTCATCTCACAGAGGTATCCATTTATGAAGATGGGTGGATATGATTAGATGTAGCCTCAAAATCATCTCCTCTTTCGAACCCACGTAGGATCCAAGTATAGTAGTCATCGCTGCAGAACCCACGGAGGATCCAGTATAGTAGTCATCTTCATCGAACCCACGAAGGATCCCTGTACGGTAGTCAAACCCACGGAGGATCCCAGTACCGTATTCTTCCTCATCTAACCAACGGAGGATCCCAGTACGGTAGTCGCTCTCATAGAACCAACAGAGGATCCCAATACGATAGTCTTCCTCATCGAACCCATGAAGGATCCCAGTACGGTAGTCGTCCTCATCGAACCCACGGAGGATCCTAGTATGGAAGTCATCTTCGTCGTAGCCAGCTCTAGGGTTCCCACACACAGCACACTCGATTCCAGGAGGGTCCGCTGCACGAGCCAAGGGTCGATACATAAACTATCATGAATTTCAGAGTTGATGTATCACAATGTTCTTTCTCGTCAAAAGGAACTCAACGTGACAGACGGCGCGTCAATCGGATACCCGGTCTGAGAGTTATTGCCTTTTTCGTCAAAGGGGCCCGGTTGGTTTTATGTTAAAACCAACCCGACCATACTCCAACTGTGTCCAAACCTCAAGTGGAGTAAGCCAAAAAAATTGTCTCACTAATAGGAAACCAACAAAGTCGACATCACGTCAATCTGAAGTCCAGAGCTCATGATATAAGAGTTTCCGCTCCGAGGGCCCGGTTGGTTTCGTGATCGAACCAACCTGGCCATACCCAAAGATCTTTAAACCCTTGAGTGTAATATACCTAAACAATCTTCTCGATTCAAGGATCTCTACGCAACTAAAGGTGCATCTATTGGAGGTTCATAACCCAGGTTATGTGCGTTTGAACGGATCTGTCTGGAAATATGGGGTTTGGGCCTGGTCCGACCCGGCCCAATACCCCTTGGGTCGACCCAACCCAGGTCAGGGTCTGGCCTGGATGGGCGCGGCCCGACCCATTTGGGAGCGGCCCAGCCCGGTTGGCGCGGCATGGACTAGCTGTTACTGCCCAGCCCGGCGCGGGGGTCCAGCCCAGCGCGGGCGGCCCGACCCGGTGCGGGCGGTTCGGCCCGGTGCGGCCGGTCTGGCCCTGTGCGGGTGCCCATGTGTTGAGCGGACACAGAGGGGGCGGGGGGGGGGGGGGGGGGGGGTTCTTCCCCTCCTGTTTTGAAATGGTAGGCCCCCATGTGGAGGGCCCTCCCGTTGCCAGCCGCCGGGGGTTACAACCCCCGGACTTCCCGAATATGTTCTGCCATAATGGTCGGCCGGTGTGCCGGTGGGGGGCCCCCGTAGGAACCGCCTTCCGAAGAGCCGGCGGCCGGCTGAGTCCGCCAACCCTTCCATGAACTGCTGCGGACCTTGTCCGACCGCCGCGCCCCTCCGGCGCGGCTGGGCTCCGGCCGCGGCCTCTTTCGGCTTCCCCGCCACGGCGCGACGGCGCAGCGCTCCATCGACGCAGCCCAATCCGGCTGTGGTTTCCTCATTCCCGCGTGGTGCCATTGCACCGCACTGCCTCCATTCTAAGCCACAAAGAAATTCAACAACAAAACAGGGAGGAAGTCCGGCCGTGTTCGTGCGGTCCGACCTCCTCTCGTTATTATGATAACATGCGCCCAATGATTTAACGAGAAATCATCAAAATATTATTGAATTGTAAAATCAACCCCTACCTCGATAAGACGTCGCACATCATCGAACGGTGGAAGAAGAATGTTGCGATGATCTGTGTCACAAAAGATCAGCGTATTCCCGTCATCGTCGAAAAGGGGGGAGCCGTGGGTGGGGTCAGCGTTCTTCATTCTTTACTGGAGGAAGAGGAAAAATCAACAAGTGTTGGGCGCCGTGCTTCCCAGCCAGCATTCCGCCGCATGAAGAAGTCGTCCATAACTCTTCCCCTAGCCTCCTTTATATAGGATTGGGAGGGCTCGTCATTGGAACGTAAGTCATAAACGAAGGATTTATGATAGATGGCTCCACACAAATTAATCCGTTGCAGTGGCGCATTAAATTGGGGAGAAGGTCAAGGGTTGTGGTTATTGCTTGGGTGGTCCCCTCCTTAAAAAATTGATTCATCCTCCTCATGTAAAAGGGGGATTAAAACCTAGAGGCTCTCCCTCATAAATGAGGTGGAGTTAAGGAGTTATGATTCACCTCTCATTTATGGGAGGTCTTGTGTGGTTTCCATCGAGATCCAACCCTCAAGTGAAGATTCTAACCACTTTATCGACATGGCATGTGTTTAACAAAATAAAATAAATTGTTCACTTATTTTATTTTCATAACCCACTTAAAACCCAAAAACTAACTTTTATACCTGATCACCTGCTACCGAGCTGAATGTCTTCTAATGTGAAAACACACACTGTGAGTTCAACGGTGCCCTCAAATTTCAATTCTAAGAACTGGTTAAAAAGATAGGAAAACCCGTTCGTCCGTTCACTGAACGTACCCGAGCTAAACTTCGAAAAATGATTATGGGCACACCGGGCCTCAGAATCAGATGCCATCAGAAATTTCGCACTCGTAAAATTTCAATGAAATTATGAAAAAATAAATAATTTTTTTTTGAAATTTTCGGGTCTTTACATTACTCCCACCTCAGGGCTTTATTTCCCCGTAAAGCTACATCATAAACTAAGGAAACAAAAGAGGGTATTGAGCAGGCATTTGAGCCTCCCATTCCCAAGTGTTATCCTAAAGTTTCTTGTTCTACCTATGAATGCGCACCAAAGGTATCGACCGCCCACACAGGACCCGCTCCTTTCGATCCTCGATCTCCACCGGGACCTCCGAAAAAGTCTCTCCGTAATCGAAGTCCAGCTCCCCGTGGTCGATGATATGTGTCAGGTCATGCACATATCTCCTTAGCTGAGATACGTGAATGACTTCATGCTCCCGGTGTAGCTGAGGTGGGAGGTCCAGGTAGTAAGCCACCTCTCATACCCTTCTGTGGACCTGGAAAGGTCCGATTAAGCACAGAGATAACTTGTCACCATGCCCAAATCTCTGTAATCCACATCAAGATGAGAACCATAAGAAAACGTGGCCACCATCCTCAAACTCCAGTGGTCTCTGCCTCCTAATAGCATAGGACTTCTATCTGCTCTTTGTAGCCCTCATCCACTCCAGGATTATATGCACCTTCTCCGACGTAGCCTGAACCATCTCTGGTTCTACACGTACTCACTCTAACACTATCCACAAAGGATATCTGAAAATGAGGCCAACTGATGTCTCGCAACTCCTAACAGATGAATGCCTGATCTCCTACCAAGAGCATCCGCTAAAACGTTCTCCTCCCCGAGAGTATAAAATGTCTCGATGTCATTGTCCTAGAGGAACTCAAGCCATTGACGCTATCTCAAGTTCATGTCCTTCTGAGATAATATACACCTGATACTATTAAGTTAGTGAGAACTGTAAACCATTCGCTAAACGAACAATGGGTGAGACTATCCAAAAGTAAGAACTCATCTCCACCCTTCATCGTATATGGTCCACCAAAGAGCTGTTGAAACATATCCTCTACCGAAAAGAGAAATCATGTATCATCCCCTAGATGAACCATATTTTTTGGCTAATATAGTCAATCCTAACATGAAGGGTACTATTTCATTCCATGGACGACGTCGTAATGCCTCGATGCTACAACCAGAAGATCCAACTGTTACTCTCGCCTCCAAGGGTCCAGTCACACTGTCAGAACCAGTGTGGGATAACTGGGTCTCCTCCTATAAGAATATCGAATGTGAGGGTCACGTCAATGGTTTTAACTGGAACCTCTCAGTATCCACTACATAAAAAAAAGACAGGGAAGAAAACGTCACAAGAGCATGTGTGTTTTATTACTATAGCTCAAGGTACAAAGACACAGATAATCCACAAACAAAACATCAAAAAGCTAGAATCATCATGAACAAACATCTCCATGTCTGGAGATAGTCCCGCTCTTGTCCATCTTCTCCCAGAGATCCATGGTCGTAGGCCTCAGATGTTTGAAGCTGATCTCTCCCATGTCCACTCGTTCCCTGTGGTCGGGGTGGTCGTCCTGGTGGTGGTGGTGGTAGGGCCTCAAAGCGTCTCCCACCACCTGCTACTCGACCATCTCCTCTTCCTCGTATGCCTATTCCATGAGGAATTCCACAGTCGAACCTCTTCCTGGGAGGTACCTCTACCACCTGCTGCTCATCTGCAGGGCGGGTCGGGCAGTCTCGAGCCATGTGACCCTGACCGCCACATGCATAGCATTTCCTTCACCCCATGTGGAAGGCTCCCCTTCGCGTGCCCTGTAAAATCAAATCTGCATCCTTATATTACTCATCTGATGGCCTAGCATGCTTGGACCTCTATGTCAACTGTCTACTGGCAGCTACAGAAGACTCTGTTACAGGTCGTCCTACGGAGGGTCTCACCGATGGTGTCTGCTCAACAAAAAAAAATCTCCACTTGATGTGCTCTCTCAAACACCTCGGCCTGCATTGGGATGTCGAGGGAGAACATCAAATCCCTGATCTCATGCCTCAGTCCTTGCTCGATGGTCCAGGCTCGGAAGAATGGGTCTCGTACCATGTCCGTGGAGTAGCACGAGAGATCGGTAAACCTCACCGAGTACAAGGCTACGATCATGCTACCCGGCCGCAGCTGTAGTAGCTCTTGAATGCGCACATCACGGAGGTTGGCTGGAAAAAACTCCTAGTGGAAGAGTCTCTCAAAATCTGTCCAAATAAGTGATGCCTCGTCGTGCACCTCGATCATCAGGCTCTACCATCTACCAGATGTCGCGTGCATGAGACTCGACGTAAGGATCACCATGAGGTCGGCTAGTGTCCCTACTAACCTAAAGACTCGAACGACTACCTCCAGCCAATCCTCGGAAACCTGAGGGTTCGTCTCTCCACAGAACCTAGACGATCTCTGACCCTAAAACTCACATAGTTCACTCAGGCGATTTGCACTCTCAGCTGCGGGGGCTGGTAGTATCGGTGGCTCGGTGAGTAAAGGTATCGCCGGTGCTTCCGCTGTAATAGGGCCCTGCACCGAGGCCTCGTCACTCGGTGGGCTGCCATCTCACAGGTAACTGGGAACCCTAGTTGGCTGTCATCGTGGGGCCATCCTGAAAAGAATCAGGTGCACCACGGTCAGTACAATATACCTGGTGAGATGACCCAAAGTAATCACAAAGAAAACTTTTGAAACACACATGCACTCAATGTTTTTGTGCACTGAGTCGGAAATCAGAAGTCAGGGTCCTGGTGTATAGATACATCAGCTGTCGCACCAACACTAGACTCCCTATTCTGATAACCACACTCAATACCCTTAACATTATTGATTGACATAGAAGAATGGTCAGATTCCTGAGTTCTGTGGTAGAACTGATCTTCTCCGATACCAATTTGTCACGACCCGTCCTCGGGACCCATGTCGTGACTGCCCCAAGAAGGCCTTCCATAGGCCAGGGGATAGCGACTAGCACCAAAGGTGTAAAACCCGATATAATGGAAGGCATTGCCTTTAAGTAAGAAAACAAACACCATAGAGTATGCAACCAGAAGTAAACACTATGTAAACATAGTACAATAGTAAGTGCTGGAAAGAAAATGGGCCAGAATTCAAACCCAAATGGAATGTAAAGTACAACTAAAATGAATGTACATCAATTGGAAAATAAATCCGTGAGTCTGAGTTGTCCTCTGGAAATCCCACCTGAAGGGTGGGTACATATAGTCTCTTCTGCTCCTCGGCTCCAGTCGTCCGCTCCGTGTACGTCCGTCCAGTGATCCACCTCTAGGTACTCTCCAGCTCCACAAGCTCCCACCTTGATCAGCATTGTCCATCGTCGGCATCCAACACAACATAGTGCGGGCATAGCCCGTGTAGGGGTGATTATACGCTACTCAGTAGGGACCCCGAGACTCTTTAAGGTCTCCCAGAATCCACGAAGGATAATCCACTAAGGAAAGTTACAATCACGAAGTATCAACAACACTAATTAGGTATATTCCCATACATATACCTAAGTCATCAGTTACCATTTGTCTCCAACTCCCATGCACCATGCAGTCCACAAAGGAAAGCACAACCCAGTCCACAAGGGATGGCTCAACACAGTCCACACAAGAAAAACTCAACCCATCCATCAAAGTAAAGCAAGGAATAGTTCAAACATGAATTATCAACCAGCTCTACTAAGGTATATTCCCTTTCATATACCTAAGTCAAAAACTAAAAAACGTCTCCCACTCTCTAGCCCAAGTACAACCCAGTCCACATAGAAAATTTCGACCCAACCCACACAGGAAAAAATAAGTCAATCATATCAATGATGATGATTGGAAAATCAAGACTCAGCTCACACATGTATCCATTTGCGAAGAGGGGTGGAGATGATTAGATGTAGCCTCAGAATCATCTCCTCTACCGAACCCACATATGATCCAACTATAGTAGTCGTTGCTGCCGAACCCACAGAGGATCCAAGTATAGTAGTCATCGTCATCGAACCCACGGAGGATCCCAGCACGGTAGTCGAACCCACAGACTATCCCAGTACAGTAGTCGTCCTCGTCAAACCCACGGAGGATCCTGGTACAGTAGTCTCCCTTGTCGAACCCATGGAGGATCCAAGTATGGTAGTCACCCACGTCGAACCCATTGAGGATCCCAGAATGGTAGTCACCCTCGTCGAACCCACGTAGGATCCCAGTATGGTAGTCGTCCTCGTCGAACCCATGGAGGATCCCAATACAGTAGTCGTCCTCGTCGAACACACAAGGGATCCTAGTACGAAAGTCATCTTTGTCGAAGCCAGCTCTAGGGTTCCCACACACAGCACGCTCGATTCCAGGAGGGTCTGCTCTATGAGCCAAGGTTTGATACATCAACTATCACAAATTCCAGATTTTATGTATCACAATGATCCGTCTCGACAAAAGGAACTCAACGCGATAGACGATGCACCAATCAGACGCCCGGTCTGAGAGTTATTGGCTTTTTCATTCCGTGGGCCCGGTTGGCGTTTAAGTCAAAACCAACCCGACCGTACTCCAACTGCGTCCAAACCTCGAGCGGAGAAATCCAATAGAACTGTTTAACTAATAGGAAACCATCAAAGTCGACGACACATCAATCAGACATACGGAGCTCGTGATATAAGCATTTCCACTCCGAGGGCCCGGTTGGTTTCGTGTTCGAACCAACCCGGACGTACACAAAGTTCTCCGAATCCTTGAGTGTAATATAACAAAACGACCGTCTCGATCCAAAAATCGCTACTCAACTGATGGTGTGTTGATTTAAGGTTTGTATCCCATGTTATGGGCATTTGAACTGATCTATCCGGAAACAGGGGGTTTGGGCCCGATCCGACCCGGCCCAATACCCCTAGGCGGCCCGAACCCGGTTGACCCCACCCGGGTCTGGGTCCGGCCCGGTGGGGCCCGGCCCGGTGCGGGGGTCCGGCCCAGGGCGGGCAGTCTGGCCTGGTGCGGGTGGTCTGGCCCGGTGCGGGTGGTCATGGCGGGTGCGGTCGGTCCGGCCCTGTACGGGCGCCCGCACGTTGAGCGGACGCGGAAGATGGGGGGGGGGGGGGGGGGGTTCCTGCCCCCAACGTTTTGAAACGGAGGCCCCCCACATGGAGGGGCCCGCCCTTTGCCAGTCGTCGGGGGTTTGAAACCATGGAATTCCTGAAATTCGGTCGGTCATAATGGCCGGTCGGTGTGCCGTCGTGCGACCCCCGCGGGTTCCACCTTCTGAAGCGCTACTGGCTGGCTGATTCTGGCCGCCCTTCCCTGCACTGCCGTGACATTAGCCCACAACCCTTGTCCGACCGGCGTGCCGTGACGGCGTCGCGCCGCTCCGCCGCCGCCAGGCTCCGGCCTCGGCCTTTTTCATCTTCACAGGCATGGCGCGACGGCACCATTCTCCTTCGCCATGGCCCGCTCCGGCCATGGTTTCCTCATTCTCGTGCGGTTCCATTGCACTGCACCACCTCTGTTCCAAGCCACGACGAATTTCAACAACAAAAAGGGGAGGAGGTTCGACCGTGTTCATGTGGTCTAACCTTTTCCAGTTATTTTGATAACATGCGGCCAATAATTTAACGAAGAATCGTCCAAATAATCTTGAATTGTAAAATCAACCCCAACCTCGATAAGACGTCGCACATCGTCGAACGGTGGAAGACAAACATCGCGATGATCGACGTCATAGAAGATCGGAATTTTTCCGTCAACGTCGGAAAGGGAGGAGCCGAGGGTGGCATCGGCATTCTTCGTTCTTCATTGGAGGAAGCAGAAAACTCTCCAAGTGCTGGGCACCTTGCTTCGCTACCAGCATTCTGCCGCTTGAAGAAGACATCCATAACTCTTCCGCTATTTACCTCTATATATGAGTGGGACGACTCGTCATTGGAACGCAAGTCATAAATGAATGATTTATGACAGAGGCCTCCACCCAAATAAATCTGGTGTGGTGGCGCATTAAATTTAGGAGGAGGTAAAGGGTGGTGGTTATTGCTTGGGTGGTCCCCTCATTAAAAAAAAGCTTTCATCCTCCTCAATTAAGAGGGGGTTTCAAACCTAGAGGAACTCCCTCATAAATGAGGGGGATTCAAGGAGTTATGATTCCACTCCCTTTTAAGGGAGGTCTCGTGTGGTTTACACTAAGATCCAACCTCCAAGTGAAGCTTCTAACCAATTTATCTACACGACATGTGTTTTACAAAATAAAATAAATTGTTCAGTTATTTTATTTTATTAACCCGCGTAAAACCCAAAAACTAACTTTTATACCCAATCACCTGCCACTGAGCTGAATGTCTCCTTAAGCGAAAACCCGAACTGCAAGTTCAACGGTGCCCTCAGATTTCAATTCCGAGCACTGGTTCAAAAGATAGGAAAACCCACTCGTCCGTTCACTGAATGTACCCGAGCTAAATTGGGTTTCAATTTCAAAATTAAGGAAGCACCCTTAGACTTAATAAATTAAAAATTGGCTCCCATTGATCGCCACCAATGTGCATTAATATTTTATCATTATCATCCAATTAATTTTTAACAATTGTCACGATACATATTTAGATAAATCATGATATGGATCAATTATATGGATCACTTCATCCTGATTATAAGGTACCCGTACACCTCATAATTGAAAACTACCTACAATTTAATTACAACCCATATATTTTTCCCATGAACCCATTTCCATATTAAAACCACACCAAGGATTTTATAAAAAATATTAAACACTATGAAACATGATATAAACATATATGAATGTCATATGATCATGAAAAAAGCTAAATAAATAATCATGAATTTCTTATAACCAGGCATGCTAATGAAACTAATGGAATTTCATAGCACTCTAGGAACACATAAAATTCAGTATGCATGTTATAAATGAAACTAAAATACATAGAATATACATTATGTGTGCATTTTATAGCTTCCTATATTAATTCATTCAATGATTCATCCTTGAAAAACCAGGCCAATTTCTAAAATACCATAAACTCATAAATCAATACGAAGTAGAAAATCATCCATTCACACATGGGGAAATAATAACCAACTATAATATCAAATAACATGAACAAAATTCCCCTTCTAAGTCACACGGACCTTTAATGTACATGGGGTTATCACTCCCAAGCACGACTATTTACAATGTGCTTAAACATTACAATTATCCAACCTTTTATCCCAAAATTGCATGAAAATTTAAAAAAACATCTAATACAACTTCGTAACATCTCAACTCAACATACCAGTAAACTGACAACAACACTAATGTGTCACATGGCCTCAACAATTTCTCCTCATATGTCAAATTATACTGAATATCAGTGAGGGTATCTAGAGTCGATAGTGGGTGGATTATAAATGCATATAAAATTATCACATCTGTATAATCTGAATAAATAACAGATAAAAGTGGAAGCAGTAAATGAAAAATTAAAGTATATACCAGAAGAATAATATAATAAACGAATTAAAGTGGAAGATTCCAGTCATTGTAATGAATTTATGCATGTCATAGTGATAATACATGAATATAATAAGCGCTAGATATCATGTTATAAGATACATTGTAGAATGTAAATAGAAAAGAGAAAATCATCAAGGAATATCTACCCAAACAACCTGAGCTATAGCTCCGTCATGTGCTCCAAACTCCCTGGTACAAGCACACACTAACAAGTAATGTTCTCGGTCCTAAAAACAGAATATCTACTTGATTAAATCAATTCAATAGCAACGCGAGAAGGGTTACAGAAACAAATCTTAATATGTCAGCATCCATGGTTTCTTCCCAATCCATTATTTTAAATATAAATAAACAAGTGTTTTGATATATAGAAAATATAAATAGAACTAAATAAATGAAAAGACACCCATCCAGGTTCCTAAGGGACACATGATTGCTATACCTACTTCAGTTCATATCTACAATAATTCCCTAATCAAAAACTATATATGGAGTATATATATATAGTTATATATTTTATACACCTATATGAACTTTGTTTTTTCCATCACCTATTGAAGATAAAGCTGGAATACTAGTGTTTGATAGACTGAGAGTTAAATCACGAAATGTTTTTCTCTAGAGGATGTGCTCAAGGTCAAACCCATTTCCCAACAAAAATAGCAGTCACCATCTCTTTGTAATCAATGTAATAGATGGACTAGGATGTTACTCAATGACATTCATCACTTGAGTATGTTTTTATAGTCTATACCAGAGCCCAACTCAAATATCTCTCATGGTATCTTGGAAATAAATGGGCTTTCTGGGCTGAGATGTAACCCACTTACATCCACCTGTATGGGAATCTATAATTTTATTTCCCCTTTTCCAACTCGAAGAGCTCTCATGCTTTCTTGAAAATTAACATATTAGCTCAATCATTATTACATCTAATGATCTCTCAAATTCCAACGGCTCTACAGCCTATGTATGGTGTAATCATTTATAATGTAAAGGTCATGACACATAAAACTCCCATTCAACATAATGTCCCAATTAATTTATACTTATGTAAGCATGGTCATTTATAAACTAGTACAAAACTTATGACTTCTTATTTATTTAAATTTAACATTATCACAATCATGTTCATATATATATTTATGTACAAATCAACACACGAGCCAAAGGCCACTCATGCATTTCATTGACCAAAATCCAACCAATTTAAGCCATTATAATATAAATATTAATTTTTATGGCATATAAAAAGTGCATCATTTAACCATCCTATATTCATTTCATTAAATTAATCTATTTAAAAGTGGAAAACCATCATGTTCTTCACATATAATTTAGTACAACCCAGTTATTTCATTAAGACATAGAAATTTCACTTCTAAAGATTAAAATTTCACTTATGAGGTGACATGAGAAACTAGGAAATTGCTTAATTGGGAAATTACAATTATAAGGGAGGGTATATCACTAAAGAAGTGTCATGATTTCATTTACACTTATATTCATAAGTCTGAAAACTCCTTTTAATAAATTTATTGAGGGAGAAGTCCCATACATTACATATATTAATTTCTAAAATTAAATAATATAAAAAACACTAAAATAACTACACATTTTACAAATTACTAGACATTACTTTATAGCTAATAAGACAGTACACCTACATCAAGTGATTTTATTAAAAATCTAGATGTTATTATTTAATCAAATAATATTTTCAAATTTATGGATCTATTCTAATGAATTTTTTAATTCATCAAAATAATAAATTACTATTCAACTTTTGTGACTCTTTTTAATGTTCCAATTAAGGTGACAATTTTGATCTAATAAAGAATTATTAAATTTAAAGGGAAATGGAGAGGGAGACTACCTCAAAATAAGTCCAAGTCTAACACTTCGGCATGCACATTTTCATTGGATATCATTCAAAGTTTCGTCTACCTGCCTACGGGCATATGAAAATTCTCATATATATATATATATATATATATATATATATATATATATATGGACCCATATCCCCAATTGAAATATTCACATTTCCATTAATATGTGCAAGGGGATCCATATGAACATGCCCATATATTCTTATGTCGATTAACACTCCAACATATATCAATTTTTTATATTTTAAATAAGCTCTCATAGTGCCATATATATATATATTCAATTCCATGGGTGAATATACATTTTCATAGGGAAATTAAATAATAATATGAACTCTTATGAATACACGATATGTCACCTTTAAATATGGTGTCCCGAAACAACATTGGAAGGTCCAATAAACTTAAAGAAAAAAACAATGAAATCAGAAACTATGAAAACAACACATAGAAATTGATGAAAAAAAATGAATGGAGGAAACCCTTCCCCAAAATTGATAATGGTAGATCGAGATGATATGAACAAAATTACATTAATTAGAGGTTTACAGTATACGAGTAATAGAATGTTGATATTTCCTTTGGATTCCCTAGCATTATAGAAGAAACCAAAACCAAGACAACGCATAACCCTACCGTTTGGCTGAGTACGAATGGGTGAGGGAGAGAGAAAAAAAGATCGACCAATGGATGGTAAAGAATCTATGGGTCATACCTCGAAGGATCAGATGAGAAATTGAGAAGAGATCATATGTAAGTCAATATAAATGATGAACTAGAGGAGGGGAGTCATGCATAGAGAGGGAGAGGTGGACTGGTGCATGTGTCTCATGAACTAGGAGGGGATATGTAGGGTAAATTTCAGACTTTATTTTAGTTTTATTAATTTTTAATTAATTAATTTCCTAAAAAACAACAATAGAGTTTTCTTCACACGGTTATACAATCCTACTTTGTGGAACCCCTACTTATAAACCCTCCACACATGGTTTCTCCCACACAGTTAGAAAAAGAAGGTGTAAATGTTGCGGTTAATAGTTTGAGGGTATTGCCTCTGTGTAACTACTCATTCTCTTATCCCACATTATGTTGTTAATCTATGTACAACGCATTTGGGTGTTTTTGAATCCTTTTTGTAGTCGCATGATTTTCTAATGAGGGTCACATGGTTTTAGAAAAACCATGTGCCCTATATTGAGCACCCTACCATTATACATTCGGGAACCTGTGCCCCTAAAATTCAGCCTGACCTCTGATCGACCTAACAAGCCTTCACCCATATCCAAAACAACACGTTGAAGTGGTCCATCTCATAGAATCAAATTTTTATGCTCAGTTTTTTTAAAATATTACATCCAGTAAAAAAAATTCAAGTTCGTTTGGATTTCAACAATTCTGAAAAAAGGCTCAATAGACAATAATCCATCCATCACTTCTATGTTGTATTTTGGAAATTTTCTAAATTCAAATTATTAATCATATGGCCTCTCTGTCCAACATTTGTTTTGAATGTGTTATTATTGAGGAAATATCTATGTTGTCATTCACATCCATTATTTATTTTAGTTTCATAAATTACTATAATAAAAGGGGATAACATTAGTGATATAAATTTAAAATAATAATATAATTATCATAAATGGATATAAAATAATTTAACTGCATGTTTTATTATTTTTTGATACTATGTCAATTGTCTACAATTATTTTACATCAACAAATATCATTCATAATTCCTCTTATATAAATCTTGTTTATACCTATTTTGAATTATATTTTTTATTATCATTATTAATTACCTAATATATTAAAATAATATTTGATTCATTACTTGATTTGTGTATATAAAAATCATATGATCAACTAAAAAATATCCCCTCTTAGATTCAAACTAGGTGTATAGGAATGCCTCTTTGTTATGAACTATGTGATAATATACATGATATGAAATACAAAATTTTCCAAGATATTACCCCAATATACATATATTCCATATACTCAATCAAAATTTTTACCTACAAATGGATTTTATTTATATTTAAACCAGACACTCGAAACATTCCAAAATTTCATGATGGTATTCAATGCCATGAATTTTACTTGGTTATTCAATAATGATATATCATTCAACACCAAAAAATTAATTATTACCTCAATTGACCAAATTATTTATCTATAATAAATAAATTGTGATCAATCTAAGATCACGCAAAATTAAATAATCCCAAACTAACATCCAAAGAAAAAAATATACCATAACCAAAATATCATACCGAATATAGTGCCCAAATATTATTATCATCAAATTATGTCCCTTAAATAAAAATATTTGTGTCACTATATAACTAAGAATGTTTAGGTGTAAGTATTTTTATAATTTTGAAAACAAACATTCATAAAACAAAACCCTTATTATTTTCAACAAATAAAAATTTATCCCATTATATAGGAGACTACATAATCTATACTAGGTTATAAAAATCTCTAAAAAATATCTAAATAAGATAATATTATAAACATTCCACACATATTATGTTACTTAATTACATTGGGAAAATGAAACCAATAAAATTGGTATGATCAGACATAGAAGATAATATAATATTAGTTATGACCTTCCAAGATCATTTCTGTGTAAAATAAAAAAACTGTTTTCATAATATAATCATGGGAAATGAATATAAAAAGGAATTCATAAACTATGAATAATTTATCACGAACCCAAAATAATATCATGAGGCATTGGTATAATGAAACCAAAATTAATTGATCTTGGAATCATTAAATTACTGCCCAAATTTAATTCATCAAATCAATAATGTAATTAAATATTCAATCTCTGTACCTTCACCACATTGTGTAAATAACCCCAAGGTCAATAATGTTTATTCCCTCATCCCACAAAAAAAATCTCTAGATTGAGAGAATTACACAATGATTTGGATAACTACACAAATATGTTCCCACTGATGATATCATGTTGTGTACATACATTGGGTTTTTATTTATAAAATATACCCACTTTTATTAAAAAATTATTCATCAGAGAATTGAATGGGTATCATAATTATTTCAATAAAATAAGTATATAAAAGATGGATAAATAATTTAAATGTTTGAAAAATAAAATATATCATATTAAAAAAATAGATAAAGGAGAGATTTGGAGTAAAGGGAAAAAACATTAACAAAATAATCTCTCAAACAGTACCATATAAGAGATCAAAAATTGGTGTCATTTGAAAACATAAATTTAGTTCCTAAAAAATAGAATAATATAAATTAAAGGGTAAATAATAAAATATAAATCATAAAAGTGTAACTAATTTTGGAAATGAATATTAAATATTGATGTAATTCTGTGAATTAGTTTTTAAAAAACCAACATAATACTGACAAAGAAGATGATGTTATCAGACATTTTCAAAAATAATTTTCAAAAATGATATTTAAAATATTTTGCAAAAAATTATTTTAAACATGAAACATATTAAATAGAATCAATAATTTTATTTATTTATTATTTGATGAATTTTACGGTGTAAGAAACCCCATTTGATTATTTAGTGGAAGAAAATATCTTTTTAAATCATTTATTAAAAAACCACATCCTGAAAACAATATAAAAAATTCATATTGATACTAGGTAAGTATATTTAATAATGTAATATCAAATAAAATATGCATGGTATACCAATCATTAAGGGGATATGGTGCGTATAAAAATACATGGACGTTGATGAAAAAATTTCCTTCAAGTGGTTTAGAATTATTATTAACATCATTAAATTTTAAAAAAGGAATGAGTGGATCAATAATGTGAAAATTTAAGTAAAAAATATGTAATATAGAAATAGGGAATACTATATAGAATTATATAATAAGCTCATGTAGAATCCATACAACTCAATAGAATTGATAATGATATTGAAAAACAATTATATTTTTTGGAGGATATTAATCATATTTTAAATTGTGTAATAGAATAAATTGACTTGATGAATCCATGATCAAACATAATGTATGATATCAAAATTTATGGAATTTTAGTTACACTATCCATAAGTATATTGGTGTAAAACATCAAAAAAAATTTAATTATGTGTGATTTAGTGATAATCCCTTACACCTTTAATTTTTTTTCAAAATAATATGATATAAAAAAATTTACTCTAATATTGAATATAATAAAATATATGATAATAATGATTAAATATATTAAATTTATGTAAATAGAAAAATACAATGAAAACATTATCTATAACAAGAATTATGTCTCATTGTGTTGGAAAGTGAGAGATGAAACAATAACAAATAACATAATATTTTAGTTTAGAATAATTTTATAATGATGTTATGAAAAATTATTATAAAACACTTAAGAAATAAATTTGGAAATAAATTAAAATTAATCATTAGGTTTGATAAATTGAACTTATAACAATAGTGTTCAATACTAAATATAGTAACTATGTTGAAGACAGTTTAGTTTTCCTAAACAATTACAATTTTATAAATTTGATGTCTTGTTGTGCCTAATATCCTAAATATTAAAACTATATTTATTATATGCCTTCATTAAAAGATTTACTATATTATATTTAATATAATTTATACCATTTATTATAATAGGATATTCATTAATTATATGCTTTTATTTTTGTTTTGTAGATTTATTATTGTTGGAATATTCAAATTAAGTTAAAAATTTAACATGATATTATAAAAATATGGAAAAAATAAAACCTAAAAATTTAAAATCCAAAAAGAAATAATTAATTTCCCATTGAAATATAGTAATAGTAGTATTTATGTTCTAATAATCAATGATGATTCTATTTCATGGAATTATTCAATTAGGTTTCCAAACAGACCCAAACATAGACATTCCATATCTCGAAGGATGAGTATAGTTATGTAATCTTATAATATCCTTATAATAGAATAAAATTTCTATTATTTAGATTATTTTAATATATTTTTTCCAGATTTTCAAATTATTTTATAAATAATTAAATTAATTATGAATATTGTAACATGTAACTTCATGGAAGTAGTAGTCTAAAAAACACATATTTTACATTATTTTGTTTTTATAGGTGGATGGAATGGAGTAAATAATGGTGTTTGAAAGAATATAATAAAAATCATATATAATAATGATACTATGACATTATAAATCAAGGGCTACTATCGGATTGGAATAAAATGATTATGAAGAAAAGATAAGAGGTATGTAATGTTAACTTCCATAACGTAAACATTCTCTTGAATGTATCCTAGAAAATGAATTAAATGGGATTTATAATTGAGACTCCATGATTTTGAACATGACAAAGGATTGTAGTTTTATAATAATGTTATATTTTCAATAATATATTCGATACAATGTGTGTGTCATGGATGGTTGAAATTATCCCTTTCTATAAGGGAATAAAATTCCACTTTTTTGAATTCTATTTACATTTACATTGATTTAATCACACTATTCATTGGTAGAAGTATATAAAATATAAAAAAAGGATCTTTGGGTGATATTGGGTATGTAAATTCTCAATAAAAAAAATCTCACGCATGTTTGAAACACTTTTGATGAAATTTTCAATTATATATTTTACTTTTAATGTTTTTTAACCATGTTATTTAGTTTTCAAACAAGTATCATTATTTAAATAAATATAAAAATAAACCATAATAAAAAGTAAATGTGTAAAGAAAATAATTTTAATTCCCATTAATATAAATCAATATTAAATTATGGTAATGTTTTATTTTCAATTAAAACATTTCCCAAACAGAAAAACTAATTTTTAGTAACAAAACAACTCACCATGAAGAGTTTTTCATATTTTGTAGAATTTATTACCAATTTATGGGATTCTAATTTAATTAAATTTATGACTAAAAAATAATTTTAATTAACTTTATATTTTATGTTAAATTATTTAATTAGGAAATAACTTTAAATGTTAATATCTCTGTTATTTGGAAATAATGTTTTCACAATGATAATAGTCATTAACATTAATCTTAGTAAACATAAATTTATTCCAAAAAAAAGAATTTAAATAATTATATAATTTGTTCATTATGATATAATTATATGAAATAAGTTTTTTTTATTTAATTTCTCTATGTTGTGGAATATATATTTTTAAATAGGATCTAATAAATATTTTTTTGGGTAATGTTTGTACATATGTATCCCAAATAATATACAATGGTTTAATGAATATGACATAGTATCTTTATATGATTTATTTTTATAATTAATATAAATATTTTATTTAAAAATTGATTAAAAATATTTATGAAAATATGATATTCCGAAATTTTCATAAAAGTGACGGTTTCAATATTTTTGAATACTTCGACATCGCATTTAAAAAATATTGTAATAAAAAAATCTAAAAAAAATTCCAAGATAATTTTTAAATTATAATACCAAAAAATGAAAAAAAAAATTATAATTCATATTTGAAAATTTATAAAAGGGTTCTTGTATACGAAACAGAAAAATAATTTTTTTTAAAAACATACTCTTTTTATTTATATGTCAAAATATTAACTATGAAAAAATAAAATGAATAAATATTAAATTTCTTAATCGATACAAGTTAATATAATAATTTCTGATTATTTATCCCCATAATATCTTTATGTAATATTTAATAATATGTTATGTTCTGCTGGTTGTCACGAGTGGTGACTCCACTTGCATAAAACACTAGAAAATTTCTAGGAGCATCAATTTACCTCACATATGATTTCTCTCATTAAAAAATTATTTTTGTTTGAAATGGTCCAACTAGATCAAACATAAACATAGATACTTTATTTACATGACTAGATAAATATAATCAATTTTGAGGAAGTCCTTTACTCCATTCCTTTGTTTCGGAAGTACAATATGTAATATAGTTACTTTCTTTTATATCCACTAGTGTAAAAAATATTTTAATGGTCAAATGTTATTTCAATATATAATTGTTACATTTTAATTCATTATTACATGTATAACAATACATTTTTTTAATATTTATTAAATTAATATACATATTTTAATATCATGTTGTTAAAAAAAGCCAACTGGAATTTGTGGGATAAAATGATACTATGGAATGGGGAATGAAATGAAAGTGTAATTTATCAATTGTTTTCTTATATATGAATTTAAATGTAATATATATCATATAAAATATGAATAAAACTATAGTGTTCTCTTGGATGAGTGTATCCATTTAAATTTGACTCATATATATGGGAAAATAAAATAGAATGAGTCATTTAATTTTTTGAGAGTATGAAATGAAAACTAATTTTATTTGATATAAGTCATGAAGCTAGGGTTTTTTTTTGAAATTAGGACCATGTTCCCAATATAAATTTTCCAGGATGATATTCTCAACTCTAGGAATTTTTACTAAAAAATAAGTATCCTAACTGAAGTAATGTCACCACCAAAGAGGAATATCTTGAATCACTACATTGGGAAATATGATTTGAATTTATCTATTATTGGCACAGAGACACATGAATAAGTGGAATACCCATTATGAAATGGTTTTATAGTCTTACATTAATAAACAGTTATGAAGAAATTTTCATTACCATTAATTAGAGAAAAAAATACATACTCTATATATTTCCTAGAAATTTTGATCTTTCCTGAATATATTTATTTTTTCTCAATATTATTTGCAATGCCAAAAATTACGATCCATGATCTATTTTTCCATATATCTTTATAATTATCCAAAAATCATATAGGATATATTAGAAATGAATTGATTTTATTATTAAACCCATTATGGGTTTTCAACAAAACATATATTTGTTATTATTTTTATTTCTTATGTTCTAAAATTATATGAACACATGATAGTAATACAATTAGGGAGTAATCACATGGATTTTGATTGTGAGACCAGTTCTTATTATTAAACCGGACATGTATTTTTGTAAATTATTATTGTCTATAATCTACATATTTTTCAAAATCTAATAATCATAATTTCATTGTGAGGGGATATTGGACTTTTGTTCACCACTCCCTTTACCAATTTATGACCACAAAAACTATTGTGTCACATTCATACATTACTTGTGGATTTTAAATTATGAGGAAAAATTGATTACTAGATATTATGGATATATATATTTTACTGAATTCTGTACATTTTTATGGATATATATTTGTGATTAAAAATTTGTAGATGTTTAATGTAATACTACATAGAACCAAGTGATAAACAATTTATAGTCATGTAGATTTTATCAAATACATGTTTTCATGTCTAGTAGTATATGATAAAATTATCGTCACATTAATTATGAACCTGATGATGGACCTAAATATATTATATAGGAGAATATATAAATTTATATTAATTATATTTAAAATTAGGGGGAAGGAAACATCAAAGTTGTGAAGTCATGAATTATGATTTAGGATGTACTTTTATGGAAATTTGAGGCTAATTTTTAAGAACTCATATTTTAAAGAAATTTTTAGGTTACATTCCTATTGTAATGGTAAAGATTTTATTGATAATATTGATAAACCTTATAATTAAAAAAGAAACATTGGTTGGAGAAAATATTAATTTTTTTAATGATACAATTCTTCAGGCATGGTATTTATTATTTTTTATCAGCATAAAACAAATAACTGGTTAGAAATATAGAGGTGCAACTTGGAGGTATGGGTCATACATTTTATAAAATGAAATCAAATGGTGGAGGATCCTTTGAAATAGGTATAAATATTGAACCACCATTAATTAATAGGATTCAAAAACGTGGGTGAAATAATGTATTGAATAGAATGTACATTTTTAGTGCAGTGTGCTATAGGAGTTATAAAATCTAATATGTATCAGGTTGTTGTTGAAATAAATCCGTAAATAGTTAATGGAGAAACTATTTCTCCCCAAATAAATCTAATATAGAAATACCTTACATGAATGAAGAGACCATAAAAAAGAGGGTGTTTTGATATTGAATAAATTTCTAGAAATAACTATATTGGAAATCTAGTCATTACTAGATATATTATGTTCATATGGGTCATTATATTTAATATTATAAACATAGGGTGGTTATATTGAATTCTATGTCCATTCGAGGACGAATATTATCAAATAATGATCCAAAACATTATGTGGTTGTAGAAGATTATGGAGGGATGATATTAATTATTTGGCCTATAATTATTTAATTTTATATCACTGTGTATTCTATGTAAGTAGGAATAATTACATAAATCGTTATTGAAATGATATCTATGCACATATCTAGCCCATTAAAAGGATATAAGGGGGAAACTATGTGGGTTAACTTATGATCATTTAATAGATGAAACACCATATGAATTATTAAGGATTTCATCTTCATCAAAGAATAAATAATGGATATGGAATCTATGGATTGTATTGGAATTACTGAATCAGGTTTTAGTATTAATATAATTGTAATTGGATGGATGAGACATGTATTTTGAGAAAAGGTAATTTTTTTTGGTTATGTTAATCAAGAAATTTATGTTGGATGATATAACACTATTCAATAAATCACAGTTTTAAATTAACTCTCATATATATTAATCTCTTATACAAGAGTGGGTATCTAATTTTTTATGTCAAATTAAATAAACAGTGACAAAAAGATTAATGTTATGGGGGATAGGGAAGATTGAATTATAGATTATGGTCTTCAACCACGGAAAAATGTGTCATGTAATTTTTTAACATGTTTTTATAGCCTTTTCAATAGTTCTTTTATTTCATAATGATATACAAATTTTGAGTAATTCTTATTTTCTTGAACATGAAAGTCATATGTAATTTAAAAAATGTCATCAAATGTCTAAATTGGAGATAATTGAGTTGTTTCTCATAGGATTAAGTTAAGCTTATGTAAAAATGAAACCCTCACCAAACCATTGGAATATATCAAGTGGATTTAGGGGTTCTTTCGTTTTTTGAATGAGTCATTTTTTGAGGATAACCCAAAAAATGTTGTCGGAAAATTAGCTAATGAGCCACTAAGGTCCTACTCAATAGAATCATACCTTTTTCTTACCTAACTATACATAACATTTTACAAATAGAGGATCATTTAATGATTAGTGTCATGGAAATATGTTTTATAATAAATGAAAATATAGAAAAAAATATTCAAATCCATTTTAAATTATTCATCATAGGTTCTTATTATTTTGAATTACTTCATCACATAACCTTGGGACAAACATCAGATGAAGTGGTTGGAATAAGACCCAATAAAAGGTAAATAATTGAAACAATTTACTTGTGATATTGTGGAATATCAATAATAACATGATGAAATACATAAATATATGAGAATGCATCAAATAATAATAATCTCATGAATAATATCTTGGAAATTTCGTTAAAACATTTTTTTATTACATTCATAATCATGTCCCAAGGGTATGTCACAGAGTTCTCATAAAAATTACCAAGGTTATTCACCAAGGTTTTGTAAAACATAACATCTATTGAGATTAAATTCATTACAAAATTCAATGGAGTGAATTTAGGGTTCACCATTCATATTTATTAATTATTTTCAACCACATATATCATAATATCAATATATAAATATCCCATGTATAATAAAAGAAATTGATTTCAAATAAAAAAATCATGGTTTTTTATAGAGTACTTAAAAACAAGATTCATTTTTCATTTTAAACCCTTTAAAGATGAAGTTGGGTTTAATTAATGTTAATAACATAATTAAAAATATAATTTTTAAAACAATGTGAATACTCTTAAATAAGATAGTTTTGTTGGTATTATCAAAATAAAATAATTTTTTTCCCATTTAGAAAAAGAAATAAAGTTTGAAAAGTATAATTGGCATCCTGTAAGGTATAAATTTTTGATTTACATAACATTATAATGAAAGGTGAAAATAATGGTCCATTGATAGAAATATATTAACACGTTAAAGGGATATAAACATATATATAAGGACATTGTCTAGTAATTTTGAAGGCATTCCAGATAAGAAAGAAACATGAATGGAAAAGAGAAGTTGAGATTCCCATACATTAAAGGGTGACTCCGATTACTTGATGATAGTGACATTGGGGGGATTTAGGAAACCATAAAAGGACATAGTGGGTGGTAATAGAGTCCATGGTTCATGGATAATGAATTTTTAATTAATGTAAATGAATAAATGAATTCTTATTTATAAAAAAGTGAGAGATTATTATTAATTTTGTGGGACACTTTAGTAGTTGTATTTGCATTACCATGGGCTTCCCTATGGTATTTTTCCACTGTATTAGGCACATGGGAAAACGATGATAATATTTCAATCCAATAAGGATTAATAAAATTTTATATTACTTATTACATAATAATGACATCATTAAACATACCAGAAACTAAAAACTGCATTTTTACTATTCATTGAAAATAAAAAGATTTTAGAAAATTCTCACCAATTGACCCTAACCATATATAGATATGATTATTTTAATAATGATAAATATTTTACCATAATAATTATAAAAATATGATAAATTTTATTTTTACATAAAAAACATATCTATTAAAAATAATAGTGAACGGAAAATGCATTGTAAAATTTCTATCATGTGAAAAAAGTAAAATATTATTATAATTTTAATTTATATTATAGTGTTTTAGTCCTTATATTTCAGTAAAATAATTCCTAGTAATAAAAACAAAGTCTATTTTAATAATTATATCTATTTTGAGAATTTATATTAATTTCCAAAAAATCAATTTATCACATTCTTCAAATTTTAAAGGGAAAAAAACAAAAAACCGAAATGATGGGAAAAATGCTTATTTATACGATGGTTTTATAAAATAATTAACTTTGTAATTGACACATAACCCATTACCACATGTACATAAGACCTAATGGTGAGGTTTTGGGATAGTGGTAGAATTATTGGGTGACTCATATAGCATCCCCTAAGTGGTAATCTCCACTAACCTAAACGTCTCTCATATGTGATTTATATCGTGATTAACATGTTTAAGCACATCATGGGGTTGGTCAGGAGAGGATACCAATTATCCAACCTACCTCACATGTCATTAAAAATGTGATTCATTTGACATGAATTTATATGATGCGTCTATGAACTCTTATTTCTTCATTAATCATCTATTATCATGTCAATTTATAATACTCATTATAACATTAAAATTATTACTAAGAGAATTGATTCTGATGGTCATATTGACCAATATTCATAATTTATCAATGATTATATAGGGTCAAAACCCAGCGGCGACATTTCAATTATACTCACTTCATTTTTAAAGGGATATAGTTTTTTTTTGTAAAAGATAATATTACACACATTTTTAGAAACAATTATCATTAAATATATTTTTTAAATTAGAATCTTCCCCCTCCCCTTAAGAAACTATTTCCCCAAAATTTCATCTTTTTTCTCTTTGATGAGAAATGGTTTAGGTACTTTTTCATCACTATATATTTTAATTACCTCATTGATTATTTATATTTTTTGTTCCTCTACAACAAATTAACAAGGTGGGTAGTCTTGATCCGTAGTAACCCATATCTATAGTCCAATATATCCACTAGATTCTACTTATAAGATAAGTCATACTCTATTTGTACCACCTCCAGATTCAATAAATGTGTAGGATTATGTATGTACTTATTAAAAATAGATATGTGGAATATATCATGAACATGAGAATGATTATTTGGATGGGAATGTCGACAGTACACCACTCCTTTGAAAACAATGATTTAATAGGGGTCAATGTACCAGTGTCTCAACTTTCCTTTCATCCCATACCACATGACACTCTGTGAAGGTTTTATTTCATGGAAGACCTTTTGTCAAACATCAAACTACATGTCCCTTCAACAGTTGACAGCATAGCTCTTATCCTAACTCTAAATAGCCTGTATGTATATTTTAAAGGAATGAACCTTTTCTCTCATATCTTGCACAAGACCAGGGCCAAAAATATATATCTCCAACGTCATCTGAACATGTAGGTGTTCTACATCACATTCCATATAGTGGTTCATAGTGTTCCATTTGAATACTCAAATGAAATATGTAGCTGTAGGAGAAGTTAACTAATTTGAGATTTCAATCCCATCCACCTTTAAATTTCATTGAGTATGTCCATGAGTGTATAAAAAGTCCATTTTAATAGGAAACCAGTTTGTGGTGATATTCCAAAGTAAAATTCATTTTGGTACGTAAATAATATTTAATACTTCTCCAAAAATTTTGTGTGAACACTGGATAATGATCCGATATGATATATAGTTGAACTTCATGCATCCTTACCACATTCTTCATGTATATTCTAGCTAGTTGGCCATGAATGATATCTTCTAGAATATAAATAAAATATGAAGTTTTGGTGATACATTCTACAATAAACCATGTTTCCTTATTTCCTTTTGATGTGTTCGGGAGACCACTGACAATGTCTATTGATATATGGTCCCACTTCCATTATGGTATGGGTAGTGTTTTTAATACCCCTTTAAAACTTTTTAAAATTTCCATCACTTTCTGAAACAATAAGAACCATGTAGTGCATTCATAAATATCTCATTTCATGATGTCCAACAAAAAATTATCTGGGAGGTCCCTATATATTTTGATACTTGTAGGATGTATAGAGAAAGTAGATATATGAGCATCATCCATCAACTACGTATTTATTTCAGAAACATATGGAACATATATCCATTAATGAAATTTCAATACAACTTTTTAATAAGTATTGAACTCATAAAACTTCCCATTATTTAAATAATTTATCATCTTCTATAAAAATTGATATTCACTTTGAGATTACTTGATCATTTCTAGTAATGAAGGTTGAAAAATAATTTAAGATATGGTTGATGTTGTCCCTTCACTTATGATGCCTTTGTTTAATTTTACTAGTACGTTGATGAAAGGATCTCTATAAATCCTCATCACTTCTAGAACAATATGGCTATTCTTACTTAATGATTCAACAACATTTTTTCCCTACCAGGGTGATAATGAATTAATCAATTATATTCATTAATAAGTTCCTACCATCCCTACCTACTCATTTTAAATTCTATCTATGTGAATATATACATTGAACATTAATAGTTTGAGTATATATAATAATTCCCCTCATAAATATTGTCCCTCAATATCTTAAAAGGAAACACAACTGGAGCTAACACTGGGTTATGTGTAGGATAGTTCTGTTCACAAGTCACTAAATGGAGAGAGTCATAAGTAATCAAATTTTCATTTTTCATGAGGTTTCACCCAAGCCCTCTTAGATATGTATAGATAAATATAACAAATCCTTCCATGCTAGAGGGACGAGTTAACAAGGGTGAAGTAACCAATCCCTTATTCATCTCTTGGACTGAATTTTCACACTCTTTTTTCCATTTGAACATGATGCCTTTTTAGTTAAAAAGGTCATTGGAATGAAATACTATGAATTTTTTGTCACAATCCTTATATAATATCATGATATACCATGAAAACTATTCACGTTAGATACTTTTATATTATGAGGCTTCTCCTCCACAGCCATTTTTTATCAAGGACAAATGATATTCCTTCATTGGTTTTAGTGCGACCTATGAAAGAAACTTATTGTATCCAAAATTAGAATCTTCTAAAATTTCCAATTAACTACTCCCTCCTCAATGATTGAAGTATAACCCTTATATGATCCTCATTCTACTTGATAATTTTTGAATATGTTATAATATCATCAATGAAACCTACCACAATTTTATATATATAGTCCTTATAATCTCCATTTTTCAAATCTGTAAATATTACATGATCACTATTCATTCTGATAGTACTAAAAATAATATAATAATCATCATATCTAGAAAGGAAGTTGTTACTTGGAATATCTTCCTTCATCACACTCAATTGATGATAACTAAAAATAAGGATAATATTATAGAAGAATTGATCCCCATGAAGTACGTCAAATAAATAAAAAATTATTGGAAGAGGGTAAATTTTTTCACATAGATCCCATTGTTTTCTCTCTAATAGATGTATAAACATACTATTCCATCCATCTTAGAAAAAGTGAATGGGTGATCCTGAAAAAGACACCCTTTACTGGATAAAACTATTCTACAATAGATCTTGGTGATGAATATTTAGTTCCCCTAGCTTTAAATTTTTTATTCTACAATGGTTTTTTGATATCATCTAGTATCAAGGTATAAGAGAAATGGAGAAATATATATACCTTTCTAGGGGTGGTCTATGTAATTTCTCATGAAATACATTAATGTATTCCTAAATGATTGGGACATTCTGTATCTATATAGTTTCATTTTCTTCATCATCTTCACCTATCATCTATATAATATAGATTTGGGTGGTTTTTCATGAAAAATGTCTTATCATGATCCCTCTAAAAAAAATAGCAAGTAGTCCATTAAATACAACTGAGATTTTATTGCTTCAATAGTTTATCTTATTATTATACATTGAGAGCATGTCTATCCCTAGTATAATGTGGAATTCCAGAGTGGGTATGTATAATGTAATTTTAATAATTATTTCTCACCAATATGAATACTAGAGTTTCTATACACTTTGGATGATTGAAAAATCCCTCCATCTATTTTGACTCATAGTTCCACTTATATCAGTTTATAGACATTGTCCATATTCTTTACCAACATGGAAGAAATAAATGAATATGTGGAACTATATTAAAAAAATTATTTTTCTCTTCCAGATAACAATGAGATTACATACCACAATATAAATTGGAGCTTCAACATTATCCCCCCATGATATAAAAATCATGACCTTTATCTCATTTAACTATTCTAAGTTTCATGGTGATTTTCCTCCTCATACATCAGATTTGTATAGTGGTTGAAAAAATGAGCATGCTTTCTACTATTAAAGAATTAGATTTATGGTAGGGCATGTTCCATCATTACAGTTCCATTATTTTTGAGATGTTGAGTCTCAACTTAATTGTGATAGTTTTTAACTATATAGTCATCTATTCCATTTTTGTAACAATTCTCACTCCCGACCGTGCAGTTCCCTGAATGCTTCTTCCCACATTGGATACATGTGGAACATTTTACTTTCCTTCCTCATATTTCTTAGTCAATTCTCCTCCCCACGTATGTCTCTAAACATATATTATTTTCATTCAATTTTTGATACTATTTCATCCCACCAATCACTATTTAAAATTTCAAAGCACTCATCACGATATCCTCATAGTTTTCAATGTCTTCATTGGCATGATGTTTCCATATATAAGGTCATAGTTCACTGAAGAATCTATCAACCATCCCACTATAATATATGAAAATGATAGAGGTGTAATAGGAATCTATTTTGAATTTACTAAAATTGATTCTCAATTATTCATTTTTTTTATGCTTCAGCTATCGTAATCCCTTCTCCATTTTTTTTAATTTAATGAAGAAAATATTTTTAGAAAAATTTTACCTTGAACTCGTACCAATTAATTCAATCAATATCCCATCTTGAATTTTTATTTTTGATTGAATTTCACCAATGATCTTCTTGTCCCTATATGTGATAAATATACAAGGTTGTTTTCTCTTGTTCTAAACAACAGATTTCATAAATTATCCTTTAAATGGTGCTTATACACTTTTCCATAGTTAACTGGTCGGTAGATTCAATAAGATATGGTGGTCGTTGACATATAAAGGACTTAATGGAATGATATTCCATTCATGGGGGATTATGTCTCTCAGCATGATTCATGTAATTTCTGATAACTGTTATAAGATGATTGATCATTCTCATTAGGGCTTCCATTCTATCTTATATCAGATGGTGATAAGTACTTGGTCTGTTGCGCTCACTATTTACATGTTTTCTCATATTTTGATTAAATTTATAAGATTTGAAAACCTATGTGAGATAGTTATTTTATTTAGTATTATTATATATCCATGGAAACATTTATTTCATATAACATAATTCTCGAACATTGTTATATAAGAAAAATAATTTTTCAGCACATACATTATAATGGTTCATAAAATTATTTTGATTAACCAAACACATCCCCTGAGAGTGTCAAACCAGGAGTCCAGCAAGGCCCGTTTTTGTGCACAAGATACTATTTGAGTCTACATTAATTCAATGGTTATTGTTTTTACCCCTAGATAGTTATTTTCCAGAGCCACATCAACTTGTTCGTTTACACATAGGGATTTAATTTTTTTAAGAAATCATTATATTTCACCAATATAAGATGATTTTTTTGTATATCTATTATTATCCCAATGGTTCTTCTTAATATATCCAAATAATAGTTTACACAAATAACTAGACCACCCTTTGATACCAGCTATGGAATCTTATCTTTTTATTACATAATTTTACATAGCATTTTACAAATAGTTGATCTTTTAATGTTTAGTGTCTTGGAAATAAGGTATATAATTCACAAAAATGAGTAATAATTATTCTAATACACTTTTAAGGCTTCATTATAGGTTTAGCATATTTTTAAATACTACTTCTCAAAACATGGGTCATATATCAATGTAATGGGTGAGAAAAAAGTTATGTAATTTTAAATAAGGGAAGTGGTTAACAAGTGAACTTGAGGGATATCATTATGAACTTCAATAAGTACATAAATGAAGAAGAAATAGGAATATAATATTAATAAATATATGAATAATTACATGTAAATGTGGTTACAACATTTAAATCAGACATTCATAAGCATATCATAATGGGTTTTCATTGAAGTTTAATAAAAAATAGCAAGGTTATTCACTAAGGTATCGTAAAATATGTCATCTCTTGAGTTTAAATTAATTTCACAATAAATTGGATAGAAATCAGGATGAAACCATAATATTTATTATTTAATTTGACCCATATAGATCATTATATAATTACATAAATATCTCATGAAGAAGAAATCACATTAGCTTAAAATAAAAAAATCATGTTATTTTAGAGAGCACTTAAATACAAGAACCTTTTGATTTTTAAAACATAGAAAATAAAAAGTCGGATTCATTTATTTTATTACCAATATTAGAAAGATCATTTTAAAACATATTATAATACCTCTATAGAATTTTTTTTTGGGTATTATAAAAAACAAAATTATTGCTTGCGAAAAATTGGGAATTTTTTAGATGTGAAATCTACTACATAACGAGTATAACAACTAGTCTTATAAATAATTATAGAGAGATGGTACAAGGGTACAAAATGAATAATTTAATATTAATACATTAAATTTGTATAATAAAATGGATTGTAGAACATCATATGGAAATTTTTAATACATACCAGATAAAAATGAAACTTGAACCGAAAAGGGAAGTTGAGATTCCCTTACCCTGAAGAGAGACACTTAAAACTCAATGATCAGGACCTTGGAGGCTTTACAAAACCATGGTAGGACTCATTTAAATGTCATAATTTCATAGATTCATTGAAAATTAACTATTAAGGATTGTAAAATATAAAATGGGTGGGTATTTATAACCAATGTGAAGTAGTTTTTAATTAATTTTTTCGAACACCTCAGTAGCTGTATTTGCTAAACCATGGGCATCCCATTGGTATTTTCCCATGTTATATGCCACATGGGAGATATTATATCATATATTAATACAAAATAGTCAAATGTAACTTTATATTAATTTTTACATCATCATGATATCATTAAACATAATGAAATTTACATACTCTATTATTAATGTTCAGCGATAAACATAATATTTTAAAAAATAATAATAAATTAAACATTAAATAATTTTGATGTGAAAATTGAATTTTTTTTATTGTAAAAATTATATATATATTACTAAATTAACTTTTAAATATAAGAAACATATTTATAAAAAGTTATAGTTGACAAAAAATGCCTAGTAAAATGCATTTTGATGTTTCTGACACTTCAAAAAAAATGAAATTATTTTATCATTTAAATTTAAATTATATTTTTCAATCATACTGTTTCATTAAAACAAAAAGTAATAATAATAACTTAGTCTATTATAGTATTTAAATATTTTTTTAAATTACAATTTATGTCTGAATTTTTTTTATCAAATTCGTTATATTTGTATAAAAAAAACTCAAAATGGAGATGGTATAATTTTTATTGTACAAATTTATTATACAATAAGTAACTATGTATTTGAAAAAAATACCTTTTATACCACCAAAATACAACCTAAGGGTGAGTCGTCCATCAATGATAGATTCAGGGGGAGGATCAACTTACTTATCCTGGGTGGTAATCTCCACTTTCTTGGACTTATCCCATTGGTGATCTCATTTAAGAATGACATCTTGAGGCTCAAATTGGGATTGGTCGATAGTGTAACCCAAGGAAACTACCACCCTTCCATGTTCTAATAGATTGGCTTCATATGAAAAGTCACTACTAGCTAAGGCCATCAATACTTCTTTCTATTTTAATTAACCCTGATCATGTCAATGTATAATAAAAATTATAACATTAAAATTATTATGAAGAGTATTATTTCCAATTTTCATATAGACCAATGGTCATATGATGGTCGAATTCAAATGTTGACATTTTAATTATACTTACATCATCAGTAAATGGAAATAGTATTTTGTGTATAAAATAATATAACACACATTTTCATGTAACAATTATCATTTAATATGTGTTGGTCTTTACATTCCCTATTTAAGGGGATTATATTATATGATGCAATGAGTTATTGGGGATCTTTGGGCTAAAAATATTCTCAAGGGATCCTCCATACTATAGAAACATTATTCATATCTTTTGATATTTTCATTTTCATTAAATAAATAAGAAAAAATATTCTATAATAAATATTGACATGACAAACTAAATATGATGATAGACAAAAAAGGAAAGAAAAATTTACGTTCATAGTTAAAATATATGTGGTTGATAGTTATTTCTCATTTTGGGTCCTTTTCAATTTGATATTTCCTTGACAATGGGAATAAGATATATAAATATTGTGTTCTAAGATGTTGGTTGAAAATCCCTCAAGGAATTATCTAAGTGTTTTTGGGTTGATTGTTCTTACTGATAAAGATAGATAACTACGATGGGGTATAGTTGATGTTGGAGAAGTAGGGTTTAAGGTACTATAATTTCTTAGTGATTTACAAATTTTTTCCCTCCAAATTGGGAGTTTATTTTGGAAAAGATGTATTTTTTGTGTAGGAGTAAACTGTTAGTGGATCATGTATGAAAATTTTCTGAATGCAAAAGGTGGAATGCAGAATGTCTTTCTGAAATCGATAAAGGAAGGATTCCTCATAGAAGCGCAATGCGGACAACAAATGTGGTACACAAACCATATACAATAATTGGTTTGTGTGAATGTTTTTAGTTCTTGGGAGGCATGAAGATCACATATGGATGGTTGTTTGTAGGATGACTCATCATTTTTGTAATTGAGGTGGTGATTTGTGAAGAAATGACGAGACTTGTTTGTGTAATAGATCAACCACTGCAAAGCAAGAGTTATTGTATTCAAACTACATAGGAAAATGGATCACAAAAGGATCATTTTTTTGAAGATTATACGACATGGATGATTTCTATAAAATGGATTAGAAATATTATTTGATTTATATGTCTATAAAGAGAGTGAAAACCCAATCATAACATAGAGATATTTTCATTAGAAAAAAATATTCACTTTTAAAAGAAATTAAGATATGTACAAATGTGTCTGCCTGAAAGACCATGAAGGAGAAGGGGTTCATTATGAGGATTCCAAAAATAGAAAATTTGTTCATGAAGAATGTTTACGGATGAGGTTTTGTTGGCATTTATAGTCCACTAATGAACTGTCCACTGAAGATGAACTCATCCACAATGAAATGATGGTTAATGAAAGAATGTTTGGTCCATGAATGAAGAAGTGGTTCACTGATGGATATATGGTATATGGAGGTGGAAAAATTTTGTAGAGAAGAGGTAGTGCACGAAGAGTATGATCTATTTGGTGAATTTCAGTTCATTGAGGAAGAAAGTTATTTGAGAAGGGACATAAATAGTTCAGGATAGGAATTTCCACTAACTAATAGTTCATGGAAATGTGGGATTCAACAATTATTGTGAAGTGATAACTTCAATATAACATATCCCAAAATTTATGATTGTAGGTTTTCATGAATATAAAGGGACCTAGAAGTACATAAACTCTTAGTGGATCCCTTCCATGAAAGGTGAGAAAAGGAAGAGGGAGATAGTGATCCTTTCTATAGGTATTGATATAGAGAATCAAACATCAGAAGTGAACCTTTGAAAAGTAGTGAGCTAACCATATACCATATAAATGTAGTGATCTTAGTTATTAATACCATCTAGCCCAAACAACCATTCATGGTAGTAATCCTTAGAGTTGATTTGGTACAATTGACACATTTCCGTTTTATAATCCTTGTATGTAGCCTAGTGAAGGTGAAATAAGTAATATTGATGTGTCTCATGAATGATATAAATTAGATTCATAAATTCTTACAAGAAAGAGAGATATGAGTGTATTGTTTAAAGGACAAAAAAGATCCGAAATGGAATAAGTTTTCCTATGACTTAAACATATTCACCCCCCCCCCCGCTCAGGGTATTTAACAAAATTGGGAAAATAAAATAAATAAATAATAAAAAAAATTCATTATTTAGAGGTAGGGGAGGTTAATACAATATTTTTTTCACCTGTGCTAGGAATAGAATATCATAAAACCATTTTATTCATAAAAATGTTTATATGTATATGTTTTTCTCATTTATGATTTAGCTCATCTAGACCATGTAGAATTAATTTTGACTCTTATTATACCATGTAGAGGAAATTTGAGACACCGATATAATAAATCCATGTGATATAGTGCATTATTATATCCCCCAATTAACATTTTTTTGAGGAAAACCAGTAACCCTAAATGACGTGTATCACATTTGGTCAGAGGTTTCCCATTGATGTTCTTCTATGTAACATAATTTCATTGACAAGGATGTTGGTAATGATCATTTTTGGTTGGATGGTTCCCATTCACACAATGATGGGGTTATTATGTTCAATAAAGATTCATATTGTTTATAAATACCTTATGGTCCTTTAGGGTTTTTTACTGGATAGTGAAAATTGAGTTGTTTCATTGTAGGATGAATATATTAGGGTTCTAAATAAAATATTACAATCATAATTACGGTTATATGTTATTTATTCTTCCATTCCTTTTTCATGTCATGATAATTATATGATTTCTTCTATAATATCTATTTATTGATCATTTTTATATCCACATAAATTGATTATTTACAATATTATTTTCTTTTGGGATAATGGTAGATTTATTTATCCAAAGGTAATTAGGATAAGTAAATTTCAGTTGAACCACCCAGAGAATCAGATTTATAAAGTCCTTAAAGATGTATCCTTATTGGGTATATAGCCTAACAAATAATGTGAATATTAGAAATTTAGGTGATGATTTTACCCTAGATCATTGATCTATTTGATTTCTGTAAAGGAAAATGGGTTGTTCAATATATCATATATAATGTACCAAATAACCGGATCATTTTAAAAAAAATATTTTTTTTGATCCTATCATTAAATTTATAACACCAAAACAATATTTTGAAGAGGGTTATAGTAGATGTTTCCACTTTTTTAGAAAACATTATTCATGATGGTGTTTATTAGGTAGTGTATTTCATGTTTCATTAAATAGTATATTATAGAAATTTTCCACCATCCACATACTCATGGAACCATATTACATTGTTCTTTAGTATCTGCAAATGTATAATGTCATCACTTAGATTCTACAAATAAATCACTATTAATTTTTCATGGGAAAGTGTATTTCCATAGAGAATGTTGGACCCATAAATCGTGTTAAAAATCCCTTACTCTATAATTTTTTATCTAATATAATTGAAAGGGTTAATGATCGTTGTTCTCTTCATTATATTATATAATTAGTTGTAAATTTTCATATGGGGATATTTCATGATTGAAATATACCTATATGCGAGGTTATTATAGAAAAAGAGTTGTCGGAACTTCCAGGGTTTTAATGGTGAATATATGCATGGGTACTATGTATTTTTATGTTGTTCCAAACATTAGGAAACAATGAGATGTAAAACATTTCAGATAATCTTATGGACAGCCTATTATAATTACATTTATGCATATACGAATCATTATGTTTGGTTGTAGAGGATTTAAATCTCGTACCTTGGATAAAAATATCTTTTAGGTTGTACTGGGTCATTTTATCATTCCAAAAGATCTTTCTGAGATATAAGAACATATATTTCATTCAAGGACACTTCCACATTAGTTTTCGTCATCTTTCATTCTGGTACCGGTCATTGATATTTATTTTATTGTTGCGATGTCTTGAAAATCCATCATTAATGTGTTCAAATTGTTCAGTTGAAGTGATATCCAATTTATTGGGTGGATTGATTTTAAAATTAATTGTTATGAAATTTCTTCTATTGAAGTGTGTCAAATAAACTGGTAATGATATTATTACGATGAATATCATGCTCACTAATTATTCTTCCCTTGAAGAATTATGTATTTATCTAGAAAATATTTCTTATTCTGACCTTGAAATAATATTTTTTTCATCTTATATGATGGTCCTACCATAATTTGGTGGTTAGCTAGTAATTAAATTATCCATGTTTTTTTCTCATTCAATAGCACAATCCAGATGATTTGGTAATAGTGGGTTATTGGTAGAGAATCCAAAACCATGGGGTTTGTATTGGTGTTAAGTGTGTACTCTGTAATGAACCTCTAAATGAGGAAAATCCATTATATATGCCTTGTCTGTAATAGCCAAGGACCAAAAATCCAAGATTATGTGATGTAATTATAAACATTATATAATAGTATTAGATACTGATGAAGGATACCCAATTTTTTCTATACAAACCATTAAATATGGAATGAAAATATTATACAACTTACATTCTAAAAAAATTAGGTTAATAGTTTTATATAATTTTGTGAAAATCCAAATTAAACAATACCCATATTTTTAAATAATCATTTCCATCACTTAACAAAGATTTTTTGATTTTGGATTATTTCATCATCATCATACTTATGAAATCCATTTAATATATAATTCATTAAACCCCATTATTTAAATCCTATGAAAAATAAAACATGATCAGTGGAATGTAAAATTCTCAAGGGTAAACCAAATAATTGGGTAAAGAATTTCATCAATGATGATAAACAATTCATACGGGTATGACGACATAATCGTAGTGCATTAATAAATCAAAAAAGATTCTATAACAATGAATATGTGGATCAACATATCTGAAATCATGAAAAATGATATAATCATCAAAATCAACAGTCATTATCCACATGATAAAATATTGACCATTCAAAATATTATAAACCCATAGAAAATGTAACATACATGTGTTGGTATATTTTTTTTTCATAATAACCCCAGTCAAACCCATGAGAAAAATAAATATAGCCTATTTAAATAAATATGTGCATCACCAAGGTAAATTTAACTACTTTTCCTTAAAAAAGTACATTATATAATGCATTGATGAACTTTCTAAGAGAACCCTCCATTTAAGAAATAATGAAATCACACATAAAATATTGTACTTCTAATAGTATAAGTTGTAATAGGCTCACCCATACCATAAAGGATTCACCATCCTATATTTTGTAATGGGATCACTTGGTGCTATCCAGGTCTCCCAATCATATAAGCTATAAGAGGCCATTGAATGATATCTCAGCTTCCCCATCATATATTACAAAAGTACCATATCACGAATTAATTATTTTTAATATATTATTTCCATTATACAACATATGTTAATCTCTTTGAAACTCAAAAAAATCCATTTAGATATAAAAATACAATTTAATTTTTAAAGCCTTTTTTTGATTTCAAAAATACCATTTTATTATCGAAGAATTTTTTAAATTGGAAAATAAGAGAAAAATGAAAAATGTTTATTTATTGAAGGATACATTACTTATTTCAATGTAATCTAAAAATAAAATAATGTTAATAATGATGAGATGTTCATTCTCAATATATAAAATAAAAATTACTATGATCATTTGTCAAAATATTCTATATAATACACATAAAAAGAATAATTTTTTATCCCATTAAAAATAAATAAAAAAATCTCATAAAATTTACTTTATAAATAAATCATAAAAAATTTCATCAAATCATTTTAAAAGAATTGATATTGAATATAAATAGAGTTTGATGGGAAACATTAAAAGATTATTTTTAGGTCCCCTATCACATGGTGAACACTAGAATCATAATACCCATGAAATTAGAACATTAAAAAACAATAAATATTATTAGAATAAATAAATTAATTATTTAACATGTCATCAGGTAGTATATTAACAATATAAAATAATATGTATGAATAACACCAAAAAAACTCAATGATTACAAATTGAGTAGAATTCCATTACCTCGAGGCCACCTCATCACGTGTGTCTTTATCTTCCTAAATAAATATTTTATTTTTATTTTTTACTTTATTTATTTATTATTATATGTTTAATATCCCTATAATTTCAATAAAAAATACGTTATATATATTTACATAGTCAAATATGGTTACATTTTTGGTTTTACCCACATTTGATTTATTTGTAAAAAACGACTTTAGTGGGTCCACTATGGTCAAAGGGGACATTATTTAAATATATCCAAAATAATAATAATGAAATAATTATAACATTTATATATCAATTATACATTCAAAAACAATCATTAATGATGTTTATGAAAAATTAATTAGCGTTACGATCATAGAGATGGTAGGTCGTACATATGCATGAATAACATTTCCATTTTTCAATGATAACTATTGAAATTAGGTAAGTACTATTTTACCATTAAGGAATGATAATTATATCATAAATAACATTTAATTATTTTTATATACTTATATATGTCAATTTTGAGGAGTTTTAATGAAAATTTCATCACATTTCATTGAGGAGGAGATAGTCAACATGAAAACGAGTGATGATATTAATTTTTTCAGTGAGTGAATGATTAGATTGAAAATGATATTTTATAATTATAAAATTATTTATTCATCATGAATATTAAAAATATTTCATTTATATAACATATATTCATTATCATTACAATTATTATATTACATGTAATGTGTTTGTGAAAACAAATCATGTCGCTTTGCGAGGTAGTAGTCCACCGTACACATGAGGAACATTATCGTATACCATACAGTTCGAAATGTAAGAAATAATATTGTATATAATGTCTTAATAGGTATAAATATGTTGTAAATATCATATATAAAAATCATTTTCATTATCATACCAAACTGTGATAGGTGGTAATGGAAAGAAATGAATACATTTTGCAAGGTGGTATTCCGCGGAAAACCCGAATGATGATTTCGTAACACATTAGATGAAATTGTGTGTAAATGTAGGTAATAACATTAAAATAAAAACAAATATGTATGTTTTATATAATTACTTTCATAAGATTTAATGGTTTTAGAAGAAATAAATGCAGTGGATAAATAAATAAAACAAAAATTGTCACTTTTGAACATTACATCCTCTTTGGGTAACTCTTTTTAGTTCGAACAAAATGAATTTCTTGGTTTGATTTATGCACAATTTAAATCATCTATGATGATATGAGGGATGTTTAAAAGTGTTTTTTTCAGGTATTGTATGAACCACATTGGATTCAATGTCTTAATAGTGGGGGAGGGGTGGTGGTCTTTTAGAAGGGAGGTTAGTGACACACGCGTAATGTTTTCAAAGAGTGAATTCATTGCACATTTATTTCTTTCAACTAGCCCTGATAAACGTCAATTATAATTATTAGGTTGGGTAATGACAAAAAATTTCCATACAATGGTCATTAAAAATGTTTTGAGTCATTGTAACACCTTCTATATTATGTTTAACTGCTATGTAAACTCATTTTTACCATAAGTGCTGTAATAAATTTAAACTAATTTCACTAATCATCATGATAAAAAATTTTGTTTATCTTATTAGAAATTAAATTTAAAAAGCTTAAAAATCTGAAATCTATCTATATGAATTTAATTTACCTAGGTCACATAATTTTATTTACTATAAATCCGAACGATGTGGTAAGACATCATGTTTTTAAGAGTTGTATTTTTTTTTGATAAATTTAATTCAATATTAACTCTATATTTCATAATAATAATTTCATGAAAATATAAATAATTATTTATAAAATAATATATATATATATATATTTTAAAAAATTACCCATTATGTATTATTATAATTAATTAAATAGGTGAATCATTATGCATTTTATAACTATATTAGAAAAAACATTTTTTAAAACAAAAACAATTATACAAAAAACAAATATAATGTTAATAAAAAGTTATTTTCTATAATAAATATAAATATTCAATACATATAAATCATGAGATACATATTAAATAAATATTTTATCATTAAAATTAATTAATGTATTAAAATGAAAATAAATTTTAAAAAATTAGATAGGATTCCCTATTCTAGGAAAATACATATTTTTTGAAAAGTCCAAATTTTTCACCAAAAAATATTTTGATATTATTATTTAATAATTGAAGTTAATTTTTTTAAATAAATTTGAAAAAAATTTGAAAAACCTATTATAGTATTTTAAAATGAATAGCAATAATATAATTTTTTAAGAAAATATATTTTTGAATAATAAAATCAAATTACTAAAAATTGATCGATAATTTACTATATATTTTCCTTTGATATATATTGATTCAGAGATATGTATATATATATATATTTAATAATGTATTCAATACTATTCACACACTCTAATTTAGCTACAATGTTCTAAAAGTTATATATATCATGATATATTTATGTTCTGTGATCCGTACTAAATGCAATATAAAACATTAAAATCTCATGGTTAAATATAACACAAACTACACTGAGGGTTTCTTGTAACAAAATTCAAACATAGTACATCATATAACTCAAGATAAACTTAGTTTATGTTTTTTTCTAGAGAATACAATTTAATTATTTTAAAATATCTTGGTCTTACACCCTACCCCATTTAATAAATTGTGTAACCACAATTTGATATTTATATAAAAATGGTTAATAAAACATTCTATTAAATACTTGGTGTTGAAATATATAGTATTAATGGAAAAAAATAAGAAGGTTTCAAAATATGAGGACATATGTTGGAATGGAAGAAAATTGTTAAAAAATTAGGCAGAGTGATTGAGTTCAATAGTCACAAGAAAACACCATCCGTTCAACATAATAGAAGGTACTGAGATATGTTTTTTTATCAAGATCCTTTTATTATATTTGAGAAATTCTATTGCAATATGGACAAATAGAATATAAAAATATAGTAATATTTTGAGTATAATTGCTTCCATTAATCAATTTCAAACACAATATCTTTTCTATCTCCAAAGGATTTGTATTAATGATAAATTTTAGTACATAAATCAATAAACTAATTTTGAAGGAACACATAATCTACAAAAGCATAAAAAAATACTCCCCATATCTGTTAACAAAATCCAAAAAAAATATGTTAACTTATGGTAAGATAAATCCCAATATGAATAAACCATCACATGATCGAATAATCATCATAATTCAACAGTAATAACAAATCCTGAAATGAAATCAAACCAAAACTCTATATCCTAAAAAACATGAAAACCCACAAAATTAAAGTGTTTTTTAAACACAATAGTTTTATCATAACATTCATATTTCAATCCAAAAATTATGGGTATATTATTTATAATTTAACAAAAAACATAGTAACTAAATCCCATTTTAGTATGGTAGTTTTATATATGATAAAAATTGTGTTCACAATATTCATGATCATTAAATCATTAAATGTTAACAATTCTATAAATATAATTTCCAAAAAATTTAAATTCATACAACATATTAAACCATGTATTTTGAAATACATCATAATAAAACAAAATCTCATAAAATTTCATTAATAACTTTAATATCTCGTCACTTATAACATCAAAATGGGGGTTTTAAAAAATTCTACATATGATAATCCCTAATGTTATAGATCTAATACTATATCCATAAATTTTTATATAACCTCAAATGAAACCATCGTAATCTTCAGATTTTTCTAAAACTTTTCTCCTATACCATCTATAACATCCATCAACTCACAATACCGAATTCATTACTAAAATCATTAACAATTCTTATCCATTATTGATTATAAAGAACTGTAAATTTCAAAGAAATTTTTTTCTTAATTTATTTTGAATTTTACGAGTCTGCAGTTTCTGATAGCACTTGATTCTGAGGCCCGATGTGTCTAGAATAAATTTCGGATGTTTATTTTCAGGTACATTCAGTGAACGAAAGAGTGGGTTTTTCTATCTTTTGAACCGGTGCTCGGAATTGAAATTCAAGGGCACCGATGAACTCTCATCATCGATAATTGCTTAATGGGACCTTTACCGCACTTGCGTTTTATGCGGGTTGAAAGTTAATAACTGGTTATTTAGATTAAAAGAAATAAAATTGGTAGTACACAATTTTATTATATTTATGGTAGTTATATCATATAATGGGGAGTTAAGGTTGGAACCTAGAACCACTTAACGTCCCATGTGTGGATATTTGTGTGGTGCGGCCCACACGATCCACAAACTTTCATCTTTCCTAAAATCCATTAAATTCCATAATTAACTCCACCTCATTTAATTGAACCACCCTTCACCTCCCTCTCTCCCAAATTAATATGCCAACATCTCTCAATTAATTAATTAATTCAATACTTTGAATGTTGAAATGGCATGGCTTATCTATTTAAATTGGGGGAACAATTAACATAATTTTGGCTTGGCAATATTGTGGAGGGAAACCTATGAAGAATTTAAAAGTGATATTTAATACTCTGATGAAGAATGACATTCTCCCTCGATGAAGAACAGGTAGTCTCCAACGCCGCTTACTCCTCAGACGTACCCCGACGTCCACGGAATCGACGTCCATTCTCCACGACGCCATCTACAACGATGCTCATTTTCGGTGGCTCAATGACGTGCGACTTCAATTATCGAGGTAGAGAGATTATTGTATATTTTATTTATGTGATTTATACCCTCAAGAATGGAAGTTTATTATGTTGGGTGGTTATTCGAACTACTAACGTGGTGGGTACAGACTAACAAACAAGTCCGGACCAACCACCAACTTGTTCTTGATGTGCGGAATGTATGGCGAGGATGGAATGGGACCAGAATGGAAATTTGAAGCTTTCATCATGACGTTCTGGTCCAGGGAGAGCGACATGCATAGAGGGTGGGTGAAACCGACCACCGGAGCACGTCTGGTGGTCCGCGGAAGGCGGCGGCAGCTGAGCAGTGGTGGCAGGAAGAACAGGAACGGCCTTGCCGTTCCAAAAACAAGGAGGCACGGCACTAAGCCGCACTAGATGGGGAGGTCGTTCCCTTCGCCTGGCCCAGGGGGCTGCGTCGCGGCCGGCTACAGGCTAGGTCGGGCCACGCCCCGTAGGGCCGGACTCGGTTCGGGCCAATCCAGAGAGGTTTGGGCCGGGTCGAACCGGGCCCAGACCCCCCTTTTTCAAACTAGATTCTTTTAAATGCACATAACATGAGCTACGGACCTCTGATTGATGCATCGTAAGTTGGGTAGGAATTATTGGATCGAGGAGGTCGTTTCGGTATATTACAGTCAAGGTTTTGGCAATGGTTTGGTATGGCAGGGTTGGTTTGAACCCGAAACCAACCGGGCCCTCGGAACAGAAACACTTATAACTTAAGGACCGGATGGCCGATTGACGTGTCGTCAATTATGTTGATTTCCTTTTGATGACAAGGATCATTCGGAATACTCCACTTGAGGTTTTGACACAGTTGAAGTACGGTCGGGTTGCTTTTTTCTTAAAAACCAATCGGGCCCCAAGAACAGAAAAACCAATAACTCCCAGACCATACATCCATTTGACGAACCGACAACGGCGTTGGTAATCTCGTTGAGAAACTGTTTCATTGAGAATACCCCATGGGAGTTTAGGGTATAGTTATGATACGCTCGGGTTGGTTCGCACATTAATCCAACTGGGCCCCCATGACAAAAAGGCTAACAACTCATAGACCGGGTGTCCGATTAATGCACCGTCTGTTGCGTTGAGATCCCTATGATGTGACGGATCCTTGAGATACTTATTCATAGGACTTTGTGACACTTGGAGTGTCTACTAGTAGCTCATGGATAAGATCCTCGCGGAGACAAGCATACGGAGTAAGGAGACCTAGTAGCTGGATGAGACCTGATGACTGCATGTTTGATTCATTTCAGAGTGACTTGACTAGCCCAGTGGGGAGTGATACTATATAGAGGTGGTGGACCCATGGCAGGGTGAGCTACTGTGTAGGGGAGTCAGACCCACAATACTTGATAGAAGGAGTACCTCTATAGGATATTAGGGGGAGTGCTACTGTCTTGGGGCGGTAGACCCACGGCGGGGAGTGCTACTGTGTTGGGGCGGCAGACCCGCAGTACTCAACAGAAGAAGTACCTCAGCAGTCTAAGGTTATTGAGTAGCACCTCAGAGTCATGACATGTCCACTTTACTCGACGGAGGAGGAGTTCTCCATCAGCTGTGTTTTCCACATGATGAATAAAAATCATGGTTTGAGCTGAGTCAATGAAATTTGTGTTTTGCACATGATTGAGATGGGTTACTTGATAAATTAGGTATACGTATGGGAATATACCTATGTAAAGGTTATCTATTGAGATATTTCTTTTTGGTTTATCCTTGTTGGATTTTGTGAGACCTTGAGGGTCTCGGGGTCCCTACAGAGTATCGTTATACTCATCCCTACACATGCTATGCCTGCACCTCGTTGTGTTCATTACAGACGACGGACAGTGCTGACTGAGGTAGAGTGTATGAGGACTGGACGGTATAAGGAGGTGGACAATCGGTGTGATGGCACATGGAGCGGACCGATAGACGCGTAGTGCTGAGGTGGAAATCTGTACCTACCTTTCAGGTAGGAACCTGGAGGATGATCCAGGAGCTGCTTCACCATTCAACTGTTGTATTTTCAGTTGTACTTTTCTTTCAGTTGTAGTTGTACCTTTCTGTTGGGCTAGTATTTCTAGCCCCTTTGTACTTTCAAAACACTTTTTATATTGCTTTACATAGTGTTTTCTTCAGCTTGTTCTTTGGTTGTGTGAGTTTACATTTTATAAAGCTAATGCCTTCCTAGTAATAGGGATTTACGCCTTTGGTGCTAGTCGCCAGCCCCTGGCCTATGGAAGGTGGGCTTGGGGTAGTCACGGCATGGGCCCCGAGGAAGGGTCATGAAAAATTGGTTATAGAGGAGTCGGTTCTACTGCAGAACATAGGACTCTGTTATTTTCTTCTATGATGCCTTAGTGTTAAGAGTACCAAGTGTGGTTTTTAGTTCAGGTAGTCCAGTGTTGGTGCGGCGGCCGACGAATCCATACACCAGGACCCTGACATCTGATTTCGGACTCAGTCCACAAAAATAATGATTGCATGTGTGTTTTAAAAAGTTTCATTAAGTCTGGTAAATCTGGTCAACTAACCAGGTTTAAATTCTTTGACCGTGTCACATCTGTTCAGGATGCGTCCACACAGACAGTCAGTTGGAGTTCTGAGAGAGTACCCGATGATGGCCCACCCAGCGATAAGGCTCCGGTGCAGGGCCCTCGTACTATGATGGCACATATGGGTGGTGTACCAGCAACACCACCACCCGTTGGGCAGTAGATTCCACCTACTTTAATAGCGGAAAGTGCACACCGAGAGAGGATGTTGCATGAGTTCCGGCAGTAGAGACCTTCGAGGTTACGAGGCGAGACAGATTCCCAGGCAGTAGTGGACTAGCTGGAGGCGATTTCTAGAATTCTACACCTATTTTGGACACTAGTAGAGTATATAGTGATCTTAGCTACTAGTTTTTCCCTGTGAGTGACCATGAGGATGGTCCGCATAGTGATGAGGCTTCAGTATGTGGACTGATGCCTGAGATAGTACATTTGGGTAGTGTTCCATCTATATCACTACCTGTTGGTCAGAAGTTACAACTAGTGGTACTAGTAGATGAAACAGGTAGGAATAATGCCTTATACGTGTTTCAGCATCAGATACCCTTGAGGTTCCGAGGCAAGCCTGACTCACAGGCAGCTGAGGACTTTCTTGAGGAGGTGTCTGAGAGTTTTCAAGATCTTATACAGCTTCGGAAGGACGACATATCAGTAGCTGGGTATTCATCGAGGCATACCGATCATTCCTGGTACATGATGAATATGATATGATCAGTGCTTTAGAGATCAGACCTCTGAGAATGTTTTGTTTAAGAACGACAGAGCCAGAACATTACCTCTATGAATTCCTACTAATGCTAGGGTGGTATAGAGAACCATTGTGGTTGAATGTTCTTTGGCTGAATGGATACAAGTAGATAATGTTATCAGTGGAAATTTAGGGAACTATATCTTGTCTTAGAGACATGGGAATGTGAAATGTTTCAAGAAGAGGAAGGGTTATGGAAAAATGAATTTGCAGAGCAGCTGGCATGGAAGCAGAGCTAAGAGATCAGCATGAGGTGGTGTACATTTTGACATGTTATAACCACCCGCCTTTGTAGTCCCTCCCAAGCTCTGGGAGTAGGAGGGCATGGGAAGAGTTTAGCTACATGCGGTCAAGTGGTGTGACCCAAGGGCTCTAGAAATGATTTGAGGTACGGTATGTGTCTACTACTAGCTGTCATATGAATAGACATAGGTACCAATCATTCCTTTATTCCACGAATCTTGTCCCATACCTAGAGTTTCTGCTTAAGACATTGACTTGACCCTCGCGTCTGGAGATACCTTTGGGAGGATACTCGATAATCACGCTTTCGCCGAAGGTGTGATCTGACCCTTGAGGTGAGTGTTTCGGTTGGAACCTCTTGGTGGCAGCGTTGAGGCCTTACGAAGTTAGATTGGGTATGGAGTGGGGAACCACAGTTCATACACATATTGACTATATTATGAAAAAATGTTGTGTTATACCTAAAACATTGGGATGGGTTTTCCATGGTCGGCGAAAATCAAACCACATGCAGCACAGGATGGAATCATGCATAAGTTGGTGCAGTCGATCACTCATGGGTCAGCCAGACTTAGATTAGTGCCAGACTTCACGAGAGTTTCTACACTACTTTTAGCTTTGACTAAGAAGGGAAAACCTTCATGTGGTCAGAGAGATGCAAGCAGAGCTTTTCATGAGCTGTGGTAGAGGTTGACCAGTGCGCCCATTGTGAGGCTACCAGAGACGGTGCAGATCTTCCATGTGCAGATGAAGACTACACAGAGCAGGCAGAAGTCCTATGCTGATAGGAGATAGAGACCATTGGAGTTCGAGGATGGCGACCACGTTTTCCTATGGGTATCACCTTAACAAAGTTGATGGAGATTTAGCTAGGGAAGAAAATTATCTATATGATTCTTCATATCGTTCCTTTTCCCCAGCAGAGTAGGTGAGGTGTCTTACCACCAGGCCCTTCCACTTTAGTTGCACCAGGTGCACGACAACATCCATGTATCTTAGCGAGTAGATGTGTGCCTGACTTAGTCATCATCATCGGCCATTGTACGACATTCATGGATATTCCAGTACATAATGAGGATCGACCGGAATGGGTCCTGCGTGGATGGTCGATTCCTCTGGGGCGCTTTCGTTGGCAGCACGGGAACCTCTAGTAGAGCACATAGGTTCGAGAGGCTCAGATACGTGCTCAGTACCCTCTTTTGTTTCCCTGGTGGGTGTTGTAGCGTTATAACGACATAAAGATTTACGGTGGGAGTAATGTAAAGAATTGTAAATTTTAAGGAAACTTTTTTATTAATTTCTTTAAAATTTTACGAGTCCGCAGTTTCTGAAGACACTTGATTCTGAGGCCCAGTGTGCCCGGAATCAATTTCTGAAGTTTTGTTTGGGTACGTTCAGTGAACGAACGAGCGGTTTTTTCTATATTTTGATCTAGTTCTTGAAATTGAAATCTTAGGGCACTGATGAACTCGTAGTGTCGATAATTGCATAATAGGACCTTTAGCGCAGTTGCATTTTATATGGGTTGATATTTAATATTTGCGGATTTTGATTAAAAGAAATAAAATTGGTAGTATACAATTTTATTATATCTATGCTATTTATATCCTACAAAGGGATGTTAAGGGTGGAACAAACAACCATCTATCTTCCCATGTGTGGATATGTGTGAGGCGGGGCCCACACAGGCCCCAACCTTTCATCTTCCCTAAACACCCTAAAACTCCCTATTTAACTGCACCTCATTAAATTGAACAACCCCTCAACTCCCTCTCTCCCTAATTAATATGCCAACATCACTCAATTAATTAATTAATTCAAGAGTTTGAATGTTGAAATGGCTTGGCATATCTATTTAAATTGGGGGAAGCCTTAATATAACATTGGCTTCACAATATTATGGTGGGAAACATCAGGAGAATTTAAAATAGAGCTTTAATCCTCCGATGAAGAACAAAATTCTCCCTCTATGATGACCATGTAGACACCAACGCCACTTTCTCCTCGGACGTACCCCGATGTCCACGGAATCGACATCCATTCTCCGTGACGCCGTTCTCCATGACTCCATCTACGGCCATGCCCATTTTCTGCAGCTCGACGACGTGCGGCGTCAATCATCGAGGTAGGGGGTATAATGTATATTTTATTTATGTGATTTATACCCTTGAGCATGGATGATTATTCTTTTGGTTAGATATTCGAACTACTAACATGGTGGGTATGGACTAACGAAAAAGTCCGAACCCACCACCAACTTTTTCATTATGTGCGGAATGTTTGGAAACGACAGAATGGGACTTCAATGACATTTTGAAGCCATAGAAGTGAAGATCGGGTCCTAGGATATCCACAGGCACAGACAGTGGGAGACACGGTCCATCGGAGCGCGTCCGGTGGTCCGCGTAAGGCGGCGAAGGCATGCCACGCTGGCACAGCGGCGCCGGCGAACGGCGGTGCCAGCACACATCCGGAGCAGACCGCTGGGGCTACGCCGCTACGGCGGGAAGAATCGGAACGACCATGCCTTTCTAGAAATAGTGAGGTGCGGCATTAAGCCACGCCAGCTGGAGAGGTCGTGCCCACCGGTCAGCCAGGAAGGCCGAGCTGTGGCCGACTGTGGGCCGGGTCGGACCGGGCCTAGACCCCCCTTTTTCGGTCCATATTTGTCTAAATGCTCATAACTTGAGCTACGGACCTCCGATCGATGCAGCGTTAGTTGGGTAGGAATCCTTGGATCATGAAGTTCGTTTCATTATATTACACTCTAGGTTTAGGAAAAGTTTGGGTATAGCCCGGTTGGTTCAATCCTCAAACCTACCGGGCCCTCGAAATAGAAACACATATAACTTAAGGACCAGACGTCCGATTGACGTGCCATCAACTATATTGATTTTCAGTTTTATGATAAGGATCTTTTGGCATACTCCACATGAGGTTTGGATGTAGTTGGAGTATGTTTAGGTTGGTTTTATCTTAAAAACCTAGCTGGACCCTGGAACGGAAATGCCAATAACTGTTAGACAGGACGTCCGTTTGACGAACCAACAACGGCGTTGGTAATATAGTTTAGAAAAAGTTCATTTGAGTATACCCAATGGGAGTTCAGGTTAAAATTGTGATATGGCCGGGTTGTTTCATACATGAATCCAACCGGGCCCCTGGGAAAAAAAGCTAATAACTCACTGATCGGGCATCTGATTGACGCGCCGTCTATTGCATTGAGATCCCTATGACGTGATGCATCCTTGAGATACTTATTCATGGAACATCGTGACACATATAGTGTCGACCAGTAGCTCGTGGAGTGGATCATCCTGGAGATGGACATACGGAGTACATAGTCCTAGTAGTTGGATGAGACCTGATGTCTACTTGTCCGATTCATTTCAGAGTGGCTTCACTAGGCCAGTCGGGAGCGTTGCTGTGTAGGGGCAGCGGAACCATGGAGGGGAGAGCTACTGTGTAGGGGAGGTATACCCACATTACTCGACAGAATGAGTCCTCTGTAGGCTATTAGGGGGAGTTCTACTATGTTGGGGCGGCATACCCATGGTGGGGAGCGCTTCTGTGTTGGGGAGGCAGACCTGTGATACTCGATAGGAGGAGTACCTCCGCTATCTAAGGTTTGTGAGTAGCATCTCAGAGTCGTGAAATGACCAATGTACTTGGAAAAGGAGGAGTTCTCCAGTAGCCTTGTTTTTCACATCATATAAAAAATAATAGTTTGAGCTGAGTTAATGACCTTTGTGTTTTCCTCATGATTGAGATGGGTTATTTGATAACGTAGGTATATGTATGGGAATATACCTAACTAAAGGTTATCTGTTGAGATATTTCTTTTTGGTTTATCCTGGTTGGATTTTGTGAGACCTTGAGGGTATTGGGGTCTCTATAGAGTATCGTTATACTCACCCCTACACAGGCTATGCCCGCACCTCGTTGTGTTCGTTGCAGACGACAGACAACAGTGACAAAGGAGGAGTGTATGAGGATTGGACTGTAACCGGAGGTGGACACTCAACATGATAGAACACAGAGAATACCGATAGACATGGAGTGCTGAGTTGGACATATGTACCTACCCTTTAGGTAGAAACCGAGAGGATGATCCAGGCACTGCTTCACCATTCATTTGTTGTCTTTTCAGTTGTAATTTTCATTCAATTGTATATGTACCTTTCTATTGGGATTTTATTTATGGCCCCTTTTTACATTCAACACACGTATTATAATTCTTTACATAGTGTTTGCATCCACTTGTTCTCTAGTTGTTTGAGTTTACATTTTATAAAGTCAATGCCTTCACAGTTTATAGGGAGTTACGCCTTTGGTACTAGTCACCACCCCTAGCCTATAGAAGGCGGGCTTCGGGTAGACACATCACGGGCCCCAAGGATGGGTCGTGCCCTTTATACTGATGGGTATTATCCAAATTTTATCATAAAAAATTAGAAATGAAAATTATATATCTGATCAGTTACATTCTATATAACATTTTAGGATTAGAATTTATATAATTAGGAGAAAGAACAACATATACAATACCCATGTCAGTAAATGGGTATTTTTTCATTAGACAAACTTTTCATAGTTTACAATTATTCATCATCATTATCCATATGAAATCCTTTGTCTGTATAATTCATTTAAACTCATTCTTTATGACATGGGGAAAATTAAACATAAGATGGATGATATGAAATGACCAGTAAGGATAAACATAATAATTATCCAATTAATGTAATCAATCAACATAAGAAGTGTATATGGGTATTGTGATATAAGTAGAGTGTATGAGAGAATTATAAAAAAATTCATACTCACCAATTCCATGATAAGAAAATATGAAATATTTTCAAATGGAATAATAAAAATCAATAATAACGAGCCAATACATATCAGTATTTATCATAAGAAACATTATAGACACATATAAAAAATCAAATAAATGTGCTAGAATCACTGATCATAGTTAACCATACCTCATGTTATACCCAATTCAGAAAGAACTGGAACCTAGTTAGATATATAAGAGGAACACATAGTTAACTGCCTCTTCCATGCCTCTCAAAAAACTTATATTACCTATTGTGTTGGAGTGTTATATAGGTGTACCCATTATTTATACTATAAATGGATTACCCATTGATATTAATTCTACATCATCATATAATATATATCATGATTATCCAATAATATCTAGGCCACCACATCATTAAATTTTTAACATACTCACCTAGGACTATATTAGACTCCCATTATGTAAGATGTAACTCACTCATCTTGATAATATCTAGGCCGCCCCATCGTGTAGCTGCAACTGGCTCTCCCGACACTATCTAGACCACTATATTCTTTATGGTTTAATGGTCTCAGACAACAATATTAGGGACACTAAATATTATAATTATCAACAACCATCATAAAACATATGAAATACTATTTTAAACTCATTAAAACACCCATCATTCTATCAAAATAATCATTTCATTTATAAACTCATTTTTAATAAGAATATTCCTTTTTTTAAATTATATTTTCAATAAAAAAATACAAAAAAAATTAATTTTGTGTTCTTGGTAATTTAAATATGAAATCATGAAAAGATATTAATAATGAAAATAATGGTCATGGTGGAAGAAGACACAATGTCATCATATTTATTTAGAATTCCACTTTTCATTTATTAAAAAAAATCTATATTAAACATTTAAAATGTATTCATTTCAAAACCATTGAAAATAAAATAATGAATACATAAAATTTATTTTTAAATATTTTATAAAAATAATCATAAAATTATTTTAATATCCTGGACATTTTAGATAAACTGAGATTTATGGAAAACATTATAACATTATTGTTTTTTAAAAATAAATGTACATTATCAATTATAAAATACATGAATTCTAATCCCCATGAAGAAATAATATTATAAAACATTAAATATAATGGTAATAAATAAATTCTTGATTTATAAATTTCTATTGGATTTATATACACCTTATGATAGAATAATGTTGTATAACATCAAAAAATTCCACAACGAAACAAAATTAAGATAAAGTACCTTATCTAGGGTCTATCTTGTCAAGTGTGACATTATATTTACGAAATATAAACTTATGTTAATTATTTACATTATTTAGAAACCTTTAAATATTAATTATTACTTATATTTTACTTATTATAATGTTTATTAATGTTACCCAATCAATTTTATTAATATCATATATTTTTATCATATTCAGTATATCTATAAAAAATGACTTTGGTAGGTAAAAAATGTATAAAGGAGTTATTTTTATATATATAATAATAATAATTAAAAAATATCCATATTTATTTATAAAATATAATTTTAAAACTAATAATTAATAGTTGTTATAAAAATTTAACCAATGTTATGATCATGAATATTGTAGTCTTTATGTACACATAAGTTACATTTCTATTTTTCAATGATAATTATGGAAAAAGCATAAGTACTATTTTATATTAATATAGTGATAATAATATCATAAATAATTTTTTTTTAATTTTATATTTATTTATATCATCAATTTGCTGTGGTGATGAAAGAAAGAATCACATTACTTCGAGAAAGTAGTATTATACACCTCCATGAATGACGTTATCAATTTTTCGGTGAGTAAAAAGGTATAAGATAAAAATTTACTTTATATGTAAATAATAATAAATATGTAATAAATATATTAGTGAATTATGTTATATCCCATATATTCATTATATTTAAATGTATTACCAACTATTTAGTGTGTTAGTGAGAATGAATCTCACCACTTCACAAGTGGTAGTCTTCCGTTCATAGAAGCAACATTATAAAATCCCATAAAACCTTAAATATAAATTTTATATTGGATATAATGAATTAAAAGTAATAATAATGTAAAAAATAACATATATGAACAATATATCAATCATCATATGCAACTATGGGATGTGGTAATGTAATAAAAATGACATCATATTTTGAGGTTGTAGTCCACCATTCAAACGAAAGTTGATTTCATAACGCATATGATGGAAGTGTTTTTGGATGTTTTTATATACCATTAGCATAAATAAATTTATTATATTTATTATACTGAGGTTTTAAATCAAAATTTTATAATAATATTAATAAATTTACTGTTTGGAAAAATAAATGAAACCAAAAAATATCATGGATGAATGTTACCTCCTATTTGAGTAATAATTATTTTATTACTCCAAAGGAAGTATTTAGTTGGATTAATGCCAACGTCAAGGAAAATATAATTATATTACGGACATTTATAAATTATTTAGGTAGGTGTTTTCTATGGAAACTTGGTCTGAATGTGTGTGATAAAGAGTATAGAAGGTGACCTATTATAATTGATGTGAGTGGTACCGTTGTAATATTTTTAATGAATGAATTCCACCAATATTGATTTCATGTCACAAGGATAAAATAATTATTTAATCTCGATACAATATGTATATGATCTATATATGACCATAAACTTGGTTTTCAAAAAAAAATTAGGTGATTTTTGACACTATAATCGAGGATTTACCACTAAGTAAACTCATGTTTACATTATTCACTATAGTTAATTTTTACAATATCCACTGATCATTAGGGCAGGAAATTAATTTTAATAATGTATAAATTAAGAATAATGATGATTAAAAATATTGAATTCATTTTATCATATTAAATTTATAAAATTGGAAAATTTTAAAATAATATTCATCCGGCACACGCAGCGAGACAACATGTTTTTAAGAGGAGTGTTTTTTAGAAGAATATGATTCTATATTAACAATTTGACTAATAGTATTCATTGAATGAAACTAAAAAATTATCTAATTATATATAATATATAGATTTTATTCCAATAATTATCCAATATGGGTTATTTTAAATAATTAAATGTGAGAAACATTATGCATTTTAAAACATTTTATAGATAAAATGTTTTTTAATCCCAAAAACAAATTAATACAAAACAAAAAAGAATTAAAAGTAGTTTATTGGATAAATTATAACTAAATAATATTTAGGTAACTAAAAAATAATATTAAAAACATATTATTACATTTAAATTACTTAAATTATTGAAATATAATTACATTTTAGTTAGAAATATTTTTCAATATTCACTGAAAATTCAATATTTTTCGAAAGTCCCAAAAATTCACCCTAAGTAAATATTGATATTATGATTCTAATAATTAATATTATTCTGACAATGTTTTATAAATTTCAAGAAAAAATAATTTATTTTTCATGAGCAGTAGTTAATGTCATTTATGAATTTATTTAAAGAATTAAATTACAAAAAAATTGATTGATTATTTGCAAAAAATATATCAAAAAAATATATTGATTAAAAAATTTATGTACGTATATATATATATATACTAAATTAGTTCACACTATTTGTACCATTTAATTTAGTGGATATGTTGTAACAGTAATATATATCACTGTGTAGTAATTTTGGGGTCATGTGTTGAATATCATATCAAATAAAAAATATTAGTGTACCGTTTATTGTAAGAAAAAATGATATGCGTGTGTTACTCATGGTGAAAAAAGTATTTTATGTAATTAATGATAATATATGTTTTTCATGTCCTTTAATCTATTGAATATAATTTTATTTTTTTTAAATACTGGGTTATTACGTTGCCATTATCGTATTCTGAATATGATCATATTGTTTTGAATTTTTCTAGTCAATAAGGCATTATTTTACTGAAGAGATCATTATGGAAGAAATAAAATATTCCCTTAAAATTTATAGTAACTATAATAAGTTTTTTTTATTTTTTATTATATAATAATATAAATGAATAGGGGGATGATAATTCCATTAGTATTATAGTCTGTAGATTCACTTGGGATGTTACATAAATTTTTATATCTCTCCATGGTTCCTTGGACAATATTTTGTTAGGTGATGGATGAGATATAAAATTATTTGTTAGAAAATCATTCTTGTAACTTCTCTCTATAATTGGTTATGGATCTATTGAATTTTTTAACAAGGATAGAATTGGTGAAATATAACACTTCAGGCTAATGATGAATTTAAACATTCCAAAGTTCACTTATAGAAAACATTGATGATCCTCTGGGATGTTGGGAATAATCAAATCACATACCTAAACTTGATTTATAATATTTTCTTCCCATATGGAGACTCATTATAACTTCTTATTCCCTGATTATAATATATTCCACAGGTTTCTCTCTAGAATCTTGTATAATTGATGTTTGTAAGGTATGGTGTTGATGTTTATGTGTGGTTAATCCTTCACACCTCTAGGGTTATTGTACATTCATTAAAACATTAACTTATTCTTCTCCCCATTTATGGAATATATATATTACATCATACATAATGGAGAGGATATTAGTGGTTGGATATTATAACTAGGGATGCTCAACCATAATAATTTGTCTACATTTATCTGATTTAATGGGTTCAACTTCTCCAAAGATCCATGGGCCATTTCCAGTGAGGGAAATATTCAGTCATGGAACTAACCTTTCAATATTTCAATCTCCATATACAACTATAAAAAATATATTGGAGAAAATATATATTTGTTCCTAAATGATAATATTATTTTACATGTGATTGTAAAAATTTATTGAGGTTCCATCTATTAGAAATTTATAGGAACACATTATTCAATGTGATTTTATCTATAATAAACGGAGTCACATAACTCCTTTGGTATTTTAATTTATGATTCCATTTGGATTATAATGAAGTAAAAGAAAATTTTCTAGATTCATATGACTAATAAAAATTCATCATCACTCGACATAATTCATGAAAAAAAAATTTCTCATTGATTTCAACAATTTTTAATAGATTTAATCTCTCATAAACCCATTTTATTTTTTAAATTATCATGTAACTCTATAAAATTCCATAGTTAGGAAACATAATAATCACTAGTGTTGGTTATTAAGTATTTAATTTTCAAATTATATTATGGGTGGTCAATTTATCCCCTAAGGGGTCTCATTTATTAGTCTACGTAACTTTTATATATTTAATATATGTTCATGTAAAATATTTTACTAATCATTTTCATCTCCATTTTGGTGAAATTGATTTCTTGAAAACATATTCATATGAGGCCATAAAACATTTTAATAATATTATATCACTTATGAACAAACTATTCTATTAGTCTACGTTTTCGTACATAATTTATAGTTAATCTAGAATTTAATACCATACAAGGAGGCATTGATCAAATAAAAGAAATTAAGAAGTATTATTATGTTGATATTTTTTCCCTTATAATTAATTGATACATATCTGTATATGTTGATTCAGATGCCACCTAGTTTGTTCACACTGAATGGGACACCTTTTAGATTATAATGACATAAGTGAAGGATAATAGAAAATCACTTATTAATCAAGAATCAAATACAAAATACACGTTTTTTATATTCATTAAGTACATACTATTAGAAAAAATGTGGATACCAATGCTTTGATATTGAAATTTTAGTAATGAATCAATTTTTCTTTGACATGGTATAAGAGTTTTCTGAATTTATTTAAGGAACCGTGATGATTATTTGTACACATTTTATTCAATGAATCAAAACTATGAGTTCCCCCTCAAAGCATATTAGGAATAAAAGAGCTGCATATCTACTAATGGAACATGAGAATATATTGTGATGAATCCAAACTCCAGTCATATGTGGAATTGTTTTAGAGAATCCTAAATCCTACAATAAGAGAAAACAATGAATAGAATCTAGAATCAAGGAAAATTAACATTCCAAGGGGATAATCACGACACAATAATTATGATGAAATCATGAATAGTATTTATAGTCAATTTATATGATTATACTACGATTATCACTTCATAAAAGTTTAATATAGTGACCATTATAAAAATTAGGAATAAAACTGTTTTTCAAGATCCTTTTTTGGCTCATAGCATTTCATTCCAGGTCATATTCGACAAGGAATGTTAATTTTCAAAGAACCGTTCAATTTTTAATGGTGGTTATTCATAGAAGATGATGGAGGAGACCCATAACTAAATAATTTAGACCATCACTGATCCTAAATATAGGGTACTTCTTGGATCCCATAACATATGATTTAACATAAAGAGGTAGGGAACATGGGGAATGGCATGGGTGATGTGGTTACCATCTATATACTAGAAAAGTATGAATATATTCTGTTTTTGTGAAATGGTTCTCATGCTCGTGGAACATATGAGATATATAAATTTAGTGAATTATCATTTAGCTTGTCTGGTTCCAATGTGGTCTAGTTATCTTGTGGTCAAAACCCATTTTTTTGCAGATCAAGGGTATTTCCAAGGCGTCCAATAAAATGGTTTTTTTTGGTGTTTATGAGTTATTCTTCCTTGTTTAAAACCCCAAATATGATTTACTCAGTATATATTTTCTCCTCAATCCCATTATTATGATTCAAAAAATCATAAATGAATATGCTTTTTAGACATTGGTGTTTGGATAGGATCCCATTCACTTATGTTTCCTCCATCTCGCTTTATTTTTTATATGGTCTTTATTTTAAAAAACATTGGGTCTATAAGTGATTTTATATTTAATCTCAACCCTAGCCATCCATTTATGGGTGATAACCAATGAAAACCACTCATTCACCCCAGATCCCATCATAGGAATGTGGAGCCTTATCTAACCATTTATGAAGAGTTTAGTTAAAAAAATGTTTTGATAATATCTGTCTGAGTTACAGGGAACAAACAAGCTTTAACATGTGGTACTGTGGGATCATCATGGTGTTAGTCCCCATTTTGTGTGACGAATACAAGGAACCACACATGTATGAGTAATATATAACCATGATGTAAGGAATCATATTCATATGTTTTTGAGGAAGGGAATGATCCACCTTTGAGAATTGGGTATGTTATGATAAATATGGATGTTGTATACTAGAGGGATCCAATTGGAACCCTATCCAGACTCATGTGTTGAGATTACAAAAATTTCTCCATAACAATTCCACCATTAAATTTCCTTAACATTTAATCCTACTTTTTATTTTTACTCCACAATATTTCTGATTTAATATGGTGAACAGATCATTCTCATGACAAAAAACAACCTCTCTGTGTTTATTCACCATACCATTCCCCCGATCCTCATGACTAATTACACCCAGTCTTGATATGTGTCTGAGGGGAACATTAGAAGATTCTCTACAGGTGTCCCATATATCAATAACAATGAATAACTATCAATGTCCATTGACTCTTAAATTTTTAATTTCTATTAATAATAGAAAAAAATTACGAAAAATATTTCATAAATTATGGAGGATTAGATAAACCCATACAATGTATAACATATTGGTCATTAAGATTGGAATAAATGTCTGAAGAACTGCATTTAACTACAGATAGAAAAAAGATAATTTTGCATAAAATGGTGTATAATATCTATACGAAACATGGTATTCTTGGTTAACTAGAATAATGATTTCATATTTATATATACTAGAAAACGATATGTTATAGTGTAATATAATATATATTCAAACTAGATGCCAAAAAAACTGAAAACAACACCACCCCATGTCATAATCAGCTATAAATATAAAAATGAAATTGTAAAGCTATTTAAGGTGGATATAATACATAAAAAAGTACCACCATAATGTATCTATATAATCTCTCATTCCTTCTCTATTCATTGTGCCTTTGAGTAGAACTGTAAAAATTAGACATTTTAGAAGTTCGTTGATGATAATCTCTCATTCGTATCCAACTGATCCCGAATATCTAAATGGAATAAATATTGTATATTTTATATATATATATATATATATGTTAATCACCCAATCTACAATGTTATATTTTTATTTCCAAATGATATCATTTTACATAACTCAAAAATATGTTCTATATATTATACTTTGAAAATGAAATATTTTTTAACACTATATATGAGACAACATGATATGGTCATACAATAATTCATCATCCCAAGGAATCCTATAATATATAAATAGAATCAAATTGAAAAATATTTTATTAATCAATAAATACACTAGAGGATTATATAATAATATATATAGATAATTATCATCATTGAACTATTAGTTCACATATTAATGGAAAAAATTTCGGCATATCACTGAAAATGAAAATGAATATGTAAATACTTTTCTATTATCTTTCATAATATACTATTTTATAAAATGATTAAAAAATACAGAAATTGCACTATAGACCATGAATAGTATACATTTATTTTATATAAGATCATTACCAGCTTTTATACCCACCTCACTGAATGGTTTCTAATAACATCAATTTAAACCCATGTCAAAACTACAAAATCTCATGATTCATTTATCCATAATCCTAATAAAATAATACATATCCCTATAATAAATATAAGAATGTATATGATAATTTTTCATTTAATTAAGTCCCAATATGAAATTTATTTAAAAAACAACTATATATATTATTGTTGATGTTATAGTTTATTAAATTTTAATTTTAAACATGTTCTATAAAAAAAGTAGTGAGGGACATGTCATGTTATATTATTTTCATAATATAATCAATGTAAATTTGAATCCGTTTTACCTTAGTCTAGGAGTAAAGTAATATTTATTCACTATCACAAAATGACTCCTAAAATAAGAAAACCATAATACTCAATAAATATTCACAATAATAAAACCCGAGTTTTTTAATAAAAACCTAATCCTACCATAATATAAATTATAATTATAAATGTATACCATCCCCCCCAATGTTTGAAGAAATCCTTAGTTCATGTATTCCACCTTTTTGGTCGAAAAGGGTAAAAGGAACCTCCCCATGTTACCCAACACTACTGATGGTTTTCATTCAAAAAGAAAATAATTATCATATAAATCCAGAAATAATGGTAATTTAATCTCTAGCCATTTTTATTAACGCCTTGATTACATAATCTAGAACAGAATCCTTGAATCATCAAATTATAAATTAACAGTGCTACCAAAACTCAAGAGAATTGGTTATCCCATATTTCAACCAACCTCAATCAAAATTGTACCCCTTATTAAAGAATATATGATATTATTTTGTGAATCCCTCCAAAGTGATTCAGCAATTGTTATCCCATATTGAGATTCAAATACATTAAAATTTATTCCTCATATTCTATAATATACAAACTAGGGGCCAAGGTGTACATAGGTTACGAGGAGATATTATTTAATATAAAATAATAATAAATAATAAAATATAAGCTACAAAAATAATATATAACCTTAAAAAAATAATAAATAGATAACATGGTACATCCTATTATATATTTTACAACACCATGTTATAAAAAATATACCCCATGTAATTATTTTCATCCATACTATAGAAGTTGTTTTTTTATTATCCAATATTAAGAAACATGTCTGATAAAAAATAAATAAGAAATGAGAGACTTAGAAAATTGTTCCAAGGCACAACATGGTCCTCTCTATTATCTATGTGTTCAATCTCAAGCGAAAATATTAATAAATACATCATTGTAATTTTCTAGATCACAATCCTTCATTTTTATGAAAGAATTATTGTTTATATTTTAGTTTAGAGAAATATCATATTTATTAAACAACATTTCAGAAAAAAATCTGTTAATATACATACATATACATAAGACTACAAGTGTAATAATTAAATGAAAAAACTTACTACAGAACATTGTGATTCAACATACTATTCACAATTATTATTCATGTTGAGTTAAATTTTCTACTATAAAATCTTCTTATTTATTGCGAAAGGGATTCCTAGTGTATGAATACATTATACAATGATAGGATGGCCTTACTCTGACCCATAAATAGTTATCAAAACTAGGATACACTGTTGGAAAATATCCATCCTCAGAATACTAATAAAAAAAGACTTTTGGTTTTCTATCTTCTAATCTAAAAATGATGATCAATATATAACTACTAGGCTAGGAAATATTCAACCAATGTCTACCCATCATAATTGGGTGACTATTCCCAATTCTTGCAAATACATTTTTTCTCATATTAAGTGGGAGACTATTTCATTTAATCTGAAACCTATATATGGTCCAGAAAATTGTAAAAAACCATTATATAAGAACTTATAATGAATAATATATGTGTTTTTAAAAGATACACTCCACTTTTTGTTGACCAACGCCGAAGATGTCCTGCATATTAAATGATATACCATTAAATGATGAATATTTTATATTGGAAACAAACTATGAATGTAAAATCTCATAGGCAATAATCACTATCAACAATCACATGTAACGAAAAATTGTCTATATATGAACATTAATATTACTTATTTGTATATATCCACTCCTGTAAAATGAAGATACACCCTATTTGGTTTTTAAATCAAATTATATAATTGTTTACCAATATAAGATAAATTCATTAACAATTATATAACTATTTCATATCATAAAAATAATTTATTAAACATATAGAAACAAATAAGCATCTCTCTAAGTATATAGAAGCACAATTTTTTTAGACTTAATGCATTTTATTCCTTTGATCCAACTAATACATAAAATACGGCTCAACCAACATGTATAAAATGATATAAATTTTTTTAACACCTACCACTAACCAGTTAGTGCTGGAACATTTAACATAAAAGTTAAAATAATCTTTATTGAATATTAACAGTTAAGTAAGAGAAAACTAAGTAAATTTTAAATTGAGAGTAAACAAATAAAGAGTTTTGATAATATTAAATTATGGAGAATTTAAATGTAATACTACAAAATGGAAATCATTAAAATAAATATCATTTTATTTTAAAAAGAAAAATGATTAACATACCTCAAATATTCATATAGGATAAAGATCATGCAACCACAACAAATTTCACCAATATAAGTATATAATGATGTAAAAAAATTCAATAGTTCTTAATTCATAAAATATCATGACTATTCTTTTTATTAATGTGACCTTATTTATTTTTGTGTTTTGGAGGTCAGGAGTCTTATAAGAGGTAAAATAATAAATTTATCATGGTTTTTGTCATTAGAAAAATTTTATGAGGGGATCATAAAAAATTTAATTTTCTCTTTACCCAAGGGATTTATTTTATTTTTACTCTATGTAACTTGGTCTTATAGGTATTTTTAATATTTGTTAAATATATGAATATTTTTCTTATAACATTTAGATTAGAATACAAATGTGGAACCCCTAATATCTATATAGATTCCATTGAAAACCATCAATAACAACTTTTAGTAAGTAGTAATGAAATATAAAGATACATTACCTCTTGAGGGATTACATGAGTATTTAGAATTAATAAATATGCTACCATAATAACATTGATTAGAGATGATTCATATAGAAATAATTAATCCTGAGGCTAAATTATTTGGAAAAAATCATATCATTGTTAATTGTTATTGCTTGTTTATTTGGTGAATAAAAAGGTTATACCTAAGATTAAACACTAATGAATAACTCATTCCACATTGGAGATGTTAGTCGAGTAAATTTCAGCGTGGAAAGAGTAAATATTTTGACTAAAAACTAAATCATTGGATTAATATTATATGTCTTTCTCTATAGTGTTGTGTTTAAATTTTTTTGAAAAAAAATTGTGGACTAATTACGGACACCATGAGGCCAGTAATTCCACATGGTTGATAGAAATGAAAACCACATAATTTAATTTGATCTTTATCCTCATTATAATGTATTAATTACTAGATCTTGTATGATCAATCTTAATGTAAAAGGGAAATTATTGCCACCTCTAATTCTCCAATTATACTAAATCACACAAAGGATCGTAAAATAATCATCATCACTCACTAAAAGAGATAAATATAGAGGATATGATTCCTCTAAATATGATATTATCATTACACATGTGATTCAGAATTAAAATGTATCATTGATGACAAAATTACATCATATCAACCATAATCCACTATACCTCAAAATATTACATACACGTGATGAAATTATAAACCATGTTTGATGGATTATTTTATCATTGGTATAAAAATAAAAAAAATTATTTGAGAATAACAAAAAAGAACACATATATTTGAAGTGATGAAACATAATAATCATGAATAATTAAATTTAAAATATTTATGTACAATTTCGAAAGTCAATCTCTCAAAATAATTTTATAGGTCACTCCTTAGATTCTTATTCACTCAATTAATTAGTAATATGGTTTCTTTTCTCTACAAAATGAACTATAAAATATGGCCCCACTAAAATTTTTTCTGTGTAAAATATAATATATCTATACATCATTATATATAAAAAATATGATTTTGGTGTACTATAATGAATCCATGAATTTATCAGGAATCATTTGTCTATATCATAACATAACCCGGTTGTAAAAACATCAATGATAAATTTCATATTTCTATTTTTTATCATAATGATCTTGGAATGATCTATAATCACAAACCATCCCGAGTCGACCCCAAACCGGGCACCCGAACCAATATGTTGCATGGTCCAAAGGGCTTTATCGATCCCCACAGTCTAGAAAACTAGTTTCGGGCATCGTTTTAGTATAAAAGGTAACAATGTTTCCAAAATATAGTCAATAAGGATGTCAACAAAAATAATGGACATCCAAATACATGTTTCTATAAAAAAAATTAATATCATTTTGAAGAAAGAACTACCAATAAAACTAAATTATACAATTAAACCGACCATACATTCTGAAAAAAAACTCCATAGGGCCTCTCTAGTCTGTCACCAACACGATGATTCCATGTTTCTCTTGGAGGCTGAACCCACATTGAAACTTGCACATACGATAAAAATGAAAGAAAACTCTATTATTGCATATTAATGCTCTTTATGTTATTTTGATACTCTATTCCCAATCGACAGCAACATAAAATAAAAGATACATCAATTTCATGTTTTAAATACAATATATAAAAGTATTTTATTTCAAAAATGGTTTCATTCTATTGATGTTATCAGAAAAAATATTGCAAGTTTCGTACACAAGTATGATATAACAATTTCCAAAGACATGAAACATCAAAATAAAAAAAATAGTGGGTTGTTTTAAAGTTTTTTTTAATAAAATACACATGATAAATTTTTTTCATCCAATCAGACCATATATCGGTAGTGTATATCATATATTCAATGAGAAATACTCATAATAAAACCCCTAGGTACTAGATAGTTGTGAGCCCCTGGTAACACTTATCTTGGTGAAAGTTCCCATAATAAATATCCATTATCAGTCACACAAGACTCTAGTTAGATAATCATCCATAACCTTGTGGTCCCCGAAAACATCATCATAATACTTTATTTAGTGTTTCAATCGTCAAACATTCTACATGAAACAAGGAAAAAACCCCTCCGGATCACTACCTTACTAGTACACATCTCCCCACATAGATACTATGGCTTCCCTATTTCTGGTCAATCAAGTTACACATGTTATCAGTACCAATTGGATAAGAAAATAACACTCCCATATCATCCACACACAAAATATCCTGAAAATTTATTTCACATTTCATTCATGGATCAATAAACTAGTTAGGATTTTGAAAAAACAAATTGAAGAAGTCTAAGGAGGATTTTCCCATGAAATCCATTAAAAATAAACTTATTATACCAAACAACATCCAATATCATATAAAACCAAATTTTTCATCCCCAAAACCAATTAATAATTCAATTTCATGAATCTTAATATGACCCCAAATGATAGAACATGAAATATAGAGGAAAACAATCTCTAAAACAAATATTCCAAACAAAACATTAAGAATTATTCAAAAAAACATACATTTATGAAAAGGACCTATTAAAACACATATAAAGAGGTAAAAAATACCATTCATAGAAACACAAAATTTACTTAAACTCCTTGAAAATTTTGGTCATGCAGGTAGAAACCACCCATTTCTAAGAAGATTCCAAACATGCCTTTAGTTGGAAACACATGAAAAAGCACCTTAATAACCCATAATCCATTTATTAGAAAATAGAAAAATATTTTTCATCCCAGTTAATGAACCCAAATATATATTATCCACATGCTTCAAACAATTTTCATAATCCAAACCAATCAACTTATAACAACATGAACACACACGAGCCAACCTAGCACTTTCCTGAAAACAAAGAATGAAACTTTTAACAAATAAAACTATATTTAAAGTTTAAAATGTTATAGATACATATATGTATTCCCAAAACATATTAAAGTATATATTTCAATGTCATAAACATCACAAACCATATGTTAAAACAAGTGAAAAAATTATTTAAACAATTTGTGAGCATGTGTATAAAAAATAACTCCATTTTACACAAAACAAGGTATATATAAACAATTTTTACACAAAATAAATATTATTAAAAGGGTTTTCATCAACACTAAATAGTTATTTAAGGTTATAGGATAAATAAAAATATAAAACAAAAATAATAAGGGAATTTTCATTGGAGAACCTTCCTCAAAATCTTGGCGGAATGGTAACGCACAACAGAAATCTCCCACTGTGTGTTTATAAATCCTAAAACTATGAATATTTGACCCAAATGTACATAACACCCATAAAAATAATTCCAAAATAGATTCCTAGTTATTTCATTACTAAGAGAGAATAATTAACCATGAAATAATTGACGGATGATGAGGAAGGAGGATAAAGGAGAAGTAAACTCATATTGAAAACAAGAGAACTCTTCATATTCCCTTACATCGATACCCTTATAGGAGAGGGTATGTCTTAGAAAATCATGGAGAGGATACTTAGGTATATAATAACTATGGAAATAATATTTTCTGGGAAAATAAAAAATTAGTTCACTCATTAAATAAAATAATTACCATACCAACATAGACGATTTGAGAATCCTTGAGAAATGTCACCATAATCTGTGACTAAGATGAGCTAAAAAGATGGAATATGGAACATGGGGGTTCTTAAATGGTTTAAGGGCTTTTGTGAGATCTTTAATCACTGAAAAATATTACAATTTGTAAAATACTTTACAGAAAATATTTTTTAAAAACTAGAATTTGCCTCACAGACTGGCCTAATCCCTTAATAAATATCCCAAACCACATTGATTATGAATTTATAAGGAATTAAAAAAGGTTATGATAATTTTAATACTTTAGAGGAGGACTAGTGGGATGTTTAATGAGTTAAAAATGTTGAAAAATGAAGAAATTATAAAATATTAAAATGTTGATTTTAAAACTGGAAATGAGCTCACACTTGGTACAAATCATGATGTAACCTCCATTTTCTACAAAAAATCCCAATCTAGCTATCGGGAACCCTTGGTTGAATGATTTTACATATATGATACTTCACAAATCAAAATCAATCCTACTTGATAACCCTTTAAAAAGATCCATATTTACAATGAACCGTATAAGAACCATGACATAAAAAAAATGAGTGTGACAATTATCCCCACCATTATAGGTGTTCGCCCCGGCAAAGCCACAACACATTCAAGCTAATTGATCAACACATAAGGATTCCTTATCAATATGTTCCATTATCTGAATTGAATGAAACATCATCCACCATTAATGAATCTTAAGTCTCTTACTTCTACCAAAACACAAACTCCCAACCATTTCCCATGAATCAACTAAATGAATGACTCCCAACATCCACAACAAAACTAATAAACAAATTGTTATACCTTCTCCCAATGAACCCAATGATCACCCAAACCAAAGAGAACTCACGAAAACCAAAGATTCAATGTGAGGATGTAATGGACTCTCCACCATTGAGAAACAAGTATCTCTCGAAAAATTCACAGGAGGAAACTCTACGCGACTCGTGGTGGTTCTCCCCACCATTAACAACCAACAATAAAAACAGAAAAAAAATTCAACATGAACTATGTATCAGTATCTCCCATAAAGACTGGCTAAAAATCTCCCACAACAACTTACCAACCCATGTTATGAGTAACATAACATTTAAATTGAAACCCCCCACTCTCGAACGGAGGGGAGATGAACTTGTCCACCACTCTCCAAACGTATCCAAACCCCCACCCCATTAGGGTGGGGGGAGCGACATAATCATTAGGAAACTAAAACCAATAAAGAAATAGAGGAACTACCTCAATGTAATGGTAGCTTCAAAAGATTAACAATACTACCCAATATCCTGGGAGTCTTGACTATGCGTAAGCTTCAATCTGAGACCTATGGCTAGAGCTCTGATGGATGAAGCATCTCCTACCCCACTGCCAGGCATTGATAATCCCTAAATTGATCACTTCCCCTCAGTTCGACACTATGAAACATAACACTCCCAATCCAAAACTATAAATCAAGGGACTCCATGAAAATACCTTCATAAAATAACACTATTTTTTTAAACAAGGATTTCAGGATACACAACACTATTTTATCTCACTCAGAATGAGGGGAAGAATTGAAAATGTACATGGGGAAACACACCTTCATCACTGAGCACAAAGACCTAACCGAGATAGACACTATAATGGGAAGGCACTTTAAATTGATCCCAAAAATCTCTATGTTCCATCAAACGTGTTGAGGCATCATTAAAAGTGTTGGATTTAACATTTGGAATGAATCCATAGTAAATCACATGGAAATATTCCCAATATAGAACCATTCATGGCCACATCACAACATATAACACATATTTGGTTACCCATTGAACATTGCTACAAAACTGATCCACCAATGATATCCCATATCAAGAAACAACAAGATTATTACTTTTACATCTCATGTAATCATACCGAATATATAATAATCCTATGATATTCAAAATAGAAGGCATGTAACCATCAGTTAATAATAAACACCACAATTTTTTAGCAAAAAAAACATTGGAAAAAAACCAACTTGGTTGAAATTTTCATTCAAAAATGGTGTTTCATCAAGTCTCACTCATATGCACATTTTTGTGCAACCCCGGGCACCCAACCACTATTCGACACTATCCATTCATTCATACATATATAGAAAAATGCATGTGAGCACCCATGAAAACATCTAATTCTAAAATAAAACAATCATCACCCCCAAAAGAATCATGTACCTTCCAAAGGAACATTAAACACCAAATCATAAACCATTTTCATAATTCACAGAACAAACAACGCATCATCATGAAACAATTGATTAAAAATGCAATCCATTTGATATAATAGAGAATCCAGAAACAACCATTATATTATAAATTTCCCTTCCCCATTTTAAAAGATTCAGAAATTTATATTTTTATAATCCAACAACCACAATTTTTAAAACCCATTTCCAAAAAAACAGCAGCCACTTAAAACCAAATATCGAAAAAACAATTCATCAGATTCCAATAATTTTCTGAATCCCAACACACCACATTTAAAACAATGTTTTGAATAACTTTAAAATAATATATAATTTCCAATCAATTCATTTAATGAAACAATACATTTATCTTAATTAAATTCCATCTCATTAATAATTTCCTCTTTATCCCCATGATTTATTTCAAAAAATCATTCATTCCAAAACCATTATCATATTAAATGTTAAAAAACCATTTTACACATTTCGGCAACCAACCAGTCCTTTTAATTTTTTTACAAATCTAAGACAAGGATTTTCATAACAAAATTTAGAATCTATGAAAAGTCTAAGAGTCCCACAAAATAGAACTAGTTTCAGTTGGTGACTTGACCATATATTTAGAAGACATATGTCAAACACACCACCAATATGGAGATCCTTCATTAGACCATTCCCTGGCTCCACCTGGCTTGAAAGGCCCTGCGAGCTAACATAGACCATTAGTCCAACTCCCCTTTTCAAATACCAAAACCCAACAATCAATAAGAACCAGTGGAAATGATTAAACTCGACACCCCATAGACACCCGAGGGTCGAAACAAGAAAGAGTTCGTGATGATCTTCCAAAACCTACCCCACAAGTCCCAAAGAATCATACCCTATCTACCTTGACATACTAAAATAATAAAGGGCTCTCTAAAATGAAAGGTCCTATAGGAGCCGAACTACTATGATACCATTTTTTCATGAACAATACTAGGTCCACCCTGAAATGAGCACCTGAACCGTTCCATGGCATCGCCCGAATTACATTCCCGATCTCAATAGGTGGGAAAATAGTTTAGGGCGTCATTACAGAAGACAGGGTGAAACTATCAACCAAATATAGATAACAAGATAAACAATAGAAAAGATGGGAAACCTAATAAAAACATATATATAAAAATAAATGACATCATTTATTGAAAAAAATGAATATAGAACTAATGGATACAACATAAATGACCAAACGTAATGACAGACTAACTATATGTGACTTCTTTGGTATGTCTCTAACACAATGATCTCATGTCACTCTAGGTGACTAAATCCCAAAATGAAACAAACACAATTTCTAAAAATAGAATAAAACAATAGGTTAGAGTATTAAAACATAGCAGGTGAGCCTGATATTTCATTCTCTATGAACTTAACAGTAATATATAGAAAAAATCAATTTCCTGATTGAAATAATATTTATAAAAGTATTTTCCTTTTCAAAAATCTTACATACAATGGAAGTATTCCTAAAAAATATTGGATAATTTATACGAAAGTATGATTGAACAATTTCTAAAGATATAAAACATCAAAATGAAAACAATTTTCAAGATGGATTCCTTAAATAAAGAAATTTTTTAAATTAAACACACATGATACTAAATCTTCCATCCAAACACACTGTATGATAATGGTGAATAACATATAGTCAATGAGAACTAGTCATGGGAACACCTATAGACACTAGTCAGTTGTGAGCCTGAGGTACCTTGTATCTTAGTGAATATAACCATAATGAATATAAATTTCCATAAACATGATCCACCTGTAAAAGAATCATACATAACCTTTTGGTTCCCATGAACATCATCAACATAGTTTAGTTATTTTTGTCTTCATCAAACTTTTTACATGAAATAGGGACACAACCCCTCCAGATCACTAGCATACTAGTACACATCCTCCCACCTAGATACTAGAGTTTCCCTCTTATTGATCAGTCAAGTTCCACATTTTATCAATACATGTTTCTCATGAAAATTCTATTCCTATGTCATAAACAAATAGAATACCCTGCAAACATGTTTCAAATTTCATTCACATATCAATAAACTAGTTATGATTTTTATAAAGATATTTAATGATGTGTATGGAGGCATTTCCCATGAAATCCAATCAAAAATGAACTTTTTAGACCAAACACCCACCAATACCATATAAAACCATAGTTTTCATCCCCATAAAAATATAATAAATTAATTTCATTAAGCATAAAATTATTCCAAATGTTAAATCATGAAATAAATAGAAAAATTATCTTCATATGAAAAATGACGAACGAACCTTTAGGCATTCTTCATAAAAACAAAATTTATCTGAAGGAACAATTCAACAATTCATAAATAGGATTAAAAAATAATTAGAAGAAAAAAACATTTAATTACACCAATTTAAATTCTAGGTCACACATTCAAAACCCACCCATTTAAATAAAGATTCCAAACATACCTTCAATTGGCATCACATGCCCATGAACCAAAAATACCCAAAATTTATTTCATTATAAAACCCAAAATAAGATTACTACCCATATAAAAAACCCAAAAAAATTTCCACATGATTCCAATATTTATCATAATCTAAACCAATCATTTTATAACACCTTGAATACAAAAATTCCAACTGGGAAATTTTCAAAAAATGAGGCATGAAACATTTAATAAAACAAAAAATATTTAACATTAAACAGCATATAAAGAAAAATTTTCTTTCCAAAAACGTATTACAATATTTAAATTGGGTCATAAAAATCAGAAAACACAAGAAAAAACTATCATAAAATTTATTTACACATGTGGCATGCATGTTTATATGAAACAAATATAATTTCTACAAATCAAGTAATAAAAAACAATTTTTCACACCAAAACGATTGTCCGAAGGTTGTATAAAAATAGAAAAAATTTATATAAGGTTATAATAGCATGAAAAATAAAAAAATTAAATAATAAGGTAATGTTCTTGGGAGAACCTACCTCAAAACCTTTGAGGAATGGAAAATCACAACCGAAATCACTCACCGGTGGTTTATAATACTTAAACCATTTAAGACAAGACCTAAACAAAAATAACCCCCATAAAAGTCATTCAAAAATAGAAACCAATGTCCTACATTAAGATGGGAGAAGAAATGACCCTGAAATAATTGATGTGTGATGAGGAATTAGGAGAATGGAGAGGGAAACTCACCTTGAAAACATGATAAGTCATCATATTCCCTTAGAGGCACGCCTTTATTAGAGAGGGAATGGATTGAAACTTCTTAGAGAGGATAAATATGTCTAGAAGTACCATGGAAGGAATATTTTAAGGGTAAATATAATAAAATGAATGATTCATGAATGATATAAATTATATTAAAAATCTAGATGATTTGAGAGTCCTTCATAAATTACACCCTAATTCGCGACAAAGATGAGATCCAAAGAAGGAATATGGCACGACCTGTCCTCGGGACCCGTGCCGTGACTACCCCATGCTCGCCTTCCATAGGCTAGGGGCTGGTGACTAGCACCAAAGGCATAAAACCCAATATAAGGGGAGGCATTGCTTTTAAGTAAGAAAACTAACACCAGAGAGTATGCAAGCAGAAGTAATCACTATGTAATCTTAGTATAATAGTAAGTGCTGCAATGAAAATGGGCCATATTACAAACCCAACTGAAAGTAATGTACAATTGAAATTAAAGTACAACAACTGGAATGTAAAGCAGCGAGTCCGAGTCGTCCTCTGAAAATCCCACCTGAATGGTGGGTACAGATAGTCTCCTCTACTCCTCGTCTCCAACCGTCCTCTTCGTGTACATCTGTCCAATGATCCACCACCAGGTACTGTCTAGCTGGACAAGCTCCCACCACGATCAGCAATGTCCATTGTCTGCATCCAACACAACGTAGTGCGGGCATAGCTCGTGCAGGGGTGAGTATACGCTACTCAGTAGCGACCCCGAGACTCTCGAAGGTCTCCCAGAATCCACGAAAGAAAAACCAAAAATGAAAGTTACAATCACGAAGTATCAACAACACCACTTAGGTATATGACCATACATATAACTAAGTCATCATTTACAGTTCATCTCCAACTACCAAGCACCACATAGTCCACAATGGAAAGCACAACCCAGTCCACAAAGGATATCTCAACACAGTCCACATAGAAAAAACACAGTCCAGCCCACAAAGTAAATCAATGAAAAGTACAAACATGAAGTATCAACCAGCTCTACGTAGGTATATGACCATACATATAACTAATTCAACAATTAAAAACCAGCTCCCACACTCAATCCCATGTTCAACACAGTCCACACATGAATGCTCGACCCATCCCACACAGGAAAAAATTAGTCAATCATATCAATGATGATGATTGGAAAATCAAGACTCATCTCAAACAGGTATCCATTTATGAAGATGGGTGGAGATGATTAGATGTAGCCTCAGAATCATCTCCTCTGTTGAACCCACATAGGATCCAAGTATAGTAGTCGTCGTTGCCGAACCCACGGAGGATCCAAGTATAGTAGTCATCTTCATCAAACCCACGGAGGATCCCAGCATGGTAGTCGAACCCACAAAGGATCCCAGTACTATATTTTTCCTCGTCTATCCAACGAAGGATCCCAGTACGGTAGTCGCTCTCGTCGAACCAACGAAGGATCCCAGTTCGGTAGTCATCCTCGTTGAACCCATTAAGGATTCCCATACGGTAGTCACCCTCATCGATCCCACAGAGGATCCCAGTATGGTAGTCGTCCTCGTCGAACCCACATAGGATCACAGTACGGTATTCGTCCTCATTGAACCTACAGAGGAACCTAGTACGGAAGTCATCTTCGTCGTAGCCAGCTCTGTGGTTCCCACACACAACACACTCGATTCTAGGAGGGTCCGCTCCACGAACCAAGGGTCGATACATCAACTATCAAGAAGACCAGATTTGATGTATCAGAATGTTGTGTCTCGTCAAAAGGAACTCAACGTGACAGACGACGCGTCAATCGGACGCCCAGTCTGAGAGTTATTGCCTTTTTCGTCAAAGGGGCCCGGTTGGTTTTTAGTCAAAAACCAACCTGACTATACTCCACATGCGTCCAAACCTTAAGTAGAGTAAGACAAAAGAACCATCTCACTAAGAGGAAACCAAAAAAGTCGACAGAAAGCCAATCTGACGTCCAGAGCTCATGATATAAGAGTTCCCACTCAGAGGGCCTGATTGGTTTCGTGTTCGAACCAACCTGGTCATACCCAAAGTTCTTTTAAACCTTGAGTGTAATATACTGAAACGATCACCTTGATTCAAGGATCACTACTCAACTGACGGTGCATCGATTGGAGGTTCTTAACCCATGTTATGGGCGTTTGAACGGATCTGTCCAGAAATCGGAGGTTTGGGCCCGGTCTGACCCGACCCAATACCCCCTAGGTCAACCCAACCCGGGTCAGGGTCCGGCCTAGTAGGGCACGGCCCGACCCGGTTGGGAGAGGCCCGACCCGGTTGGCATGGCTCGACCTAGCTGTTGCTACCCAGCCCGACGTCGGGGTCCAGCCCTGCGTGGGCGGCCCGGCCCGGTGCGGGCGGCCCGGCCCGGTGCGGGCGGTTCGGCCCGGTGCGGTCGGTCTGGGCTCGTGTGGGTGCCCACACACTGAGTGGATGCAGAAGGGGGGGGGGGGGGCTGCCCCCTCGTTTTGAAACGGCAAGCCCCCACGTGGAGGGCCCGCCCTTTTCCAGCCACAGGGGGTTACAACCCCGGACTTCCCGAATCCGTACTGCCATGATGGCTGGCCGGTGAGCCGCTGCGGGGCCCCCGCAGGTCCCGCCTTCCGAAGCGCTGGTGGCCAGCTGAGTTCGACCGCCCTTCTTTGAACTGTTTCGGCCCTTGTCTGACAGGCGCGACGCTCCTTCGACATAGCCCACTCCGGCCGTGGTTTCCTCATTCCCGCGTGGTGCCATTGCACCGAACCGCCTCCGTTCTAAGCCACGAAAGAATTCAACAACAAAAAGGGGATGAGTTTTGGCCATGTTCGTGCTGTCTGACCTCCTCCCGTTATTATGATAACATGCGGACAATGATTTAACGAAAAATCATCAAAATAATATTGAATTTTACAATCAACCCCTACCTCGATAAGACGTCGCACTTTATCGAACGACGGAAGACGAACGTCGCGATGATTGGCATCATGGAAGATCGGTGTCTTCCCGTCATCATCGGAAAGGGAGGATCCGTGGGTGGCATCGGCTTTCTTCATTATTCATTGGAGGAAGAGGAAAAATCTATAAGTGTTGGGCGACGTGCTTCACTTCCAGCATTCCTCCGCTTGAAGAAGTCGTCCACAACTCTTCCCATAGACTCCTTTATATAGGAGTGGGAGGGCTCGTCATTGGAACAAAATTCATAAATGAAGGATTTAAGACAGAGGGCTCCACCCAAATTAATCCGATGTGGTGGCACATTAAATTGGGGAGAAGGTCAAGGGTGGTGGTTATTGCTTGGGTGGTCCCCTCCTTAAAAAAAGATTCATCCTCCTAAAGTAATAGGGGGATTCAAACCTAGAGGATCTCCCTCATAAATGAGGGGGAGTCAAGGAGTTATGATTCCCCTCCATTTATGGGAGGTCTCGTGTGGTTTCCATCGAGATCCAACCTCCAAGTGAAGATTCTAACCACTTTATCTGCATGGCATGTGTTTAACAAATTAAAATAAATTGTTTACTTATTTTATTTTCATAACCCACTTAAAACCCAAAAACTAACTTTTATACTCGATCACCTACTACCGAGCTGATAGTCTTCTAAAGTGAAAACCCACGCTGCGAGTTCAACAGTGCCCTCAAATTTCAATTCTGAGCACCGGTTCAAAAGATATGAAAACCCACTCGTCCGTTCACTGAACGTACCTGAGCTAAACTTCAGAAAATGATTACGGGCACACCGGGCCTCAGAATCAGGTTCCGTCAGAAATTTCACACTTGTAAAATTTCAAAGAAATTAAGAATAAATAAATAAAGATTTCTTTGAAATTTTCGGGTCTTTACATTACTCTCACCTTAGGGCTTTATTTCCCCGTAAAGCTACATCATAAACTAGGGAAACAAAAGAGGGTACTGAGCACGCATCTGAGCCTCCCATTCCCAAGTGAACTCCTAATGGTTCTTGTGCTACATATGAATGTGCACCAAAGGTATCGACCACCCACGTAGGACCCGCTCCTTTCGATCCTCGATCTCCACCAGGGCCACCGCAAGAGTCGCTCCATCATTGATGTCCATCTCCCCGTGGTCAATTATATGTGTCAGGTCGTGCACATATCTCCTCAGCTGAGATACGTGAAAGAAGTCGTGCTACTGGTGTAGCTGAGGTTGGAGGGCCATGCAGTAAGCCACCTCTCATACCCTACTGAGGATATGGAATGGTCCGATTAAGCGCGGATATAACTTGCCTCCATGCCCAAATCTCCGTAATCCACGTCGAGATGAGACCCATAAGAAAACGTGGTCGCCATCCTCAAACTCCAATGGTCTCTGCCTCCTAACAGTATTTGACTTCTGTCTGCTCTGTGCAGTCCTCATCCGCTCCAGGATGATATGCACCTTCTCCGACATAGCCTGAACCATCTCTGGTTCTACACATACTCACTCTTACACTATCCACAAAGGATATCTGAAAACGCGGCCAACTACTGTCTCGCCACTCCTAACAGATGAATGCCTGATCTCCTACCAAGAGCATCCGCTACAATGTTCTCCTTCTCAGGAGTATAAACTGTCTCGATGTCATTGTCCTGGAGGAACTCAAACCATTGACGCTATCTTAAGTTCATGTACTTCTAAGAGAAGATACACCTGAGACTATTAAGTTAGTGAGAACCATAAACCATTCGCTAAACAATCAATGGGTGAGACTAGCCAAAAGTAAGAACTCATCTCCACCCTTCTTCATTTATAGTCCACCAAACAACTGCTGAATCATCTCCTCTACTGAAAAGAGAAATCATGTATCATCCCCTGGATGAACCACAATTTTTTCCTAATATAGTCAATCCTAACATGAACGGTACTATTTCATGCCATGGATGACGTCGTAAGGCCTCGACACTACTACCAGGAGATCCAACCGTTACTCTCGCCTCCAAGGGTCGAGTCACACTGTCAGAAGTAGTGTGTGATCACTGGGTCTCCTCCTATAAGAATCTCGAAAGTGTGGGTCATGTCAACGATTTTAACTGGAACCTCTCAGTATCCCCTACATAAAAAAAGACAGGGAAGAAAATGTCACATGAGCAAGTGTGTTTTATTACTGCATCTCAAGGTACAAATACACAAATAATCCATAATCAAAACATCAACAAAGCTAGAAACATCATGAAAAAACGTCTCCATGTCTGGAGATAGTCCCGCTCCTGTCCATCTTCTCCCATAGATTCATGGTTTTAGGCCTCAGATGTCTGAAGCTGATCTCTCCCATGTCCACTCGTTCCCTACGGTCGGGCTGGTCTTCCTGGTGGTGGTGGTGGTAGGGCCTCAAAGCGTCGCCCACCACCTTCTTCTCGGCTAGCTCCTCTGCCTCGTATGCCTATTCAATGCGGACTTCCATGCTCGAACCTCTGCCTAGGAGGTCCCTCTACCACCTGCTGCTCATCTGTAGGGCAGGTCAGGTAGTCTCGAGCCATGTGACCCTTCCCGCCGCATGCATAGCACTACCTTCTCCTCATGTGGTTGGCTCTCCTTCGTGTGCCCTATTAAATCGAATCTGCATCCTGATATTTCTCATCTGATGGCCTATCATGCTTGGACCTCTGCGTCAACTGTCTACTGGCAGCTATAGAAGACTCTGCTACAGGTCGTCCTATGGAGGGTCTCACCGATGGTGTCTACTCAACGAGAAAACTCTCCACTAGATGTGCTCTCTCAAACACCTCCGCCTGCGTCGGGATATTGAGGGAGATCATCAAATCCCTAATCTGATGCCTCATTCCTTGCTCGATGGTCCAGGGCCGGAAGAATGGGTATCGTACCATGTCCGTGGAGTAGCGTGAGAGATCGGTAAACCTCACCGAGTACTAGGCTACCGTCATGCTTCCCTGCCACAACTGTAGTAGCTCTTGAATGCACACCTCATGGAGGGTGACTGGAAAAAACTCTGAGTGGAAGAGGCTCTCGAAGTCTGTCCAAAGAAGTGACGCCTTGTTGTGCACCCAAAGAATCAGGCTCCACCATCTACCAGCTGTCGCGTGAAGGAGACTCGACGTAAGGATCACCATGAGTTCAGCTAGTGTCCCTACTAACATGAAGACTCGAACGACTGCCTGCAGCCAATCCTTGGATACCTGAGGGTTCATCTCTCCACAGAACCTTGGCGATCACTGACGCTGAAACTCACGTAGTGCACTCAGCCTATTTGCACTCTCAGCTGCTGGGGATGGTAGTATCGGTGGCTCGGTGGGTAAAGGTATCGTTGATGCTTCTTCTATAATGGGGCCCTGCACCAAGGCCTCATCACTCGGTGGGCTGCCATCTCACACGTAACTGAGAACCCTAGATGGTTGTCATCATGGGGCCATCTTGAAAAGAATCAGGTGCTCCACGGTCAGTACAATATAGATGGTGAGCTGACACAAAGTAATCACAAAGAAAACTTTTGAAACACACATCCAATCAATGTTTTCGTGCACTGAGTCATAAATCAGAAGTCAGGGCCCTAGTGTATGTATACATCGGCCGTCGCACCAACACTAGACTCCCAGTACTGATTACCACACTCAATACCCTTAACACTATTGCTTGACATAGAAGAATGGTCAGAGTCCTGAGTTCTGTGGTAGAACCGAACTTCTCTGATACCAATTTGTCACGACCCGTCCTTGGGACCCGTGCCGTGACTACCCCAAGCAGGCCTTCCATATTCCAGGGGATTGTGACTAGCACCAAAGTCGTAAACCCCGATATAAGGGAAGGAATTGCCTTTAAGTAAGAAAACAAACACCATAGAGTATGCAACCAGATGTAAACACTAAGTAAAATTAGTACAATAGTAAGTGCTAGAAAGAAAATGGGCCGGAATTCAAACCCAACTGAATGTAAAGTACAACTGAAATAAATGTACATCAATTGGAATGTAAATAAGTGAGTTCGAGCTGTCCTCTGGGAATCCCACTTGAAAGGTGGGTACATATAGTCTCCTCTACTCCTCGGCTCCAGCCGTCCGCTCCGTGTACGTCTATCCAGTGTTCCACCTCTAGGTACTATCCAGCTCCACAAGCTCCCACCTTGATCAGCGTTGTCCATCGTCTGCATCCAACACAACGTAGTGCAGGCATAGCCCGTGTAGGGGTGATTATACATACTCAGTCGGGACCCCGAGACTCCCGAAGGTCTCCCAGAATCAATGAAGGATAATAAACTATGTAAAGTTACAATCATGAAGTATCAAAAACACTACCTAGGTATATGCCCATACATATACCTAAGTCATCAGTTACAGTTTGTCTCTAACTCCCATGCACCACGCAGTCCACAAAGGAAAGCACAACCTAGTCCACAAAGGATAGCTCAACACAATCCACACAGGAAAAACAAAACCCATCCAACAAAGGAAAGCAAGGAAAAGTACAAACAAGAAGTACTAACCAGCTATACTAAGGTATATTCCCATACATATACCTAAGTCAAAAATTACAAAACGGGTCCCACTCTCTAGCCCAAGTACAACCCAGTCCACAAAGGAGATTTCGACACAACCCACACAGGAAAAAATAAGTCAATCATATCAATGATGATGATTGGAAAATCAAGGCTCAGCTCACACATGTATCCATTTACGAAGAGGGGTGGAGATGATTAGATGTAGCCTCAGAATCATTTCCTTTGCCGAACCCACGTAGGATCCAACTATAGTAGTCGTCGCTACCTAACCCACAGAGGATCCAAGTATAGTAGTCAATGTCTTCAAACCCACGGAGGATGCAAGCATGGTAGTCGAACCCACAGAGGATCCTAGTACAGTAGTCATCCTCGTCAAAACCACAGAGGATCCCAGTACTGTAGTCTCCCTCATCGAACCCATGGAGGATCCAAGTACGGTAGTCACCCACGTCGAACCCATGGAGGATCCCAGAACAGTAGTCGCCCTCGTCGAACCCATGGAGGATCCCAGTACGGTAGTCTTCCTCATCTAACCCATGGAGGATCCCAGTACGGTAGTCGTCCTCGTCGAACCCACAGAGTATAAGGCCCCAGCCTTAAACCTTCCTTAATCTTGAGTTATTACAAGATTACACATTTAGGATCTTTTCAGGTTTAGAGTTTTAGAGAATTAGATCATGAAAGTTGCATTACATTCCTCATTTAAACAAAGTGGTTACATAAAAGACAGTATTCATTTTTCCCATCAACGGATACATATTTAAAATAAAACATGGATTCTTTCTTGACACATCCTTGACACTATCATCACATCATGTACCCTTCCCTTGACCTATGAAAAACATTTCAAAAACTTGGGATGAGCAAAAAAGGCTCATTAAAGGATATAAAAATATTGAAAGGAAACATGACTACATGTATACATAAGAATGAAATCATACTTTACCCATAAAACATAATCACTTTAACATACCTCATAAAAATCATGAATAAATCATATAAATCATAAGACATAAAAGGTAACTTGAGGCATTCATAACATTATTACGTAGGTAGTAACACTCTTGGTTATGTTTGGAGTACCCACCACAGTATATTCCCGAAATCTCATTGGAGAAACCTTAACGTTTCACTCCTTCATGTTACCCAAAGCATTGGAGAGCTATATCGGGCTCACCCGCCCTTAGGTGTCACGAAACCACTCGTATTCATAAACAATGCCCAAGAACCATAACATAATCATAGAACATAACTTAAGGACAATGGAAAGATAAAATTACCACATTTTAATAACAATAAAACATTTTAAGATATTTAAATAATGAATCCATTCTAAAAACCATTTTCAAACCCATTTAAAACATTTAATAAAGAGAATTTTGAATCAAAGTTTCCCATACCAAATTGAAGCTTTTAAAATTTTAAACCATTAATATCTATATAAATAAATACTTATAACCATTTCGAAAACATGGATATTAATGAGAAATATTTATAAGTATAAATCATTAAAACATTTAAAATGATATTTTAGGTAAAGGGTTTTTAACAAAATGAGAGACACTTGAATACAATAATTGAGGAATAACTTTTAATCATAACATTATAATGTCATGAGAAAAAATGGATTCATGATATAATCTTCCAAAGGACAGTATATACACCATATAAGAGTGAATTGGTTCATAACATCAATGAAGTCTCAATAGAAATGTAAAATGAGATGAAATCCCTTATAAAGAAGGTATCCTTAAATTAAGGATAAATCAATCTCATAATTATGTGGGAAAAATATAAATACACCCAATATAAGTGGATATTAAGTGTAAAACAATCAGAGGTTATTCACACATATTCATAGAATGACATATTCAAGGAGTACAATTTATCCCAAAGAATCAAATTTGGATTAAGAAGTTTCCCTTAAAAAATTTGACAGCCTAATGGCGCCACTATAAAATTCAAAAAATGAGTTGATGAGAGATAAAAATGGTATCTCATCACTTGGACATATAATTTACATCAATAAGGATATATAAGAACATATCCGAACAAAATATTATGTGAATTAAAAGACATAATAAAATATGTCTTTTAAAAAGAGGAGGGTGAAAGGTTCCATTACCGACATTGGTATCATTCGAAACATACACCCCGTGAAAGAAGGACAATACAACATTGATGTAAACACTCATAAATGAAAGTATATTACACAATGAGTAAAATAATTGGCAGTACATACACCACTCAATGGAAATTGTGGCAAATGTAGCATAAATATCACGGGAATAAAAGTGAGATGAAAAATCCCTTACGAAAACTTGGCAGCCAAACAACGCCACTTAAAACTTCCAAAAATGGATTGATGAGATCAAATAGGGTATCTAATCATATGAAAAAAAAATTATAGTAAGATTAAAATAAAATAACATCCCAATCACAAGAATGATGAGCTTAAAAGGAATGACAAAAAAGAGTGTACTTAAAAAGAAATAGAGGAGTAGGATCTGTTACCTCGTGTCCGACTTGAATCGATTGTTCTTTAACGTCCTGAATAATAAGCTTGATTTAATTTCTAATTTATTAAGAACCTTTTTCAAGTTCATTATTCCATTTATATCACTTATTTCCATGTTATAAACATTATGTAATCATTTAATTTAATAATGTTTGTTTTGTCGATATTTGGTTCTTAAGTCGAAAGTTGACTTCTTACAATTACATGTTGTTCTTGTGGTCAAAGATTAATTATATCCAGAATGATATTCATGATTTTGATATCATATATATCATATATATACTGAATATACATGTATTTATAATATTACATAATCATTTATAGGTAATAAATGAAATGCACCGTTCATGGAGACGGTAAGTCGTACGTAAGCATGAACGCTACATTCATTTCTATGTCATATTAATGGATTAAAACTAAATGAGAGGTATGTATATTATAATTCTAGAATTATATTCATAATTTATATGTAACATACATCATATATAATAACTTTAAATACATCCTCTATACATCCCACATATGGCATTAACGAATCAAATCACTTTGAGGGGGAGGTAGTCCGCATTTCCTAAAATGAAATTATCGTGTTTACCCACAATTGAAACCATAAAGGTATGCCAAAAAAGAAAAATACAGAAGATTAAGTAAAACATAAACATATTATATATCATATATAAATATAGTCACATCTTAATGGCACCTTTTAAGGTGTTATATGAGTGTTGAACAATCATCGTTTCGTGAGGCAAAAATTCTCCATCCACAGAAACAATATGTTCTTTAACCATTTTATGTAGTTGTGTGTATGTTTAGCTCGAATTATTATTATAAAAACAACCTAGTATATTTATTATACTGGAGTTTTTACAAAATAAATGAATAAAAAGTGTTTAGGGGGTTGAAGAAGCAAAATAAAACAAAAGAACACCAGTGAATACATTACCTTAAAATCGGATAACTTCTTTTGGTTTGGGCTCAAGGGCTTCCTTGGGAAGACATATGACCAAAGTAAGGCTTCTAAGAGTTATATAGGGATGTGGAGAGACAAAATGGGCAGGGGTTGTCCGAGCCAAAGGCTTTGGAAGTGTGGGTAAAGAGGTAGATGTGGGGGCCTTTTATAAGAGGAGAGGAGGGACACTCTTGGAAAGTAAAGAAATGTTACTTTATTTTTGAATGATTTTCGGATTTTAATGGTCCCACATTGATGTGTTTCGAAGATAAGGTGATAAGGGTTCGAAATCCACCCATCCAATAGGTTTTGGACATGTGTAGGTCTTAGAGATTACATTATCTTTCCATTTTATTTAAATCGATAAACAATGACGTCATCGATGCATCATCATGATGTCATAAATATTTTAATTTATTTAATGTCTAAATTTTTTTAAAAAAAAATTATATGATGTAGGAAATTTTTTTAGATTTCCAATTACTATTTATAGTTAAAAATATGACTTGTATAACCCCATGTAAAATTTTTTTTAGTTAAACAACTCATGATTGTGACATTTTAATTTTAACATTAAATAAAAAGGTATTTATGTCATTTTACAACCAAAGTGGCTCCATGGGGTCCCCAAGTTGACCCATGGATTGTCTTGGTCGTACATGACTCATAAAATGAGGGTAGGACATGTGTCTAGGTCATTTCATATTATTAAAATATTATTTTTACCATAAACTGCACTTATTACCTCTAACCGTGATTAAAACCTAATAAGTTACTATTCACCAAAAAAATTTAATCCCATTGAACCACATTTTACTTCTTAATGACATCCATGTATGTCGTATTTTAGAAATTCAAAACATAAAGGTGTAAAATTTTAATTTAAACGGAAAATCGGTTTTTATAAGTACCACTTAGTGGTTTCACTATTCATCAAAAATTGAAGTTTTTCAGAAAATTACAAAAAATTCACCCTAAGATATATTTAATATTCCGAATTAAAAAATGATGTCTATTTTACAAAATTCAAAACATATAAGATGAATTAATTAATTTAATAATTAATTTCCACTATCAGAGCAAATAGCGTGTCTTTATGAAACAATAAGTATCAAAATATTGACACTAGTTTAAGTCCGATTTCAAAGTGAAATTAATTCCAATGACCACTATTGGATTAAATGGAAAAAATATATTCTAATTTCAATTTTAATCCAATTCAAAATATAATCTAATCATATAAATAAATTAGATTAGAAAGTGGTTTTGAATTAAAATACAACATTTTGCACTATTCATTAAAAAATGAACTTTATCGGAAAAATACCAAAAATTTACACAAAGTAAATTTTGATGTCCTGATTCCAAAGAAGAATTTTATTTTGTCAAATATAAACATAAAATTTTCAAAAAGTGTATTTAAAAGAGGTTCACCATCAAAAGGCAGTAAATCGACCTTTAAAAGAATATTAGAATGCTTACGCTTAAAATTGGATTCATTCGCATTTTTAATCCTCTAACATTTATTGTAAAAAGTAAAAAAAATTTGACAAACATATATAATCATTTTTTAGTTAGTTCTATTCATTCCTGTCATCACAACATCTAGGTGTTAACTACCATTTAAAATAATATTATTTTATTATTAGAGTGCAACGTAAGATTCTCAAGAAACTCGTTTTTGCATATTGGGTACGCCATCGATCATAGCATCCCCTTTAAAGTAATATTAATATTTTATTCACAAATATGGATAAATATAAAAATGTCATATTCTTTATTTACCTGGGGTGTTACATCCTTCCCCCTTTGGGAATTGCATCCTCGCAATTTTAAAATTGAGCTTGGAAACATCCTTGAAAGTCCCACATCAGAACAAGAGTCAGTAAAACAATCACTTCAAAATAAAGAAAGATAAGTACAAAGGTCACCCGAGTTAACCCATACTAGGATTCCAAGTATGAAAATATGGACATGGAGGAAAAACAAAGGGTAATGTTTTGATGGAGAGTGATAAAAAACATGTTTAGGAGGAAGTTAACCACAATAAAATCACAAACTTGTGATGGGTTAAACGGTATTCGATTCCCCAGTTGGAAAAGTTAATAGACAACATTTTTGTTTTAAGTTACTTTTTATTGAGTAATTTACTCATAAGGAAACATAATCACTTATCATGTTGACTTCCAACTTTTATTAGATTTCTTACACAAACTCATTTTTTCTCCAAAAGACGAGTATTTAGGAAGACTTGTTCACATTAAGAATACTATAATCAACTTCTAGAGAATCACATAATCCACAAAAGAGAACTATATACATCCCATGTCTTTAGACTTTAACCAATACCAAAACAAAAATGGTTATTACAAGATCAGATAATCCAGAAAAGGATAACCCTTTATAAAAAGAAAATCTATTCTTAATCTCCAAAATTTGTCCAACAAAACCCAAAGTTCAACAAGAACCATTTGATAAAAAAAATTTCCATAAAAAATTTCAAATAAAACCAAACTAAGATTGAATCCAAAATATTTGAAGTATTTAGTCACATAGTCCTCCAAGTTAAATCGTAACATTTATCTCCAAACAACATCAGTTGCTCCTACAGTCTCGTATTGAAAAGTAATTAACCTAATTACATATCCTCCATGATAGGTTAATCATTTTCATAAATAACCCAAAATAAACTTACTCTTGATTCCTAAAGTCATCTAACTAAAAATAATTAGTCAAACTAACCAGGGACTTCATGTAGTCCAGTGGTAGGTGATAAATACCAGTCCCACTTTGGTTGTGGGTTCGATTCCCGCACCTTTGTCTGACGTGACGTGTTGTCACACGGTCTGTGTGTTGTCCTTTTTCCAAAACTATATAATTCATAAAACATTCCCCAAAATGAGATAAAATATTCAAAAATAATCATAACATATTTTAAACTCATGTTTATATCATGCCTTTCATTTTCCACCATAACATATAATAACCCATATTTACATGAAAAGTAAGGATCATATAAACCCTAATAATTATTACCTGAACTTCCACATCGATTGGTCATCTCGTACATGATGCATTACAGAACATACCATGGTACAAGTTGTTGATCATGACTCCCGGGTAGTTGGTTTAGAACAACCATGAGTTTCCTCATTGAATCCCCCATTTCATACAGTCTCTTAATCAGAGAACCACCACAGTTTTCTTCAATCCTATTGTCACTTTGGTGCCTGCTAGATCCAGCCATTTACAAAAACCAAAAATGTCAGTGTGAGTATATCAACAAAACCATCATGTACTAATTAGGAAGATAAACACTAAGATATACTTAATCATTCACTTTATCTAAAACTAGAACTCTTTCTGAAATCCTAACCGTTATGGTAATGTAACTTATTCTTAAAAATTACCCTAACCTCTAAAGTTATCTAAGCCGACCATTGATACCAACTATAAGGCCCCAGCCGTAAACCTTACTTAATCTTGAGTTATCACAAGATTACACATAGATGATCTTTTCAGGTTTAGGGTTTTAGAGAATTAGATAATGAAACCTGCATTACATTCCACATTTAAACAAAGTGGTTACATAAAAGACAGTATTCATTTTTCCCATCAACAGAAACATATTTAAAATAAAACATGGATTCTTTCTTGACACATCCTTGACATTATCATCACATCATGTACCCTTCCCTTGACCTGTGAAAAACATTTCAAAAACTTGGGATGAGCATAAAAAGCTCAGTAAGGGATATAAAAATATTTAAAGGAACCCTGAGTACATGTATACATAATAATGAAATCATACATTACCCATAAAACACAATCACTTTAACAAACCTCATAAAAATCATTAATAAATCATAGAAATCATAAGACATAAAAGGTATCTTGAGGCATTCATAACATTCTTACGTAGGGAGTAACCCTCTTGGTTATGTTTGGAATACCCACCACAGTATATTCCCTAAATCTCTTCGGAGAAACCTCAACATTTCACTCCTTCGCGTTACCCAATGCATTGGAGAGCTATATCGGGCTCACCCGCCCTTAGTTTATCACGGAACCACCCGTATTCATAAAGAATGCCCAAGAACCAAAAAATAATCATATAACATAACGTAAGCCCAATGGAAAGATAACATTCGCACATTGTAATAACAATATAACATTTTATGATATTTAAATAATGAATCCATTCTAAAAACCATTTTCAAAACCATTTAAAACATTTAATAAAGAGATTTTTGAATCAAAGTGTCCCATACCACTTTGAATCTTTTAAAATTTTAAACCATTAATATCCATATAAATAAATCCATAAAATCATTTTGAAAACATGGATATTAATGAGAAAATTTATAAGTATATATCATTAAAACATTTAAAACGATATTTTAGTTTAAGGGTTTTTAACAAAATGAGAGACACTTGAATACAAAAATTGAGTAATAACATTTAATAATAACTTTATAATATCATGAGAATAAATGGATTCATGATATAATATTCCAAAGGACAGTATATACACCATATAAGAGTTAATTGGTTCATAACAACAATGAAGTCTCAATAGAAATGTAAAATGAGATGAAATCCCTTATAAAGAAGGTATCCTTAAATTAAGGATAAATCAATCCCATAATTATGTGTGAAAAATATAAATACACCCAATATAAGTGGATATTAATTGTAAAACAATCAGAGGTTATTCACACATATTCATAGAATGACATATTCAAGGAGTACAAGTTTATCCCAAAGAATCAAAATTGTGTTAAGAAGTTTCCTTGCAAAAATTTGACAGTCTAACGACGCCACTACAAAATTTAGAAAATGAGTTTATGAGAGATAAAAAGGGTATCTCATTTGGTGTAAATAATATTTAAATCAATAAGGATATATAAGAACATATCCCAACATAATATTATGTGAATTAAAAGGCATAACAAAAGTAGTCTTTTAAAAAGGGGTGGGTGAAAGGTTCCCTTACCGACCTGGGTATCTTTTGAAACATACACCTCGTGAAAGAAGGACAATAAAACATTGATGTAAATACTCATAAATGAATGTATATTACACAATGAGTAAAATAATGGGAAGTAAATACACCACTCAAAGGAAATTGTGGAAAATGTAGCATAAATCTCACGGGAATAAAAGTGAGATGAAAAATCCCATACGGAAACTCGGCAGCCTAACAGCGCCACTTAAAACATCCAAAAATGGATTGATGAGATCAAATAGGGTATCTCATAATATGAACACAAAAATTACAGTAAGATTAATATAAAATAACATCCCAATCACAAGAAAGATGAGATTAAAAGGAATTACATAAAACAGTGTACGTAAAAAGAAAGAGAGGAGTAGGATCCCTTACCTCGGGTCCGACTTGACTCGATCGTTCTTTAACGTCCTGAATAATAATCTTCAGTTAATTTATACTTGATTAAGAACATTTTTCAAGTTAATTATTCCTTTTATATCACTTATTTCCATGTTATAAACATTATGTAATCATTTAATTTAATAATTCTTGTTTTGTCGATATTTGGTTCTTAAGTCGAAAGTGGACTTCTTACAATTACATGTTGTTTGTGTGGTCAAAGGTTTATTATATCCAGAATGATATTCATGATTTGGATATCATATATATCATATATATCCAGAATTTACATGTATTTATAATATTACATAATCATTTAGAGGTAAGAAATGAAATCCACCGTTCATGGAGACGGTAAGCCGTACGTACACATGAACACTACTTTCATTTCTATGTTATATTAATGGAATTAAAACTAAATGAGAGGTATGTATATTATAATTACAGAATTATATTCATCAATTAAATATAACATACATCATATATAATAACTTTAAATACATCCTTTATACATCCCACATATGGCATTAACGAATCAAATCACTTTGAGGGGGCGGTAGTCCGCACTTCCTAAAATGAAATTATCGTGTTTATCCTCAATGGAAACCATAAAGGTATGCCACAAAAGAAAAATACAGAAACTTAAGTAAAACATAAACATATTATATATCATATATAATAATATAGTGAAATCTTAATGGCCACCTTTTAAGGTGTTATATGAGTGTTGAACAATCATCGTTTCGTGAGGCAGAAATCCGCCATCCACAGAAACAGTATGTTATTTAACCATTTGAAGTAGGATTGTGTAAGTGAAGATCTAATTAATCTTATAACAAAATCCTAGTATATTGAAGATACTTTAGTTTTTACAAAATAAATGAATAAAAAGGGTTTAGGTGGTTGGAGAAGCAAAATAAAACAAAATAACACAAGTGAAGACATAACCTTAAGATCGGTTAACTTCCTTTGGTTTGAGCTCAAAGGCTTCCTTGGGAAGACTTCTGACCAATGTGAGGCTTCTAAGAGTTATAGAGGGATGTGTAGAGACAAAATGGGTAGGGGTTGGCAGAGCCAAAGGCTTTGTAAGTTTGGGTAAAGAGGTAGAGGTTGGGGCCTTTTATAAGAGGAGAGGAGGGGCACTCTTCGAAAGTAAAGAAATGTTGCATTATTTCAGAATGCGTTTCGGATTTTAATGGTCCCAAATTGATGTGTTTCGAGGATAAGGTTATAAGGGTTCTAAATCCACCCATACAATAGGTTTTGGACATGTGTAGGTCCTATATTTTACATTATCTTTCCATTTTATTTAAATCGTTAAATAATGAGGTCAACGCTGCATCATCATGATGTCATACATAATTTAATTTATTGAATGTATAAAAATTATAAAAAAACTACTATGATGTAGGAAATAGTTTTATCTTACCAATTACTATTTTTAGTCAAAAATATGACTTGTATAACCCCATGTAAGAATTGTTTTAGTTAAACAACTCATGTTTGTGACATTTTAATTTGAACATTAAATAAAAAGGTATTTTTGTCATTTTCCAACCAAAGTGGCTCCATGGGGTCCCCATGTTGACCCATGGATTGTATCAGTCGGCCATGACTCATCCAATGAGGGTAGGACATGTTTATAGTTCATTTTATATTAATAAAACATTATTTTTACCTTAAACTACACTAATTACCTCTAATCGCGATAAAAACTTAATAAGTTACTATTCACCAAAAATTTTATTTTAATCCTATTGAACCACATTTTACTTATTAATGAAAAAAATTTATGTAGGATTTTTTAAATTAAAAACACAAAGGTGGCAAAATTTCATTTAAACGGAAAATCAGTTTTCATAAGTACCACATAGTGGTTTCACTATTCATCAAAATTGAAGTTTTTCAGAAAATTACCAAAAATTCACCCTAAGATATATCTGATATTCCAAAATAAAAAATGAAGTCTATTTTAAATAATAAAAAACATATAAGATTCATTAATTAATTTAATAATTAATTCCTGTTGTCAGAGCAAATAGCGTGTCTTTATGAAACAATAAGTATCAAAAGATTGACACTAGTTTATGTCCGATTTCAAAGTGAAATTAATTCCAACGACCACTATTGGATTAAATGGTAAAAATATATTATAATTTCACTTTGAAACCAATTCAAAAGATAATATAATCATATAAATAAAATATATTAAAAAGTGGTTTTGAATTAAAATACAACATTTTTCACTATTCATTAAAAAATGATCTTTATCGAAAAAATACCAAAAATTTACACAAAGTAAATTTTGATGTCCCGATTCCAAAGAAAAATTTTATTTTGTCAAATATAACACATAAAATTCTCAAAATGTGGATTTAAAATTGAGTCGCCATCAAAAGGCGGTTAATCGACCTTTTAATAAATATTAGAATGTTTATGCTTAAAATTGGATTCATTCGCATTTTTATTCCTCTAACATTTATTGTAAAAAGTAAAAATATTTGGAAAACATATATAATCATTTTGTAGTTAGTTCTATTCATTCCCGCCATCACAACAGCTAGGCGTTAACTACCATATATAATAATATTATTTTATTATTAGAGTGCAATGTAAGATTCCCATGAAACTCGTTGTTGCGTATTGGGTATGCCATCGAGCATATCATCCAATTTAAATTAATATTAATATTTTATTCAAAAATATGGATAAATATAAAAATGTCATATTCTTTATTTACCTGGGGTGTTACACAGAGGATCCTAGTACGGAAGTCATCTTCATCGCAGCCAGCTCTAGGGTTCCCGCACACAGCACACTCGATTCCAGGGGGGACTGCTCCACGAGCCAAGGGTCGATACATCAACTGTCATGAGGTCCAGAGTTGATGTATCAAAATGTTCCATCTCGACAAAAGGAAGTCAACGCGACAGACGGTGCACCAATCGGACACCCAGTCTGAGAGTTATTGGCTTTTTCATCCCATGGGCCCGGTTGGTTTTTAAGTCAAAACCAACCCGACCGTACTCCAACTGCATCCAAACCTCGAGCTAAGGAATCCAAAAGAACTGTCTAACTAAGAGGAAACCATCAATGTCGACGACATGCCAATCAGACGTCCGGAGGTCATGATATAAGCCTTTCAACTCCGAGGGCCCGGTTGGTTTCGTGTTCAAACCAACCCGGACGTAAATAAAGTTTTCCGAAACCTTGAGTGATATATAACGAAACAACCGTCTCGATCCGACAATCAGTACGCAACTGATGGTGCGTCAATTGGAGGTCTGTAGCCCATGTTATGCGTGTTTGAACGGATCTGTCCGGAAATAGGGGGTTTGGGCCTGGTCCGACCCGGCCCAATACCTCTGGGCGGCCGGAACCGGGTTGACCCGACCTGGGTCTGGGTCCGGCCCGGGGGGGCCCGGCCCAGCCGCTGCGGCCCGGCCCGGCGTGGGGGTCCAGCCCTGCACGGGCAGTATGGCCCGGTGAGGGGGGTCCAGCCTGGCACGGGTGGTCCGGCCCAGCGCGGGCGGTCATGGCCAGTGTGGCCGGTCCGGCCCTGTGCGGGCACCCGCATGCTGAGCAGACATGGAGGGGGGGGGGGTTCATGCCCCCACGTTTTGAAACGGCAGCCCCCCACGTGGAGGGGCCCACCCTTTGCCAGCCGTCGAGGGTTACAAACCCTAGAATTCCAGAAATCTGGCCGGTCGTAATGGCCGGTCGGTGTGCCACCGCGGGACCCCCGCTGGTTCCACCTTCTGAAGCACCGGCGGCCGGCTTAGTCTGGTCGCACTTCCCTACACCACCGCGGCCATAGCCCATGGCCCTTGTCCGACCGTCGCGACGCGACGGCGCCGCGCCCCTCCGCCGCTGCCGTGCTCCGGTCGTGGCCTTTTTCAGCTTTACCAGCAGGGCGCGACGGCACCACACTCCTTCTCCATGGCCCGCTCTGGCAGTGGTTTCCTCCTTCCTGTGTGGTGCCATTGCACTACACCACCTCCGTTCAAGCCACGAAGAATTACAACAACAAAAAGGGGAGGAGGTACGGCCATGTTCATGCGGTCTGACCTCCTCCAGTTATTTTGATAACATACGGCCAATAATTTAACGAAGAATCGTCAAAATAATCTTGAATTGTAAAATCAACCCCAACCTCGATAAGACATCGCACATCATCGAACGGTGGAAGACAAACATCGTGATGATCGATGTCGCAAAAGATTGGTGTTTTCCCGTCAACGTCAGAAAGGGGGGAGCCGAGGGTGGTATCAACGTTCTTCATTCTTCATTGGAGGAAGAGTAAAACTCTCCAATTGCTGGGAGTCGTGCTTCCCTGCCAGCATTCTCCCTCTTGATGAAGACATCCATAACTCTTCCGCTAGCCTCCTCTATATTTGAGTGGGAGGGCTCGTCGTTGGAACGCAAGTCATAAATGAATGATTTATGACTGAGGCCTCCACCCAAATTAATCTGGTGTGGTGGCACATTAAAATTATGAGAAGTTCAATGGTGGTGGTTATTACTTGGGTGGTCCCCTCATTAAAAAAAAGCTTTCATCCTCCTCAATTAAGAGGGGGTTTCAAACCTAGTGGCTCTCCCTCATAAATGAGGGGGAGTCAAGAAGTTACGATTCCCCTCACATTTAAGGGAGGTCTCATGTGGTTTCCACCGAGATCCAACCTCCAACTGAAGCTTCTAAACACTTTATCCACATACATGTGTTTAACAAAATAAAATAAGTTGTCCACTTATTTTATTTTGTTAACCGACATAAAACCCAAAAACTAACTTTTATACCCAATCACCTGCCACCGAGATGAATGTCTTCTTATGCGAAAACTCGCACTACAATTTCAACGGTGCCCTCAGATTTCAATTCCGAGCACCGGTTTAAAAGATAGGAAAACCTACTCTTCCGTTCATTGAACGTACCCGAGCTAATCTTCGGAAAATGATTCCGAGCACACTAGGCCTTGGAATCAGGTGCCGTCAAAAAACTACGCACTCGTAAAATTCCAAATATATTTAAAAATAATAATAATTTCCTTGATAATTCCGGGTCTTTACAGAATATTGAACTAGGGGGTTGGGCCTAGGAATATTGAAATCGAGTTATAGGTAAAAGCATAGAGAAATAATAAAAAATTAATTATAAAAAAGTAATTTTTTAAGAAAAAACAGGAAATGGGATCACGGGCTAGCCCAATACCTGAATAAATAACCACAATCCACCCGGATTATGAATTCTTATGGGGGTACAAAAAAATGGTTATTTTAATAAGTCAGGAGAGTTTAATTGGGATGTGTAATGAGTGAAAAATGTTGAAAAATGAAGGATTTATAAGAAAACCAATTTTTTTTTTAAATTTGGAAGTGTGTTCAAGGTTGGCCTAAATCTAAAAGTAGCCACCATTTTCTACAAAAACTCCCAAAAAAGCTATGGGGAACCCACGGAAGGATGATTTGAAATATATGGAAGTTCCAAAATTAAAATTCATCTTAGAAAAAACCGAAGAAATGGAATATGATTTCCAATGAACTAGATCAAAACCAAGACATGAAAAAAATTGTTTGTGGCATCTACTATGAATTCCACTCATGGAACGAGAATACATAAATCAACCATAAATATGATATGATGTGAAGGATTTGATGCAATTTGAAATTATGTGTCCATAATAAAATTATTATAATATTTTTTGGTCCTCCATAACCGAATGTATTAGCTACATCATAGGCTGGACTAATTTATTTTAAAAATAAAATTGTTCACTAATATTTATCCATATATTATCCACAAATAAACTTATATAAATCTAGTTATGGTGTTGAAATATCAGGTCATTTAAGTGAACTTTTATAGGCTTCTATAATATTGAACATCTTATATATTTTGTTTTTGGGAAAAAATATAGATACATATATATAACATTTTATAAACTTATATATCTTTAGTTATGTAGTGGAAAACTCACCATAGTGAATCATTTTCAATTGTTACAAATTAATAATTCTATAAGTTTGAAGTATTTCTTTGTCCCCAGAATCATACTTCTGATTTCTATGGACTAGATCTATGAATTAATATTATATTTAATCATTTCGTAATACAAGAGTTTTTATAATTCATAGTATATTATTAGTTAAAAGACAAAAGACCACCAAAGTCTTCTTCAAAATATACTATTACAAATAGTCATTTAAAACAACCATTTAATGTATAATGTAATCTTAAATGATACTCATGTAATCAATATATATATATATATATCATTTATTAATCTTCCCCATACTTAGATGATTTATTTTCCCCAATTTTGTAACTAAACTACAATGTAGTTTTGAATCCAATATCAGTATTAAAACACTTAATCAATTATGATCATAGAAAAAATAATAATAATGAATTCGCCAATAGAACAATCTTTATCGATTAAATAGGATCAAAATCATGCCTCATATATCGCTCTATTTTAGGAATAATCTCCCATCCCATACATGTAGTTTAAATGTTCAAAATTACTCATTGCACTTTTTATTTATATCTCAGAGAAATTATTTTACATATCCATGATGGGTTTTTGTTTAGATTTGTGATCTTTGTCAAGTATATAAACAATATCTATAGGTTTTTGAGTCATATAAATCTCTACATAGAAACAAAGATATATAACTCAATAGAAAATATTTTATGTTTTAATGAATATGAGGCTGGATTCTGTTTAGTTATTATGAAAAAAATTAAATTCTTCGGTTTTAAAAGTATTATAATATCTTAATTTATAGTACACGATATAAAATAATGCTAAATAAATGATGTATACCATTTAAATTTTTATTAAATATTCTCTAACATATAGTCTTCTTCTAATTATCTTTGGATTACAGTTTTATATTCCTAAAAATGACGGAATTTTCAAAAACCAAATTCATTGAAATACTAAAAGAACATATTTCTCCATGTAAAATGTAAATCCATGCATGAACCTTTATCACCAAAATCAGTATATTAAAAACAATAATTTTAATAGTTCACATAATAATAGGTAATCAACCAGATAATGTTCATGCCAATCTATCACAATCTGTAAATATCTAATTCTATTTTTTTAAATAGGTTATTCAATGTTATACAATACACAATTTTTTTTTGATAATTATCCCCAAATAACGAAGGGAATAAAAAAATAATTTGTTTGCACAAAAATCAAATAGAATTTCAATGAAATCACCCAAAACCCACATTAATGGTTAATAAAAATCATGCAGTTATACCAAATAAATAAGGACAAAATGTTATTTCAGCTTAAAATTTGGATTTCTATAATAATATTAATTTCTTCTGTATATTTAAAAATGAAAAAATATTAGGTTTTTCTCAATATCATAATGTAAAATAATACTCATTCAATGGCCTGAAATAACTGTTGTGGTTAAAAATCATAATTTGTTGATATGAAAAATTATAAATTACTAATGTGATTAAAATACAAATAATTTTTAATAAAAATGGTATAAGGAATAATTTAGAAAATGTTTCATAGAACCTCTAGGGAATAGAAAATTACAATGTATAACATGTAATTTATTAGTAAACTGATTAGTCTAATAAATGAACTTTTTGAGAAATTAAAATCATGATTTAGGGAAAAATAAATATTCACTATAAAAATATTAAAATTTTATTGGAAATCTAATAGATATGAAGTTTTATCGATGACATAAATAAAAATTACAAAAAATAACTCATCAATTTTAATATTTCATAATTCCATCCCCATATTGAAAATATCTCATAATTCAATAATAATACCAATGATTCAAATGGGTCCAATTTTCCCTCCCCCGCACAATTTGCACATATTTTTCACAATACGTAAAAACATAGTGGATTATATTAATTCATATAAAAATGTAAAATCTGAAATGGAGGGGATACAATAAAATGAAATTTTCCATGTAAAATGTTTTTCGAATTAGTTGATCCTTGGATGGTAGTGAAACATATTTCTGAGTCTATAGTACATTTTAATGAACCTAATTATTTCATTTTTGATAAGGTCATCACAAAATTTATATGACAAAATATATATCTAAAAATATTACTATTATTAAATATATGCAATGTATATTAGCTTTCCACATTTAGATGATCATTGTAAAAGTCATATGAAACATATATTTCTAGATTCATGAGAATATATTAAAATATATAGCCTTATTATTGAAAAAGGGGTATATAAATACTTTTGGACTAGTATGTGTTCCCCTTAGTCATTCCATTATGTGGAACATTCTCTTACCTAATCAAGGTATCATGAACCATAGAATTATAATGTATTATTTATAGTTTGGTAGTTTATGTTGTTGGAGAAACATATACTAAGGGATGTGTAGTAGTAGTACCCAACATTAGTGGAGTGGTATTCATCTGAACTATTGCGCCTTGAATATTATTTGAATCAGTAATGGTTATTGGTTTCAAAATACCCAGGTCATATGGAAACATATTTTATTATATGCGGAATATCTTGAAAATTGATGATCCTGGGAAGGGGATCTTAACAGTTGTATCAAGTATCTTCCTCATTTATTTTATACTGGTCACACTATAAATGGCAGTTAGATGGTAGATCAGCCAGATTATCATATGAAACATTATGGGGTTCACTAGATTGATCCCATTAAAATAGGTGATTACGGTACGTAATCAGAGGATTCCTCTAGGTTTATAATTTTATTATATTGGATGACAAAAATGAGACAGTAAATATAAATTAAATTTAGTGGGATGGGTTAGGATGAGATATTAGTGGTATATGGAATTTTCAATGAAAAGTTAAATAAATCTCCATTAATGTTATTCTCATCCCCCAACATATTTAGTTCCATGTACTGAGAAAATAATTAGTAGTCTACAAAAAAATTAATTCTAATAATTTATTTTAAAAAACTCATTTGGTCTTGAGATTGGGTTGGATAGTAACCTCGCGAGCTTTCTCTATGTGTGAAGGCTTTTATTGGGATGCTATCATCATCCTAATCAGAAGGTAAATTCAATGAATAATATTAAAAAAAATATTTGTTTCCATCATTTCCCAATAAACACTAATTAGATAAACAATATTGATTATTTAATTTCATTATTCTAGAGAATAAAATTAATTATTCATAATGTATACATTATATTTTATTTCTAATTACATAAAAAGATATGAACAATGTGTTTTCTTTTATGATTCTTCCAATAGACTATGACATAATATAAAAAATTATTCTCCATTTAAATTTATTCCCAATTGTAGATGGTCTATAGAGTGAACACGTCCAAATAGATCTTGGATTATAGGGAACCAAATTTTTCCAACCATGAATGATTGGTATTTTAGTTGTTAATATGGTTAAGTTTTGTTTCATATTTATTTTTCTATTTCATTGTGGTATCAGAAAAGATAATATGATCAATAGAATGAGATTTCAAAAAATCCGACACATAAACTCCACGTGGTTCAATCTCCACTTTTACATATTTTAATAAATTCAAAAAACAACAATGAATATAGTAAGTACACAAAAAATATAGAAATATACATTTTTAAAACTATTTGTTCCATTTTAAATTTAACGAACAAGACACCATGATTGAATATAGTAACATTATCCTAGACCTGAACAATATTATTCAAATACATTACATAGAGGGCCTCTATGAAATTGTCTTCCATATTATTGTCTTTACAATACATCTAAATTTAGATTATTTTTACAGAATAGTGATTTCCCCTACAATAAGATTATCATCTGGTTGTGTGCATTTTTTTGAAATGTAGGATTTTGTGAGAGTTTACTTGGTTAGACAGAGTATATAATGATTTTATTTGGGCACGGGATAGAGCCCATGGATAAGAAGGGTCATAATATAGGGATGGTGATTTAATTATGGTGAGTATTAGGGGAGTTTCATGAAACATGTTATTATTTTACATCAAAATATTTATAGGTTGTTTGGTTGGTGGGGCATCAGTCTCTTATGGATATTTACATTTATATGAAGTTATGGAATTAGGTGTTGGGATCATTATTATATATTTTATAGTCTTGGATTTGGCCGGAGGATAACCTCATGTTCCTGATAAGAATATTGAGTTTGGATTAGTATTATAAAAAATTGTATTATTGTACTCTTCCATGTAAGGTTATGAATGGACATTATAGATGGTTCATGTGAGTTTATAAATATCTAAGGGTAGTGTTTGGATAATGGGGTGAACGTTTTAATTATAGGGTGTGTGAGGTATTTTGGAAAATGGGAAGGGAATCATGATAGAATCAGCATGCTCTTGGGGAAAAATAGTCGATAATATAGAAAACAATTTATCTTATTAGGACCAATCATCATGTAGATCAATGTTCAACTGCATAATTTTACTACTAAGAGTTCTTGGGTAGGTTATTTAAGGGATTATGACATGTATTAATGATTTCAAATGAATATTTATTTGTTCTTGAATTCATTTTGTTTTTGATTTATGCATTACTATTTTTGTTCATGATAATAAAATTAATAATTCGACATGTAACCATACACACACCATTTAATAATATTTTTATGGGGGGAATTATATACCAATCTAAAAAAATAAATATTATAAAATGGGAAATTATATATGGAATGGAGGTTATATATTTTATTGTTTTTAAAATTCTATATTATTCATCCAATAAAATTATATAGTTTATATATAATCGTTACTCTCTTGAAAGATAAAAATTTCAAAATAATTATAGATTCGTATATATTTTATGTGGGTATAAATTAGAGTATTTAGATAATAAGTATGTTATTTTAACTTGATATTTTTTTGATTGATTAGATTCTCATGAAATCATCACCATGTTATGGAATAAATTTTCAAATTTTAAACAATTTGTTTCACTCACATTGTGCATTCCTATAATGGGGCATATAATACAGTATTTGGGTGAAAAATTTATATAGTGGATGAATGATACATATTGTTTGTAGTATGCATATTATGTTTAATATATGTACTGTTCCATGGTCACCTCGAATTTCAATTAATGATATATTTCATAATGATTTTTTCAACTATGTGTTTAAGGAATGTTTCCATCATTATGATGTGGATATAAATACCTTAAATTGTTTCTCTCTACCCTATTTCTAATATCTCTCACTATCTTAGAACAATTACAACATTATTTGGGGGATGTTGGAGATACCAAATGGGAATTTATGAGACATTACATTGTATCATTGAGAAAATATAGTAAAACTCTTATCAAATACACAAAATTATATTAAATTGAAAATTAAAATACCAAATAAACATATTATTTTTGTTTTCTCTTAAAAAAATATTTATTTGATGATACTTACTTGACAAAACTGAGGTCTCTAGTCACACTTGCATGAATAGAACCCAAAATCATTATAATTTCCAATTTTAAACTTAAGACAACTTAAATTAACTATGATATTCGGGTCTCAATTATTTTTGATATATGAAGAATTCTGAAAGAATATATATACATTCAGAAGTAATCTAGAAAAGTTTGAACAAAACCTTAATTGAAACATTAAAAAAATCAAATTAAATAACACTAAATAATATCTCAAGTGTTTATCCTTTATTTTTATTTGTTTATCATTCTATATTATTTTCATTTTCTTGGAGGATTATCATTGGAATATGTGTGATAATATATTTCTTAATATTCTTCAAATTTTTTAATCATCTTCCACCAAGATCCATCTCCCATATATTTGACATCATTGACTATCATAAATGATCCATGTTTGGAATCCAATTGAATATGGAATGGTTTATTATTCAGTAAACATAATATAAATATCATCAATAGTGTCTGGTAGGCTATTCAATATAGGAATAACGCATCACTAAACGTTCAAGACCAAACCATGTGCCTATAACAGATGCCCATTCAAATATTTTTCTTTATTAATATACTTTAAATAACTTCTATTATGATTGGTAGTGGATGATATCAAATGATAATATTGTAATGTAACCTATATTTCCATAGAGAATCGCAAAATATTTCTCTGAGGAAATTGGTTTCCCAATCATGGATTCATGTAATTGGCATAAAAATATGGAAAATATGTTCATCTATAAAAACATTGCAAACATTTAAATAGTTTTATTATGATGGAATATAATTCAACCTAAATAAAAAGATAATTAAGACACATTAACATCTATAAGTGGATAAAGAAATAAGGTAATTGTATGATGAAATAAATTCCCAGAACATCAATTAATTCTTCCATTATGATTAGTTGATGGGGAATGTCACACAATTATCTGGTGTTCACTTGGTGCTGATAATGGTGGAATGCTACCAAAATGTGTCATGCATCATTGAATTGCAATGGATAAAATTAAAAATAATTCTTTTTTATACTAATCTTCATTCTATATTTTCCCATAGTTTTTTATGAGTTAAATAATTATAGAATACATATAATTCCAATATTTACCATATACCATCAAATTATCCAATCAATATATTTCATTAAGATTAGTGGATAATCCCAAAAATTGTGGATAAATTCATAAAAAAATATTTAATATTCTATTATGAATATAATGGGTAGATATTCCCATTTGATAATTTTTTAAACATGTTTATGAACAGTGATATACAAGTGATATCTACTAATATGTGATGTTCTTCAAGGAAGTATTAATTAAAATCCAAACATTTATATTCACACAAATTTATCTACATCATCATAAAAATATGGTCAGTCACATCTTTATCATACCCCTTTTATCGTATACTATATTATTTAGGTAAATAAGTATCCAAATCCACCTGATCAATTGTGGATTAGAATCCAAATTAAAAAATTGTATTTTTATGATGCATGATGAGTGTGGAATACTATTTTTTATGTATTTATAGAGTGTGTTAACATGATAAATGAAAATAATATTATAAGAAACACCTTATAATTAATGATGTATTTGAGATTAAAATATATCGTGATACCAATTTCATATTTAATTGTTTTTTGATCGTATCCTTCCTCCATCAATGTAATTCTTCCACCACCGAATCACTTACATAAGACATGAATTCCAATGTCCCTTCCCAACATAGTTGTAATGTGATTTTTGCAATGATAAACCTCATCATTAATTCTTTAAAGCCACCTAATACATATCCAATATTCAAAATTATTTATATTTTTTAAAAAAATAATGACTGAGGGATTTTGATATATATGGAAAAATCATGACTATTTAATCATAAATAATCAATATTTTGTGGAAATAATTATATCATTTTATTGGGTGTTAGCTCTTATAGCTCATATATTAGCATTATTTTTTCTCTACCATCATTAGTTACTAACCATTTTATACAATTTCCAAAAAATACATATTATTACTATGAAGTAAATTTTTATCTATATAAATTACATAATATCTCTATTCACATCTATTGATATCCACGTTTAAATTTATGAATACAACAACAAATGATAAAACATGTAAAGGAATTCATCAATAATGTCTTTATTGAAGTCTTCTACAAAGAACCTAGATTCTATTTCATAAATATTACTTTTTGAGAGATTAATATTCATTAAATAACATTACAGTACATTTTAATATCATTCAGTTCTAGTGTGTTTGGGATTTTGGTCCTACAAATAACATGTCCACACTTGAGTTGTGTCATCTCCCATAATGTTCTCCATAAGTATAATACTTTTATAAATTTTAAACAAAATAAAATTAATTATAATGTGGTGAAATAAATCATAAAAATGGGTGAGATAAATTTTTTTATAGGGTTAAATAGGGGAGATATCAAAATATCATGAGCATTATGTATTAAAAACATGATATTAACATTTTAAAACTGTAACTAACATATCATATATCATACACATGATTCATTAAATAAATCAGGTAGTTTAAAATACATTAATGATTACAGAATAATATAACATCAACCATAAGAAGAAAACTTTGGAATAAGGAATTGAATTGTGGTATACACATATGATTAAAACAATGTAAACCTATATAATTGAAATCAGATTCACACTAAAATTTAATGAAATGAAATCAGGCCCATGTATAAAGATATCGACATTAAACTAGGTTCATGCATAACCTTAATGAACTAAAATCAAATTCCATGAATAATACTATGAATAAGTAATCAGGTTCAGACATAACATTTTTAACATGTAATCAGGTAAACACATATCATATTTTCTCATAATGTTTCCACCTTCACCAAACAAATTAGAGAGAGATAGAGGTTCCACAGATCACATAAGGAAAATAATTATTATATATTTTATTATATCATAATAATATCAATATATCAAAACACATGAAATTAAATGGGTTTTTTTTTAAAATCATCATAACATAACCTGTGCAAGATAAATATTATTAAAAAAATTCATCATTTCCTCAAAGAATAAGCCATGAAAAAAGAAATAGGTCTTATAATAACAATTCCATCATAATAATAACCTATATACAGAAATAATAAGGATGGTATATTTGGATCTTATCCCGTTTAAATCATTAGTAACACAACTTATCTCATCTTATATAGAAAGATATTTTGAATGAAAAGTCACCTTGGGCGTTTCATGAAAAAAATATTTTTTCAGTAAAAATAAAATCTTTAAAAAATAAAAAATGATAAAATATAATGGAAATAAAATTACTTAAATAACATAAGAAAATTTGTAAAGTAATATTTCATTAATATAATGGTAATAAAATTGTGAAATTATGTTTATACCATACTAAATATAACATTGTTTTCTTTCAAAATATCTATAATAGGCAATTGAGAATTTTCAAAAATTTAAAAAGAAAATTCATTTCAATAAAATATATAAACTGTAACAGATAATGAAAAATTTCTTTAATAATTCATTACATAATTCTTTGAAAATTGAAAATATTTTTAGAGGACATGGTTTTTGAAGTAAATGGGTCCTTTTACATGAGATAATAAAAAATTATTATTTTTATTAAACCAACTATTTTCATTCATGAGTACATAAAGGGAGGAAAATGAATGAAAAGAACATAATCTCATTACATAACTATAGTAGAAGAGAATTAATTAGTATTATGATATATGTATTATAATATTAACTTCGTAAACAAAATATGTACCTATATTGTTAGACAGTGATATTTTATCATAAAACTACAATAAATTTGGAAACATTGAATCATAATCCCCCGAAAAAAGATCCTAAAAATATATTTATACATTTTATATTTATGATAATATTCCTAAAATAAATTCATCGGATATATATACAACACATATAAAAAATGGTGAATTTTGGTTGTGTCTCACAAAAAATAAATGGGAGACGGATATCTCATACCGTAATTATCAAATTCATTTTAACAAGTTAAAATATTATGTATAGTATATATTTTTTTATAAAATTATTTTGTAACCATATTTATATATAACATACAAATAATGACATACTTATGACCTCTTATTACCTATTTATTAGTAATTCATTGTTAAAATCACATTCTAGGTAATAACCTCTTGGGTATTCATATATATTTTGATTTTATATTTTAGGTACTTATACATCTATCATGTTTATATAATATATATTGTGGTATCCATCATAAAAATATAATATTTTTTCATGATATATTATATTTAGAGAATATTATAAAATTTAGTGATAGAATATAAAATACACAATCATGGAGATGGTAGATAGTACAAACACCAGAAGGCTGATTCAATTTTCTCAAGGGATAAAATAAAAAATGTGTTAAATTATATATTACCATTATAAAATAATTTATATGTCATATATATATATATATATCCAATTTTCATTAAAACCATTCGTATTACCTTATATTTAATGATTGAATGAATCACATCCCTTCTCTAGGTGGTTGTCTTCCATACACTGAAGCAAGGTTATAGTTTTCCAAAAAAATATATATAAATAAGGCTTATGTGATATAAAAAATTTAGAATTATAATTATATAATATATATCATTTATAAATATTTAATCCATCATTATATCCAGTCATCATTATAGGTTTTGGAAAATGAATAACATATGTTCGTGAGGGGGTAGTCAACCGTACATATGAATGATAACTTCAAAACCCATTTGATGGAAGAGGAGAAGGATTTAGGTAATGAAATTAACATAATAACATATAAATATAATGAAGATACATATTTTTATATCATCATGTTTTAATATGAATTGAAACAGTTTTATGAGTAAATAAAATAAAATTATCTATTAGTGACAATACCTCTTCTTCAAACAACCTCATTTGGATTTTACTAAAAGGATTCATATAATAAGTTTTTGGATAAAATATGTATTTCAAGATGATAATAGGGATATAAGGATTTGATTTTTCCATGTTATTACTAAACTAATGTGTTTTGGATGTGTGAAGAAGGGATAAGAAGGGGTCTCCTTTTATAATTGAGTTGAGAGGAACACTTCTAATTTTTCAAAAGAAATCAACATGCCCATAGTTTTAACTTTCTATAAAGATACAAAATGGTCCATTAAAAAAAATAATATATAAGGTAACCATATGTCTAGAAAATTATTGTTTTTAATTATTTGAGTAATTTTTAACACTTGTCATTTAAGATTTACCCCCCCTAAACCAATTATTAGCTAAACTGTGTTAAATAGTTTGTACTATTTTTATTATTCATTATGAAAAAAAATTATATAAAATATACTAGATATTAAAAATTATTCTACATTAATTTATAGAATTCATATTTTAAAATTCAAATCATATTATTAGAATATTGTTATTTAAAATTTAAACCTAAATTAGAATAGAATGTGGGTATTCCAAGAAAATATTTCTATATATGGAGAATATTTTAATAAATAAATAAATTTTTTGTTATTATGATCTAAATTGTATTAATAATTATATTATTGGGGTAATTTTTATTTAAAATCTATACAAAAACATTATTTATTTTTAATACATCCAAACAATTAATTTGTGTTGAAAACTGGTATTTTTAATTATTCATCAAATAACATTTACCATATCAGAAAAATGTAAAAAATTAACCCTAAGATAATAATGTCATGTATATTTAACATGTGATGTATTTTTTGAATAATATTTCTAAATTTTTCAAAAAATTATTTTATTATTTATCCACAAAAATTAAAAAAATCATTTTGTTGGAAAATAGTATTTTCAAAAAAAAAATTCTTAAAATTTGAGTACTTTTTTCTAAAGTTGATTTATTTTTATAAAGTGGTTATTGTTAATATTTAAAAATTAAATATTTATATTTATATTTATAAGATTAACACTAAGGTTATGGTAGTCACTTTTAAAAAATAACATTAACAAAGTATCATGGTGTGTTAAATCTCAATATCACATATAATGAAAGATAAACTCAGTGTTCCATATAAAAAAACTATCAATAAAAATTAATTAATCTAAATTAAAAATTCATAAAAACTCATTGTGTCGCATTCAACCATTCTAAATATGAAATTATCCTACAATATTAATTAATATGTTAAAAAAATTATCATTCATCTTCCCAATTATTTCTCTAGGTTTCCACATAGCTTCATTAAACTGGAGGTTTCACTACCAAACACTGACTATGTTAGAGGTACTGTTTAATAGAACATTCTATATACAATTTAGAGTCTCTATCAGTTGTTCCTCAAAAGAATGATACTCCACTAGTGTTATGACCTATGAGTTTATACATTTAAATGAAAAATTTTGTACATTATTAGGATAGATACATGAAGCACATCATTGAATTGAGAGAGGTTTGATGGAAGTAGGATGCGATAAGCTATGATCTAGATACGATTACGAATTTCAATGTTACTAATATACTATTGGAAAACTGTGTCAACAACGTCAAATTATTTATCATGTCGTCACTTATCTGCATAACTTTTCTACCAATTTTTGTCTCCCTATGTGTTATTGAATGTCTCTTGCTTACTATTACATTTATTTTACTATCACATGTCCTAAAAGGTTTCTTTATCTAAATTAATTCGTTTACATTGGATCTATTCACTTATTTTAATAGATGGATTCATAAGGATCGATCTAAATTCAATGTTGAAAGCTATTATTTTATGTAAACATAACAATAGGAAGGTGTTGATCATAACCCAAATTAAAATATTAAGAACCATATCTCAAAAAATATTCTATGGTATTATTTATTCTCCCATGTTGTCTATATTTATGAGGGTTATACAATGTTCTGAAAATAACACTATATCAAGAGATCATCGAATGGTTTAATATAATTTTAAGGTAAAACCCAATCTCAATTTTAAATAATTGAATGTGGAAATAAATGAAAATAGTCATATTTCTTATTATATATCCCAGAATGATGATCAAGAGATAAATATAATGAAATATAAATGTAGTTTGATGAATTTTTATGTTGATCAATCATAAATCCTATTACATTATCCCATATATATGTTTGTGGGGGGGGGAGTCTAAAGACAAAATCTATAGTGATATTTTCCCACATCCATTCTAGTATGGGAAATGGATATAACCTTATCTTATATATTTTTTGTCATCCTTATATTTCTATCATACATATTAATAATATAAAAACTATGTGTTATGTAGCGAATCGAGATTTGGTCCTCTTAGACATTGGAATATTTCTATGATTAATTATAGAGCTAGGCACGAAGACGACATGCGATTCCGAGGCCCGGTGTGCCTGGAATTAATTTTATTAAAATATTAAGTATTTTTATACTATGCACGTGGAGGGGGTGTGATATCTCATAAACGGTAGCTCAGAATGAGAATCTGAGGGCATGATTGCGTCCGGAACTTGCTGTTTACCCTAGGTGAGGTATTAACATTGCAGGTACGGGTAGGTAGTGAGAGAAGCCACCAGGGGGAGTTTTTTGTAAATTAGTGAAAAAGTTTAATTATAAACGTCGGCTCAGATAACCTCTGAATGGTGTCTTGTATTGCGAATCTGAGCCCGCTGTTATGTTCAGAACGACGCGTTTACCCTAGGGTGACCTAATTTCCTCTACGCCGGGTGGTCTGTTCGAAGGCGTTGCTTGAACTTAAGGTTTTTAAATAAAAAAAGAAAATCAATTTAATCTCCACCTCCCACCTCCTACGTGCAGCGGATGGAAATCCTCCTCCCTCCTCTATTTCGTCGCCAAATTGCACCAGAATCGTCCGTTTTCAGTGCCGATCGTCAGAAGATCATGCTTCAAGGCGTCTTCGGCGTCGTTCTACACCAGATGCCTCGGTGTTTTGCCCGCGAGGTAGGCGGTTTGAGTATTAATCCCCCGATCCAGTTTTTGCTGTAAATTTCTTCAATTTTATGTTGTAGCAGGGAAGATCGTGTTTTGAGGGTCGTGCTGGTAACTTCGGATAGCAAAACAGACCACAGTGGTGCCCCCGGCGGTCCGCAGAAGCTCCCCCATCGCGGGTCTGGCATGTCGGCGCCAGCGCCGGTGGAACTGCAGCAGCCCGCGGTGGTCTGCAGCAGTGGGTGGTGGCGCATAGCGCCGCGTGGCTGAGGGCCGCCGGCCAGGGTGAGCAGGTGGTGGTGGGTCGGTCAAGGCCGGTCGGACCGGCCGGTTTAGGCCGGTCGGACTGGCCGGTTTAGGCCGGTCCACCCCTTATTCATACACCAGGGGTTTTATAACCCACGTTTCATGCAATCCTGAAGTTGGATTCACGTGTTTTCTTTGGTGACACGACCCTGGCGATGAGTTGAACCATTCGTTGTGGGTTCTGGAATTTTACAGTTTGGGATCGTGGTCCGGGAGCTTGAAATGTCGAATAAAATCATGATAATTTATTATTATTCGACTTCTGATCGTATTATCTTCAACCTGGAGCGTCCGATTGACGTGCTGTCAGTGGCTTGGGATCCCTAATGATATGAAGGACTTTTCCTGAGGGTTTCTGAGTGTCCGTTTCAGAGAAATGAGTATTACATCCTATGTGTTTTTCAAAGTTGATCGTCGTGGTATGATCCGCTTGATGAGTATCAGGATCATTGTGTGGGACCCGCATGGGCTAGCTCCAGTGACGTGTGCCTCATTAACCAGTTATCCGTTTTGGGCGAGTTAATAGTATATGATGAGTGTTTTTCCACATGGGTCACGATGGTTGCCTCAGTATCGGTGTCGGAGGTGCGTGGTGTGGAGTTGTTGCGGGTCGCTCGGGTTAGCGATGTTTGGACCAGAAGTGGTTGAGGGTACTCCCTTGGTTTGTTCCTGTGAGGGTTTTCACTACATCACAATCCTAGTATAGGATTTTGATCCTTTTGATGGGATGTTTAATCTGTTAGAGTTGTGGTATCCCTCCGGTGGGCCCAGAGAGGGATCTTGTAACATCGTTACCGTAGATCGGTTTTTGGGTTTCACTATTACTACTTATCCATGGGTGGTGATCCCTTATCTTGCAGGTTAACCCTATATGGTTTGTTGAATCGTCTGAAATATGATCCCCTACGTTGTGGGATATGCTCAGTAGGGTTGCAGAATCATCGGGTATACGATCCCCTACCCAGAATCTGGTTTCTAATAGGGTTGTGGTATCATAGGTTATATGATCTCCTACTCTGCCTGTGGATTTAGTAGGGTTGCAGTATCATGAGTTCGATCCCCTACATTGTGTGTTATACCATATAGGATTTTTTTATCGTCGTGACCACCTTTATGTGAATGATGATCCTCTATCTGAGTGATGTGTTTATGTATGTATGTCAGATCGAGTTATGGTATCCCCTAGTGGATCCTGGGAGTGATCTGCTATCTGTGAGATCTATAAATTCCAGATCGGGTTGTGGTATCCCCCAGCGGACCCTAGGAGTGATCTCCTATCTGCGAGATCGTCGTATACCATTGTGGGTTCTAGAATGACCTAGAAGACCCTATGAGCGATCCGCTATCCAAGGAGTTTGGTGTTTTTGTGGTTTCAGTGCGGTTTCCTCAGTGACGATATCAATGGAGCGTGATCTCTCGGTTGAGCGTCTAAGAAGTTTTTGTGAAACCCGATGTAGTGTATCTCTCGGACGAGTGTCATCTAGGATGACACTGATCATGGAGTGTGCTCTCCTGGTTTTGGATCGTTGTTGATGATGAGGTCGGTACATCATGTGTCTTGGTGCCTGAGCTGAGTATATCTAGATTGTTTAAGGGGTATGTATGGGCATGCACCTGAGCTGAGCTGACTAGTTATGTTTAGCCGAGGATGGTCACGAGATGGAGTTTCTCTCTCGTCTGGGTTCCCTCTATCTATGATGAGCGGACTGCTGCCTTTCAGTTTCTCTCTTTTTTTTGGGGTTTTTGGGGTGCCTAATGAGTATTTAATATTCACCCTTGCATTGGCTTTTCCCCCACATGTTTGTGTCTTGTGCATACCACAAGCCTTTCGATGGAGTCCCAGGAGGACCCAAATCTGGCGGAGCATTGTGATCAGGTTTGACTGAGGTTTTTACTATACTTGTTCCAAGGAGCTTACCAGCAGGTGTTGTGTCAGTGTTTTCCATCCTTCTGAGTAGGTTGGGCACTTTGCAGTTTTCTGTTGGTGGGCCCTGTTTTTCCCTTTTTTACTTCTGTTGTACTGTTGTTGTGGGGTAGAGGTATTCATGCATTTACTTTTCAATTTTATATATATCTACACTGTTCCATGGGAGTATATGTGGGTGCATGTGTAAAGGTACCTTGGGCTAATGCCTCCCATATGTGTGATATCCTACTCAGTGCTAGATGCCATCCCCTGGCCTATTGGAGGAAGGCTTGGGGTGTCTTGACATGAGCCCCATTGAGTCAGGTGATGACAGAGTGTTATCAAAGAAGGCTCCACCTTTGGGATCGCAGAGTGTAGCTGGTCTAGCTATGAGTTTACTTTGTGTTTCATAGCGGTAGTGACACGATGTTTCAACATAGGCTTTCAAGCATAGATTCCAGTGTAGGTGTTGCGGTCGACGTATCCATACACCAGGACTCTAATAACATGACTTTTGACTCAGGACATTCGTACAAAAGTTTCAGGGACATAACGTTACATGAAACATATAAGACTGGGTTTTTGGATTTTCTTAGTCCTACTTGTGTCAGCTCTCCAGATATACTCTTTGACTATGGTGCGTCTTGAATATATTTCAGGATTCATCCATGACAATAGCATGTGAGGGTTCCACAATAGGATTTTGGTGAAGATCCACCCCATGTATAGGCTGTGGGCCAGGGCTTAGGTTATGAGGTTGGTCCACTAGGTGGTCCACCAATTGAGACACCACCTTTCGAGCTGCTGGTTGTGTCGGCAGGGCAGGACGAGGTTGCATACATGGTATGTGTGTTTCATGAGTTCAAGAGGTAGTGACCTCTAAGGTTCTAGGGTGATCCAGACCCCCAGGCAGCTGATGACTGGCTTCAGATAGCCACTCGAGTTTTCTACCTGGTGAGGACACCCCCACATCAGATGGTGGTCCTAGCGGTGAGCCTTCTTCATGGTTCGGTTGGGCGATGGTGGATCCTTGTGATAGAGTCCCCGGATGAGGATACACTCACGTGGGAAGAGTTTGAGCGGCTCTTCAAGAAATATTTTTATCTAGTGACGCTGAGGTCAGTGCGGATCCAAAAGCTTTTGCAGCTTCGGTAGGAGGGAATGATTGTGTTGGAGTACACAAAGAGGTTTACTGACATGTCCCACTACTCCCTAGATATGGTTCGATACCCGTTCTTTAGGGCTTGAACCCTCAAGCAGGGCTTACGTAGGGACATACAAGCTGGTTTGGTTTCCTTGTTCTTGCCCACCTATGTTGGAGTGCTAGAGCGAGTGTTAGTGGTGGAGAGCTTTCAATCGGAGCAGACCCCCTGTTAGTGATGGTCACACGAAAGTGGAGATGTCGATATCTGGTAGTTGATGACAGATGTATGGGACTGGGTGTGGACCATGTTTTAGGAGGAGACCCCAGGATGGAGTTCTGAGGCTCAGGGCTTTCTGTCCAGTTTTAGTCAGCCGGACGAGAGGCGGTGTTACTCTTGCGACAGTTGGGGAAATCTTTCCATAGATTGTCCAACCCATTATGCTGCTGAGAGGGAATCAATCAACAGACCGCCTTGGTAAGGGCAGTGTCTCGAGCAAGGATGTCCATAGGGTGACAGATGTGGTGACTAACCTGGTACATTAGCATGAGGTGGTTGGTGGTATCAGTTGCCACCACCCCACCCCCAGGTGGTCCACGCCAAAATCAGGGAGTTGGTGGCAGAGGGTGAGGAAATCTACATTCCCTAGTGGTTGTTGACCCAGAGGCACCACAGTAGGATAGGGGTACGCCTAGTTTCCTTTCTACTTTCTGTAGTAGTTTGATAGACACTGTTTAGTGGTACTCTTCCCTTTCCGTTGCTTGATTGAATTTTGTTCGGGGCGTTGGTAAGACCCTAATGTGGGTGTTGTTCGACGTTTTTTGAATGCATGAGGAAGATGTATCCTTCCCCCCATCGAGACACATTTTTTTGACGCGATTAAAACCATGTGGGCGAGTCAGTGCCACCCAAAGCAGAAAGTGTTGAGGTGTGGTGGATGAGTCTGTCTGACATATGTATTCAGGCCAGGGTTTTTGTCAGCGAACTCACTGGTGTGGGAGACCCAGTTGGGATTACAGTCTATTTCCTTCTGCTTAAGGAATTTTGAGGAAGGAAAGTTCAAATGGGGGGATTTAGTGACTCAATTTTTGGCCCTGTTATACTTTGGAACATTTCTATAAATAATTCCATAGTTAAGAGCGATGATGGAGTGCGATTCCTAGGCCAGGTTTTCACGGAATTAATTTTATAAAATATTAAGTATTTTTATACTATGAATGTGTTGGGGGTGAGATATTATCTTAAAGTTATCTCGGAATGAGAATCTGAGGGCATGGTTGCATCCATAATGTGCTGTTTACCCTAGGCGAGGTGTAAAATTTGCGGGCGTGGGCCTCCGGTGAGAAAAGCCACCTGGGGCGTTTTCGTAAGTAATTGGAAAAGTGTAATTACAAGAATGAAATCAAATAACTTCTAAAAGGAGTCTCGGATTTCAAATATGAGTACACCGTTTCATTCAGAACGGCACGTTTACCCTATGGGTGACCTAATTTCCTCCTTACATAGAGGTATGGTCGGGGGCGTTGCTTTAACTGAAGGTTTTTTAATAATAAAAATAAAATCAATTTCATCTCCCCCTCCCGTCTTCTACACAAAGCGGATGAAAAACCTCCTCCGTCCTCTGTTTCGTCTCAAAATCGGGACAGAATCGTCTGTTTTCAGTACTGATCATCAGTAGATCGAGCTTCAGGGTGTCACTGGCATCGTTCTGCACTCGAAGCATCAGTGTTTCGCCGGCATGGTAGACTATTTGAGTATTAATCCCCTGATCCCATATTTTCTGTGAATTTCTTCATTTTGATTCTGTAACAGGGAAGATTGCATCTCGAGGGTCATGTAGGTACATTCATATCGCAAAATGGACAACTGGGGTGCCTCCGGCGGTCCGCGGATGCTCCACCGGTGCGGCAGTACTGGCGTCGGCGGAGCCGTGGTGGTCCGCAGCGGCGCGACGCGGCACTGGGTGCCGCACGGCAGAGGGCCGGTGGCCGGGGCGGGCAGGAGGTGGTGGGCCGGTCTCTTCCGGTCGAACTGGCCGGTTCAGGCTGGTCCCACCCCTTTTTCATACACAGGGATTCTTAAAACCCCCGTTTCTTGCAATCTGGGAGACAAAATTGCCTGCTGTCTATGACGATGAGATGAACCATTCAGTGTGGGTTTGGGAATTTGAAGGTTCAGGATCATTTCCTGGGAGCATGAAATGTAGAATAAAATAATGATATTTTAGTATTATTCGACATCGGGCCATTGTATCATCAACCTGGGGCGTCTGATTAACGTGTCGTCAGTGGCGTTGGGACCCTGATGATACTGAAGATTTTTCATGAGGGTTTCTAGGTGTCCTTTTTAGATGAAAGGGTAGTGGATCCTATGTTTTTTTCCAAGGGGATCACTATGGTATGATCCGCATGATGATTTTCGGTATCATTGTGTGGGCCCAGCACGGGCTAGCTCTGCTGACTAGTGCCTTTTTCACTGGTTTCCTTTTTTGGGCTAGTAAACAGCCTATCCTGCATGTTTTTTCATGTCGGTCATGATGGTAGAATTGGTATTGGCCTTGGAGGAGTGCGATGTGGCATTGTTGCGTGATACTCGGGTGAGCGACGTTTGGACCGACAGTGGTTGAGGGTACTCCCATGGTTCATTCCTACAAGGTTTTGTGCTGCATCACAATCCTAATATAGGCATTGAATCCTCTAATTGGGATGTTTAATCTGTTAGAGATGGGGCATCCATCTAGTGGGCCTGATGCCGGATCCTCTAGAATTGTTACCCTAGATTGGGTTCTTGGTATCGGTGTGACTGCTTATCCATGGGCGGTGATCCCCTATATATCAGGTTAACCATGTAGGGTTTGTGGCATCATCAGAAATAAGATCCCCTACGCAGTGGGCCATGCTCAGTAAGGTTGTGGAATCATCGGGTATACGATCCCCTTTTTAGTAGGTTTTCGGTATCGTTGGTTATACAATCCCCTACTCGGGACGTGGTTTTGGTAGTATTGCGGCATCATTAGTCTGATCCCATACATCACGAGTTATGCCCGATAGGGTTTTGGTAACTTTGTGACCACCTTTACATGGGATTCGATCCTTTATCTGAGTGAAAAGTCTCTGTACGAATTCCAAATTGGGTTGTGGTATCCACCAGCAGACCCTGGGAGTGATCCCCAATATCTGAGATCTACAAATGCCAGATCAGGATGTAGTATCCCCCAGCGAACCCTGGGAGTTATCCCATATCTATGAGATCTTTTTATACTGGTGTGGGTTATTGTATCCCCTAGAAGACCCTAAGAGCGATACCCTAATAAAGGAGTTTGGTGTTAAAGTTGTTTCATTGAGGTTTCCTCAGTGATCATATCCAAGGAGCATGATATCTCAGGTGAGAGTCTGAGATGTTTGTGTGAAACCTGATGGAGTGTATATCTTGGATGACTGTCATCTGCGATGACAGTGATCGTGGAGTGTGCTCTCCTGGCTGTGAATCATTGCTGGTGATGAGGTCAGTACCTCAGGCGGCTTGGTGTGTGAGCTGAGTATATCTATATTTTTCAAGGTGTGTGTATGGGAATATACCTAAGATGAGCTGACTAGTAGTGTTTAGCAGAGGATGGTCATGAGATGTAGTTTCTATCTTGTCTGGGTTCCCTCTGGATGGGATCAGCGGATTGTTGCCTTTCATTTTCTCTCTTTTGTTTTGGGTTTTTGTGGTGCCTAGTGAGTATTATTATAATCACCCCTACATGGGATTTTCCCACACAAGTTTGTGTCTTGTGAAGACCACATGCCATTCAAAAGGGTCCTAGGAGGACCTATAGAAGTCAGAGCTTAGTGAACATGTTTGACCGGGGTGTTTACCAGAGTTGTGCCGAGGATCTTACCCATAGGTGTTTTGGTTGGGTTTTTCCTCCTTCTGAGTAGGTTGGACACTTTTCAGTTTTCATTTGGTGGGCACTATTTTTCCCATTTATACTTTTGTTATACTCTAGTTGTGGGATAGTTGTATACATACATTTACTTTTTAGTTTTATATATCTCTGCACTATTTCATGGAGGTGTATTTGAGTGTATTTGTGTGTATAGGTACGTTGGGGTAATGCCTCCCATTTGTGTGATAGCCTACTTGGCGCTAGACACCAGCCCCTGTCCTATTAGAGGTGGGCTTGGGATGTTACGGCTCGAGCCCCGTAGGTTCGGGTCATGACAGATTGGTATCAGAGGTGGTTACACCTTAAGGATCTCAGAGCGTAGATGGTCTAGATATGATTTTGGTTTGGGTTTCATAAAGGTAGTGACATGATATTTTAAGTTCGGATTTCAGGCCAGAGATTCTAGTGTGGGTGTGGCGTCCAATTTATCCATACACCAGGACTCTGATAACTCGCCTTTCGAATCGGGACATTCGTACACAGGTTGTAGGGACATAATGGTACATGCATCATATAGGACTGGGTTTTCGGGTTTTCCTTGTCCTACTTAAGTCATATATCCAGATATACGCTTTGACTATAGTGTGCCGTGAATGATTTCAGGATTCCTCCACGACGACAACCATTGAGGGTTCCACAGCAGTATTGTGGGGACGATCCACCTCGTGTAGAGGCTATGGACCAGGGTGCAGGTTCTGAGGCTTGACGTCTAGGTGGTCCTCTAGTTGATCCACCACCCGTCGAGCTGCTGGTTGTGCCAGCAGTGCATGACAAGGTTGCACGTAGGATTAGTGTGTTGTATGAGTACTAGAGGCAGCGACCGTTGAACTTCCAGGGTGATCTAGACCCCCAGGAAGCTGATGAATGGATTGCTTCAGTCACCAGAGTTTTTGGCTCAGTGAGGAAACCCCCAGATCAGATGGTGGTCCAAGCAGTGAGCCTTCTACATGGTTCGGTCGGGCGATGGTGGAGCCTAGTGATGCAGTACCATGACATGGAGATGCTCACGTGGGCAGAGTTTGAGCGGCTCTTCAGGGAAGAGTTCTATCTGGTGACACTGAGGTCAGTGTGGATCCAGGAGCTTTTGCAGCTTTGGCAGGAGGGTATGACTGTATCGGAGTACTCAGCGAGGCCTACAGACCTCTCATGCTACTCCCTAGATACGGTTTGAGACCCATTCTACAGGGCACAGACAATCGAGCAAGGATTAAGCAGGGACATCCGAGCAGGTGGGGCTTCCTTGTGCCTGCCCACCTATGCTAGAGTTCTAGAGAGAGCGTTGGTGGTGGAGAGATTTCAGGCTGAGCAGATCCCCCTGTTAGTGTTGGGCATGTGAGAAAGGATATGTTGGCATCTGGTAGACGACAACAGATACAATGGACGAGTCATGAACGACATTTCAGGATGCCACCCAGGATGGAAGATCAGAGGCTCAAGTATCGTAGGGTTTGCATGCCGATTTTAGTTAGCTGTAGGAGAGGTGGTGTTACGCATGTGACGGCCTGGGACATCATGCCAGAGATTGTTCATCCTATCGTGTTACTGATATGGAGTTAGTCGACAGACCGCCTTGGCAGAGGCAGCGTCTCGAGCAAGGAGGTCTGCAGGGCGGTGGACGTGGTGACGGAGCTAGTGCAGTATGAGTAGGTGGTAGGTGGTATCAGTTGACCCCACCCCCACCCCAAGGTGGTCCATGCCAAGCTCATGGAGCTAGTGGCGGAGGGCGAGGACAGCTACATGCCCTAGAAGATGTTAACCTAGAGGCTCCCCAGATGGATTGAGGTACTCCTTGTGTCCTTTCTACTTTCTTTAGTATTTTGTTAGACACTATTTTGTGGTACTCTTCCCTCTCTGTTGCTTGATTGTGTTTTGTTCAGGGTGTTGGTAAGAACCTGTGTGGATTTTGATTGGCATGCTTCAAATGCTTGAGGAAGAGGGATCCTTCCCGAACCAAGATCTATTTTTGTGACGTGATTAAAAACATGCATGCGAGTCAGTGTTGCCCAAAGAGGATAGTGTTGAGGTGTGGTGGATGATTAGCTCTGACTTATGTATTCGGGCATGGGTGTTTGTTTGCGAACTCACTGTTGTGGGAGACCCAATTGGGAGTCCATTCACTTTCCTTATGCTTATGGATTTTCGGGGACGAAAATGTCCAAGGGGGAGAGGATGTATCGACTCGGGTTTTGTCCCTATCAGTCTTTGGAACATTTTTATGAATAATTACAGAGTTAGGCGCGAAGGAGGCATGGGATTCTGAGTACTAGTGTGCTCGGAATTTATTATATAAAAATATTAAGTATATTTATACAATTCATGTGGCGGGGGTGGGATATCTTCTATATGGTAGCTCAGAATGGGAATCATAGGTCATAGTTGCGTCCAAAACGTGTTGTTTACCCTAGGTGAGGTGTAAACATTGCATGCGTGGGCCTATGGTGAGAAAATCCACCATAGGAGTTTTCATAAATAGGTGGAAATGTTTAATTATGAGTGTCAGCTCGAATAACCTATGAACGGTGTCTCAGATTGCAAATCCTTGTCCATTTTTGTGTTCATAACTGCACGTTTACCCTCAGGGAGACCTAATTTCTTCAGCGTCGGGAGGTCTGGACTGGGGCGTTGCTTTAACTAAAGGTAAAAAAACAATTTCCTCTCACCCTCCCACAACCTATGTGTAGCGGATGGAAAACCCCATCCCTCCTCTGCTTCGTCACCAAATCGTGCCAGAATTGTCTATTTTCAGCTATGATCGTTAGCAGATCACGCTTCAAGGCGTCGCTGGCATAGTTCTGCACCGAACCATTGGTGTTTCACCCACAAGGTAGGTGGTTTGAGTTTAATCCCTTGATCCTGTTTTTGTTTCGAATTGATTTGTTTTGATGTCGTAGCAGGGAAGATCACGTCTCGAGAGTCGCTCTGGTACCTTCAGATTGCAAAACAGACCCCCAGGGTGCCCCCTGCGGTCCGCGGAAGCTTTGCAGGCAGAACAGCGGCATCCCGCGACGGTCTGTGGCAGTGGGTCAGTCCGACCCCTTTTTCATACACGAGGGTTTTTAAAAACCATGTTTCATGCAATCCGGGAGCCGGATTCGTGTGTCGACTGCGGTGACGTGACCCTGGCGACGAGGCGAACCTTTCAGTGTGGCTTCCAGAAATTTTATTGTTCAGGATCATGGCCCGGGAGCATGAAACGTTGGATAAAATAATGATATTTTATTATTATTTGACATCGGGCCATTGTATCTTCTACCCGGAGTGTCTGATTGAGGTGTCGTCAGTGGCACTGAGACACTGTTGATACGGCATACTTTTGTTGAGGGTTTCCGGTTGCCCATTTCGGACGAATGAGTAGTGGATCCTGTGTGTTTTTCCAAGGGGACCAATGTGGTATGATCCTCTTGATGAGTTTCAGGATCTTTGTGTGGGCCCTGCATGGGCTAGCTCTGGTGACTTGTGCCTTTTACACCGGTTGTCCATTTCGGGTGAGTAAACAGCCTACCCTGCATGTTTTTTCATGTGGTTCACAATGGTGCCCTCAGTATCGGTCTTGGATGTGGGTAGTGTGGCGTTATTGTGGGTCGCTCGGGTTAGTGATGTTTGAACCTGCAGTGGTTGAGGGTACTACCTTGGTTCATTCCTACGATGGATTGTGCTGCATCACAACCATAGTATAGTCTTGTGATCCTCTCGATGAGATGTTTAATCTGTTAGAGTTGTGGCATCCCTCCGGTGGCCCTGGAGCAGGATCCTCTAGCATCGTTACCATAGATTGGGTTCGTGGTATCGCTATGACCGCTTATCCATGGGCGGTGATCCCCTATCTTGCAGGTTATCCCCGTAGGGTTTGTGGAATCATCGGGAATATTATCCCCTACACAGTGGGGCATGATCAATAGGATTTTGGCATCATTGGGTATAAGATCCATTTCTCATCATCTGGTTTTTAGTAGGGTTGCGGTATCGTTGGTTATATAATCCTCTACCCAGCACGTGGTCTCTCTTGGGTTGCAGCATCATCAGTTCGATCCCCTACATCGCGAGTTATACCATATAGGGTTTTGGTATTGTCGTGACCACTTTATGTGGGTGACATTCCTCTATCTGAGTGTATTGTTTTTGTACAAATGCCAGATTGGGTTGTGGTATCCCCCATCGGATCCTGGGAGTAATCCCCTATCTTTGAGATATAAGATTGCCTGAGCGGATTGTGGAATCTCTTAGAGGACCATGGGAGTGATCTCCTATTTGTGCGATCATCGTATATCAGTATTGGTTCTGGTACCCCCTAGCGGACCCTAGGAGCGATCCCATATTAGTGGAGTTTGGTGTTTATGTTGTTTCAGTGAGGTTTCCATAGAGACGATATCTGAAGAGCGTGATCTCTCAGGCAAGTGTCTAAGATTTTTGTGTGAAACCCGATGCGGTGTATCTCTCTGACGAGTGTCATCTGGAATGATAGTTATCGTGGAGTTTTTTCGCTTGGTTGTTAATCGTTGTTGGTGATGAGGAAGGTACATCATGTGGCTTGGTGCATGAGCTGAGTATATCTGTATTGTTCAAGGTGTATGTATGGGAATACACCTGAGTTGAGCTGACTAGTGGTGTTTAGCCGAGGATGGTCACGAAATGGAGTTTCTCTCTCATCTGGGTTCCCTTTGGCAGGGATGAGTGGACTGTTGCCTTTCAGTTTCTCTCTTTTGTTTTGGGTTATTGGGGTACCTAATGAGTATTGTAATACTCAACCATGCACAGGCTTTTCCCGCCCATGTTTGTGTCGTTTCCAGAGTACATTCCTTTCGATGGATTCCCAGGAGGACCCGGAGCAGGTGGAGCATAGTGAGCGGGTTTGGCCAGGGTGTTTACCAGACCTGAGATGAGGAGCTTACCGGCATGTGTTTTGGCAGTGCTTTCCCTACTTCTGAGCAGGTTCGACACTTTTTTGTTTTTCTTTGAGGGCCCTATTTTTCCCTTGTGTACTTCTATTGTACACTGGTTGTGGGATAGTTGTATGCATGCATTTAATATTCATTTGTATATATCTCTGCATTGTTTCATGGAAGTGTATGTGGGTGCGTGTGTACAGTACCTTGGGCTAATGCCTCCCATGTGTGTGATATACTACTCGACACTAGACACCAATCCATGGCCTATTGGAGGTGGGCTTGGGGTGTCACAGCTCAAGCCCCATTGGTCATGTCATGACATGTTATCTCTCTTCATCCCATCAAACCTATAATACTGTTTCTAATCACTATACATCTTCATACATCTAGGTTAAATAGAAAATTAAGTGGTAATGCCTCCTCTAACAACCCCTTCAACAAATCTAGTATATACGGAGTAGAGACATGGTTCTTAAACCTTATTATCCCATCAAGATCAGTGAAAAATTCAGGAACATTTCTAACCTTATTTTTATCTATACATTTCCATTATTCACAAATAAAATATTCACATGTATATATAGTTGAAAACACAATTGATCAAGATACTATTTCTCCCCGAAATTGAGGATTTCATCATCCAGCTATTAAAAATTTAAAAATATGGTATATTTAGTGATTCTTATGATGGATAGGATAAAATGATCCTTTCAACTCAAAGAATCATCCACCATATTCCCTATCTAATGGTAGTAATATATTGAGATGTCATAATCATTAATCAACTGTAAATGTATTAACATTCTCATATTAAGTTAATTTTATGTCAATACATATGTTAATATTTTATAATTTGTAGATATATTATCATTTTATCATTAAATATTATTCCTCCTTATAATTAATGAAATAAATACAACATCTAACTCTAAATAATGAGTTGGTTATTTTTTTCACATGAACCATCATTTTTCATGGCACATAAGCGATAAAAATGTCATTCTCCATTATAAAAATTACCAATCACTTATTGGATGCATTAATGTAGATTAAAACACCTTATCCAACATAGGTTAAGCAATGTATAAGTATGTGGAATAATATTATCTTTGGTTCAACGAAAGTTTCTCAAATTCAACTTTCACGAAGCACCTGGACCCCTTTCTGATTTAACTTGTTGAGTGGATTATATAGTCGTGTGAAAATATCTATAATCCATTGATAATAATTTGTGAAAATAATAATATATTGGTATCATCCTCTATAGTTGTTTGGTCCAACATTAAATAACTTCCTTAATTGATTGTTTTAAGGATATAACCACTCTTGAGATTATATGGCCAAAGAATTAAATCTTTTACAACAAAAATTCAAACACTATAAATTTTTCATATATTTTATCCTCCATTAGGATCTATAGTTACATTAACTACTGTTAATATATTACTTAATTGATATTTTAAAATAAAAAGTACAATATATAAATACTACCAAAAACTGATCATGGTAATATCTAACATCACCATTCATTAAATCCATGATAATAATTACTGAATTAGTAATATCTAATAGAAGCCCTATATAATCATAGAGTCAATATATTTTATGGAATGATTTCATAGTTATATCATCCTCATTAACCATTCATTTAAGATGTAAATAATTAAGGTCAAGATTGAAAACGTATTGTTATCTATGCAGTAGATCAAATAGGTCATCAATATGAGGTAGATGATACATGTTCATGATCATGATCATATTCAGTTACTATTAAAAAAATATAAAGTCAATTTTATCCATATTTATATTTAAAAATATATTAACTACACCACCAGCTGTAATTATTGGGAAGATAAATCCCATGTCAAGGGTCTGCTGGAGTTTCTTATTCATATCCCACAACCCAATTGGGGCCATATTGTATAGAGTCTTTATGATTTGTGTGGCACTATGTGTAGGTTCTATTAATAATATAAAATAAAACATTTTGAGGAATACTATGGAACACATTGATATATACATCAAAAGAGTCCCATGAAATATTAATATCATTGATTTTGTGTTTCTCCCCAACCATCTGCGATAAATACACATTTTAAAAATGAATTAAAACCCATTTGTCAGGTGTGATTTCCTTTCAACGTTCACATTTTCGTCCAACTGATTTCAGATCATATATAATTTTAAAATATCAGACATGAAAACCATTCCATAAATATTAATTTAGTAATTATATGAATAAATACAATCCACTCATAAGTTAACATAAAATTTTACTTGAGGGAGAATGATAATATATTTGGGAAGTACACTCACACAAACTAAAACCAATGTGGAGTCATATACATGAAATATGATCATCATTATATTAGGTTTTTTCAATTATGTTTCTAAAAAAATTATTTGGGTGGAATATTGATACACTTATAAATGTCTATAAATAAGAAAAAATTTGTAGATGCTCTATAAAATAAGAAACATTTTGTTCTAGAGTGAATTTTATGTCTACCTTTAACCACATTATAATCACACCCCTCATAAAAAATAGTGATCAATATATATTTCTCCTTCTATCCTAGATGAAAATATTTCTTGTCATTGATTACCATAACATTCATTCGGATTTGTATGTTATATATCATAATTTCCAAAATTCATTCAATTGAAACAATGGAGTGTGGGTGCAATGTCCTGTTGATATATGTCCCCATTTGTTTCATTATGTAACTTCTTTAAACAATTTATATATTTTTTATCAATGGGTAGGATTGAAAATAATGAAAAAAGTTTTTGATAATTTAATACATTCACATAAGTGCTCATTTTCATGTTTTTTGTAGGTAGTATGATGAAACATTTTCTTCATTCCATGTGAAATGTCATTGAATCTTACATGGAACTCCAACTTCCTTTTCATGTCAAAAAATTAATACTTATTTGGAAACCCAATATCAATTTCCACATTTATGGTACAATTAATTATATCCTATGAGCTACTATATTACCATGGGTCATATTCTATTTGGGGACGTGGTTTTATTTCGATGGATGATCGATAAATCGTACATTATTTTTTATGATAATCCCCGAAGCATACCACTCATTTCATGTAAAATTTTCTCCATAGGTACCAATAGATTCATTATACTTATAATTTAATGTAATTAATTCATTTTCCATTCAATTAAATATTTTATGTGAAAATTATTTAATGAAAAGTTATCTCTTAAACTCATCCAACTCCATAGAGTCAATTTCATCATGTTCCCTTGTATTTTTAATGGGAGTCCAGTATTGATCAGCTTCACATTCCAAATCATAGATTTCCAAAATAGAAGTACAATTTTAGGAACACTAGAGAATGGAAATACTCTTTATTTATGCAAATATTTTCTCAATATCTAGGGGAAAAGCACAAATAATTAATGATGGTTGATTTTTCCCCAAAAAGGACATAATATAACATTTACCTCATTTCCATATTTGGGTGTTTAGTATTATTTGTGTGTAGAGATATTTTTTTATCCTAGAAATAAGATTTTTCATTATAGAACCCATATTTCTTACACTTTAAAGAGGATATTCATTTTATTTTTCAAAAAAATCATAATTAAAATTGTTCTTTCAAGTTCCAACATTTGAGTAAAAGAAAAAAATAAACTTTAAGAGAAAATAATCTTTTTGGATAACCGCATTATCATGAAAAATTACATATATTATATGTATGTCCTGGAATATTATTTTTTATCAATGGTACATTTCTTTATCCTCAATTATTCATATTAATTATCTATATTAATCTATAACGATGGATCATAAATATTTCATAAATTTCTATATAACATACCTTTATTTTGTAAAATTAGATATGTATTAAGGACCATTGTTTTTCCCCATTTAATGAATTTGTGATAACTCATGTATTTATTAGTCATTAATTCATTATTTATTACTTAAAATTACACAATATACAACTTGATGGATTGAATATACCAATTTATTCTTGAATTAGATAAAAAAACATGACAACATAAAATATGAAATACATAATCATTATTGAATACTACCCTAAAATACTCATTCATAAAACTAACTGGGATATTTTAAGAACATACATAAGAAAATTTTAGATGTAAATCCCATTGATGGAATAAAAATGACCAAACATGATGAATTAAATATTTTTTGATATTAGGAATATAAATTATTAGAGAATGTATGATAATAATAAATTTTAATAATGAGACATGATAATAGATTGATAATCATAATGGAAACATGGGAATGAAAAAAATAAACCACTACATCATAAATATAGGTCAAGGATAACTGTGTCGTCATAATGATGAAAAATGTACAATAAATGATTTTTTTACTCCTTTTCCCAACATGAACTATCATGAGACTAATAAATACCTAATTCAATGTAGCACTATATAATTTTATGTGCACCCATCAAATTTATTTTGATCTAATTTTTAATAGTGCCACTTCGATCACAAAACAAGGATACATTAATAATTATAATTTATTGAAAGATAATGTAGTGTGAAATATATAAATTTATGTAATATGTTAAAAATTATAAAGAATTAAACGTGAACACCCTTGATAACAAATAGGTTTGTTATTCACTACGTAATTGTTTTGACAAGAAAAATCGCAATGAAATTTCTATAGCATAACGACATTACTAAAAAATTCATAATATGGTTGAGGAGAGTAAAATTGGAATCAATTATTTTGGAAATAAAATGAATTGTTATAGGGACAAGAATAGACATATACCAACATTAGGAATTTCAAATACAAAGAATTCGATAATAAAGAAACTTGAATAATTAAGGGAAAGTGAGGATCCATTACAATGGGAGTGTCACTCCAAATGCTTGGAAGGAAATTATTTTGATATTAAGGGGTCCATGGGTGAACTAAAAAGAGGAGATGGATTATTATGGAAATTGTAAATGGATTTTTATTGAAGAGAAGTAAGATATTTTTCAAGTTTATATAGGAAATGAGTACTGAAATCATTAACATTTCTCAAAAATATTTTTTGGACACTATTTACTAAAATAGGAAAAAAACCATCCAAAGTGTATTGCCATTTTTTCATCTAATTGGGAGTGGTTTTAATTGTTTTATCAGTCCAGTGTTTTTACATTATAAAATAATACTCTTTTTATGTGGAAGTTAGCGGTACACTTAAGTAAATGACTTTTTAACTTCAAAATATGTTAATGGTTTCAGAGGAATCATAAATGCTTTTTAAAATTAAAACAAAAAATATAAAATCACCTTATTTAAAATGTAAAACATATCATTGTTATTTTATAAAAGTTATTGATTTTATTCCATAACTTTTGGTTAATAATTATATCATAATAGACATCGTGTATTGATAATGTATTCAATTTTTCCCCTTAAATTTTACTATCTCCAAAAATTATGAAATATTTACCATTTGATAATTTTGATGTTCTTTTTCCGAAAAAATAATATTAATTTATTGAAAATATAATTTTTATATTTTTATTTTTAATTTTATTATAATAATTCCCATTTAATAATAAATGTGGTGTTTTTTGACAATAAAAATTCTCAAAGAATTATTAAAATTGCATACGACATCATAAATTTATAAGATAATTTATATCTAATAATCATTATTTAATGATTTTTTATTTAAAAAAATAATTTATTTAAAAAATCCATTAATTCATCTGAATAATCATCATAATTAAAATTTAATAAACAATTTAAAATACAATTAATGTTATATTGGGTAAGAAGAAAAATCAACTATAAGGTGACGATTTGATGAAAATAAGAACATTATTCTTTTAAAAGCAATATAAAAATTCATTTTATTATGATCTTGATGCATATCCATTTGATACACCAGGAAATGACTTAAGGATAATATATGAAATGGTGAGATGTATATGGGAAGGTTCATCATACATGGTTTGTCTCGTGATCTTGGCGAGCTTGGACTTATCCCGTTAATGGTGTTTCTCATGCTTAAGTTTGCTGATATCATCATGGTCTTCCTAATGTTCTAATCCATGATATTCTATATCCCTTGGAAACCCTTATAAATTGGCATAAAAGTGAATTATCCTATAGTTGGAGGCCATCACTTCCTTTATCTATATCAATTTGATTTGTTATAACCATATACTTATACTAATTGTGCGATCATTGTTCAATTGAGATATTATAAATTGTAAAGATTTTTAATATTAAATTCAATATGATGGGATATAATAAAACCCAATAATTGTATTTTTTTTCTCCATAATAATGTTACTTGATAAAATAATGATCTAAATCACAAGTGGAAGTTCATTTATAAAATTCAAGATGTTACAATCTCCCCCCCCCCATCAAAAATTTTTCCATCAAATTTATTACCCACACTAAATTATATTTGAGTAATTTTTTCAACACTTCATCTAGATCCTACATATCTTATTTAATATTTATGTTTTTCCACATTACATTGACCACATTCATTGCCTCATTTCATTGAAAGTTTTCTTTATTATCAAACATCTTCACTCCCTGCTCTTCATATGCGGGATCATTCTGAAGTTGTTAAACCTCTAGATTGAGGAAAAATTAGGGGTATGGTATGTAAATTTTCAACCAGGATATATGTAATACATCATTAAATTCAAATTTTTTATCTGAAAGTTCTTGTCGATAATCCACTGCTCTGATGAAATCAATGATCTCAACGGGACATATGTACTTTGAACTTAGCTTTCCATTATTACAAAATCTCATGATTTAATTAAATGGAGATATGTAGATTAATACCATGTTTCCACATCAAACTATATGTCTCATTGATGAATTTAAACATCGATCTTTAGTCAAATCTGATTATCAGAGATCTGATAATGAACTATCTTAACATTTTCCAAAATTTCCTCGATCATTTCACGAGAAAGCATTTTTTATCCCCTAACATTTTCCTTGTAAGTTGGTGACATGCACCTCTTCCCATAAAAGGATTCATATGTATAAATTTATTTTCATTAGTGGAAGTACTTATTTTATTACATCTCAGTCAAAGGAATATGTTGTTCTCTTACTCCATTAAATCCAATTGAAAATGATCGCAACAAGTTCTCAAGTGTTTGGAATGTATGCTTTGATTGGTCATCTAATTACGGGTGATAAATCAAGATGACTTTCATCTCTGTATTTGGATTATGTTTAATATTACTCTTGATCAAAGAGGTAAACCTTAGATCATGATTATTTATAAAAAGAAGTGGTGATCCATGAAGCCTCACCAATTATTTAGTGCATATCCTGGAATGTTAATTGAGGTAGAATTCCTCTAGAATTACAATGAAGTGTGTGGACTTCATAAGACAATCGAACAAAACCCATATACCATTATTTACACTTTATTTCATTATAAGTATAGTAAAAAATTGATGGTGATGTTTTCTTATTTCCATGTAGGAATGGGTAATGTTTCCATCATCCCCATGTAATTTTTCCGTTCCGACGTCATTTACTGAAATACAAGAAATCGTATTGTATATTCCAAGAAATAAATCTTCATATTTTCCCGCAAATAATTCTCTCAAATATCTGGATACATCATTATTCTTCTAAGATGTATAGAAAAAGAAAAATTGAATGAATCATCCCACAAATCCGTCCTTTATTTAATCTTTGAATGTATACATAGTGTTTACCCAAATCATACAACTCCTTTTTCATTAACATTGAACTCTGAGGATTTTTATTTTCATATATTTTCCACTATCTTCTGAATTCACACAACATCTCTTTGATAATAATTTCTTCTTTCTAAAAGATACGATTTAGTAAAATAATTTGAAATGATTGGTGGGTTTTCTTCTGTTCTGATTTCCATGTCCAACCACTTCATGTTAATGAAGATTGGATCTATAAAAATCATCATCGGTGAAAATATTTTTGGATCCTTTCAACATAGTGCATCATACACATTATTTTATTTACTAGGGTGGTATTTTATTGAGTTGTCATAGTCTTTAATTACCTCTATCCATCATCATTGGCTCGGATTCATCTCATTCTGTTTGAATAGATATTTAAGACTTTTATTATCTATATATATGTAAAAAATCTTCCAAAAGAGATAATACCACCAAATGTTCAATGTGACGATCAATAAAACGAACTAATGATCATGTGTGGGGTAATTCTATATCTGAAATTTTAATTTCAATGATAAATAGGATATGTAATTTACATTATGATTTAGTACACTACCCCAGACCCTTTTTATTAATTACTAAATAACACAAAAATTTCTCCACTTGTGGGAAGTGTGAGTATAACTTCAGTGATAAGTTTTAGTTTTAACTCTTGTATCTTTCCTAACATTCATCACTAAAAAAAATTAATAAATTCTGAGTTATATTGGCTAATGTGTTGGAAAATAAAAATAAAATTTACAGAAATTGATGATAGTGCCTAGATAATTCAAGGAAAATATTTATATCTATAATAGATTTTGGCCTCATCCATCCTTCAATTTCTTCTATCATTGATGTTTTCATAGATATAACATTTCTTGTGATAATTTTACCAAAGAAAGATACATCCATTGACAATAACTGAACTTTATTTTACATATCATAAATCATATCATTTTGTAATTTCATTATCATAGAAATTTGATACTTGTCATGGTCCTCTTTGGGTTTGAAGAATAATTGAATATCATCTATAAATACAAGGAAAAATTTAATGAAGAAGCCTTCAATGTATCCTTTCATCATTTCCAAGCATATCTCTAAATCATTAGTGATGTTGAATGGATTTACTATGAACTCTTGGTGGTCATACCATTTACAAAAAAGAGTATTGGGGATATCCACCTTCATCACCATAACATGATAACATCTCGATAGTATATTCTCTTTGGATAAGTATCATTATCTATGTACATGATCAAAATAGTCATCAATCCATGGAAGTAGATACATTTTCTTTATTGGTATCTTTTTTAGCTCACAATAACGAATTAATTGGTGTTTTACCCACATCTCTTCTTAATGTTATTGATTGGTGCACCCCAAGGTGGTGTACGTTGGTGTATGAACTCTGTATTCAGATTATGCTACAATTGTTATATCAGATCCAATAGTTTCCACAACATCCATTCTATACATAGTCTTGGAAGATGGTAACACTCCAGGTATATGTTTGATTATAACTTTAACCAGTACTCTAGGTGGAAGACTAGGAAATTATTAGGGAAACACATTTTTTTATTCCCTCAAAATGGTCATGTTTTATGTAATTGTATTTCATTAAATTCAATCATTTTATCTTGATATGAATCCTCGTAGGGAATTAATATCAAATCTTTATATGTTGGTGCAAATGAGTATTCATCCATCTCATAACATTTTATACAAAATTGGAGGATGATTTGATATTTTTATAGTGATTTCATTCTAAATGAAATTTATGTTAGCTCTATATAGCGAAAACTAATCCATACTATGAATTGGATTATATTACACTAAATAGAGACTGATATTAATTTCATGATGAAAATTCTAATAAACATAAACATGTGATAAATAATAATAAAAGTTTTCCCTTCTAATATATAAACATTCCATGTGGTGACATACTGTTATTTGAAAAGAGATAAGATAAGTTAGTAGGGTGTGAATATAAATACAATATGACATATACAATTATTTAGTTATAGTAACATGAACTTCAATAATATTTATAAATCTCATCATATGACTTTCCTTGATACCTTTTTCATGGATATTGTTGATGATCATCTAGCTTCTCAACAATTAGAATAGAGCATTTCCTAGGTTAATTTCCAAATTATCCATCCTTATGTCATAGAACTGTTTAATGTAAATTTGATTAATCATTATTTTAATTTACAAAATTATGAATTTTCTATGGAAATTGTCTAATTTATGCCTTGTCTTTCATCACTTAAAAAGTCTCACAGTCCCACTATGGAATTTATATTTGTTCCACATTCCACATTTTTTCCACAACAGAAATTGGATCTTCCTTCACATTTCAGGATTATCTGGTAATATTATTTGAGACATCATATTCCTCTTCCTTGATATCTCTGGGATTCGACAATGTGAATGTTTTTAATTGTGATTTTTTATAGATGGTTTAGAATAATAAATATATATCATATTTGAGTCCACATTCAGTTGGGAATATCATATGGGAATTCATGGTATTTACACTCTAATTGATTTTTAACCAAATTACAAATATTTTCATCCATTATCTAGAATAAATGGAAAATTTAAGGATTATTAATTTTTAACTATTAATCACATATAATGAAATCCAATAAAATTAATGATACATCTTATAAACTATAGGTATTTACTAAAAATATTAATTGATTATTTTGGATATATGTTACCTATGTTATATTTCGTAAAATATATTCTTGTGGTTATTTTTATATTCTCATAATAATGGATAATATTATGATTTTTAATATACCAAATAATTCCCCCCCCGGAGCCTTGAACTAGGTATAAAGGAAGGCCTATTATTGTGTTCTGGTTCTCAATTGAATCCAGTTCAACGCAATTTTTTCACATTTTACCATTATGTATATTTGTAGTAGATTCATCCCAACTTATATAATCTAAATGAACATTTATTTACATTTTAAACCACATACCTTATTAATTAAAAAATTTATGGATGATTTATTATACTAAGTTTTATCCACAAGGATTTTTCTATAGTTATCTAATCTTAATAAAAAAACATGACTAAACGATTCGTTTGATACCATAATAAATATCCTAATCATTATTACACATTAATTGACGATTTATAACATAAATGGACCCATTTTACAGGCCATAAGATCAATATGTCTGGTTTCATTTGGAATTAGGTTAATAACAATACATCATAAAACATGAAATACATTATCATTACTGAAAACTTCTTTAAAAAGATCGTACTTATAACATTGTGGAATAACATGGGAAAATACATAAGAAATCGATGAGCTATTAGGCCTAGGAAGGGAATAAATATTTAATAAGATGTCCGTAGAAACACATTTTAGAAAATAGTAATATCAATTGAGAAAAGGTATGATATTCGTTAACATGAACAACGAGATATGGGATAACATGATAATCATGAAGGAAATAATGGGAAAGTGGAAAGAAATTAAAGATTGCATCATAAACATTGATAATTGATAAATTCCAATAAATAATGATTTAAAAAGTCCAATAAATTATTCAAGTTCACTCCATATCTCAACAAGGACATCTCATGATACTAAACATTTCCTAATACATTTTAGTGATATATAATTCTAGTTTCACCCTTCACATTCATTTAATTCTCATTCATTAGTGTTCCGCATATATCATAAAATAAGGATTTATTACTCATCACAATTTATTCAATTATCATAGAGGGTTCAATAAATACATGTATTTTCCAATAAATATATGTATAAGTGTTTAAAGGTTAAAACCCATGAAAATAATTTTGTCTGTTATTCACTACACAATTTTTTTGGCATGGATAATCAGAGTCAAAATTCAACAGCATGATGGTGTCACATAAAATATAATAAAATGTTTTGATGAGAGAAAACGTGTATCTCATAATATTTATGTCATATGGGAAGTGATAAGAACGTTGAATGAAATACCCCCGCATTTTTACTTAGAAATATATGGAATAAGATAATATAGAAAAATAAATAAAGATGTGAAGGTGAGGATCCGGTAGATTGAGACCACGACTCCAAATGTTTTGCCGAAACTTATGGAAATCATGGGGGAACCATTGTAGGACTATTGAGAGGGGATGAAAGTGTACGTTAGATATCAATCTATTTTTAATGATGATCAGTGAGATATTAGGTGGGTTTATAGAGGTATTTTTGTAAGAAATCATTATCATTTCTCAGATAGAGGTTTTCAACTACATATACTAAAATATCCAAAACCATAATTTGTCCCATTTTTTGGTACATTGTTTCTGATAATGGGTAGTTTATTCAATATTTAATATTTCAAGTGGCCTAATATAAAAATATAATACTATTTCTTATGTTCAATTGAGTCATACACTTAATGAAATGATTTTGAAGTCGTATAATATATTAATGGTTTGGATGGATTCGTAAAGTCATTATAAAAGTTTTAAAATAAACACAAAATGAAAATATTTCAAATTTAAAACTTATATTTAGTATTGGATCTACATTTTTAGTACTTATTATATATCTTCTTGGTCATTATTGTGTTATAAAAAACAGAATATATTTTACGGTATGAAATTTTAACTAAAAAATTCTACGATCTCAGAAAATTATGAAACATTCACCACTAGTTAATTTTGAATTTTTGATTCAAAAAATAATATTCATTTGTTGAAAATAATTTCATAATTTTTTCACTTTTAAAATAAGAATTTACATTTATTGAGAAATTATTTGTTTTTTGAAAATACCAGTTTTTGAACCCTAATAAAAATTACATTTGACAACATAAAAATTATATGATCAATATATATTCTAAAAGTTATTTAATAATAATATTTTTTTAAAATGATATTTTTTAAAAATTTATATTATTTCTTCAAAATAAATGGGTTTATTGAAATTGAATAATAATTAATAATACAATTTCTATTTTATTGAATAAATATGAAAAATATTTATAACGTAATGATAAGAAGAAAATATAAAAATTATTGTTTTGAAAATAAAATATGATTATTACTATTATTGTGGTATTGATACACATAACATTAATACACAATAAAATTTTATAATGGTATGGTTCAAGATTGTGATACTACCATGGGGTGGTTCAGCATACATGGTTTGGGTTATGATCTCAATGATCATGCACATCTACCATAAATTTTTTCTCTCATTCTAAAGTTATTTACTATCATCATATGGTTGATTTAGGGAATATGTCACGACCCATCCTCAGAAACCATGTCATGAGTACCCGAAGCCCGCCTTCTATAGCCCAGGGGCTAGAGACTACCACCAAAGTCGTAGATCCTAATAAAAGGAAAGGAATTTCCTTTATATAAGTAATGAAACACAACAGAGTAAGCAAGATGAAGTAAAAACTATGTAAACTGAGTACAAAAGTAAGTACTGGAAAGTAAATGGGCCAAAATACAAACCCAAATGAAAGTACAATACAACAAAAAAGAAAGAACAACTATAGTAAAGTAAACCAGCCAACACTGAGTCTTCCTCCAGATATCCCACATGAAGGGGGTAAAAATGATCTCCTCAGCTCCTCGGGTCTGTCTGTTCGCTCCGTGTACGTCCCGACAAGTGGTCCCCCTATAGGTACCATCCCGCTCCACAAGACTCCACCTCGATCAGTGTTGTATGTCTTCTGCATCCAATACAACGTTGTTCGGGCATAGCCCATGCAGGGGTGAGTATACAATACTCAGTAGGGACCCAGAGACCCCCGAAGGTGTCCCGGAATCCACAAAGGATAAACCACAAAGGAAAGATACAAACACAAAGAATCATCCAACTCTACTTAGGTATATGCCCATACATATACCTAAGTCATCAATTCTTGTTCGGATCCAACTCTTGACCCCAAGTACAACCCAGTCCACACAGGATAGCACAACCCTGTCCACATAGGAAATAATGTCAATCACATCGATGATAATGAGTGAATTTCAAGAGTCATCTCACACAGGTATACTACTCATGAAGAGCGGTGGAGATGATAGATTTAGACCTTGAATTATCTCCCATGCCGAACCCATGTAGGATCCAAGAATAGGAGTCATCACTGTCAAACCCCCGTAGGATCCAAGTACATTCGTCATCGCAGTTGAACCCACATAGGATCCAGGTACAGTTGTCCTCGCTATCGAACCCACATAGGATCCATGTACAGTCGTCATCATCGTCGCAGTCGCAGCCAGCTCTAGGGTCCCCGCACACAGCATGCTCAATTCCGGGAGGGTCTGCTCTATGAGCCAAGGGGGTCGATACATTAAATATCATTAAGTTTAAAGTTGAAGTATCCCAAATTTCCGTCTATTCAATAGAAACTCAATGCAACAGAGGGCACGTCAATCCGACGCCCGGTCTGAGATATATTGGCTTTTCCGTCCCAAGGGCTTAGTTATAAATTCGCTCGTTTCTAGCCCGGATGATATCCAAATTCATCCAAAACTCAATTTGAGCATCGCAAAAGGACTATCTCATCAAAAGAGTCCATGTTCCGTAGACGATGCGTCGATCGGACACGCGGTCGATAAGTTGTTCCCGTTTAAGTGAATAATGGGCCCATTCTGTTAGGCCCAATGGGCTGATGAATCGAGTCGACTCGGTTTTGGCGGATCCAACCCGACAAATGGGTCGGACCAGACCGGTGAGTTGCGAGGCCCGGCCTCAAGTGGCGTGGCCCACCCCGAAGTGGCACGACCCAGTCCAAAGTGGTGCGGCCTGTCCCAAAGTGGCCCCGCCCGGTCCGACAAGGCGCGGCCCTGCTCGACCCGGCCTGGTGCGGCAGGCCACGGACCGGCGGCTCGGCCGGCTAGCTCGGCCGGTGAGCCGGGCGGCTCGGCCGATGGCCCTGCAGAATCCAGGGGGGCGGTTATACACACCAACGACGCCAATCAGTGCTGCCCTTCCCCACACCGGCCGGTTAGACCCGCCATTCTTCTGCCCACGTAGGACATCGATCTTCAAGCGCGACACCCTCGTGGCATTGCGGTCCCGCTCCGCTCGACTGGCCGACGAGCTAGACGGTTCCTCAACACGGCGCCCTTCTGGCGCCGCGGTTCGCCTCCGCCAGCTGTGCCGACGTGCCGGCTAGTTCTTCCACCTAAGCGGCCCATGTAGCGGGCCGTGGTTCCTCCTGCACAACCAGCACGACTATGCCGGTTTCCATTTCCATGTTCCCGGCATAGCGTGACGACTCCATTTTTTCCCCACCTCTAGATTCCAATTCCAAAAAAAATCAAGAAACGACAGAGGGACATCGGTCCGTGTATGTTCAGCCCGCGCCCTCCGCGTTAGGCGATAACATTCGGCCGATGAAGAAAAAGATTTAATGAAGCAAAATGAACAATTTTTATTCAATTATAAATTGGAACAAAGCACCCTACTTCAACAAATGATGACGAACATCGGCAGCGCAGTTGACGGCGTCACGAGGTGAGGATACATTGACATCTACGGAGAGCGTTCGAGGAGGAACCAACGTCTGCCCTTTTTATCATGGAGAGAAGATTAAAAGGCGTGACTTCGTTGGTGAGTTCCCGCATCGGTGTCTCCTCCCTTCTCACAGAGGAAGAAGAGGATGGTGAATCCGGGGTCACCGATTCGATGATTTTCGTCGAAGAGTTGGCGTTCTTCAACAAAGGAGATGAAGCATTCTTCAAAACTCAAGAGCTCTCTCCCCAAAATCTCAACACAACAATCCAACCAATAATAAAATAAGGCTCCTCCTTATTTTATTTAATCATTCCATGCATTTCATAATTTAAATTTCAAAAAACTTAATTAATTAATTGATGTGGTTCAATTAATTGCTTAATGTGTGTTGGCAAGAGTTAAGAGGGAGAGAGAGTGAAGGAGGAATGGTTTCACAAGTAATGAGATGTTTACAAAATTAAGAGGAGGTTTAATGAGTTTTAGAGAATGTGAAGGGTTAGGGATTGTATGGACCCCACCTCACATTTATCCTCACATGGCTAGTTAGGTGCTTGTGGGTCCCAGCCTAACTACCCCATGTAGGATAAAACCTCCTTAGATATAAAAATAGAATTGTACCACAATTTTATTCACTTCTCATTTAATCCACAAATTTTAACTTCTTCTCCCATGCAAACGAATCAATGGTAAAAGCCCTCTTAATCAATTATCGGGGTTGTGAGTTCACTGGTGCCCTCAGATTTCAATTCTGAGCACCGGTTCAAAAGATAGAAAATCACGCTCATTCGTTTACTGAACGTACCTGTTCTAAACTTTGGAAATTGATTCCAGGAACACCGGGCCTCAGAATCAGGTGCAGTTAGAAGTGATAGACTTATAAAATAGAAAATTATTTAAGAAATAAATATCCTTGAATTTTCCGGGTCATTACATTACTCCCACCTCAGGTCTTTACATCCCTGTAAAGCTACATCATAAACTAGAGAAACAAATGAGGGTAGTGTGAACGAATCTGAACCTCCCACTCCCATGTTCTCTCCTATAGGTTCTCATGCTGCCAATGAACGTGCACCAGAGGAATCAACCATCCACGCAAGACCTGATCTTTTCGTAACTCAATCTCCACTGGAACCTCCCCAAATGTCGCGCCGTCATCGATGTCCAACTCCCCATGATAAATGAAATTTTTCGGGCCATGCACGTATCTCCTCAGCTGAGATATGTGGAAAACGTCGTGCACCTGGTGTAATTGAGGTGGAAGGGCCAGGCGAAAAGCCACCTCGCCTACCCTACTAAGAACCTGGAATGGTCCGATGAAGTGCGGAGATATCTTACCGCACCAGCCAAATCGCCGTAATCCATGTCGTGGTGAGACCCGTATTAAAACGTGGTCACCATTCTCGAACTCCAGTGGTCACCGCCTCCTATCAGCATATGACTTCTGTCTGCTCTGTGTAGTCCCCATCCGCTCCTGGATGGTCTGCATGGTCAGCCTTACAATGCTTCGTATGGTGCCTTCCCAATGGTGGTGTGGTAGCTGTTGCTATATGAAAACTCTACCAAGGGTAGGTGATCAGCTCAGCTGCGACTGAAGTCGAGGACACATGAACAGAGCATTTCCTCGAGTTTCTGAATGTTCCTATCCATCTAGCCATCTGTCTAAGGATGAAAGGTGGTGCTCAAGCGTAGCTTCATCCCAAATGACTCATGCAACCCCTTCCAAATCCAGGAAGTAAATCCAGAATCTCGATCAGATACGATAGACGTTGTCACACCACGAAGCTGTATGATCTCATGAACATAGAGGTGTCCCATGCTCTCCAACAATCCCTGCTCTCAGATAGGTAGTAAGTGAGCCAACTTCCTGAGTCGGTCTATGATCACCCAAATGGAGTCGTGTCCTCTAGAGGTATGTGGAATCCCCATCAGAAAATCCATATATATCCCATCCCACTTCCGCTCAGGGGCCACTATGGGTTTCACCAAGCCTACCAGAACCTGGTTCTTGTAACACCCGAGACTTTTATGTTACATAAATCATCAAAGGAATCTTTTTCTACACAACACTTTCTTGGCTTGCTTTACACGCAATCGCGACCTTCCTCGATAGCTTGCGTCGTACGCAATACCGAGTTTCACTAAACAACAATATGCTATTAAAACTAGCCGTTATGAATAGTAATAACCACTTTTTGAAATTTTATAAATTTTATTTTTCAAAATGGACTTCATTTTTGGACTCAGAATATCGAAATTAGCCTAGGGTGAAATTTTGGTATTTTTCTGAAAACTTTCAATTTTTGATGAATAGTGAAACCACTAAGTGGTAGGTTAAAAACTGAATTTTGCATAAAACATAATTTTACCGCTTCTGTGAATGGAATTTCGAAAATCCGAGAGACACGGTTAATATCAAGGACTAAAATGTGGTTCAATGAGATGAAAATAATTTTTTGGTGAATAGTAACTTTTTACTTTTTTACCACGGTTAATAGTAAATAGGGTAACTAAGGGTAAATATGATATCAATATTACCCTAACACATGTCCTAATTCTATTGGACAAGTTTAATTCGACCAAAAACAAACTTAGGAATAAAATATGACCATTTAGGCCCACTTGGATTAGATTAGGACATTTATTATTAATTTATTTAAAGAAGGGTTAAAATAGTTAAAATCAAAGTTTAATAAGTAAATTATTTTTAATATATGGTTATACATAAGATAAATTAGATTGTAAATATTCATTATAGAGCTAAAAAGATTTCCTACATGATGGTATTTTATTTGTAATTTTTAGACATCAAATAATTTAATTTATTTATGACACAAAGATGATGCAGTAATTATCTTATTAATGAAATATTGACAAAATTGATAATATAAATACCAAAATAAATGTAATTTGAGCCTTTTTATGAATTCCACTAATTTTCTAGGTTACTATGATATATTAGTATTGATTTAATCAACTTGGTTCGAACATATAATTCTGTTATGACTTTCACAAAAATCATATATGAAATAGTGTCAAAATTGACACAAAATAGTTTTTAAATCAAATATTATATTATTAATTGTTATTTTATTCCTAAAAATCTAAGGTTCGGCCAACTGACTTAGATAAGGATATATATATTAATAATAAACAATTTGGGGTTCGTTTGGCATGTTATAGTAAGTGTATTAACCATATAGTGAAATAAAACAAAAAGACACGGTAAAAGTTAAATTAATTAACTTAGAGTTAAATCTAATTGATAAGGTTAAAATAATACCCTAAACTTGTCTAAATCCTATTGGTTGATAGGATTTCGACCCATCCCCACTTTAGCTTCGAAATAAGACCCTTTGGAACCATTATAAACCGATTTTGACTTTAATATAAAATAATATTTTGAGATATTCCTAAGGTGCCCCTCTCCTCCATTATAAAAGGGCACCTCCTCCCACTCCTCCTCACACCAATTTGAGCACTCAAGCTCGGCCAACCCATGCCGTTTTCCCTTCTCCACTTCCCTAGAATAATCCTAGAGGACCTGGTCTTCTCCAAAGACCAATCTTAGTTCCTTAAGTGGAGGATTCAAAAAGGCGTTCCAAAGAAGAGGTAATATCCATTACCAATCTTTTCAATTTCTTTCTTCTTCAACTTCTTCTTCTTTAGTTGTTTCATGATAAAGTAATAACATCAGTATTACTTACATACTGATATGTTATTATAAATATGAAACAACCCTAATTCACCTTCTATCCATCCTACGGAAAAATGAAATCACCGCGCGTGCGTACGTACGGAATACCGTCTCCACGCCGTGGTGTAATCTATTTTCCACCATCACCTTACAAGGATGGGTATAATGGTTTAATCAGTAACTATATATGATTATTATTAAGTAATATTGATACTGAAATAATATATATATATACTCCAATACAATTCCATGATCATAGGAACGATATCATCACTCGTGCGTACGTACGGAATACCGTCTCCACGATGTGATGCGACTCGTTCTACGTGATCTTCATTTCATAATGATTATATAAATGAATTGAATGAATGAATATGGTATATACTACACTAATACCATTCTGGAAATGAATTATCTATAACCTAAAGATAAGAATAAGAATTTATTCGACAAAACACGCATAAGAACAAAAAGTTATAAAGACCCGAGTAACAAGTAACAATGAAATATTACTAACAAGAAGCTAATAATATGACCATATATGATCTCATATCAATATGTATGATTCTGGAATAAGTCAATAACATTATTTAAACCATTATACAGGATCTTCGGACACGAACAAAGCAAATCGGACCTAAGGTAAGGGAAATATCACAATCTCATTTTTATCCGAGATTGTTTATTCGTAAGTATTTACTGGGGTGTATTTTATCATCCACATCCATGTTCCCTCAATATGTAATATTGTTTCCATCCACTTGAAATAGTTTAAATCCAATTTTACCCTTAGGTGAGTTTTTAGTAAAGAATATGAAAGGAATCTTTTGTTGTTTTTCCGTACGAGGTACTTTTTGACTTTTCCGACAAAAGTACGAAGAATGTTTTTTTAACTTATACGGCATGAATGGATTTTTAAAACATTACTTCAAAGAAGCTTCCTTTACAAGTTTTCAAGTTTATTTTTAATCAACTTCTTTTATTTTAAAGTTGTATGACATGTTATGAAAGGAAAAATGTTTTTGAAGAAGAAAGGATATTTTCCTCAAGAATTCAATTCAAGTGTTTTATCAAAATTATTTTCCATCTAAGATAGTAAAGGGTTCTGTTTATATCCATATTTTTACATTGGTTTGACTATGTTGTGATGGAATTATGTTTATGAATTCCTTTATCATATATGAATTGATTTATGATGTCATGATGTTTCAAGAATCCCATTTTTGTTATGCGATGATGTATGTTTTATGATTATGTGGCACACATAAGAAAGGATTCATTATAAGATGGGTGGGACCTATATCTCCCTCCAATGCATTGGGTAATGATTTTATATCTCATGAGATAGACATGGCTGGAACGAAAGGTTATTTCGGTTCAGTGATACAGGACTGAAACGAGGAGTGAACTCGGTTCAGAAAGGGACTTTGTCCACTAAGATAGTCTTGGCAATGAGTCATGACTAACAAGAAATGATTTTCCATGATTATGTGTGCATGCCACAAAGATTCAAGTTTTATGTTATGATTATGGGGATCTCATTTTCACTTCTATGATTTATTCCATGTTAAGATATTATGATCTCTCTTGCAGGTTTTAATTTTCAAAAAGATATGATATGATTTTTATTTCCTTTATTTGCCCTTGCTGAGCATTTGAGCTCACCCTTTTATGTTTTCTTTTCCCCAGGCCAGGAAGATGGATATTAAGTAGAATATGCTAAAAGGGACCCTATATATGATGAAATAAATGGGAGACACTGTAGAAGATTTATGAACCAGTTGTTTATGTTTCCCAATTTCTAAAGACACTATACCTATACGGTCCTTTGTGGTTTTGTCATATGTTGTAATAAGTGTGATTCAATTTTGAAGTATTAACAATGTATGTAAAGTGTGGGTCGTTTCAGTTGGTATCAGAGGAAAGGTATAGTCAACCTTTGGAAACTAGGATGTGAAAGCCTTAGTAAGAACCCTAAGGATAAGTCTAAGCATAGAACACAATCTTAGTGTTTTAGAAATGGCCTTGAATAACCTAGGATAAGACCTTAAGCATGAAAATTTTATTCTTGAATTATGTGGTTTCCTATTATAATTAGTGTTGCTCACACTATTCTTCTTGGTTTTAGTCAATGGCTGGAACCCGAAGGAACCGTGTTAATGCGGAATGCGATGGGAAATGCAATGATTTTCCCCCTGAGCAACCAAACGATATGGGAGCTGGAATGCAAAATCTTGTAGCCATGCTCACACAACTTTCTCAAGCTATGAATCATGCAGGATTTCCAAACGAACAAAGGAGGGAGCAACATTCTGTTGAATCCTTCATGAGTCAGCGTCCACCATCTTTCAGCGGGTCTACTGATCCATTAGTTGCTGAACAATGGATTAGTACTACTGAAAAGATATTTTCAGTTCTTCAATGTTCTGAGCATGATAAAGTCATCCTAGCAGTGTATCGTTTGGAAGGAGATGCGGATCAATGGTGGAATCTTGTTAAGAATACAAGGCAAAGGGATGAAATTGAGTCTATGGAATGGGACGAGTTCAAGAACTTATTTTTCAATAAGTACTTCCCTCGTATTCTCCGAACAAAGATGGAGAAAGAGTTCCTTGAACTGAAGCAAAGGGATGACGAATCTGTTGGTACCTATGAAGAAAATTTTACCAGACTTGCAAGGTACGCTTCTGGTATTATTATCCAACCTGAGAGTAAGATCGATCGATTCTTTAGTGGCTTAAAACCAAGTCTTCGAAGGGCGTTAGCCATAAGGGACTTCAATAGCTACGAGGAAATCGTTCGATGTGCTCTCAAAGTCGAGATGGAGATTGGAGTAACCCATCAGTCACATGGGTTTGATAAGAAGAGGAAGATGGAATTCAAAGAAAAATCTAAAGAGCACACGGAAAAGAAGATGAACTTTCCCTTATGCTCAAAGTGTGGAAAGAAACATGGAGGGATTTTTCTTAAAGGGACAAGTAAATGTTTTAAATGTGGAAAGGAAGGTCATCGGGCATTTGAATGCCGTGATAATGGGAAGAAGATGTCTAATGATGCAAACTAAGGAAGGGATACATAGAATGAACCTGCTACACTTCAATGTTTCAAGTGCAAGGAGATGGGGCATTATGCCAATCAATGCCCAAATCCAAGGGTTGATGATGATGGTCGACGTCAACAAACTCTTAAGGCTAAAGAAAAAGGAAAGTCACATGCAATTTCTATCAGCGATGTGGAGTACGATAACGATGTGGTGAAAGGTACACTTACCATCCACTCTAAAGTAGCAAATGTTTTATTTGATTCTGGATCCACCCACTCTTTTATTTCTGAAAAATTTTCTAAGGGTATCACCGTATTACCTCAACAATTAGATGTTGAGTTAGCTGTGACAACACCTAATGGCACATCAATCGCATCAGAAGTTTATAATTCTTCTCCGATCGAAGTTAGTGGGAAAGTGCTTCCTGCAAATCTTGTGATCCTTCCTTTAGTGGAATTTGATGTGATTCTTGGCATGGATTGGCTTTCTCTACATGGAGCTCATATCAATTGCCAAAGAAGGGAAGTCACATTTCATATTCCAGATCAACCTACGATCGTCTATCAATGCAAGGATGAACATAACCTTCCAGTGGAAATTTCTTCCATCTTATGGGTATTGATTCCACTAAATGAAGGTTATTTATCTCAAATAGTTGGTGAGAAACTCACGATTAAGAATATGCCCATTGTACGGGAGTTTGATGATGTCTTTCCGGAGGAATTACCGGGTCTTCCACCAAATCATGAAGTTGAGTTTTCAATAGAACTCGTACCGGGTGCTTTGCCTATTTCAAAGACACCTTATAGAATGGCCCCAATTGAGTTGCAGGAATTGAAGAAGCAACTCCAAGAGAACCTTGATAAGGGATTCATACGCCCTAGTGCGTCACCTTGGGGAGCACCTGTTCTATTTGTTAAGAAGAAATATGGATCAATGAGACTCTGCATTGATTATCGAGAACTTAACAAGATCACTATCAAGAACAAATATCCTCTCCCACGCATTGATGACTTATTTGACCAACTACGCGGAGCTCAATACTTTTCCAAGATTGATCTTCGTTCAGGGTATCATCAATTAAGGGTCAAAAGGGAGGATATACCAAAGACAGCTTTCCATACAAGGTATGGACACTATGAATTTATAGTGATGCCATTTGGTCTTACTAATGCCCCTGCTATCTTCATGGATCTAATGAATAGAGTCTTTAGAGACTATCTTGATCAATTTGTGGTAGTCTTTATAGACGATATTCTTGTCTATTCAAAGAACAAGGAAGAGCATGAAGATCACTTGAGAATTATATTGAAGACCCTGAGAAAAGAGAAGCTTTATGCCAAATTTACCAAGTGTGAATTTTGGCTTCAAAAAGTTGCATTTTTGGGTCATATAATCTCAAAAGAGGGGATATCTGTGGATCCAGCAAAAACAGAGGTTATCGAAAGATGGTCAAGACCAACAACAGTAACTGAGATCCGAAGTTTTCTTCGTTTGGCTGGATATTATCGACGTTTTGTAAAAGATTTTTCACGATTATCTAATCCACTCACCAAGTTGACTCGGAAAGGAGTTAAGTTTGTCTGGACAGAGGAATGTGAAGAGAATTTCAAGGAGTTGAAAAGAAGGTTATCTAGTGCACCTGTGCTCACACTGCCTTGTAGTGGAGAAAGGTTTGTGATCTATAGTGATGCATCCAAGAAGGGATTGGGGTGTGTTCTTATGCAAAATGATATGGTGATAGCTTATGCCTCACGACAGTTGAAAATCCATGAGCAAAATTACCCAACACATGATTTGGAGTTGGCTGCGGTAATCTTTGCATTAAAGATTTGGAGGCATTACCTTTATGGTGAAAGGTGTGATATTTATACTGATCATAAAAGTTTAAAGTATATTTTCACACAAAAGGAGCTGAATATGCACCAAAGAATATGGTTAGAGCTGATTAAGGATTATGACTGCTCAATCCATTACCACCCTCGGAAAGCAAACAAGGTGGCAGATGCATTAAGTCGACAAGACCATGCTAGTTTATCCATGATGAGGATCACAAAAGATCCAATATTTATGGATTTACAAAGGATGGATCTTGGAATTATAATGGAAGGGGAAAAATCTTATCTTTCTCAAATGAATGTTCAACCATCTATACATGTGAAGATTAAAGAGGCACAGAAAGAAGATGTCGAGTTACAAAAGAAGGTGAGAAATGTTCCTGAATTCAACCTTGATTGTGATGGGATAATAAAGTTCAGGAATCGGGTTTGTGTTCCTCCCATCCCCGAATTAAAGAAAGAGCTGTTGGATGAGGCTCATAGTTCTTCATTCTCTATTCATCCTGGAAGCACGAAGATGTATAGGGACCTGAAAGAGTACTTCTGGTGGGATGACATGAAAAGAGATGTTGTTGAATATGTCTCTCGATGCTTGGTTTGTCAACAAGTTAAAGCTGAGAGACAGAAGTCTAAGGGGATGTTACAACCATTACCCATACCCGAATGGAAATGGGAAAACTTCACTATGGACTTTGTCACAGGACTTACTAAAACATCCAAAGGCAATAATGCTATCTGTGTCATAGTTGATCGTCTTACAAAGTCTGCACACTTCATTGCTATTAGAGAGGATTTCTCTCTAGATCAGCTTGCCAGGATATATGTAAAGGAAGTGGTAAGATTGCATGGAGTACCACTTTCTATTATATCTGATCGAGATCCGAGATTTACCTCGAAGTTTTGGCGAAGTCTTCAGCATACTCTGGATACAGAGTTGAGTTTCAGCACTGCTTATCATCCCCAGACAGACGGTCAGTCTGAGAGAACAATTCAAACCCTAGAAGATATGTTGAGAGCTTGCTCTATGGATTTCAAAGGAGGTTGGGATCAACACCTACCTTTGGTGGAATTTTCTTATAATAATAGCTTTCACTCCCGTATTCAGATGGCTCCTTATGAAGCTCTATATGGAAAGAAATGCAGGACTCCAACTTGCTGGGATGAAGTTGGGGAAAGAAAGCTATTAGGACCTGATCTCGTTGATGAAATGGCAGAAAAGGTCAGATCTATTCAACAACACATAAGAGCAGCTCAGAGTCGACAGAAAAGTTATGCCGACAACCGAAGAAAAGACCTAGAGTTTGAAGTGGGTGATAAAGTGTTCTTACGAATATCTCCCTGGAAGAGGGTTATGAGATTTGGAAAGAAGGGGAAGTTGAGCCCTAGATATATCGGTCCTTTTGAAATACTGGATCGTGTTGGGAAGGTAGCTTACCGATTGGCGCTTCCACCGAATCTCTCTCAAGTTCACGATGCGTTCCATGTATCTCTCCTGAGAATGTACATACCAGATCCTTCACATGTACTCAGCTCAGAAGTTGTACCGCTGGAGCAAGATCTTTCTTATGAAGAACATCCGATAGAGATTCTGGATCATAGCGAAAAAGTCCTACGAAACAAGACCACTCACTTGGAGAAAGTTTTATGCAGAAACCACCAACTTGAAGAAGCTACATGGGAGCTTGAGGATATGATGAGGGAGAAGTATCCTCATTTGTTTGTTGCAAAGTGACGAATTTCGAGGGCGAAATTCTTTTTAAGGGGGGTAGAATGTAACACCCGATACTTTTATGTTATATAAATCATCAAAGGAATCTTTTTTTACACAACACTTTCTTGGCTTTCTTTACACGCAATCGCGACCTTCCTCGATAGCTTGCGTCGTACGCAATACCGAGTTTCACTAAACAATAATATGCTATTAAAACTAGCCGTTATGAATAGTAATAACCACTTTTTGAAATTTTATAAATTTTATTTTTCAAAATGGACTTCATTTTTGGACTCAGAATATCGAAATTAGCCTAGGGTGAAATTTTGGTATTTTTCTGAAAACTTTCAATTTTTGATGAATAGTGAAACCACTAAGTGGTAGGTTAAAAACTGAATTTTGCATAAAACTTAATTTTACCGCTTCTGTGAATGGAATTTCGAAAATCCGAGAGACACGGTTAATATCAAGGACTAAAATGTGGTTCAATGAGATGAAAATAATTTTTTGGTGAATAGTAACTTCTTACTTTTTTTACCACGGTTAATAGTAAATAGGGTAACTAAGGGTAAATATGATATCAATATTACCCTAACACATGTCCTAATTCTATTGGACAAGTGTAATTCGACCAAAAACAAAGTTAGGAATAAAATATGACCATTTAGGCCTACTTGGATTAGATTAGGACATTTATTATTAATTTATTTAAAGAAGGGTTAAAATAGTTAAAATCAAAGTTTAATAAGTAAATAATTTTTAATATAGGGTTATACATAAGATAAATTCGATTGTAAATATTCATTTGAAAGCTAAAAAGATTTCCTACATGATGGTATTTTATTTGTAATTTTTAGACATCAAATAATATAATTTATTTATGACACAAAGATGATGCAGTAATTATCTTATTAATGAAATATTGACAAAATTGATAATATAAATACCAAAATAAATGTACTTTGAGACTTTTTATGAATTCCACTAATTTTCTAGGTTACTATGATATATTAGTATTGATTTAATCAACTTGGTTCGAACATATAATTCTGTTATGACTTTCACAAAAATCATATATCAAATAGTGTCAAAATTGACACAAAATAGTTTTTAAATCAAATATTATATTATTAATTGTTATTTTATTCCTAAAAATCTATGGTTCGGCCAAATGACTTAGATAAGGATATATATATTAATAATAAACAATTTGGGGTTCGTTTGGCATGTTATAGTAAGTGTATTAACCATATAGTGAAAGAAAACAAAAAGACACGGTAAAAGTTAAATTAATTAACTTAGAGTTAAATCTAATTGATAAGGTTAAAATAATACCATAAACTTGTCTAAATCCTATTGGTTGATAGGATTTCGACCCATCCCCACTTTAGCTTCGAAATAAGACCCTTTGGAACCATTATAAACCGATTTTGACTTTAATATAAAATAATATTTTGAGATATTCCTAAGGTGCCCCTCTCCTCCCTTATAAAAGGGCACCTCCTCCCAATCCTCCTCACACCAATTTGAGCACTCAAGCTCGGCCAAACCCTGCCATTTTCTCTTCTCCACTTCCCTAGAATAATCCTAGAGGTCCTGGTCTTCTCCAAAGACCAATCTTATTTCCTTAAGTGGAGGATTCAAAAAGGCGTTCCAAAGAAGAGGTAATATCCATTACCAATCTTTTCAATTTCATTCTTCTTCAACTTCTTCTTTTTTAGTTGTTTCATGATAAAGTAATAACATCAGTATTACTTACATATTGATATGTTATTATAAATATGAAACAACCCTAATTCACCTTCTATCCATCCTACGGAAAAATGAAATCACCGCGCGTGCGTACGTACGGAATACCGTCTCCACGCCGTGGTGTAATCTATTTTCCACCATCACCTTACAAGGATGGGTATAATGGTGTAATCAGTAACTATATATGATTATTATTAAGTAATATTGATACTGAAATAATATATATATATATACTCCAATACAATTCCACGATCATAGGAACGATATCATCACTCGTGCGTACGTACGGAATACCGTCTCCACGATGTGATGCGACTCGTTCTACATGATCTTCATTTCATAATGATTATATAAATGAATTGAATGAATGAATATTTTATATAATACACTAATACCATTCTGGAAATGAATTATCTATAACCTAAAGATAAGAATAAGAATTTATTCGACAAAACACGCATAAGAACAAAAAGTTATAAAGACCCGAGTAACAAGTAACAATGAAATATTACTAACAAGAAGCTAATAATATGACCATATATGATCTCATATCAATATGTATGATTCAGGAATAAGTCAATAACATTATTTAAACCATTATACAGGAGCTTCGGACACGAACAAAGCAAATCGGACCTAAGGTAAGGGAAATATCACAATCTCATTTTTATCCGAGATTGTTTATTCGTAAGTATTTACTGGGGTGTATTTTATCATCCACATCCATGTTCCCTCAATATGTAATATTGTTTCCATCCACTTGAAATAGTTTAAATCCAATTGTACCCTTAGGTGAGTTTTTAGTAAAGAATATGAAAGGAATCTTTTGTTGTTTTTCCGTACGAGGTACTTTTTGACTTTTCCGACAAAAGTACGAAGAATGTTTTTTTAACTTATACGGCATGAATGGATTTTTAAAACATTACTTCAAAGAAGCTTCCTTTACAAGTTTTCAAGTTTATTTTTAATCAACTTCTTTTATTTTAAAGTCGTATGACATGTTATGAAAGTAAAAATGTTTTTGAAGAAGAAAGGATATTTTCCTCAAGAATTCAATTCAAGTGTTTTATCAAAATTATTTTCCATCTAAGATAATAAAGGGTACTGTTTCTATCCATATTTTTACATTGGTTTGACTATGTTGTGATGGAATTATGTTTATTAATTCCTTTATCATATATGAATTGATTTATGATGTCATGATGTTTCAAGAATCCCATTTTTGTTATGCGATGATGTATGTTTTATGATTATGTGGAACACATAAGAAAGGATTCATTATAAGATGGGTGGGACCTATATCTCCCTCCAATGCATTGGGTAATGATTTTATATCTCATGAGATAGACATGGCTGGAACGGAAGGTTATTTCGGTTCAGTGATACAGGACTGAAACGAGGAGTGAACTCGGTTCAGAAAGGGACTTTGTCCACTAAGATAGTCTTGGCAATGAGTCATGACTAACAAGAAATGATTTTCCATGATTATGTGTTCATGCCACAAAGATTCAAGTTTTATGTTATGATTATGGGGATCTCATTTTCACTTCTATGATTTATTCCATGTTAAGATATTTTGATCTCTCTTGCAGGTTTTAATTTTCAAAAAGATATGATATGATTTTTATTTCCTTTATTTGCCCTTGCTGAGCATTTGAGCTCACCCTTTTATGTTTTCTTTTCCCCAGGCCAGGAAGATGGATATTAAGTAGAATATGCTAAAAGGGACCCTAGATATGATGAAATAAATGGGAGACACTGTAGAAGATTTATGAACCAGTTGTTTATGTTTCCCAGTTTCTAAAGACACTATACCTATACGGTCCTTTGTGGTTTTGTCATATGTTGTAATAAGTGTGATTCAATTTTGAAGTATTAACAATGTATGTAAAGTGTGGGTCGTTTCAGTTCTCCACATTCACCTACTGGCAGCTGAAGCATCATGAAACGAACTCTACCATAGCGTTCTTCATATCTGGCCCCCAGTGCTGTCATCTGAGATCCTGGTACATCTTCGCTACTCCTGGATGTACCGCCAAAGGGGAAGTGTGATAATCCCCCATCACCCCCTCCCGTAATGCAACTGGTAGCATGGTACGTCCCCTGAAGAGGATGAAATGCTATCCTCCTACAGAAAACCCATCAGGTGCATGTACTGTGGATATCTGTGCACATCGCGTCTCACAGTCAACGTCCCCACACTTTGCCTCTCTAACCAGCACAAGTAGTGGAGGAGTGACTGTAAGTGATTGTAGAATGTTTGCTCCATCTCTATCCACGAACGATATCTGCAACGCGTCTATTTTCTTTGTGGCCTCTACAAGTTGCTGAATACGTGATCTCCAGCTGAGAGAATCAGTTACTACGTTCCCTTTCCCAGGAGTATAGACTATCTCAAAGACATAGTCCTAGAGGAACTCAAACCATCACCGTTGTCTCAGGTTTAGGTTCTTCTATGAGAAGATGTACCTGAGACTCTGGTGGTCAAAGTAGACTGTAAAGAGCTCGCCCATCAGATAGTGCCGCCACATCTTCATGGCGAAGACCACTGCTACTAAATCCAGGTCATGGGTGGAGTTGTTCTGCTCGTGGTGCCTCAACTATCGTAAACCATAACAGATCACTGCCTGCTCTTGCATGAGGAAACACCCAAGTCCGTTCCATGATGCATCATAGTAAACTACGTACCCTATGTTCTACTCTGGTTGCCTCAAGATGGGTGCACTGGTCAATATCTGTCTCAGATCCTCGAATCTCTGCTGACATCTATCTTACCACAACAAAGGTTTCCTCTTCTTCTTCAAAGCTGAAAGTAGTGCTCCAACTCTGGAGAAGTCTGGCACAAATCTCCGTTAGTACCCAGCCAGACCTAGGAAACTCCACACCTCCCTCACACTCCTAGGTGGCTCCCAAGCAAGTACTACCTCGATCTTCATAGGATCCACCGAAACTATCGCCTCAGAGATTACGTGCCCCAAGTAGTGGACCTCTCAAATCCAGAACTGACATTTCGAGAGATTACCATAAAGCTTGTGCTGTTGGAGTGTGTCCATTAAAAACCGCAAGTGGTAGCCGTGCTCCTCCTCAGTAGTCGAGTAAATCAGTATGTCGTCGATGAATACTATGAAAAATCAATTGTGGTATGGCTGGAAGATCAAGTTTATGAGGCTCGAAAACACTGCTGGAGCGTTGGATATTCCAAAAAGCATAACCAAGAACTCATAGTGGCCATACTTACACCAGAAGGCCATCTTCGGCACATCCGCTTCTCGAACGTTGAGCTGATGATAGCCTGACCTGAGGTCTATCTTCGAGAACCAGCGTTCTCCCTTGAGCTGGTCAAATATGTCATCAATCCGCAGGAGTGGATACTTTTTCTTTACGGTCACCTGATTCAGGCGATGGTAGTCGACAAATAGTCATACGCTACCATCCGCCTTCTTGGCGAATAAAATCGGGGAAGCCCAGGGTGAAACACTAGGTCAGATGAATCCCTTTCCCTACAAATCCTCCAGCTACACACTCATCTCACGAAGCTCGGTGGGAGCCATCCGATCTGTTGGAGTAGATATCGGTGAAGTCCTGGGGTACATGTCAATGTAAAAGTCTACCTTTCTGTGAGGAAGTAGGCATGGAACGTCATCAGGGAAAACGTCTGCATGCTGTTCCACCACAGTAGGAAAACTTAGACTTCGCACATCAACCGCTCCGAGGATAAGACTAGCCAACTGATGTTTGATTGGCTATCCTCTTCTCCGCGTAAGTCCATCATGCGTTGTAATGTCTCTCTTCTCGTAGGTGAAGCACTACTAGAAATTGGGCCTATACCCACGGTTTTTCAGAAAACCGTGGGTATAGGTCCCCCCTATACCCACGGTTTTCCAGAACCGTGGGTATAGGTACCCTATACCCACGGTTTGGACCAAACCGTGGGTATAGTTTTTTTGGTGAAGACCTATACCCACGGTTTTTCCAAAACCGTGGGTATAGGCATTGCTTTGGAAACCTATACCTACGGTTTTTAAGAACCGTGGGTATAGGGGGTATTTTTTTCAAAGACCTATACCCACGGTTTTCAAAACTGTGGGTATAGGTTTCCCGCGTTATTGCGGGTGGAGGGAATGGGAAAAAAATTGTGCGGGACGAAATAAATTTTACGTGGGAACAATGTTGTAAATAATTTAATTACACATATACTGGTATTAATGAACATAAATTCGCTAGGTGTGTCGGTTTAGTTAGTCTTTCAGTTCTGGAAAGTGCGGTGTTCGAAACTCGGCAGGATGTAATTTTAAATATATCAACAATATTAATATAAGTATGACACTGTATATTTAAATTAACAAAATCGGTCTAGCTTAGTTGGTTCGCCGCGGTATTCTCTCCCTCCCGGTCCCGTGTTCGAAACCTGGCGGTTCCTTTTTTTAATAACGGCATCAGTATTAATATATTAAAATAGAATAATCATTATATACATATAAATATAACAGCTCGGTTGGTCCGCTGGTCAGGTGCTTCGCGTAGGTGTTCTGCATGGCGCGGGTTCGAAACCTGCTGAGCGTTTATTTTGAATATAAATTTTTCCCACGGTTTGCAAACCGTGGGAAAACCCCATGCCACGCTGTACAGCAGCGGTTTCATGTGTGAACCACCTATACCCACGGTTCTACCAAACCGTGGGTATAGGTCAAGAACCCTATCCCGACGCCATTCCAGCCCACGGTTCCCAAAACCGTGGGTATAGCCTATACCCACGGTTTTGGGGGCTATACCCACGGTTTTGAACCGTCGGTATAGGTCGTTTTTCCAGTAGTGAAGGTTAACTTTCTTTCATCCATGCGGACACACCACACATTGCGCCTAATATAGTCGATCTGAGTATGAACTGTAGATAACCAATCCATTCCCAATATGACATCGTAAGGCCTCAAAACCGCTAGAAAAAAATCCTAGACGAATATATCGCCTCCTAGAGTAAGATCACACTGCGGGAACTAATGTGTATTGATCGAGTCTACTCCTGTAGGAGTCTCTAGGAATAAGGATCGAGGCAACGGCTCCGTCGGAATCTCTGAGCTCCGAAAAAGGGCAACGACAATAAAATAATGACTTGCTCCCGTGTCTATAAAAACTACAAAAAGGGTGGAGTAGAAACATATAGTACCTCAAATCATCTATGGTACATCGTGATCATAGGCCTCAACTGCCTGGAGCTGAGCCTGCCCATATCTGCTAGCTCCCTTTGGTCGGGCTGGTCCTTTTGGTGGTGGTGGTGGTAGAGCCTCAAAGCATCGTCCACCACCTGCTCCTCGGCCAGCTCCACTTCCTCATCTAGTAGCTCCCTGCGGACTGCCATGGTCATTCCTCTGCCTCTGCATGAGTGGTCCCTCAACCGTCTGCTGATCCTCTGCATGGCGGGTCGGGCAGTCACGAGTCATGTGGCCCTGCCCGCCGCATGCATTGCACTGCATGCCTCTCGTATTATTGGATCGACTACGTGTGCCCCGCACATTCGAACCAGTATCCTGAGGTCGCCCGCCTGATAGCCGGGTCCACATGGACCTCTATGACATGTGTCTACTACTATCTGTAGAATATTCCGCTACATTTCTGTAACACCCCAGGTAAATAAAGAATATAGCATTTCATATTTATCCATATTTGTGAATAAAATATTTATATGACTTTAAAGGGGACTCTATGCTCGATGGCGTACCCAACACACAACAACGAGTTTCTTGGGAATCTTACGTTGCACTCTAATAATAAAATAATATTATTTTAAATGGTAGTTAACATGTAGCCGTTGTAATGGTGGGAATGTATAGAAATAACTAATATATGACTATATATGTTTTTAAATGTTTTAACATTCATCCAATAAAGGATAGAGGCTTAAAATACAGAAAGAATTCAATTTTAGGCATATATGCCCTAGTTTTCACTAAAGGTTAACTTATCGCCTTTTGATGGCGAACCGTCATTAAATATAGTTTTTTTCATTCTTATACATTCTATTGGACCAAATAAAACTCTTATTAAGAATCGGGACATCAAAATTTACTTTGTGTAAATTTTTGGTATCTTTCCGATAATGTTCATTTTTTTAATGAATAGTGTAAAATGTTGTATTTTAATTCAAAACCTCTTTTTAATCTAATTTATTTATATGATTATATTATATTTTGAATTGGTTTTAAATTGAAATTATAAAATATTTTTACCAATAAATCCAATAGCGGTCGTTGGAATGAATTTCACTTTAAATCAGACTTAAACTAGTGTCAATATTTTGATACTTATTGTTTTATAAAAACACGCTATTTTCTCTGACAACGGGAATTAATTATTAAATTAATTAATGTGACTAATATGTCTTGAATTTTGTAAAATGAACTTCATTTTTGAATTCAGAATATCAAATATAGCTTAGGTTGAAGTTTTGGTATTTTTCTGAAAAACTCCAATTTTTGATGAATAGTGAAACCACTAAGTGGTAATCAAGCAAACTGATTTTTCAGTTAAATGAAAGTTTACCACTAATGTGTATTGAATTTTGAATATCCGACATACATGGATGTCATTAGTATGTAAAATGTGGTTCAATGGGATGAAAATAATTTTTTGGTGAATAGTAACTTTTTTTCATTAATCGCGATTAGAGGTAATTAGTGTCATTTATGGTAAAAATGATATTATAAGAATATGAAAACACCATGACACTTGTACTACATCTATTGGGTGAGTCATGGCCGACCAAGACAAGCCATGGTCCAATTTGGGGACCCCATGGAGCCACTTTAGTTGGAAAATGACAATAATATATTTTTATTTAATGTTAAAATTAAATTGACACAAACATGAGTTGTTTTACTAAAACAGTTTTTAAGTGGGGTTACACAAGTCCAAATTTTGATTATAAATAGTAATTGAAAAGATAAAAAGATTTACTACATCATAGTGATTTTTTTATAATTTTTAGACATTAAATAAAATAAATTAGTATGACATAATAATGATACAGCGATGACATCATTATTTGACGATTTAAATAAAATGGAAAGATAATGTAAAATCTATGAACTAAACATGTCCAAAACTTATTGGATGGGTGGATTTCGAACTCGTATCACCTTATCCACGAATTATATCAATGTGGGACTTTTTAAAACCGAAAAACATTTTCAAATAAAGTAATATTTCTTACTTTCCAAAAGTGCCCCTCCTCTCCTCTTATAAAAGGCCCCCACCTATACCTCATTTCACACACGCCTCAAGCCTTTGGCTAAGCCAAACCCTGCCCATTTACTCTCTCCACATCCCTCTCCTCATCCTATAGGATTCCCTTTGGGTAGAATCCTTTCAATGGAAGCCTTTAGGCTCAAATCAAAAGGAGTTACACTTTTAAAGGCAATTCATTCTCTCATGTTCATTTGTTTTATTTTGCTTCTCCAACCCCCTAAACTCTTTTTATTTATTTATTTTGTAAAAACACCAGTATATTCAATATACTGGGATGTTGTTATAAGATTTTTTCGAGCTACACTCTCACACAACTACATCAAATGGTTAAAGAACATACAGTTTCCGTGGATGGCGAAATTGTGCCTCCCAAAACGATGATTGTTCAATACTCATTTAACACCTTCAAAGGTGGCCATTATGATGTCACTATTTTTATATATGATATATAATATGTTTATTTTTTACTTATGCTTATTTATTTTTCATTTGTGTCTTACCAATATGGCTTCCATTTTGGGTATACGTGATATCTTCATTTTAGGAAGTGCGGACTACCGCCCCCTCAAAGTGATGTGATTCGTTAATGCCATACGTGGGACGTATAAAGGATGCATTTAATGTTATTATATATGATGTTATACTGGAATTATTATTTATCTCTATATCATTATTATTTCTTTCCATTAAAGTATGAGATAGAAATGAAAGTAGCGTTCATGCGTACGTACGGCTTACCGTCTCCATGAATGGTGCATTTCATATCTTTCCTCTAAATGATTATGTGATTTTATAAATACATGTATAATCTGGATATATATGATATATATGATATCCAAATCATGAATTTCATTTTTGGATATGAAGAACCGTTGACCACACGAACAACATGTAATTGTAAAAAGTCCACTTTCGACTTAAGAACCAAATATCGACAAAACAAACATGATTAACTTAAATGATTAAATAATGTTTATAACGTGGTAATAAGTGATATAAAATGAATAATGAACTTTAAAAAGGTTCATAAGGAAGTATAAATTAACTCAAGTTTATTATTCAGGAGATTAAAGAACGATCGAGTGAAGTCGCACCCGAGGTAAGGGATCCTACTCCTCTCTTTCTTTTTAAGTATACACTTTTATGTCATTCCTTTTAAAGATCATATTTCTTGTTATTGGGATGATCTTTTATATTACAATTACTGTAATTTTTATGTTCATGTGATGAGTGACCCTATTCTATCTCATCAATCCATTTTGGAAGTTTTGAGTGGAGTCGTTAGGCTGCCGAATTTTCATAAGGGATTTTTCATCTCACTTTTATTCTCGTGAGATTTATGCTACATTTGCCACAAATTCCATTGAGTGGTGTATGTACTTCCCATTATTCTACTCTTTTTGTAATATACTTTCGTTTATGAGTATTTACATCAATGATCTATTGTCCTTCTTTCATGGGGTGTATGTTTTGAAAGATACCCAAGTCGGTAAGGGAACCTTTCACCCTCCTCTTTTTTAAAAGACTTCTTTTGTTGGTTCTTTTAATTTACATATTGTTATGTTGGGATATGTTCTCATATATCCTTATTGATGTCAATTTTTATGTCCAAGTGATGAGATACACTTTTTATCTCTCATCAACTCATTTTGATGTGATGTCGTTAGGCTATCAAGGGAACTTTTTAGCCCAATTTCGATTTCTTTGGGTTGAACATGTAGTCATTGAATATGTCATCCATTGAATATGTATTAATGACCTTTTATTGTTTTACACTTAATATCCAATTATATTGGGTGTATTTATATTTGTCACACATATTTTTGAGATTGATTTGTCCTTAATTTAAGGATACCTTCTTTATAAGGGATTTCATCACATTTGACATTTATATTGAGGGTTCATTGTTGTTATGCACCAATTCACTCTTATATTGTGTATATACTTTCCTTTGGATTACTATATCATGAATCCATTTATTCTCATGATATTCTAAAGTTCTGACTAAATTTTATTCCTCAATTATTGTATTCAAGTGTCTCTAATTTTGGTAAAACCTCTTTAACCAAAATGTCATTTTAAATGTTTTAATTATTTGTTCTTATTAATATACATGTTTTCAAAATGGTTTTAAGGATTTATTTATATGGATATTAATGGTTTAAATTTTTAAGCTTCAAGGTGGTATGGGACACTTTGATTCAAAATATCTTTATTAAATGTTTTAAATGGTTTTGAAAATGGTTTTGATAAAGGATTCTATTATGATATATTGTGATGTGGAAATGTTATCATTCCATTATATTGGTTTTATGTTTTATGATTTTAAATTGGTACATGGACATTTTAACGGGTGGTTACGTTATAAACCATATGACGGGTGGTGCCGTGAATTCCAGGACGGGTGGTTACGTTATAACCTCCAATGCATTGGGTATGGAAGTCGGCCGTATGGCTATTCCATTAAGTATGTATGGAAATTGGCCGTATGACTATTCCATTAAGTGATATGTGTGGAAGTATACCGTATGGTTATTCCACTTAAGTATGTTTATGTACCAAGTTACCTTTATATATGTTATGTGTTCTTTATATGGGTTTTATGGTAATCCTTTGGTTACAAAAAGGTAAGTAATGGTACTTTTTTTAGTGAAAAGTTTTTACTACTTCATGAAGGTGAAAAGTATTACATTGATAAAGTATTCACGGTTTACTTGTTGTTTTGAAAATCTAACAGTTTTCATTCTTTGTGTATCCCTTACTGAGCTTCTTATGCTCATCCCAAGTTTTTGAAATGTTTTTCACAGGACATAGCGTGGAATAGGGTCAAGGATGGGATCAAGGGAAAGTCATGCTACCTAAAACATGGAACTATACATGTTTCTTTTAAAGAGTTTTTTATTTTATGGAAATTTAGTAGAAGCGACTACTTTGTAATCTTTTGAGATGTAATAGTTATGTTCTAATTCTCTAAAACTCTAAACCTGAAATTATCCTCAATGTGAATTACTCATTTAATTCAACATTAAGTAAGGTTTAAGGCTAGGGCCTTATAGTTGGTATCAAAGGGAGGTTTAGATAACTTTAGAGGTCAGGGTATTCTTTAAGCATAAGTGACATTACCATAACGGTTAGGATTTTAGAAAGAGTCCTAGTTTTAGATAAAGTGAATGAGTAAGTTTATCTTAGTGTTTACCTTCCTCATTAGTACATGATGGTTTTGTTGATATACTCACACTGACATTTCTATTTTTAGTGAATGGATGGATCTAGCAGGCACCAAAGAGACAACAGGTTTGAAGGAAACTGTGGTGGTTCTCTGATTAAGATACCAGATAAAATGGAGGATTCAATGAGGAAACTTGTGGTTGTTCTAAACCAAATATCAAGGTGTCATGTTCAACCACTTAAACCTTGGTGAGTTCTCTAATGCATCATGTACGAGATGGCCAACCCGATGTGGAAATTCAGGCAATAATTATTAAGGTAACCATTAGGGTTTATATGATACTTAATTATTAGTTAATTATGGGTTACTCTATGATATGATGGAAAATGAGAGGAATGAGATAAAATTGAGGTTAAAATATGTTATGATTATTCTTGAAGATTTTATGTCATTTTGGGGAATGTTTTAAGAATTATATATTTTTGGAAAAAGGACAACACATAGACCGTGTGACATCCCGTCGCGTCGGACAAAGCTGCGGGAATCGAACCCACAACCAATATGCGACTGGTATTTATTGCCTACCACTGGACTACGTGAAGTCCCTAGTTAGTTTGACTGATTCATTCTAGTTATATGATTTTATGAATTAAGAGTAAGTTGATTTTGGGTTATTTATGAAAATGATTAACCTATCATGGAGGATATGTGATTAGGTTAATTACTTTTCAAAACGAGATTTTAGGAGCAACTGATATTGTTTAGAGATAAATGTTACGATTTATCTTGGAAGACTATGCGACTAAATCCTTCAAATATTTGGGTTTCAATCTTATATTGGTTTACTTTGAAGAATTTTATGGACAAATTGATTATAGAATGGTCCTCGTTGAACTTTGGGTTTTGTTGCACAAATTTTGGAGATTAATAGTAGATTTTCTTTTTATAAAGGGTTATCCTTTTCTGGATTATCTGATCTTGTACTAGCCTTTTTGGTTTTGGTTTTGGTTAAAGTCTAAAGACATTGGAAGTATATAGTTCTATTTTTTGGATTAGGTGATTTTCTAGAAGTTGATTATAGTACTCTTAATGTGAACAAGTATTCCTAAATACTCGTCTTTTGGAGAAAATATGTGTTTGTGTAAGGAATTTAATAAAAGTTAAAAGTCAATATGATAAGTGATTATGTTTCCTTATGAATAAATTTCTCAATAAGAAGTAACTTAAAACAAAAATGTTTTCTCTTAACTTTTCCTACTGGGGAATCGAATACCATTTAACCCATCACAAGTTTGTGATTTTCTCGTGGTTAACTTTCTCCTAAACATGTTTTCTATCACTCTCCATAAGAACATTACCCTTTGTTTTTTTCCTCCATGTCCATATTTTCATACTTGGAATCCTAGTATGGGTTAACTCGGGTGACCTTTGTGCTTATCTCTCTTTATTTTAAAGTGTTTGTTTTACCGACTTTTGTTCCGATGTGGGACTTTTAAGGATGTTTCCAAGCGCAATTTTAAAATTGCGAGGACACAATTCCCAAAAGGGGGGAAGGATTTAGCACACCAGGTAAATAAAGAATATGAAATTTCATATTTATCCATATTTTTGAATAAAATATTTAAATGACTTTAAAGGGGACGCTATGCTCGATGACGTACCCAACAAGCAACAACGAGTTTCTTGGGAATCTTACGTTGCACTCTAATAATAAAATAATATTATTTTAAATGGTAGTTAACATGTAGCCATTGTAATGGCGGGAATGTATAGAAATAACTAAAATATGATTATATATGTTTTTAAATGTTTTTACATTTATTCAATAAAGGATAGAGGCTTAAAATACAGAAAGAATTCAATTTTAGGCATATATGCCCTAGTTTTCACTAAAGGTTCACTTATCACCTTTTGATGGCGAACCGTCATTAAATATAGTTTTGTTCACTCTTATACATTCTATTGGACCAAATAAAACTCTTCTTAATAATCGGGACATCAAAATTTACTTTGTGTAAATTTTTGGTAGCTTTCTGATAATGTTCATTTTTTTAATGAATATTGTAAAATGTTGTATTTTAATTCAAAACCGCTTTTTAATCTAATTTATTTATATGATTATATTATATTTTGAATTGGTTTTAAATTGAAATTAGAAAATATTTTTACCATTAAATCCAATAGTGGTCGTTGGAATTAATTTCACTTTGAAATCAGACTTAAACTAGTGTCAATCTTTTGATACTTATTGTTTTATAGAAACATGCTATTTGCTCTGACAGTGGGAATTTATTATTAAATTAATTAATTTGACTAATATGTTTTGAATTTTGTAAAACGGACTTCATTTTTGAATTCGGAATATCAAATATAGCTTAGGATGAAGTTTTGGTATTTTTCTAAAAAACTCCAATTTTTGATGAATAGTGAAACCACTAAGTGGTAATCAAGCAAACTGATTTTTCAGTTAAATGAAAGTTTACCACTAATGTGTATTGAATTTTGAAAATCCGACATACATGGTTGTCATTAGTATGTAAAATGTGGTTCAATGGGATGAAAATAATTTTTTGGTGAATAGTAACTTTTTTTCATTAATCGCGATTAGAGGTATTTAGTGTCATTTATGGTAAAAATGATATTATAAGAATGTGAAAACACCATGACACTTGTAATACACCTATTTTGTGAGTCATGGCCGACCAAGACAAGCCATGGGCCAACTTGGGGACCCCATTGAGCCACTTTAGTTGGAAAACGACAATAATATATTTTTATTTAATGTTAAAATTAAATTGACACAAACATGAGTTGTTTTACTAAAACAGTTTTTATGTAGGGATACACAAGTCCAAATTTTGATTATAAATAGTCATTGGAAATCTAACACGATTTCCTACATCATAGTGATTTTTTTATAATTTTTAGACATTAAAAAAAATAAATTATTTATGACATAATAATGATGCAGTGATGACATCATTATTTGACGATTTAAATAAAATGGAAAGATAATGTAAAATCTATGAACTACACATGTAAACAACTTATTGGATGGGTGGATTTAGAACCCTTATCACCTTATCCACGAATTATATCAATTTGGGACCTTTTAAAACCGAAACACATTTTCAAATAAAGTAATATTTCTTACTTTCCAAAAGTGTCCCTCCTCTCCTCTTATAAAAGGCCCCCACCTCTACCTCATTTCACACACTCCTCAAGCCTTTGGCTCGGCCAACCCCTGCCCATTTACTCTCTCCACATCCCTCTACTCATCCTATAGGATTCTCTTTGTGCATAATCCTTTCAAAGGAAGCCTTTAGGCTCAAATCAAAAGGAGTTACACTTTTAAAGGTAATTCATTCTCTCATGTTCATTTGTTTTATTTTGATTATCCAACCCCCTAAACTCTTTTTATTTATTTCTTTTGTAACAAAACCAGTATCTTCAATATACTAGGATGTTGTTATAAGATTTATTCGAGCTACAATCTCACACAACTACATCAAATGGTTAAAGAACATACGGTTTCCGTGGATGGAGAAATTGTGCCTCCCGAAACGATGATTGTTCAATACTCCGTTAACACCTTCAAAGGTGGCCATTATGATGTCACTATTTTTATATATTATATATAATATGTTTATGTTTTACTTATTCTTATTTATTTTTCATTTGTGTCTTACCTTTATGGCTTCCATTATAGGTATACGCGATATCTTCATTTTAGAAAGTGCGGACTATCGCCCCCTCAAAGTGATGTGATTCGTTAATGCCATACGTGGGATGTATAAAGGATGGATTTAATGTTATTATATATGATGTTATACTGGAATTATTATTTACCTCTATATCATTATTATTTCTTTCCATTAAAGTATGAGATAGAAATTAAAGTAGCGTTAATGCGTACGTACGGCTTACCGACTCCATGAATGGTGCATTTCATTTCATTCCTCTAAATGATTATGTGATTTTATAAATACATTTATATGCTGGATATATATGATATATATGATATCCGAATCCAGAATTTCATTTTTGGATATGAAGAACCTTTGACCACACGAAAAACATGTAATTGTAAGAAGTCCACTTTCGACTTAAGAACCAAATATCGACAAAACAAACATGATTAACTTTAATGATTAAATAATGTTTATAACGTGGTAATAAGTGATATAAAAGGAATAATGAACTTTAAAAAGGTTCTTAAGGAAGTATAAATTAACTCAAGTTTATTATTCAGGAGATTAAAGAACGATCCAGTCAAGTCGGACCCGAGGTAAGGGATCCTACTCCTCTCTTTCTTTTTTAGTATACACTTTTTTGTCATTCCTTTTAAAGCTCATATTTCTTGTTATTGGGATGATCTTTTATATTAAAATTACTTTAATTTTTATGTTCATGTTATGAGAGAACATATTCTCTCTCATCAATCCATTTTGGAAGTTTTGAGTGGCGCCGTTAGGCTGCCGAATTTTCATAAGGGATTTTTCATCTCACTTTTATTCTCGTGAGATTTATGATACATTTGCCACAAATTCCATTGAGTGGTGTATGTAATTCCCATTATTATACTCTTTGTGTAATATACTTTCGTTTATGAGTATTTACATCAATGATCTATTGTCCTTCTTTCATGGGGTGTATGTTTTGAAAGATACCCATGTCGGTAAGGGAACCTTTCACCCTCCTCTTTTTTAAAATACTTCTTTTGTTGGGTATTTTAATTTACATATTTTTATGTTGGGATATGTTCTCATATATCCTTATTGATGTCAATTTTATGTCCAAGTGATGAGATACACGTTTTATCTCTCATCAACTCATTTTGATGTGATGTCGTTAGGCTGTCAAGGGATCTTTTTAGCCCAATTTCGATTTCTTTGGGTTGAACATGTAGTCATTGAATATGTCATCCATTGAATATGTGTGAATGGCCTTTTATTGCTTTACACATAATATCCACTTATATTGGGTGTATTTATATTTGTCACACATATTTTTGAGATTGATTTGTCCGTAATTGACGGATACCTTCATTATAAGGGATTTCATCACATTTGACATTTATATTGAGGGTTCATTGTTGTTATTCACCAATTCACTCTTATGTGGTGTATATACTTTCCTTTGGAGTATTATATCATGAATCCATTTATTCTCATGATATTATAAAGTTTTGACTAAATGTTATTCCTCAATTATTGTATTCAAGTGTCTCTAATTTTGGTAAAACCCCTTTAACCAAAATGTCATTTTAAATGTTTTAATTATTTGTTCTTATTAATATCCATGTTTTCAAAAAGGGTTTAAGGATTTATTTATATGGATATTAATGGTTTAAATTTTTAAGCATCAAGGTGGTATGGGACACTTTGATTCAAAATCTCTTTATTAAAGGTTTTAAATGGTTTTGAAAATGGTTTTGATAAAGGATTCTATTATGATATATTGTGATGTGGAAATGTTATCATTCCTTTATATTGGTTTTATGTTTTATGATTTTAAATTGGTACTTGGACTGTAGAGACCCGTATCCTGACGTACATGGACATTAAATTACATTTGCAGAATTCTTAGTACATAACAAAAACACACACTAAAGGATCGTAATAGTTTAGTGTCTTTGGAAACTCGGAACATAATCTTCTAATCCTGGTGAAAGATCTTCAATATCTCCCGTAAAGATCTTCCATTTTTTTTACCTAAAACCTTTCTTTATATCCTGGGGAAAATAAAACATAAAAGGGTGAGCTCAAATGCTCAGTAAGGGTATACAAGAGAAATAAAAATCATATCATATCTTTTTGAAAATCACAACCTGCAAAAGAGATCATAATATCTTAACATGGAACAAATCATAGAAGTGAAAATGAGATCCCCATAATCATAACATGAAACTTGAAACTTTGTGGCATGCACACATAATCATGGAAAATCATTTCTTGTTAGTCATGACTCATTGCCAAGACTATCTTAGTGGACAAAGTCCCTTTCTGAACCGAGTTCACTCCTCGTTTCAGTCCTGTATCACTGAACCGAAATAACCTTCCGTTCCAGCCATGTCTATCTCATGAGATATAAAATATTTACCCAATGCATTGGAGGGAGATATAGGTCCCACCCATCTCTTAATGAATCCTTTCTTATGTGTGCCACAAAATCATAAATCATACATCATTGCATAACCCATGTAATAAAAATGGGATTCTTAAACAACATGACATCATAAAACCATTCATATAAGATAAAGGAATTCATAAACATAATTCCATCACAACATAGTCAAATCAATGTAAAAATATGGATAGAAACAGAACCCTTTATTATCTTAGATGGAAAATAATTTTGATAAAACACTTGAAATGAATTCTTGAGGAAAATATCCTTTCTTCTTCAAAATCAATTTCTTTTCACAAAACATCATACAATTTTAAAAGAAAGAGATTTTATTAAAAATAGTCATGAAATATTTTGGAGGAAGGATCATGAAAATAAGGCTTTATAAAACCGTAAAAATCCATTCGTGCCGTATAAGTTAAAAAAAACATTCTTCGTACTTTTGTCGGAAAAGTCAAAAAGTACCTCGTACGAAAAACGAAAAAAGATTCCTTTCATATCCTTTACTAAAAACTCATAGAAGGGTAAAATTGGATTTAAACAATTGTAGGTGGATGGAAATAATATTACATATTGAGGGAACATGAATGTGGATGATAAAATACACCCCAGTAAATACTTACGAATAAACAATCTCGGATAAAAATGAGATTGTGATATTTCCCTTACCTTAGGTCCGATTAGCTTTGTACGTGTCCGAAGCTCCTCTTCTTTGGAACGCCTCTTTGAATCCTCCACTTAAGGAACTAAGATTGGTCTTTGGAGAAGACCATAACCACTAGGATTATTCTAGGAAAGTGGAGAGGAGAAAATGGCAGGGGTTGGCCGAGCTTGAGTGCTCAAAATTGGTGTGAGGAGGAGGGGGAGGAGGTGTCCTTTTATAAGGGAGGAGAGGGGCACCTTAGGAATATCTCAAAATATTATTTTATATTAAAATAAAAATCGGTTTATAATGGTTCCAAAGGGTCTTATTTCTAAGCTAAAGTGGGGATGGGTCGAAATCCTATCAACCAATAGAATTTAGACAAGTTTAGGATATTATTTTAACCTTATCAATTAAATTTAACTCTAAGTTAAATAATTTAACTTTTACCATGTCTTTTTGTTTTCTTTCACTATATGGTAAATAAACTTACTATAACATGCCAAAAGAACCCCAAATTGTTTATTATTAATATATATATCCTTATCTAAGTCATTTGGCCGAACCTTAGATTTTTAGGAATACAATAACAATTAATAATATAATATTTGATTTAAAAACTATTTTGTGTCAATTTTGACACTATTTGATATATGATTTTTGTGAAAGTCATAACAGAATTAAATGTTCGAACCAAGTTGATTAAATCAACATTAATATATCCTAGTAACCTAGAAAATTAGTGGAATTCATAAAAAATCTCAAATTACATTTATTTTGGTGTTTATAACATCAATTATGTCAATATTTCAGTAATAAGATAATTACTGCATCATCGTTGTGTCATAAATAAATTAAATTATTTTATGTCTAAAAATTACAAATAAAATACCATCATGTATTAAATCTTTTTAGATTTCTAATGAATATTTACAATCGAATTTATCTTATGTATAACCCCATATTAAAAATGATTTACTTATTAAACTTTGATTTTAACTATTTTAACCCTTCTTTAAATAATTTCATAATAAATGTCCTAATCTAATCCAAGTGGGCCTAAATGGTCATATTTTATTCCTAAGTTTGTTTTTGGTCGAATTACACTTGTCCAATAGAATTAGGACATGTGTTAGGGTAATAGTAATATCATATTTACCCTTAGTTACCCTATTTACTATTAACCGCGGTAAAAAAAAGTAAAAAGTTACTATTCACCAAAAATTATTTTCATCTCATTGAACCACATTTTAGTCCTTGATATTAACCGTGTCTCTCGTATTTTTGAAATTCCATTCACAGAAGTGGTAAAATTAATTTTTATGCAAAATTCAGTTTTTAACCTACCACTTAGTGGTTTCATCAAAAATTGAATGTTTTCAGAAAAATGCCCAAATTTCATCCTAAGCTATATTTCATATTCCGAATTCAAAAATGAAGTCTATTTTACCAAATTCATAACATAGAAGTTGAATTAATTAATTTTATAATTAAATCCCGCTATTAAAACAAATAGCGTGTTTTTACGAAACAATATCTATCAAAAGATTGACACTTGTTTATGTCAGGTTTAAATGTGAAATTACGTCCAATGACCAACATTGTATTAGATTGTAAAAATATATTCTAAATATACTTTAAAACCACTCAAATTAATAATTTATCACTATTAATTATTTCGATTAAAAAAGTTGTTTTTAATTATAATTTAGTAATTTTCACTATTCATCAGAATATGAAAGTTATCCGAAATGTACCAAAATTTCACCTTAGGCTAAATTCGATAATCTGAATCCAAAAATGAAATCCATTTTGAAAAATAAAATTTACAAAATTTCAAAAAGTGGTTATTACTATTCATAACGGCTAGTTTTAATAGCATATCGCTGTTTAGTGAAACTCGTTATTGCGTACTACACACACTATCGAGGAAGGTTGTGATTGCGTGTAATGCAAGGCAAGTCAAGGATGCGTGTTGTGCAAGCTCTTTTTGGTGTAGCGTACAACACAAGACATTAATAAATTTAAAAAGAATATTTTTCATAAAATCTTGGGCCGTTACATTCTACCCCCCTTAAAATGAATTTCGCCCTCGAAATTCGTCGGGGTTATAAATGGTTTTCTATTCGAAAGTTTCCCACATCGTAAAAAGGAATACCAAAACTTGGCTTTAAAAACTAAAGTATGAAATGTAACGATTACCCAAATAAACTAATTGTTGGGTTTCCAAATAGGTAAAAATATGGATATGGAAGAAAAATCTAACCATCATGTTCTGATGGAGAGTGGTAGAGAACATGGCTATGGAAAAGCCAAAAATCAAAAATCCATAAATTTGTGATGATATAAGGTACCATCTGATTCCTCAGGTATAAGATCACTAGGACAACATTTTTGGTTTTCAAGATCATTTCCCTAAAGTTGAAAATTTGAATTAGAATAAATACTTAATTTATTTTGGTACAATCTCACTGTTGTTCGTGCCTTGAACAATTTCCACTTCATCTCTTAAATAAATGAAGTTGAATTTGTTATTCGTGAAGTGTTAGCAGATAATGTGATAGAATGACGGGTCATTCCATCTGTCTCAAACAAAAGGTTAGCAAAAATTATATGCATAAATCGATCTATAGTGAGATTAATCATATATGGTTCCTAAAATGGACTTATACTTCATATATCATACTGCTTAATATAATAAAACTAGTTTCTACTAAATAGAGACTTCCTGTAGGTCAGTGGTAGGCGATAAAGGCCAGTCGCACTTCGGTTGTGGGTTCGATTCCTACAGCCTTGTCCGAAGCGATGGGCTGTCGCTCGTCCTGCAGGTTGTCCTTTTTCTAAAACTATATTACTATAACATCCCATCAATAATATCGAGAAAACATCGATCCTTAAACAATACTCACTTATGTCCAACATAATCCATTTCAATCTTTAGGCTTATCCATAATACTGCAGTTCACTCTCATAATATAGTGACAACGATTACCAGAGATTTAATACTGTCGTTGATCCCCACATATCATAACATATGTTTTGTTGGTCACATTCTAAACATTCAAGGTCCTTAATCATGTATTCTCTTGAATACCTTAGTGAAAACATGAATGCAGTTAAAAGTTAACACTTTCCACATACCAAAATCCTCAAAATTCTATATACTCAATCCATGATATCACTTAGTCCTTATATCAATCATGAGCTCATGAATATTGTTAAACATTTCATTTTCTTATTTTCCCTTCATTATGCGCATATCATCTTATTTCCAAAAATATCTCAATCACTTTGAATACCACATTAAACCAATACATAAATATTCCAATACTCCATGATACAACATTATTTTGGAATCCCATTACATAAACACTTAATCATTCCACCACATCGTTATCATATTCAACATTGCCAATAGTGATCGCATGTGATTTCCCTTTGTCCTTTGCCTTCAGTGGTTGCTCATGTTGATCATCACTAACCCTTGGATTAGGGCAATTATTAGCATAATGCCCCATTTCCTTGCACTTGAAGAATTGAAGTGTTGGCGGTGTGTTCTCTGCAGTGTTTGCTTTATTCACATCATTAGAAACCCTTTTTCCATTACTTCGACACTCAGCTGCTCGATGACATTCTTTTCCACACTTAAAACATTTTCTAGTTCCTTTAATACAATCTCCACCATGCTTCTTTCCACACTTTGTGCATAAGGAAACATTCATCTTCTTTTCATCATTATTATGAGATTTCTCCTTGAACTCCATCTTTCGTTTCTTGTCAAAACCATGAGATGGATATGTAACACCAACTTTTATTTCTACCTTGATAGCACAACGCACAATTTCTTCATAGCTACTGAAGTCTCTTATAGCTAATTCCCTTCGAAGACTTGGTTTTAAGCCACTGATAAATCGATCAACTTTACTTTCAGGTTGGATGATAATGCCAGATGCATACCTTGCAAGTCTTGTAAAATTCGCTTCATATATACCAACAGATTCATCATCCTTCTGCTTCAGCTCAATAAACTCCTTTTCCATCTTTGTTCGAAGAATACGAGGGAAGTACTTACTGAAAAACAAGTTCTTGAACTCGTCCCATTCCATGGACTCAATTTCATCCCTTGGCCTCGTATTCTTGATAAGATTCCACCATTGATCAGCTTCACCTTCCAAACGATATACTGCTAAGATGACTTCATCATGTTCAGAACATTGAAGAACTGAAAATATCTTTTCAGTAGTACTGATCCATTGTTCAGCAACAAGTGGATCGGAAGTCCCACTGAAAGAAGGTGGACGTTGCCTCATGAAGGACTCAATAGAATATTGTTCCCTTCTCTTCTCATTTGGAAGTCCAGAATGATTCATAGCTTGTGTAAGTATAGCAATAAGATTTTGCACTCCATCTCCCATAACATTTGTTTGTTCAGGAGGGCAATCATTGCATTGTCCATTGCATTGATCAACACGGTTCCTTCGGGTTCCAGCCATCGTCTAAAACCCAAAAAGAATAGTGTGAGAGGCAAAAATCATGCTAGGGAAAACAACATAATAAAGGGGGAGTACCTTCAATATCCAACATCTTAGGTTTAATTCTATGATCGTTAGCGTAATTCTATTACTATAACCTATACGTATACTTATCCCTAGGGACATCCCTAGACATACCTTAGAAATATCTCTAGGGATCTCACTAACGTTTTCGCATCCTAGTTTCCAAAGGTTGACTAAACCTTTCCTCTGATACCAACTGTAGATACCCGTATCCTGACGTACATGGACATTACATTACATTTGCGGAATACATAGTACATAACAAAAACACACACTAAAGGATCATAATAGTTTAGTGTCTTTGGAAACTCGGAACATAATCTTCTAATCCTGGTGAAAGATCTTCAATATCTCCCGTAAAGATCTTCCATTTTTTTTACCTAAAACCTTTCTTTATATCCTGGGGAAAAGAAAACATAAAAGGGTGAGATCAAATGCTCAGTAAGGGTATACAAAAGAAATAAAAATCATATCATATCTTTTTGAAAATCACAACCTGCAAAAGAGATCATAATATCTTAACATGGAACAAATCATAGAAGTGAAAATGAGATCCCCATAATCATAACATGAAACTTGAAACTTTGTGGCATGCACACATAATCATGGAAAATCATTTCTTGTTAGTCATGACTCATTGCCAAGACTATCTTAGTGGACAAAGTCCCTTTCTGAACCGAGTTCACTCCTCGTTTCAGTCCTGTATCACTGAACCGAAATAACCTTCCGTTCCAGCCATGTCTATCTCATGAGATATAAAATCTTTACCCAATGCATTGGAGGGAGATATAGGTCCCACCCATCTCTTAATGAATCCTTTCTTATGTGTGCCACAAAATCTTAAATCATACATCATTGCATAACCCATGTAATAAAAATGGGATTCTTAAACAACATGACATCATAAAACCATTCATATAAGATAAAGTAATTCATAAACATAATTCCATCACAACATAGTCAAATCAATGTAAAAATATGGATAGAAACAGAACCCTTTATTATCTTAGATGGAAAATAATTTTGATAAAACACTTGAAATGAATTCTTGAGGAAAATATCCATTCTTCTTCAAAATCAATTTCTTTTCACAAAACATCATACAATTTTAAAAGAAAGAGATTTTATTAAAAATAGTCATGAAATATTTTGGAGGAAGGTTCATGAAAATAAGGCTTTATAAAACCGTAAAAATCCGTTCGTGCCGTATAAGTTAAAAAAACATTCTTCGTACTTTTGTCGGAAAAGTCAAAAAGTACCTCGTACGAAAAACGAAAAAAGATTCCTTTCATATCCTTTAATAAAAACTCATAGAAGGGTAAAATTGGATTTAAACAATTGTAGGTGGATGGAAATAATATTACATATTGAGGGAACATGGATGTGGATGATAAAATACACCCCAGTAAATACTTACGAATAAACAATCTTGGATAAAAATGAGATTGTGATATTTCCCTTACCTTAGGTCCGATTAGCTTTGTACGTGTCCGAAGCTCCTCTTCTTTGGAACGCCTCTTTGAATCCTCCACTTAAGGAACTAAGATTGGTCTTTGGAGAAGACCAGAACCTCTAAGATTATTCTAGGAAAGTGGAGAGGAGAAAATGGCAGGGGTTGGCCGAGCTTGAGTGCTCAAAATTGGTGTGAGGAGGAGGGGGAGGAGGTGTCCTTTTATAAGGGAGGAGAGGGGCACCTTAGGAATATCTCAAAATATTATTTTATATTAAAGTAAAAATCGGTTTATAATGGTTCCAAAGGGTCTTATTTCTAAGCTAAAGTGGGGATGGGTCGAAATCCTATCAACCAATAGAATTTAGACAAGTTTAGGATATTATTTTAACCTTATCAATTAAATTTAACTCTAAGTTAAATAATTTAACTTTTACCATGTCTTTTTGTTTTCTTTCACTATATGGTTAATAAACTTACTATAACATGCCAAACGAACCCCAAATTGTTTATTATTAATATATATATCCTTATCTAAGTCATTTGGCCGAACCTTAGATTTTTAGGAATACAATAACAATTAATAATATAATATTTTATTTAAAAACTATTTTGTGTCAATTTTGACACTATTTGATATATGATTTTTGTGAAAGTCATAACAGAATTAAATGTTCGAACCAAGTTGATTAAATCAACATTAATATATCATAGTAACCTAGAAAATTAGTGGAATTCATAAAAAATCTCAAATTACATTTATTTTGGTGTTTATAACATCAATTATGTCAATATTTCATTAATAAGATAATTACTGCATCATCATTGTGTCATAAATAAATTAAATTATTTTATGTCTAAAAATTACAAATAAAATACCATCATGTATTAAATCTTTTTAGCTTTATAATGAATATTTACAATCGAATTTATCTTATGTATAACCCCATATTAAAAATGATTTACTTATTAAACTTTGATTTTAACTATTTTAACCCTTCTTTAAATAAATTCATAATAAATGTCCTAATCTAATCCAAGTGGGCCTAAATGGTCATATTTTATTCCTAAGTTTGTTTTTGGTCGAATTACACTTTTCCAATAGAATTAGGACATGTGTTAGGGTAATAGTAATATCATATTTACCCTTAGTTACCCTATTTACTATTAACCGCGGTAAAAAAAAGTAAAAAGTTACTATTCACCAAAAATTATTTTCATCTCATTGAACCACATTTTAGTCCTTGATATTAACCGTGTCTCTCGGATTTTTGAAATTCCATTCACAGAAGTGGTAAAATTAAGTTTTATGCAAAATTCAGTTTTTAACCTACCACTTAGTGGTTTCATCAAAAATTGAATGTTTTCAGAAAAATGCCAAAATTTCATCCTAAGCTATATTTCATATTCCGAATTCAAAAATGAAGTCTATTTTACCAAATTCATAACATAGAAGTTGAATTAATTAATTTTATAATTAAATCCCGCTATTAAAACAAATAGCGTGTTTTTACGAAACAATATCTATCAAAAGATTGACACTTGTTTATGTCAGGTTTAAATGTGAAATTACGTCCAATGACCAACATTGTATTAAATTGTAAAAATATATTCTAAATATACTTTAAAACCACTCAAATTAATAATTTATCACTATTAATTATTTCTATTAAAAAAGTTGTTTTTAATTATAATTTAGTAATTTTCACTATTCATCAGAATATGAAAGTTATCCGAAATGTACCAAAATTTCACCTTAGGCTAAATTCGATACTCCGAATCCAAAAATGAAATCCATTTTGAAAAATAAAATTTACAAAATTTCAAAAAGTTGTTATTACTATTCATAACGGCTAGTTTTAATAGCATATCCCTGTTTAGTGAAACTCGTTATTGCGTACTACACACACTATCGAGGAAGGTTGCGATTGCGTGTAATGCAAGGCAAGTCAAGGATGCGTGTTGTGCAAGCTCCTTTTGGTGTAGCGTACAACACAAGACATTAATAAAATTAAAAAGAATATTTTTCATAAAATCTTGGGCTGTTACATGGACATTTTAACGGGTGGTTACATTATAAACCATATGACGGGTGGTGCCGTGAATACCAGGACGGGTGGTTACGTTATAACCTCCAATGCATTGGGTATGGAAGTCGGCCGTATGGCTATTCCATTAAGTATGTATGGAAATTGGCCGTATGGCTATTCCATTAAGTGATATGTGTGGAAGTCGACCGTATGGTTATTCCACTTATGTATGTTTATGTCCCAAGTTACCTTTATATATGTTATGTGTTCTTTATATGGGTTTTATGGTAATCCTTTGGTTACAAAAAGGTATGTAATGATACTTTTTTTCGTGAAAAGTTTTTACTACTTAATGAAGGTGAATAGTATTACATTGATAAAGTATTCATGGTTTACTTGTTGTTTTGAAAATCTAACAGTTTTCATTCTTTGTGTATCCCTTACTGAGCTTCTTATGCTCATCCCAAGTTTTTGAAATTTATTTCACAGGACATAGCGTGGAATAGGGACAAGGATGGGATCAAGGGAAAGTCATGCTACCTAAAACATGGAACTATACATGATTCTTTTAAAGAGTTTTTTATTTTATGGAAATTTAGTAGAAGCGACTACTTTGTAATCTTTTGAGATGTAATAGTTATGTCCTAATTCTCTAAAACTTTAAACCTGAAAAGATCCTCAATGTGAATTACTCATTTAATTCAATATTAAGTAAGGTTTAAGGCTGGGGCCTTATAGTTGGTATCAAAGGGAGGTTTAGATAACTTTAGAGGTTAGGGTATTCTTTAAGCATAAGTGACATTACCAAAATGGTTAGGATTTCAGAAAGAGTCCTAGATTTAGATAAAGTGAATGAGTAAGTTTATCTTAGTGTTTACCTTCCTCATTAGTACATGATGGTTTTGTCGATATACTCACACTGACATTTCTATTTTTAGTGAATGGATGGATCTAACAGGCACCAAAGAGACAACAGGTTTGAAGGAAACTGTGGTGGTTCTCTGATTAAGATATTAGATAAAATGGAGGATTCAATGAGTAAACTCGTGGTTGTTCTAAACCAAATATCAAGGAGTCATGATCAACCACTTCAACCTTGGTGAGTTCTCTAATGCATCATGTATGAGATGGCCAACCCGATGTGGAAATTCAGGTAATAATTATTAAGGTAACCATTAGGGTTTATATGATACTTAATTTTTAGGTAATTATGGGTTACTCTATGATATGATGGAAAATGAGAGGAATGAGATAAAATTGAGGTTAAAATATGTTATGATTATTCTTGAAGATTTTATCTCATTTTGGGGAATATTTTAAGAATTATATAGTTTTGGAAAAAGGACAACACTTAGACCGTGTGACATCCCGTCGCGTCGGACAAAGATGCGGGAATCGAACCCACAACCAATGTGTGACTGGTATTTATCGCCTACCACTGGACTACGTGAAGTCCCTGGTTAGTTTGACTGATTCATTCTAGTTATATGATTTTATGAATTAAGAGTAAGTTGATTTTGGGTTATTTATGAAAATGATTAACCTATCATGGAGGATATGTGATTAGGTTAATTACATTTCAAAATGATACTTTAGGAGCAACTGATATTGTTTAGAGATAAATGTTACGATTTATCTTGGAAGACTATGCGACTAAATCCTTCAAATATTTGGGTTTAAATCTTATATTGGTTTACTTTGAAGGATTTTATGGACAAATTGATTATAGAATGGTCCTCATTGAACTTTGGGTTTTTTTGGAAAAATTTTGGAGATTAAGAATAGATTTTCTTTTTATAATGGGTTATCCTTTTCTGGATTATCTGATCTTGTACTAGCCTTTTTGGTTTTGGTTTTGGTTAAATTCTAAAGACATGGGAAGTATATAGTTCTATTTTGTGGATTAGGTGATTCTCTAGAAGTTGATTATAGTACTCTTAATGTGAACAAGTCTTCCTAAATACTCATCTTTTGGAGAAAATATGAGTTTGTATAAGGAATATAATAAAAGTTGAAAGTCAATATGATAAGTTATTATGTTTCCTTATGAATAAATTCCTCAATAAAAAGTAACTTAAAACAAAAATGTTGTCTATTAACTTTTACTACTGGGGAATCGAATACCGTTTAACCCATCACAAGTTTGTGATTTTCTCGTGGTTAACTTTCTCCTAAACATGTTTTCTATCACTCTCCATCAGAACATGACCCTTTGTTTTTTTCCTCCATGTCCAATTTTCATACTTGGAATCCTAGTATGGGTTAACTCGGGTGACCTTTGTGCTTATCTCTCTTTATTTTAAAGTGTTTGTTTTACCGACTTTTGTTCCGATGTGAGACTTTCAAGGATGTTTCCAAGCGCAATTTTAAAATTGCGAGGACGCAATTCCCAAAAGGGGGGAAGGATTTAACACCCAAGGTAAATAAAGAATATGACATTTCATATTTATCCATATTTGTGAATAAAATATTTAAATGACTTTAAAGGGGACGCTATGCTCGATGGCGTACCCAACACGCAACAATGAGTTTCTTGGGAATCTTATGTTGCACTCTAATAATAAAATAATATTATTTTAAATGGTAGTTAACATGTAGCCGTTGTAATGGCGGGAATGTATAGATAAAACTAAAATATGATTATATATGTTTTTAAATGTTTTTACATTTATCAAATAATGGATAGAGGCTTAAAATACGGAAAGAATTCAATTTTAGGCATATATGCCCTAGTTTTCACTAAAGGTTCACTTATCACCTTTTGATGGCGAACCGTCATTAAATATAGTTTTGTTCACTCTTATACATTCTATTGGACCAAATAAAACTCTTCTTAAGAATTGGGACATCAAAATTTACTTTGTGTAAATTTTTGGTATCTTTCCGATAATGTTCATTTTTTTAATGAATAGTGTTAAATGTTGTATTTTAATTCAAAACATCTTTTTAATATAATTTATTTATATGATTAGATTATATTTTTAATTGGTTTTAAATTTAAATTATAAAATATTTTTACCATTAAATCCAATAGTGGTCGTTGGAATTAATTTCACTTTGAAATCAGACTTAAACTAGTGTCAATCTTTTGATACTTATTGTTTTATAAAAACACGCTATTTGCTCTGACAGCGGGAATTAATTATTAAATTAATTAATGTGACTAATATGTTTTGAATTTGGTAAAACATACTTCATTTTTGAATTCGAAATATCAAATATAGCTTAGGTTGAAGTTTTGGTATTTTTCTGAAAAACTTCAATTTTTGATGAATAGTGAAACCACTATGTGGTAATCAAGCAAACTGATTTTTTAGTTAAATGAAAGTTTACCACTAATGTGTATTGAATTTTGAAAATCCGACATACATGGTTGTCATTAGTATGTAAAATGTGGTTCAATGGGATGAAAATAATTTTTTGGTGAATAGTAACTTTTTTCATTAATCGCGATTAGAGGTAATTAGTGTCATTTATGGTAAAAATGATATTATAAGAATGTGAAAACACCATGAAACTTGTACTACACCTATTGGGTGAGACATGTCCGACCAAGACAAGCCATGGGCCATCTTGTCGACCCCATGGATCCACTTTAGTTGGAAAATGACAATAATATATTTTTATTTAATGTTAAAATTAAATTGACACAAACATGAGTTGTTCTACTAAAACAGTTTTTAAGTGGGGTTACACAAGTCTAAATTATGATTATAAATAGTCATTTGAAAGATGAAAAGATTTAATACATCATAGTAATTTTTTTATAATTTTTAGACATTAAATAAAATAAATTATTTATGACATAATAATGATGCAGCGATGACATCATTATTTGACGATTTAAATAAAATGGAAAGATAATATAAAATGTATAAACTACACATGTCCAATAATTATTGGATGGGTGGATTTAGAACCCTTATCACCTTATCCACGAATTATATCAATGTGGGACCTTTTAAAACCGAAAAACATTTTCAAATAAAGTAATATTTCTTACTTTCAAAAAGTGCCCCTCCTCTCCTCTTATAAAAGGCCCCCACCTATACCTCATTTCACAAACTCCTTAAGCCTTTGGCTCGGCCAACCCCTGCCCATTTACTCTCTCCACATCCCTCTCCTCATCCTAGAGGATTCCCTTTGGGAAGAATCCTTTCAAAGGAAGCTTTTAGGATCAAATCTAAAGGAGTTACACTTTTAAAGGTAATTCATTCTCTCATGTTCATTTGTTTTATTTTGCTTCTCCAAACCCCTAAACTCTTTTTATTTATTTATTTTGTAACAACACCAGTATCTTAAATATACTAGGATGTTGTTATAAGATTTATTCGAGCTCCACTCTCACACAACTACATCAAATGGTTAAAGAACATACGGTTTCTGTGGATGCCGAAATTGTGCCTCCTGAAACGATGATTGTTCAATACTCATTTAACACCTTCAAAGGTGGCCATTATGATGTCACTATTTTTATATATGATATATAATATGTTTATGTTTTACTTATTCTTCTTTATATTTCATTTGTGTCTTACCTTTATGGCTTCCATTATGGGTATACGCGATATATTCATTTTAGGAAGTGCGGACTACCGTCCCCTCAAAGTGATGTGATTCGTTAATGCCATACGTGGGACGTATAAAGGATGGATTTAATGTTATTATATATGATTTCATACTGGAATTATTATTTAACTCTATATCATTATTATTTCTTTCCATTAAAGTATGAGATACAAATGAAAGTAGCGTTCATGCGTACGTACGGCTTACCGTCTCCATGAATGGTGCATTTCATTTTATTTTATCTAAATGATTATGTGATTTTATAAATACATGTATATGCTGGATATATATGATATATATGATATCCAAATCAGGAATTTCATTTTTGGATATGAAGAACCTTTGACCACAGGAACAACATGTAATTGTAAGAAGTCCACTTTCGACTTAAGAACCAAATATCGACAAAACAAACATGATTAACTTAAATGATTAAATAATGTTTATAACGTGGTAATAAGTGATATAAAATGAATAATGAACTTTAAAAAGGTTCTTAAGGAAGTATAAATTAACTCAAGTTTATTATTCAGGAGATTAAAGAACGATCGAGTCAAGTCGGACCCGAGGTAAGGGATCCTACTCCTCTCTTTCTTTTTAAGTATACACTTTTATGTCATTCCTTTTAAAGCTCATATTTCTTGTTATTGGGATGATATTTTATATTAAAATTACTGTAATTTTTATGTTCATGTGATGAGGGACCCTATTCTCTCTCATCAATCCATTTTGGATGTTTTGAGTGGCGCCGTTAGGCTGCCGAATTTTCGTAAGGGATTTTTCATCTCACTTTTATTCTCGTGATATCTATGCTACATTTGCCACAAATTCCATTGAGTGGTGTATGTACTTCCCATTATTCTACTCTTTGTGTAATATACTTTCGTTTATGAGTATTTACATCAATGATCTATTGTCTTTCATTCATGGGGTGTATGTTTTGAAAGATACCCATGTCGGTAAGGGAACCTTTCACCCACCTCTTTTTTAAAAGACTTATTTTGTTGGGTCTTTTAATTTACATATTGTTATGTTGGGATATGTTCTCATATATTCTTATTGATGTAAATTTTATGTCCAAGTGATGAGATACACTTTTTATCTCTCATCAACTCATTTTGATGTGATGTCGTTAGGCTGTCAAGGGAACTTTTTAGCCCAATTTCGATTTCTTTGGGTTGAACATGTAGTCATTGAATATGTCATCCATTGAATATGTGTGAATGGCCTTTTATTGTTTTACACTTAATATCCAATTATATTGGGTGTATTTATATTTGTCACACATATTTTTGAGATTGATTTGTCCTTAATTTAAGGATACCTTCTGTATAAGGGATTTCATCACATTTGACATTTATATTGAGGGTTCATTGTTGTTATGCACCAATTCACTCTTATATGGTGTATATAATTTCCTTTGGAGTATTATATCATGAATCCATTTATTCTCATGATATTATAAAGTTCTGACTAAATGTTATTCCTCAATTATTGTATTCAAGTGTCTCTAATTTTGGTAAAACCCCTTTAACCAAAATGTCATTTTAAATGTTTTAATTATTTGTTCTTATTAATATCCATGTTTTCAAAATAGTTTTAAGGATTTATTTATATGGATATTAATGGTTTATATTTTTAATCTTCAAGGTGGTATGGGACACTTTGATTCAAAATCTCTTTATGAAATGTTTTAAATGGTTTTGAAAATGGTTTTGATAAAGGATTCTATTATGATATATTGTGATGTGGAAATGTTATCATTCCTTTATATTGGTTTTATGTTTTATTATTTTAAATTGGTACTTGGACATTTTAACGGGTGGTTACGTTATAAACCATATGACGGGTGGTGCCATGAATACCAGGACGGGTGGTTACGTTATAACCTCCAATGCATTGGATATGGAAGTCGGCCGTATGGCTATTTCAATAAGTATGTATGGAAATTGGCCGTATGGCTATTCCATTAAGTGATATGTGTAGAAGTCGACTGTATGGTTATTCCACTTAAGTATGTTTATGTCCCAAGTTACCTTTATATATGTTATTTGTTCTTTATATGGGTTTTATGGTAATCCTTTGGTTACAAAAAGGTAAGTAATGATAATTTTTTTAGTGAAAAGTTTTTACTACTTCATGAAGGTGAAAAGTATTACATTGATAAAGTATTCATGGTTTACTTGTTGTTTTGAAAATCTAATAGTTTTCATTCTTTGTGTATCCCTTACTGAGCTTCTTATGCTCATCCCAAGTTTTTGAAATGTTTTTCACAGGACATACCGTGGAATAGGGTCAAGGATGGGATTAAGGGAATGTCATGCTACCTAAAACATGGAACTATACATGTTTCTTTTAAAGAGTTTTTTATTTTATGGAAATTTAGTAGAAGCGACTACTTTGTAATCTTTTGGGATGTAATAGTAATGTCCTAATTCTCTAAAACTCTAAACCTGAAAAGATCCCCAATGTGAATTACTCATTTAATTCAATATTAATTAAGGTTTAAGGCTGGAGCCTTATAATTTCGCCCTGCAGTAGGCCTCACTGCTAGCGTAGACTCACCAAGAAATCTCTCCACAATAATGGCTCACTCCAGTACTCCTGACTGTGTCGAAATGCTGAGGGAGATCATCGAAGCCCTGATCTCATGCCTGAGTCCCTGCTCAAGGGTCCGGGCCCAGAGTAATGGGTCCCTTACCATGTCCGTGGAGTAGCACGAGAGGATGGTAAATCTCGCCGAGTACTGGGCTACTGTCATGCTGCCCTGCTGCAGATGTAGTAACTCATAGATGCGCACCGCACAGAGGGAGGTCGGAACAAAATCCGAGTGGAAGAGGCTCTCGATGTCCGTCCAAAGTAGTGATGCATCATCCTGCACCTGAAGAATCAGGCTCCACCACCTACCTATTGTTGCATGTAGGAGACTTGCCGCAAGGATCAACATAAAGTCAGTTGTTTTCCCTACTAATATGAAGACTCTAACAATAGCCTCCATCCAATCCTCGTCTGCCTGAGCATCCATTTCCTTATTGAACCTCGGCAGCCTCTATCATTGAAATTCGTGCCACGCACTCAGGCGACGTGCCCTTTCTGCAGCTGGGTCGGTGGTATCGGTGGCCTAGCGGGTAGAGGTACTGCCGGTGCCTCCGCTGTAATGGGGCCCTGCACCGAGGCCTCGTCGCTCTGTGGGCTTCCAACTATCACAAAGATCATAACCCTAGCTGGCTGCCTTCGTGGGGCCATACTGAAAAGTAATAGGTGTTCCACGTTTAATACAGTATAACTGGTGAGCTGACTCAATGTAAGCACAAAGAAATCTTTTGAAACACACATTCAATCAGTGTTTTCGAGAACTGAGTCGGAAATCAAGAAGTCAAGGTCCTGTTGTATGGATACGTCGGCCACCGCACCAACACTGGACTCACTGGACTGAAAACCACAGTCAATACTAATAACACTATTTCTTCATAGAAGAAATTATCAGAGTCCTGAGTTCTGCGGTAGAACTGAATCCTCTGATACGAAATTGTCACGACCCGTCCTCGGGGTCCATGTCGTGACTACCTTAATCTCGTCTTCCATTGGCCAGGGGCTGGCGACTATCACCAAAGGCATAGATCCCGATTAAAGGGAAGGCACTGCCTCTATTTATGTGAATAAAAACAACATAGTATGCAAGGTGAAGTAAACACTAAGTAAACTGAGTACAAAAGTAAGTGTTGGAAAGTAAATGGGCCAGAAAAGAAACCCAACTGAAAGTACTGTACAACAGAAAAGAAAGAACATCTATAGTAAAGTAAACCAACAACCACTGAGTCGTCCTCGGGATATCCCACCTGAATGGTGGGTACAACTGAACTTTTCAGCTCCTCAGGTTCGGCCTTCCACTCCGTGTACGTCCCGCCATGTGGTCCACCTCTAGGTACCGTTCCGCTCCACAAGACTCCACCTCGATCAGTGCTGTTTGTCGTCTGCATCCAACACAACGTAGTGCTGGCAAAGCCCGTACAGGGGTGAGCATATGATTCTTGGTAGGAACGTCGAGAACCACAATGGTCTCCAATAATCCACAAAGGAATGATACAAACACAAAGTATGAACCAACTCTACTTAGGTATACGCCCATAAATATATCTAAGTCATCAATTCCATTTCGACTCCAAATCACGTGCCCAAGTTCAACCCAGTAAACACAGGAAAGGAGAACCCAACCCACACAGGAAATCAAGTCAATCACATCGATGACAATGACTGAATTTCAAGACTCAGCTCACATAGGTATACTACTCATGAAGTGGGGTGGAGATGATAGATGTAGCCTCTGAATCATCTCCCATACCGAACCCTGGTAGGATCAAAGTACAGAAGTCATCGCTTCCGAACCCACTTAGGATCCAAGTACAATAACCATGGTTGTCAAACCCACGTAGAATCCAAATACAGTCTTCATCACTGCCAAACCCATGGAGGATCCATGTACAGTCGTCCTCGCTGCCGAACCCACGTAGGATCCAAGTACAGTCGTCATCGTCGTCCCAGCCGCAGCCAGCTCTAGGGTTCCTTCACACAACACGCTCGATTTAGGGAGGGTCCGCTCAACGAGCCAAGGGGGTCGACACATCAACTGTCTCAAATTCTAGTGTTGATGTATCCTGATGTTCCGTATCGTCAATAGGAACTCAACGCAACAGACGACACGCCAATCAGACGCCCGGTCTGAGAGATATTGGCCTTTCTGTCGCAGGGGCCCGGTTAGAAATACGCTTGTTTCTAAAATGGATGATATCCAAATTCTTCCAAAACACACTTAGAGTATAGTAAAAGTACCGAATAATCGAATGATTCCCCGTGCCACAGACGGCGCGTCGATTGGACGTGTAGTCCTTAAGTTATTCACGTATAAGTGAATAATGGGTCCGGTCCGTTAGGCCCGATGGGCTAACAGATCAGGTCAACTCAGTTTTGGCGGGTCCGACCCTGCAAAGAGGTCAGACCGGCCCGGTGAGTTACGCGGCCTGGCCCAATGTGGCATGGCCCAGTCCGGCAGGGCGCGGCCCGGCTGGCTCGGTCGGCTGGCTGAGTGGGTTCCAGGGGGGAAGGTTGTCCGCACCGGCGGCACCAATCGGCGCCGCCCTTCCCCAAACCGACCAGCTATACATGACGGTCTTTTCGCACGTGGCCTGCATGGGCAGGCCGCTGATCTTCAAGCATGGTGACCTCCTGGCACCATGGTCTAGCTCCGCCCGGCCGGCCGACGGGCCGACTGGTTCCTCAGCGCGGCTCCCTCCTGGCGTCGTGGTTCGTCACCACCCAGCCAGCCGACGGGCTGGCCGGTTCTTCCACTGAAGCGTCCCATGTAGCGGGTCGCAGTTCCTCCCGCACAACCGTTGCAAAAATTCCGGTTTACTTAGCCACATTCCCCTCATGGTGTGACGACGCCATTCTTTCCCCGCCTCCGGATTCCAATTCCAAAAAAATTCAAGAAACTACGGAGGGTCGTCGGGCCGTGTTTGTTCGGACCGCGCCCTCCGCGTTAGGTGATAACATTTGGCTGAAAATGAACAAGATTTCACGATGCACAAAAAACAATTTTTATTCAAATAAAAATTGGAACAAAACACCCTACTTCAACAAAGGATGACGAATGTCGGCGTCGCGGTTGACGGCGTCGCGATGTGAGGATTTGTAGACATCGACGGAGAGCAGCCAAAGGGGAAGCAGTGTCTCCCCTTTTTATCACGGAGAGAATAAAACAAGGTGTGACTTCGTTCGCGAGTTCCTGCATCAGTGTCTCCTCCCATGACGCGGAGGAAGAAAAATATGGTGTATCCGGGGTCTCCGAGTCGATGTTATTCATCGGAGAGTAGGCATTCTTCAACAAAAGAGATGAAGCGTTCATCGAAACTCAAGAGATCACTCCCAAAATCTCAACAAAACATGCCAACCAAAAATAAAATAAGGCTTCTCCTTATTTTATTTAATCATGCCATGCATTTCAAAATTTGAATTTCAAAACACGTAATTAATTAATTGAAGTTGCTCAATTAATTGTTTAAAGTGTGTTCGTAAGAGTTAAGAGGGAGAGAGAAATAAGGTGAAATGTTTTCACAAGTAATGAGGAGTTTACAAAATTAAGAGGGTGGTTTAAAAAGTTTTAGAGAATGTGAAGGGTTGGGGATTGAGTGGTCCCCACCTCACATTTATCCTCACATGGGTAGTTAGGTGCTTGTGGGTCCGACCCTAACTCCCCCATGGAGTAAAAAACATCCTTATAAATAAAAATAAAATTGTACCATAATTTTATTCACTTCTCATTTAATCAAAAAAAGTTAAATTCTTCTCCCGTTCAAACTCATCTACGGTAATATTCCTCTTAAGTAATTACCGACGTTACGAAATCACAGGGGCCCTCAGATTTGAATCCCAAGAACCGGTTCAAAAGATAGAAAATCATGCTCATTTTTTTACTGAATGTACCCAAGCTAAACATTGGAAGTTGATTCCGGGCACACTGGTCCTCGTAATCAAGTGCCATTAGAATCCATAGACTCGTATATATTACAAAGTATTTAGGAAAAAAAATTCATGAACTTTACATGACATTAAATAGTATACATGGGATATTATCTCCTTATAACCATATGGTAAATTGGATTCCTAGGGTACCATATTACTAGTGGATGTGATCACTTTATTTTTTTTTCGATAAATAGATTTTTTAAAACACTATATTTATAATAATACTTTGATGACTATTATATGACTAAATAAATAATTGTAATGTATCTTAATTATCAATTAAACATGGTATGTTATATTAAACCCATAATATGCAATGTTTTTCTGTGACATAATTTCATAAAAAGACATTTTATTAAATCAAAAGTTGAATTCTATTTATAATAGTTTGGTTTGTTACAGATAGAGTCCAAATTAGTTCTCCTTTTTTAATATTTTTACCCATAGGTATCTTTATTCCAATGACACATCCACTTGTAGTATCTGGAAATGATATAATTTCTTAGAAACTAGACACATTATCCCTTAAATATATAACATTACATTTCTCAATAAAATGGCTCATACATTGAATTATCCTTTGAATTATCCCTATATGTATCTTTATAAATATACCTAGGAATATCACTTATGTTTTCTCATCCGAGATTCTTAATATTTACTGATCCTAGATCTGATACCAATGGTAAAGAAAAAAATTCTCATATATAAATATTATATCATTATATTTCAATATTAATTTCTTAACCTAAATATCAACTCATGAATTTTTTAGGTGAAATGTTTTTGTGTCTCTAAAACATAAAAAACATTTCCATAACTAAGATATATTGTCACCCTCTATGTTCATTATAAGTAACAAACATCGTCAACATATTATAAAAAATAATTTTCAACATAACCTTGGGAAATTAAGCATAATATTGGTTGATATAAGATTCTCAGTATGGGTAAATAGGGAATATATGAACAAAACTTGTGCATCTATTTATGATAACAAGGGAATAATATTTGAAAATAATACAATTCATCTCATAGATCATAAAAATGAATCCAAGAATAAATCATGGTAGTTCATAAGATATGATTCATTCTAGAACAATATAAATTCACCCAGAATAACATAACATAAGAATAATGAATATATTTATAGAAGATAAATATTATTATAAAAATCTGAACATGTATAATTTGAAATAAGTTCAGCAGTTGACTTGAGAATATAAAATCAGGCATTCATATAAACTTGTGGACATGAAACCAAGACCATATATTAAATTGGGGATATGACAGATAGGTCCATGAATAACATCGTGAAAAAATTATCTGGCTCACAAATAACATTGTGAACATGTAATCTTGTTTATTTATATCATATTTATTCATCTTTAGACAGTGCATCGATGTCCTAAATATGTACCATTATTCAAATAATTAAAATAATAAAAAAAATCTAAAATACAATTAAACTTTCATAATATCAGAACCCATATAAATTAATGGGTTTCAGAAAATATATATCAATACACAACCTATTGAAAATAAGTACGTTTCATAAGCCTTTCATCATTTCATCATAGTATAACTCATGGAAAAGAAGTGGTTTTAATAATAATCAAGTCATCGTAACCATAAATCATTCAGAGAAAAAAAAAGTATTGTATGATTCAATAATACTCCGAATAAATAAAATGTATATGAAAACTATTCCATCTTATGTGGAAATTAAATTCAACAAAAAAATCACTTGGAATGTTTTGGAGAAAATTTCAATTTTTTTAATTAATTCATTATATCAATATTTAAAAATATTGTTGAAATTATATTCATTTTAAATAACCATTAATTTTAATAAATAAATATTAAAAAACAAATGGTTTGGAATTCAAAAAGTTTAATTCCATCCATACATATAAAGAAAATAATTCTATTCACATTTTCATTTAAGACCAATGAAAAATGATTTCAAAATGACATGAAAATTTCAATAATAACATTTTGTGAAATGTAAATCATGTGTAAAAAGATAATAATAATATAACACGTTATATATTGCTAAAAAATGTTACAACATTTTTTGAGAACATGGTTTTGGAGGAAATATGGTTATTGAAAAAATATTTAAGTACCAATGATTTATATTCATAACTATTTTTTAAACCCTTGTGTAATGAAAGAGTAGAAAATTAAGGGAGAAATTTTATACCCTTACATATACATTAAAGAGTAAAATTAATGAGTTTCTTGAGAGATTGATAACAATATTTCTTCACTGGAAACCTAATCTTAAACAATCATGATAATCTATGTGATTCAACCACAACACAATTACAACATTTTGAAAATTGAATAATAATCCCCATTAAAGTAAGATCATTATAATTATGAATAAATACAAATAATTTTCATGATATTAATCAAATAATATATTCATGGGAATTACATACCCCACATAATATAAACATTTTGTGAATAAGGAATGAGTATCACATAGAATAAATGGGAGACAAAAATACCATACATTAATTCTCTAAGTCCATTGTATATATTTACGACTCTTATATATTAAATATTACTTTTTTATAAATATTCTTCATAAAAATAAATATATATTTTATGTCACAATATATGATTTACTTATTACCATTAATGCCCAATTATTAACATTTCCTATTTAAAACCCACATTTCACGTAATAATAAATTCATTTTTCGTGTAGGTTTCGATGAAATAATTTTGTTCATACTAGTTTATTAATTTTTCCATCATAAAAATAATGATGAAAATTATATTCATATCATATAAATTCATTATTTTTTTATACTAATACATTAAATTTATTGATAGAAAATTAAATACATCATTCATTGAGACGCTATACTATATTCATGTATGAATGATGTTTCTATTTTATTGATTATGAAAATAATTTAATATAAAATCGAATATTAACATTTAATATTAATTTAATTCAATTTATATAACATATTTTCATTAAACCCATCCTTATTAGCTTCTTTTAAATCATGTATGAGCGACATCGCATTTTGAGGAAAAAGTACAATATACAATTGTTCAATATTATCAAATTCTTATGGAATGATATTTAAGAAGTTATATATGATATATTAATATAATAAGTTAAATTATATAAGAAATATACATTATAAATAATTAATCCCTAGTTATATCTACCTATAATATCTAGTGATATACAAGAAATGACATTGGTTCATGAGGTGGTAGTCCACTATACACACAAACAATAATTTCATACCCCATTTGATGGAATAGGGAAAGGATTTCGGTTATTTAATTAACAAAATAGAATCATAGTATATAGAATATAATTAGAATATTATATCCGAATTTTTTAATAATAATATAATTATATTGAGTATGAAATGAAATAAAAATTATTGTTAGAGATGTTTCCTCTTCTTGAGACAACTTTGTTTGGTTTGCACCAAATAGATTAATAGGATAGATTTATGACCAATAAAATGATCTAAGAATGATATGAGTTTGGAATGGATGTTATTTTTGTTGATAGTTTTGGAACCAACTGGTTTTGTTTGTGTGATGATGAGAGAAGAGTGGGTGTCCTTTTATATGTGAGTTGAGTTGCACACTAGTATGTTTTGAAATTAAAATGTTTTAACAACATATTCCATATACCAAAAGGATAAAAAATATACCATTAAATTACAGAAATCAGATATGTTCAAAATATATAAATTCAATGGGTTTTTGAAATTTTTACTTAAATTTTATCCATTAAATTGTTATTTTAATTGACATGGTAAACTCACTCTTACCTTCACCATTGAAAATTATTTTTACTATTTTTTAAATTCATTATGTTAAAATATTTGTAAAAATTATTATATTATAATTTTTTTTATTACATATATTTAATAATGTTTTTGAAATTCCATACACAGAAGTGGTAAAATGATATTTAAAATTAAACTTGTATATAAGATGAAAAAGCAAGTCTTAAAGTGAAAATATTTGTAAAGGAGAAATATTAAATTTCAAAATTGAAAATAAAATTGATTTAAATGAACAACAATAACTTAATAGTAATATAATTTATCTAATAATATGGTTAAAACCATATAGAAACATTCATTATGTTTTTAAATGAATAAATAGAAATCAAATTTTATAATTAAAATGGGTATTTTTTAATATTCATCAAAATATTTCTCTTTTAAGAAAAGTTTCAATAAATCACCCTTAGAAAATTCAGACATTTATTTATGAAAAATGAATTCTATTTCTGAATATAAATTTTATAAATGTCTCAAGAATTAATATTATTACTTTTTTCACAAAAAGTATCAAAAATTATGTAAGAGAAAAAGGATTTTCATAACATATAGATACTTTTTGAAAAACAATTTTTTTTACCAAAATGTTTTTAATATATAATTTAATTTTTCGGAATATATAACAATTATTTATTTATTTTCTTATTTATATAATTATTTTCTAGGTTATAACTATCAAATTGTAAAAAATGTTATTAATAAAATATCATTGCGTATTAAAACTTAGAGTCATGTGTAACAATAGTTAAACATTTTGCTGTATAAAATGAAAAAATTGAAATTAATTTAATTTATACATAGAATTGTAATTTTTAAATACATGGGTCGTAATATCATCTACCTTTCAATGAACTATTGAAATGGGTTGGGTATAATAATCATGTAAAGGGATAAAAAGATTGTTAGATACGTTACAATACATTAGAGTGAATGTGTACATATATTAGTTCTCTAGTTCTATAAAAATATTGTTATACCAAGATTAAACATACACAGAACAATAATATTCTTCTATATCCTTCCTCTCTAACATTTAGTAAATGAATATAAGAAGAGGATGATTATATGTTGTTGTATCATTAAAAATTATATAGTTAACATAGGCTCTACATCCCATTGTTTTATTTGTGTAAATCATATAATAATATTCCACCACTATAATCATTACTCTCATTTTTGGAATAATATCAAGTAGTTTCAAATATTATTCATCTAAAGAATATTATATTATTTCATAAAAAAGTTTTTCAATATCATTTTTTATATCCATTTTTATAGGAGGAGAAAACATCATATATGATTGTTCTGTTGTCCTATTATGATCTTCCATACTTAATATGTTAAAATATAAGGGATGATTCCTATATTATAAAAAAAAATTTATTTTCATAATAATTTTTTTTAACAATGTATCTAATAAGTTCACAAATTTCTTATCGGTCATTATTTAAAATTATTATAAACACATCTCTTTGACTAATAATAGGTATTATGGAATAATAATGTCGTTATCTACATTTATAAATAATTATTTCTCAATTTATTGGTGTATTATTTGGAAATTATCCTTATAATTTTGGTTTATAAAAAAAATATCATATCTCTTTATTTCCTCTATTTTCCTCCTCTTGTTAAAATGCTTCATTTGAAATAATTTCCCCCTTATCCTTAGTCCTTAAAAATATATACGTTTTTTAAATTGATTATATGAGATGAAGATACTCATTTTTATCTCATTGTTTCATAGAATTTGGGAAATAATATTTATTATGTTGTAAAACCACTCGTAAAATCAAATATCATTTGTTTATGTTGATGATATATTTCGTTGTATAATGGAATGAGAGATAAAAAAATTATAAAAAATACTCATTGATCATAAATTTCATATATTAATAATTGAATAGGAATGATTACTATTCTTATGTTCACTATGTAGTATTCGATAATTACACTATGATATTTCACTCTATATATTAATTATAATAATTATCTTTTTGATCTCATATTACCTTACCCAATATTTTTTAGTACATTAATCCTCCAGAAATTGTTGTAAGCCTCTAGATCACTAGGGGTGTTCCCAAAAGTGAATGATTTAATAATGTTTTGAATTTAAAAACAACTAGATAACGGATATATCATGGTAGAATACAATTAAAAACTTTTAAAAATTACTCATACTGTTAAATAAACTCAAATTTCTCCATGTTATATTTTTTTGGAGATACTCTAAAAGGAACATGAAATATTGTGGAATTAATGGGAAAAAATTACTGAATGAAATGTTTGTTTTCAGTTGTTTGATGACATAAAAAGAAACATATAACTATTTTTCATATTCATGTAAACCTAATTCTAGTGAAATGGATGGGGTGACTAATACATAAATTCTATTTGTTTCATCACTTCCATTTCTTCTATAGATTCAAACTTGGTTAATGGTGGTAGTTTATGTCCTATTTATATTTCCTTTTATAAATATATTTTTGTATTAATTATTTAATCTCAACCAAGAATTGTTATACATTGTCTCAATAATCTCATTCAATTATCTGTCACATTAAAAAATGTTATACCTTTCTTCCTCTCATTGTAAATGTATGTCTCCCAACAACACCCCATTTGGCCTTCTGGTAATTTTTTGAGCATAATGCCCCCCCTATTTATCAATATATTTGATCCTCCAGATATTATTCACCTGTATGTTTATATTATGTTGGTTTTATCTCTCATGTTATCAAAGGTATTTTCTATTATACATTATCTATGTAAAAAATGTATGGGATTCATGCACAAGCGGTTGGGACTATCTGTTCTAATGAAAAAATAATGATTAAGATTCGTTGATTATTGGAATATTTTGATTAGGTGAATACCATCATTGGGGAAACACTAAAGGAAAATTATTTAATAATGATTTTTACCCACCAAGATATCTTCATCATTCATTATAACTATTTATCCTACCAATTTTATTTAATTCATTCGGAATGTATTGTTTAGATAATGTAGGTTCATTAACATTTCCTCACATCTTGAATTATCTTCTACTACTCTTGGAAATTCATGAATCATTGGGAAAAATTACATATATATAAAAAATACTTATAGATGAATGAAGGGAACTCATAGAATATATATGCATGGTTGGGAATCCATATTTTTTATGTGGATAATATCATAGCAACCAGTTAGGTCACCTCATCAACTTTTCATACAAATATATATTATTTTCCAATATCTAATTTCCATTGCAAGATGGTTTCAATAAGAAAATAATAATATTTTTGAGCTTTATTAGGGTTCTCCCTCATCAATAATCATTATGAAACTAAATCCACTACATCCAAAATAATAATTATCCACAAAAAATAGAATGTACCTAGTTGTTTTGAAATAGTAATTAAAAAAAACATTTTTCTATTTCTTAGAATTTTTTTTTCAACACTAGATTATTATCTTACATGATAATTGTTGTTCTGGAGAAAACAACGAACATTCTTATCATTAATGGAGGAAGGAATTTTAACATTATTATTCAACCTTGTTTTTATCATATTTTAATAAAACCTATTAGTTATAACATGAAAACCCCCATGGATTTCCCAATTAATTAAAATTATAAGACAGGATGGATTATGGTATTATTTATAGTTCCATTAATTTTGAAATTATCATAGACCTCTATAATGTTTGAAAAATCACTATATTGTTCGTAATTCAATATGCATCAAAGGTTCCCATATTCATAAAATTATATAGAACACATGTCTTCATCTTAATGTTTTTGGCCTCAGTATATGTCTAATTGATTCTTGGAATATATGCTTTAAAAAATTGTTATCATTACAAAAAAATGTAATCTATGTTTTCCATTTTGACCTCTCCCAAGGATTTTGGATAGATCATGATGTTATTCATAGGAACCATGGTTTTATATTTCTCTTCACTATTTCAATAAGTTAAAATAAAATAATTATTTTGTAATATTAATTTATTATTTAAAATCGATGTTTAATAGTTTTGAATATGTCGTTTTTCCCATTCAAATTAGGTTTAAATAGAAAAAATATTACTCATGAATGTAATATATATATATATATATATGCTATGAAACTAGAAAAATAGAAAATTGAATTGTAAAACAATATAATGTTATATTTTTTATCGAATGAAATGAAGAAAAAAAATTTCCATCCCCAAAAACATTCTCCTCTGTGAGGAATAAGTTATTGTACAGAATTTCCGAACATGGTTATTTAATCACTAATAGTAAAATTTTATTGTTCTTGAATTTTGATTCCAATTTTTTTTCAACATAGAACACTTGGATCCAAATCTAGTGAATTTTTTATGATTATTCCAATAGTGATAAATAGAGAAAATCCCAATTTCTATACATAATGGGAAATAAAAATAAATTTGCGATAAAATAATTTAAACATAAAATATGTAATTAATCAAAAACATCATATAGAAAAAAGTCGTGAAGAATCAATTTTAAAAGATAGATTCCATAATTTTTTCGTTAAACCAAATTATAGATTAACATGGGTGATTAATTATGAAAATCCATGATGTAGTTAATCACATAGGGTCCTTCATCATCATAACATTAGATTTTTATTTCAAAGGGAAAGGAGAAAGGGAAATATGAAAAACAAGACATGCCTATGGGGGACTAACGTATTGGAGACCAAGGGCATCCCCTCGAATCAGAATCCCCCCTCGGGTTTAAAGCTAGATATAGTTTGAAGGAACATGACATTAGAGACTTGGATGTCCAAGGAGGAAAGATGATCAGCGACCTTGTTCCCCGCCCTCCATGTGTGGGTTACATGTGCATTGTTGTTGATCAGGGTTCTGCACTTCTTGATCATGTAAGAAACTGCCCACTGAGTGGGCCCTTTCACCTACATAGCTTCAAGAATAATCTTGGAATCAGTTTTGACATGGGCGAGTTTGATCATCCGCTGCTTGCAGAGAATCAGTCCTATTAAACCTATGTATAATGTAACAAAATAATACCATGATATTGCAAGATCAATATCAATGAAAATGGAAAAATATCATTAAATCATGTTATAACATTAACACCTATCACAATTGTGTTCATAACAAAATCACTACCTATATCTCTATTTGAAAGAGGTATTCAATAATATTAGTTTCATCGTATTATTATCCATAATCATGCTAGTTAAATTAATAATGATCAATATTTTTTAATGTGTTATAATTTTACACTCGATCCACAATCCCTCGTGTAACTACTCATAGAGAGTCGAATTTTCATCTAGAGTAAGATCATTGAATTATAAAAGTTATGTAAGAAGATATCTTTTTGAGAATAAAGAAACCAGTGAATGAAATTGATTAACGGTCACTACTAGACATAAAAAACATTAAAATACACATATATGAGTTTAATTCATAAAAATCTCATATTAATTATTCATTTCAATCCTTGAAATTACAGTACATTGGTATATTTATCCTTTAATTAATTTTTAACACATAATGAATTCATATATAAGGATTATAAAATATGGCATTATAAAAACTAAAAAGATAATAAAACCATCATGGTCTAGTACTAATGTTTTCTATGGTGTAATAAACTGTTAAATTCACATGAAATGTATTTAATATTTAAGATTCATCCATTTAAAAAAAAACATTAATAAAAACTATTTAAATTTTTATTTAAAATAATAAAAGATGTAATTACCAGATCTCTTGGATTTCTTTGTTCTTTTACATAAATTAAAATCCCATTTAATATGATAAATCAAGAATATATTACTTTAATATGAAACATAGTATCCTGGAAACCATGGTTATTCAGATTTAAAACCATCCAATACATAGAGGATCTATAATGACTATTATTACATTGCTCATTTCAAAAAAAATAATGGAATAATATTATTTTTCAATTTTTTCATGACAATTAATCAAAAAAATTTATTGTTACAGTGACATCTTTTCCACTAATAGGATGACTCCATAGAATTATCTATAGATTATCCCACTAAAATTTATTTAAATTTAATGAATAAGGAATGGCCCATACATTTTGAATAGTTTAATCCTATTTTTATTCATTTTTTATTTGTTGAACTCAACATAAATTTTTTTCCCACGTTCTAATGTCATATTTCAACAAGCATGGACAACAAAATAGTCCCCAATATCCCACCATAGAAACGTAACTATCCTAGAACCATGAATTAATTTTATCTCTAATCATCCATTGATATAGGGTTATAGTGTTATGTAGTTAATTTTTCTTTTAAAAATATACAAATCCCTAATTCCTATTCAATAATTAATTTTTCGACAATTCATTGGAAAAACCAATATGTATATGTATACAATTAGAAAATAAATTAATTTAATAATAACATGTGTATACATGTTTTTATATTGTATTTTGAATATTTTAATTCATTAATTTATATATATTCGGAGTTAAAAAATAAATAATATATTCAATAAAATAATTCTAACCATCTTATTATGAATAGTTATTCTCTTCAAAAAATCAGTAATAAATCTAAATCGTAACATAATGGGTATGTCTGAAATCAGTATATTTGTATATAATAGGTATAAGTTCCACTAAATATCTCTCAATTATGGAAATAATTTTTTGGGGACAATAAGTCTATATAAAAATAAATTATTATTTTTAAATGGTTTCTAGGGATATAGAGATGAGATGTGCAACTGAATTGTTAGTTACACACAGTGGTAGTGGAAACATGAAAACAAAAATTCTAAAATGTATAATTTTGGTATAATATCCTCATAGATAAAATAGAAAAAAAATATATTTTGATGGGTTTTTTATAATGAAATTTATTATTCACATTTATGCAAACAATCAATATATTTCATTAAATCTTCATCACCAACCAATTGAGATGGAATTTGAAAAATTCATTTTTTTGAGGTGGTGTATTCTCTATGGGTAGAATATTAATCTAATAAAAACATTTCATGTTAATGTATATTCATAAATGATATCTTGTGTATGGTAATTTACATATAAACAAAGGCCTTGGATCCATCTCTGATGAATGATATTAGGGAAGCTCTGATGAGGTAAGACTTCTTATTATCTAATTCCACTCATTTATGTCATATAAATTGATCCTATTACTCTCAAGATTAAATCACATATTTCATAATTTGATATAAAATAAATCAAAATATTCATTGGATTGTCATATGATTATTTATATAATATTTAATTTAAAATTAATAAAATAATATTGTTATTTAATAATTGTGTTTTTTATTAAATACAACGATGGTTTGTGGTAGTTTTCAATATATTAATCAATTTTATTCCAAACAAAAATACTCCTTCATAGAATATTATTTTATATATTCGAAAATATAATAAATATGAGGAAATTATTAATAAATCATTAAATTATTACTTAATGTAAGGAAATTTTAATTGATTACTTTCATATTGGAACAATAATATATTCATAATGTGAACCATATTTTTAGGGGTTTTATAACATAGATGGACTGTGGTTTTAATGTTAATTGGACTAAAATTTTAAATTCTATTAAATTAAAAAAAATATAAAATAATTTTATGTTGTTACTAAATACATTTCATATAGAGAAATTTTAGTTCTAATGTTTAATTATTTAATTTAAATCTTGTTAATAAAATTTGAATTAACACTCCAAAATTTTCAAGATAATTATTTTGTAATTTTTTTTATTTTATTATAAATTCTAATCTAGTGAAGAATTTAAATTTTGATATTTATAATTTATTTTAATAATTCATTGATACATTATATACATGTGAAGTAAAACATTCATCATTTAAATGTTCTTTGTTGATGAATTTTACCAACCTAAATAACCATTTTACCATTATCTCATTATCAATTTCCTAGATGAATTAAAATGGGGGTTTTTCCATTAGTGTTTCGTTATTTAGCTACTCATACCAAACTCACTTATTTTATCATTATGGTATATGATATGTATATGGATTTTGGATATTATGATTTAGGTCAACATGATAGTTTGTTGGTTTTGTCACATATCAGTGATGAGATAATTAGTTTCTAGTGTTCTTATAGGAATGGTTATATGATGTGGGGTTAAATCAAAATGTTTGAAATTAATTTACATAGAAAACAGTATTGGAGGGAAAATGAGTTACTATTTGGTTTAATTATTCTTGGTTTCTACTATTTTACATTCTTGTGGCATCAATTACTTGATTTCATTGTTTATAAATATCTTAATATTTTATGACTATATAGTATGTAGTCTTATAAAACATTTTACATTCCATTCAATCATGGGATTATAAATATATTTTAATTTGGGGAGATAATAAAATCCATGATTTATGGTACATCTCTTCTTAAAAACAATTTAACTAATAGTTAATGTTTCCTACAACACCGAGCTAAAACAAACTGTGAAATTCTATAAAATTTTAACATGACAGTTGGATTAGAAATATTACCATTAGTAATAGTAATGTGATCATTGTAATAATAACCACACCAATAAAATTATAAATAATATATATATATATTTATATTATAAAGAAAAATATGTTATATTTATATCATGGAAGAATTAAATAATTTTTGTAAATGATAAATTAAGTGTTTATATTTTTATACAACATAAATTTTTGTCTAATATATTTGTAATTAATATAATTATTTAAAAAATAATTTATTTTAAAATAATAGATTCCTAATTTTTTTTTTAATTTTGGTTACAATATAATTTTTTTAGACCTATATTAAAATTTCAATGTGTTATAAATTCGGTTATAATTTTAAAATCAGCATTTTGTGAAAAAATGATTGTTTTAATTAAAAAAATGCTCAATTATAGAAAATTATTTTCAAAATATTGAGTCCATTTTTAAAATAAACAAATTGAAAATGGATAAAGGATAATTTTTGGGATTTATCTAAAACCGTTAAATTTGTTTTGAATAGTAGAATATAATAATTTACAATATAAGAAAAATACATGACTTATTGATTATTGTATGATGTATAGATTATTTAGGAACCATGAGTTTGAAATCGCATGAACTATATACTATACATGTTAAGATGAATCCTTTATATTGACAGTCATGAGAAAATATATCAAACACATGAATAAAATATTCAAAAACACCCCTCTATTCCAATATATGTACCACCACTCACAATCCATTCTACTCACATATTGTAGGATTTTGATCACTGTTAGATTCTTCCCAATTACTCTCCAAAACCTCTTACACATGTCCTAGACTTTTTAGTCTCACCATAATATTAATGTCAAGTTCATAAAGGATGTTCTCAATGAAAAGCTATACAAATATAAAATCCACTTTAGTTTTCTATTAATTTCATTTAGATTCTTTTATTTTCAAATACTATCATCAGATCCCTTATCTAATGTAGAATGGTAACTCTAGAATGATATATATTTTATAATTTTAATTTGTTAATTGAATATTCATCATTAAATATCTTCTCCTATAGTTTCAATATTAGAAAAGAATAAATCATCTATGAGGTATCAATTCATAGCCTTCATGGTCGACGAGTTTTCATTTTTCATTACTGAATTCATGGATGGTAATAAGGAAGTTTTTATGGTCAAAACATTGTATAATATGTGTATTAAAACATATTCAATGTTTCATAACTAGTATATAAACATGATATTAAATAAAAATACACAAGTTCCTGATGGTCGTAAAAATGGTAAAAACTAATTAAGACATTATCATCAATATTTTATCTATCAAACTATCCCCATACCACATTAAAATGGTATCTTATACCATTTAAAGATTTTGAATTTCATTAATACTAAATAATTTCACATAAGGGTTTTTATTCCATTTTACAAGAATTCACACTATTATACACTAATGAACTAAACCTAAAATAATTAAATGAATGATCATGGAATAATGAAATTAAACATTATAACTCATCCTAATAGCTATAAAATAAGAAAAAAAATTATATTTAATAAAAGATGTATTGAAGAGGATCATGAGTTATGTAATTAATGAGTCTATTTTTTTAGGTATTTCCTTTGGCACAAGTGGAGAATTCACTCTCACATAAGCTGAAGGGTTTCTTGTATCAATTTTATTCTGGTGAGATATTTCTTATTCACCACTTCAGCATTTTTGTGGACTATGTATATAAAAATATTAGTTATTCTCATAAATAATTTAATAGTTCATTAAATATTTATATTTATTTTTTCATTGATATGATTATTTTCTTAAATGTGTACCATTTTTCCTACATTGTTTAATTTTAAAGATGTTATTACTAATTTTTTTTTGATGAACCTATATTATATAATAAATACGAATATTTCTAGAAGGAATAATTTTATTTCATTAAAAATATGCATAAAATATAAATTGTACTTTTATTGATGGGTGAGGATTGGGATTATATTTCGCCTCAATGAATCGATTATTCTCACGAGACAAAATATTTGGTGAAAACTACAATTGCATTCCTTTTCAAGAAGAATCACAAGGGGTTTCGACCGATAGAGATAAAAAAATTATGAATAGTCTTGATGGTTGAGGTTCATGTTCTCAATACACAAAGTCAAATAATAAACCCTTTTCATTATTTATTATTCAGTTATTAAATTCCATGAAATTTTCACTAAGAAAAAATCTATTGTTTCATTTTTATTATCTTCTTTTTTATGGAATTTATTTTTTATTTGTTTACCATAACATAATTATTATGCCTTATACACATATCTTCACTTATTATTTATTCTTATATCCCTTAGTATGAATTTTACCTTTCCATTTTTTATTGTTTTCCCTCCCCTAGTTATAAAGATGATGTATAGAAATTACATCCGTGGAAGTAGCTTATTTCCCTTCATTCTATTTTTAATCAATAATGTAATAAGGGATCAATGTATGTATGTACTTATTCAATAATAATAATTTCAAATATCATTTGTTATTTGATCTCTTTTATCTATTAAACTATAATAAAATAACCATTTACTATAGCCTATTATCATCAGGGTTATCAGAGTTGGCCTAAGAGAAGGGTTAGTAGAACCATTGAGAAGTAATTGTTAGTTAAACATATGAATTATATATTTCAAAATATTGAATTATTGTATCAATACTCATGTTTATTATAATATTACATAGTGTGTTCCATTATATAGTAATGGAAACTAATAGAACAAAAGGAATCAATACCCACAAAAAAAGTATGGACTTTCCTATTGAGAAAGTCAACACAATTACTATTGGAGTTGATTAGTTTATGACCATATTAGGAAAACAAACTCAGGTTATGAAGAATTACTATACTAAACTTATTTGGGATCATTTAATTTGAAAAAAATAACATATATTTTAGTCGTGCTACTATTCCAGTGGTTTCATAGAAATGTGTCATGTCCCTTGAAAATATATTTATGTCATTAGGATTTAATGAAATAGGATTGGTAATAATTTTTGTATATTATCTCAAGGAAGATACTGATAAATATTCTACATTGATCTGGAATACATAGTAGGAATATTATATAGAATACATGTAGTGGAATTGTTTTGAAGAAATTTTTTCGATAAATATTTTCCTCCTGTGGAAATAACATAAATGAATAGGAAATTCTTCAGTATAATGAAAAAGTATCAAGAGAGTGTTGCAGAGTATACATATACCATAAAAAGACTCTTAATTACCCAATCCATGGAATAATATTTTGTTACTTAAAAATCCATGTTTTACTATGTAACAAAAAAAATAAAAATATACAATTTTAAATGAAATTTCAGAATCAGGTTTACACAATATAAGACTGTTGGTTAATATGACTATTGGAAACATTACTAATTATTAACATTATAATTATATTTTTATAAATAAGAAAAATAATGTATAATTAATGAAAAAATATGGGTCAATGGCCTCATCCAATAGATTTGGGCCATATGAATCCAATTTTTCGGAGCATGGTAAGGAGTTTGAATCATTGGGCTTTTCACTTGACCAATCCCAAACAGAGCTTCAAAATGTTAAGCTTGAACAAACCGCCAAAGATATAAGTTCAAGTTGGATGAAATTACTACTCATGTAATGTTGAGTAAGCAGCTCCTGGATTCAATCACCATTGAAAAACAAATTATCATGTCCTATGTGTTTGTTATAATAAGTCATATAGTAAGGCCTTAATTAACTTATGTAATCCATTTGTATAAATATGATTGTTGTTATGTTAAAATAAAAATAATATTTGAATTTAAAATGCCAAAATTAATCTTGGATAAATTTTATGTATTTTTTCTAATATGATTGATATTATTTATGAACATTTAAAAATTGTGTTTTTTATATTATTTTTTATCCATTAAATAATTGATACTATGAAATGATTTTCAAAAAACAGAAATATATTGGTGTGAACTGTAATAAATTTATAGTCTCATAAGATAAATTAAAATTTTATTGAATAGTAACTTCTGAATAGTAATATTTCATTTATGAATAGTAATATGTATAATGGAATAGTTACCTCACCTAAAGATTTATAGATGTAATTTAGGCATCGTGAATAGTAATTTCATACAATAGTACATATAAATAACTATTTTTGAAATTATTAGTTATGTATATGTAGTTTTTTCGAGTAAATAGTTATTTTACATAAAAATTAAATTTCTCATATTTAGAAAATTATTTTCATAAAATGGAATTCATTGTTTAATTCATAACATTGATATTATGTTAGGGTGAATTTATAAGACTTATAAAATGATTAGTTTTTTGGTGAATAGTAAAAATATAGTTTTTGAATTGACTATGTGTTTGATGAAATAATATTGCTGTAATATGCAATTTAAAATCATGTTAGACTCATTTGGATAAAAATATTATATGAGGTGTTCCCTATGGCCAAAACCATGGAAAATTCTCTGGGTAAGCCCATGGTTTTGATAATACCACCGATGAGGTGTCCCAAAAAATTAATTAATAATCTTATATCTGTTTTTATAAATACCCCTCCATTCATTAGTTTATCATCTTTAAAAATTCATCATCTAAAAAGTTATGCTATTTATACCTCACAATGAGTTATACCATGGTTTCCTCAAGCCGTCATGGTCTTGATATTCGGGTTTTAGAAGTTACACTTCAAGGTAAGGGAATTCTAAACATTTTGTTTCCTCTCAAGTTCACCTTTATGTGGTATTTCTCATCACTTTCCATTTCATTTCCTTATTTACTTTTCATTATTCCCCATAATTTATTAAAAGACTTTTATTAATGTTTGACTCATGTCCTATATGTTTTTATTGTTTTATAAATATATTCTTTATACTCGTTATGTTGTAGACTTTTTGTTTCCAAATATCTCTCAATTTCTAATGAAATTTTATTATTTTCCTTATGTGAGCACACAAACCACATTAAATTATTGAGATATTCATCAAGAAATAAAAATTATTTATTTTATTGTAGAATTGAAATTCATAAAAAACCAATTCCTTTTCTTTGGGTTATAAATGTCATAAAGATCATGTTTTATTCATTTTTTAGAAACACCATGATTTTGATATGAAATCCATTTATTTTATTATCTTTTGGTTTTTTATGAATTTCCTAATTATGTTATATATGGATCACATGAAAATAATGAAATATTGAGGGTGTTAACTTATATCATTACAATTAATTTGGTAAAAAACTAATCTATAAGGATTAAAAGTTTTACGATACCTTGTTGAATAACCTTGGAATGTTTTTAGACGCCTTGGAGATGAACCTTGTTGATATGATTATGACTGTATAAATTAAATTTTATATCCAAATATTCAAGTAATTTTTAAATATATTATTATTATTATATTCATTATTTTCATTCCTTAATGATATTCCTGAAGTTCTTATTGATATTTCTCATGTTTACATGTAAAAGTTTTCACATGCTTTCCATTACTGGGCCTTCTTCTTACCCATTCCATTGATTTGTGTCAAAAAGTTATGAGATGAAATGAATTTACATAGGATGATCCATTTAGAATGCATTCCTGTGGAATAGAAGAATGTTTCATGTTTTCATGTATTATGTATGTGTTTTCCAAGACACTAAATATCAAAAGATCCGTTCAGTGGAAAATTTTATTTTATGTAATTTAATAATAAGGAGGCATGACATTGATGGTATCAAATTATAGATTATTTGTGTGTGGAGTTAGAGATTTGAAAAAAATGAGGAATCATATAGAAAATTATATATTTAGGGAAAAATCATGTTATTTTGGTGAGATATTAATTTAGTGCTTTCTGAACAAATAAATCCTCTTCCATATATGAACAACTTGATGTGTCTCTAGCACATATGTATATAGGGGTAAAACTACAAAACACTGCTTTGAGCTATATGCGAACATGAATAGGCACATGACAAAAGGCCATACAACACTCCTAGTTTGAGATTCCTGGTGGATATTTTTTGTTAATCACAATATTTTTAGGAATCATTATGAAGGATTTGTAGAAATATTTCATTGTTTATAATGAATAACGTGTTTGAGAATGATGTTTTAAAACAAAAAAATAAATTGAAGCTAAAATATTGGTAAATTAAATTCTCATCTCATAAAGGTTTTATCCTATTATAAAATGGTGGGAAATAGGATGAGCCATTCCAATAGTGACCATAACGGACCATGTACTAACACCCTTCCTAAAGGGTCCCTGGCACAGTGGAAGCTCATGGGTGGATGTGCCCACATTACTTTTTTTCATTAATAATGATCAATCTAGGATAAATATGACGATAAACACCAGACTCCAAAAATCAAATCAAAGATATAGACAAAGAAGAAGAATAGTCCTGGAACCATAAAAGAGTATCATCATAGGTTGATTCTAATTAATTTAAATAATTTTTAAGAAGTACCTTTTATAGTGTTCTTTCTTTTTTGAATGTTATGATCATGTTTTGATGTGATTTATCATTTCTTTATAAAATCCAATTGTATACATCCTTTAGTGGTGATCTACACATGCACCACACACCTCTGGACATCGCCAAGGGAATCTCTGGGTGCTAGCGTGGAGAAGCCTTTGCATCCGTTGTCCGCCTAGATCACCTTGATCAGATGGTAGATGATATCTCTCGGTCTTGAGAGCATTTTTGGAGGAAGAAGTTTTTTCATCCATGAGGGAATTATCTATAATTTTTTTGCACAACATTTAGGGATCAATGTTGGGGTAGCGAGGATATTTATAATTGGGGTTGAGGTTATAGAGTTATGAACATAAATAAACACATTATACATTTTAATTATTTCAATATCTCTTATTGAAAACCCCCCAGGTCAAATCATTAATTCCATGACAAGTACCCACACTGATTATAATAAATATCACTTAATAAACCAATATGATTTCCTCAAAATACTGACATGAAAAACTACGCGGCATGTAATCATTAATACACTGTGTGTACTAATATTCCATTTCCCTTCCATAATGAAAACTACACGGCGTGTACATTCGATGTACATTGCTTTTATATCATGTTTTTATTTTATTCATCCTCCAACATTAAAAATATTTAATCTTCCTTGAATAATTATTATTCCACATATAGTAATAATATTTATTCAACTAGAGATACTTGGATTCACGTAGTGTGTGACCCTCTAAGCATGTTTCTCGTTGGCATTAGGCGGGCTAGCCTAATGATCATGATTTCTATCTAGAAATGGGTCACGGAACCCAATATAAAGAAGTTAATGAAACATTGACATATCACCTTAAACGAACTTGTACTGTGTATTTCAATCACATTGTCTCAATATCTCATCAAGAAAAAATCATGTTAGTGTCATAAACCTATATGCGTGATCCATCATTCTTTGACATCCCGAAATAAACAAATCGTGACACCACGACCCTGGAATTTGGGTGATAGTTCTATTTCAACCAAAGGGCCCGATATATCAAATTCCATATATATGGAAGGGAAAAATCATTCCTCTACTTATCCATTAAATACATGTCATTCAGGACGCACCCAACATGCCCTTCTTCCCAACAACTATGTTTGTGACGATTTCCATCCGAAAATATATGTATGCGAGACATTACATGAGTTAATGATAATCTTCCTATATAAGGACCATTACACATGCCGGTAGATAGTATTGTCTGATGACATCAAGACATGCAGAGTTTATACTGGCGGGCATGTTCTCATAATCTCTCATCTTTGAGATTACCAGTTACAGACTCCATGAGAGGGAGTCTCATCTTCTTATGAGTACTCGCACATGAGAGTTTGTATATTATGTGTCCTATCATAGTATTACATCCAACCATATAACTTTATTTAAGAATATTATTATGTCATTTCTAGGTTATCATCATAGCAAGGATCTTCAATGACCATATTAATGCAACAAATATTCCATGACATTATTTTATTACAGTCACGTAGAAAAATGAACAATATATAATAGGTGTACAATCATGAAATAAAAGTATAAATAGATTTTTCTCAGGAAAACAACTCTAAAAAACTACCTCATGGACTAGAGCCATCTTCCTAAGAATTTTAGTTCTCTAGACCGCACATGACGATCATGTTCTGCTGAGTCAATGCTTTAGTCATGGCTTATGGAAAGTTGTCTTCTGTGGAAATACTAATCTCTAGAACATCACCTATTTGAGAAAAATACCTCAAGAGATGATACTTGAGAATTATGTGCTTTGTCTGCTGATGTGACCTTGTCCTATTTTCATGTTCCACTACTGTAGAATGATAACAATACAACGTGACGTGATCTTTACTACTAGGTACTACATCCATGTTTTGGACGAAGCTTTACATCTATAATGTTTCTTTAGCGGCCTTAGAAACTGTGATATACTCGGACTCTACTGAAGAATCTACGACCACACCATGCTTTGAGCTCTTCTAGCTAATTGCACCTCCATTCAAACCGATGATGAATCTAGTCTGTGACTTCCTGTCATTTTGATTAGTCTGGAAACTAGTATCTTCATGTCCTCGGATGACATGTTCATCATCTCCTCCATAAACCAGGAACATATTATTCTTACGCCTCAGATACATAAGGATATTCATGATTTCCATAAAATGATGGTCTCGTGGATCAACTTGATATCTGCCTACCACACATATTGTGTAAGCAACATTGATCCTTGTACATAGCATAACATACATGACTGACCCAATCACGGATGCGTAAGGGATCCTTTCCATTTTAATTTTTTTCTCAGGTGTCTGAGGACACATTTTCTTGGGAAGATGAATTCCATGTGACACTGGAAACAATCCCCTCTTGGACTATTCCATACTGAATCTCTTCAGTAGATTTTCAATGTATGTACTTAGACTCGGGCCCAGCATTATCATAGATCTATCATGATGGATCTCGATCCCAATGATATATGATTCATCTCCCAAGACTTTTATAGATAATCTTTTATCAAACAATTGCTTAACTGACTATACAAAAGGTACTTAATTTCCAATTAGTAATATGTCATCAACATATACTATTAAGAAAATGACTGCACTTCCTCTAAACCTTTTGTAGATAGAAGGCTCAAATTTATTCTTAAGAAAGCCAAATTCTATTACGCTTCATCAAAATGAATGTTCAAAGACATTGAATCTCTATTTAGTCCATAAATGGATTTCCGTAACTCTCATAACTTGTTGGCATCATTTAGAGTCCAAAACCCTTTAGGTTGTGTCATATAGAAATATTCCTAGAGGTTCCCCTTATAGAATGCTATTCTAACATCCATTTTCCAAATTTCATAGTCTTTGTAAGAGGCAATGGCCAATAGGATTCTTATGGATTTTAGAATAACAACCAGTGAAAAAGGTTTCATCATAGTCAATTCCATGATGGTGTCTAAAATATTTTTGCATCCATTCGTGCCCTATAGTTGTTGACGTGTCCCTCCATGTCTAGTTTCATCTTGAATATCCATTTATTACCAACATAATTTACATCAACTGAGGGATCTACCAAAATATATACATGTTTTTGGTACATGGAATCAATTTTAGAATTCAGTTCTTCTTTCCACTTGGAAATGTCAGTGCCTTCAATTTCTTCCAGATAGGTAATAGGGTCATCATTTTCAACAAATAATGAGTCACCATCATCGGTTACAAGGAAACCATATCATTCTAGTTATCTCACCTATCTCATGCTCCTACGTAGTTATTGTGTATCTAGAATAGATTGTTTTTCCATTTCGATTATTGGGATCTATTCTTATACCAACTCTTCTGTATATTGATCCTCGAACATCATCGATGTCTATCTCGCTCCCACTATCTGTTCTAGATATGTGCTCCCTATCAAGGAATATTTCATGTATTTCATCTATTAAATTTTTATCAAAAGGGTATTTATAGTTAATATCCCCTTTTTTCCTTGGGATATCTTATAAAGGTATACATTGTGACTTGGGGTGTAATTTTGTTACCATAAGAAGCCTTAAGAAATTCTTCGCTACCCCACACATGTAAATTTGATAACATGGATTTGCATCCACTCCATAACTCATATGGAATACAATTTATCAATTTAGTTTTTACTTGGATTAATATGTGTGCGTCTGTTTGTAATGCATATACCCAAATGGATAATGGAAGACTCACATGACTCATCATTGATCTCACCATGTGCAACAGGGTGTGGTTTCTCCTTTCACTTACACCATTCCACTGAGACGTATAAGGAGGAGTGAGTTGAGATAGAATCCCAAACTCCCATAAAAATTCTATGAATTCTAGATAATGATATTCTCTTCCTCTGTCCAAACAGAGTTTCTTAATCTTCTTACCAAGCTGTTTCTCAACTTCATTCTTGTATTTATTGAACCGATAAAAAGAATCTGACTTATACCTCATTAATTAAATATATCCATATATACTAAAATCAGCAGTAAAAGTTATTAAGTACAAGAAACCACCCAATGATTCACTTGGAAATGGTCCACACAAATCTATGTGAAATAATTCTAGATGATCTTTAGCCATTTCACATTTCCCACTAAATGGGGCTTCAGTCATTATTCCTTGTAAACACACATGACATACACCAAGTGGTTTTAGTTCAAAAGAATCTAAATATCCATCTGGATGTAATTTTTCAAACGTTTCTCATTGACATGACCTATCCAGTGATGCCAATTTTGGGTGTTCTATGCTCCATGGGAAATATATTTGTCATTGATTTCCATTACATGGTTTTTTTAGTCTAACACCTGAAGTCTGTTATATAAATGTGCCCTACCAAAACAAAATGTATCTTTATAAAAGTAGGAAAATTCATTTCCAATCATGAAGATGAATCTATCAGTATCTAATTTGGATACATAAATAATGTTTTTTTTACAAAGAGTATATAATAAAATCCTTTTAATACCATGACAATCCCAATAGGAAATTTGAGGTGGTAGTCTCTAAAGGCTACAACAGTGAGTCTGGATCTGTAGGTTGCTTGCTGATGCACCTCACCTTGGTCAATCATTCTGAATCTAATTGGTTCCTGTTTTTGGATAATGATGTGAAAACAACCAACAGTATCGAATACACAATTGGTAGAAATAGATATATTGAATTTGATAACAAATTCACTTGAAGGTTCCCCTTTCTTCCTTGGTTAAGTGATGTTTTTCTTCCTGTTGCCCTTCTTCCCACATGCGAAACAAATAGCCCCTTGTTCTCTTTCCTCACCTTTGATCTTCTTTTTCTTGGATGACCTTGAGGAATATTTAGTATTAAATCTCTTCTCCTTCCCATTCCACTTATTCACCATAATTATTGAAGGATTTTCACGCATCATACAATTTTCTACTTAGAGAAAGAGGATAAAAAGTTCAGATAGAGACTTCTCAATGTTGTTCATGATGAAATTTACAACAATGTTATAGAATATCGATGTGGTGCAAGAATGAGATCATTACCCAGTTTTTTTAAGGATATTAAACCCTAGAACCTCTAAGGGCTCAATTTAGTCAATGAGCATGACTATATGAGGCCAAGCTAGAGAACCCTCTTCAAGCTTGATCTAAAATAGAGCCTTGGAGATCTCAACCCTTCCCTATCTTGCTCTCTCCTAGTATAGACCACGAAGGTGATCAAGAATGCTATAGGCATCCATGTCTTCATGAGACATCATGAGCTCACTAAAAATTGATTACAACATCACACATTGAACATTGAGTATATCGTTCAAATGTTGATCGTTGACTACGGAATCATCAACACTCGCCCCTTGGGAAAGAGGATAAGGAAGAGAGGACTCCAGCACATAAAACATTTCTTTATGGCATAGGATAACTAGAAGGTGCCTAAACTATTCTTGAAAGTTACTGCCAGTGAGGAAAATGTCATTATCCAAAATTAATTTCAGAGAAAATGTGGTTTCAAATTTTTTCATATTGATTCTTCAAATTACAAGAGAAGATTTATCAGTTCCTTTTGATTACATTTTAATATAAAAAATAAATGAATTTATTAATTCTCCCACTATTTTATCATTTCCTTATGGCCCCCACCATTGAACATGTAATGCCAAGTTTATAAGACATTTTAGTGGAATGAATCCACATTCCCCTTCGCATAACTCCAACAAGGGTTGGTCAAGCTATTTAAGGGTATTTAGGTAGGCAAGACTTTTCCAACTGTGAGCTTATAGTTCCTTGATCTATTGAGTAGACTCCCCAATCCTAAAATCCCGACATGGATTTCTTTAACACATGCCATTATTTTACAAAAATTCTAGCAAGGTATACTCCTCTGGATATAAAATGTTTAAGTCTACCCGAAACATTCATAAGAGATTATTTTATAAAAGTAAGTATCCCACCAAGGATGGTCAAAAACAAAGTTTTACTGAGTCATGTCCTTAATCGTATAATGGAAGGCTTGGTCTGACTTAACATGGTATTTACTGGATTTCATTCCTTTATGCATAGTTTTATAGTATAACATGCTTGTTAATATTAAGTGATGCTTTCTTAAGTGATTAATGATGTTCTAATAATGTTTACACGTAGTCCAGTTTTTATTTTATTCCATCATTGCATGATTGTTTCTTTCATTAACTATGTGATCATGGAAAAACATATATAATAAATAAACCATGAAATCAAATAGAAACAAAATAAGATGGAATGATCGTGATCTTCTATTGGTAATATTATCTAGTGGTTTTGATAAGCTAACCCCAACCTAGAGAAAAACACCTTGAACCCATTGGTTCATGTATTTCAGCTCTCACCTGTGCTCCATTGTATCTTCTTGGGTTGGTTTAGCCTCAGATTCAGATTTTAAACCGTCTCCTCTGGCTTTGCAGATCCTCCATTACATGGGATTTACATTAATGAAACCATGGGAATGCAGGTGCTACATTTTATTGGAAGAAGGCTCACTGGTCAACGAATTTAAATTATTTAAATTTAAATAAAACCATAAACACACAAAGTGTCTTTGTTCTAGCTTACGATCATCCGTATAATGCAACAACATTTACAAATATTTAGTATTCAAATTCTTTTAATCGTTCTTTTATTAAAGATATGACACACCTGAATTCAATTAATTATGATCTTATAATAAATCAATTATTTATCTTAAATTCCCTTTGAAATTTCCTTGATATTCTTCTCATTCATATTCCTTGTATGGGTCTTTTTACTTTGGAGGAAACCTGGTGAAATTCCACTTCAGGAAAGTACACGGTGTGTAGGCTATATTACATGATGTGTATTTTTTCCACCCTTTATCCAAAGTACAAACCGGGGGATTTGGTGTGTTTTTTATACTTTGGATGTTTTGGAGTACACATTATATAGATTAATATAACACGGCTTGTACTTCCTTGTTACACAGTTACCATCTTGGAAATCCCGCGTAAGGGGTAACACGGCTTCTCCTTGTACACGATTTCCCCTAGGCCTGATCAAACTACACGATGTGTTGATTCAACAAACACGTCATGTATTCCAATTTCCACATGCCATTTATCTCTGGTGAACATGGTGTATTTTAAAACATATGTATACTCATTTCATATGGTGTGGTTTGGCAGTCCAGTTCTAGTTCGTTGAACCTAAGTACACGGTGTGTAGATTTCACTAAACGACATGTATTCTTGTGTTTTATATAGAGAATGAGTGTCTCCTATGGATGAGTTCTTCATTTTTATGTTTATTAAAATTAAAATTAAAAGTTAATTTATGTGATGTGAATTGAGAAATATAGAAGGAAGAAAGGATCTCATTCTTTCAGTTTTATAGAATGATTTATCTTGAATTGAATCAAATATAAATGAGTAAATTATCAACGAAAATTGAATAACTATAATCAAAATTGTGATCCAAATAATACCACTTTAAGGGTCTTAGGCGTAGCCGAATCTCATGGGTGGATGTTCCCACTGGACTTTTGGTCATTAGCAATGATCAATCCATGATCAATATGACAATAAATTCCAGACTGCATGGATCAAATCAAAAAAATAGGCAAAAAAAAAAGAATATTCCCAGAACTACAGAAGAGGAATATTATAGGTTGATTATAATTAATTTAATTAATTGACAAGGAGTACCTTTATGTCATTAATTCTTCATTGATATTTCTTATTACATTCTAATGTGGTTTTTCTGTATGTCACTGAAGCCAATTTAAGACTTCCTCTACTGGTGATCAACACGTGCACCAGGTATCTATGGACGTCGTCAAAGGAATACCTAGGTGCTTGCATGGAGAAGCCTTTTCTTCTGTTGTCTTCCATAGATCACCTTGATTAGATAGAATAGGATATCTCTTAGTCTTGAGAGCGTTCTTGGAGGAAGGAGTTCGTTCAACCTTGAGAGAATTCCCCAGAATTGTTGTGCACTACCATTATGGAAAAGTGTTGGGGTTTTGAGGATATTTATAATTGGGTTTTAGGTTATTAAATTTTGACAATAAATTAACGTGTTACATGTTTTATTTATTTCATTAACTCTTATTGAAAAAACCCCATGTCAAATCCTTAATTCCTTGACATGTGCCCACGGTTATTATAAGAAATATCATTTAATTAAACGATATTATTTCCTAAATATCCCAACTGGAAAAACAATGCGGCGTGTAATCATTAATACACAGCGTGTACTCGTTTTTTATTTCGTTTCTAAAATGAAAACTACACGGCATGTACATTCAATGTACACAGCGTATATATCTTATTTTCATTTTATTCTTCCTCCAAAATTAAAAAGATTTAGGATTCCATGAATAAGTTTTAAACCACATATGGGAATAATATTTATTCTACTTGAGATACTTGGATACACATAGTGTGTGACCCTATAGGCCTCTTTCTCATTGGCATTAATCAGGCTTGATTAAAGTCAAAGAATACTATCTAGAAACGGGTCAAGGAACCCAAGTTAAATAAGTTGACACTGTATTGACGTGTCACCTCATACAAACTATTACCGTTTAATTTAATCCCTTTGTCTCAATATATCATCAAGAAGGTTTCATGGAAGTGTCATAAACCTATATGCTTGATCCGTCATTCTTTGAAATCCAGAAATAAACTCGTTGTGACACCATCGCCATGGAATTTGGGAAATAGTCTTATTTCAATCAAAGGGCCCAAGATATATACTTCCATAAATATAGAAGGCAGGCATCCTTCATCGGCTTATCCATTAACAATATGTCATTCGTGATGCACCCAACATTCCATACTTTTCCCCAACTGTCTTCGTGATGATTTTAATCAACAAATCTATGTGCGCGAGTCATTACACGAGTTAATGATAATATTCCAGTCTAAGGACCATTACACACACTCATAGATAGTATTGTCCGATGACACCAGGACATGAAGAATTACTACAGGTGGGTCTGTTCTCATAATCTCCCATCTTGGAGATTACCATGTGTGAACTCCATGAGAGGGAGTCTCGTCTTATTACGAGTACAGAAAAATGACAGTCAGTATAATATGTGTCCTATTATATTATTTAATCCAATCGTAGAACATTATTTAAGAATATTGTTATTGAATTTCAAGGTTCTCACTAGTAAGAGGATCTTACATGACCTTATTAATGAAAAAAATATTTCTATACATTATTATATTATATTCATGAGAACAATGAACAATATATAATAAGTGTACATTCATGTAATCAATGTATAAACAGTTGGTTCTCAAGACACCAACTCTAACACTTCCGATTAAAGATGGAATGGAAACATTTATGAGAATGATGAACCAATAAACTCATGTTATGGGAAATAACATGAATCAATCAAAGGTATCGATTTTATCATTAAGGAATGAACTTTGTATTGACTATTTTATTTGTCAATAACCACCAATTTTTATTAGATATACATACCCATTGATTTCATAATAGCAGACCAGCTCTATTGAAAAGATATATTTTGTACCCCAATGTTATTTATGAGAAAAAAGTCACCATATCTGCTTACTTCATAGAGTGGAATCTTATCACTAGTGGGAATTGATTAAATACATGAGGCCAAGAGGGGGGATTGATGCTTTGGAGTATGAATTTCTACAATGTAATATTATTTAATATGTATTTACTTTATTCAATGAGAAATAATGGATAAGGAATTTCTTGACCTAAAGAAGATGGATTATGAATCTGTGGGAAGCTATGAGATGAACTTCACTATGATTTCACTTTAAACCTATAACATTTTCAGGGATCCAAATGGGAAGGTTTATAGATTATTTGATGGACTAAGACCTTATTTTCGGAAGAATATTTCAAAACAATACTAATATATATGTGGAGATCATGTAGGGTGACATGAAATATGTGATGGTGTTTGGTGAGATGAATTAGTATAAAATATACTATGAAAATATGAGATCATTGGAGAAAAGCTTGGGGAATATATTTGGCCAGGGAAGGGGAATAAATCAATTGCAACTTCCCACATTTAATAAATAAGGGAAAAAGCATTCAGGGAACAACATAATTAGGAGAGGGAAGTGTTACAAGTGTGGAAGAGTGGGTTATATCACATGGGATTTTTGTTGTGAGGTGAGTATTAAACTTCCCAACAATAAAGATAAATGGAATATGGTGCATTCCCTACCTGAAGACTAGTGCTTCAATTCTGGACAGCTTGGTCACATTGCCAATCACCTTCCAAATCCAAGGGAAGTGGATGGGAATTACCATATTTCTCATAAAAGGCCAATGAAGAAGTTTTTTTCCTTTTCATTCATGATTGCTGACATTAAACCTCTAAATTATGCTATGGATGGTTCTCTTGCTGTTCTCTCAAATATAGAATGTTCATTATTTGTTTTGGGTTCTATTAATTTCATTATTTCCTCCCTATTTGCAATGAATTTAGATTCAACCCCTGAATTTATTAAATTAGAGTTATTAGTCTAGACTCCTGGTGGAAATATCCAAGCATCATCAGTGCTAAGAAACACTTTTATTTTCATTTAGTGATTACAATCCTATCATAAATCTTGTAGTCATTCCCATGTTGGAATTCGATAGTATATTAGGGATGGACAAGCTCCCAAAGAATAATGCTAAGATAAAATCCCAAAGCAAGGTAATGTCAGTATTATTGAGTGGGAAACCTATAGTTATCTATAAAAGAGATATTTCATGACTATGGATTTTCTAGAAGTACCACATATTGCCATCATTATAGAGTTTATCAGTGATAATCGATAAATAAATGAGAGTATATGGATAGGGAATGTCCCAATAATCTGGAAATACATTGACATATTTCCTAAAGAGTTATCTGGTCCTCCCATAAAAATAGATGTAGTTTAGTCCATTGAACTCAAACTCGGATCTCATCTAATAACAATAACCACATATATGATGGAAAATGTGGATCTTGAAATATTATCTAAACAACTCCATGATTTTTTGTAGAAGGGTTTTATCTGAATTAGTTTATCTCTTTGGGGACACATGTTCACTTTGGGAAGAAGAAGGATGGAACAATGTAGTTATGCACTTATTATACGGAACTAAACAGGATCACAATAAAGAAAAAATACTACCTTAAAATAATTAATTAATTATTTTACTAGATTTGTGGGGTTCAATTGTTCTCTATGATTTATCTTCTATCTTCTTATCATCAATTGAGGGTGATGAAAGAAGATATTCTAAAAACTACCATCTGATAAAGATAAGGGAATTATGAGATTGTTGTTTTTCCATTCAGATTGACTAATGCACCTGCTATTTTTATTGATTTGACAAATAGAGTCATAACTGACTACCCCAATAACTTTTTTGTAGTTATAATTGATGACATTTTGATTTATTCCAAAATTCAAGAGGATAATTAAGATGACTTATTGGTTATATTGGATTCTTTGAGAAAGGAGTTGTTATTTGGAATGTTTAGAATGTGTGAGTTTTGGTTAAACCATGTTTCTTTTTTGGGGAACATATTAACAAGTGAAGGAATCATAACTGAACATACAGTGACAAAGGTCATAGTGGAGTGTCCTCATCCTAAAATAGTAACTATGTTTCATAGAATCCTTGGTTCAACAGGATAATATAGGAGGAATAAAAAAAATGTTTCACAACATTCTAATCCATTAATGAGGTTGACTCAAAAAGGGTTCCTGTTCATCTGGAAAAAGGAGTGTATGGAATGTTTCTATGAGAACAAGAAGGTATTGGTTACGATACCTGTGTAAACACATACTTCAAGCAGAAAATTATTCATAATTTTTATCGATGGATCTATGAAAGGTATTGTGTGAGTCCTCATGGAATATAAAAAGGTGATTTCCCATTCATATCGATTGTTGGAGACTCATGAGAAGAACTATCCTACTCATGATATTGAGCTGGTTGTGGTTGTTTTTTATTTGACTATATGGAAGCACTATAATAATGGGTAAAAGTGTGATATATACACATACCATAAATGTTTGAATTATATTTTCAAATAAAAGGAATTGAACATGAGAAATATGAGATGGTTGGAACTTTATAAATACTATAATTGTTCAATTCATTATCATCCCAGAGGAGCAAACAATGGAATTTATGTGTTATGAATGAAATACCATATTGTTCTATCCATGAAGAGGATTCAAAGATATCCCATTATAAATGTCCATGTGAAACTGGACATGGAAATTTTATGGGAAAAAACATTATCAACCCGATAAAAAATGAATTTTCAACTATCATTACACGAAAAGTTCTAGAATGCTCAAAAATATGATCCTTTGTTACAGAATATGTTTGAGGCTATGATAGATGGGTTGTTTCCTGATTTCAATATTAATAAATAAGATGTATTGAAATTTCATACAAGATTATGTGTTCTATCAATTCTGAAAAAAAGAATGAGTTGATCGTTAAATATTAGCGCTTTACATTCCTTATACACACAAGTAGAAAGACAATATATCGGGGCCTTTTTGATCATTATTGGTGGTATAATATGAAAAGAGAGATTTATAACTACACTACACGGTTTATAATATGTCAGCAAGTGACAGAAGAGAAAAAACTTCATAACGGGGGTATTACATCCACTACCTGTACCCACATAGAAGTGGGAAAATAACACTATGGACATCGTCACTGGTCTCCCGAGAACATCCAATAGAAAAAATGTGATATGGGTTATAGTGGACCGTCTCTCCAAGACTAACCATATTATCTCTATTTTGGAAGATTTATCTCCTGATCAACATGCCCATATTTACATGAATAAAGTGGTAAGGCTGCTTGTAGTTCCTCCCTCTATCATATATGATCATGATCCAAGGACCCCATCCAAATTTTATAGTGGTATTCATCATTATTTATGTACCAAATTCAATTATTATATTGCTAATCACCCCAAACAGATGTCCACTCTAAAAGGTATATTCAAAAACTCAGGCATATGTTGAGAAAAATCTCAATTTAATTTTATGGTGGATGGGATCAATGTACCCCATTAGTTGAATTATCATAAAAAATCAACTACAACTAGAGAATTCAAATGGAACCTTATTGAAGCTCAATATGGGAATCAATGTAGAACTCAAACTCTATGGGATGAATTTGGTGATAGAATGAAAATATGGGGGATAATATTATACTAGATAGGATATAAACTGTTCAGGATATCAACAACACATTAAGGATGCTTAAGGGTTGATGTCGAAAAAATTAGAAGGGACTTGGATTTTGATTTTGATGACAATGTATTCCTTCTAATTTCTGCATGTATGTGAGTCACGAGGTTTGGGAACAAAGATAAATCAAAACTAGGTTAATTGGGCCTTATTGAATCCTTGATCATGTGTGATCAGTCTTCAATTGACAGGCAATTCATCATAATGTATTTCACATATCCCTCTTAAGGAATTACACAACAGACCCTTCACATGTACTAAATCAAGAGGTGGTATAACTGGAAAATGAACTCTCTTATGAGGAGTAGTCGGTGGAGATCTTGGATCGTTGAGACAAGGTTCTATGAAAAAAGGATACCCACCTTGTTAAAGAGTTGTAGGGGAACCAAAAATATGAAGAAACCACATGGGAACCAATGGAAACTACGAGGCATAAGTACCCACACAATTTCCCTTCTGATGGTTCAAGTGGAATTTTTGGGGATGAAAATTCATAAGGAGGGTATAATGTAAGGACCATAACCTTGGAATAATATTTTTCTCTTGAAAAACTATTCTTTACAATGTCATAATCTATAAAAAAATATAAGTATAAATAAAATTTAACCATTATGTTTTTACTGAAATAAGACCATTGGGTAATATAAAAGTTGTAAATAATTATAATTTCTAATTATATAATTATAGCTTATAAAATTGACTAATAATGGATAATTAATGACAAAATATGGCATAATGGACTCATCCAGTAGACTCGGGCCATAAGAATCTAATTATTTAGAACATGGGAAGGAGGTAGCTTTATTGGGCTTCGCTCGAGACCAATCCCATGTCAAGATTCAACATGTTATTCTAGAAGGAATCCAACTACGATAGAAGTTCCAGTTGATAGAAATTACCATTCAGGAAATGTCATATGTGCCTCCCAAGATTCTATCACCATTGGAAACCTTACTCATTAGTCCTATTGCAGTATTATAAGAATTTATATAAGGGGGTCATAGATACTATGTGTAATCCATTTCTATAAATCCAATTGTTGTTATGGTAAAATAAAAATCCTATTTAAATATCAAATGTAAAAATTATTCTGGGATGGATTTTTAGTATTTTTTCTATGAAGATTAATATTATTGAAAAATATTGAATATAAAGTGTTTTTTAAATATTTTTTATACATTAAATCATTGATATTATGAAAGGATTTCAAGAAAAAGGACATATACATTTGTGATCTGTATAAAAATTAGAGTCTGATAAGATCATCATGTTTTTTAGTGAATATAACATATGAATAGTAATACTACCCTTATGAATAGTAATATGGCCAATGGAATAGTGACATCAGCTATAGAGGTATAAATGAAATTTAGGCATCTTAAATGGTAATGTGATACAATATAATATGTAAATAAATGTTGTATAACTTCATAGTTATGTATTAGTATTTTTTCAAGTAAATAGTGATTTTTCATAAAAATTAAATGTCTTATATTTATAAACATATTTTCAGAAAATTGAGTTTTATTTATTTTAGAACATCAATATTTGGTTTGGGATAATTTATGAGATATTTAGAAAATGCTTATTTTAGGGAATAGTAAAAATGCAGTTTTTGAGTTTTCTATGTGTTTTATAACATCATAATGGTGTAATATACAATTTAAAATGATGTTAGACTCATGTGGATTAAAATATTATATAAGGATTCTCATGGGGCCCAAACCATTGGAAAATATTATAAGTAAGCCCATGGTTTCTAAAATACTACCGATGAGGTGTCCTCAAAACTTAATTAAAAACTCCCTCTATTTTGCTATAAATACGAACCCATTATGTCATTTATCTTCCATAAAAATTAATTATCCATGATTTTATTATAGTTATAAATCCCAAATAGTTCCCCCAAGATGTTTTAAATCCCTCAAGGTTCTGATTTTAGTTTTTTAGAAGTTACTCTTCAATGTAAGTGAGTTACCAAATTCCCTTTTCCATTCAAGTTTTCTTTTATGTGGGTAGTCTTTAAAATATGGATAACATTATTGTATTTCCATTTTATTATATCCCACCATTTTATTATGAGTCATTTATAAATGGGTGAACCTTATCCCCTCTTTTTTTAATTTATTATAAATCTATATTTCATACATGTTATGCTGTATAATTTGTGTCTCAAAATCCCACTCTTTTTTCCAAGAAATTCTTTTATTTTATTTTTGTAAAACCCAAACCACATTAATTTACAATTTTATTCATCAAGAAATGAAAATTATTTATTTTAATCATAAAATGACATATATAAGACCCTCATTTACTTTGTATGGGTTATAAATGACATAAAGATGATGTTTTTATAACCTTTTAAGAAGCACCAGGATTTTGATATGAAACTGATATATTTTATTCTCTTTGGGTTATTTATGAAATTTTTAATTATGATATATGTGGATCACATGAAAATAACGACATCTTAATTATGAACCATGATAGTGCTCTAATGTATTTGGTAATGAAATTAATCTCTAGAGAAGATTAGTTTTATGATACCATGGTGAATAAAATTGGAATTTTGAGTGTCACCTTGGAGATGGAACTTGGTGATATGCTTATTAATGTACAATTGAAATGTTGTAGCATCACTTTCATGTCATTATTAAAGATATTATTATAATTATATGCATTTTTAATGATTCCTTATGATATTCCTGATGTTTTTATTGATATTTCACAATTTCTCATGTTAGTTGTTTAACATGTTTTCAATTACAGGGCCATGTGATAACCCTTTCCATTAGAAGTATGTCCCTCGGTGATGAGATTCATGAAATGTACTTAGGATGAACATTGAATAATATTTTCTTGTGGAATATAATTTTATTTTATGTTTTCATGTATTATGTACGTTTTTTCCCAAGAAACAATGCTTTAAAAGATCCCCTCTTTTTAAAATGGCATTTAATAGAAAAGAAGTATTATATAATTCTATAAATGTATGATACATATTAAATGTCTTATTTAAAAAAATGATTAATCACAGTATTTAAGGTCTTAATCCATGTCCTAACAAGTAAATAGCTTCTAATACATTATTTTATTATGATAAAATTAATAATATGTACCATCAAAACATAGAAGTAATTTTCTAGATCATATATATCGATGGGAAATCAAGAAAAAAAATAGGTCTTCAAATAACCATATAAAATTTGACGATTCAATGAATAATAGAGAATGATGAAATTTCATTCATATAAAAATTATTCAAAGAATCATCTTGGGAAATGCTTTCAAGGCATGTGAGTTTGTAATAAGTGTGGAGAGAAGGGTGAGATCTATTACGAATGAAAGGTGAAGAGAGAATTAAATGATGTTAAATGGTTTAACATTAATTAAATGATGGAATATTCAAATCACACTCCCAATATCCAAGGTTATATTTCAAAGAACAAGAAAATGGAGATGGCCATGATTATGTGATCACAATAGTGGAATTAAAATTACCAAATGATGTGGTTAAAGATACATTAGTCAAATATTAAAATTTATCCATTTCTTTATTAGATTATAGATAACCAAAATAATATATATGTACCAATTTTTCGATGAAAATAATAACTTTCAATTTTGAATTTATAACAGACTTATGAGTCAAAGAACATATGGGAAATATCATTAAAACAAAAAAGTTTTGGTCACTCCATATTATGACATAGAGGCGTGTTAGTTTCTGAACATATCATATTAACAATGGTTTAATTTGAAATAATTCATGGTATATATTGGATATCAAAATATGATTTAGAGAAAATAATTGTAAAAGTAATTAAAATATGATTTTTGTGGAAGATATAGATTCTATTATATTTAGTGAAAAACATCAGCATCTGATTCTTACAAAGATACAAACCGAATAGATCAACAGAATGAAATTATTGGGGAGGAAGAGAAAAAAATCTAGGTTTGTGTAATGTATTCCTATTATTAATAATGTACCAAATTTATAGGATTACATTGATGTATATACTTATTAATTACACGGAAGTCCCACATAGCTTGAATTTTAGTTGAAAATTGATTTAATCCATAATGCAACACCAATAACAAATACTACATAGATAATAGATACAAGGGAATTATTTTTTTGACAAAAAAATAGGACGAGTTGAATAATACGGTATTTATTAAACCTAGTGTTTTTCAATTGAGATCACATGTTATATTTACTAATAGAAATATGGATCCATGATGATGTTCATTAACTATATAAAAATCAATTCTATTATATCAATTAATAGTTATAATCTTCCTCAAATTTATAATTTATTTAATCATCTTTATGGATCTCAATGTTTTTTGATGATTTAAAATAGTTCAGAGTATCATTATTTGTGAGAAAATAAGGAATATATTCTGAATACATCTTTTTAGATGAGGTATGAATATTATTAGTTTACAAAAAAATTATTTTCTATTGACTAAAACACCTTCTATTTTAATGGATCAAATGAACATTATCTTAAAGGAATATCATGACAATTTTGTTTTAGTATTCATTAATGATATTTTAATATATTCTAAAATCATTGAAGAACATTATAATATAATTTGCAACATTATTGATGCTCTCATAAAGAATGATTTATATTTTAAATTTTTTATGTGTGGATCATGGCTTCAGAAAAGTTCTTTTTGATAAAATATTGACTATATAGATGGAATCTCAGTTGATCCTATGATGAAAAGGGAAAACCAATAATGTCATACACCACCAATCAAAATTAAGGTATGTAGTATTATTATTTTAGTGGTTTATTATCTGAATTCCATTTATAATTTATCATGATTGTATAACCCTCTAACCAAACTAATAGGAAAAGGGGTTATATTCATATGTGCAACAGATTATGAATAATGTTTTTTGAAGAATTGTACAGAGGAGTATTCAATGAATTAATTTTGACATTACCATCAATAAATGATATGTTTGTAAGATATAGTGATGAATAAATGTTATGAATGGGTTGTGTACTTATGTAAAATGATAATGTCATTGCATATGTATCCTGAATGTTGATTATTAATGAACAAAGCTATCCAACCCATGATCTTGAGTTATTAGAAATATTCTTTTCAATGAAGATATGAAGACACCATCTCTATAGTGAATGATGTGATATATATATATATCTATATTTTTGTGTGAGTGATTGTGTGGATCATGAGAGATTGAAATAGATCTTCACACAAAATTAACACAACATGAAGAAGATAAAATATTTCGAATAACAAATAGACTATGATTTCTCAATTCACTTCTACCCACAAAAATCATATAAGGAAAAATATGCATTAATTATGAATGATCATGGACGTCTAACCCATGATAGGATTGATAATGATCCAAGATTCCTATATTTTGTAAATAAAGATATTGGAAATTTTATGGAAAGGGAATCATGAGGAATTTTTCTATTGGTTGCTAAACCATCCTTATTAGAGAAGATTAAAAGATCTCAATTTTATTATAAAAACATTCCTAATAAAATTCATTTCATTAATGATGGATGATTTGGAAGTGTTCATGTATGATGATAGAATTCAAAAATATTGAATGATGTTATCTATTCCTTCCATACATGTTATAATAAAGGAACTATTATATGAATCCCATAGCTCACATTTTCATATACACCCTAGTAATATCACGATCTATAGAGATATGAATAATGATTGTTTTGTTGTAATATAAAGAAATAAATTTCTCACTATGTGTCAAGACGCCTAGCTTTCAAACAAGTCAAGTCTGAGAGATTTTATCATATATTATATATGCAACCTCTACCTATTCATATAAGTTTTTTGGATGAAATTACTATGGAATTAATCCCTATATTACCAAATACCCAATGGAAAAAATTATTTCATATTGGTTTTTGTGGATACACATAAAAAATCAATCCACATTATTATTATATGAGGCGATTTTACTCTTCAGTGTCTATAAATACACTATATTAATGAATTTCTATGACATCTTGCTCAACCTCTATTGATTTTTCCTGATCAATATCCCCATTTCACATAAAAATTATTGAAGTATCTTATGAAGGATTTGGATAATGGGATTCATTTGAGTACTGCATATCACCCTAAATCCAATTTACAATTTAGAAGTACTATTGAAACATTAAAAGACATGTTGAGATCATAATATGATGACTTTCATTGTATATGGTATCAGTACCTACCTTTGGTGGAAATTTGCTACAATAGTAGTTTTCGTTCAAGTATTCGAATGGAGACATATTAAACATTACATAGAAAGTGTTTTCATACTCCAAATTGTTGGGATGAATTAAGTGAGATGAATCTTATGGGCCCACAACTTATTAATGATAGAATGGAAAAGTTATCGACTATTTAAGATCATATTAAACAACTCAAATTATGAAAAATATATAGGATGAAGACTAGGGAATGGAATATTAATTTCATGTGGTATAGCATGTCTTTTTAAAAGTATCTTCACTGAATGGTTTTGTAAGGATCTCAATGAATGGGAAACAAAGCCCTGTGTATATCATAACATTTGAAATTCTAGAAGTAATTGGGGTTTTAGATTACTTATTAGTAATGCCACTAAGTCTCTCCAATGTTCATGATGTGTTGAACAATCTATTTCTATAGAAATACATGTCAACCCCAACATTCATACTCAACTATAATAAAATTGAACTAGAACGGGGGTTTTCTCACTACGAAGAGCATATCAATATTTTCGACACTCGGGTGAAATCATTTAGAAATCAAGTGACTCGACTCATAAATTTTCTGTGGAGAATACATAAAATTGAATAATCAATGTGGAAACCTAAGGATGTCATGAAGAAGAACAACCCTTATCGATTTAAAAGGAAATGTTCATGGAAAATTTCAATGAGGGAATTTATGAAGGAAGAATAAATATAACTCTCCAATATTTATGGTATTTGTATTATTAAATATATACATCGTACTCGGTATCTTATGTTTCTTGAAACACTTAACTTAAAATAGCTATGATATACTATTAAATATTAACATGGTAGTTGGAATAGTAATGTGATAGTTATAAAAAGTAATCTGGCCATTACAATTATAAACTCATTAGTTATATTATAAATAAAATTTATTTATCTTATATATGAAAATATGATATGTTTGTATCATAAAATAAGTAAACTAATATTTTAAAATTAAAAAATTTGGTGTTTTTATTTTTATGAAACGAAACTATTTTTTTATTAATACAATTATTTAATATAAAATATATTATCATAAAATAGATTCATACATTAATATTTAATTCTTATTAATATATGATAATTTTATGAGGCCATAATTAATTTTTAGAGTGTCATAAAATAGGTTATAATTTTAAAATCCATATTTTTCTAAATTAATAGTCATTTTATAAAAATGACATATATAAATTTTCTTTTTCTAAAAATGCTGTCAATATTTTAAATCTATACATCAAAAAATGGGATGGGTGGTTTTTAAAAAAATCAAAAATAGTTGAATTTTTTGTCAATCGTGAAATATTCTAATTTATGATATTTTCAAAATCAATGAATTATTGATTCAGGGATGGTGTAGGGATGATATATTAATAATTAGTGTGAACTCACATTCACTATTTACTATAATGGGTAACATGAATCCCTAATGTCAACTAACTTCCTCAACAATAACAAAAACTTATAAATTAATCAAAAATAACCCATCTCCTTCACTTCTCATCACACCTTCTACGACTTGTTTATTTCTAATTTTGTTCTCAATTATAATAAAAAATATATTACCCACATCATGGATTTTCAGGTCTCACAAAAATACCATTCCAATGTTTTATAAGGAGGTTCTGAAAGAGACAACATAAAATAATTAAATTTCATTATTGTTTTATTTTATTTATTTTATTTATTTTATTTTCATGTCCTCTCCTCACATCCCTTATCCAATGTTTATCAATAAGTACAATATGATATATATATATATATATATGAAATTTATTTTCATAATTGAAAACTCATAATAAAATATTTTATCCTATACATTTAAATCTAAAAATTGAAAACATCATGTCTAAGGTGTCGATTCAACTACTACATGGATGACATGATTTAATTTTTCATTAACACCATCATGTATTTCCCTAAAAAAATTCATGGTTATAAATTATTATATTATTTTTATTAAAATTTATTATATTTTATAAAACTAACATATAAATAAAATATTAAATAAAATTATACATGTTCGTGATGGTTGTAAAACATACCACAATAAAATAAAAAAAACTCATCAGTGATCAATCTAATGAATCACTTGCATTCCAATAACCCAATGATATATGATTTCATTCAAAACTATTTAGGATCATTACTTTTATAAAATATCACTTTTTTAGTTTTTCTCAAATTTTACATAAACTCGCATAATTGTACACAAGAGAACAACAATAAAACCATGAAACAAACACTCTCGGAATAATAAAATTAAACATTATAACTCATCCAAATAGTCATAAATGAACTTAAAAATTTATAAAAATTATAATATATGTTTAATCGGTTATGAATAATTTAAGTAATTAATATAATATTATTATCCTTTATATTAAGTACAAGTGAAGAACTTCTTTAGACAAATGGTAAGGGATTTATCATCTCACTTTTGTTTGAGATAGTCCTTATTCCCCAATAATTACATATATATATTGTATGCATACTATCAATTTTTAATTTTGACCATAATAAAATTAATACTTAATTAAGCAACCATGTTATTGTAACAATAATATGATTGTTTTGTTTTTTAGATACCATTTTAAAATATCATGTTTATTGTGAATGTTTTTTTAAAAAGGGAAATACTAATGAATCCATATCATGTTCTCAACACCAATATTTAGAGAAGTAAAATTATTCCTCAGTTAAATATATGAATGGTTAGTGATTTTTACTTTTATTTTAATTTGGTTCTTAGCATTATATATCCCCTCGATGAAATGAAAGGTCTAATAAGACAAAACACTTAGTGAAAAACACTTTGGGTCTGTTTCCATGCAGAACTAGACATGTTTGTTCCCATATAAATAAATCATATTACAAATAGTCAAGATGGAAGTGGTTCATGTTATAGATACATGATGTTCAATAATTAATAATTTTCTTCATTCATTATTCATTAATCAATTTCCATGGAATTTTAGCTATAAGAATTTCCATGGTTCAATTTTCATTATCAGTTTATTGATGGCATATTTTTTCACATATTTAACATTACACAATGATTACATTTTATTGATTTGTCTTAAATTATAATTGATTCATGTAAGCCTTAATGATCATTTTATGTCACCCCTTTATTTTTTCCCTTCCCCATGTTATGAAGATTAAATAATTGTATTAGTTTCAAGGAAGAATATTACATTCCTTTTTATGTTATATATTTAATTACCAATGTAATATTAGAAGCAAGTATGTGTCTAGTTCATCAAGGCAACTAAACTGTTTGATCGTTGGTGATCTCATATCTTCAATCTATTCTATGGTAATAAAATACCCACCGACTATGGTCTACTAGGGTAGGAGATGTTACACAGGAAAAAATTCCAAACAATCACATCATGAGTCTCTCTTTGTCACTCAGACTCATTATTCATGACAATTAAAATTTTATATATCATGTGACACTAGGTAGAACACCTAGTACTATGCGGCCATTTAATTTAAAATATAATCACGTGCACTACAAAAAAAATATTGTTTTTAAGATACTTTTTTCCCATTACAAATGAAATATATAGTTGTATGAGAGGGTCAACATATATAGGTTGTGCTTACCCAGTGGCCATGCATGACATAAACTATATGTATCCCCATAAAATTGATGTCAAAACAATAAAATTGACGCATAATGGATCAAAATTACAATCCTTTAGTAAAAGGAGTTCTAAATGTTCGTTTTTAAGATACATCATATAAACACATTACAATAACAAGGAATTACATTAGATAAAACATGATTTATTCATTTAAATATTATATATGAATGAAATATGCCATTAAAGTGACACTATTTTTATTTACTACACATGAATTGAAATATTTGAATACATGACTTTAGATTCCATTGATCTCCACATATAGTGTAAAATAATATTCACACCTTGTTGTTTCCCTGTTCTATTTTTCATCAATATTTTTTCTGTCATAGTAATAGTATGAATAGGATTTGAATATCTAGTGTTTAATCATTCATAGATAATATTAGCTAAATTCTATCATCTAATAGTAATGATCATCACAATATACATGTCGGTTTGTAGATCTTAGATATACTAGGGAAATGACATGTAAGAGTTGAGATGTTTAAATATTATATATTTTGGCTATTACCATGTGTGTTGGGGAATTACACACCATGTATCTGGTTTTGGGTTCCCCCTGAGTGAAAAATAACTAACATGTTGAATACCCCACATGTTGATAAATTATAGGTAGTCAACCATATATTGGTGTAGGCACCTCGATCAGTAAATCTTGAACAACCTCAAATCTCCTAGAACAGTCCCCCATAAGTGGATCTTCTATACCCCTATTTTATAGAGTGTGGCGCTCCATTGGGGACAGGTAATTTAACAATCAATTAAAATAGAACAGTATGAGCTAATGTCATGCACAAAATTCATGATTTTCAAAATATAATGATTATGAGACAAGAAGATCAATATTTGTAGTTCATTTCACATGTCATTATATAAATTCATTTTTAGATTCTTATATTGATTTAAGACATTGTGAATTCATGGATGTTATTTATTATTATTCAATTATCAAATTTGGATATTTTGGATAAGGAAAACCTATGTAAATACTAGTTTCTTATGTTATATAAGCCTTCATGGGATATTATGAATAATGTTTTCATCCTTTTCTTATAGTTTTATCAATGTTAATAAAAATATTCTTCTATTGGAATACCTTATTTTATTCCATTATCAATTATTTGAGTTGAATTTTTTTACCATCAATATTTATTAAGGGCATCCTACTCAATGTTTTTAAAATCAAACCAATAAGGTATTCATTAGCATAGATTTCCTATCCATATAGATATTTAATTTTTTAGAGATGATATAAATAAATTTTAACCTATTGGGATTAGAGGATAATTTATTTTATAATAGAAAACTTTTCATGGTGGTGACTATTTAAGATATTTTTATACTAGTGCATAGTATAGAGATGAGGCATCGTTAAACACCAAGATTGTGTTTTAACAATTGTTAAATGATCGAATTTATTGAATTTATTTGTGTTCTATAATTACTTACTTTCATTGTATATGTAATATATTTCTTATTCTAATATTATATACAATTTAGTTGTTATATATATACCCACTATTATTGTAATAATGAATTATATATTGGAAGTAAAATTATTTTATCAGTTATTATAGTCCATGTTCACCTATGAATTATTATTAATTATTGTTCATACTTATTTCCCTCGACCTACAAGAGGTGATTTGAGGTGGAAGAATATTCTCTCTACCAACCCATGTGGGGTCCATGTGGGACCGGTCATGTAATATTATTACCATGTTACATTAAATATTTTCTATATATTTTTTGAGTTATTTTAGTATTTAATTTTGAGTTATGTAAGTTATTAAAAGAGTATTGTTTTTTTATTTATCCAAATAGGGAGAACAATTATGGTGGGGCAGTTGATGCATATTTTCTATAAAAATATGATAAAATTATATCTAACCTAAATATATAACATATTGATTAAATGGGTAAAATTAAATTGGAATATTTTTTATTCTATAGAATTTAATGGCCTTTATATCAATAATATATATTATTACATGGAAATTATACATGTATTACATTAGTTGGTCTCTTTCGTATAGAATGATCCCCTTTAGAAACCATATCTAACACATATGTAAGAATACTATGTGTCTATATAACAACACGGGCCTCTAATTATTGAGTAAAGAGGCTTTGGTTTATCTACCGATTTTGATTTAATTTATTCATATGATTTTTGGTATGATTTTCTAAAATTTTATCACATCATAGAACATCCATATATGTAAAAATATAAATCAATCATATATAAATAGGGTTAAACCATATACACTATATTGATGGATTCATCAAGGTATTTTATAGTGATCCTAATTCATAGTTCATAGATGATAGGGTATAATCTATGATGATATAAGGTTCTAGTCGGGTTTGGATATATATTAACAAATTTGTAATTATTTTCATTTATTTACCTTCCATGGAATGTTGAATAATTGTATGAATTTTATTTTAATTTATAAAATTAATATAATAAATTCATTTGTTTATGAACTTTTATATAGGTTGGATGACATAGGAATTAATTTTTCTTCTTACAAATTGGTTCAATTAATCATATTGATAGTGGGTACACTAGTATGATATTAAAAAAGGATATTCCTCTCCCACATACCTCAAAGACTCTAGTGACTTTATGAACGAATTTAATTGTTAAAATTTTATCAATATACGGAAACCCATATTTATAAAATGAAAAATGTTTTTTTATTTAAAATAATAATGTTGTTGTCAATGGATTTAAATAGTTAGAGGAGATTTCATATTTTCTATATCCTTATAAAAAGCACTCATATATTTCCTACATGTAATTCTACTAGGGAGTTGAAAGTGTGGAAACAAATTGAGATAGAAAAATTATTTAGGATAGCACTATCATACACATATAAATACTCCTAGACCAACCTAAAGTGATAAGGATTATATTATATTCTTATGTGTGTGGTGTAATGAAACAGTATATGTTGCAATAGACATGGTCAGATGTATGATTCATGATGTCACCATAATGATTACAACAAATTAATTTATACTTGTGCCATCTTCTACATCTATATTTAATTTTTTAGATGTTAATAATTTTATTACGACCCCAATATAGTACAATTTGGAAAAAAATATGACTAATTGATGAAATATGTTATTCATAACTAATGATAATTCGAATTTTTCATCTATAGTAGAAGATCATTCTGAATAATCTAAAAATCATTTTTGATGGTAAGAATTGTACACTACTATATTTAATATCCTAACCTTTATGGGTATGATCATTACTCACTTTCATGAAATTTTTATCCTTGTTTTCTGTATAATTTAGTTTGATCATGTCTTGGCTGTATTAAAGTGTGTTTTGCAATCTTTTGGATTGTTTATTTTTGTACTGAACAATTAGATCACTATATGAAAAAATCATGTTCGGTACCCCATTAAACTATAAACCCCTTTATGGAGGATTTTTTCAAGGTTTTTATGGGTTTTGGTAGACCATACATGGATTTATGAGTAATCATGCATCCCGAATAGTCTGGAAAATAGACAAGGCGCATGGCCAGTAAAACCGTGCGGTACCCCAAGGAAACCCTACATGTTTGATTTTAAACCCCATAATTATTCATCAAAAAATTCAGAACCCCTAACTTATTTATAAAATAATAAGAGGGTCTTAGGGATCCTAGATGTATAATCACTGAGAATTGAATATCTAGTTGAAGGACAGACTCATCTTTGGCATGTGATTTCTTCCTCATTTATATTCCTCGCTATCACATTTTTCATTCCCTTTGGAGTGGGATGAATTTTTTTTCCATTGAAGATAGTTTAGTTCGGGATTTCGATTAATCATATTTCATTTTATATTTATACAATTTTTTTATCATATATATTCTTACCCATTGTGAATTCAGTCATTCTATAATAAATTAAGGGCAACCGTTTGACAGAAATCCAATAATAATCATGAGGTAAGTGGTCTAATATGAAATAAAAAATTTCCTGAACAAGATGTCATGACTTTAGTTTTATAATAGTATCTACATGAATGAAAATTATTCTTTTTTAATTTGAAATCATGAATTAATTCGGATGCGATTTTGAGACCATTCATGGATCCTTTCAGTCCCATTGAATATTTGGGAACATGCATGATGGGTACTGAAATGTTTTTCCAATACAAATGACATGTAGATTTATGAAATGAGTGATTAATTGAATTATTGGTTATTGAAATTGAAATATATCTTTATATCATGTTTGATAGTATGATTTAATGGGTTTATTGGATTAACCAATATGTTTTAATTAATGATGTACATAAATGAAGATAAGTGGATTAATGAGGAAGTTTTTCATGTTTTCTCTTATGTGAAATGTAAAAATCCATTATTTGGATTGAATAAAGAAATGGTTCACCGTGATGTGAGTAATTAATTATAATGTCCCATATTTTTATCCATTAAATATATGTGATATTTTTTAATGATTGATCAGGGATTTGTGGATCAAGGACTGATTCTGGAAATACCTGTGGCATGCCTGACTGATTCACTAGACCCTAAATTAATTCATGTGACCAATTAGTTTTGGGTTAGGGATTGATGCTCCAAATACACATGGGAATCCGACTGTTTTTCAAGGACCCTGATGCATGCAAGTGAACAATTAGTTGTGGGATGGGGATGTATGTTTCAAATAATGATGGGGTGTTAGTGCGATGATCTATTCCCCCAATATATTAGAACTTGATTGATTCTCTAAATGATAAAGATATTACTATTTTTAATGATGCTGTAGGGTAACATTAAATAAATTTAAATTAAATGAATAATGATATCCCATGAAAAAATTATTTTCAATATCCTTATGTTATATTTTACATACTCTGCAATGGTGTGAAGAATATATGATGTGGTTGATTAATGAATATCATATGTGAATCCTGTTTATTTTTTTTACTTATTATTGATTATTTATATAACACCATACACCATTATAGATTGTTTATTTATGTAGATACCATTTTTGGTGGCCTAATGAGTTATACAAACACCCTATTGAGACCACTTGATTGGTACATGAATAGAGTTCATGTTTACAGGACAAGGTAATGGATAAAGCCCTATGTTAGATGGATTATTTATGATTCTGGTTGGAGAATGGATGAGGGAACAATACATGATGTTGGGACCCACTTGGAAATTTCCAATGTGTCTATATTTGGGGTTTTTATTTAAAACCTGATAGATATATGGAAAAAATACCTTCTTATATCTTTTGGTCATTCAGCTATTTTTGGATTAATCATGGGATGATTGTATTTGTATCCTATTTATTATTATTTTATTATCATGCTTATATTTTATATTTATTTCTATTTTCCCAACTCTTTGATAAATTACGTATAGACTCTAAACATTATATATTAGACCATCTCTTCTAGTCTGTAATATATATATATATAGGTAGGGGAATCTTAGGTCATGTAATGAACCATATCAGGGCATTGGTATGTGGAACACAAGTTAGTACATTAAAAAGTTGAATTAAAGTAGTTTTTATATTCCTTCTAGTTTTCATATTGTTGGGGAAATGTTAATTAGTAGAATAGTATGATTTGAGCCTTTGTAATGTGCTCATTTATTGGAGTAGATATCCCATGTGTGGGGGGAAACTCATGTACCAAAGGTGGTATTGTTTTTCTAGATGATTTCTATCATAGTTGAATGTTATTCCTACTTGAATGAAGAAATTTTTGTCTAATGTTATGTTTTAGTTTGGGATTTTCCCCGTGGCCTAGTTTTTTATGAGAGATGAGTATACATGAATCATTTTTGGGATTCAGGATTTTATGTTACATAAATAATATTTTTCTTTCCATGAAATTAAATTTATTGGAGGGATTTGGAAAATGATAATGTTTTTCTTAATTTGAGTATTTTAAAAGGAAATGGTTCCTAATGAAGAATTAATAATTATAAAATATGTCAAATATTCAATTTTAAAATGGCTAAAATGGGATTCTAATGAGAAACATAGATATATATATGTTTTTTACCCAATTCTATCCATGATCTGGGTGTGATATGGTTAAGGGTAGTGCAAGTACCAATATCATGACCACATGGTAGTGTATGTGGATTAACTTGTTATGGCTTCATGAAAACCACTCTTTTTTAGATGTGTTGATGTTTCTTGATATTTTTTTAGAAATTTAGAAATATTCCACTCAGACTACATTTGTTGATATTATGATTGGAGGACATTGGAAGACATGTGACACTATCAGGGGAATGAGAGGCCTTGATTATTCCTAGTGAAGATATGGGAGAGAATTTCCCAAATAAATTTTCTCGCTTTAGGTAGTTCTTTGAGGGAGACATAGACAGGGATATATAAAATATGTCTTATTTGACATGGGAGTTCTTACTGAAGCACCCTTGTCATTTACCAAATATGGAAGAACATTGGTAACTTAGTTATTGATCGAGTCTATCCAGAAAATTCATTACCATTTAAAGAAACCTACACTGAATATTATCCATTTGGATGCTTGTATTTTTCGTGTTATTATTATGTAATGTTGGGATATTCATTCTCAAGAGGAGTGGTTGGAGGGTATGGTATGGAAGAACTTCAATTAAGAATTTTTAGTGTTATTTTGTACAGATATTGTAACACAGAAGGGGGAAAATGATATTATGAAATATACCTAGAGAGGTTTGTAATATATAGAATATTCTAATCAATTAAACAAATTAAAATACTTTTCCACATTATTGATAGAAAATGAGACAAATTTGGTGATACATTTTCATGATATTATTAAATATAAGCTTCTGTCCCATGTCAATATCTTTTCGTTGAACAATATTTCTTTGATGGTGAATTAGGCTCTAATTTCAATGGGGATCATTAAAAGAGATTCTATTGGAGTAGAGGTGGTTTTTACCAAAGGACCATGACATATGCCTTTTAAAGGATGGAAGCATCACTATGAGAATGATAACCAGATAAGTGGAAAGTAGAGTGACCATATGGAAGGATCAGTTACACATGAAAATAATAAAATTATTTTTCATTAGGGTGTTAGGATATGTCACACTCGTAACCAGTTCCATATTCCCCTAATGGAGTGACAAGCTTAGGTAAAGATAGAAAACATACATCATCTCTACTAGAACCCACAAAAATCGGGTTGTGATGGAAGGAATAGATAGAAATGATTTAAATGAATTTGTTAGTCTATAAAGTCGATGTCTGGATATTGGAGTATTACTATCTGTGTTGGTTGAGGTGGTGGGTATATTAGTTTTGGAAAAGAGCACCAATATCAAAAGAGTAGTGTATCAAATGGATCACACACTACAACATAAGGAATATGAGTATGCTAGTTAAATGTTAATCAACATGAACTTATGGATATTGAGGATGGGACATCAGTAGTTATTGAATATATTATTATTACTTCTATACTCAATGTAGATATATTTGATAAAATATTGTGACATTTTATTATAACTAGTAAACCGGTGAATGGTTTGATTCTAAGGTGGATTTCTTTAGTGGGATCATGATAATCATCACTTTTTTAAGAGATGATCAAGGAACATATCGTTATATAAATGGTATTCCATCATTGTTTTTGTGTGTCATTTTATTTGGAATGATTACATACACAAAATTTTTGGGTTTTATTTGATTTTTGGAATGGAATGTATTGTATCCTACAAAGACCACATCAATTTTTATCATAAGAGAGTGACATTTATGTCTCTTGAGGGTAAGATTTGTGTTCATCCTTGAGAATGGAATATCATGGATGACCATGTAAGGCGATTTTATTAGAAAATCTTGCCGATCACCTCATAGGATATAATTGTGTTGTTAGATGAAGGGGGTTTGAAACATACTGTCTTTCCACCCATAGTTTATATGTCTTCATGATTATTTCAAAGATATGTCTCCATAATACCTCCTTAGAGAGATGTTAATTTCCCAATTTATGTCATGCTTGGAGTTGATTCATTTCTTATTGCACCTTATCGAATGACAACAACAATTTTTTATTATTTAATGAAAGAACTGGAATAATTTATGGATATGGGATTTATTCATCTAATTACATCAATTATGGTTTCTCTAGCCTTCTATTATAATATGTCTAATGGAGTGTTATAATTATGTGTCAATTATAGGATGTTGAAGAAGACGAATGATTTGAACTAGAATACTCTTCTATATAGAAATGATCTTTTTGACTTGTTGAGATGTTCTTCAATTTTCTACATGATTTAATTGAGATTGGAGTATCATCGGTATAGATTTAGACATTTTGATATAATGAGGACTACATTAGGATGTAGGCATGGACTATATGATTTTTTATTGATAACATTCTAGATGATGGATGATCTATTTTGGTTTATAGCCTTGATGAACTGAATCATCCCCATACTTAGATTAGATTCTAGTTGTTTTTTTGGATGGAATCATGGTTTACCCCAAGACTCATTATGATCATTCCCAACATCATGACATTGTGCAGAGTAATCCTAGAGATAATTGGATGTACATCAAGATATATTTGTGTAAATTATGGACATAAAATGTACCATTCATTGGATACATCATCTCTATGGAAGGTGTTTTAGTGGCATAAAGAATGATCAGACATTTTTTTGTATGAAGTAGCCCAATTATTATTTTGATAACTAAATATTTTAATGTTTAGTGGGTTATTATCATATAAAAAAAATTAATTTTTCAATTTATTATCACTAATGTCATACTAGACCATGAACGAGATCAACTGTGAATGTTATGTATAATGTAATACTTGTTTGATGGATTTAAATAATATTATGACTATGTCATTGATTTTGATCATTCCCACGATGGTTAAGAAGTATACCATGTTCTTCGATCTATACAAGATCACACTCGGTTTAGTGTTGATGCGAGGAGATAGTTTGGTAGCATATGTAACGTTAAGGATTATGAGAAATGAATAGAATTATCCAAATAATGATAAAGATTTAGGTTCATTTGTTTATACCAAATAGTTTTGGTGGAATTACCCATTGTGTGAACGGTTTTTTTGTGTAAACTGACAAAAAATGTAAAAGTATATCTTGTCCAAATTATATTTCAATTCATAGTATCATAGATGGGTTGATTATTTACAATCAAGTGACAATAATATATCTTATACACTTGAGAAAGGAAACATTGTTTCGGATTACTTTAATTAAAATAAAAAGACTTAAGATTTTTTGGAGTCCAGGTCTGAGTGGAAGATGATGTTATCACTAGTTAGGATGAAAATTTGGGTTCAAGAGGTCGGAGAGATAATTAAAAATTTGTCCTTATTAGTTGATTCCAACAGTTATAGATAAATTAAGGGGAGGTAATATATGGATATTATTCTTTTTTCCCTGAGTTAAATCCTTGTTGGATGAGAGACACATTCTGATTGGACTATATATAATGATGAAGTCATATATCTATATAGTCGTATTGGTATCCCTATGTGTTTGTGGGATGATTTTATGAATGATTTCCATGAATGAATGTGGGTAGTGAAGTTCGGATTGGCCAAAATGTACAATGAACACTGAGGATCATATTTGTCGTTGTGAATGAAAAAAAGGTGATTGCTTGTTTCATGAAAAGATATTATTCTTATCAGTAGGTGATGTATGGGCATAAACGAACTTGTGGATTTTTGTAGTTGTTTCATATTCTAGAATGAAAGTGGGAAAACATTACCAAAATCATTGTGGGATGTCCTACAAAAAATATTGATATAAATGAGGCTATGTTTTTAATAGTAGACTGGTTGAAAAAGGTATCACAATTCTTCCTAATTTGTGCAACTATCAAAGGTGATCAGTTGGCTGATATGTATTTTTGGTAGATAGTATGTTAGCATAGAGTTCAAAAAATCACAATTCCAAATTGTAAATCACATTATACATGGAGAATATGTAAATTATTATAGAACGTGTTGGTTAAACAAGTGTTTCTAAATACAAATAATCTCTTATAGACATACAAGAAATCAAAACATACATTAAATGTTCTAGAGAACAATTTATGATAATGTGTAACACCCCGAGATTTTATGAAAAAATATTCTTTTTAATTTTATTTATGTCTTGTGTTTTACGCTACACCAAATGGAGCTTGCTCTATACGCATCCTTTACTTGGCTTCCATTACACTCAATCGCAACCTTCCATGATAACGTGTGTTGTACGCAATACCGAGTTTCACTAAACAACAACATGTTATATAAAATATCTGTTATGAATAGTAATACCTACTTATTAAAATTTTAAAAAATTTATCTTTCGTAATGGGATTTATTTTTGGATTCAGAATATTGAAATTATCCTAGGGTGAATTTTTGGTATTTTTCTGAAAACTTTCAATTTTTGATGAATAGTGAAAACACTCGGTTACAATTTAAAACACGACTTTTTATTGAAATAATTTTTTATTTTATTTAAAGTTAATTTAGGTCAAAATTGATATATAATAACTATATAAGTTCAATGTAATTCATTGGAGTCATTTTATAAAAATTTTAGATATATAAAAATTTTATTGAACTTTTCAGCGTCTTTTACCCACCTCGTAAGAGAATTTGTAAATTCAAATAAAACATAATTTTACCACTTTTGTGAGTGGAATTTCTAAAATCTGAGAGAAATTGTTAATATCAATGACTAAAATGTGTTTCAATGCAATGAAAATAATTTTTGGAAAATAGTAACTTTTTACTTTTATTTACCACAGTTAAAAGTAAGTAGTGTAATTAAGGGTACAAATGTTATTATTATTACCCTAAAACATGTCCTAATTCTATTGGATAAGTGTAAATCGACCAAAAACAACCTTAGGAATACAATATGACCATTTAGTTCCACTTGGATTAGATTATGACATTTATTATTAATTTATTTAAAGAAGGGTTAAAATAGTTAAAATCAATGTTTTATAACTAATTCATTTTTAATATAATTTTTTACATAAGATAAATTCGACTATAAATATTTATTTGAAATCTAAAATTATTTCCTACCTAATGGTATTTTATTTTTAATTTTCAGGCATTAAATAATTTAAGTTATTTATGACACAATGGTGATGTAGTAATTACCTAAATAATGAAATATTAAAATAATTGACATAATAAATACCCAAATAAATGTAATTTGAGACTTTTTATAAATTACACTAATTTTAATGGTTAATAAAATAAGTTATTATTTATTTAATTAACTGTTTTAGAACTAATCATGCTATTATGATTTTCACAAAAAATCAATTACCAAATAGTGTCAAAATTGATATAAAATAGTTTTAAAAAAAATATTATATTATTAATTATTATTTTATTCCTAAAATTCTAATGTTAGGCCAAATTACTTAGATAAAGTTATATATATTAATAAAGAACAACTTGGGGTTCGTTTGTCTTGTTATAATATGTTTATTAACCTTATTGTGTAAGAAAACAAGAAGACACGGTAAAAGTAAAATTAATTAACTTAAAGTTAAATCTAAATGATAACATTAAAATAGAAACCTAAACCTGTATAAATTCTATTGGATTAGAGTATTTTGAACTATCCCCACCTTAGATATAAAATAAATCAATTTGGAGCTATTAAAAACTGAATATGACTTTATTATAAAATAATATTTTATGTTTTTCCATAGGTTCCCGTCTCCTCTCTTATAAAAAGGGCACCCCTTACCTCTTCTATTCGCACCATTTTGAGCCTTGATGCTTGGCCAAACCCTACACATTTATATGCTCCAATTCCATAGATATATTTTGGAGGTCTTGTTATTCTCAAAAGACCAACTCTACTTCCATAAGAGGAAGCTTAAAGGTGGTGTGCCGAAGAAGAGGTAATCTCTTCTTCTGATTCTCTCAAGTTTATTTCTTCTTCTATTTCTTCTTCTTTAGTTGTTTCATCATAAAGTAATAACATCAGTATCACTAATATACTTATATTTTATTATAAATATGAAACAACCCTATTTCACTTTCTATCCATCCTACGGAAAACGAAATCACCGCGCGTGCGCACGTACAGAATACCGTCTCCACGCCGTGGTGTAATCTGTTTTCGACCACCACCATACATGGATGGGTATAATGGTTTAAATAAATAACTATATATTATTATTGTAAATTGATATTGATTCTTAAAAATTACACATACACTACAATAAAATTCCATGATCATGGGAATGATATCATCGCTCGTTTGTACGTACGGACTACTATCTCCACGACGCGATGAGATTCATTCTCCATGTTAACCATTCAAGAATGATTATAATGTATATATAATGAATAATAATGAAATATATGACATAATGAAGATAATGTATTTATGTATATATATATATATGTAATATACTTACTTCCATTCATGTCAATAAAGAAAGGAAAACAGAGTTCATGCGTACGTACGACCTACCGTCTCCATGAATGGTGTGTTTCATTACATTTATCTATATATTATATATACACTGAATAAAAATGATATATAAATCTTGTTTTGGATTCTGGACGTAAGTAAATCATGATATAGGTAATAATAATATCAAGAACAACAAATCCAAACACGTACGATAAGTGAAATAATTTTACCCAAAACGCTACTTTAACATGGAATTGACAAATGAACAGGTTATATAAATACCTAAGTGAACCATATATGATATAATAAAAATGAATATGATTCATTAATAAGTCAATGACATTATTTTAATCATTATACAGGAGGTTTGGATACATACGAAGCATATCAGAGATAAGGTAAGAGATAATGTTGCAATCTCAAATGTTTTCTATCCGAGAGTGCTTATACGTAAATATTTACTGGGGATATATTTATCATCCATGTCCATGTTTTATAAAGGCGTTTTCATGTATGTTTATTTTACTTTTTACCCATCTTTTACTTTTACTACATGGTATGTAAGAAATCATTTTTCTACCATACGTGGTACTTTTTGACTTTTCCGACAAAAGTAAGAGAAGAATGTTATTTTTAACTTACTCGGTGTGAATGGATTTTTACGGTTTCAAAATGAATCATTTTCATGAAGATTACTCTAAAATATTTTATGACTATTTTCAATAAAATAATTTTCATTGAAATGTGCATTTCATTTTGTGAGAAAAAAATGATTTTGATGAAGAAAGGATATTTTCCTCAAGAATTCATTTCAAGTGTTTTATCAAAACCAGTTTCCATCTAAGATGAAATTATTTCATATGTGTATGATTCAAGTATAATATATCTATGATTTACATGGTCTCACTTTTCTTATGATGAAATGATATCCATTTGTTTTATATGGATTATTTTATGATGACATGATGTTTAAGAATCCCATTTTTATTACATGGGTTATGCAATGATGTATGATTTATGATTTTGTGGCACACGTAAGAATGATTTCATTATGAGATGGGTGGGACCTATATATCCATCCAATGCATTGGGTAAAGATTTATATATCATGAGATAGACATGGCTGGAACGGTATGTTAATCTGGTTCAGTGTTACAGGACTGGAACGAGGAGTGAACTCGATTCAAAATGGGACTTTTTCCAATAAGAGGGTCTTGGCAGCAATGCCTTGGCTACTATGGAAATCATAACATGTGCTTAATGGATGCCACAATTACATGTTTTATTACCATGCCAGTTTATCAAAACTAATGTTTCCTTATGATCTATGCCTTATGTACTTCCATGATTTATGTCTTTGCTCAAGATTTTGATGTTTAGATTTTATGTTCATGTTTTTGCATTAAATATTCATGGATTGTTTTATGTTTTCTATGCATACCCTTGTTGAGCATTTGAGCTCACCCTTTATATGTTTTATTTTTCCCAGGATTTAAAGAAATTTTTTAGGAATGAAAAAAGGGGAAGATATTTATGGGAGATGTTGAAGATATTTCACCATGATTATAAGATTATTTTCCATGTTTTTTAAGATACTAAAATATTACGGTCCTTATGTGCCTGTTTTCGTTATGTATTAAGTATTCCAAAAATGTAATGTAATTTCCATGTACGTCAATCTTTGGGTCTCTATAGTTGGTATCATAGGAAAGGTTTAGTTAACCATTATAAACTAGGATTCGAAAACATTAGTGAGATTCCTAGAGATATTTTTAAGGTATATCTAGGGATGTCCCAAAGGATATGTATAAGTATATGTTATAGTCCTAGAATTACGTTAACGATCATAGAATTAAACCTAATATGTTAGATATTCAAGGTACTCACCCTTTATTGTGCTATTTTTCTATCATGATTTTTTCCACTCACACTATTATTTTTGGGTTTTAGAAAATGCCTAGAAACAGGATGATTCATGATAATGGAGGATATGATGGACAATGGAATGATATTCTTCATGAGATACCAAATGAAATGGAATTTGGAAGGCAAAAAATCGTTATTATTCTTAATCAGCAATATAATAATATGATCAATAATCTCAACTTTGGTAAGATTCTTGACTCATTTAATAATATAAAGATAGTGTTTCATGATGATCATAGAGGAATGAAAGTTCAATTTCCCTAATGTAAGTCATGTGGGAAGAGGCATCAAGGGGAATGATTCAAAGGAAGTTGAAGATGACTTGGGTGTGGAAAAGAAGGACACAAAGCCAGTAATTGTAAAGGAAAAGGATCAGTTAACACAATGGACAAGGATAATGGTATTGATAATACATCAACAATGGTTAAATGCTTTAAATGTGGAATGTACGAGAATTATGCAAATCGATGCCCTAAGGGAAAATCTCATGAAGAGAATCAACATGGTTGTATGGGTAGTATTTATGTGGATGATGATGAAGAGACTACAAATGATATGTGAGATGAAATAAGTGTTGAGGAATAAAATGATGATGCTCAGTCAATGTTTAATGAAGGTAGTTGAATGATTGTATGTTTATCATGAGTTATGTTGTATAGGTAATTTAATGGTACTATGTAATAAAGAAACATCTAAGGATTGTTACACTGTTGTTTTTACTAAAGTATTTGAATGTATATGTTGAATGGTACTGGTAACCATGAAAGGTTATTTAGATGTTTTTGGAATGAATAATATATGCGCATTATGAAAGGATACAGAGAAAATAATATGATTGATAGTATTCATGAGCTAATGACTGATATAAGGATAAAGTGATATCATGGTTTGAGTATATAGAATATTTGGGATTTTTGTATATTGAATGAGTAACCTTTTGACTGCATTCATGTTAACACTAAGGTTCAATGTGTATTCATTTTTCAAGATAATACATGATTAAGGCCTTCGAATGTTTGGAATGTAATCATCATGATATATCATATGATATATGGGGGATAAATGATGGTCTTCACGTACTTGTTATGTGAACTCTCAAGTAATCATTTTATTTACACTATTAGATTGGATAGAATTATTTTCGGTAAGCTTAAAGGTTGGAATGGATTAAGTAGGACATCATATAGAATTGTTTAAGGCTAGAATTTTTTTCGATATTATTTATGTAATGTTATAATAATGTAGTTTTAGAAAAAGGACAACCTGCAGGATGGGCGACAACCCATCGCGTCAGACAAGGCTATGGGAATCGAACCCACAAGTGAAGTGCGATAGACCGTTATCGCCTACCAATGGACTAAAAGAAGTCCCTAGTTAGTAGAAACTAGTTTTATTTTATTAACTGGTATGATAGATGAAGTATATGTTCATTTTTTAAATCATATACGATTAACCTCACCATAAACTGGCTTATGAATATTTGATAACTTTTGTTAACCCTTTGATTGAAATAATGGAATGACCCATCATTCTATCACATGATCTGCTAACACTTCACGAATGACAAATTCAACTTCAATAAATTAAGATATGAAGTGGAAATTGTCCAAGGAATGACCAATGGTGAGACTGCACCAAAATCAGGAAAGCATTTCTTATAATTCAAATTTCTATAACATTAGGGAAATGATCTTGAAAACCAAAATTTTTTTCCTACTGCCCTTATATCTGATGAATCAGATGCTACCTTAGATCATAAAAAATCAATGGCTTTGTGATTATTGGTTTTTTCATAGCCATGTTCTCTACCACTCTACAACAGAACACGAAGGTTAGATTTCTCTTCCATATCCATATTTTCACCTATGTTCTTCTATGTGGAAACCCAATGATTAGTTAATTTGGGTAACCGTTATGTTTCATAATTTAGTTTTTAAAGATTGGTTATGGTATTCCTTTTTACAATGTGGGTTTCTATTAAATAAACTTCTGAGTAGTAAACCATTTGTTACCCCAACAAATTTCGAGGGCGAAATTCATTTTAAGGGGGGCAGAATGTGACACCCTGAGATTTTATGAAAAATATTAATTTTAATTTTATTGATGTCTTGTGTTGTACGCTACACCAAAAGGATCCTTCACTACATGCATCCCTGACATGGATTGCATTACATGAAATCTCAACCTTCTATGATAGCGTGTGTTGTACGCAATACTGTGTTTCACAAAACAATGATATGTTATATAAACTAGCCGTTATGAATAGTAATACCCACTTTTTAAAATTTTATAAATTTTATCTTTGGAAATGGACTTCATTTTTGGATTCAGTATATCGAAATTAGACTAGGGAAATTTTTGGTATTTTCTTGAAAACTCTCAATTTTTAATGAATAGTGAAAACACTGGGTTACTATTTAAATACCGACTTTTTATTTAAATAATAATTTATTTTATATACATTTATTTTAGGTCAAAATTAATACATAATACCTATATAAGTTGAATGTAATTCATTGGAGTCATTTTATAATAATTTTAGATATATAAAATGTTTTTTGAACTTTTCACCGTCTTTTACCCACCTCCTAAGAGAATTCGGAAATTCACATAAAACGTAATTTTACCCCTTCTATGAGTGGAATTTCGAAAATATGAGAGACACAGATAATATCAAGGACTAAAATGTGGTTCAATGATATGGAAATATTTTTTGGTGAATAGTAACTTTTTACTTTTATTTACCACGATTAAAAGTAAATAGGGTAATTAAGAGTAAAAATGATTTTATTATTACCCTAACACATGTCCTAATTATATAGGATAAGTTTAATTCGGCCAAAAACAACCTGAGGATTAAAATATGACCATTTAGGTCCACCTGGATTAGATTAGGACATTTATAATTAATTTATTTAAAGAAGGGTTAAAATAGTTAAAATCAAAGTTTTATAACTAATTCATTTTTCATATAGGGTTATACATAAGATAAATTGGTCTATAAATATTCATTAGAAAGATAAAATTATTTCATACCTAATGGAATTTTATTTATAATTTTTAGACATTATATAATATATGTTATTTATGACACAATGGTAATGCAGTAATTACCTAAATAATGAAATATTAAAATAATTGATATTATAAATACCCAAATAAATGTAATTTCAGAATTTTTATTAATTCCACTAATTTTATAGGTTAATATGACATGTTATTATTGATTTCATTAACTTTTTTCCAACTAATCATACTATTATGAGTTTCAAAAAAATCAATTAATAAATAGTGTCAAAATTGACATTGAAGAGTTTTTAAAACAAATATTATATTATTAATTTTTATTTTATTTCTAAAAATATAAGGTTCGGCCAAATGACATATATAAGGTTATATATATTAATAATTAACAACCTGGGGGTTTTTTTGTCTTGTTATAGAATGTTTATTAACCTTATAGTGTAAGAAAACAATAAGACACAGTAAAATTAAACAATTATTTAACTTAAAGTTAAATCTAAATGAGAAGGAAAAAATAGAAACCTAAAATTGTTCAAATTATATTGGACGAGAGGATTTAGAACCACCCCCACCTTAGCTTCTAAATAAATCAATTTGGAGCTATTACAAACCAAATAGGACTTTATTATAAAATAATATTTTATGTTTTATAAAAGGTTCCCCTCTCCTCCCTTATAAAAAGGAAACCCCTTACCTCTTCTCATCACACCATTTTGAGCCTTGAAGCTCGGCCAACCCCTGCCCATTTATCATCTACACTTCCCTAGAAACATTCTGGAGGTTTTTGCCTTCTCAAAATCCCAACATTACTTCCATAAGAGGAAGCTTAAAAGAGGTGCGTTGAAGAAGAGGTAATCTCTTCTTTCGATTCTCTCAAGTTTCATTCTTCTTCTACTTCTTCTTATTTAGTGGTTTCATCATAAAGTAATAACATCAGTTTCACTCATATACTGATATGTTATTATAAATATGAAACAACCCTATTTCACCTTCTATCCATCCAATGGAAAATGAAATCACCGCGCGTGCGTACGTACGAAATACCGTCTCCACGCTGTGGTGTAATTTTTTTTCGACCACCAACATACATGATGGGTATAATGGTGTTAATAAATAACTATATATGATTATTGTAAAGGTATGTTGATTCATAGATATTATACATACACTTAAATACAACTCCACGATGATGGGAATGATATAATCGCTCAGGCGTACGTACGGACTACCGTCTCCACGACGGGATGAGATTCATTCTCCATGTTAACCATTCAAGAATGATTATAAAGTATATATAATGAATAATAATGAAATATATTACATAATGAATCTACTTTATTTATGTATATATATATATATATGTCATCTACTTACTTCTATTCATGTCAATAAAGAAAGGAAAACATCGTTCATGCGTACGTACGACCTACCATCTCCATGAACGTTGTGTTTCATTTCATTTATCTATCTAATATATATATATATATATATTAAATATATATGATACATAAATCATGTTTTACATTCTGGGAGTATGTAAATCGTGATATAAGTAATAATAATATCAATAACAACAAGTCCAAACCCGTACGATAAATGAAACAATTTTACCCAAAAACGCTACTTTAACATGGAATTGACAAATGAATGGGTGATATAAATACCTATGTGAACCGTATATGATATAATAACAATGAATATAATTATTTAATAAGTCAATGACCTTATTTAAATAATTATATAGGAGGTTCAGATACATACGAAGCATATCATACATAAGGTAAGGGATAATGTTGCAATCTCAAATGTTTTCTATCCGAGATTTCTTATACGTAAGTATTTACTGGGGTTATATTTATCATCCATGTACATGTTTTAAAAAAAATTCTTCATGTATTTTTAAAGTACTTTTTACCCAATTTTTACTTTTACTACTTGGTATGTATGGAATCATATTTTTTTACCGTACGAGGTACTTTTTCACAATTCCGACAAAAGTACGAGAAGAATGTTATTTTTAACATATATGGCATGAATTAATTTTTACGGTTTCATAACACCTCATTTTCATTACGATTACTCTACAAGATTTTTTGAAAATTTTCTGCAAAATACTTTTCATTTAAAAGTGCATGCGATTTTGTGAAAAGAAAATGATTTTTATGAAGAAAGGATATTTTCCTCAAGAATTCATTTCAAGTGTTTTATCAAAACCATTTTCCATCTAAGATGAAATTATTTCATATGTGTTTGTTTCAAGTATAATGTGTCTATGATTTACATGGTTTCACTTTTCCTATGATGAAATGATATCCATTTGTTTTTTATGGATTATGTTATGATAGCAAGATGTTTAACAATCCCATTTTTATTACATGGGTTATGCTATAATGTATGATTTATGATTTTGTGGCACATGCAAGAATGATTTCATTATGAGATGGGTGGGACCTCTATCTCCCTCCAATGCATTGGGTAATGATTTATATCTCATGAGATAGACATTTATGGAACAGTAAGTTAATCCGGTTCAGTTTTACAGGACTGAAATGATGAGTGAACTCGATTTAGAATGGGACTTTGTCCACTAATATGGTCTTGGAAGCAATAACTTGGCTATTATGGAAATCATAACATGTGCATAATTGATTCAACAATTACATGATTTATTTCCATTATAGTTTATCAAGACTAATGATTCTTTATGATTTATTCCTTATGTACTTACATGATTTATGTCTTTTCTCAAGATTTTGATGTTTAGATTTTATGTTCATGTTTCCGTATTCAAATGTTCATGGATTGTTTTATGTTTTCTATGCTTACCCTTATTGAGCATTTGATCTCTTCCTTTATATGTTTTCTTCTCCACAAGATTTAAAGAAAGTATTTATGCAAGAAAACAAAAGGGGAAGATCTTTATGGGAGATGTTGAAGATCTTTCACCACGATTAGAAGTTTATTTTCCGAGATTCCGAAGACACTAAACTATTATGGTCCATGTGTGTCTGTTTTCGTTATTTATTAAGTAATTCAAAAAAGTAATGTAATATCCATGTACGTCAGGCTTTGGGTCTCTACATAATGTGTCCATGAAAATGATGGATCCTAAGAGATGCACTTAGATTTGGTTTATTTTTCCTATAACGATAGTTATTATGAGACTAGTCACATGAAAACAAATTATGATCTTTATGTTAGTCTATAATGATACAAAATTATGTTGATGGTGACTGGTAAGTCAGAGTTACCCAGACCGAGTCTTGTGTATGAGATTTCAGAGAAGGATAGACTAATCAAGAAACGAATGGATTCAATGTAGAGTAGATATAAATTGAATGTTTATCATCAGTAGAGACCTATTGAGTTTTTTTTTCAGATGTCCATGTATTCATTTGGGTTTCTCAAATATCTATTCACCATAGGATTCAAATGTATGTAAAATGGGAACAAAGGTTTGTTGGACCATTTCATATTATGGAGATGATTCTATCTATGGAATACTAATTAGGTATTCCACATTGGTATAGTTATATGAACTATAAATTTCATGTTTCAAATAATCATAATTATAATCCAAAACCATCTCACGTGATTTATGTTGTTGATGATCAGCCTAAGGTAGACTCATCCCTTTAAGAGAATCTGATTCATGTTGGGGATCACATAGATAATTCTTTTTCATTCAATATGTACTTATTATAGGAATGGGGGAATCATGGCCATGTGTTAGGAGGAAGCATGGTAAATGGATGTAGATTTTGGGTCCAGGGGACCAACAATTTTACCTCATTGGATTAGTAATTCTTGGGAGTAACGCTCATTGATGACCTTTTATAATGTGTAAAGATTTAATGATCCAGTCCATTATAGTGATTTAAAGTAAAAATTTTCTGGTAATTTTTAACCTTTTTAACGTAATTTTATTTTGTCATACCTTGTGTTCATTCAAGGGGATTTTATAATATTTAGGAGTAATTTTTTTAAGTTCAGAATTTGAGAATGATTTTCAATAATTGTGCAACCTCCCCCAGAAAACTGTAAACACATTAATAGAGGGTGTTTTTATGGTTGGCACATAGTTTGGAAAATTTTACTCCAATTTAATAGCAACCATTCAACTAATATAGTAAAGATATATGACAAGGGTGCACGATTACTCAAACAGTGATGCCCACCTAGGAAACCGTGGACGTTGTATTTTAATTCGAAAAATTTTATTTTAAAATTCACAAAAAAACTATTTTATATCCCTAAAAATAGATAATCGTCCTAAAATAAATCTATAGATTTTTCAATCATGCAATAAAGTTCCTAGGCTCATCAAACACCTTTTATAAGAAAATTAATGATCTTGTTTAATGATTGACACCACTTCAATTAGTGATTTTTTCCTAGTTTAAATTTCACTCTCTCATTTAATTCATTCAAATTGGAGAACAATGGATTTTTCAACATTTATAATAGTTTAAAGACATGTTTTAATGGATCTTATTTCATTGGATATGAGTCCATGGATGTGATCCTAGATCATCCTTATCATTGTGAATTAGGTCATTCTATAGAAAATACTGGGCTACGGTATGGAAAACGTTAATCATCGCTATGATGTAGGTGGTCTAATTTTTAATTCCCCTAGACGTGATCACGATCATTTAATTATAGTTGTTTTGATGAAATTATATTTTTGGAAATTTCACTTTTAATTTAAAATAATGAAATTTTTCCCATATAACAGTGAGACCATTCACAGATGCTACTAGACCCGTTGCAGATTTGATACTAGGATTGATGGCAACCAAGCGGTGGGCCAATACACTTGGCATGATGATTTATGAAATTTTTAAATGATAATACAATGTTTTTTGAAATTGAATTAAATCATAATTATATGATTCATAGTTTGGTATAATGGGTTTGTTAGATTAACCTAAAGGGTTATTAAATTGTGTTACTAAATGTTGATAAATTGATAAGTGGGGATATTTTTCATGTTATGTATTATGATAAAATTAAGTAACCATGGTTGTGATTGAAGAATTAAATGGTGTGACTTGATGTGAATGATTGTTGTAAATTATAATGTTTTTGAGCCATGATATATATGTGATATTTTTAAAATGACCATAAATGACTTTTGATTTAATGACTGATTCTCCATATACCCATGTGGTTATAGAGGGATTATCTAGGTCTTTGATTCATCCATGTTAAAAATTTATTGTTGTTCAAGGAATGATGATCCAAATTCCCATCAGGTGACAGAATAATTTTCTAGTCCCTCGATTCATTAATGTAAAAAATTTCTTATGGGTGAAAAAATGATGCACTAAATACTAAAGGAGTTCCAAATTGAGGATGTCGACCCCTAGGATATTGGCACTAGAGTGATGTTCCATGTTCCTAAGATATTTTTACCTGTATTGATTCCATGAGGTGATAAAAATGAATAATAAAATCCCATTAATGAATGATTTATGATATTTCTATATAATATGGTTCAAACCGCCGTATAATCCAATGTAGGTATAATGTTCTTGGTAAAGGAATTATAAATGTGAAGCCTATTTGGTTTTGTCATTTTTTCATTATGTTTTTTTAAAACTAAAAAAACTATTATAGAATTATTATTACCATAGACAATGCTGGTGGTGGTCTACATTGATATACCCACAACGTACTTAATCCATCCAATTGGTATGTGAATAGATATCATGGCTGCGAGATACGATAATTGAATGATCCTATGTTAGATGGATGAGTTGTGATTATGTATGAATAATGGATGGTGGATCATTAAATTATGTTAGGACCCTATTGGGTTTTTTTAGTGTTTATTTATTATGGGTTTTCATTTGACCATTGACACATATATGTAATTCCATGTAAAATACTTTCATTTGTTCATTCCCCTATTTTGTGATTCATTAGAAGATGATTGTGTTTATTGGTTATTATTGATTGTGGTATTATCTGGGTTATAATACCTATTGAATTTTTTATTATGATTCATTGATAAAGAGGGTATAGTATATCCATGTTATTTATTAGACCCTCACTCCTAGTTGGTAGCCTCTTGTGTATGTGGAGGGTCTCCTGAGTTCTTGTAATGAACTGGATCGCGACACCATTATTTTGTTCTGAGGTTCGTACTTTAGAAGCTATTTCATAAATCATGCAGTGGACATCATATTGGATGTTGAAATCCAGAACATTAACATTGATGGCATCCTATGGTAATAATCATTATTTATTTCAATCATTTTTTTATTTTTATAGAAACAATATCAATATCATTTGATTTTTTATTGGATTGTATAGATTAGATCGTGGATAAATTATATGATTTGTATATTTTTTTGGAATATTTTTTATTATGATTTGTTCAAACATCATAACTATTAGTTCCATGTAACTGGGCTTCGATCTAGTTGGAAATATCATTATATTTATAATAATTGATATGTGTTATCTATATTCGTGAAATCATTTGGACATTATAAAATCCTAATGAATTTTATATATGTAGTGATATTCATGTTGTGAATATAATGTTTTTGAAATTATTATAGTCCCCCTTAGTGATTCTAGCATAATTTAAATTAAAAAATAGGGTTAATATGTCATTTTGTATAATGATTGATTTTTATCTTGACTTAGAGCCTAGATGATTGGAAAAACCATCAATCATTAAATATCAAATGTGATCTAGGTGTATTAGCAGTGAAGTGGTATCTCATGCCCGGAGTGATAGTGTTTTGGTTACATTTATTTTTATGTGGTTTTAGTATATATATTCAGTGGTTGGATTTCATGGAATATTTAATAGTTTTTTCAATGGTCCTAGTCCTCCACACCTATCTATAAATTTTAGAGAGAATGTATGGAATAATTAATATTTTGATCCCATGAAATAGGTAATTTATAAAAAAATTTCCTAAAACAATACACTGTGGTTGTGGTGTCAGCAATCGTTCACAAGGAATTGAACAATTTTTTATTTTGAAGAAATTTATTGAGTGGTGATGAGTAGTTCAGAAATCAATTTCCCTTTTATTATAATACCTTAGTAATTATTGAGAATTTTTTATTCATTATGGATTCATTTTAGTTTGTGAATGATGCATGTTTCTTTTAGGGTTGTGGTATTAGTCTCTTCAGTTTGATAGATGTTATTTAGGGGTCTAAATATAATATAACTATGTTACATTACAAGATAAGATTACCTATTTTTTTTTATGGATGGGGACCATAACAATCATCAGGTTTTATTCATGTTGGTTAGATAATTTTTAGGATTTCATACTGTATTTTCATCAATTATATTACAAGTGAGTTGTTGATACAAAAAAGTTATAATTTGATGTGTATCTAATCATTAAGAATATTCATTACACATTAATTGTGAGGGGAATTATTCATTTCTTTGAGGTTCTATAATTTATGAGATATAATAATAATGATATTTAATATATTTGGGTTTTCGACTACTTCCATTTAAATTAGAATAATTCAATTAAGTTGGGGTTAAATTTTGGTGAAATTATTTGATAGATTAATTCATTGAGATATTTAATATTTGTCACAGAAAAAAAAATTTCCCAATGGGAAAGGGAAGATAATTTAATCGTATCATATCAGATTTCTATAATAATTATTTTAAAGGTAATTAAAGATATTTTTAGAGTTATAAAATATATGGTTTTTTTATAATTTAAAGATGAAGGGTTATAAAAATAAATTATTTATTAAATATATTATCATTATATATAGTAATGTTTTGAATTTAATAATTTTTAAACACATTCCCAAATAAATATTCCTAATAGTATAGTTTGTCCTTAATTGGTTCTATATTGATGAGATATATAATTTTAATGGAACATCCATAAACAACCAGACTGATTATTTTCACATTCATAATGAAAAAAATAAAATCAAAATATTAATTTTTTCTGAGAAGTGATATTGAGACAACATGTATTGGGGATCGATAAACTACAATATAAAATTTTGAAAATATTTCATTGAGAATTGATAAATTATATAATTTTGGAGTACATTCATCAATAAATAAGTCAAATATATTAATTTTTTGTGGAAATTTTTTCAATATAGTGAATTAATTTGTGATATCTCTAGAAATAATACCCCTCTTAATGAAAATTTTTGTATCCCTATTTTGTAAAATGAATTAACATAATAATTTTTGTCATGGATAGAAATATAGGGTAGAAAAGTTCTCAACTCTCAATTCATTCACATTAGGTGCAATTCAAATTTTTTTTTAAATTATTGGTTTTAAAAATGTGAACTTATCACTTTGACATGATCTAAGAAAATCAAGAGAACTCGAACAATGTTGTAAATTATATAATTTAATTCAGCATGTTGATGTGGTTTTATTTAATAGAATCCTTTTACTTATTGAATAACATAATAACTATACAATAATATAAAGAAAAAAATTTATACTATTTATAAAATTTGATCAATTATCATTTATTTATTTTAAATATCCTCGAAAAATATTTTTAACGAAAAAATTGATTTGTTAGTTTTTCTTTTAATATTATTTCATGGTGATCAAATGGATATATAATTTTTACTTTTTTAATATCAATAAAATTAATTATTCTGATAAAATGATAAATTAAATGGGAACTAAAATTGGAATATTATAAAGATATTAATTTTTAATTACTCTATTTTCCTCCAAATCATCATCTAACAAATATATTCATCTTGACGTAATAAAAAAGTAATTTAATGACCCTAAATATTTTGGGTTTTTATAATTTGAATGGAATTCGGATTTGAATGAAATGTAATTAAATAATTAATTTGTGTTATTTTATAAATGAATGATCAAAATAATTCTACACAATTAATATATTCATTTCCTCTCCTTTTAAGCAATATTAATTATTTAATTATTTATATCCCATCAAAAGATGACCATGGGAAATAATCCACTCTATTCATTAAGAATTATTTTTGGATATTGTTTTTCATTGTCTCCCAAATGGTGTTTGTTATTTTAGTGGAATCTAAATATATATATTTATAATACATTTTATTAATTTTTTGATAAATTTTTAGTTTGATAAAAAAACATTGATTTCTTATCTGTATTTTGTGGAGGATTTTTTCATCCATGGATATTTATTTTCTCCATATATCAAATATATATTCCTTGATGAAATAAAACATGAACAACTATTTTAGTGGTTTCATATTCCTCTACCAATTTTTATCTTTATTATTCATTAAATTATTGAGATTAAGATCTATTCTAATTATGTAATTATAAATGGAGTAAAAGATAGTATATAGGTTTGGGATCATTGTTGTGATGACGTGGTGAGCTTTTAGTAACTATTGATGATTTATTGTATGATAAATTATTAAAAAAATGATTATCCAAATATTAACTCATTGAGGTGTGTTTGATCCTATGATTCTAATTTATTTGGTTCAAAATATTGGTACAACTAGAATAACATGTAGCAATAATCTGGTTATTGTGATGATTGGGTTTTTTGTTTCTATATATTTCTCAACTACATGATATGTTTCCTTTTGCCACATGTTGTGTAATATCACATCTATGATTTTTGGCCACTTTTTATTCCATAGAATATGTTTCTATATATATGGTCTTTAAAGACACACAATGATACAAAAAAGTAAATAATTACAATTTTAAAGGTTCCATTTCATATAACCACAAGTCAGACAACGTGTGTCTTTAGGATACATAATTCATTGTGTAACCACATATACATGATCTTAAATATAAAACTAGATTCAATGTATTTACATCAACAAAATCATGTATAACATCTGGAATGGATTAATTTATATAGGATGTACACAAAGAATGATTCTTATGAAATATGTTAATGTATCCAAATATAATTCAACGGATTCATGATAAGGTGACATAATGTGTATCAATAATAAATTCTTTCATCACGAGTTTTCCAACTTGTTATGTATATATTATGTCATAATATACTCTATGTATGAATAAAATGGAATTACAATAATGTGTATTAAAATAAATTATATACCATATACCATATATTTCATGTATCATATTAGAAAAATATACATGGATTAGACCAATGTTAATAAGAATTAGTTCTATAAATTCATTTCCATAGATACCTAGATTATGGGTACCCTACTAGATATGCCATTTAATAGGCCATTTATTGAATATTTTCAATTTAAATTTCAAATAAAAGAACGGAATTATGAGTTTTCTATACTGTATATATTATTTTTAAGAGATCAACATGATGAATCTTCTATATCAATCAATTTTTTTACAATACACATTGGATAACTAGAGGATCAAATCTAATATAAGGAGTCAAATGTTTGTGGGTGAGTCATTGGGTATCAAGATAGACATCATATTACTTCATGTATTGGCACACATTTCTCAAGCTAAGGGATTACATATAATCCCCTACTGATATATACATTATTGTAAATGGTCCATTGTATGATTATTGAGTTTATTTATACAGGTAAAAACAAGGTAAAGAACTGTCATCAATTGATTCATTCATCCTCCACATGTCAGGTTGCGACTCATTATCAATAGATGAGATATTACTCTATGAGTTAGGGATTAATTTCCCATTGGGGTTTGGTACACCCTCATCAAATACAAAATTTTGTCCTTGATGAATAGTCCCTCACTAGAGTTACAATGTTGATTAAACAAAACCGTATAGTACTATAACACCATGAGTTAGGAATATAATATATTAATATTTGTATACATTTTAGATTATAATGAAAAATTATATCATTGTTGTCACGTTCCTAATAAAAATTCTATATATAAACTTAATATTATTTATTTGAAGAATTATTCAATTCTATATATCACTAGTTACTTGTGTAAAATCATCCATCATGGAGATGATCTATAAAGACGTTTTTCATCCCATTACCATGATTTTCATTGGAATTAATGAACATAATCTTCCATTAGAACTCGTTTTGTTATTTAATGGACTTGAGTTTGTTAAAAATTAGTATTTTATCTTTAATATATGTATATTTGGGTACCTAATTGGTATGTTTATAGTCATTTAAATATATTTTTTGTGAATAATCATGTTGTTTCTTGGGAAATGATTCAATATTTAGAGATGAAATTGTTCAATGTGGAATAAGTGGAGATTGAGGAGCTATTAGAAAATAATAGAAAATAGTTCTTAGTATATTCAATTACAGATGGAATATGTTCCATGTAAAACAAGAGAGTTGATGCATCATCCCACACATGGAGTGAGTTTTAATGGGTCGTAATTTACATCTACATATGTATTTTACTTACATGATTTTTTTTCTATGGAATGGTACATATAATTGACGTATTGGGATCCAATTTTATAATATTTTCTCATATATATAATAAATAAAATTTATATTTATCCATTCATGGTTCCAGACTCCAACCATGGGCTATTAGGGGTGGGTTTGTGGTGGAGAAATCAACTTACTTTCTAACTATATACAATATAAATAGGATGAGTCATGTCAATAGTTAGTAAAACCTCCCTCTCCAAATATAAATTGAATATCTATGATTTTATTAAGACATAATTGACAAATAAATATTTATAATAGTGTTTTTGTTCTATGGTGACCAAAAAAATCCTCCCAATGCATAGTGTGTAATGAAATGTTTATTCATAGAAATCTTAATGGCCTTCTATCGTGTTTCAATTTTTTTTTCTAAACTAGTCTAATATTCCCACATTAATTCATTTATGCATTAATTTGTATCATAATCATCCAAATAAAATGGTATGGATAATATGTTTCAATGTATATTAAATTAAATACATAAAATTAAATTCATACCACCATATACAACAATTTACACACTCACCATATTTATCATCATTATTTTAATATTTCTTCCAATGTGATTTTATTAAATAAATTATTTACCATAGTATTATTTATATTTATCCCCCTAGAACATATTTTACATCTAAAAAATCATCAATATTATTAAATTCATAAAACTACCCGACTTGTGTGTTTCCATCTATCAAATTAAAAAACATATGTAACATTCTCTATTCAAATGTTTCAGTTTCCACAAACAAAATATAATATTTACCATATAATAATATTTAATATATTAAATTACTAGTTTCAAACAATACAAAATTCCATAAAACCAATTTTTTTTAAAAAAATAAATTTTTAACTAGATATAAAAATACCCACATTTATTCTATAATTATTCATTAATTTATATTTATCCACTACAGAATAATTTTATTATATATTTTCTTCCAAACATTTTAATACTATATAGTAAAATAATTCCCAATTTTCAAATCATAATGATTGATTATCTCTCTCCCCTATGACAAAGTCATGCTCATCCTCTTTGAAAGTAAAAAAATTAACATGTTCTTTACATTTAATGTCATCATATATAATACGTCATTTATAGCAGCTAAATTTACATGAACATCGTGTTTGTTCATTTTAACCATCACGAGATAAAATAGTTCATTTAATTTGATTATTATTTTAAATCATCTTATAAAAACTGTTTCTTGATATATTCTAATGAATATTGAATGTGGTATTTTTATTCCTTTTGAAAACAACTATTTTTATTATTTGAAATAAATAATAATACATTGGGGTTGAACAATTGTTCTATCCCATAAGGTTATGTTAATGATTATCTCATTTCTTGTTCGACCATTTATAACATAAAACCCCCCAAATATTCCCAAAAACCTAAAAAAATTACTCTATGAAAATAAATTCTCCACAAATTTTTGTTTTATCCTAAAACACATTAAAATCTAATGGAAATCGATAAAAATTATCTTGTGATGGGATACCTAATGGGATGAGTGTAAATGTGTGTTAAGTATACAAGACATTAAATTATAACTTATTATTCTTATCCAACAACAGTTTATCATTAATAAGAATCATTTCCACTATCTTTACAATGTTATATCTCTACCTTCTCTATGGAGAATCCAAAACTACCAAAAAATTGTAAAGATATCATATAAACTAGATATCAAAATACAAAAACTCCCAAATAACCACAATAAGAAATACTTCCACTATAATGAAATAATAAAATAAACAAACCACTTTTGTTCAAAATATACAATATCAAATACTCTAAATCTGACATTTAGAATTCCAATAAAAAGGTTTAATATGTGAAAGTCCTAATCCCTAACACCATCTACCATATCTTCCCTATCGAGATTCATAAGCTTACAATTAGGAAAACCTCTAAATTATAATAAATATAAAGATATAATTACATATAGTTTCTATAATGGAAAATTGTTAATGAAATGTTTAATATCCAGACCATATTAATATAAGAGACAACAAATTTGAATCCACCAATGATTTACCAATACATTAATCAAGGTAAGTGTTTCTAAAATTCTAAAAAACTAATTATTTCAATTCCATGCAACACAGTAGTGACATAAAAGAATAATGAGAGAGGATAAAAATTACACAACTGAGGAAGAAACTCAAACAAGACTATAAACACAGTTAACAATACCACCACTCATTATCACAAAAATATAAGGCTCTATTAAAACATCCAACTACTCAACTAATGAATTTGGATCAAGGTAAATGTTAAAAATACTGATCTTAATACCCATATTAAAAGAAAATAAATTACTCCCCAGTAAAATTTTCTAATGAAATTATTGAAAATGGAACGAATGGCTAGGGAAGAAATTTTTTATGTAAGGGAATTTAAATATTCTAAATTAATTACATGAAATGATGAAATTCATCATACTAGAGATTCCATGAGTGGAAATGAGGGTTATGTACACATTGAATGATATTCGGTTTTAAGGATGTATTTTGTATATTTATATCTATTGAATATTGTTTTGGGAATTTTGGGAGACAATGTTAATAGTATTCTTGGCTTGGTTATTATACCGGTGTTTATATTCTTCGTGTAAACATAGGATTATATTTCTCTATGATTCCATTAAACTATTAGTGAAGATATATATCCAAGACATAAGTTGTGTCATAGACAGACCTTGGTACATATTGTTTTATAGGTTTTAGTATTGATCATTTCCATTCTATATTGTTCACTTCGTTCATATAGGATCTATTATTTAATGAATCAAAATTTTAAAATAATGGTGTTATCTATTGAATTCCATTTCATATGTACATGTAGTGTTGAGATATGAATTTATTAGTAGTTTAAAATATTTACCTAATGTAGTGAACAATGAGGAATTATATTTCATGACTCAAATTAGTGATACAATTTTTATTTTATCTGAGGATATTTCTCTCCCATTCATTTTTCATGAAGATTCTAATTTTAGTGGTGATGATTGTTAGAACCAATTGAATGAGTCTAACAATATGTTGGTTATATTGTATGTGTGTTATAAGAATGGCCTTTTGGTATTTTGTGTTGTTCCTGAAACACTATTTATTAAGGTGTATCCATAGTATATGATTCAAGTATCTATTTCAATAAAGATTTTATTTACCAAATATAAATTTTTTATAATTTATTCTATAATACACGACAATCCATAGGAGGGTAATTTTTTCCATAAACTCATTATTACACTGTATTATCATGGATGAGTATGATCATTTTTCAAGGATAAGAAAATATATGAAAATTTAGTTCCCTCGGTGCAGTAGTGTGTCCATGTCCTTGTATGTATATAGTCCCAAAAAATCATGTTTTCTTCCATGTTCATGTACAATCATGATATTGAATGACCAAAATAGTTCAGGTGGAGACTGTAGTTATTAGGTTATCATGTTATTGTTGTGTTTTTATATAAAAATATATATTGCAATTACCTATAAAGATAAATGATGGATAGTAGAATTCCTAGGATTGGTGAAATGTGTAATTGGTTCCCAAGAAACATTATATTAGAATTTATCTAAAGTGGTGTTGTGGATAGGGCATCATGTGGGTTATATACTTCAGATATGAGATGTCCATATTATAGGAAATTCTTCACATTATGTATTTATTCAATGTTTGTGAATGTGGGGTAGAAGCTGATGTGTTTCCTGAAATTATGACCAGCTCTATTCATTATCAAATTCAGTTAGTTCATATCAATAGTTTATTGCAGATGGATTGATCTATGGAAGGATTCATGTGAACTATTTATATTAAAATGTTAATGATGGATAAAAATGGGGTTTGATTCATGTTAATTCATCATAAACACTGGTATAATATATAAACGGTGTTTTTATTAATTCTATATAATGTTTTTATGTGTACTAGATTCTAATGTAACTCATATGAGAATCCTTGGTTTACTAGAGGACTTACACTAATGATGATCATCTTCAACTCACCCTTTATGGTAGAATGGGTTTGTTATTATTACACCATGTTATTAAAAATAATATAATATTTATATATATGGGTATATATATATATATATGATTTTAATATTTATGTTCATTTACATTATGTGTTATTATATATATATATATATATATATATCTGTGTGTGACATCGATGCACAAGGTTGACATGGTTATTGTAAACCATATATCAACAGTAAACTACAGTATGTATTAAAACAATTACATATATAACACTTTGGGAATTGATTCATGAACCATATAGTAAAACTATATATTTTTTCTTGTGAGCCAAATTAATGTTGTAATATTTGGTAGTCCGTGTGAAATGGTGTAATGTGAAATGTTTTTTAGAAAATAAAACATTATATTATATTCCCTCTCCAATTTTTTATTTTGTTCAGAACCACCACCCTATTTCCTCTCCAAATAAATGTGAAAATACATAGGGGTTAACTCACATAGAGCTCCTCCATTTTAGAATCCTCCCTTCTTACATATAAAATAACATATAGTTGTAGTCATATTTTCACTCCTCTTTCACATTCATCTAATATTTACTCTTCTTCCATCATTCACTCTATCATGTGGTTTCCATAATAGGTTGAACCCTATTTGTGATTTCATTCAATTTTCATGTGGTTTTTCTTTTTGGTTCCCTTGTTATAGGGATCATATAGCCTTTCTTGAGTTTCTTGGACCCCATTGTAGTGTTTCTTTTCTAATTATCGATTATAGTTAGTTATTTGTTTATTTTACATATACATGACTCATTAATGTTATAACAACTGATTATTAGCTTCTAAAAGTGGGATTTTATTTGTAATTTATATATTTTTATAGTTATAAGATTTATAAAAATATAATTATATTACAAATTGTTTTCCATTGAAATTAAAAAATAGTTATATTTAAAATAATGATAAAAATCTATTTTCTTTAAAAATAAAAAACAGTTTTGTAACGAATTTCTATAATGGAACATATAAATAAATCATGTGATTGAAAAGGGGTTTTTGTCAATCCTTTTAGATTTAATATTTGTTTACTATGTTTCTCCTGGAATTTTATGTAATACATGATATGAAATGTATTATAAAAGTGTTGTGTGGATGTATTTATAAAAACAATAAAAAATACCTTTTTAATTCATCATATTTACACACATAACCAAGTGTAGGAATATATATATATATATATCTGTGTGTGTGTGTGTTTGTGTGTGTACAAATTGATATATCAATGTATAAATTTATGTACTAAGGGAAATCTATATCTATTTGTGGTTAGTTATAAAATGGTATAATGAGAGTGAAACCTTAAAAATATGAATGTGATTCGGAAACATAATTATAAAAAAATGATATTAAATGGATTTTTAAATAGTATTTCAAATTCTCTATTGGAATAATTTATTTCATTTTCAATGTTTTAGAAAAGATATTTTAGTAACAAAAAACCCATGTTATGATCTTTTTGATGATTTATTAGATGCCAAATATGATCATTAAATTTTAACACAACATATTATAAATTAATTTAAATTTTATTTTTTTATTTTTATAAATTAATTGAATAAAATTAGTTGATAAATAAAATCCCATTGAAAATGAATTTGGTGCGGGAAATAGGAATAACATACGGGAGTGATTTTCATATAGATGATATTTCTAGGAAAACTAAACTAGGAAGACATATACTCCATATAATTTGAACAAAACAACAATAGTAACTAAACAACAAGTGATATATTTATTTTTAACACTTGGTTTTGGTATACTCACCAAAATATTATCTCTTATGGTAATGGAATTTTTCGTTCCATCATTGATTGTATGAGTATTCTTGGATAACATTTCCTATCTTTAGTATCCAATGGGTTTTCAATTGTCCTTTGTTTTGCGAGTTCATACATTTTTTTAATTTTTTTCATTTTTAGATAATAAAAATAATATTTCCATAGAAATAATTTTATTAATATTATTATGTTATGCCATTATCAGTATTTATTATTTAATGTTTTAAAAAATTGATAAATAGATCATTCTAAAATGGTTTGATGAAAATTTTTGAAATTATGACATCAATAGTATTATTTGATACCTATTAAATGTTTTCCTAGTGATTTTTTCATTAGAAATAAACATAACATGCATTTTATTTCTATTTTTGTTTCAATAATAGATTTTCATATAATCTAAAAATCAAATTCATCATTTATATATTCAAACTACGATGAAAATGGATCATTAACTAAAAGGAATTATTGTTGCTTTGGAGGAGGTGGAATACTAGAGTTCATTATTAAATTCATATATTAACATTGATTTTTAGGTTGTGGATATATTTATTACCACTCTTATGAAATTGAGATTTATCAATAGGATGGTTAAATGTAAATTCACTGGGAGTTAAATAAGATTTTTTATTTATTTGACTACTTTTCATCAGCCAAATTGGCATATATCTAAGATTTAGTTATCAATTTTGGTAAATCATTATACTTGGGGTGGTTTTTGTGTGACTCATAGTTGGATGTTGGTGAGTGATTTTTGGCTGAGCAGTGGTAATTTATCAATATCTAAATGTTTCAAACTATAAAAATACATCTATTTTTTACTACATATTTGATTTTTCATTGGCGTTCTACTTAAATATGAGTAAATAATGTTTCTTAATAACCATTTTCATTGAATTTATTAGGTAATCAATTATTAAGGGATAAATATAATTCCCTATAACTTTTTTTCTTCCCATAGACATTGGGAATGCACCTAGGGAATGTCCCTAGCCACCTCATGTATCCAATAGAGGGTCATATTATGCTATTATGTGAAAAATATTAGATAATATATTATTAGTTTTAATAGTTTTTGGAGACCCCACAATTATTTGTGGTGTCTGGAACACAGGATATAGGATCCTCAAAACATAGCAAGTGGGAGAGGTAAGAATTTCATGATCTCTATCCCACCTTTATCTTTGAGATTAAAATGCATATCAAGATATCAATTTTGATTGTTTCTGTTATATTATTTATATATTTATATGTTTTTATTAATTAATATAGGTGTTTACATGTATCGGTTGGGGAGATTATTGGGCCTCACATACCATGTGGAGCGCTAGTTCATAGTACAAAATCACATTTAGTATTGGTTTTATGAATATAAATTGAACTAAAAAGTAAAATTGGACCAAAAATGAATAACCACTATCCCTTTAGATATTTTCATCTTCATATAAATATGTTGACTTTATATTGTGTAGGTTTATCAGGAAAAATTATTAAATACAGATAATAATAAAAAGGTTTTTATATTGAGATTGAAATTTTGAAAATGTTTTAAATTGAGATGTTTTTATTTTCGAATATAACCAGTTGGGTTTCATTTTAACAACCTGGTTCTCAATGAATAAATCCATTAAAAATTTAGTATTTTGGATTTTTATCCATATTAATGTGTTTTAAAAATATATTTTGTATTTAAAATTTAAATATGAAACTTTAAAAAGAACATTAAAGGTAGATTATAGAAGATTCTATTTTATATATGACAACATGAGTGATGTGATTTTTATGTTTAAAAATTAAAAATTAAGGGAATTATATTTTGAACCAGTTAAAGGATTTTATAAAATGGTGTTGAAGAATTTAGAAATCATTCATACTGAATTTTCTGATAATTTTTAAGGAGATATTGGTTTTGATATTAAATATTATGTTTTTTAGTTATTTTAGTCGAGGGGTATTGTCTTCATAATTATTGGGTTCCTTGGATTGATATATTGATTTATATTATTAATGTAGTGGTTTTGATATTCTTTATGATTTTTTGGGTGGGTATTATTTATGTATAGATAGTTTTTTATAATTATTTTATCCCCGTTGATAATTTGAAGTATGCCTTCCAAAATATTCAATAGATTAATCTGTTTTAAGAGGTCATCTATTATCGTATTTCAGTCAATTTAAAATTGTGATCTTAGTAAGGTTTTTATTATTTGTGGTTCCTCATATTAATTTCATATGGGTTGTGGTGCTTAAAAATTTATATTGTTCATTTTCTATGTGGATGGGTCCAATGAGGCTTTCTTTTCGAAACAATTATAGTGAGATTCTATTTGGGTTTTATTCGATGGGGAGGCCATTTCTGTGTTACATGTTTCACTACAATATATATTATTCTAGCCATGTTTTCAATCATGATATAGTGTATTGGATTTCATTGGATCACTATGAGTTATATTTCAGGTTTCTTAAAGGAGGATTTTCTAGTTTTTTGATCATAGGATTGAGACTATGTGTTATGGACAATAATTTTCATGGTTAATACCTCCCCCATTTAACATTTTCATAGAAGGTTTTTTATAATTCGATAATGGTACATTTTAGTAATTCTACTCAATTATTGAAATCTAATATGTTCTATTCGGATAAATAATTCCATGTTCTCATTTCGTAGGTAAATTGAAAATTTTGAAGTTAATGATAAATATTTTAATTAGTGGTTTTAGTTGTGTATCATTATCATATGGTTTGGTTAAAGGTCTAGTGACCCTTTAAAAATGGAACCACTATTATAGTTTTATATATCATTGGTTCACCTACTATGGTTCTCTATTCCTTGATTATTTTCCTAAATAATTGAACTGTTAGTCGTGACTTTAGGTTCTCAATATTTTTGGGGTTTTGAGAGAATGTTTTGGATGGAATGGATTTAATATGTTTTGGTTGGAAATTGAGATTGTGGCTGGGATTTCTAATTTCTTTAAAGATAAATATTTTGGAATTCATTCACTATTTTATTATTATATCCACCTCGCCTCTTCCTTGAGTTTGGTAGATTTTAGGAAAATAAAGGGTCATAGTATGATTATTTTACATTCTATAACCATAGTTTTAATGAATATATATATATTTATTAATTTAATATTTTCATTGAGTTTTAGGATGATTTTTTTAGATTTTTAATTATGTTTTGTCTAAAAAATAAGAATATGTGTTTTCCATGGTTATTAGAAACCATACAGAAACCATTCACCAATTTTTATATCTTGATATTGGATTAGTTTAAGGTAAAATAATGGCTTCCAAAAACTAGTATCCAAACAATGAAATGTACCCCAGTGTTCCTAGTAATGGGAACAAATTTTCAGTATGGTTTACAAAAATGATTAAAAACAATGAAATGTGCCAATTCATTATAAAAAACAATTTCCTAACTATCCTCCCCCTTTATTGGTATAATATGCTTATCCTCCCTCCTATCTCTCCAAATCAAAACACAATAAATTAGGGTGTTCCCACACATAACCCAATCCACTCTATCCTCCTATCATACCATGGATTCAAAAATTAAGGAACTAGCAAACATTTTTCCCTCCTTTACCTCAATGTGCATCTCCTTCATCATCCTTCCCATTCACTCCATCATTCAATGTGTTCAATGGTATAAACCCTAAATAGGATTTTACTTTTTTTAATTGTAGATAATTTCATAGGGTTATTTTTATTTTGGGTTCATATTTCCTAAATGGAGTATCATGAACCTAACAATATTTATTTTTTGGTTCATGTTATTAAAAATATCATGTTCACGTTAGGTTTTTACTAGGCATGGATCTGTAGTTATATATTTTTTCCATTTATTTCTTCTAGTATTGTGTATTGATTCTTGATTCTAGTATTTAATATGTAACACCCCAAGCATCCATGGTACGTTTCCCTTTAAATAATGAAATAGCTTTCATTGTACGCATCTTCGAGATTCTAACACAATTCGGCCAATCAAGGTAGCCATTATGAATAGCAATACCCACTTTTTAAAACTTTATGAATTTTATCTTTCAAAATGGACTTCATTTTTGGGTTCGGAATATCGAAATTATCTTAGGGTTAATTTTTGGTACATTTCTGATAACTTTAAGATTTTGATGAATAGTGAAAAATACTAAATTTTAATTAAAAACAACATTTTTAATCGAAATAATTAATAGTGACAAAATATGAATTTGAGTGGTCTTAAAGTATATTTAGACTATATTTTTACCCATTAATACAATTTTGGTCATTTTATGTAATTTCACATTTAAACCGGACATAAAAAAGTGTCAATATTTTGTTAGTTATTATTTCTTAAAAAACATGTTTTTTGTTTTGACAATGGGAATTAATTTTAAATTAATTTCGGCCACTTATGTGTTTTGAATATAGAAAAATTTATTCCATATTTGAAATCAGGATGTAAAAATTTTGTAAATATGTAACTATTATTTTTAGACATTTTGAATAATTATTTCGGTAAATATTTTATTTACCATGGTTAAAGAGTAAATCCGGTAAATAAGGGTAAAAAAATAATATTATAATAATATTAATTTATCCTAAAACGTGTCCTAACCCTATTGGTTGATACATTTCCGAACATGGGAATCTTTGGGTAGATTTTGGGACCCCATGGATCCACTTGTAAGTTATAGGGACACTTTATATTAATAAAGTTAAAGTAAATACAAAAATGACATAAGCATAAATCTTTTAGCAAAACAATTTTTACATAAGGTTATATATGTTATCATTTCGACTATAAATATTGATTACAAATATAAAAATATTAGTTACATAATGGTATTTTATTTATAATTTTTAGCCATTTAATAATTAAATATATTTATGACACAATAATGATGCAGTATGTTCCTTATTAATGAATGAATCAAATAATTGATATTTTAAATGTGAAAATAAATATAATATGAAGGTTTAGATGAAATCCAAGAATTATATTTGTTAGTATTACTGGTTAGGATTGCTTAAATTAATTCTTTTTGAATTAATAAAGTTGTTAAGACTTTAATAAAAATCAATTACTGAATAGTGTCAAAAATGACATAAATGAGTTTTTAAAAAAAATATTATATTATTAATTGATATTGTAAATTTAAAAATATATGGTTTGGAAAAAGGACTTATATAATTATAAGTGTATTTCTAATGGACCCCTTTGAGTTCTCTTGTATGTTTATAGTATGTTTATTTACTATATAATATAAAAATACAAAGAGACATGGTAGATGTCAAACTATTTATCTAAGAGTTAAATCAAAATAATAAAGATAATATAGTGACACAAACCTATCTAAAACCTATTGGTTGAGGGGTTATAGACCTATCCACAACTTAATAAATAAATAATCTACTTTTTAGTCATTAGAATCCGAATATGAATTTATTATAAAATAATATTTCTAGATTTTCCTAAGGTGCCCCTCACCCTTCATATAAAAGGGCACTCCCCCTTCTCTCTAATTAACACCATAAAAGCCTTTTGGCTCAGAAAAACCTTGCCAATATATTCTCTCAACTTCCCTCACATCAACCTAGAGGCCTTAGTTTGATCAGAAAGCTATCCTAAGGAAGCCGTTTAATCAAATCAAAAGGAAGAACCCGAAGAAGAGGTAATGTTTTCACCACCATCTTTCAAGATTCTTTCCTCTTCAACTTCATATTTAATTGTTATTTTCATTCTAAAATAATAACTCCAGTATCTTCTATATACTGTGATGTCATTAAAATTATTGTACAACCATATTCTGTCTTCTATCCATCCTTTTAATGACATGTCACCATACAAGCGTACGTACATCTTACCGTCTCCACGTCGTGGTGTAATTGTTATTCAAAATATTATGAAGTGGATGGGTATGATAATGATGTGTAATTGATGTAAATAATAAATATAACATGATAATTATTCTGTATATAGGATACACCACCCAATTATATATTATTTTAATTTCAAAAGAATGATATTGTCCCTCGTGCGTACGTACGGACTACCGTCTCCACGAACGTGATGAGATTCATTCCCCATCGTATCCATTCAAGAATAATTTTCATTTGATGATTAAAAATAATTTTTAAGGACTTGATATCATTCTGTATATGAATAAGATACAACCTATCCATAACAAACATGTATTATGTAACAAAACATATAAAATAAACTGAGTATGTTAACACCCAAAACGACGATAATAATAAGATATTATTAACAATGCGATGTTAAAAGATCTTATATGATATCATATTAATGTATATGATTATTCTATAATTTAATAACAATTATTTCACCATTATACATGAGGTTAAACTACCCTCATCAATGTAAAGTACAATGTAAGGGTTTATTCCACAATCTCTTCATTATCCGAGGTTGTTTATACGTAATTATCTACTGGGACCTCTTTATCATCCACATCTATGTTTCATAAAAATGTATTTAAAAACATTCTTAAATTTTTAAGAATATGGGTTAAATACATTTATACCGTTTTTTGGAATTTTATAAGAAGTTTATAAAGAAATCTTTCTTTTATTTTACAAATAAGGTGCATTTTAACTTTTTCGACAGAATTAAGGTAAGAATGTATTTTTTAACTTATACGGTGGGTGTGGCTATTTTCCACCATTATAAAATCTTCGAAGCATCCCTTTCAAGATTATAAGAATATTTTCAAAGAAAATGTTTTCTTTTATAATTATGTGACTTTTAAATGATTTAAAAAAAGCTATATTTCTCTCAAATAGTTTTGATTTCATCTATGTCAAAATCCATTGATATATTTTAAGCTTATTTAAAGATGATTTATTATGGTACAAAACTTCCATATTTTATTGAAGGTTTTGTGATATTTTTGACTATGGATGTGTTATTTTTATACCATTCAAGGTTTATGGAAAATATATTGACATTTCGTATGCTAGTTTTAATACGAATGCTTATGTTATGTTTAAACATATTCGTATGAGGAATGCATTGGACTTAATAAGTGACGGGTGGAGCCCACTATAGCTCCTCGAAGCATAGGTAGGTCTCATGGGCCAAACTAGTGTCTTTGTAAAAGGCCTTGAGAAAATCTTATTTCTAGTCTTGGCACAAGGCCTTGACTATGTGGTTATGATAGTCTGGCAATATGAATTCCATCATTATGAAAGTGGATATTGATATTACATGTGATTATTTGACTGTTAGAATATCCATATGAATAAATAAATTGAAATATTTGATTTTATTTCTTAAAAATTATGCTGAAGTACAATTTTTCAATGCTTTTGTTTTAGTTATACATTGCCTTAAATTTTTATTCTTATTTATGAATGATTCTGCTATATTGTTATCCTTACTGGGCATTTGAGCTCACCCCTTTATATGTTTTATTTTTTCCAGGATGTCAAGAAGTATTTTATGAATGACCTGTAGGGATAGTATAAGGGATTATGAGTTTTGATATAAGATGTTGTTGTAGTTTTAACTTTATGATGTAATGTAAACATTATGAATGTATCTAGTGATTCCAAGACTGCTAAACTGATTGGTCATTCGAGACATGATCTTTTTTGATAATGCCAATGTTATGTAATAATGCACCGAATCTGGGTAACTAGGGTAGGTGCGTTACAGTTGGTATCAGAGGAATTTTAATACAAACCATGGATGATATATTTAGATAAACTCTGATTAGAGAATATAGCCCTACGATAGACATTGAGGATTAATATAGAAGAACGTCCTAGAATTTTGGTATTGTAGATATTTTTTGAGTTTTCAGAGAAAAAAATCCATGTCTGGATAAGAGCAGGTAAAGGTGGCTCTGACATAGATGTACCTAGGGGTAAAACCCAAAAACACCGCTTCGGGCTAGACTCGAATGAGAACTGGTGCATGACAACGGGCCTTGCATCTGTTTTGGTTACGAAACTCCCAGGGAATATGCTAAGGATAATTCTCATTTTCATTAAAAATCATTATGAAGGGTTTACGAGTATATATTTCCTCAAAGAAAACATTTTTTTATGATTATGTATTATATATATAAATAGTTCAATTTAGGTTAAGTGTTTTACAAGTATGGAGTTATATATTTTGATTCATAATCTTATCTTGTTTATGCCATTGTTTAGAAATGGATCATAGTGAAATGAATAAAACTATATCAATGCATGCACTCCATGTTTGGATTTCCCTCCTACTCAAGAAAATTTTAGTGGAGCTAGTGATACAACTGGCGTTGATCAACAAATCACCATACTAGGACAACTCACTCAGGTTATGAATAATAATCATACCTGTATGGAACACCGTGATCCGTAATGTGGAGGATCAATGTTAGATCGCTTTATGAGGCAAAAACCACCCACATTCAATGGGAGTACAAATCCATTTGTAGCTGATCAATGTATAAATTCCTTAGAGAAAATATTCCATGACATGGGGAGTAGGCAAAGGGAAAAGTTATAATGGCAGTATACCGCCTCACTGGAGATGTTGACCAATGGTGGTCTTTGATTCAAAACAAGAAGGAATATGATAATGTTTCAAATATTGAATGGATGGAGTTCAAAGAGCTATTTTTATAAAAATACATTCCTCGTGACCATCGAGCAGATATGGAAAAGAAATTTCTGAGTCTGAGGCAAAAGGAGGATGAGAATGTCGAAAAGTATGAGGCTAACTTTACAAGGTTGGAGAGGTATGTTGCAGATTATATACATAACCCAAGAAGTAAGATTTATCGTTTCTTTGATTGGTTAAAACCATTTCTCCATCGAGCATTTGTATCAAAAACCTTCTCGTTGTATGAATATATTCTCTCATGCGCTTTCAAGATAGAAAAAGAATTCTCTAAGTCTTACGACATTAATGCAATGAAAGAGAAGAAGAGATCGACTGATCACACTGGAAATGGAAATAAGGGGAAGCAAGGAATGATGATTATCCATCATGCAGTAAATGTGGGATGAAACACCGCAGTACTTTCTTGAAAGGAATGAGAGTCTCTTATAAGTGTGGAGAAAAATTCCACCACGCTCATGATTTCATAGGGAAGAAAGAAGCTACTGATGTTCAATGATACAACTACAGAGATATGGGACATTATGCAAATGAATATCCTACGACACAGGGGAACTTATCTAAGAAAAGGCCAAGGGATCAAGGCCAAGATTATGTTATCACTACTACTGAGGTAGAAGCTCTGAAAGACGTAGTGGAAGGTAATTTAATGGTTTCCTCAAGTATAGAAAATTCATTTTTTGTTTCTGGATCATCTCATTGTTTCATATCTTTCCAGTTTTCTAAGAAAATTAGATATTTCAAATTTGATTTAACAAGGGAGTTGTTAGTGAAAACCCCTAAGGGAAGTATCATTGCTACAATGTTTTTCCAATTAGTCACTATTAAGGCATACAAATATTCTCTATCTGTTCATCTCATCATCATACCCATGATTGAATTTGATATAATCATCGGTATGGATTGGATTTTGGACCACAATGCAAAGATTTATTGTAAGAATAAGAGGTTACTATTTTTGATGACGATGATAAGGAAAAACATATCTTCAGAGCAGAATCATCACCACCTAGTTCTTATCTAGATCCACCTCTAGTAGATCAACTAAATTCAATTATTAGGGGCGAAGAGAATGAAATAACTATGGGTGAGGAAAATAATGCTTAAATAGAGGATGAACCTATTATGAAAGAATATGTAGATGTGTTTTTGGAAGATTTACCTGCACATATTCAAGAATGATAAATTGAGTTTTCCATTGATTTAATTCTGGGTTCAAGGCCTTTATCGAAGACCCCTTGTAGAATGGCCATTGTGGAATTAATTGAAGAAAAGAAACAACTAGAGTAATTGAGTAATAATGGATTTATTCGCCCTATTTTTTCTCCATGGGTATCCCCTATCCTTTTTGTTAAGAAGAAAGATAGATCTATGAGGTTTTGTATTGACTACAGGGAGATTAATCCTATAAAAATAATGAACAAGTATCCCTTATCTCACATTGATGATTTATTTGACCAACTTCATCGAGCTCAATACTTTTCAAAGATTGACCTTTGATCTGGTTACCATCATTTGTGTGTAATGAAGGAATACATTCTGAAGACAACATTTCAAACCAGGTATGGGCATTACGAGTTTATAGTAATGCCTTTTGAATTGACTAATGCACCCTCTATACTCATGGATCTAATGAATAGAGTTTTCAAGGAATATCTCGATGATTTTTTGGTGGTATGTATTGATGATATCTTGGTATACTCCAAATTCTATGAAGATCATGAAAATAACTTGCGCATTATATTGAAGACTCTTAGAATACATGAATTATATGGGAAGTTTAGCATGTGTGAATTATGGATTCAGGAGATCTCTTTTCTTGGCCATATTGTCTCTAAGGATGGAGTCTCTGTCGATCCTTCTATGACCATGGAAATCAAAGAATGGCTAGCACCGATGAGTAAAACTGAATTATGAAGTTTCATTGGTTTAGTAGGTTATTATCATCATTTAGTCCGGAATTTTCCCTTACTGGCTAACCCATTAAAGAAGCTCACACGTAAATGGGATAAATTTTTTTTGACAAAAGAGTGTGAATAATGTTTTGAAGAACTGAAGAGAAGAATAGTCAATGCTCTTATTTTGACTCTACCATTGGGGAATGACAAGTTTGTTATTTTTAGTTATTCATCGAAGAAAGGACTTGGTTGTGTCCTTGTGTATAATGATAGGGTTATTTCCTATGAATCACGATATCTGAAAATTCACGAGCAAAAATATCTTACTCAAGATCTTGAGTAAGGTGTTGTAATATTTTCTTTGAAGTTATGGAGACATTATTTCTATGGTGAAAATGTTAGATTTATACTGATCACGTGAGTTTGATGTATATTTTTTCACAGACTTTACTCAACATGAGAAAAATTAGATGGCTTGAACTACTCAAGGATTATGATTGCACGATACACTACCATCCAGGGAAGGCAAATATGGTGGCAGATGCTCGAAGTAGAAAGGATCATGGAGTTTTGAACAAGATGAGAGTCGAAAGGGATCCTATATACATGGATCTAGTAAAGATGGATATGGGAATCACCATGGAAGGAGAAACATTAATACTTTTACAAATGGTTTCTAAATCATCTTTACTAGAATGGATAATGAGTTCTCAGACCGGTGATGAAGAGTTTCAAAATAAGATTCAAGCTGTGAATGATAGGAGATTGAGTGACATTGTGTATGGGGATGGAATTTTGAAGTTTAGGAAGAGGCGTTGTGTTCCAAATATACCTAATCAAAAAAGATAAGTATTGGATGATTCTCATAGTTCCAATTTCACTATACACCCTGGGAGCACCAAAATGTATATAGATTTGAAGGAATATTTTTGGTGGGACAAAATGAAGAGGGAGATTACAGATTTTGTGTAAAGATGTATGTTTTTTCAAAAAGTGAAAGATGGAAGGCAACATCCTTGAGGATTCATAAAACCACTTCCCATACCTGAGTGGAAATGACATAATATCATGATGAACGTTGTCAGGGGACTACTGAAGACTCCTAGGAGGAACGATGCAATATCGATCAATGTAGATTGTCTTACCAAGTCAGCATATATTCTTGCTATAAGAGAAGTTATACCACTTGATCGTTTAGCAAGACTATATATTAATGAAGTTGCGAGGCTTCATAAAGTACCACTATCAATTGTTTTTTATCGTGATCCCCGTTTTACTTCAAGATTATGTAAAAGTCTTTAGAAGGCCTTGGATACTGAACTTCGTTTGAGCACTGCCTACCACCCTCAAACTGATGGAAAATCAGAACAGTCTATTCAAACCTTAGAAGAAATGTTGAGATCATCCTCACTTTACTTTCAGGTTATGTAAGATCAATATTTACCTCAGGTGGAATTTTCCTATAACAATAGCTTCCATTCAAGTATTCAGATGGCACCATATGAAGAGTTATATGGAAAGAGATGTCTCACACCAACATGTTGGGATGATGTTGGTGATAGAAAACTTGTAGTCTCAGAACTGGTGGAGGAAACGATGGGAAAGGTGAAGGTAATCCCAACCCACTTCAAAGCAGCTCAAAGTAGGCAGAAGAGCTATACCGATAATCGAGAGAAGGATTTGGAATTTCAGGTAGGAGATCATGTTTTTTTGAAGGTATCTCCATGAAACGGAGTTATACGTTTCGGTAAGAAGGGTAAATTGAGTCTCAGGTACATCAGACCTTTTCAAAGTCTAGAACAAATTGGGGATGTAGCTTACCGTTTGGCAATGCCGCCAAGTCTCTTCAAAGTTCACAATGTGTTCTATATATCACTGTTGATAAAATACATTCTTGACCCAATGCATGTAATCACCTATGAGGAATTAGAACTAGAAAACAAACTATCTTATTGTGAAGAGACCGTCAAAATTATTGGAATCAGAGACCAAGTGTTGAGAAACCAGATGACTTCTCTGGTAAAAGTTATACAGAGAAACCATAAGATAAAAGAGGCAATGTGGGAACCCTAGGAACTTATGATGAAGAACCACATGAGTCTTTTTATGCAGTAATATTATAGAAATTTTGAGGAAGAAATTATTTGAAGGTGGGGAGAATGTAACACCCCAAGCTTCCACGGTACGTTTCCCTTTGAATAATGCAATAGCATGCATTGTACGCAACTTCGAGATTCTAACACACCGTGGCCAATCAAAGTAGCCATTATGAATAGTAATACCCACTATTTAAAATTTTATGAATTTTAACATTCAAAATGGACTTCATTTTTGGTATCAGAATAAATAAATTATCTTAGGGTTATTTTTTGGTACATTTATGATAACTTTCATATTTTGATGAATAGTGAAAAGTAATAAATTTTAATTAATTTTTTTTAATCAAAATAATTAATAGTAATATATTATGAATTTTGGTGGTTTTAATGTATAATTATAATATATTTTTACCATTTAATACAATTTTGGTCATTTTATGTAATTTCCCAATTAAACCGGACATAAACAAGTGTCAATCTTTTGAACGTTATTATTTCTTAAAAAAACGCTTTTTTACAGCGGGAATTAATTTTAAATTAATTTCTGTGACTTCATTGTTTTTTATTTAGAAAAATGGATACCATATTTAAAATTAGGATGTCCAAATTGTTTAAATAGATAACTATTAATTTTAGACATTTAGAATTATTATATCGGTAAATATTTTATTTACCACGGTTAAAGGGTAAATCCGATAAAGAAGGGTAAAAAAATAATATTATAATAAAATTAATTAACCCTAAAACGTGTCCTAACCCTATTGGTTGATACATGTCCGACTATGGGCATATTTGGGTCAATTTTTGGACCCCATGGATCCACTTGAAAGTGATAGAGACACTTTATATTAATTAAGTTAAAGTAAATACAAAAATGACAGAAGCATATATCTTTTAGAGAAACAATTTATACATATGGTTATATATGCTATAGCTTCGACTATAAATATACATTAGAAAAATATAAAATTATTTCCTACATAATGGTATTTTATTTATATTTTTTAGACTTTGAATAATTAAATTTATTTATGACACAATAATGATGCAGTATTTTCCTTATAAATTAAAGAATCAAATAATAGGTATTATAAATGTTAAAATAAATATAATTTGATGCTTTTGATGAAATATCAGAATTTTATTTGTTAATATAACTTGTTATTATTTCTTAAATTAATTTTTTTTGAATTAATAAAGTTTTTAGTTCTTTATAAAAAATTAATTATTGAATAGTGTCAAAATTGACATAAATGAGTTTTTAAAACATTTATTATATTATTAATTGATATTTTATTCTAAAAATCTAAGGATCGGACGAAGGAATTATATAATGATTTGTTTATTATTAATGGACCACATGGAGGATGCTTGGAGGTTTATAGTATGTTTATTGACTATATAATATAAAAATAAAAGAGACATAGAAAATTTCAAACTATTAAACTAAGAGTTATATCAAAAAGATAAAGTAAAAATAGTGACCCAAACCTGTCAAAACCCTATTTTTGGGTGGTTTTTAACCTATTACCACATTACCCTTTATATAATCCACATTGGATCCATTAGTAACCGAATATGAATATATTATAAAATAGTATTTCTAGCTTTTCCTAAGGTGCCATTCACCCCTCTTATAAAATGTCACTCACCCTTATCTCCTATTCACACCTTCAAAGCCTTTTCAATCAACCAAAACCAACACAAATATTCTCTAGTGTTCCCTAAATTCAACCTAGAGGCCTTACATTGATCAGAAATCTAACTTATGTAGTCCATTTGATCAAATCAAAAGGAAGAACCCGAAGAAGATGTAATGTTTTCACAACCCTCTTTCATGTTCCTTTCTTCTTCAACTTCATCATTCTTTGTTATTTTAATTTTAAAATAATAACTATTGTATCTTCTATATACTATTATGTTATTAAAAATATTTTACAATAATATTCAGTATTCTATCCATCCTTTGAATGACATTTCACCATACGTGCGTACGTACAGCTTACAGTCTCCACGGCGTGGTGTAATTGTTATTCAAAACATTATTATGTGGATGGGTATGATAATGATGTGAAATTTCTGTTAATAATAAATATAACATGATAATTATTCTTTATATATGATACACCATCCAATTATATAATATTTTAATATCGAAATAATGATATTGTTGCTCGTGCATACGTACGGACTTTCGTCTCCACAAACGCGATGAGATTCATTCCCCATCGTATCCATTCAAGACAATTTTTTATTTGATGATTTAAAATAATGTTTAAGAACTTTATATAATTCTATATATGAATAATATACATCCTATGCATAAAAAACATGGCTTATGTAACAAAATATATAAAAGAAAACGAGTATGTTAACACCCGAAACGAAGATAATAATAAGATATTATTAACAAAGTAATGTTAAAAGATAATATATGATATCATATTAATGAATATTATTCTTTTATAATTAAAGAAAAATTATTTCACCATTATACAGGATGTTAAATGACCCTCGACCAAGAAAAATTACAAGTTAAGGGTTTCTTTCACAATGTCTTCATTATCTGAGGTTGTTTATACGTAATTATCTACCAGGACCACTTTATCATCCACATCCATGTTTCTTAAAAATGTATTTCAAAACATTCTTAGTATTTTACATAATATGTGTTAAATTCATTTATATCCTTGTTTGACTTTTTATAAGAAGTTTATAACAGAATCATTCTTTCGATTTCCAAACAATGCCCATTTTAACATTTTCGACACAATTAAGGTAAGAATGTATTTTTTAACTTATACGCTGGGTGTAGCTATTTCTTGCCATTATAAAATCTTTGAATCTTCCCTTACAAGATTATAATAATATTTTCAAAGTAATTTTTTTCTTTCATAATTATGTGACTTTTATATGATTTGAAAAAAATTGAGATATTTCTCTCAAATAGTTTTTATTTCATCTATGTCATCATCCTTTGATGGATTTTAAGATTTTTTGAGTTGATTTAGTATGGTACAAAACTTCTGTATTTTATTGAATGTTTTTTTTTGATATTTTTGACTTTAGATGTGTTATTCTTATACCATTAATGGTTTATGGAGAAATTATTGACATTTCGTATGTTAGTTTTAATACGAATATTTATGTTATGTTTAAACCTATTCATATGAGGAATTAATTGGACATAATAAGTGACAGGTGGGGCCCTCTATAGCGCCTCAATCCATAAGTTGGTCTCATGAGGCAAACTAGTGTCTTAGAACATGGCATTGACAAAATCTTATTTGTAGTCTTGGCACAAGGCCTTGACTATGTGGTTATGACAGTCTGTCATTATGCACTCCAACATTATGAAAGTGGTTATTGATATTGCATGCGATTATTCAACTAGTAGAATATCCATGTGAATAAGTAAATAGAATTATTTAATTTTATATCTACCATATTATTCTCAAGTTCACGTTTAAAAGGCTTTTTTAGTTATACATTTCCTTAAATGTTTATTTTTATTTATGAATGTTTTATCTATGTTTTTATCCTTACTTGGAATTTGAGCTCACCCCTTTCTATGTTTTACATTTCCCAGAATGTGAAGAACTATTTTAGGAATGACCTGCAGGTATAGTATATGGGGTTATGAGTGTGGAGACAAGATGTTGTAGTAGTTTAATCTTTTGGATGTAATGTAAACTTTTTTAATGTATCTAGTGATTCCAAGGCTACTAAACTAATTGGTCTTTCAAGACTTGATCTTTTTTGATCATGCCAATATTATATAATAATGCACCGACTCTGGGTAACTGGGGTCGGGGCGTTACAAAATATATTAACGAGATTTAAAAACATAATATTATATTTGAACTCGGTATTCAAAAAATGTAATGATTATAACTATTTTAGAAATTCATTCAAACATATTTAAATTAAACTACACACACCATGTGTTTATGAAATACCTTGAATGGGGAAAATAGATGAAACATGATAGGTTAAATGTTATTTTGGTCATTATATGTAAATTTTTTTGTTTCTTTTTTTCATTTCTCATTAAATTTAATACATTAAAGTCAATGTATTAATGAATTAGTTTCTCAATTTTATTTAATAAAAATTTCCGGGATTCAAATGGATTTTTATTTATCTAATGTTTATAAAGCATTACATGTGTACACACACACACACATATATATATCTGCGTGTGTGTGTGTAGAAAAATAAAATTAAATAAAAGAATTTTTTAAATAATAGATATATATATATTAATGTGTAATTTTATATTTTTATAGTGAAAAGGAAACCATAAGAATTTAAACATGATCCTCAAACATATATTTAAAATGAGATACTAAATTTATTTCTAAAGTGAATTGTAAATATGATATTTTGATTTTTATATTGGTCACTATGTTTTAAAACACACTTTATTATTACTTGTACCCATACTGTGATAGTTTTGGAGACTTATTTTATATATATTTGGAACATTAAATGTTTTCCATAAATTATGGAATATTGATTATTTATCGCGTGTTATTATGATAAATGACTGTCTTGGGATGTGATGATGAAGGGAACTACCTTAATATTATGTTTAGTGTTTGAAATGGGATGGACATATAGGAGACATGGGTACATTGATGGACTGAAAATGATATGAACACTAGGAATACCCCTGATCTATAACCTTTGAAAAATAAAAAAACAGTAAAGAAATTCCATCTCAGATGGATATATTTATTTTTATGTTTTGGCATTGTCTCTCCTAGTATGTCATTAATGGGAACATAAATTGTTTTGGGTTTTATTACCAAGAGTATGAGGATCCGATCATGATTGGTCATAGTTTCAATTTCTATTATGACACTTGTGATTCTTTTTTAGTCATCCTTACTTATGATTCATAATTTTCTTAATTAAATTATCAAAATAATGGTAAATTTGGAGTTGTTTTATCTATCCAAATAAATTATTTCAAGATGAGTTTTTGGTTTTATAATATTGTAAAGGACATGAAAATTGTATACATCAATAATATTTGGGAATAACTGTTTTCAAATGAGGGTTGAAAAAGTAGAGCTGTAGGACTATTAAAGTTCTTCAAATTGATTGATTTCATTTAAAAAAATTGAAAAATAAATTTTATAAATATTAACAATTTGACAAATTATTTTAGTATAATATATAAAATAGATTTAACATATGTGTTATAAAACTAGCTAAAAATGTATCATTATTTAATATTTAATCATGTTATCGAGTTTGTGGTTAACTATTGGTAATTTTACTTCTCAAGCCAATATTTAAATTTCAAATTTATGTTCCGGATTTTTTTAATTAATCTTATGCTGCATTGAGGTTTCAATATTTGATAATAACATCTAATATCACATGAAAGAATATATTTTTTTTTGTTTTTTTATTATTTGCAAATAATTACATATGCAAAATAGTCATTTTCCCAGATTTCCTTATTCATTATGGGTGACCCAATATATATATGTCTAGGAAACTATTGGACTCAAAGGTTTCTTTAGTTGAGGGAGATAATTTTACAGGGAGGAAATTTAGTTAAATTATTTTAAATTGATTATATTACTTAAATTTATAAAAATTTTCTTTGTTTTTTTATTTTATTTTGAATTTATGTCCATATTATGGACGGTTCATGCTAGTTCAACTACTATTTCATCACCATGAAATTATGGAAATAATCAACCCCACTAAGTATATATGATTTACTAATAATTTTCTCTATCATAAGGATTTTGATAAAGCACCATCGGGATATCATATCTCATCCTGGGCATCTAGTAAAAAGATGGTTTGGGATAGAATATGATGGAGTTGAAGCTTCCAAGGAATGTGGTCTTCTATATGGTTTCACTATAGAGAAGATAAAATGTATTGAAATCTAACTTGCTGGGAAATATTAATCATATATTCTATCAGAATGTGATGATTATTCAGTTAATCTAGAACCACACACATAAAGTAATCTATGAGACACTCCTCATTTGTGGTGAGTAGAAATATCTCTCCTAATTATTATGTAAACTATAAACTAGAAAATAATCTAGACATTATGTGTTTTTCCTATCAGCTTGAATTCAATTTTAGTGATTGTGAAAAAATAATTGAACACTTATGAATGAAAAAATAAAGTTTTCCATTTGTTAGAAAACTAAGTATGGATTTGGTATAGTCCATATTAATAATTGAAACATTTATAAGAGTATATACGAAAAATTTATAGAGTTTATGAAAATGATAGTTCAAAATACTAACTTGTATCAACTCAAGAATGGGCATATTGATCATTCATATAATTTTAATAGTTGTGCTTATAAAATAATAAATACTCCAGTGACCACTTGTTGCATTATATCCTTATCTGTATAGTATAATGTGGCAACAATTATTTTTAGATTGTGGGTGGTGATGTGATATTAATGGTGTAAAAGAGACAAAATAGTTAGAAATTATTTTCTAATAACATTATGTTAATTCTATAGAGGAGGAACATGATTATATAACATTGATGAAACTAGTTTTACCAAGGTTTATAGTGGTCTTTTATTATTTTTTACCAATTTTGGAGACCACTAATTCCCTTTCCTTAGTTGAAAAAGTTACATGGATATTTTTTTGACGTCGTAATTTTCGTGTGATTGGAATTTCTAAATAAATTTAGTTTTAGGGTTTTACCTAATGGTGAGGAGGATGTGCCCACATCACCTAGATGATTATAATTTTCCACTGGTGTTTGTTTTGAATCTATCACTAGGTATCCAAAGAGGTTACCAACCATATGGATAATAATCCATAGTGTTGTATATTCTATGACCCGCATGGGATCTCGCATATCAAGAAGTCTCCGAAAATGTATAGGATATAGATTTTACTATTGATAGGTTATTTTTTTTATAGAAATGTAATATAATGCACAAACATGGATGCTCTAGTCAAAATAGACGGATCATACAAATGGTCGACACAGTTAGCTTATTTTTTTTAAATTAATCACTTGATATGTATTGATATGTTATATATATGTTTTATGTTCATGGGGTTATTCATGACATGTTTTTATAGATAATATAGAGAACACAAATGATGTGACGATTGAGTAATATTTTATATGTTTTTCTGTAACTATGATTAAAATATGGGATCCTTATTAGTGTTGTAAAATGGATATGAGGGGTCACCCATGTTTATCCAACGCTACAATCAAGAAATATTTGTTTTATGTCTTATATATATATATATCATGTTTGGGAATATCACATTGTATAGGGGTCTTTTCTAGTTGGATAACACTTCTAGTGTAATTTTGAATATATATAATGTTCTAGTTCCTAGAATATAGCCTATATAGGATAATATTATAAGATAATAATTAGGAAAATTATTTTAATGTATGAAATATTTTCCCACACTAGGAAGATACTAGTGAATGAACCATTCACAATGTTATTCTAGTTTTTCATTGATTCTTTTTTATCAAAGGTGAAGTGATAATGTTTTATATAGAAACATTTATTTAGTGTTATTTCATGGTATAAATAATCAATATTGGAAGCATATATCCCTATTGAACTATATTTTTATGGTTTATATATGTATTCCTTATGGATGGACAATGTTCTTTCCTTCATTAATGGGGTAATAACATGGTTTCTTTGTTATTGAACCAGCGTGAATTATAGATGGTCACATAATTTTTATTTTCTATAGATTCATCTAAAGAAAAAATTTATTTTTTTGGGGACATAAATTGTCATATAGGGATGTAGATATAGTTACCTGCATTTTCTGTAGAGAGAAAAGTGGACCAAATAATAGTTTCTGAGACATAGGATCTTTCATAGGGTAAAATAAACTATTTACTAAAAAAGGATTGTACAAAAATTAAATGACATGGTTTTTGATTATTCGTTGTCATTTTTACACAAAAAGGGTTGTTGTGTAATTTCTTGTTTGATGGGGCCTTATTTGTTTTTTAATAACTATAGAAATTTCATTTTTAAAATGTAAAATTTTATTCATCATAATTATGTCATCCCACATAATAATAGCCTTATCTATGAAATTACATGCTATGGTTGAGTTCAAAAAAGATATTTTTACCTATTTGGGTAATTGTTCTATTTATTTAGAAATCATATGTACCATCATCATAAGATAAAACCATATAATATAAATTAAATGATGAAAATAATAATTCCACAACTCTATTGGAAGTTAATTTACTAATATAAGTATAGATATATTTAATCCAATTTTATTGTAATTTTATAATATCATAGATCTTCATTATATTTCAACATGATGTGGAAAGTCTATTAGAAGAGATTATTAGTGGAGCTCGACATTTAAGCATTCTTCAACAGTGACCAATATATTTTTCAGTAGGAATATTTTTTATGGCTCATTTTATTTTAAAAATATTTTATATTTATGTGTTTTCCTTTTCAATTGATTTAAATTCTCATTACCATGATTTTTTTTGTAGAAATTAGTGGTCTAAACCCATTATATTATTTTTTATTTGTGTAATTTTAATGATAGACTATTTTAACATTAATGTTAATGTTTCCCAATGCAACATCATGTATCCACTGACCAAGGACAATGATGACACGGAAAACCAAGGTCACTACCTGTACATGGTCTTAATGGCATGAAGAGGGGTCAGTACAGGTTTTTAAAAATCCATGGAACTACTGATTAAATGTCTGGTGTTCTTCAAGTTTATTTAAGAAACCAGGAATATGGTTTCTAGAAACACAAATCCAAGTCAGTGGTTCTATTTTTAGGGAGAAAACAATATGATTTTTTTTGTTTTATTTCAAAAGGAACATTGTGAGGTCGTCATAACTAGTTTATAGATAATGGATGATATAGTGTCTGATATTTTGTGGAAATATTTATTTATTTAGAGAAGTGGAAAACTACCCATTTTAGTTGAGAGTTGTTATAGTTAGGTTTCCTATAGAAACTAGAGCCCATGATGATAAATGAATAAGATCAATGAAAATATACCAAGACTTATAATAATGAAATTATAAATGATTAGGTGGACAATATTGTCTTAATTTTTGGCTATTGGGTGAGTATCATTACAATTTGTAATTATTGATTATTTTCCACATATATTGTGATAATAGTTATTTTTATTTCATGGTATTTGTATTGTTTGTTTATTCATATAATTCTTATTATTTTATGAAATGAATATATGTTCCTTTTGAAGGATGAAACTGAATAATTACTCCATATTGATCGATATTCTTGATCAATTTTAATCCCCACTCGCTAGCTTATTTCATGTAGGCTTCATGTTCCTCACAGTTCCTACCATTGATCAATGCATGACCTTAATCATTAAAATCATGTATGACATAATAAATAAATTTTTCCAAAAATCTATCTGATTTGATATTATTAAGGACAAAAATGATTATATATTGTATGAATTTGGTAAATAATGACAATTATGTTACATTTATGGATGTTTCATGTGTTCTTTAATATATGAGCCCAAATAATTTTTCTATTGATACAATTATTCAAAACTGCTAATCAAATACAATCACCAAATCATTTTTCAATTAAACATAACTTACTAGAGTCCAATATGTATAACACCTTAAATTCAAATAATAATTTAATAATTCCTTTCATCCACTTGAGTGAACTTGTGCGGGGATTTTTAACACAAGAGAAACCTAAATAAATTTTTTTTCACTTTTTTAATGGATGCATTAATGTGAATATATAAATTCAAAATTTAATAAATATATAAAACTCACGTGACAATGTTAGTAGTGACATAATGTACTATGTAAGAAAAATATAGAATCCTTGGATACTAGATTGGTGTTTATTATCAAACATAAGTGGTTATAATATCCTCTTTAAAATATCTAATAGTATGATATAAGATGTATTAAATTTGTAGTATATATATCAGGTATTGATGTTGGAGATATATGCAGAAAAAATAGTTAAAGGAATTAAATTCTAAGGATTTTCTATTTATCAATAAGCTAAAAAATTTCACATTAATCATTTCATATATATATTTTGTTGGAATTAGGAAATATTTCACATGATTTTATGTTTTTTAATTTCATAAAGTATCTCATGTCTTTATTAATTATATAGTGTAAAAGAAGCTATCTATATTAGATTTCAAATAATTATGACACATTTATATTAATATGATTGGGAAAAAATTCTATAAAATAAATGAATTATCCATTTAGGAAATTAAATAATGTATAATACTATCATTTATAAATATATAAGGAATATAGAAAATATATATTTCGAAAATATGATCACTTGGGATATATGTAACATTGTGAAAATAGTGTTAAATATACATATGATAGTGGATATAAATATTAAAAAACCGCATCAGTTGGTGTACATGTATGATTATAGACATATTCTTATAAAGTTAAGTATCATATAAAAATAAATTATTCAATTTCATTGAATATTTTAATTGTATGAAAAATAGATATTTTATATATTTTATATTATAGTAACTTAAATTGTTTATAAAGGTTTTTTTGTTATGTTGATAATAAAATGTGATGTTCAATCATATGTTTCCTATTTTAAAATTATTTTATTATCAAATTTGTGTCTTTGATTAGTATTTTGATAAGAAATAAATATATAATGGGTTAATAACATCTTATATTCCCTATAAAAATAACATTGATCATTAGAAAAACTATTGCTTGGAGGATATTTTTAAACAATTTCAATAGATATTAAAAGTTATAATTTAAGGGAAATAATAGGTTTTTGATATTAATATCTTGATTCATTATTTACTTTGACCAATTTCCATAAAAATCATGATTTCTAGTTTAGAATGAATAAAAAATTGAATAAATTTATTCAGTATCTGCGGTTATTTATTTATAAAAGAAAAAACATTATGCATGATTGATGAGAGATTCTATGAGGGTATATTTCCTAGATATACACCATGTTTGAATATTAACATATATCATAATAATAATCCTATGTATATAATAAATTTATATAATCTAATTCAATTTGGATGTCAGAAAATATAACTAAAATAATATCCTATTAATATTTAAATTCTTATTGGTATTATAATTTTTTGGAAAACATTAGAACATTACACAGGTATAATTGTATATTCGAAATAATCATTGTAATATAGATATATATATTTATATAGAAGTCCCTAGTCATAGAAACTCCAATTTCTCCAATAATTGGAATCATGCGGATATAAATAATAGACTTGCTTATAATAGACATGGTGCTCAAATGTATAGATGCTTAAAAAATTTCAGTTGTAGCATCTTTTTTTATCCCTATGATCCAATGTGTACTGAAGAATAATTTTATCATGATTATTGGATAATATTAACAGAATAATATTTTGCATAAATGAAGAATATTGACACATTTGAGTTGATTTAATGTCCCATAATCAAGTATGTTGTTGGGATGAAAACGATTGTCTGGGAAAGACATAGTGATATAAGTGATGTGGCATAAATAAAATTTCCTAATTTTCATGGGGTGATCTCAAATTGAACTTATTAAATTTGATAATAATTTAATTTATATAATATAGATTGAAATAATAAGAATATATTATGTTATTTTTTTCAAATAAATTACAATTTTTATAAAATGAATGTAAAATCAGAATTTTTTTAGTGAACTTATAGAAGTGTATGATATTAAATAAATTGATGGTTATATCCATGTATATGTTAGTTATAGTGTTTATAATGAGAAAAATTAATAATATTTTTAATGAAATGTGTCTTGATAATGGTATTCAGTATAAGAATCAATCTACTGGTGGGTGAAATTTAAGAATGGGTATGGTGATTTTAATCTATATGTCAATAGAGATGAAAACAATTCACATATTGTGATTTGTGTATGTTTATGAAAATAATTGTTTTTAAAAAAATAGATATGATAATTTTGATAATTTTTTCTTATATATGAAAACAATTTTTGGTATGTTAGGGATAGTTAAATATCATTCTTTTTAGTTGTAGAATATTAAAAAATTATAATTCAATTAATTCAATTATAATAAAAGATTTATTTTTTGTTGATGAATATTTTGTCATTAATTAATTAATAGAGAAAAATATTACTATATAATTTTTAAATATATTTTAAATTCATCATGAAATAAGTAATATTGGTAAAATTGGTTTCAAAATCTGACATTTTTTTAATATTATTTTATCTTCATGTTGAATCAATCATTTAATGTTGAATAATAATGATATGTATTCAATTTTATATTATATAAAATATATTATAGAGTTCAAAATTGGTGTATGATAAATGAACATAATTTTATCATCATGGATACTTATTTTCTCATTGGGATAGATATGCATTTGATAAAAAATTCCCATTTATTAGATTACATTATTAAGGTCTGTATATGCTTTTCAGTCACTCCATAATGTGAAATGTGTTGTAATTGAACCAAATAATGATGATAGGGTAATTTAATATTTCTTCAATGAAAAAATAGTGTGGGTGAAGTGTTAACATGGTAATATGATGGTTACTTTTTCATACATATTGTTGATGGGAAGGGACAGATAAAGATAAATCTGTTTGTTATTTATTGATCTATAAATTTAAAAGTTAAAAAATATACTTATATATTACCATATAATATTAGAATATATGGAATGTCTTGAGATTTCATTGGTTTCTTTAATGTATGTTTTCATGAAAATAACATTGTAAATCATTTAATGAATTGAGACTTCCAATGCATGATATTTGATTGGTGTGTATTCTCTCCTTGTATAATTGGTTGTTTAATTATTTATTTTCCATTATTACATTATTTAAATATATTCATAATGTGGTACAATAAAAATGGATCTCTCTTTGAAAATGGGTGACAATTCCCTTGTCGATGATTACAAAGGTAGAGAATAGATAATGGAAAGTTCATATGAAGGGGATACTAATATTATTTGATGAGAATGATAAAAAATGATACCATATAATGAATTACCTATTTCTAATAAATATAAATGTGAATATTGAATAAACCTTGATTATTGTGTGATTCTAATGAGTCTTTGTGATTTTAGTTCCCTCGTGAATTGAATAAAAAATTGTGAACAGTGAAATGATATTAATAAACATATTTTGAATATGTAATTTTTAGTTAATTAAGAGTTAGAGTAAGATCATTAAAAATGGTCTATCCAATGATATTGTTTTCCAAATAATTTACATTGGAGTAATTATGTAGATTTTTATAGGGAAAACTAAATCATGAGTAATAATAATTTTTTGTTATTATTTTTAATGAATAAAATGATCCTGGATTTGTAATAGTATAATTTTGGGTTGAGTTGAATGGAAGGAGTAATTTTTCATGTTGTTCTAAATATTTTTTTTTTCCTAAAATAGGATTTTTAAAATGTAAATATTTTCTTTAAAAGTGGTCAATGTGAAATGGTCATTTATATGGAGAACATAGTTTTATTTATTAATAATTATTTGTTTGAAAATTTGAAACAATGATATGATATTGTTTTATCTCAATGGATTCTTGAGGAACATCGCGGGAGACCGAAAATGTTTATTTTCAGGTTCTCCAAAGTCTTGTTCAGCCATAATAACACACTTTTTAAAAATTGGTATGGATCTTATGATTCAACCTTGATAACTACAAAAGAGATACTGAGGTGCAACCATGGGGAACATGGTAAAAATTGGTTTTTTTGAAACTATTTTAGAAAAACGATATCCTTGATTAAAATGAGTTTCATGTAAATACCTATTTGAGATAATAATTTCAAAAGGTTATAAAATTGAGTATTTTTTATCCATATCATGAAAAATGTTAGTGAAATATGATTATTAGAAAGAGTTATTATGGTCAAATATAGGGACGATATCGACTTTACTGATGAGAATTTGGAATTTAGGTAATATAGTATGTGAAATATCTAGGGAAATCAATGGGATATGATGCAACACCTCATGATTTTGGAAATATTTTTATTCTAATTAAGTTAATATTTTTGATATTTTTCATTTCATGAAATTCTAAAAATAATTTATTTTGTATTAAAGAAAAAAAATTCTATGAAACTCCATCTTAATTTTCCACCACACTCAACATAAATTTTATCTTTCCCTATACAAAACACTAAGTATTTGATTGAATTACATTTAATAATGACTTTCCATGATGGTTTTTGTAACATGAAAGGGTGATTTTACCAAAAAATAATGTTATTATTTAATATAATATGATATATTGTATCATTGAAAATATATTTATTAATAATATTTTCAATATATTTTTTTAAAAAATATAATATTAATTCACATGATTATAATTAATTTGAAATGATAACAGATTTAATCTAAAGGGAAATATTAATATGGTCTCTGATCTATGATGCCCTAAAAAATTAAAATAATTAGTGATAGATATTAATAGAATATATAAGTTAAAAATTATTTAAAATATTTTTTATACCAACTAAAAATATTAGATAGATATAAGATAAGTAACAAACCTAATTTTATGCTTAAAAACAAATATTTTAAATATAGTCTTTTACTGCAATTTAATTGGAAACCCATTTTAAATCGAATTTATGGAACATTTATATATTTAATATGTAAAAATAAACATCATATGAGAAATAAAATATAAAAAATCGGGTTAGGATAAATTTTTAGTATTTTCCTCTAAGTATTTTTTTAATAAATATTAAAAATAATTATTTTTAATTCAATAATTCATTTTCATTTAATTTATTTAATAAGAAGAATTTTTTTTCAAATTTAATTAATATTTTGATTATAAAATTTTTTTTGAAATTAATATAATTTAGCTCATCGAGGTCAATTTCACTTTTAAATTTGGTATAATAAACACATAAAACATTGGAATGTTTTTACTTTAAAACCCTATATTGTCGACCGAACTATGGGATTAATTTTGAATAAATTTTTGATAATTATTTAATTTTTAATTGGAAAATAGATTCAATAGATTAAATATTTTTAATTTATTATTTATAATAATTCATATTCAGTTTTGACCTAAAATATTAGTGACAGTAATTAAAATTAGTTACATCGATTAAGGAAAAATTTAACATCACTATAGAATAAACCATATATTTAAGACCAAAAGGACATAGAAACATATCCAAAAAACATTATTTTGGAAATGATTCAACCATTACGTAAAATTTTTGAGTTTCTGTGGGATTTAATGATTATGGTTAGGTAATAACGTGGGTAAACCTTACTTATTTTCAAAAAAACCAAGTCAGTATTTTCCCATTCATATAAAAGGCCCCCACCTCTTCCTCTTCTTCACACATATATAAACTAATAGTTCTCGACAAGATATTCGCAATACAAATCCCAAAATACCTCTCTTCCTAGTTAAAGATGCAATTTTAGTGGAATTTCTTCCAACAGAGCCTTTTGGAAAAAACCAAATGGTGTTACCCCATTAAGAAGAAACACATTCTCTCAAACACCAGTTTTATATTTTCCATTTATACACCCTCCACTCACTTTATTTCATTGTAGTATAACAAAATTAATATCAATAATATACTAGGATGTATTTATGATATGTATTCTTTCAATACATACAGACACCTCCATCTAATGTCTAATAAACATATTTTTTACGTCTACATCAAACTAACGCCTCACTGAATGATTATTGTTCGTTTTTCCATTAATGCCTCTCATAGGGGATATTATAATGGGAAAACTATTTATATATGTTATAAAATATATTTATTAATTATTCCAGGTACTTTATTCCTTTTACATCTCATGGGTACACACTTTTAATTTTTCATCAAAATGTTAATTTCGTTTGATGAATTGTTGACTATCACCCCCTTATAAAAATATTATTCAATCATAATAAAAACGAACATAATAAAGATGGGTTTAGTGAATATATATGATATATGTATATATATGATATAATAATGGTAATTTAATATTTATGTATATATATAAATAGGTTCCATTTTCTTTCATTACTTCAACATGATACTTAAATTGAAATAACATCCGTGCATACATATGGCTTACCCTATCTGTAAATAGTGTATTCCATTTCATAAATAAATATTATATATATAATTAAATTTAAAATATAATTTATATCAATAATATTTATATAATTCTTTTAATTATTGAAATAATGATATAATTATATGGACCAATGATATAACAAATTAAGACTTATTTGATGAATGAAGCGAATATTTCTCGAAGTGATTCCTCAACATAGAATTATTAACAAGAGGGTAATATAAAATCATTATAAAAACATATATAGTATTAAATATATTAATATGGTTACATAAAAAATTGATAATAAATTTATATTTATTCTGCAGGTGGTTATTATGAGAACAATGGGATTCATGACACAAGATAAGGGGATCTAATCTAACTTTTTTCTATGAGATTCCTTCTTTGTTCACATCCAGTTATTTTATTTGGTGTGTAAACATATGATAGATGTTATAAATGATTATTATACATAAATTTATGAGTATTCACATATCAATTTTTATATCTTTCATTCACGTTGATTAGGTTTCAAAACATACAAAATCTGTAAAATAGTTTTGTCTCAATTTGACTTCTTTGAGACTAATCTTTTCTTATGCAGTAAAATTATTATTCAAGGTTCATATATTGGCATTTAACATTTTATATAGTGAATATAATTCATTTCATGTTATTTTATGATTTTCTTAATTTAAATTTACTCAATGGAGAGTATGATTCCATTTAACCAAGTGGTAAGATTTTATTGAATCAATCTCATCGCTTTTCAAAATTTTTATTGATTATACATCATTGGTGAAATATTTTGATCTATATATAAATAAAACTCTTGAATTTTATTCTCCAATTATTATTCACGAAAATATTCATTTATTAGAACCATTTTTATACTGTATTGTACATATGATTGTTAATAATGTGTTTTTATGAAATCCTAACTTTACACTCTCTTCGGTCAAAAATAATTTATCCTTCAAACCCCAGTTTTCTGATAAGAGATTTAAATCATACAATTCCATTAACCTATAATAATAAAAATAAAATTCTACCATATTTTTATTTTACCAATATGTTCAATGTAATATAATTGTCTGTTTTCAAAAAATAATTTTTTTATCCATTTCATCATGAAAAATGAATGTTATTTTTACCTTATATGACATGTAAGGAATTAAAAGCTGTAATAACATATAATTTTCCATTAAATTAATAAAATTATAATTTTTTATAATTTTTTTTAAATTTTATTTTTAAGGAAAACTATTTTCAATATTTTCCATGATTCATATATATGTTCTAATGGACAATTTATTTCAAAATGATTTCAAGAATTACTTATATGTTTTAAAATAGTTTTCAAGACTATTCAATATGTTTACTTGTAAAAATTATTTCAATAATTTTTCATGTCGTTATATGTTGTCAATTTTTTTCTATGAATTTTTTTTTATATTTTGTTGAGGTTTATTTTAAAATTTATCAGGGAAAAATGATTTCAAAAAGATATCATATATTCATTATATATTTTCATATTATTTTCTAATAAAAGTATTTTTAAATAGATTCAATTAACAAAAATACTTTTCCAATGTATAAATTATATTTTCCTCATGAATAATTCTTTAATGATATATCAAAATAATTTTCCTTCTAAAATGAAATTTGTTGATTATACTCATTTCCTTCTCGTAAATGATCTAATGGTTCAAATCATATTAATTCTATTAAAATGTTACGCTAAATTTCATTGTCTTTTTGAAATCCATTTCACTTTGAAGGGTTATATGTTTTCTTTTTTTGATACCCTTTAATGGTTTTTGACTTTGATGAAATTATTATCAAACATGTATCCTTTTCAATAATTTATGATATGTTTAGATGTTTATTATAACCCATCAGTGTGATGTGAATTCATCATAAACTACATGGAATTTATTAATGATTTTTAGTGAACATAAAAAATATATATATATATATATATATGTGATATAATAAATATAGTATAATAATGTCATATATATTAATATATATACATATATTACTTTTATTTGCTTTCATTCAAAACAAAAATTAACTAGAAATAGTGTTCATGTCTACGTATGACTTACCGTCTCCCTAAACAGTGCATTCCATTTCAAACATATATTTTATATTGAATAATTTAATACACATATAATATATATACATTATATTAGTATCATTTGTTAAATTCTTGAAATCATGACATATGTATAAGTACCAAAAATATAAAATATTAAGACTAACGATAAAAATAAAAAAAAATATTACTCGAATTGAACCGTTAACATTATATTTTAACTAGTGGGTGAAATAAAATCATTATCAGACCAAATATGGTACTAGATATAATAATATGGTTCTGTAAATTATTTATAGAAAATTTATATTTATTATACATATTTTTTGGTCATATAACATGATATTAAAGACACAAAGTAAGGGGATTTCATCTCACTTTTTATTTCTATGAGAGACATGCCATATTCACCACTTTTTCATTTTTGGTTGTGTGTATACATCCCGTTGTTGTATTAAATTATTTATAAATATTAATTTATGGAAACTCAAATAAACATTTTATGACATTTTTTTCATGGTGGTTTAGGTTTCCTATGACACCAAAGTAGTAAAATAGTTTTTTTCGAAATTTTAATTTCTTGAGAGTCATGATTTTTGCTGCACGTTATTTTTTTCATGGTGTATATACTTCTGTTTGACATTTAATATAATTAATATACTTATATATATAATATATTATGAATTATATGATTTTATTTTGTTACATGGAGTTTATGATCTGATGTAACTAAGTGGAAAGTGTTTATTGAGACAACATCATTGCTTTTCGAGATTGTTAATTATTGTGATTGTTTGATAAAATTAAATAAACCATTTCTGAAGAAAACTCATCCATTATCATTTCCCATGGTTATTCATGAATATATTCATCTACTACTACCTCTTTTCTACACTTGGGTACATATAATAGTTATGAATGTGCTGTCATAATTACTAAATTTACCCACTCCACATCGATAAATCATTATTCCTTTAAAAATTGTTTTCTAAATAGTATTTCCAATAATATTGTATAATTAAATTATAATAATTCAAAAAATATTTTTTTGTTTACCAATATTTTAATAAGAATATTATCATCTCTTTATATACATTGAATTTTTATATCATTTGAAACATGAAAAAGGAATTTTCATTTTACCTCAAAATACATGTACATATTTATACACAATCAATTTATTGAGGATTTCATTTCATATATAAAAGTTTAATTTTTCATTAGATGTTATTAAAGATGATTTTCTTGGAAATTTATTTTCAAAAAAAATTCAATCCTTATTTATATGCTTCCAAAAGTATTTTCAATGAAATGGTTCTCAAAATATTTTCATATTTTTTATAGGCCATGGAACTTCATTGAATGAAAAATGATTTTAAAATGTTTTAAATATTAATATATATGTTTTCATGGAAATAGGTTTTCAAAAAATATTAAAGTAATATTTATATTTTTCCATGGTATTTTCAATGAAAAGGATTTTAAAATGGTTTTATGTGTTAAAAAGAGTTTCTCAAAGACGAAATTATATTTTCCTTATAAAACGTTTGTAAAGATATTTTAAAATTATCTTCCATCTAAAAACAAATATGTTTATTATAATCATGTCCTACTAATTAGCATTCAAAAGGTTCCATTAAAATAATCTTTATGAATGTGTTATTCATATTTTCATTGTTTTTTGAAATCTAATTGAATTTCATGGTTTATATTATTATGAAATATATTTCTTGTTCACAGTTTAAGATTTTGATGAAATGATTTTGAAAATTGTATCTCTTTACAATGTTTATAATATGTTTACATGTTTACGATAACTATTTTATTTCAAGGGTTATTATATTATTATTTATGATAATTTTGTACATGTATTCATGATTTAATTACGAGATAGGTGGGACCTATATCTCTCTCTAATGCATTGGGTGAAGATTTATAACTCATGGGATAGACATGGGTGAAAAAAGAAATAAACATGGTTTAGTATTACAGGAATATAACTTTTAGTGAAATCAGTTCATTATTATAAGGATGAATTAAAAAATTTACTGAGTTCAGTATTATAGAGATGGATTGAGGGGTGAACTCGGTTTAGTAATACAGGGTTTGAATAGGGTGTGAACCAGATTTACTAAAGGACTTTGCCCACTATAATGGACTCGAATGCTATTCCTTGACTATGTTGGAAATCGTTATAAATGGAAAGGCATCTTCCAAAATTAAATTTTTAATTACAATGTTATGATTTCATGTCTTATGTTCTTTAATTCCTTATGATTCATGTCTTATGATGTGTTAGTCTATATGCCCCGATTCATGATTATGATATTTGTATTGTAGGGTTTCATTTTCTATTTTAATAATCATCTTATCATGGCCTTATGACCATAATAATTCTTACATACCTATATAATTTAACCATACGTAGCATTTTAGGTCACCCATTTCTTATGTTTCCTTTCCATATGTCATAAAAAAGGTTTTAGGAAGAATTACTAATAGTGGTGGTCTTTATCAGGATTTTAATGTTCTTTCCCCAGGATAAAAGTTTTTTTTCAAGTTTTCCAGAGGCACTACTCTATTACAGTCCTCAGGTATGTCTTTTTAATGTTATTTAATATTAATATAAAATTACTTTATATCTAGGTATGTTAAGACGAGTTCACTATATACGATAGGTAAGAAAATATTTTTTTTATCATACTAAATAGAATTTAAAATGATTACTTTGATAGACTCCATGTATTTCTGTTGTCCTACATATATGTATGTGGATATATTCTATAAAAAAGTAATAATTCTATCAATAATAGAACAAATTTTGACATAATTTACCAACAATTTATTGAAAATTTTGGTTGGGACATAGTGGAATAAAAAGGGTAATAAATGATAAATTATTTTATTATCTTAAGGATAGAAATAATATTTTTAGAACCTTTTAGAATAAAAATATAAATAATAAAATTGTTTTTAGGACCATATTATATCTCTACTATATTTTTATATTGATTATAAAATAAATAAAATCAAAATTACGATAAACAATATTCTTTGTTAAGGATTATCATATTTATATGTTTTTATTAAAAACCTACTAAAAAGTAGTCATGTTTTTTTTTCAATATCCCTATATCTATCATGAAGACATCATCACCAATGAGAACCATCATCTTGTACAAATGATAAAAGCAATGACGATTGAGTGTCATATCTTTCAATAACCATTAATTCAATTCACCTCTAAATTGGGTTATAATAATTTTTTTCCTCTAAAAATAACGAATACATATGTTATATCATCTTAGTTGATAAAAACATGGAATTTGGCCAACTAAACCTACATTTCTTAGATTAATCGAAATGAGAAATTGAAAACCATAATATAATACAATAGATTCCAAATAAAGTGAAAAAATATTATAGAAGAGATTGATGAGGTAGTGTATTATGGTCAATTGAATCTACTATATAAAAGCCTCAACCAATGATTAGAGAGAATAAATTTGGGAATTGGGTGAATTAAATCATATTGAATGTAGAATTTCAATATCATTTCATTAGAAATGAATATGTTATTTTAGAAAATATAATATGGGTTTGAAGTATATCCCATAAAATATAGATTTTTGTATTAATCAATGTTTATAATCACATTAATAATTTTTCTAAAATATATATAGAACTAATAATTTCACTAAAATGTCTCATAAATGAAACAATTTCATCCCTGATATTAATAATGTTGTAATTATTATTTTCATTTTATATCCTAAAATCTATATATTAGAATTTAAATATTAGAAGACATAAAATACATACCAACATTATCTATTTAAACTATCATTTTAGAGGATTTATAAATATACACATATTTAATTTTACAAAAATATAATTAATAATAAAGCTCCATTCAGTTCATTAATTTCCTAGAAAATGTATATAAAAATTTCATTATTCTTCACAATCATTGTGACAATATTTTTTTTATAATCCGATATTCTATTTAAATATGTTATGTACACCTTAACTGTATGGGATCTCATGCAGTGATCCATCATAATATTCATTGATTAAAATTACATCCCATTAATCTAGTGTGTCCCGTGTATACAAAAAACATTTATCAATGTAATAAATAAGATAATCTATTATGGAAAACATGATTACATGTCTTTAACGAAGAAAATGATACCAATTTTAAAGTCCATTTTTTAATATTTAATCAATACTAATTAATGGTGTTGAACTAATATTGAGATTTTAATAAGTATATAAAATGTTAAATCTAGATTAATGTAAAATTAATTATACAATACCCTATCTTATATACCATATGACATAATAAATATATAATTTATTCCCAAAAGTCAACAATATATTAAAAAAATTTGTTTCTCATTTTGGAAAACTAAATCATCTTCTTCTTGGTAAAGTATAATATAGGGGTCTCACATTATAAATCAAGTGTCAATGATTATGTTATGTTATAATATATGTGATCCCTAAATCATTACGCAAAATTATTATATTTTTAATTATTTCTAATGTTTTCCCACTTACTCCCAACAAAATATATCTTAGACTACATTTTTAATATTGTAACACTAGAATCTGATTGAATATACTCCATTAAATTCAATAAATATATTAACAAATGTAAAAGAAATATTCATTATTGAGAAATTTAATATTTTTATGTATTTGAAAAAAATGAATCAACCCAAAGTATTTTTCAAATCAACTTTTGTAACCAAACAGGTGAACATAATTACTTCATGAACACAATCATCCTTATCCTTTATACTCTTCGTCTAATTCAATATCCACTTATTATTTTCATCTATATTATAAGTTCATAAATCTCTCACCAATATTCAAAAAAAAATAGTTACAAAATTTTATTACATTATATATTTTTTTACATTTTTTGACTTATATTGTCTTGAAAACATCCTCAAATAAAGATCACCCGCATTCTCCATCATTTGTCCCAATTTATATCGTACATGATATAATTGTAGAAATAATTTTAAATTTCAAAATGATTAAGTTCAACATTAAGTCTTTTCTTTTAAAACAAAGTTATATAATATCTCTTAATAATAGTTCTAAGTATGTACATTTTAATATCTCGAAAAAAATATTCATAATATTACACTAAAAATATAAATTCAAACACAATTAAATCTATACCACATCATACATATTTATATTTAGATAATATATATATAATTAATATTAAAATATAATCAATAATTATTTAGTGTCATATGGAAAAAACTAAATTTGTTTAAATGAATTTATATATTTTGGAACTTATAATTTTTTTCTTAAATATTAATTCACCATTATTGATCAGCAACTCAGTCCATATACAACCTGTTGAAAATTTAGTATTCAATTATATATCATCTATAAATAATTAATTGGTTATATTCCAGGATTTAATAGAATATTTATATTTGGTTTCCAAAATATGTTAGTTTCTTTAACACTTACATCAGACCAATATACCTCTGTGAAATCTTTTAAATTAAAAACCCAAAATTATGACAACATGATTTTTTGTTTGTCATATTTAATGAGTTGAAAATCATATTATCATTTACAGATACTAATTATAATTTATTAAATTAAATATAATCATAATTAAATGTTATCAAATTATGTATTATTTATAAAAAATATATAAATGTTTTATAACTATTATTTTCCATTAAAACAACATAGAAAATACCCCCATTACAATTATCTACTAGAAATAAATGATATAAACCATTAATAATAATTATATCATGGTAATTGATTTATAAACCATAGGATTTTATTTTTATATATATTCATAAATTTATAGGTGTATAAACATCAATATACCTTCCGCAATAATAAATTTTATATAAATAAAGGGAAAGGCCTATTGGATCTAAGAGGTTTGAAATCGTGTATCACTAAGGAATCATCTATGTCAATACTAACACACACATGGAATTTTTCTTTCCATGTTATTACAATGGTAACAAGGGGTATCCCAATAATCATTTAGGTATATGACAGTTTTATATCATGGAATGATTAAAGACGATTCATCTGGTTATTGAAAAACAAATTACATCTAGAGAAAAACATGGTGATATACCATTGGTGGTGTAATTATCCCGAATATACCTATAAATAATCATAGAGTGTAATAGAACCATATACATTATAATATAGAGTGCCTATCATAGATAAAAACCCTTTATCACGGTATAATCATCTTCCGTAAAAGGTTTCCCATGTCTATTAAAATCATTGAATAAAAAAAGTACTAAACCAACATGAGTAAGGATATCTCCTCATCCCTCCATGAAATAGTTATTGAATAACCCATCAATGTTTTCTTGAATCCCAATAATCGTAGGATTCCAAGGCACATATTTTCCTTGCGGGGATGCTCATTGAGACATGGGGATGCAACACCTCCGAACCATGAGAATCCATTAGGAAGGGTGGGAGCTCCAATTATTTTATGAGACGGACCAAATGAGATACCATGAATCCTTCCGTATCTACACCATCTATCCATATACTTGGAATCACTTCTTGTTGAAACGTGTTACATGTGTTCCATATGCTCCAACCATACTCCACCATCCATAAGTGTAATTAAAAATGATCTCCAAATTAAATTCTATAATTATAATAAAAAATTTAATCTCACCCATTTAATTCATTAAAATAAAAATATTTTATTCTATGAACTCATCATATGAAATTAAAATAAATTCAAATTATTCCCCAAAAAATCAGATAAAAATTAATTATTCTACAGTTATGAAAATAAATTCAAGAGGTATCAAAAAAAATTCATAAATGAAATTCTGTACTAATTTAAAACTTTTAATTTGAAAAATATTGAATTATATTTCGATATTAATTATATCATTGTAAAAATTCATAACATAAAAAATATCATTCACAATATATTAATTATAAATTAAAACAACTCTTTATGTCTCACATCAATTATTTAACTCTAATACTATAGAAAAAATCCTGGAATAATAAAAAATGAACTAATTTTAAAATAGGGGATTTCATTAAATTACAAATCATGTATTAAAAAATTATTATAATACCAAATCATCCAAAATAATATGAAATTTTATAATAAACATTCTATCACTATAACATTCCGAATTTTAACACAAAAAATCAAACATTAATGAAATTTATTTCAATGGGGTACCTATTTAACACATATTATTTCTAAAATAAGTAATGAAATAACTAGAATAAAGTAAAAAATATATGTTTTCAAAAGAATAATATCATATATTTAACCACTCATAATATCACTATAATACTATTGCATCTACCTCTCGATAAAAATTATATTATCACTCTTCTTATTAATTTAATAAGCCTTATTTTTCTTCCCCAAACACTTTATAAATGCGATATCATTAAATATTCACCACTACTATTGTGAATTTCACTATTTCAACATTATAAAATTGTCCTTAGATTCCCACACTTGTTCATCCTCTATAAAAATTCATTTAATAATATTTTCATGATTTCCATCATAAATATTTCAAAGTACTTTTTTCACATTAATTATCATTGAATAATTATTAATGTCACATCTGTGAATAGAAAATGTAATACATTTTGAATAAATCATTTAATATATTTCATCATTTAATATTAAAAATAAAATAAACTTTGAGATCAAAAATGATTTGTTTTATTGGGTACTATAATATAAAATATCTTATTTAATGATATATTTTACATTGTGTCCTCAAAAGTATTAATAAATGACTACTATATTGGGATTAAATTAATAATAATATTTTTTATAAAAAAAGTAATATGGTTATATAAGAAGAATGTGATTAGATGTTATGTTATTGGAGACCCATATCATTGAATCAATAAATAACTTATCGTTAGATAAAAATAATTATATGTATATCAAAATTGTAGAAATGGAATATTTAATTTTATATACCCATATATTCATAGGGAGTGTTTATAAGGAATTATATATCAATTAATGATTGTATGTCATGAACATTACACCAAATTTTTTTTGATGAAATCATAGAATGTACCCTGAAATAGAATTATCACATATTTGTGAAATAACCCTAACTCAGGGAGATAGATTTTATAGAACTATTATAAGAAAATAATAATAATATAAAAACATATTTTATGGTTACCCTAGAAAATAATTATATCTAAATGGATTAGATTAGATACATTTCCCCATAACATAATTAAAATGGATAACCATTATTTCCCAAAACATTGCAAACTAGGATAACAACCCATTACCATTTGATATATAATGAATTAAAGATAATTATTGAATACATTCAATGGATATATGATTTTATCCAAATCATTACACAATGGTATGTCTTAAATATATGTGACTCATGAAATATTCTATACATCACCTATCAATTAATCCTTGAATATAAAATGGGTACATAACATCATCTATCACCTCATATGTAATTATAAAAAGTATTATATGGTAGAAAATGTTTCATAATATAAATGAATCGTATCATAAAAAAATTTATAGTGTAATAAATGAAATATAATTCCACAAAATATTTATATTTTTTATATAATGATGAATATTAATGAAGTATAATTGAATGCGGTTTCTATATATAGTAGTATTGAGTTTGGAATAAAAATGGTAATATCACATTCCAAATAATTTTTAGAAATGGGAAATTAAATATAAAATTATAATTTTATAATGAAATTATCAGTATTTCTTCCCATTATGAATAAAAATATAATATAAAGTAAAAATTATTTAATGATATAATACTATTATAACGTGGAAAAGAAAACTGTTTAATATTTTGAATACAAATTTGATCTATTCCTCATTGGTAAAAGTGATTTAAAATATAAACATAAAAATATTGGATTTAGAATATTAATGATATAGATAATAATTCATATTTACAAATAAAAATATCCAAAAATAGTATTTTCATAGTAAGCATGAATTTAGACATGCTAGAGAAATAACAATACAGGGGGGTAGAAAATAATTTATATAAAAACATTATTTAAATGATTTTAAAAATTATATTTCATAGGATTTTGATAATAAACGAAATTTTCACTAATGTAAATGATATAACACAATAATATATATAAAAATGTATTTAATATAACAAACATTAAAGTACATTTTTAAATAAGAAATTGAATGATTAAAAGAACTCAAATGAAGTAAATAAAAAACATTTATCCATAAATATAGTATTGTTCAACAGAAAAGGAAATGAAAAACATAAAATGGAATTTATAGTATCATCAATATTTCATTCAGATTAAATAATGTAGTGGGATAGAATATTACCCATGTAGTGTGAATTATTTTGATAATTCAAAATGTCTCAAAATAAAAGAAAATTGAAAATAGAACCCTAATATTTCAACAATCTCGTACAGGGTCTATCTAACTATATAATCAATTTTTATATATTATAAATATATATTATAAAATTATTAATATTTAATTTTCGTAGATCATTAATTTATATTTTATTATTAGATATTTTTAAATAACTATTTTTAAATAAAACATCATGGTTCAAATTTTCAATTTCCTCCAAGCTTATTTTCCAAAAAGTTATTTCACTACATATTCCTTGATCATGTGACCAATTAAAAATACCGAAGTGTAAAACCTTATATAATATTTATTTTTAGTTAATAATATACATTCATTTACATTGAATATCTTCTCATGTTATGATTTTTAGAGAATTGGGACATAACTCATAAATAACAAAACCATAAAATACAATGTGTATAGTTCTGATTAGTATACATTTTCCAATAATATAAAACTTTTAAAATAAATTATGATTTCATTTAATTTTTTAAAAAAAATACTTAAATAATGACTTCCTCCATTTCCATACCCATCTATAATTCATGTGAAAAACATTTGAAAACTTGAGAAGAGAAAACAAAGCTCAGTATGGGATAGTCAATGATGGAAAACCATTAGTCCTATAAAAAAAGAATACCCATGAACACATTATCATAAAAAAATTCATTTCACCATTACGAAGAACTAAATACCTTCCTTTGATGAAAATCTCATGGATTACCCTTTTTATATCACATGATTACCATAAATCCCATAGAGATGATAATTAAAACAAAAAGGAATTTTGGGATATCATTTTACTCTTCCTTATTTTAAATTGAATAATCATGATGCCTAATTCAATACAAGTATCTCTTAAAAATATAATATTGGTATGGATGAATTTTATACCCAATTTATTGGAATGTTATCATGGACCCACGCTTTATTGCTTTATAAAAAAAACTCCCCCCGTTCATTGGTTTATCACGGAGGCACCCATCATTGCTTTATCATGTAACAACTGATCAAATGTCAATGTTGCATTATATAATCATGAAAATAATAGAAATACATTTCATATAGTCACTCATTATATTTCATATTCAATCATTATAAAATTTTCATTATTTTGAAATAATCAATCCCTTCTGAAACCTGATTTACAAATAGAAAAATACCCAAATAGGAAAAGAGGGGTCTATTTTTCTATAAAAAAACAAAGAGGATTTTATAGGAATCCATATAAAAAATAGACATAAAATTTCATTAATTTCCCTTTTATATCCCCTTAAATAAATAGTAAAAAAATTATCATGAATACTAATATGGAGGTAAAAATTATGAAATTAAATCATTAATAATTTTTATTTTTATTTTTCTATGAAAGTATCATTTTCCACTTTGAAATAATTGAATCAATATCCCCATGATAGAATAATTTTTTTTAAGAAAAGTACACAACATGATAATGAATAAATTCATGATACGATATGTCTTATGTGGTGTATATACACCTCATAATAAAATGTGGGTATATGACATCAAAATATGCCTCAATGAAAGGATATTGAGTCAAAATACCATACCTTGAGGTAGACATGTCACATGTGTCTTTATATTCCATAATAATAAACATATGTAAAATATTTTCATACATAAGAACATTTTTCTTATTTTAATTAATTTTATTTCAGTTAGTATAATGTTGTCTACAATTACATAATCAATTATGTTTATATCGGTAGTTTTGATAAAATGTGACTATTGTATCAAAATTATTATTTTTGGTGGAATATGGTAATGTGGGTCATTATATAAAGTCTTGTAGTATAATAAAAATGAATGAATTATCATTTTTATAAATAAATTAGGAATTATAAAACCAATCATGAATGATTGAATTGAATAATGAACCAAAATTAAATTAATGGAGATAGTAAACTATTGGTTCCCATGTGTAACTTTCCAATTTTTAAATTATATTTACAGTGACCAATGCTTAACACACATCAATATTTTATCATTTTAGATGAATATTCTAAAAATTATAAAAATAAATCCCTAATGACTATAATTGAATAGTTTATATGGAAACGAGGAACAAATTATTTTAGATTGGTGAATGATCATAAACACCTCCATTAATGATCTTCCCCTTATGTACCACTACTTAAAACCCTACTTCAAAACCTATTGAAATGATTCAAAAGAATGAAGTGAGATCGAATGACAAGTATGGGTAAATAAATGAAATATATAACAATAACCTGAAAATAAGGCCATCAAGACAAATTTATAACATTTCAGGATCGTGCACTATAAATAAAATATTAGAAACATGATACAAGGAATATTAATTAGAAGTTTGTAATAAAAAATCATAAGATAAACCTAAAAATTCACCATGTGATCATATCATATGAATAAGATATAGGAATGTTGGATAGAAAAAAAAACCTATAATACCATTCCCAAGATATCATGATCCATTTCCTAAAAAACATATTAAGGTAATTCATTAGGACTACATCTACTGGGTGGGACAAACCACCATTCACAGTCATAGTCCATTCATTTTAGTGATTCAGGTTTCCCCATATTTTTATAGTGAATCAAATTTTCACATTATCCTATAGTGGATCAGGCTTCCCTATCATCCCATAGTGGATCTGGTTTTCCCATATTCTATAGTTGACCACTTTTCATGACTTAATTCAAATAATTATATATTCAAATATAAATCATTATGAAATTCATTTTATGGTCATATAGATCCCAACTATCAAAAAATAAAATCATATATTCATGTGCCATGTGGTAATAAAACTTGAATAATATCATGATCTATTAAAATAGACCGGGTTCATAAACATCATATCATAACCCATAAAATGAATTGGGTATCATAAAAATTTAATAACATGAAAAACTATGGAAAATATATTATACTCATGATCATTTCATTCTATATTAACTTGTTAATGGAATATGATTTCATAAGCATTTATCTTGGTATAACCCTTTAAAGATAAATATATATCAAAATCAAAAAACCATGAAAACATAAACCATTTAGACGAATAATATGAATGGCACCCTTTGATCATATCAATATTAATGATTATACTCAAACAATGGATGACATCATTGATGGAAAATATTTTTTAAATATCACATAGAACATAAATTTTCTTAGAAAATAATTTATTAAAACATATAAAAATCTCAAAATCCTTTTCCCTAAAAATGTTTTGGAAAAAATATAATATAATCAGAAATATTATTTTATGACATTTCATGAGGAAAATATCATTTATTCATTGAAAACATGTTTTTATATCATCCCTTTATATTTTTTATTTTTTCTTGCTTATTGATTTGATTACTAAATAATTGGATCTATTTTTATTTGTTGTGGGTATTTTATAGAACTTTTTTGACAGTTTATGGGCCTTTCAAGGTTTTAACATGGTTAAAAATGGATTTCAACCTCAGTTTCACGATTTGAGCATGGTTTGAGCATGGATAAAGATATTATGCAACCTAGGAAAACAGGAATTCATTTTGTATGGTTTATAATTGGATGGGAAATTATTTCATGGGGTAGCATGGTTTTTGCATTTTTAAACTACAGATACAGCCTAGGTGTGAAACTCTTCTAAGGGATCTACATTGTTCCCCAAATTTGGTTAAAGGATAATAATAACTAGGCCACAAAACCTAGAAAACTATATAGAATATAATTAATGTTATGAAAATAGTAATTATATTTTCAAAACCTACCTAATTAACCGTTAACTCCCCCAATTAAACATAACCCGATCATTATGATTTTTTGATCCCTTCTGAGGCATTTGGTCTCCCAAAACATCATATCTTGGTGGATTGATGTAAAAATTGATGTAGAGATCTTCTCTATCAATGAGTTACTTTTTTAAATCTTTTCTATCCTTTCTTCTATTAATTACTTCTTCCTATAGGTTATGATGGAATTTTGTTTTTTGAATCATGGATGATTTATGTGGAATTATAGACATATGATCTATTGTATATTCATTCAAGAACTATCATCCTAGATTTAGTGATTTCTATTAGATGTGGAAAATATTATATTTATAGTGATTGGATTCCTGAATTTCCATATAGTTGTTTATATAATTATCCTTCATGTTGTTATTATGTTTTGGTTGATAATCCATAAATACATATTTTTTATTTTTAACTCAAGTACTCTGAATTTTTTTCATTTAATTAATCATAAAATAATGTTTGATCAGTTATACATAAAATTAACATTGAATGAATTTAGAGGGCATAATCATGATCTTTATCAACTTCTTGGGAATTTTGTAATTCCATTTTTGTTTTTATTTATTTACAATGAAATTTTAAAGGATTATTTGGTAAAATTGAGGTCTTTGGTAAGAGTTTTGATTTATTAAATGAACATCCATGGTTTTTGTCAATTGAATTGAAATAGATGATGTTTTATAAATATTTTAAACTATTTGAACTTATTAAAGGACAAAGAACCATGTTTTATTGATTTTAACTTTTTTAAAACATATTCTCTTCGGTTATTTCAGATAAATGATCTATTCCCATGGAATGAGTGTGTAAACCCATGTATTGAAATTTATTAAATTCTTTTAATATTTTAATTATACAATAAATTATTTAGGTTTTATTTGAAAAAATTGATTATTTTAAATTCTTATTTGTAATTACAATTCTGATTTGGGAATGGAAGCAATTTTGTTAACACTTTTAAATGTAGAATAGTTTAAAAGATTGTGAATTGAAAAGTTGTTTATTAATGGTCAGGTTGGATCATTATGATCATATTATCTTGTAAACACCTATTTATGAAACTCGATTCATTATTGTAGTTTATTTCTTTAATGTTAATGGATTATTTAGTTCGACAGAATTGTGGGTTAGAGTGAGATGTGATTTAGAACCATTTCCTATAATTGACAAGGATCCCAATAATGATCTTCATAACATGATTATCTCAGTCACCGCTCATGAATAGTCAAGGAAACTAGGATAGTTATACTGGATTACCTAGAAACATGCTTCACTAGAAGAATTACACTCTTTTATTAGATAATTGGAGAATGCGATCAGTTCAAGTTATGGATGTGTGGCCACGAAAGTAGTTTTGTGAAGAAGAATTTTGAATGATACTCATTCATATAGATGTCATCCAAAATTTTTTATAAGTTGTAAAATTATTTACTACTCTTAGGTTAAATCAATAACGTTCCTTGTTTGTGCCTATTAAATACATATAATTGATACTCGATACATGACATCGTTTGTTGTTATTATTATAACTGGAGTTTCCTTGAATGATTAATTTATTGTTTTTATAATACTTGACTCTATTTTATTGACACTTTTTATTCTTTTAATATCATATTCATATTTTTACCTTTTTTATAAACATTCATTTACTTTTGGAAGGGTTTTGATGGGATTTCATGAAAATGTTCAGTTATTAATGGTGATATGGATGGTTTTACATGTTCAGTTTGTAAATTATTTTTAAATATATAAAATTATATTTTTAAAACTAGTCCCCATACTAAATTACCTGAACTCCTATTTTAAGAAATTTTAATTTCATTATAATGTAACTATATAGATTCTATTGTGAAATCTTACTTGGCTATTTATCTCATTCCAAACTTATACCTTTTTTTGTTGCCTTTATGATCATATAGAATTTTCTAGTGATATCTTTTGTCCTTTTTGGTTTCATTATTGGTTGACCATGTGTGTGTGTCATGGGACATTGTGGTTTTTCATGTAGCACTAGGAAGAATGATTTTGTTGTTATATTTTTCTTTTAATTATCATAATTTACTATTTGTACCATGATATGTTTGTATTAATTGATATATATCTATATATATTTCCCCATTGTACTCTATTATTTTAATACTTTTATGGATAAATTGTTCCCAAAAATTATTTATTTATTCTTAGGTGATTGTCTCGAGCCCATGGAGATTGAGAATGCAATTTAGGATAGTGGTGAATTGGATCTGATATCGGATTAGATGGAATTCCATGTTGGTTCATTAAAAATGGTACCAATGCAGTTCATTACCTAAATGGAAATACTTGATTTATAAATCCCTGTATTGATTGGGGTGAGTCATGGTAGAGAGGATATTATGAATGATTCATGGCTCGTGACGTATTTTATGAGTAGGTTCTGGATCATCCCCTTCATGATGAGACATGAGTTACTATGGATGTTGGTAATAGAGTGTTTCATTTGATTTATTATATTTTTAACGAAATTTATTATTTATATTACTAATGATACTACATTTCATTTGGGGGATCATTTATTCGTTTTTTGATAAGAATGGAAGGATGAACATTGTTGAACCTTGGGTTCATGGTATAGTAAACTATGAAGAATGGAAGAAACTAATTTAGAAATCCAACCATGGACATATGTGAGGTTACTGTATGATTTACCTACCCATATGACCATTCCATTTATAGTTTTAAATAGTTTAGAAACATGAATCATTTTCCATTATCGTTTAAGGCACTTCAACTATGTGAGCATGGTTATGTGCTTTAATAATGTTATTTGTTTCATTTTCTTATCTATTTTTTTCATATTCAATCACTTCAAAATTCAAAATCCTTTGGGAAAACTAATTTGTGTCATAAAAAAATCATTTTATTGTCTTTGAGAAATTATTTCAATTACCAATAAAACACATGATTTGTTTGAATAAATATTTATCAAATACTCTCATGTGATGGGGTGAAAATAAATATCTAATGAAATTTTGGTTTGTAATGGATTTAAATTATTTTTATCGTAATTTTAAAATGATATTTTTTTATTTGGAAAGACTTGAATAAATATCATGTCATGGTAGGTGTTTTTAAAATGATGACATATTTATAGAGAAAGCTGTCATTTTTAAATGAAAGTCCATTGATTGATAAATGGTGGAAAATTTTGTGTTATGAAATCAATGATGTTTTGATTAATGTGGGTTTTTAAATTATTTAAAAACTTTTATGTTGGTTTTTAGTGTTATGTTATTCTTGAGTTTATATTTTGATGTATTCTTATCCTCATAAATGACTGATAAAAATTCATTAAAAATGGTATAATTTTTTTTCAATGTTTTATTTCTCTTACTAGTTCATCATGTTTTCCAGAAGTAGAATACATTTTCAAAGACTATAATGAGACTTCATATTAACTAGTGAAGCTAGAGTCTTCCAATACTTTTAATCCGAGTATACAATTCATGGTTTTTTCATCAACCTTATTATAATGAGGATCAATGTTCTCTGGAGTTTGTACAGTTCCTTGAATAATTTAATTGTATAATCAATTCTCTTAATAAACATGAATCTATAAATTTTAAGTTTAATAATTCTTCATTTTTAGGACTTTCATAGGATTGGTGTAATGTTTTTATTTCCTCTATAATATATTAATTAACATCATAGAAATTATTCATGTAAATATACATTCAGTGGTAGTATCCGGAGGATGTAATGATAGATAAATTTACCAGGTTCATGGGTTTTTTCAAGATGATATTTCTATTATAATGTATGCCAATAAATTTTAATATATGGTATGTATCTTATATTGAAATATTGGTGATAATTATAATAATGATATCAATTTTAGAAAATTTATTCCCCCAAATAATGTAACCACCATGCATATTGTTAGGTCGATATATTCTCAGGAGATGACTAATAATGATTTCTCTTATAAATTTGAGATATTAAAAAAACCATAAAGAATGAATTAATCATTCACAATGATAATTTAAATATTTCAAGAGAAAAAAAGATTCATATATTTTGTTTCTAGTGTGGTGAACATGTTCATTATATGAGGCTGTGTTAGAATGCTCCATAGATTTGTGGATGGTATTGTAATCAATGTGACCTGTAGAGGTTTTATAGGTTTTTCAAATCCTGACTAGAAATATTATCGTGAATATTAAATCTAGACTATTGTTAAGTAGATAAAAATTATGATAATAGTTCATCAACCCTAGGACTCCTATTGATTCGTTTCAGATAGTGTAAGAGCTTTTGGTTTTCAGTTATTAGTTTCTATATATGGATATTAATGATCTAGTTTTTTTCTCAAATTTGGAAGGGGAATTTGATTGTGTATTTATTTCTTATCTGTTTATAAGAAATCATCTATTTCAGGATATTTTTATAGGTATCATGTATAAAATTTGTTGAATAATTTTTAAATTTGTGAAATAATAGTGGTTTCTTTTTTTGAGATATTGTTTTCTTGTTCTTAGTGTTCGTTGTGTTTTGTCATTATGGATTGAGATCAATTTCATTTCCAAATGATCTCACTATTGAGAGTGTAGTTCCCTATAGTGAGATGGCCCTTATGTTTTTTATTTTTCTTTTAGTTCTTGGATAGATCGCAAGAATTAATTTTATTAACTAGTATCAAGTACATTTTTGATAGATTGGGAACCCGGTGGTTCATGCATTTGATCTGATATTTTCATTGTGTTAAGAGGCTCGGTTTACAAAATCATAGCTTAGCATCGAGTACATGAAAATTGTAAAAATTCATCCTATTTATTTACCTTTCAAGTGGATGGTTTAAATTTCATCACTGTCATTAGATAAAATTTTAGGTTTCTATTCTTTAGGTGTTAAAGAAATTAATTATTTATGTTACACAATTTTGGTGAATATTAAAATCATGGGGAGCCCTATTTTTAGACTCATATCATTCTTTTTTAGGGAGATGTGTGAGTTTCTTTGTGTTTTGGTCTTGTAGTTATATTTGTTTTTATACTTTAGTTGTTTCTCACTTATGGTTCATGTACCCTTCGCCTCAAAAAATTAGTGATAGTGTTCTTCTTATATAATCATGTTATATAATTATGTATAGAAGCTTTTTGGGGATTGAAATACCTATAGTGGGGAGGTTGTAACATCCCCTAGCATTTTTTTTATTTTCTCCCCATTTATTTGAATACCTAATGATTGTATCCCATTTTTCATTGTTTATTGTATTTGAAAAGACATTTTATGGTCTGTGGTCTTTCCATGGGTTGTGCATGCTTAAAAAATTTGTGCCACCTTGGTTTCATGGTTTTCACATTGTTTTTGCTTGTTTAACAAAATTATGTAACCTATGATATAGTTGTTTCATGGTTTGATTATTATTTCTGTGGTCAAAATTGTATGAAAGTTGGTCACATGGTTTGTGCACATTTATCATATGAGTGAAACTCTTCCATGTTAACTATTTTGGGCATATGGTTTGGTTCATGGTTTATACTAACCATGTGACCCAACCCAAAAAACTATTCATGTTATATTTAATGTTAATAAAATAATTATTAAATTCACAAAACCTCGATAATTAACCAACACTCCACCCACTCAAAAATAATATCATCCTTGGGGTTTTGGGTCCCTCTGGAGGAATTCTGGGATACCAAATCTCATCTCATGTCAATTTGAAATGCCAATCAAAGTAGATATATTTTCTTTCTTTGCGTAATTTAATTTTAATCGGGACTCTCCCTTTTTCCCGAGATTCATTCTTTCTATAGGTTATTATGACCTTTATTTTTTTTCAAAAAATGTATTATTTAGGATGATATACAGATCTTAGATATCTTCTATCTTCTATCGAGGTCTATTTTACTTGATCTGGTGATCACAAATAAGTTTAACACATCCTATATTTGGTGTTGTTTGAATCCTTCATTCCAATGTATGGGAATCTGTGATTTTCATTCATTTTTCATTCAATTTTTCTTGGTAATTCATAGATACATGTTTATTAATTTCAAATACATTATCAATTAAATTTTTTCATTTAATTACTCATAAAATCTTATGGGACTAATTTTTATTTAATTGTGGTTGGAATGAAGTTAATTTGTATAATAATTATATTTCTTACCTTTTTGTAAATGTTCTAATTCCAGGTTTGTTTTTTAAATGATATTTTAAAGGTTGAATTGATGAAATTAACGGATTTGGATTGTGTTTTGTTAAATGAAAATACATTATTTTATTGAAATGAATTTAACAATTTCCTATTTTCTAAATAGATTAAAATTCCTGAATTTATTAAATAAAAATGAACCATTATTGATTGATTTTAACCATTTTTTGAAATAAGGTCTCTTATATTAATTAGAAAAATGATTTATTCACCTGGAAATAGGGTGTTAACCCATGTTTTGAAATTTATTCAATCATTTAAAATTTTTAATTCTACCATTTAATTATTTATTGATTCATTGAAATAAATGATTGTTTTGAAGGCTGTTTATAATTAAAATGATGATTTGTTGAGATGTGGTTTAGGGTCAATGTCCATGTATTATAAGGATCCCCATAAGGATCCTCATAACATTATAATAGCACTCATCATTTTTAACTAGTAATGGAATTGTATATTGATAGATTATATTACAAAGATATATTCCTCACAATCAAACTCACAAACTTCTATTTGATCCATAGAGAACATGAAATGTTCATGTTATGTTCATTTATCCAGGAATGCAGTTGTGCATGAATCTGGATTTCTTGATACCTAAGAGACTAGACGAAAGCCTAAAAATTGGTCAAAATATAATTGTATCTCTTTTTATGTCATCTCACTATCACTCTTAGGTTATACCCATGACATCTATATAATTTATTATTTATGCATGACAATATTTTTTGTCACTTTTTGGCACCGAGGATTCCTTTTTGGATTCATTTATTGTTATTATGAACCTTGAATCTATTATATTGACTCTTGTTATTCTTTCCATTTTGGGCGCATATTCTAACATATTCTTGATTATCTCACTTTAGATTGTGAATTCTGTATGAAAATTTTTCAATAATGTTTTTAATTTTAAAATGGTCAAATGAATTTTTAATAATTTATTTTTATAATTGAATTATAAAATTTTAAATCTCAACATTTAAATCTAAAAATCATATAATATTATATTTACTACACATTTAAAATATTTTATTTTAGTTCTGAAATATTTGCCTATAATCATTGGGGAAGTCGTATTGGGCACTTAATCTTATACCCTAGGTGTTGAATGTTCTATTTGAAGACATTATGATCATATAATAGGTCATTGTGCATTATTTTTATTTTTGGTTTCATGACTAGGTGACCTTGGGTGGGATATCATGGAAATGGTGGGTGGTCATGGGCTCTAGAAGATAGTTTTTGGTTGTTATGTTCCACATTATTTTTTTAGTATATATTTTGACCATTATATTATTGCATTGATTGATACTTATCTGATGATCTCTCTGCGTTATATAATTTTTTTATAATACAACGAGGGATAAATAGTTCTCAATGGTTATTTATTGATGCACATGGGATTATATCCATCATGTAGTGATCAGAAACAGTCTTTGGGTTAGTGGATAAGAGTCTTAAATATTAGTTTAGATGGTATTCTATATTCATACATTACACATTTACAAACATTAAACATTTTAAATTCCATTTTCATTGAATATAACCTTGAAAAAATATAATGATGCTTAAAAACATTTAAAAAACATTTTTCAGGAAAAAAAAATTGAAAAATCAAAAAATAATCTTTGAAATCAATTAAATACTTTTCATTGAAATAAAACTTCTAAAAACAAGTAAATGAATATTTGAAAATAATTTAAAACTCTTTCTAAAAATAAAACTATTTTATCACCATTTTTCATTGAAATCCATTTTAAATTAAAAATATATATATAATATTAGGATAAAATAATCTGAATGAATGACCTGTAAACATAAAATGGAATAACCAAGGAAATGATAGTCTATATGGTGGGTATGTCTGTATATGTCAACCATTCCTTTTACACCATCAACATTTAGAAATGTTAATTGATTAGAAATTGAATAGAAGATAAAATTGGAAACTATTTTCTAAAAAGTTAAAAAATCATTACTAATTTAATTGAAGAATCATAGGCTAATTATAAATGAAATTTGAAAACGTTTTTAGAAGTCATGATTTTTAAATAACACAGAATTCTTACCAAAATTAGAAATAAAGCTATATTTTCATAAAAAATCATTTTCTAAATTTTTATATGTACCAAAGAGTGGAAAAAATGGTTCCATAACATGTTCAAAAAATTAATAACCATATGTGAATAGATTTTATGAATATTATTGAGATATAGGTCATATTATTTCCTTAGTGGGTGAATAATAAAAAATAATCTAAAAAAACGGAACAATGTTACTATAAACCATTACAACCTTTGTAACATTGAATAATAAAAATAGAAATAATAATATTACATGAATTAGGAAATTTCATGGAAATATGGATATTAATGATATACATTGTCAAAGGTATTATATAATACTTATAGGAAAAAAGGTGCATAACATGGAATGTGTGTTAAAGAACTAAAATTGAGAGAAAATTACTTTACCAATTAAGTAAATTTTAAACCATAAACCCCATGAAATAATGATCATAAAATGGATATTTTATTAAAAATAAATTTATTTAGAAGACTAATATAATTCATCCATTGGTAGTATACACCACCCACTAAACAAATGACTACTGAGGAAGAAATGTATCTCTTGGAAATAATAAGTGTCTTGAAATTACCTAACCATAACTCTTGAATTTATTCATAGATGTTAAAAACTCTTATCTAATAAATATAAGTTTTTTATGAATATAAAACATAAAAATATAATTATATTTATTACTATATATAATTTTTATGACATTATATTTTAGTTATTTAAACAACTCCATGTTAATGTTACATTTCAAGTATTATATAAATTATTTTTTCTCTATGTTTTTTATTGTTATTATTTATCGTCATTCAAAGAGCATGAAATCATTATCTTAGGAATTTAATTAAGGACATAAATATCATATATATTTAGTTTTTATTTACTTATAATAATTTATAAAATATAGAAATATAAAATCGAATATACTGTTCATAAAGATAATACATATACATATGCATGGATTTTGTTCATGTTTTACATTAATATTGAAATAAATAAGGTAAATTAAAAATACGTATTTATTAAATATAATTACAGTAGATTTTTTATTTCATATATATTATATAATTTTTCTAAATCCATCTTTAATACATTACTTGTAGAGTGTGAACAATTTACATTGCTTTAAAGAACTTATAGTCGACACTTCCCCAAATGAATATTTTTTTACAAAAAATGGAAATCATAAAGGTATGTATTATATAAAAAATCTAGATGCATAATGGATATTGAGAATGGAAACAAAATCATGTCGTGAGTTGGTAGTTCATCTTATGTAATAACTTTATGTTTGTTATCAATTAGATCAGTGTGTATATATGTTTAGGTAGAACCTTTAGAATAATAAAATTATAGTATATTTATGATACAATGTTAATTAAATTATCATTCAACAATATTATTTCTGGGGTGGATAATGAAAATATTACAAAGGATATTGAGAATGAATATTCCCTCTTGTTTGGGTAACTCTTCTTAGTTTAAATAAAATTGATTCCTTGGTTTCCCATAATCTAAAATAGATTCTCCTATGATTAATTAAAGGATTTGTGTATCATTTTTTTATAAGATTTTTGAGCTACAAAGGGATTTATATGTGTGAATATTTGTAAGGGTTTAGTTCATTTTTATAGTGGATTAGGAGTGACATTCTAGTAAATTCATGAAAAGAGAATTCCAACCCTATTTCTTCTATGATAATTGGATCAAATAATGATTTTTTTTGATAAATTACAGTATAGGGTTACAATATGTCCATAAAATCGAATCTGGAAAAAACTATAGGTTGTTTTTTGCCATAATTTTAACATTTAGTCATTGTTATGCAATGTTTCCCCTTAATCAATGTAATATATTTTAATTACTTTCACTAAAATATTTTTAAATAAATATTTAAAATTATTCCACATTATATATTATGATTATTCTAAATATGGATTCCGTTTTTCCAAATTCATGTCATATAATTTCCATTAATTAATTAAAATTCAGTCTCAGAGACAAGACTACAAGGCGGTGTTTTAGAGTAAAAAATTTCAAATGATGGGTACGTTTTTACATCCAAATTAAAAGTGATTTTTATTTAAATTACCTATAATGGATTTAAGGTAATATAATTTATATATCTGTACATCAAATATATAAAAAATTATTTTTCATTACAAATAAAAAATATGAAAAACTAGGTATTATTTTACATTCAATAGTACTCACTCTAAGTCAAAAAATGAAAAATCACAGAAAAATAAAAAATATTAACCCTAATATGTTATTTATTTTAAGATTTAAAGAATATAAATTTTTTTTTTGAAATAAAAATTATAATATATTCTCAATAAGAATTATTATGGGTCATCCATTTTAATGTAGAAAAATTACTTATTTTAATATTATATCCTTGTATTCATAACATTTGATTTATTCTAATTTGAATTAAATATTATATATTAGATGATTATAGAAAATATTAATTGATTATATTAAATATAAATATTATTTAAAACATTAATCAAAATTAGTTTGTTTATTTTATTTATATAAAATTATGTTTCTACATAGAAAAAAGATTTCTTTGACAATCAATTTCTTCATTTTTAAATTGTTTATAGATTTATTTATATTAATTGATAAACAACATATTTTTTATATATAATATTTTCATAATTAAGGAAATATTTTTCATAACATTCATTCCAAAGTCTAGGTGGTAGTTATAAAAATAAATTAAAATTAAAATTAATAATATATTGTTGTTCAGAAAAAACATGGCCTTGCGTGTAATGAAAGCTATCAGTGGGACTCAGTATTGTGTATAAAAAAAATAGTATTTTAGGTTTATCAAAAGAAAATATATCTTTTGTTTTTTGTGAATTAAATCTAAATTTTTTAATTTAATACATAAAAACTATATTTAGTGTTCTAGGAAATGAAAAATATCAAAAAGATTCAATTAATTCAAAAAAAAATCAAAAAATCTAATGGTGTTCGATTATACCCCCTTTAAATTAATTTTACCCTAAAAAATCATTTTGGTTATCAAAGTGTTAATACATGAATTTTCCTTTACCAGAAACCCACATTATAAAAATGTATACAAAAAATTCCATTTATAAATGAAACTGAAAATATTGACTATAAGTAAATGAAGAAATATTTTAATGGACTGATTAAGGCCATCAATAAAACACAATTTCATGATTAGTTAATTTTGAGTGCATTTTATTCATAAATATTTGACGATTTAAATGGAAATCATTTCACAAAACATTAATTTATTAGGATAAAATTTTAGTTTTAGATAGTTTTCCATGTGGCGAATAATTTTCATTAAAAAAATATTTTTTTGATTTCCAGACAACCCCACCCTTTATTATTCATTGATAAATTTCCACTTCCTCTATTATTTATTAAGATGAAGTTTAATTTTTCATTCATGAAGGTTTAATAGATCATGGGGTCCGTATGTAAAACGATAGGTCATTCCATATATCACAACAACAAAGTTATGGAATGTTATCCGACATGCATAAATTTTCTTATGGTGAGATAATAAATTAACCTCTAAAACAATATCGTACGTTCAACATGTACGATTAAATAAATGGTTAATCAGATTACCCTTCAGAATAATAGAATTCCAGGAAATTAGAAATAAGGATAGTAATTTATTCAAAATAGTTTATAATTGATCGTATTTATATCATGATGTAGCTCTTGATTGTCTCGTACCAAACATGGTAATACCTCCATATTTTATTCCCTTACAACATTGTAATAATCAGATTTACCATAAATCCATATTTAAACCATACATGATTCCTTATCCAATGTTTATTTGATAAATCCAATATTCCAAAAATATTGTATACTCCAACCATTATAGCATAAACCACCAATACAGAATTACATAATTAGTTCTAATGTGATACGTATCGTTATATTTACATATTCATATGCAACATACCATTATCCATAAATAATTAGCTTAATATTAAGATCAAATTATGGGTTATTTTTCCATAAATCTTATATTTACATGTCAATACACATTTCCATTTAATCAATTTTCTATTCCATATCATCCATTCAACATATTCAAGTAAATTCATAGGAAAAAACATATATTTTACAATGATTATATTATTCATGATTTGTAATTTTCAAATCCAAAGAGATAAAAAATACGATTATTTTACTATACCCTTATGTAATTAATAAGGCTACCACATCCCATTACATATTAACTATTTACAATCATATATAATATATAGTCTCATCATCATCAACATTAAAAGCATTACTCATCCCACCTGGATGATTATCTTCATGAGAATTCTAATTAGGACATCGATATTCATAATGACAATTCATTCTTCAAATAAATAATTTAGCTTTTGATGATGTGTATGGGAGGCCAATATTTTCATCTTGTTTGTTAACTGCATCCTTTATATTTCAATTGAAGTTACATTCTTCGTGTCCTTCTTTTCCACAGTCATTAAATATTCATGTTCTATTAAGGTAGTTATTTGGGTGATTCTATCAACATTATTGACACTAAGGATGAAACATCATCATTTACCATGGTCTCCATTAACCAAAATCAATGTGAACCCCTTATTCCCTGTAACACCAAAAGATTTCATAATATGTGATTTCATCAATGTAATTCAATAACTTTCACTACACGCAACACTGAGTTCAAACGCACCATGACTTACCAAAAAATCCATTCAAAAGCATTTATAAATAGTATTAACTGAATTTTGAACTTTGTATAATCTTTATAATTTTATAATCCATATTATGGGTTTCTTGGCCATAATGTAATAACAAATTCATTATTTTCATAAAAAAGAAGTATTTTTCAAAAAAATCAGTTTTACCGCTTTTTAATGGAGAACCGTTTTTAAATCAAATATTTGAAACTCTTATATATTCAATTTGAAAAAATAAAAATCTTATTTAGAATCATAACATATGAATTTTATTTCAATAAATTTTTGGTGTTTTTTTGATAACTTTCATATTTGGGTTAATAGTGAAAAATACTATATTTTAACTGAAAATCACTATTTTAATCAAAATAATTTATAGTGTTAAATTATAAATTTTAATGGTCTGAAAGTATAATTAGATTATATTTTTACCATTAAATAGAATGATGGTCATTTTATGTAATTTCACTTTGAAATTGGAAATAAACAATTGTCAATCGTTTGATAGTTATTATTTCCTAAAAATACGCTTTTTGGTTTTGACAATGGAAATTATTTTTAAATTAATTAATGAAACTTATATGTTTTTAAATTGTTAAAATAGATTTAATTTTTTGATTTATAATATCAAATTTATAATAGGTTGATTTTTAGTTATTTTTCTGAAAACATTAAATTTTTTATGAATAGTGAAAAACATAAAGTTGTTGTTTAAAACTGACATTTTATTTAAATAAATAATTATTTTATTTAAATTTATTTTATGTTAAAATATACAAAAAACACCTATATATATTCAATTTAATTCTTTGGGGTTATTTTATAATAATTATAGATATATAAAAATATTATCGAACTTTTTACCGTCTTTTACCCCCCAACTAGGAGGATTTACATTTTGCATAAAACATAATTTTACCACTTCTATGAATTAAATTAAAAAAATCCTAGAGACATGGTTGATGTTAGAATGTAAAATATGGTTCAATGAGATAAAAATAATTTTTGGTGAATTTTATCTTTGGACTTTTATTTACCGCGGGTAAAGGTATATATGGTAATTAAAGGTAAAAAGAATATTATATTAATAAAACATTACCATAACAGTTGTCCTAAACTCATTGGATGAGTCATGGCCGACCACGGGCGTCATTGGGTCGGTTTTGGGACCCCATGGAGCCAATTATGAATGATAATGACACATTATTTTAATTAACATAAATTAATGGAAAAATGACATAAACAAATATCTTTTAGAAATTCACATTTTACATGGGGTTATATAAGTCATCATGTGACCATAAATATAAATTGGAAATAAAAAATTATTTCATACATAATGGTATTTTATTTATAATTTTTAGACATTAAATATATAAATTTATTTATGACACAATGATGATTCAATAATTACCTTATAAATGAAAGAATCCAATAAATTGTATTATATATATTAAAATAAATATAATTTCAACGTTTTTATGACATCCAATAATTTTATATGTCAATATGATAGTTTTGGGTTGATTCAATGAATCTTTTTCGAATCAATAATTTTTTTATGGCTTTCACAAAAACTAAATACCAAATAGTGTCAAAATAGACATAAATTAATTTTTAAAATAAATATTATATTATTAATTGATATTATGTTAATATAAATGTAAGGATCTACCAAAAGACTTATATAATGATATTTGTTTCATTAATGAACCATATAGGGTTCACTTAGATGTTTATAGTATGTTTATTTACCATATAATAGAAAAATATAAAGAGACATGGTAAATGTCAAACTATTTAACAAAGAGTTAAATCTAAAAGATATTGTTAATATAGTGTCCCAACCCACTCTAAAACCTATTAGTTGAGTGGTGTTTGGCCCATACCCACCTTAACCTTTAATTAATCCATTTTGATGCCATTATAATCCGAAAATGAGTATATTAAAAAATAATATTTCTAGTTTTTCATAAGGTTCCCCTCAGCCCTCTTATAAAAGGACACTCCCCCTTTTCTGTAATTCACACCATCCAAGCCATTTGGCTCGGCCAAACACTACCCAAATACCCTCTAAACTGTCTTACCTTAATCCTAGAGAACATACTTTAGTCATAAAGCCATCCTATAGAGCCCTTTTTAACAATTCAAAAGTATGAACATGAAAAAAAGATTAATATTTCATCACCTCTTTCAAGTTCATTTTTTCTTCAACTTCCACTTTATTTGTTGTTTCCATTTAAAAATAATAAATATATTGTATTATATATCATGTTATGTTATTATAAATATTTTAAAACCATATTCATTATACGATCAATCATTTAAATGACATGTCACCATACATGCTTATGTACAGCTTACCGTCTCCACGTCGTGGTATAATTGCTAATCAATACAGTATTATTTGGATGATTATAATAATGATGAATAATTGATGTAAATAATAAATTTAATATGATAATTATTATTTATATATGATATAACAATCAATTATATATTATTTTAATATCAGACGATTGATATTGTTGCTTGTGCGTACATACGGATTACCGTCTCCACGAAAGCGATGAAATTCATTCTCCATCATATCAATTCAAGACTAATTTTCATTTGATGATTAAAAGTAATGTTTAATGACTTGATATCATTCTGGATATGAATAAGATACATCCTATCCATAACAAATATAACTCACAAAACAAATAATATAAAGGAAATCGAATCTGTAAACACCCGAAACGATGATAATACTATGATATTATTAACAAATCAATGTTAAAAGATCATACATGATATCATATTAATATCTATGATTCTTATATAATTTAATAACAATTATTTCACAATTATAAATGAGGTTAACCTAACCTCAACCAAGGAAAATTACAAGGTAAGGGTTAATTTCACAATCTCTTTATCATCCGAGTTTGTTTTTACATAAGTATCTATTGTGACATCTTTATCATCCACATCCATGTTTCATAAAAATGTATTTTCAAACATTTTTACTATTTTCTGGACTGTGGGTTAAATTAATTTATTACATTATTTGACTTTTTATAAAAATTTTTGAGAGGAATTTTTATGTGGTTTTCCAAACAAGGAACTTTATTACTTTTTCGACAAAATTATTGTATGAATATGTTTTTTAAATTATACGGTGGGTGAAGCTATTTTCTGCCATTATAACATCATCAAAGATTCCCGTAATAGCTTATAAGAATATTTTAAAAAATAAGTGTTTTCATTATAATTATGTGACTCTTAAATGATTTCAAAATAGAAAGTGATATTTCTCTAAAAAAGGTTTTTGATTTCATCTATGTCAACATTCTTTGATGGATTTTAAGATTATTTGAAGTTGATTAATTATGATACAAAACTTCCATATTGTGTTGAAGGTTTTGTGATATGTTTGACTGTGGAATTCATATTTTTATACCATTCATGGATTATGGTTAAAGTATTGACATTTCATATGCAAGTTTTAATATGAATGTTTATGTTATATTTCAACCTTTTCATTTGAGGAATGTATTGGACTTATTAAGTGACGGGTGGAGCCTGCTATAGCTTCTCAATGCATTGGTAGGTCTCATGAGACAACTAGACATGGAATTTGATGAAGGATTTCAAAATTTGATATATGATTTTTTCGAGGCCTTAATCATTTTTAGACATCTTGGCTGAGGCCTTGACAAAATGTTTCAGAATGTATGGCATTATGCATTCCATCGTTATGGAAATAATATTGAAGGTTCATGTTGTCATTCTAGTAGTAGAATACCCCTGATTATGTTCTATTATGGAATTATTTACTAAGCTAGTATTATTTCCATATAAGTGTTCTTGTTTATTACTAGTAAAGGAAAGTGTTTTCAATTATTCACTATGATTAATAATTATGTTATCTTATGCAGTATTGCTTACCCTTACTGAGCGTTTGAGCTCACTCGTTTCATATGATTAATTTTCATTGGATATGAAGAAGTTAGTTATGAGTGACATGTAGGAATAATATAGGAGGCTTGTATTTTTATAATGGAATAAATTTTTGTTTTATTTCTTTTCAAGCTGTAAAGTTGAACTTATGTATGAATCATGTTTCCAATAATACTAAACTGATCGGTCTTTAGAGACATGATATCCTTGTGATCATGCCAATGTTATGTAATAATTCACTGACTATGGGTAACTATAGTTGGGATCAAAGGAAGTTTAGTGAAAGCCTTGAATAATATATTTTGATAAACACTTATTAGAGAACATATCCCTAAGATAGGCATTGAAGATTAGTATAGAAGAACTTCCTATGATTTTGTTAATGTAGAGATTTTGAGATTTTTCCATGAAATACATCCTTGTCTGGATATGAGCAGGTAGAGGCGGATCTAGCGTAAATTTTCCTAGGGGTACAACCTGAAAACACCACATTGAGATAGACTCGAACATGAATTGTTGCACGACAATGGGACTTGCTGCACTCTTGGTTACGAAACTCTCATGGGATATGCTTAAGATAATTCTCATTTTCATTACAAACGATTATGAAGGGTTTATGAGTATATACTTCCTCAAAGAAAACATTTTTTAGGATTTTCGATTATATCCATAAATTTTTCAATATATGTTAGGTATTTTTCATGTTTTGAATTATTCATTTCAATTCATAAACTAACCTAGTGTATGCCATTGTATAGAAATGGTACTCAATTGAAGGAATGTGAACTCCGTAATACATATGATCCAAAGAGTAATAAGGATCATATATTTCATGGTATAAATCTAACATTTAGAAGAGAAATAGTCTCCCATGTATTCTCAACATATGTTGAAATAGTATCATGTATTAGTAAGATAAGTAATGAATTCTCTGATTCCTATGGCTTCGAAAGGAATCAAGAGAATAAAAGGATAGAAGAGAGAAAGATGGATAAAGGGAAGAAGGAAAAGAAGGATTTTCCCATATGTGATCACTGTGGAAATAATAACCTTGGTAAATTCTTGACGGGAATGAGAGTTTGTTATAAGTGTGGTGAAAAAGGACTCCATGTGCATGATTGCAAGGGTTTGAAAAAAGTTTCAAATTTATAATCCTTCACCTTCAAGGAGTTGGGACACTATGAAAATAAATTTCCCAATCATCATAGTATACCTTTAATGATGCTATTTGATAATAATCATGTTATGATACTACCTCATATAAAGAGGAATGAATAGTGTTCTTATATTATTATTATATAATTATTTAATTTGAGTGTTGTATCAACAATATACTGGTTATATGAATTATGGAAATAAATAAGGATTGTATTGATGTACTATTTTATTGAGGATTTGAGATTATATGGATCTAAGAAAAGTGGCTTAATAGTAACCTACACTTTTTGGAAAAATACATGGTTGAAGGAAATGTAATCCATAATATGGTCCGGATAATGAGGTAGTGATTTTGTAATATGAGATGGTTTATTTGGATAAATTATATTGGATATTTTTGACTTCCTTCGAACGGATTACTAGTTTGTTTATTTCATCATTGTTGGAATATTAAATATTTTGGATATAGGTAATATATCTTGTATTATATAAATGATAATGGAGCATTAATGTAATATATAAGGATTTATGGTAATTCTGTGTATTATTATGTTTTAAAATAATACATAATGAAGGTGTTCACATGTTATTATGTTGAAAAACGTAATTTCATTGTGTTTAACTTACTTATAAATTTTGGACTGTGAGTTTGGATAGAAGTATTTTTGATAAGTATAAAGGTTGGAATGGATTATTTTTTAAATTGGATACTATTTTTTTGATTGTTATAAATAGGACAACATGAAAACCCTATGACAATCTGTCGTGTCAGACAAAGCTACAAGAATTGAGCTGACAACCACAGTGCGATTAGGATTTATCACCTATCAATCCACTATGTAAAATCCCTGGATTAATAATCTAGTTTTTTTAAAAGGTCTGATAGGTGAATTATAAATTTCTTATTTTTTGAACCCTATACGATTATGATAAATAGAATATTTTTTCAGAATTCTTTTGTAGTGAAAGATGTCACGACCCGTCCTCGGGGCCCGTGCCGTGACTACCCCAAGCCCGCCTTCTATAGGTCAGGGGCTGGCGACTAGCACCAAGGCCTAAATCCCGAAGAAAAGGGGAAGGCATTTCCTTTGAAAAGTAAACAAGCACAACAAAGTAAGCAAGTGGAAAAGTAAACACTAAGTAAAAACTGTACAAGATGTACTGAAAGTAAAAGGGGCCGGAAATACAAGCCCAACTGTAAAGTACAACTGAAAAGGGAAAACAGCAAATGAAAAGAAAACCCGCAGCGTCGAGCCGTCCTCTAGAAATACCACCAGAAGGGTGGGTACAGATATCCTCCACTGCTCCTCGTGTCCACCTGACCGCTCCGAGTACGTCCCGCCCAGTGGTCCACCTCCTGGTACTCTCTTGCTCCTCACGCCTCCACCATGATCAGTGTTGTCCGTCTTCTGCAAACAACACAACGTATTGCGGGCATAGCCCGTGCATGGGTGAGTATAAGCTACTCAGTAGGGACCCCGAGACCCCCGAAGGTCTCCCGAAATCCACAAAGGATAATCCACAAGGAAAGATACAATCACGAAGTAACATCTGACACGGCTTAGGTATATTCCCATACATATAACTATGTCATCAATTCTCGTTCGGCTCCAACTTCCGAGCCCAAGCACAACCCAGTCCACACAGGAAATCAACGTATACCCACACAGGATAGCACAACACAATCCACAAAGGAGAGTAAACAGTAATCCACATAGGATAGCTCAACACAATCCACAAAGGAGAGTAAACATGATTCAGCTCACACTTGTATACTTCTTCAAATGACGATAGAGATGATCAGATGTAGCCACTGATTCATCTAATCCATCGGACCCATGAAGGGTCGGAAGGTACTAACCCCCCCCCCCCCCCGCAATAACCCACATAAGATCGATCATGAAGTTGGACCCAAAGCTATTGGGAAACTCCTTCTCCATCAAGTACAGTGGTTATGCCGCTACCACCAAGAGCTCCTCTGTCGTGGGTCTGCCGCTACAACCAAGCGCTCCCATGTGCCGCTACAACCATGTGCTCCTCCGTCGTGGGTCTTTCGCTACAACCAAGCATACCTCTGTCGTGGGTATGCCGCTACAACCAAGCAGACCTCTATCGTGGGTCTGCCGCTACAAACAAGCACTCCCATGTGCCGCTACAACCAAGCGCACCTCTGTCGTGGGTCTGCCGCTACAACCAAGCGCTCCCCTGTGCCGCTACAACCAAGCGCACCTCTGTAGTGGGTCTGCCGCTACAACCAAGCGCTCCCCTGTTCCGCTACAACCAAGCGCACCTCTGTCATTGTTCTTCCGCTACAACCAAGCGCTCCCCTGTGCCACTACAACCAAGCGCACCTTTGTCGTGGGTCTGCCGCTACAACCAAGCGCTTCCCACTGGGCTATCTGTAACACACCGAGTCATTCGATCAGCAGCCGTCAAATCTCAACCGGCTCAAGGGTTCTGCACACAGCATGCTCGTTCCAGGAGGGTCCACTCCACGAGTTAAAAGGTCGATGCATCAACTGACATGTAGTCCGAACTTGATGTATCCCAAGGTGTACCATAGTGTTCACTGCCGAAGACACGGAGGATTCCCATACTGTTCTCGTCATCGTCGTAGTCGAATTCACCGAGGATCTCTGTATAGTCGTCGTCGTCGTCGAAGTCGCAACCAGCACTACGGTTCCCGCACACAACAAGCTCATTTGGGAGGGTCCGCTCCATGAGCCGAGAGGCTGATACATAAACTGACACAAAGTCCGACATTGATGTATCCAAAAGCTCTATATCGCCAACAGGAACTCAACGTCACAGACGGCGCGTCAAGCGGACGCTCGGTCTAAGAGCTATTGGCTTTTTCGTTCCAGGGGCCCAGTTGGTATTTAAGGCAAAACCAACCCGACCATACTCCACATGCGTCCAATCCTCGGGCGGAGTATGCCAAAAGATCCGTCTCACTTAGATGAATTCATCAAAGTTGATCGGACGTTCGTAGCTCATGATATTCGTGTTTCTGCTCCGAGGGCCCAGTTGGTTTCGTGTACGAACCAACCCGGCCGAACTCAAAGTATTCCGAAACCTTGAGTGCGATATACCGAAACGACCGTCTCGATCCAAGGATCGTGTTTCCGCTGATGGCGCGTTGTTTGGAGGCCCGTAGCTCAATCTACAGGCATTCGACCAAAACGTTCTGAAGACGGGGGGTCCGGGCCCAGCCCGACCCGGCCCGACCCCCCTGGGTCGGCCGAACCGGGTCGACCCGGCCAGACCCGGCCCGGCCTGGCCTGGGCGCGGCCGGGCCAGTCGGACCGACCTGGCTCGGCCTGCCCGGCCCGGCTTGGCCGATCGGCCGAGCGACACAGGGGGGAGCCGCCACCCCCGCGTGACACCCCCGCGGCACCCGCGGGGTGTCACCCTGGACGACCCGAGCGACGCGGGGGGGAGCCGCCGCCCCCGCGTGACAACCCTGCGGCACCCGCAGGGTGTCGCCCTGGACAGCCGGACGCGGCTTCAGCCAAGTCCCGCGCGCGCCGGACCTGCGCGGCCGCGGTTTTGCGGGTGCCGCCGCCGCAGCTTCAGTCGCGGCGGCCTTATCCGGCGGCGCGTCGTGGCACCTCCACGCCCGGCTGCTGGCGCCACCGGGCCGGCGACCCGCGCCGACGGCGGCTTCCGCGGGCCACCGGAGTCGCTCCGGTGGTCCGTTTCTGTTCCCGTCTGCGCCGCTGCTCCTCCCGGGACTAGTTCTTCACTGCAAAATCATCAAACTTCCATTGCGGCATGTTCCGTCATCGCCCGTCAAATCCGCACAACAACGAAGAACGGCGGAAGGTTGTCGGGCCGTGTTCGTTTGGGCCGCACCCTCCGCGTTAGAGATAAACAACGAGAGAAATATATTCAACACATGAATCAACAATTTTAATGGATTAAAATTGTTCATATTGTCCAGTTCTTCACTTTTAAAAGAAACGATCACGGGAAAAAAGAAATTATTCACAATAACCCCTACCTCGTAGTCGTCGTCATACACACGTTCTTGGCGGATTTGTTCGTCGCGGAAGGAGGGGATCGTCGCGTCATCGCGGAAGGGCGTCGCGTCGTCGCGGAATCCGGCGTTGAGTCGGTGAACTCAACGGACCAAGAAACAAAAAATTTAATTTAATTATCTATAATTAAATCCGTTTTTGTTAAAAAAAACACAAGGGAGATTTAAGGGAATCTCGAAGTCTCTTTCCTCAAACAGCTGATCAAAGATTTCATTGCGGAGGAAGATACGTCGCAGAAGAACATTGCAGGAAGGGAACGTCGGCGCCGCGGAACACGGTGTAGCGTCGTCGACTTCCACGGGTTCGGTATTCTTCATCGGAGGTCGGTGTTCTTCATATTCTTCGCGTTCTTCGCGAAGGAGGATGAAGGCTCAAGAACTCTGACAAAACCTCTCAACTAGTAATCCACTAAAAAGACTTGTTGTTCTTATTTTATTATTACGCCAACAAATGAAAAAGGTAAGTAACGACCCATCAATTCATTGAATTAATTCAACGAAAGAAACGGCCCATTTAATTCATGAAATAAACCGCCCAATTAAAGGATTCATTAAGGATTTAACAAAACGGGTCAGTTTATTTTCATAATGACGGGTTTTCGCGGGTGCGTTACTTAGTGGAAAGAAACAGCGAGGCTCATGCGGGCCCCACCTAATAAATATCCTACCAAGAGGGTAGAATATTTTTGGATAGAACCCTATCCGTTTTAACTCAGTTTAAGCCGATTTTAAGTGGCTTCAAATGGCTTCCAAGTGGCTTAAGTGAAATAAAATAAAGTTGTCGCAAAATTATTTTATTTCTTAACTTTGAGCCCGAAAATTAAAAAGCACACCCGAGCAAATGCAACTCCGGAAGAGGCGTTTCTAAGAGAATACCGGCGCTGTGATTTCATCGGTTCCCTCAGAATTCGATTTCGGGGACCGGTTGAAAAGTTAGAAAAACCCGCTCGTCCGTTCACTGAATGTACCCGAACCAAACTTCGGAAAATGATTTCGGGCACACCGGGCCTCCGAATCAGGTGCCGTCAGAAAATGAGTTCTTGTAAAATTCCAAAGAAAATTAAGAAAAAGATTTCCTTGAAATTCACGGGTCTTTAAATTAATCCCACCTCAGGGATTTACGTCCCTGTAAAGATACATCAAAAACTAGGGAAACAAATGTGGGTACTGAGCACGCATCTGAGCCTCCCGCTCCCAAGTGCTCTCCTGGAGGTTCCCGTGCTACCATCTGATGCGCAAAAGAGGAATCGATCGCCCACGAAGGACCCGCTCCTGTAGATCCTCTATCTCCACCGGGACCTCCACAATAGTCGCCCCATCATCCACGTCTAGCTCCCCATAGTGAATGATGTGCGTCGGGTCATGCACGTCCCTCCTCAGCTGAGATACGTGGAAGACGTCGTGCACCCGGTGCAACTGAGGTGGTAGGGCCAGGCGATAAGCCACCTCTCCAACCCTGTTGAGGACCTGGAATGGTCCAATTAAGTGTGGAGACAAATTTCCTCCTCGGCCAAATCTACGCAAACCACGTCGAGGTGAGACACGCAAGAAGACGTGGTCGCCATCCTCGAACTCTAATGGCCTCTGCCTCCTGTTAGCATAAGACTTCTGCCAGCTCTGAGCTGTCCTCATCCGCTCCTGGATGACGTGGACCTTCTCTTTCGTGGCCCGGACCATCTCTGGTCCCACAAGAGCTACTATGATTTCTTCCTTGCCGATAAGAGAAATCTGGTCTCATCCCCTGGATGAACCACATTCTTTGCCTAATACAGTCAATCCCGACATGGATGATACTAACCCATACCAGGGATGGCATCGTAAGGCCTCGATGCTACTACCAAGAGATCCAACCGTTACTCTCGCCTCTAAGGGTTGTGTCACACTGTCGGCATCAGTGTGTGGTAACTAGGTCTCCTCCAGTAGGTACCTCTCAAGTGAGGGTCAAGTCATTGTTCTAAACCGGAACCTCTTAGTAACAACATAAGAGAGTACGGGGAAGTAAATGCCACAAGAAATGGTGTCTTTTATTACTGCAGCTCAAGTACAAAGACACAAAGCATCTACAAACATACATCAACAAAAATAGAAGTAACATGAACAAAGGTCTCCAGGTCTGGAGCAAGTCCTGCTCCTATCCATCTGCTCCCGGAGCCCCATGATCGTAGGCCCCAGCTGCCTGATGTTGAGCTCTCCCATGTCCTCATGTCCCCTGCGGTCGGGGTGGACCTCCTGGTGGTGGTGGTGGCAACACCCCGAAGCGTCCTCCACCTCTAGCTACATGGCCAGATCCCCTGTCATGGCCGCTTTCTCCTTGCGGCCCGCCCTGATCGAACCTCTGCATCTGCCTGGGGGGCCCTTCGTCTATCTGCTGGTCATCCGTATGGTGGGTCGGACAGTCATGAGCCTTGTGACCAATCCCGCCGCATGAGTAACACTGCCCTCTCATGGCAAGTCGTTGCCCACCCCGAGTGCCTCACGCAAACGATCCAGAGTCATGTTGTCGACCACCTGTAGGTCTAGTCCTCTTGGACCCCTGCGTCATCTGTCTACTACCCACTGCAGAAGACTTTGCCGCATGCCGGCAAGTGGTGGGTCATGCTGCTGGAGACTGCTCAGCAAGGAAACTCTCCACTAAGAGGGCTCACTCCAACACCCCTGCCTGAGTCAGAATGTTGAGGGAGATCATCGAAGCTCTGATCTCGTGCCTGAGTCCTTGCTCGAAGGTCCGGGCCCGGAAGAACGGGTCCCATACCATATATGTTGAGTAGCACGAGAGTTCAGTAAATCACGCTGAGTACTGGGCCACTGTCATGCTGCCCGGCCGCAGATGTAGTAGCTCTTGGATGCGCACCGCTCGGAGGGTGGCTGGGACGAACTCGGAGCGGAAGATGCTCTCAAAGTCCGTCCAGAGAAGAGATGTCTCGTCGGGCACCTGGAGCATCAAGCTCCACCATCTGCCTGCTGCCGCATGCAGGAGGCTCGCTGCGAGGATCACCATGAGGTCTGCTGGTGTCCTCACTAATATGAAAACCCGTACAACTGCCTCCATCCAATCCTCGGCGGCCTGAGGGTCCGTCTCCCCGCGGAACCTGGGCGGTCGCTGGCGCTGGAACTCATGCAGTGCACTAAGGTGACGTGCATCGTCAGCGGCTGAGGTTGGTAGCATCGGTGGATCGGTGGTTATAGGTATCGTCGGTGCCTCAGCTGTCAAAGGGCCCAGTACTGAGTCCTCGATGCTCGGTGGGCTCTCGCCACGAACATCGCTCGGAACCCTAGCTGGCTGCCGTCGTGGGGCCATCCTGAAAAGGAATCAAGTGCGCCACGGTTAGAACAGTATACCTGGTAATCTCTCACAAGTAATCACAAATAAAACATGAAACACACATGCAATCAATGTTTTCGTGCATTAAGTCGGAAATCAGAAGTCTGGGTCCTGGTGTACGGATACGTCGGCCACCGCACCAACACTGGACTCCTTGGACTGATAACCACACCTAATACGCTAAACACTATTGCTTCACATAGAAGAAAGATCAGAGTCTACAGTAGAACCGAACTCCTCTGATACCAATTTGTCACGACCCGTCCTCGGGGCCCGTGTCGTGACTACCCCAAGCCCACCTTCCATAGGCCAGGGGCTGGAGACTAGCACCAAGGTGTAAATCCCGAAGAAAAGGGGAAGGTATTGCCTTTGAAAAGTAAACAAACACCACAGAGTAAGAAAGCGGAAAAGTAATCATTAAGTAAAAACTGTACAAGCTGTGCTGAAAGTAAAAGGGGCCGGAAATACAAGCCCAACTGTAAAGTACAACTGAAAGGGGAAAACAACAACTGAAAAGAAAAGCCATAGCATCGAGCCGTCCTATGGAATTCCCACCTGAAGGGTGGGTAATGATAGCCTCTACTGCTCATCAGGTCTACATGACCGCTCTGAGTACGTCCCGCCCAGTGGTCCACCTCCAGGTACTCTCCTGATCTGCACGCCTCCACCACGATCAGCGTTGTCCGTCGTCTGCAACCAAGACAACATAGTGCAGGCATATCCCGTGTAGGGGTGAGTAAAAGCTACTCAGTAGGGACCCCGAGACCCCAGATGGTCTCCCAAAATCCACAAAGGATAATCCACTAGGAAAGATACAATCACGAAATAACAACTGACACGGCTTAGGTTTATGCCCTTACATATACCTAAGTCATCAATTCTCGTTCGGCTCCAACGTCCGAGCCCAAGCACAACCCAGTCCACACAGGAAAGCAACGTATTCCCACACAGGATAGCACAACACAATACACAAAGGAGAGTAAACAATAATCCACATAGGATAGCTCAACACAATCCACAAAGGGGAGTAAACATGATTCATCTCACACAGGTATACTTCTTCAAATGATGATAGAGATGATCAGATGTAGCCACTGATTCATCTAATCCGTCAGACCCATGAAGGGTCGGAAGGTACTAACCCCCCGTAATGACCCACATGGGATCAATCATGAAGTTGGACCCAAAGGTATTGGGAAACTCCATCTCCATCAAGTACAGTGGTTATGCCGCTACAACCAAGCACTCCTTCATCGTGGGTCTGCCGCTACAACCAAGCATACCTCTGTTGTGGTTCTGCCGCTACAACTAAGCGTACCTCTGTCGTGGGTCTGCCGCTACAACCATGCACTCCCATGTGCCGCTACAATCAAGCGCACCTCTGTCGTGGGTCTTCCGCTACAACCAAGTGCTCCCTTGTGCCGCTACAACCAAGCGCACCTCTGTCGTGGGTCTGCCACTACAACCAAGCGCTCCCATGTGCCGCTACAACCAAGCGCACCTCTGTCGTGGGTCTCCCGCTACAACCAAGTGCTCCCCTGTGCCGCTACAACCAAGAGCACCTCTATCCTGGATCTTCCGCTACAACCAAGCACTTCCCACTGGGCTATCCGTAACACACCGAGTCATTTGATCAACAGTCCTCAAATTTCAACCGGCTTTAGGGTTCCGCACACAGCATGCTCGTTCCAGGAGGGTCCACTCCACGAGCTAAAAGGTCGATGCATCAACTGACATGTAGACCGGAGTTGATGTATCCCAAGGTGTACCGTAGTGGTCACCGCCGAAGACACGGAGGATTCCTGCACTGTTCTCGTCATCGTCGCAGTCAAATCCACCGAGGTTCTCTGTATAGTCGTCGTCGTCGTCGAAGTCACACCCATCACTAGGGTTCCCGCACACAACAAGCCCATTCGGGAGGGTCCGCTCCACGAGCCGACAGGCTGATACATCAACTGACACAAAGTCCGAAGTTGATGTATCCAAAAGTTCGGTATCGCCAACAGGAACTCAACGTCGCAGACGGCGTGTCAATCGGATTCCCGGTCTAAGAGTTATTGACTTTTTCGTTCCAGGGGCCCGGTTGGGTTTTAAGGAAAAACCAACCCGACCGTACTCCACCTACGTCCAAACCTCGGGCGGAGTATGCCAAAAGATCCGTCTCACATAGTGGAATTCAACGATGTTGACGGCACGTCAATCGGACGTCCGTAGCTCAAGATATGAGCGTTTCCGCTCCGAGGGCCCAGTTGGTTTCGTGTACGAACCAACCCGGCCGAACTCAAAGTATTCTGAAACCTTGAGTGAGATATACCGAAACGACCGGATCAATCCAAGGATCACGTTTCCGCTGACAGAGCATCGTTTGGAGGCCCATAGCTCAAGTTACAGGCATTTGACCGAAACGGTCCGAAGACGGGGGGGTCCGGGTCCTGGCCGACCCAGCCCGACCCCCCCTTGGTCGGCCGAACCGGGTCGACCCGGCCGGTCGGACCGGCCTGGCGCGGCCGGCCCGGCCCCGCTCGACTGCGCGGCCGAGCGACGTGGGGGGGGGGGGGGTTGGGGGGGGGGGGGAGTCGCCGCCCCCGCGTGACACCCCCGCGGCACCCGCGGGGTGTCGCCCTGGACGACCCGAGCGACGCGGGGGGGAGCCGCCGCCCCCGCGTGACAACCCTGCGGCTCCCGTGGGGTGTCTCCCTGGATAGCCGGACGTGGCTTCAGTCGCGTCCCGCGCGCGCCGGACCTGCGCGGCCGCGGGTCCGCGGGTGCCGCCGCCGCGGGTGCCTTTTCTGGAGACGCGCCGGGGCGCTGCCACCGGAGGCTTCCGCGGGCCACCAGAGTCGCTTACGTGGTCCGTTTCCGTTCCCGTCTGCTCCGCTGCTCCTCCCGGGACTCTTTCTTCACTGCGGAACCATCAAACTTCCGTTTCGGCACGTTCCGTCGTCGCTCGTCAAATCCACACAACGACGAAGAACGGCGGAAGGTTGTCAGGCCGTGTTTGTTTGGCCCGCACCCTCCGCGTTAGAGATAAACAACGGTAGAAATATATTCAACACATGAATCAACAATTTTAATGGATTAAAATTGTTCTTATTGTCCGGTTCTTCACTTTTAAAAGAAACGATCATGGGAAAAAATGAATTATTCACAACAACCCCTACCTCGTAGTCTTCGTCGTACGCACGTTCTTCGCGGATTTGTTCATCGCGGAAGGAGGGGATCGTCGCGTCGTCGCGGAAGGGCGTCGCGTCATCGTGGAATCCTGCTTTGAGTCGGTGAACTCAATGGACCAAGAAACAATAGATTTAATTTAATTATCTAAAATTAAATTCGTATTTTGTTAAAAAAAACACAAGGGAGATTTAAGAGAATCCCGAAGTCTCTTACCTCAAACAGCTGATCGAAGATTTCGTTGCGGAGGAAGAGACGTCGCAGAAGAACGTTGAAGGAAGGGAACGTCGGCGCCGCCGAACACGGTGTCGCGTCGTCGACTTCCGCGGGTTCGGCGTTCTTCATCAGAGGCCGGCGTTCTTCATGTTCTTTGCGAAGGAGGATGAAGTCTCAAGAACTCTGACAAAACCTCTCAACGAGTAATCCTCCAAAAAGACTTGTTGGTCTTATTTTATTATTACGCCATCAAACGAAAAAGGTAAGTAATGACCCATCAATTCTTTGAATTAATTCAACGAAAGAAACCGCCCATTTAATTCAGAAAATAAACCGCCCAATTAAATGGTGCGTTAAGGATTTAAGAAAACGCGCCAGTTGACTTTCATAATGACGGGTTTTCGCGGGTGTGTTACTTAGCCGAAAGAAACGGCAGGGCTCGTGTGGGCCCCACCTCACAAATATCCTACCAAGAGGGTATGATATATTTGTATATCACCCTATCAGTTTCAACTCAGTTTAATCCGCTTTTAAGCGGCTTCATGTGGCTTCCAAGTGGCTTAAGTGAAATAAAATAAATTTGTCGCAAAATTATTTTATTTCTTAACTTTAAGCCCGAAAATTAAAAACCACACCCGAGAAAACTCAACTCCGGAAGAGGCGTTTCCAAGCGAAAACTGGCGCTGCGATTTCATCGGTGCCCTTAGAATTCGATTCCGGGAACCGGTTCAAAAGTTAGAAAAACCCGCTCGTCCGTTTACTGAACGTACCCGAGCCAAACTTCGGAAAATTATTTTGGGCACACCGGGCCTCGGAATCAGGTTCCGTCAGAAACTGCGTTCTTGTAAAATTCCAAAGAAAATTAAGAAAAATATTTCCTTGAAATTTACGGGTCTTTACAAAATATAAGTTTGTTGTTGGAATTAGTTGAAGGATGATACTCTACTTGTCAATTATATATACATATATAAGTTATTATCCTCTTATTCAATGGTAAAATTAATTCTTAAACTTTAGTGAAGGGATCTTAAAACCAAAAATGTGTTATCCAAATACCTTATGTTTTGTTGAACCAATGGTATTTTAAATCAACGTAGATTGATGGATTTGAGGCCCTCAATTTTACACATGTTTGTGAATGATGACCTCAATCAATCCCTATAAATATTTAAAATTTTCTTCCAATTATGTGTCTACTATTGCCACAAAAGTTATCCTAATTGAGATCATAATTGTTTGGTGACCCTTTAATTTCCCTTTTCCTCTTATAAAGACTAAATTTTATTAACCCAACTTCCGATGTGGGTTTTCCCCCAAAGGTATTCTCAATTTCGTCCTTTTAGATTAGATGAACTATTTCAAATTGAGTGGAAGAAATTTATTTATGGAGGGAATAATGTAACACCCCATAACTTCATAGTACATAATTTCTTCAAAATAATTCAATAACATGCATTATAAGCAACATTGAGTTCAAACACACCACAACTTAACAACTATCCATTCAAAAGTGGTTATGAATAGTATTAACTGAATGTTGCCCTTTATATAATCCTTATAATTTTAGAATCCATATTATGAGTTTATTGGATATAATCTAAGAACAAATTCATTTTTTCAGATAAAAGAAGAATTTTTCAAAAAAAAAATGAAATTTTACCACCTTTTAATGGAAAAACCTTTTTAAATCCAATATTTGAAACATATATATATATAATTTGAAAAAAATGAACTTTTTATTTAGAATCATTACATAAGAATTTCATTTCAATAAATTTTTGGTGTTTTCTGATAACATTCATATTTGGGTGAATAGTGAACAATACAATATTTTAACTGAGAACAAATATTTAATCAAAATAAATTATTTTGATGAATTACAAATTTTAATGGTTTGGATGTATAATTAGATTATATTTTTACCATTTAATCCAATAATGGCCATTTTAAGTAATTTCACTATGAAATTGAATATAAACAAGCGTTAATCTTTTGATAGTTTTTATTTCATAAAAATATGTTGTTTGGTTTTGACATTGGGAATTAATATTAAATCAATTAATGAAACATCGATGTTTTGAAATTGGTAAAATTTAATTGATTTTAGAATTCGGAATATCAAAATTATCTTTGGGTGATTTTTTGGTATATTTCTGAAAACATTCAATTTTTGATGAATAGTGAAAAACACGAAGTTATTGTTTAATACTGACTATTTATATAAATTTATTTTAGTTCATAATAGATATTCAATACCTATATATGTTCAATGTAATTATTTGGAGTCAGTTTATAATAATTTTAGATATCTAATTATATTATCGATCTTTTTACCGACTTTTATCCAACACTTACGAGCATTTACAAATTTGTATAAAACGTAATTTTATTATTTTTGTGAATTTAATCTCTAAAATCTGATATAAACGTTTGCTCTCAATATGTAAAATATTGTTCAATAAGATGAAAATAATTTTTGGTGAATAGTACGTCTTGACCTTTTTACCGTAGTTAAAGGTAAATAGGTTAATTCGAGGAAAAAAGAATATTATAATAACACAAAATTACAATAACACTAGTCCTAACCATATTGGATAAGTCATGTCCGACCATGGGAATCACTGGGTCGATTTTGGGACCCCGTGGAGCCACTTATAATTGATAATGACACCTTATTTCAATTTACATAAAGTAAAGGAAAAAATGACAAAAACCAATATGTTTTAGTAAATTTATTTCTTAGATGGGGTTATATATGTCATATTTTCAGCTATAAATATTCATTGAAAAGATAAAATGATTTCCTACATAATGGTATTTTATTTAATATTTTTAGAAGTTATATAATTAAATTTAATTATGACACAATAATGATTCAGTAATTACCTTATTAATGAAAGAATCAAATAAATGGTATTATAAATATTAAAATAAATATAATTTCAATGTTTTAATGACATACACTAATTTTCTAGGTGAGTATGACATTCTTGGGTTTATTAAATGTATCATTTTAGAATAAATAAAGTTGTTATGACTTTCACAAAAACAAAATACCAAATAGTTTCAAATTTGACATAAATTAATTTTTAAAACAAAAATTATATTATCAATTGATATTCTATACCTAAAAATTATGGACCGACCAAAAGTCTAATATAAGATAGGTGTATAATTAATTAACCAATTAGGGTTCTATTGGATGTTTATAGTATGTTTATTTACCATATATTATAAAAATACCAAGAGACATGGTAAATATCAAACTATTTAACTAAGAGTTCAATATAAATGATAAGATTAATATAGTAGCCCAAAACATCATAAAACATATTTGTAGAGTGGTTTTCGTCCAATCCCCACCATATACTTTAAATAATAAATTTTGTATCCATTATAAACCAAAAATTATTTTATTATAAAATAATATTTCTAGCTTTTCCTAAGGTGCCCCTCACCCCTCTTTTAAAAGGGAACTATACCTTCTCTATAATTCACACCTTCAAAGCCATTTGACTCGGCCAACCACTTCCCAAAAAGCCTGTCAACTGTCCTCCCTTCATCCTAGAGTCCTTACATTATTCAGAAATCCAACATAAGGATCCCTTTTGACAAAATCAACAAGAAGAACCCGAAGAAGAGGTTAATATTTAATCACCACTTTCAAGTTCTTTTCTTCTTCCACTTATTCATTCGTTGTTGTTTCCATTACAAAATAATAACACCAGTATCTCCTATATACTGTGATGTTATTATGAATATGGTACAACCATATTCATTTTTCAATCCATCCTTTGAATGACATGTCCCCATGCGTGTGTATGTACGACTTACCGTCTCCACGTCGTGGTGTAATAGTTATTGAAGACATTATTATTCGGATGGGTATAATAATGATTTGTAATTGATATAAGTAATTAATATAACATTATAATTGTTCTGTATATAGGATATAACATCCAATTAAATATTATTTTAATAACAAAAGAATGATATTGTCACTTGTGAGTATGTACGAATTATTGTCTCCACGAACGCGATGAGATTCAATCCCCATCGTATCCATTCAAGACTAATTTTCATATTATGATTAAAAATAATGTTTAAATACTTGATATATTTTTGGATATGAATAAGATACATCCGATCCATAAAAAATATGACTCACATAATAAATAATATAATGGAAAATGAATATGTTAAAATCCGAAATGACGATAATACTATTATATTATTAACAAAGAAATGTTAAAATATCATATATGATATCATATTAATGTATATGATTCTTTTAGAATTTTATAACAATTATTTCACCATTATAATTGATTTTAATCAACACTCTACCAAGGAAAAGTACATGGTAAGGGATAATTTCACAATCTCTTAATTATCTGAGGTTGTTTTTACGTAAGTATCTACTATGACATCTTTATCATCCACATCCATATTTAATAAAAATGAATTTCAAATTTTTTTTACTATTTAATAGACTATGGGTTAAAGTAATTGATACCCTTATTTTACTTTTTATAAAATTGTTTGAATGGAATCTTTTCGTCGCTTCCCAAATAGGTCACTTTATGACCTTTTTGACAAAATTAGGGTAATAATGTTTTTTAACTTATACGGCGGGTGCAGCTATTTTTTATCATGATAACATCATCGATGTTTCCCATACAAGTTTATAAGAATATTTTCAAAATAAATGTTTTCATTATATTTATGTTACTCTTAAATGATTTCAAAATAGAAAGATATATTTCTCTAATAAAGGTTTTGATTTCATCTATGTCAACATCCTTTGATGGATTTTTAGTTTATTTGAAGTAGATTTATTATGATACAAAACTTCCATATTATATTAATGGTTTTGTGATATGATTGAATGTGGATGTCCTATTTTTATATCATTCATGGCTTGTGGTTAATGTATTGACATTTCATATGCCAGTTTTAATAAGAATGTTTAAGTTATATTTCAACCTTTTCATATGTGGAATGTATTGGACTTAAAAAGTGACGGGTGGAGCCTGCTATAGCTCCTCGATGAATCAGTAGGTATCATGAAACAACTAGATGTGTAATTCACCAAGTCATTTCCTAATTTTATATATGGTTTTTTATGAGGCCTTAATCATTTTTATACTTCTTGGTCGAGGCCTTGACCAAATGTTTCATAATTTCCGACATTATACATTACCTCACTATAAATATAATATTTATGGTTCGTGTGGTCATTCAACTAGTAGTATACCCTTGTTTATGTTTTATTATGGAATTATTTATTATGCTATTATTCCTTCAATTAAAAGTTTTCATGTTTATTACGAATAAAGGAATGTGTTTTCAATTAATCACCATGCACAATATTTATGTTAACTTCCATTTTATTGCTTACCGATACTAATCATTTGAGCTCACCCCTTTAGTATGTTTTATTTGTCCAGGATATGAAGAATTTAGTTATGAGTGGCTATAATTCATAATCTAGGAGGCTTGGATGTTTCTAATGGAATAAATTCATGTCGTATTTTTTTTAAGATGTAAAGTTCATCTTATGTATGAAGCGTGTTTCCAATAATACTAAAGTGATCGGTCTTTAGAGGCATGATTTCCTTGTGCACATTCCAATGTTATGTAATAATGCACAGACTATGGGTAACTAGGGTCAGGGCATTACATTACCCTTCTTTGTTTAGAAAAATAGTTGTTTGTGGAACACATTGTTAATCATGTTCAGTGATAATTGATTTGGGATAATCATAACAACCTTTACTCTAGTGATCATCCCATTTTACTTCTCATAAGTAAATATTCAATAATATTCAATGTTAACCCGGTTCCCTCTCATTCCAACAATTGACTAAAACTAAAATCAATAGTACCTTAATCACTTATCATAATGTAAATACTATTATTCATGAAAAATCACATATATATTGTCAATATTATGAGACATAATTTAATCTATAACACCATATAATTATCATTTGATATATCCATAGACATATCCATTGAAAAAACATATCAATCATAGTAAATTTTCTTCATATTATTTTAGATGATTACTAAACCATTTTTTGTATCAACAATAGTGACCCGATCATAACATACATGGATAATTCATCATTCTATATGAATATTTTGAAAAATACAAAAATACACGCCTAAAGACCATAATAGTTTCATTTCATTGGAAATATTGAACACATTGTTCTGGTTTAGTAAAATATCTTCGACATCACCTAAATGATCATAACCTTTAGTTAACTAACCTAAAACCCTTATTAATAACCTAGGAAAAGGAAACATAAGAAATGGGGGGCATAGAATGCTCAATTATTTTGAATAAGGAATATACCTATTAATAACCTAAATATAAATTTATGGGAACATGAAAAAATCAATTTCGGATGATAACATAAATTTCAATTATTAGAAACTAGTGAAATAACATAATTAATGGAATAAAATAAGATACGAATCATAAGATAATCAATATTTATGCCATGTAAGAATATCATAGGCATAAGACATGGACTTTTTTGAAAACACATAACATGTAATATAAGTCCCTTTATCTCAAATATCAATGGTAAATACTTATCAGGGCACATTATAGGGACTTTTCCAATAGGGAGGGACACACCACCATAACCAGACACACTCTATTCCATTCATGTGATTGGGTTTCCACATCATCCCATAGTGGATTGGGATTCCCCATATTCCCATAATCATGTGAGATTCCACAGATTCCCATAGTGGATCCGGTTTTCCCATCATCCACAGTGGATCAAGACCTTCAACTTCATTCCTATAATTATCTCACGAGATATAAATATTTACTAAATTCATTTGATATAGATATTGTTTTCAAAACACATAATAAAATCATGCATACCCGTTCCACAAGATATTAAATGATTTATCAGATCATGACCCATAAAAAGATATGGGTTTCATAAAAATCATATAATAACCAATGAAATTAAAAGGTTTTCAAAAGTATTTAATAATATAATATCTTTTTTATAAAATATTGGTTTTATAATCATTTCATTGTAGAATATACCATGAAAGGAAGCGGGTTTTATAAGAATTTATCATTTTATAACCCCTTGAAGATAATTGTGTTTCATAAACATCAATTACTAAAAGCATATAAAATTCCAAGAAATATTATTAATAATATACTTGGATCATGTACCTATTAATTCATAAACACAAACAAAGGATGTCATCATAGACGGAGAAACGTTTGAAGGATCACTTGGAAAATAACTTTTATTTTAAAATCACATTTTAAAACATATAATATTATCAAAATCCATTAAATAATAAAATTTGATATAAATAAAATGTAATCATGACCAGTTGTAAAAAATATTTCTAGTAGAAAATAACTTGTGCACTTGAAAAATGAAATATAAAACATAAACGATTTTAATGACCATTTTCCATGGAAATAACTTTTTTAAACATATAAAGAATCCTAAAAATGTTTTGAAACCCCTTTTCATTTTAAATAAATTGAAATATTATAAAACATACTCTGAAATAACTGAAATATTTTTCATTTAAATAGTCATTTTGAAATCATAAAAAGGATACGTTGAAAATAATTTAAAACAATTTTTAAACATTAAATAATATTTAGAAACCCTTTTTCATTTAAAACTATTATAAAAGAAAGAATAATAGGAAAATCAATTTCTTCAAAAAATTCAACATTGTATAATTATAGAGGAAGCATAAATAAATTTGTGTCCATAATGGTGGGTGAGTCGTTACATGGTAAACATTCCCTTTTCACCATAAAATTAATGAAATTTTCCTTAATAGGAAAAAAATAACTAACTGTTTTAACAGAAAATTTAAAAATGATTTTTTATTTTGATAAAACAAAATAGGATATTAGATAAATATTAATAAAAAAACATGTTTTTTAAGGAACATAGATTTCTGAAATAATGAAGAATATAAATTTCTATATTTTATTAAGAAAAATTGTTTAATATATTAAGTATCATTGATTAAGAAGATGTTATCATTAATGTTATATAACTTGAATTTATAGGTTTTAATAAATTCATTATATATCATGATATATTGACCATAATATTTCATAATTGGAATCACAATCATAAATAATCTTGATAAGAGATGAAATTGTAGCTTTAAAATGCTACTAATTTGATAAAAAAGACTCATAATAAAGTGGAATGAATAAAATAAAATGAATCATGGAATAAGATATAAATCAGATGATTCCTGATATAACATATCAATGGATGTTTGTATAGATCATATAAAAATAGAGGTTCATAACATGGAATGTGGCACAACAAAGGAAAACAGAGACAAAATTACATTACAGATATTGTATCATTTGAATCATAAATATGATGAAATAAAGATAATTAAATTGGTAGTTAAATACCCGTAAATTTAATTACTATATTATACATCTAAAATTGAAAAAATAATTTATATATAATACCAACTATGATGTTTATGACATCATATTTCTATTATATTATCGACTAAATGTTAATTTTATATTTCAGGTTATAAATGCTTTTCTTTTGAATATTTTTTGGCTTGTTATTCTTGATCCTCTTAATTAGATAATGATTTACATATTTACAAAATGTAAATCACAATATAAATATCATATGGTTTAATTATATATGTAATTATAATAGTATTTAGAATATAGAAATATTAAAGGGAATACACTATATATTTAGTCTATAGGATGTATGTACGCATGAATGATGTTTCTATTTTGTTTTAAATTTAAAATAAAGTAATTAAATGGAAAATATGTATACATATAATTTATCTATTTTATAATTAATATATAATTAATATCACTTAATTTCACTACATCTATCGTTAAAATATTCATTGTAGAGTGCTAATTAGTCACATCACTTTGAAGAGGAAGTAGTCCACACATCCTCAACGAAAATTATTATATTTCAAAAAATATAAAAAATGAAGTTATGTGTTATATAATAAATCCATAAGAATATATATATCATAAGTATTATATATATCATTTAAAAATAATGTTTCGATCATAATTCACAACCATGAGTGGAAATAATGAAAAAAACATCATCATTTTGTGAAGAGGTAGTTCACCATATAAAGGAATTGTTAGTTTGCTACCCATTGGATGGATATTTGTGTAAGGGAATATAGAAAACATAGAATAAATAATATAACAGTATTGGGGATACTGATCTTATTATATAATCTTAGAATAAGATTAGTATAGGGTGTGATGAATGAAAATAAAACAAAGGATCTCGAGGAAGGATGTTACCTCTCATGGGGATTGCTCCTTTAAGTTTGTCCCAAAGAGTTTCGTTGGATGGATTTATGCCAAAAGGGAAGATTATTTTATGAAAATACTGAATTTGATATTTTATCAAATTTTAGGTTCTCGAATGGTATTTATAGGTGTGAATATGTGGGAGTGGTCAGTGCAATTTTATAGAGGAGGAATAGTGTGATCCATCAGAATTTTTGAAAATCGAATTCTTCATTTGTTTCAGGAAAAAATGGATCCAATAATGCACAAAACTAGATTAAATGATGTATATGGAATTAATACGTCCATCTCATTACATTTGGAATATTTTCCTGTTTATATGGGACATAAGATTAAGGTATTGTCGATTGTTAATCTTATTTCCCCTCAATCATTATAAATACTTTTAATTACATTATGTCGATTTTTCACAATAACTAAGTTGATATTATTTGAAATTTTATATTAAAATTATTTTAAATATGGAAATAATTTTTTTAAAATAAAATCATATAAGTGGACATAAGTAATTCAAATTTAATCCCACATAAATGTAGACAATTTGAGGTTTTATTATAATTTTTTTTTTAAAATTTATATATATTTCTATAAATCTTCAAAGAGAAATTTATTAAAATGATGAAAATATTATGAATTTATGTATAATTTATCTTCTTTAAAATTTAAAAAAATAAAAAACATAATATAACCTCATGAATAATTATGATGTTTTTAATTTAAATTTACTATTTTTACCTATTTATAAAGAAATGGTCTTCATAGAAAAATAGAACAAAATAGCCCTTTTATAAGATATATCTTCATATTTAAAATATTTTTTTTTTCAAACATAAATGTTCAAATAGTAAAAAATAGGATTTAAAATGGGTTCTGCATTAAAAAGATATAAAATTAATTTTTAGTTGAATACATCTTTTTACTCATAAAATTTGAGTATTTCTTATCTTATACATATAAAATCTCTTGCCTTAGTATAAAAATTATTTATTGAATATATTATATATAAATTTTATTGAAAAGATTAATTAAAACTACTTTTCTAATTTATTGAGATAAAAATGTGTTTGTACATTTAAAATTGTTTGCATAGAACGGAAATTTCATAATTTTTAAATATTTCATAAATTAACTTCTAATAATTAATAACCAATGATTAATTTTTATATATTTTTGAATAATATTATAATAATTTATTTAATCATATTTGGAAGTTCTATTCCAATGGTGAGGTGTTATCTATAATAATACATAAATAATCATATTAAAAATATATTGTAGTTTGTTTAAAACTCATCACTACTTGTTAAAAAAGATATTGAAGGGAATAAATATTATTTTTAATAAATGTAAAATATTATTTTTAAAAAGTTCAAGAAAGGAAAAACTAGTGATTTTATACATAATAAATATATATACTATTTCATGTAATGAAAAATATAAAAAATATTAAATTAATTACATAAAAAATATTTCTTAAAATCATGGGGTGTTACAATCATTATGTTAATAATATATGTATCATTTATCCATCCATAATTATAATTATATCATATATACCTTATTAGATAATCATATATATTAAATTCATTTTATGAAATTGGAATCACATCACTTTGAGGGGGAGGTGGTGTACACATCCATGAATGACGTTTTCACTTTCTCAGTGTGTGAAAACATTATATTGTAAATGATATATTTTATTTATTGAATGGTAATTATGTCATAAATATCACATATATTTCATGAATATCATATATTTTTTTAAAACTCATCCTTTATACCTTTCATATATTGTTTTAATGTATCACATCGCTTTGGAGAGGCGATAGTCCACACGACCATAGAAAATTTAATCATATTGCCAAATAATTGAATGCATAAAGGTATGTGTTTTATAATTAATCCATATGTATTATAAAATTATAAATATTATATATATCATACAAATACAATATGTCTGTCATAATTCTTAACCAATATATTTTGTGAGGAAAAATTAATTACATCATTTCAGGAGGTGGTAGTCCGATGTACAGACAAACGTTGACTTCGTTACCCATTTGAGGGAAGTGGATATACATGTAGTAATGAACCATTAAAAAAATATCAGAATATTTATGACAATTTTTTATTATATAATCACATAATAATAATAACATAATTGTTGTATAATGAAATAAAATAATAATTCGAGATGAAGACTGCACATCTTCCCTTGGTAGCTCTATTTGTTTTCCTCCAAGGGACATATTGTTTATTTTTATACACAATGGTTTGCGTCAATGATTATTGGAGGGATTTTGTGAGAAGATATTGGGGGGTATTGGGTATGTCGAAATTCAGGAGATGTGATGATATGGGGATAGTGAGTTCCTTTTATATTGGAGAAGGAGTGTCATTCTTGAATATTCAAAAAGATAAACACTATTTAGAAGTATCCCTTATATTATATGCCTCAAATAATGATATAAATTATATATAATTATATATATGGTGGAAATATTTACATAAAAAGGTTTTTAAATTTATCTATGTCATTTGGAACCTTAAAATTCATGTTTAACATATATGTAAACTCATTTTACCTTAAGCGCTGTAAATATTTTTAATTGTATCAACTGGTATTTTTTTCAGATAACTAAAATATCCTTAATAAAAATTTAAAATAATGATTATTCATAATATAATATACATATTTATAAATTCAAATTGTGTATGTGGGAGATTTACTTTAAAATTATCCCATTCACAGGAAAAGAATACAATTTTTGAATATAAAAGGTTTACTATTATATAATTATTTTGTATCCATTTTCAATGTTAAATTGACTCCAATGATGAAGATTTGGTTAAATTATAACTAAATGATATAATTATAACTGAAACAAATTAAAAATATATTTCAATAGAATAAATGTTTTATAAAAAAGAAGTTTTCAATTTTAATATATTATTTTTCAGTTATCATCAAAACATCAATGTTCTCTAAAAAATACAATAAACACACCCAAAGTAAATTTTTATATCCCAAATTCAAAAAATTAGGATTATTTTTTCATTTATAATTTATAATAGTGTCAAAAATTATTTTCAATACAACTTCAGCATTATAAGACGGTAAAATGACCTTTTAAAAATATATTTCATTTTATACATAAAATTATATTTATTCTTATATTAAGCATATAAAAAATATTCGATTAATGTTCAAATAATTTATTAAATATATACCAAATAGGTTTCTTGAATATATTTCGATAATGATGAATAATGTAATTTATTGTGAAAAAATTCCATTATGGTAATAAAAAATATTTTCCACAAATACACACCTTTATATTCCTTTTGTATTTATTTTCATGGGAAATTATTTATTAAACAATACATAAATTCTATAATAATATGTGGACTATAATTTAATAATTTAGTTAGTCTCATTCATTCCCATCATTCCAACATCTTGGTGATTACTATCATAATAATATTAACAGTGTATTGTAGTCTGGAAAGTCATTTGATTGTGTTTAACCAAAGTCATCAAAATAAATAGTTGTTTCATGAAACGAAAGCTAAAAATAGTTTTTTTAGTGATGGTATATAAATTTTTTATTTTGTGAATCATAATATTTCAAATATTTTAAACTATTTTTAATAAATATATTTTATAAAATCTCATGATTTTACATCCAACGTATGAGAAATTATATTTTGTACGATATAATTACTTTATATATAGTTATTTTAATCAATGATAATCTCTTGGATTTTATGGTAATGTTTTTAAATTAATATATATAATCTTAAAATTTTTTTGCATGCATATTATTTAAAAAGAGATTACTTCACTAATCAATTAACAATGTTTCATTAATATTAAAAAAATAAAAAAAATCAAAATTAACCTTTAATACGAAATATAGTGAATATTTATGTTTAATTATTCATTCAAGATAGAAGTTTTTGATAATTCTTCATATATGAGATAAAACTAAAAAACAAAGAAGGTGTTTTAATTAATAAATGTATAATAATATTATATTAAATATTTATAGAATAATAAATTTGATAATAAAATTTTATCATTGTTTTATATATCATTATTAATAGGTGTGTAATGGAATAAAAATCATAACGAATGATTTTTTAAAATTTCGAATGATGGATTTTACCTTAAAAATTAAATTTAGTGAAAGGATATGTGACTTTTTTTAACAAGAATCTCATAAAATGGACTGCATTTTCTAAATATTGAAAACTATGAAGAAATTATAGTGGTATTTTAATGAATTTCATTGATTAAATTGTGTGCCGGATGATTCCATTCATAGATTATAATTAGGATAATTTTTACATAAACCCCTTTCTTAATATATAATATTGTATAATTATATGTATATGGGAATCAAAAAACTTTGGATGATTGGTTATATCATAAATCCTCCAAAAAATTTCTAATAATGTTTTCTAATTTATTATCACCATTTAAATGATTTTAAAAATTTTAATAGTTGTATCAACCAACAATTCTAAAAAATTTACATTAATCACTTATTTTTTTAAATGATATTTACACTATAATATATGTTTGACTCTCTAATTCATCATATCATACCAATTTGTATATATATATATACCACTAAAAGTAATAAATAATATTTTTAAATGAAATTTCAGCGGAGTAATATAGTCCTTTATAAACATTTAATCAAATTATATATTCTTATTTTCTACCATTTTATAACAAATAGTATATAATTATTTTTAATTATATTAATACCATTATTTAATAGAAATCATTTAACATAATTTGGAAAATAATAAGTCACACATTGAAATTATTTTCACTGAATGAAATTTATTTCTAATATTTAAGGAATTTATATTTATATTATTAAAATTAAACATTTTTTAATATTATATATATGATAATAATAATAAAATAGATAGACGTAATAAATAATATTTACCTAGATATATCTCAAAAAATATAAAATTTTATTGAAATCAAATATATATCATCAAAACAATGAAAATATATATTTTATATTTTTCATTAACATGTGGAGGATATACCATATTTGAAATCACATAACCTTCTATAAATCATCATTATTAATATGCGTGAGATAATCATTGGTGATAATGCTGAGTGGGGATTTAGAAATAATGTATCTCATATTAATTTACATGAGATTGAACTATTCTATTAGGTAGTCTTTCTCTAGATTAACATTCTAATGTTTAACATAAAATTATTCAATGGAAAACACTAATGATGTTACATGCTCCCCAATATCATATAAGTTATCCTATTTTTAAAGGGTTATTTTATATGATGACATACATTATCTAATTCTTTATAAATTTTAAAAATTTATAACTTTTCATTATACCCCATTATAAATAACAATCATTAAATTGTTGAATATCATAATAATTTAAACATAATATTAAATATTATTTCCTGTATCCACAAAATAATATATTTTTGTCATTAATCACTCATACGTATAATGATTTTAAATACTAAAAAAATATACATACAGAATATAATTTTGACTACAACATTTTTATTATTCATTCATTCATATTGAGATAATTAAACCTCTTGAATCATACATATTATTTCCTCATTTATATGGTAATGTTTTTAATAAAATATTTATTTTTTTAAACTCTATGTATAATTATCACTAGTGTAATAATCAGTATGGGCGATCAGGATTATAAATATTTTATCCATAATTTTTTTAATTTACAAGTGATTTCATTCTTTTATGTATTTTGTTAATAATAATTTAATTAGATAGTTTTTATGGTATTAAAATTTATTGAATTACAATATTTTACCGTAAAATAATAAATTACTTTTTTTATATTATTTTCATTTATAAGTCACTTAATCAAAAATATTGGATTAATATTAATTTCATACTGAATTTATATTTGGTTACAGTCTATCAAATGAGAAATTTCACACATGAAAATTCATTACATGGATGAAAATATATCTTAGTGTTTTATACTCATTACAAAATTTAGGATTACATGTTAATTGATAATATATATTGTTCATCCACATAAATTTGACAATGTTGTAGGTTATTTAGACAGTACATGATCACTATAATCCAATGTCACCACAAGTTATTTCATAGAAGAGAGATTATGTTCAAGATTCAAATATATTATAAATATAATATATTTTTTATCTAGTATGATCATAATCAAAACTAACATATGATACATAGAAAGAACTTTTGAGAAGGAAAATTTAAATTCTTAGAGATATGATACATCTCAAATAAGAAAAATAATATATAAGCCTCCATTACATCTAGAACATAGCTTTTCCAGATTCTAGAATCTTATCAACCTCATTTATTGTTACATTTGATAGAATTATTATACATTGATATTGAAATATTGATATTATTTAAAATTATGAAGATAATATTTTTTTCAATTTTTCAAAACATTAATATTTTAAAAAATGGTCTAAAAATCAACCTTTATTTCAGGGTAAATATGTAGTCAAAAAAACTTATTTCTATTAATTTATAATATCATGTTTTATTTTTACATGTATTTTCATATATATTATCACATGACCCTACCTAATTTAATTTTTAAAAAATATTTTAATATGAGGATATGATTATAGTAATAAAAAGACCCCACCTTCCTTTTATATATATCATGAATTAACAAAAAATTAGAAAAATAATAATAATTTATATCACTAAATTGACCACAAATAAAAAGATTCTATTTGGTACTATATATTAGTTCTGTATACATGTTTTATTAACAATTACTAAACAAATTTTTAACCCTATATATTGATTAAATAAAATTTAAATTTGTACTCTGTATAGGCTAAATAAATTCATTTTTATATATCATTGAAAATTAATAGAGAGTAAAATTTACTAAAATTTTAACGAACTATTCCTTCTATGATTATAGGACAAACAGATTCCAAATAAAACAACTTCCATAAGATATATTGATAATACAAAAGTGAATTTAATTTATAAGGTTCTCTAAATCCATATTTGTATGGGTAATTATTTCAAAAACCCATATGAAATCTATTTTTTGGCGATGACTTATTTGAATTAACTACATAAAAAATATTACTATTAAATTCCCCATCATTATATGTTTTCCTTAGATGTTATCGTTGTTTTAATTATCCATACTATTACATCCTAGGTGAATATAGTATGGGGAACTATATTTTTCATCCAAAACATCCATTGATTGGTTAGGAGTGGATAAAATACATATCTAGTCTTGATATATTATATCACTATATCCATTAAAGATAAATGTAAAAATATTTGGAATTTCTTTTGTAATTCCATATCTGATTTCATAGAATGATCGAATGTATTTCTCAATAGGATGGTGATATTGGTTGTCAAAATTATATCATCTATTTGAAGTATTCGTATTTAGGTTGTATAATTTTTTTTATATTTTATAGGGTTGTGTTTGTATATGATTAGTAATTTAAATTGTAGGAAACATTGTGTTTTTATAGTTTTTTTCCTCTACAACAATATCCCTTATCCATCCCCACTAACACACAATATAAGATTTTCTATTTTATTAAGATAATTTTCCTTTGGATATCACATAAAAGTGAAGGAATATGAAAGTTGGTATATTTTTCAACACGTTTTACAATGTTATTACTAACAGGGGTATTACACGACCTTGTTCCCATCCATATTGATATTAGTGTTCACTTAAAATTTAATAACTTATGTTGATGGGAATATTTATTGGGACACTATTATATAATCCATGGAACTGAAATATCAAAAAATTAGATTTAGAGAGTATGTAATCATTCCAGGAAAAGTTAGTAAATGTAATTTTTAATTATAGTGTAGGAATAGTATAAGAATTCTTCTTTATAAGAACATTAATGTATCTTTTTAAGGTCATTGTGATGGAAATGTGACAAGTTACATAACATCCATTTTACCTTAACTGTATGACTAACCATGCTACATACCTTCAACTTATTCTTAATAAAACATCCAAAAATTGGTATAGTCATTCTATACACTTAAAAATAAATTGTGTTATGTAATATTCTTATGAAAGCACACAAAATTTCATTTCATGATAATTTTATCGAACTATGTCTATAGATATCATTTCCTCTATAACAGATCCATACATAACATTTTGATACAATATTTTATAAAATAAAATATAAAATATCTGATAATAAGGGTTAGTTATTAAATCTTATTACTCATTTGACCCTTCATCAATACTTTTGGAACATAATCGAACAACATTAGTAGAATATATGAAATATATAGAAATTGAAAATTTAAATATATATATAAAAAATATTTAATATGTATAAATATAAAATTAATCACAAAACATATTATCAAAATTCTAGTTACATTGGCACATAGTTATATCAACAAGATTACACATGAGAGAAATATGGATGAAATTATTAATTCTAGTGTTTATCTACAAAATGATGTTCTATATATTAGTTATTATATGAAAATAATCATAATGCATACCTATTTTCTAACATGATAGTACATCCATCAAATGGCCCCAAGTAATTCATTTTTTTTTATTTTGTTAAAGACCCCTTTTAAGGGATGAATGTGGGTATACCCAAAGAGGCTCTATAGACATATGAGAAATCACACTCAAAGGAAAAAACCTATAAAACCAGACCAACAACAAGGAGATTCCCCTACCTAGAAATTGATCATGATGAAGCCCCCCATTGTTGCAAGATTATTTTGAAAACATGTGTCATGTGATAAAGCAGATTACTGATCGGATGGCTAATGTCATACCCACTCAAACAATGAATGCCGTATTGCTCTGGAAAGATGAACCGCTGGCTATTGAAGCTCACATGGGAGCTGTCCAACTGTTCAAGTCTAGTAGCACAATCTTTCTCCTTCAACATCAAACTGAGACAAGTTTCTATTCTCCAAACCATGAACCTAATATGATGACAGAAAACAGCATTCCGAGAGTAAGTATATACCAGGATAGAAATGAAAACTCCCCACCACACTCTTCATGACTCCCAACCACAAATGTAGCCGCTGAAGAAACCAGAAGACTATACATAGGATGAGAAACCATACCATCATCACCATGAACTAGATGTCAGCACACCACTACAATGAACTCCATCGATGAAGGAGACTGGGCCACTCCCAACCTAAAATAATGCTCTGGGAATGGTTCCATTCCGAACTGGACTGAAAATGCACCCTCACTAGAGTCCTATGAAATCAAGCACATAAAACAAAAGAGATAACATGAAGAACAACAGAAAAATTCCTACCAACACACTTGAACAGATTCAAAATCGAAGAGAAGGAAAAAAATGAAGAAAACATCAGGATCAGACATGCTGGAAGGAAAGTAGAGCTACCATTCAATATAAATCCCTCTCCCCTCTACATTGCTCCAGCGCTGACACCATTCCTACCATACAAGGTCGGAACGTCTCTCACAAAATATCAACATGCTCGCCGACGCCATACCCTGATGAAACACTGAAAACCTTTCACTAACCCACTATAGTGTTGTCACCCTCCATATTCGAGACCATCTCCAAACCCATGCTCGACCATCGAGACTCTCCATATCCCAGCACCACACGGACAAAGCCATACCATAGCACACCGAAGAACATCAACACCTAGATGTAGAAAAAGCTAAACCCATGCATCAAGAATAGGAAGATGCACCATGAATTAGAAGAATGCTACCACTATGGCGATGAGACATATCATAGTGTGGAGTAGAGGATAGAGAATTTTTTTTGGAAGAAACTTTCGTGCAGCGGAAGGCTAGAACACTAACAATATAATGCCCCAATGTTCTCACATGAGACTATGTTATTTAGGAGGGAGAACGTTGATACTTGACATATCATATTTACATGACATAAATTAAAAATAGGAAAAAACCTTAATGATACATTATTCATATATCATTATGTATTCTACAGGCAAAAAAATTCACCCTTCTAAAAATAAAACCTTGACTTTGAGTATTAACTTCTAAATAAATAACATTTCTAAGAACATTACATTGGATACAATCACTAAATAATAATACCAATAAAAATTATTTTTATACTTATGACAATTAATTTAGTATACGAAAAAACAAAATTAATTCTAAAATACACATCTTATATTGAGACACAGTTAAATCAACTATTAAACTAAATTCACCCAGGTAAATATACTAGTATTAAAACCAATGTTATTTTTGATCATCCAAAAAAATGTAAATGAGAGTACATTATATTGTAAAATGTGTACATTAGTAATGTCTGTCCTTATTTTATTATGATCACAAAAACCATAACACCATAACAATAAATTTTATAGAATATGAAATAATGGGTAAAAATTGTAATCTAATATTTAAAGAATCAATGGAAAAAAATAATGATCCATAAGTTCCATGAATTTATGATGTGAAAATGAATTTGTATTTCATGGTGTAACACATTAATTATTCACATTGAAATTAATATACTATGAGATTAAATAATGAATTGAATGTGATTTTTTGGAATCAAGTGCTTTGAAAACAAATTTGATTCAAACAAAAATCATAGAATATAATAATTAAACAATATATAAGAAAATGAAAAAAATTTAAAAAATTCTTAATTAATAAATATAAATAAAATCACATTGATGTAAAATTAAATAAGATCCAATTTAATAAAATATAAATTACCTTAATAAAGAGGATTAGTAAATTCATCTACCAACTACAGTCTACTGTAAATAAATTCAAGTAAAATATCATTGTTGGGAGGGTCAGATATCATGAAATGATGCATAATATCAATATTTTTTTTCAATGAATTTCTTGTTAATTTTTTAAAAACATTTATATAACTTTGGTTTAAAATTTTAATAATAAATGTTGAAAATTAAATAAAATATTCTTAATTAGGTGACACATTTATAATAGTTTTGTACTGAAATTTCTAGATACAACCTATTTATCCTTGACGTTAGATAATATAATAGTATGTTATTTCTTAAAAAATTATAAATTATGGATTTCCTCATGAATAGTTATGTTTTAAGGTGAACTTATTATATTTTCAATAACCCCCATAGTTTGCATTAGGATGTGAAGTTCTAAAAAATGTAGATGTTTTTTTGAATAAAAAGAAGGAGGCATAGAGTGTTTTAAATTCATTAATATCCATTTAGCATCATGCATATAATATAAATCTATATTTACTTGATATTGAGTAAATTGAAATACATAAAATGTGATTTTCTTGTCTACATGAATGTATATGAAAGAAAATATAAATTATTCAGCAACACAACTTTTTTCTTACCAATTTTCCATCATTATCTCTATCATGTTTAATAATACAATTCGTAGGGTTTCAATATAGTTTATGATAATCATAAAAGGTAAATTATATGACTTTTTGGAAGGTATATTAGTCATAATATTTTGAACCATTTATAATGTATTTTGTACTATAATGTTACTCAGATACATAAACTCATTTTTACTTTTTTACAGGTTCGAAATCTGAAATTTAGTAATGAGGTAGGATAACTGAACATACACTAGAGATGATATAATGAATTTTGAAATTGGGTACATACATGGACTAATATATCATTCCTTATCAGAAATACAAATAATGGATCTCACCTCAGGCCCTAAGGGGTACAATACTCTATTAGGGGAAATAATACCCCAATTATCATGCTCAAACCCAATCATCGGTCCTAAAGAGATGATTATGTAATCTAGATATATCATCATATATATATCATCATATCTCTAAATGTATTCCACTATCTGAATCTATGTGTCAGAATAATCTGTATATGATATTATCATGAAAATAATTGATAGATAGTCATAAATAATCAATATATGATATCAATATGGGAGTAGTTACATGAATGGGCACGAGGGACACTGTATTAAGAAATAATCCAACAGTTCTATAAGTAGGGAATCATTTATAAAATTATTTTTTAATGGATTAAATAAATGTTTCATCAATCTAAATTCATATGTATATGGGATGTTAAATTTCTAGTATTCTCTTATCATAGTAATCTTATCATCAACAAACTACCCAATCAATTAAATGTTTATATTTAATTTTTATTTTATTCCTTAACTTCATCCCTTATTTATATTTTTTTATATAAAATGAATAACGTGAACACCATGATTTAGATGAGAAGAAACACATAGATATATCATTTACCACTCCACATTCCATCATGATGTATCCATTCAACTATCATCTACTTTGTAAGCATATATTCTCACACACCTATATTATACACCCATTAAATACAATACAATAGAGAAGCACAAAATCAATGAACTATGCATCCCAATTCACTTTCAAACCATTATCAAAATTTACTAACCACCCAAATCATCGAGTCATCTCCCAAAACTAATCTCATTAGTCTACGATGACACATGGCATAACAATGGCCTTTAGAACATGTGAGAGATATATAGTAGGAAATGACAATTTTTTAATTTATTTGAATGATAATGGAAATAAGTCAATAAATTTATTGATCGAATAGAGTATGGGGTATGTTGAAATAACCAGTGAGAAATAATATCAAATTACATTTAATTACATTTAATATGGATTTATAAAGAGTTTGAAGAATTTGGGGAACCCTAACATGAAATAATATCAATAATTATTGATGAAACTACATGTCATACTGTGAATCCATTAATGTAAAAATTGATATTTATGAATGTTAATAATAAATATAAAAACATAATGATGAAATATTTCCTTGATTATTTAAATGTGATTTTTTATAATCATTATAAAATGATTATTTTTTATATATCAAATTTTTTATATAAAATATATCAATAATTTTTTTTTACTCAATACCATATCCATACCATGTCATTGTAATAGTTGATGATGTGAAAAATAATAACGAATGATTAATAAAAAATTTAGTGTGAAAAATAGGGTATTTATTGTGGTAGTTAAATATATAATAATAGTCCAATCAAAAAGATAATAACAGATGGATCAACCCAAAATTTACATTAAAAATAAATACATTATTTTCACATGATCATATCTTGAGAGCATTATTTAATTTTTTGTTACACATTTTCCTCCAAATCACCCTTCTATTCATACTCTTCCTCATTATCTAATATTATACTAGTTATATGGTGGATAAACCTAGTAATATAAATGAAAATGTATTATATTGATGTGGTTAGGGTATCTCCAAAAAATATTTTAATTTTCAAATAGTATAATTTAATTATCTAATTATTTAGTCCATAATGATTGAAAAAACCAAGGGTCTTATTGAAACCCAATTTTTTACCATCCGTAATGGAAATGAATTATTATATACTAAAAATCATTATCAAATTTCCCATCAATAACTTTATTTGATAGATGTATTCATTTCATAATGAAAACACTATGATGTGATAGATAAATATTTTTATTAATAATATATTTTATCAAGGAACAAACATTATCTATATTTAAAAAAACTCATCACTAGTGTTTATGACCATTCCTAGATTGAATATAAAAATTGGATAATTTTTTATATGATTTTAATATAAAACAAATTTTCAATATTACCACAGAATTTGTTCTAGACATCATTAAATAATATTTTTCTAAGTCGTAATTGAGAAAAACATGGTTAATTACATTAAAAAAATAGTAAAACCATTATGTACTCCAAATGGAAGTACCATATTCATTAAACAATGGAATCTCACAAAACCATTTGTGGAAAAAAAATCCCCATTCTCATTTCAATTATATTCTGGTTTCAGTCCTTTTGTGGGCTTATTACACTTTTTTTCAAAAAGGGAATCTTTATTATCATCACTGATTCCATCAACTATAGTTTATATAAAAAATGAACATAAAAAATACATGAAACTATAACATTATAGTATTTCCATAACTAAACAATATTTCAAAATCCTTTTCCATAGGTTATCTCCTCACATGAAATATTATGAGATAGTAAACCATCAATGCCAATCTAAAACAGATTCTACCAATAATGTTATCAACTATTGGAGTCCTCACACCACACTATTAATGAAATAAACATAATTTTTATTTCATAATATAAGATCTACAATGAAATGTAATATTAAAATTTTAATATTGTTCTCACAAATTCAAAATAATATATTAAAATATGTATTCTATTTTAGATCAATGATCATTTCAAAACCTTATTCTTATAATAAGTAAAAAAGTAAATATTGTCACCAGTTTATGGAACATGAGTATCCTTGTCCTTCAACACAATACCATACACGAACATATGTGAGAATATCTTATATATTGGATGACCACTAATATGAATCCAAAAACATTCAAATATATAAAATTATTAACATCACTATGCTTTCTTAAATCCCTTGAACTAGGAAAATATGAACCACAAAAATATCACTCTATCATTCAACATTAGGCCACTCTCCATTTCATGGATCAATCCACCATAATCTATATAATATTTTTGGACTGTTTATATGACCTGAATTTTTATTCTCTAAAACCTACGATAACACCTGCTCGGATAACTCAATTTCAAATCACTCTAAGGAAAGATCTCCCTCTAACCATATTAAGTGTTTCAATGGGGTAATTACACATATAATTACCTACTAGATTGGACACAAGGGGTAGAATCTATTAAAGGTTATTCTTTTCATAGTATATCCCTCACAATACATAGATCAATAACCAATGAAAAAAACACTCTAATTCATTTTTTCTCTATGCCCACCACATCCAGGAAATCCAAATTACTCTACCACTTAGGAATTCCTAATCACACATGAACATTGAGTTATCATCATCACTATTGATCAATAATAATATATATATACCTATTAATACAAGAACATACATATCACAATAAATATGAATAATTTCCTCTTCTATTGACCACATATAGAGTTCTCCTCCATAGTGATCAACTACAACATTTTTTATCCACTACTAATATATAATCAATTTCCATTGTATTGAATGTATGAATAAAAATACTAATCCACGAAATCGGAATACATAATATAATAGTTTAATTAATTTAGGAAACTATAATGTAGTAATGGGTGAAAATCCTTCAGATTCAAAACATGCACCTCCACATATCAACTTCTATAGAGGTATATTCCATATTTTCACATAAATTATATGGGTTTCCATCATCTCACACTTCAACATTTAAAAATAATCCTCATAATAAAAGGTAATGAATACATTAATATTTTGATTATTATAAACCATGGTATACCATTATAAATCATCGACACATTTATCTCAATCATATAATGATGATAGTAATTAAAAAATATGACACAAAAAACCATTCATTCCACTTACTAAGTAGTTGGTAAGAAACTAGTATGTTGTTCATAATCATAACACTGTATGAGTAATCACTTACATTAATGAAAGGATTGACAATATTATCATAATTTACATCATATTCTAATGCCAATAAAGTATAAAAAATTCCTACATAGGTTAGTATCACTCCAACTCTTCCCCTCTCAGACAAATTATTAAAAACTACATTCATTATACATATTTAAAATCTTACTTCACATGAAGTAGTGAGATAAAAATGGTCACAAATATATTATTCTCTATGGTAATTTGGGTCCAGATATGTGTTACCTTGGAATATATTACAATATAATTTATAGTATGTGATGATTATATCAGGAAAACGTTAACTTATATATGTTTTTTAGGAATGGGGATGAATCATATCATGAACTACAACATATGATGGGGGAAACTGCTATCCATACAACACATCATATTTATTAATAAAAAATAAAATATTTGTACTTGATAGGACCAATCTACATAAATGGTTCGCAACAATACTACCATTGTATAATAACTTGTTTCCTTTTATTTTCCCCCCAAAAAAGGCATGAATAACTCTACTATGGAACATAAATATAATGAACCTTACATAGATTTTATTACTTAATTCACACTAGGTAATTACCAAAATACCATACAGAGAATTTAACAACATTATTTAAAATTTTCAACCTAGAACAAAGCTCAATCTATCACCATGATAGGGAAGGCCCATTCTATGATTCAGAAAACATCATTTGTTAAATACCCACTATTCCATAAATGAATATCGATATAGGAATTTATATCTGAATAAAAAAATAATGTTTTCTAGATAAAAATGAACGTATTTGATTCTATGAATCCCTATACTATTAAATGGTCACATTTTTTATATTACAAATTTCAATTATAATTCACACTAAAAGTCCTCTATATAGGTAGACTCATCCAAATTATATGTAAATACTATAAGTTCTATAACAAAAATACAAACTAAAAATGAAGGGATAAGAAATGATTAGAGATCATTTGGGGATAATATATACAAGAAGAACCTATATAAATAAACACTCATCCCTTTCAAACTAGTTGTGAGTGGCCTAAACAAAGACATGTGATCATGATAACCCTACCTATATACATAAGATATTTGTCAATGGCTTACTCATATTTTGATTGGGAGAACCCATTAAAATTTTGTAATATGTGGAAGAGAAGAATTAAAAATGTCATGAATGATTTTTATTAAATTCGTCGTGATTCATATAATAATTTATTTCTTAAAAAATGATAAAATAGAAATCTATGTGCGCTGATAGGTTATCATTGTTCGGTAAAAATGAAAGATTATCTACCACATTAATAATGTGTTCCAAAGTATGATTACTAATCATGAAATCCATTTAATATGGTTTCCCAAATATTCCAAAACCAATACTCAAATAACTACAATCTTAAACAACCTTTTTAACGACACGATACATTATTATTTATTTCCTAATATATAAATTATATCTCCTATATATATTTTGATTCCTAGAATATCGAGAATTTAAAAAATGTGGTACTCATTTATAATAGAATTTAAACATGCCCATTATTAAGTTGTTGTTAAATTGATAAAAATGAATATGAATTAATAAATATCAAAAAATATAATATTTTAAAATTTACATTATTATCTATTTATTTTAAATATATATAATAATCATTTTAATGTAAATTATTTGTTTTCTAAAAAACTATATTTTTCAAAGAAAATGTTTTCATCACGTATTGTGGAATTAATATAAAATAATTTTTAAAAAAATCTGAGAAATTTAATATGATTAAATTAAATTTAGTTAGGGAATATGAATATTATAATTATGAGATATTATTGTTTTTTGATTTTTATGAAAAATTCATTCTTTAATGAATTGGGAAAATATTGTTTTTATTGAAAACTACATTTTCATTAAAACAACTTAAAATGTTAAATAAATTTAATATTTGTTTTAACATAAAATTATAGAAATTATATAACTATTTAACTAATTTACATCTTTAGGATCAATTTTATTTTAAATTTCAATATAAAAATGTTTCTTACTTATAAGTGTTTCCTCTTTGAAAATCATATTTTTCATCACATCTAGAGGTAAAATTATAATTTTTATTCTACCCCTTATATAAAATGAATATAAAACTATAAATTTAATTTTTGGAACTAAAAACATTTAATTATATCTAATATGTTAAAATTAATTTCGGACCATTATGAATGTAAATAATAGAAAATTTTAATTGCCTCGATTATGGTAAAAACATATTCATCAGGGGTTAAAGTAAGAAGATAATGGTTATAATGACCTATCAAAATTAAAAAAAATATATTTTATTGATATAATTTATACATATAATAAATAATGTTAAATAATGACCCAATCTAGAAGATTTTTTGTGATAAAATATTTGTTTTAATTGTTTCTTTTCGAAAATTTAGTATGTGTCATCTCCCCAACTTATAAATGGTCACCATCACTCATCCCCACTTTACAGTGCCAAATCCATTTTTATTAGACAATTACAATTAAAATTATACACCAAACTACCTCACCATATTCAAGAATTATTTCTTTTATCGTAAATCCATCCAAGGAAGGATTTTGGTGAAAACCTAAGGAGGCCACCTGAAGAAGAGGCAACATTCCTAAATGAGAATTCTTATTTTATTTTATCATCCACCTCCGTAAAGTATTATTAATTAAAAAAATTATTATAAAAAATATATAAAATATAATTATAAGTAATAATATTAATATTACGACCGATATCAATAACATATTCCATCAAATGGGAAATAATACTCTCAATCATGTGTATAGTGAAATATCTCCTCATGAACCGATTTACTACATTTTTCCCACCTAAATTCAAACATGGATATAATTGTAGATTTAACATATGTATATGATATTCATGAAGCTATTATACATGACTATTTTCAGTTCCAATATATATTTTTTTAATTTTAATTCCATTTAATAAACAATAACTTTTCTCGTGTGTATGATTGATAATGTATCACGAAACTGGTTATTCATTTTTTACATATTCATTACATTGAATTTAATATGTATAGAAATAATGGAGAAAAGTTTTAAATTTGATACCATATTTATTCTTTAAACTTAATATATCACCGAATTTATTACACTTCCAATCATTAGTTGTAACGACCCGACGTTTTTAAATGGAAATTCCTTTCTTATAAACAATCCATATAATCGCAAGAAATCAGAACACATTGTACAACTATGTTCTATGTGACCTTTAAACATTTTTTTTCCACATCAATGTTGGGAATTTCTAAAATATCACATACATGGTAGTAATCAGTAAGTTATTTGGAGGATGAAATGAAAAATATAATTCTTGGTAAATAGTAACACACCCACATGGATAGTAACATAACTTATGAATAGTGATATACCATAATGGATAGTAACCTTACCTATGATATTATGTAATTAATATTCATGTACAAATTATGATAGAACTATATTTTAGAGTAAGTAAATGAATTTTCGAAAGCTGGTTTTTGATAATAAATTATGAATAAAATTAAAATTTAAAATAATAATATTTAGAAAATTATTATTCATAAATGGACTTAATTTTTAGATTTTACACATCAATAAATGGGTGGGGAGAAATGTTGGAATTTTTCTGAAATACTTTAATTTTTTATAAATAGTAAAATACATTAATTTAACGTATAAATAAATTATAATTTAAACCGACTATTCCGGACATGAAAAGTTATGTAAGAACCCAAATAATCAAATCACATGCCCTGTTTACTATACGATGTCATGGAAGACTCACTATTCACTGTCTTTGGGAAAATTAATAAACTAATGAATTAAATATTAAAGAAACCCCTCTCCCCTACACTATAAAATCCACCCTTCACACCCAAATTTCGCCACTCCTCTCAAGATTCAATTCATGACTAAACTATGGCCAAGAATCTTAACTAGGTCCTACCCCACATCCAAGAGTTTCTAGTACCATCAAAAGACCTGGCCTCGGTCCCTTAAGGAGGATCTCATGTGGAGGATTCAATAGGTAATTTATCTCCCTCTTCTCATTTTTTTTCTTTCAATTTCATGTTATTCTATTATTCTGTCCCCACATATCTTCCTTCACATGGTATGGTGACCCCAGTATTATACATATAATATAACATTATGATACTAAGGGTATATTATATCATCGAACTTCATTATCCTCTTCTTTTATTTTATTAAAGGGAATGTTGTTCTCAAGGTGTTAATTTATCAACATCAAGAACGACATGATTTCATATTCCATTTGAACCTTCAGATCTGGTCATGAATCCATATTTATGGTTTAAAAATAATATGATATATTTATTAGGTTCAATTTAAATTCATTGGATCTATCATATGTACATATTTATATGTGATAAAATTAAACAAGTTCATTGTGATCGAAAAAACACACAATTTAACAAAAATAATCATAATTTAATTTTTAACTAATGATACATCCAATTGGAATATGACATAATTCATTATAAAATCATTTAAAATTCTTTAATAACAATAATAACGTGAAATATAATATCTAAATTTTTATCCCTATTCTACACAATCATTCATTTAAGAATACGAGAGAACCACTCAGGAAAACCATTAACATGAACATTCCATATCAATGTTTTTAAACCCTATAACTCATCAAAAGGCCGATAAAATGACATAATGAAACCAAAATTAACCCAATTAATGTATAAAATTTTATGGAATTTCTAATTAATGAATATAATATCATTATACATGACATTAAAGTGTACAAAGCATTTAGATATATGGTTATTCTATTTACTAATGTGTTTTCAAGGGACAATAAGAAGCTAGAGAAGAAGGAACTAAATAAATGTAAATGTTTTGTGTTGTAAATATTTTTGTATGGATTGTTTAATCTTCCAGAATGTAGACTGGAAAATTTCCTCTACTGTATAATGTATGGTGGTTTTTTGTTATCCTTTATACCAAAAAATACATAACATGTTTTAGTACTGAATCCGGAAGTGCAAGTTCGGGGCTTTAATATTAAAATCATAGACACGGTCTAGATAACTTGGGAGATTAGACGATGTTTTATTAAAATAAACTTTTAAACTTATGTTTAATTATGTACACATCAGAACATATTTTTTCTTAATTATAAATATATAAATTCAGAATTATATGTATGATGACTGAATTGTTAGGGCACAATTATTTTATGGGGGGAAGAATGTAATGACCCAATGTTTTATATATGAAAATTCCTTTCTTTTAAATATATAATATAATCAAAATAAATTACAAAAAATGATCTACTAAGTGCTATGTTACCTTTAAACATATTTTTATCACATATGTGTTTGGAATTTCAAAAGTCTGACATACTCGGTTGCGATAAGTAAGTTATTTGGAGTCCGATAAGGAAAACATAATTTATGGTGAATAGTAACATACCCTTATGAATAGTAACATACCCTTCTGAATAGTTATATAACCTAATTAATTGTAACCATAACTATGATATTATATAAATAATATTCCATTGGAAAGTAAGACTTATCTATATTTTCGAATAACTAAATGACTGTTTTAAAACTGGTTTTTGATAATAAATTATGATTTAATTTAAATATTCAAATAATAATATTTATATTTTTTTGTAAAAATGGATTTTTTTTTGGATTCAACATGTCAAAAAATGGTTGGGTGAATTTTTGGAATTTTTCTGATATAATGGAATTTTGGTGAATAGTAAAATACATTAATTTACCATATAAATACATTATAATTCAAACCCACTATTTCTGACATCAAAAGTGATGTATGCATCAAAATCTTGAACTCACATGCACTATTTACTATTTTTGCTCATGAAATACACACTATTCATTGTCATAGGGAAAATTAATAAACTAATGATTAAATATTAAGGAAAACCCTCTCCCCTCCACTATAAAAACCACCCTTTACACCCTCACTCCTCACACCTCTCAAGCTTCAAGAATATTCTAAACTATGGCCGAGAATCTTCCCTAGCCCCTCCCCCATGTCTGAAAGTTTCTAATCCAATAAAAAGTCCAAGCCTAGTTCCCTTAAAGTGGAGTTCAGGAGGAGGATTCAAGAGGTAATTTCTCTCCATCTTCTCCTTTAATTTCCATTCAATTTCAAGTTCTTCTCTTATTCTGTCCCCACCTATCATCATCCACATTGTATGGTAAATATATTATTACACATATATTAGAATATTATGATACTAATGGTACATTATATCATCCAACCCAATTCTCATCTTCTTTTAATTTATTAAAGAGAAAGTTGTTCGTGATGTGTTAATTTATCACCTTTAAGAATGACATGTTTTGTTTTTCGATTTCATCCTTCAAATCTGTTCATGAAACCCTTTTTATGGTTCCATAAGAATATGTTAAATGTATTATGTTCTATTTGACGTTCTAGAACTAAATTATGTACATATTACTATGTGATAAAATAAAACTGGTTCATTGTGAACGAAAAACCGCCCAATTTAACCCAAATCATCATCATTTAATTTTTAACTAAGGATTTATCCTCTTAAAATATGAAATAATCTATTATAAAACCATTAAAACATCTTTAGTATCATTAATGATATGAAATTTCATTTTTTTATGTTTATCCATGTTCTAAACAAGCATTCATTTAAGAATACGAGTGATCCACTCAAGAAAACCATAAAACTGAACATTCCCAAACATTGTTTTTAAACCCTACAACTCATCAAAAGGCCAAATAAAATGACATAATGAAACAAAAATTAACCCTATTCATGTGTAAAAGGTTTTGGAATATCTAATTAATGAATATAATTTCATTATATAGGACATTAAAGAGAAGGAAGTGCTCAGTTATAAGGTGATTATGTGCACTAAAGAGTTTTCAAGGGGAAATAAGAAGCTTGAGAAGAATGAATTAAATAAATGTAAATGTTTTGTGTTGTAAATTTCTATGTATGGTTTCTTTAATTCTCTATGACCTAGATTGGAAATGTTCCTCTACTGTATAATGTACTGTGTATTTTTTTGTTATCATTTACACACAAAAATACATAGTATATTTTAGTACTGAATTTGAATGTCCATGTTTAGGGCTTTACATTAGCGAAATTATAGCATCGTCATTGTGTACATACAACCTATCATATCCACGAAGTATGTGTTACATTTTCATCATCCAACATTTATAAGAATTTACAAAATAGGTATCAAATGATAAAATATGATTTTTGTACCATTAATATAGTTTTTTATTTTATTTCTATATATTCTATTAATAAGAACTTCAACATTCTTGACAATAAGTTCATGGGAAAATACGGAAATTAACACAATAAATATTGAAAATTGAGAAATATTATTAACAAAAATGTGGAAAAATATAATAAGTGGATAATATATGATTTTATATGTTAATCTATAGTTATGTAATAAATTAATAACATAAATTAAACAATTATACATGATGTTTATTAATGTTCAACTAATACAAATCCTTATTTAAGGAACTTCATCTCATTTCTCTTCAGGGAGGCATATGTTAATATTGTGTAGCTAAATTATTTATTATGGTTAAAATAATTCCCATTATAAATATATTATATTCAATCATTCAAACTTTATATTTCATAGTTTAAATTTGTGTTAATTAAAATGATGGGTTTATACATGAGTGTTACCATGTATTAAATAATTTATAAATCAATTTTTTTCATTCGGATATATTATTCAATCATTTTCCTTTGATATTATATGATTATGTGTATAATTATTTTTGATTATATTATTATTTGTTTTCTCCATTTTATATGTTTATTTATATTTTTTAGAAGTAATATATTTATTTATCTATTCCCAAGAAATTTTTATGATCATTGTAAGGGATCTCATCTCTTTTTCCATTTAATTTAGACTTATTTATTAATATTCACCTATTCACTTTCATGTCATTTATATAATACCCCATTAGGTTTTTTGAATGAGTTCCTACATATACATGGTGGGTGTAGTTTAAAAAATATATTATAAAAACTATTTTTATAATTAATATGAATATTTCATAAACTATATACTATGCATTAGTACAATGCTTGCATTTAGTAATATTTAATTAACTGAGTATATATTCAAAAACAAATTATCATTACCAAATTTAGATATTTATTGATATGGAAGATTATGAATAAATTAAATTTATTATTCCATATATGAAGAATACTATAGACATGTAGTGGTGTATGGTTCTCAGAATTATATATCAACTCTATCCATTAAATGGTCTCACGAAACAATTCAGTTAATCGAATTAAATGGAATTGTTCCTATACTATTAAATATTCTGGTGAATGTACTTGATGGTGGATGTATCACAATGTATGCGATCAAAAAATCCAATAATTATTCATTTCCCATAAATTATTTTTTATTTAATATTATTTTTATCTACGATATTTTAAGAGTGATATTATCAATAGAGAGATTTCATACATAGTTTTTGATTAATCCTCATGTCTGTTGATTTATTTACCTTGTCAGATTTATTATTCCTTTTTTAATTATGATAATTATTTAATTTATTAAATATAAATTTCTTATGTTATTTAACTTACCATATTTATTATTCTTTTTTGATTCATGATTTCATCAATTTTACACAACCCATACTGAGCATTTGATCTCACCATGAGTTTGTTTCCATTCTACAGGATATTAAGAAGAAATATTTGAATGAATTTTCACGGATGAAATTCATTTTCTTTTTTATGTATTATATTTTATTTATTTTTCACGATTTAAAATTAGTATCATGTATATATATGGTTTTCAAAAACTATTTACATGATACATCCTTTGGGATTTTACCCCCTTAAATCTAGTATAATTTAATAATGTAGGTAATGGATCCAAATTGCAGTGGGTGGGGGGGGGGGGTTGTATTACATTAAATATCAGATAATGGTTCATAAAATTATTTAGAACTATGTTAATGATGGCATGTATTATGTAACATAATCCTATTATATAATTTGAGGATGACAATAGAAGAAAATCTTAAATTGTGGTTATGGAAGATACAGTTTGATTTTTTCAATAAATACATCCATTTTAGCATACTATAAGTTGATGTTCTTATCTAATAGACGTATCAAAAGGTAATAACATCGAAAAATAAATACAAGGATTGTCCTAGTTGTCACTTGGTGCATAATGGACATACTAAAAATCTTGTATGACACTTTTAGTTGACATTATTAGGATAGTACACATTTTATTTACATATAATTATACAGGATTTGAAAATATACATATCCAATAATACAAAAAATGACTTATACCAACAAAATTTAATAATAGACAATATATGTTTTAGTAAATTTTTTGAAATTCCAACAGATATTATGTTTTATTGGTATTGATTTCAAGTACCAACACATGTTTTTAACAATAGATATATTTGTTAGTATTGATCATATAACAAAAGAATGTTATACCAACACTTAAATATATTTTATTATCATACTAATACCAAAATTATTTTACTAACAGTTGAGTCTATTATTAAAAATAAATAATACCAAAAAAAAATTTGATCAATAAAATATGTCACAATACATCAAACAATGATAATAACAAATTATGAAAACCAAGTTTTTTATAGTGGTTGATATTTTTACTTCCAAAGTTAATATTTAATTTTAGTGGTATTATTAATAATTTTTATTAATTGATTTTAGTTTCCAAATTTCATTAAGTATCAGTAGTTGTGATATTTTCAAATAATATTCCTTTAAAAGACATTTCAACACTTTTAATAAAAAAAATTAAATCATTACGCGGATTGAATTTAATAAGCATATTAAATAAAAACATGATAGTCAATTAAAAATAAATAAATGTAATTAAAATATATGAAATTAATGAATGATATTCTCATATTGGATTTTTTATTTAATAAAACGAAAATATTAATTTTTATAAAATTTAATATTTATTATATTTATTAAATAACATATTTATTAAATAGTAACATATATTTACATATTGAAATTTAATTTATTTTTTATATTATTTCAAATATTAAATTTATATATATATCATAAATATATTACATATTATATTTATTTTAATTTATAAAATTAATTAATACTCTTTTTTCATATATACTTATTATATATTTAATTAAAATTATTTAATGTAATTTTGCATTTTCATTATGTATATTATTATATTTTGGTGGAATATTAAATTTTATTATAAGAATATACCGTTTCTTTGTCATTGCATGCACCCCACCTCACCCATCTTCACCTCATGACCTCCAGCTCCCTGACATCATAGATTCCAGAATCCACCTCCAACTATGATTTTCTACACGGTCCTTTTAGAACTGCTCCACATCGCTCATCAATTTCCCCATCGACTCCCCTTTAAAAGAAGACACCTTGGATCTAGTTTTTGAATCAGTGTTCTTGGGATTCCCAATGCACAGATCAAATGAACTGGGGTTGTAGGATCATGATGAATTTCACTAATCTAATCTTGAATAGCCACAAGTGTAATGATGATTTCATCTAGGGCCAGGTATTCTCGATGATGGCACATTTACTCCCCTAGATACACAAAAGTGTGCTTGATATGATGGAATTTAGTGGTTTTTAGGACGCTTATATTATTGGTGTGGTGGGTTATCTCCTTCTGAAGAGATCCAAGTTGTTGAGATCCTAGGAAACGTTCCCTTTGGTGGGAGAAAAACCCACTCTATTCAAAAACTAGGCAGTATTTCATATTCATTTTTGCAGATAAAGTCTGGGCCAATTTTGGGGTTCTTGGTTCAGGGAGAAATAAAAGAGAAGAAAAAATCGATGGTGACCATGAGAAGGAACAAAAAAAATGGGGATAGTGTGGATTAACCAAGAATTGGGGGTTCAAGACTGAATTATGATTCTGATGACCTAATCAAGAGCTACATGATAGAGGAGGGTGGGAAGAATGGAAGAACATGATTGAATACGAACTGTACAGTTACTAAAGGACAAGAGAAGTGGAATAAGGGGCTCCTGAAGAATAATCTAATGGTGGAGAGGTGGAATCTGAAAAATCTTAATGATGGGATTTACATTTTATGATTCTCTATTCTAATGATAAATAATATGGATCGTGCTTCGATCCATGGAGATGCCTTTGAGTAATTAAAGTAAGTTCTCTAAAAGATTAATGATCTACAAAATTTACTCGAGTAGGATTTTACAGGACCTACAGTAACACCTACTGCAAGCTTTCATCCCTTCCATACCAAATCAAGTAAGAACATTGATCAAGTTCAATAGATAGTCTGAATGGCCAGCAACCAGCATGGGTTGATGTATTTTCCATGGAAGGAATGGTTGCGTAACTAAACATGTTCTGTAGTCACAACCCTGGTATGATACTATCCAAAAAGAGGAATTTGGATGAGCATGTGTTTAAAATTCAACTAGTTGTTATTTTTTAATTAAATGGTTATTTACGTGACATCTTCCAAGCCGAGAAATTAACGGAAGGACAGGATTTGCATCCAAATCAAATCCAGGCATCCTCTTGGTAGCGGTTGGCTTCCACAGAATGCTTTCAATTTCCCCATATTGATTAAATGATAGGGGTTTGAAACCTCAAGTTATTTCTCATTCTCACAATAGATCATTAGGATGCTAGATTATTGGGATCTTCCCTTCTTTTTGTGTACGGGGATCGATTTTAGTTCCTAGCTTGATCATGCTTAATTCCCAGATGCTGAAAGTGGAGATTTTTTATTCATTTTTATGAGCCTTGGTTTTTCAAGCATTGAATTCTGAAACCATGTCATCTAAAAATTGTCTTAGGAGAGTGGTTATTCTTCTTGGAATAATCCAATTATTTTATTGTCAATTTTTTTAGTACCCCTAATTTCATTGCTTCGTTAAATTTCATTGTCTCTATTCTCAAATTTCATTTCTATCCCTTGACGAATTTCCATTTTTTTCTTTTTCATGGCCTCCTTCCCAAAATTATAGTATATAATTTATTGTAATATTGTATTTTAACTTATATTACCTAATTCAGTGTATATATTGGGATTCTATGATTTTTGAAGGGATTGATGATCCAAACTGCGTATTCATTTCAATTAATAATTATTTAATGGAAATATTGAGTTTCCTTACATCTTGATAACGTTCATCAAGTGTGTAATGTCCCTTTTATATATTATGGTATTTTATAAATCCATGAATGGTTGGATTTTTGGTTGATATAGATGTAATGTGAAAGTATTATTTTTCTTACGCACTCCTGAACAACAATGAGTGAGAAGCTTTACAAACTTTCATGGTTAGTTTATGTTTTGAAGGATGATATATATTCATGATAGATTATATGTTAACAAATTTTACACATCTATATTGTTTCCTATTAAAGTTATTACTAGATGGAAATAATATTTGGTGCTTTGATTCCCTATTGAGAACCCATATATGAAAGGCCATTCTCTCATAATTTCACAGAAATTTCAGATTTAAACATAATTGAATGTTTTTTTTTCCAACCATTTGCATGATTCATTTTCTATTAAAATATTAAAGATCCTAAAACACTAATAATAACATGTTATCCCATACTTCTTTAGAACAAAAAATTATATCATTATATAGATATTTGACATACGTTTCTCATGTCTATAACCATTCTACATGTTTTCAAATATTTTCATTAACAAAAACTATAATATTTATGCTAATACATTTCATTTTTTCATTTCCACTACTTTGAATACACATAGAAAAAACACAGATCTAGAAACTCGCAAGTAGATCACCCTATGTATATTATTATACTAAATAATCCTTCATTATAAAATCAAATATACAGCTCTTACCATGTAGAAGTAACTCATTGTCACTAATATAAATGATTTCATGTATCCCTAATTATAACTCATTTAGAAATCCAATGGCATACTTTTTTGTACCATCATTTTTAGTATTGAATGTAGTTTCATTTATAGTAGATATTTTATGTTATCATGGATGATGGTTGATAGTTATTGGTACCAAATCCAATATGTTTTGCAAAAATATCAAATGTATTCTTGGAATGGTTGTTGGTATCATTCAAACTTATATGACTATCATACTTTTTAATGATTTTTTTCTTTTGGAGGAATTTACATGTTTTGGTACCTTATTTTCACTTGTTTGTTGGTGTTTTATTCTTGAAATTTGGAGATGAGGATCATGACCAAACAGATGTATTTTGATTAGTGGGATACATTTTATTTTAATTTAATGCACACAAGTATTCCACTATTCATTCAAGTGGATTTCTTGCGGACACTAATTTTTTTCAAGAAACAAAATAGGGGATACATTTACAGAGCTATAAGAAGTTCTCTAAAACGTGATTTAACATTGTTCAATTTTATTATTCACTGACTGATGTAATCTTCAATGCGTGTCAACCAATTTTGTTGTTTTATAGGTGCTGAGATAACTGATGCTTTAAAAGTATAATGGTGATGTTGGGATAGGCATTAGGACAATCATAGATGGGATGACGATGGTCCACATCAATGAAACATAGATGTTGGGCTTGTTTAAATGGTTGTGGCCCATTATAATCAAACATAATGTGTCATCCAATAAGAGTATTGATAGGTGCATCTTTAATCATAAAAGGGTGGCCCGTTGCAATAAATGTGATGATAGTGAAGTTGTGAATGTGTAGATACCCTAAATTAGATAATAGCCCATGTGACGTGATGGGGATTCCTAGGCAGCGCTGTTTGATGTTTTGGAGAAACAGATTATATATGAAGATTCATCAAGTTCTATGTAAAGTCATATATTTTCATTGAGATCCATGTAAAGTCTCTTAGTGATTTAACATGTCTTTAATATTTTTCTTCAATCTTCATGCCTTTTTAGGATGTTTTATCATGTATTTAAATTATATTTGGATGTTAAATAAAATCTCAATGTTGTGGTGTATCATAAAATAAAATTTTATAATTATTATATAATAATCATAGTAATATAATATATATAATAAATATGAAAATATATTATATATAATTATATTATTAAATACAATATTAAATTTTAACAAAAAATATTGTAATACCACCATTTAAAAGATAATTTATAAATGTAAATTAATTGTTTGTATTCATTATAAATACTAATAATAATACATATATATATATATATATATATATATATATATATATTAGTCGTATTAATATGTTGATAATCATTTTTACCAACATATATATTATCTGATGGTATTTTTATAATTTCCACATAATCATTTTATCAATCGCAATAAAATTTAATGATTATTTTTTACTAAATATTTGGTTATAGGGACATATCTACTAGTAAAACGTTTTTATAACAAATAATGTTCTTTTACCAACAAATATTCCCCTACTGAAAAATGTGAAACATTTTGTAGTGAAAAAAAAGAAAGAAATATTACGATTCTTTCATTATGAATTCATAAAATATAATGTTATATTAACTTTTCAATGATATTTGGGAGTAATGATTTTTTTAAAATCATAAATTTATGTGTTCTTCTAGAATATTTCACTGTTAAGAAAATGTTATTAGGAATGAATATGGGTATTAATACTCATTACTAATGTAAATATTTCATAGACAAGTATACCTATATAATTGTTAATAGAACTAGGAAAACTATGGCTATATATGGACAAACTAATATCTTCATGACAAATAACTGTTCCATGATGTAATAACCTATTAAAAACATGAATATATTTTGTTGGATTGCATCTTATGATATAATCAATAAAATATTTATGTGACCACTAATCCAATTGTATATGAGAAATATATTATGTATCTTACAAAAATAATTATATCTGTGTGATTCTATGAAAATGAAAAAGGCTACAATTATAGTGTATTATCTAAAAGGTTTTGTTGATAATTAATATTTTTTGATATATAATTCTATCAATGGATAAGAAATATAACTCATATAATATAATGATTTTAAAGATACATTCATTTTAAAATATTTCCCCAATGAACAATAAACTGATGTGAATATAATGATTCATATCTTAATGAAAAAGCATGAATAAATATTTTTTGAGAATGAGGATTCAATTAAATGTTTACATTGGAATAGTATGGATTACATTTGCAAAATAGATTTAAATATTTACATTTTAATTGAAATGTCTTTGTCCAGCTCTTTGAAGGGTGTTGGTCTCTCAATAAATTTCTTCAGATGATGCTACATTTTTATGTTTAATTAGAATTAAAGGAGTTATCTTGATATCAAAAACTTAGGGATATAAATATAAGAAGAGTTCATATGAACACCATAAAAATAGAATATATAAATGAATACGTACATGAAATATAAATTCCCACCTTTAGAAAACAATGGTACGAATCACTTTAAAAAAATATAAAGGTATTGAGGGTTTTTTATAAGTGTTTATAGATAGATAACTCAGTTAAATAATGGAAACTAGATAATGAAAATAATTTCATTATATTATTCTACTATAGAGATATGTGGATATATGAAAATTAATTCTCCATTCATCAAGTGACTCCAACATATAAGTATCCAAGGGAATAGGTCCAAGATTAAGAAATCACTACAGTTGAGATGGAGGTATCTATTGATTTGGTTGAAGGTACAATAATAGTAGAAATAATGTTATCAAATTAATTATTTTATTATAAAACGTCACCCTATTTTATATCTACATAGTTTTCTAAAAAAATTAATCATTTCTTATTCAATTTAATTAGGATGTTGTTATTCAAAACTACTAGAATAAGCCACACACCATCAAGGTTGTGTCAGGATGCCCCATTATGATTGGGAAACCTGTTTTATTTCCTGACTATATTATTATAATAATTATTTCCTTCAATATAATCATTTTTATGTATTAGATTTAAAAATATGATGAAAAAAATTATTACAATGATATTTAAATTACATTTCATGAGGATGAATTAAAATTATTTTTTCTTATAAAGGAAAATTCATCATAAGATTCATGTTATGATTCAACCCTAGTAACTTTTTTGAGTAAGATTTTTTGGAATAAGAGAAAACAAAATATTTGTATGGGTATGACAATATTAAAATTGATGATGTACATATTGGATTGTAAATTTCATTAATATAAATAACATGTATCCTCTTCCTTTCATTTATGAATTATTTTATCAAATTCATCATGTTCCACAATGTTTAAAGATTTGAATTTGACTTTGATATCATCGATTACAAATAAAGAAGGAGGACATTACAAATAAATCATTCCAAATCAGGTATTGATACATTATTTGGATTGACTAATGAACACTATGTATTTTTCAATATAATGAATTGTATATTCAAGGACTATATGGATGATTTTTTATGATATTCACTGATTATATAATTTTTATTTAAAAATTCTATGAGGACCATGATAATCACATGTTGATCAATCTCAATTCTCTTAGTGAAAATTATTTATCTGAGAAATTAATTATGTCTAACTTATAAATTATATTAATTTATTTTTCATTGTCATATTGTCTGAATGTATGGAATCCCTGTAGATCCTTTTATCAAAAATGTATTTAAGGAATTTTCTACAAGAACTAATATAATTATGTTATTTTGTGTCATTGGTTTTGTTGGTTACTATAAGTTATTCTCTCAGATTTTTTATGGACTAGTTAACCCATTAACCAATCATATATATACGGGGTTATTGATTTTTTGGAAAAGGATTGTGAATAATGTCTTGATGAATTTACTAAGAGACCATTAAATGATACAATTTTGACTTTAAAATTCGCATATGATGATATTTTTATGTGTTATGATGAATTAAAGAAAGGATTTGGTTTTGTACTTATAGTAAATGATAATATTGTTGAATATGAATCAATGTAGATAAAGACTCACAAATAGAACCATCAACCCCATAATATTGAGTTGGACGATTCAACATTTTCTTTGATGATATGTATACACTATCTCTATGGTGAACCATTTGATAATATACAGAACATGAAATACTAAAATAATCCTCTCATATAAAGAGATATAAATGAAACAGTGGTGATGACCTGAGATAGACATGGATTATGATGAATCAATACACTACCACCTATGTAAATAAAATAAATGATAGGATGTATTGAGTATTACATATCAAGGAGTTATAAGCCAAATGAGGATTGATAGGGATCCTAGTTTCATGGATCTACTAATGATAGGTATGGTGATTATTAATGATGGTTAAACATCAATGTTTTTTTAAATTATTTAAAAAATATTCATTGGAAAAGATAGAATGTTCTTGATGAGATAATGATATATTTCTAAAGAATGTTGTTTTGAATTATGGAAAATTGGATTTATTTTTTTAGGATGATCTAATACTAAAATTTGGAAATAGAATATGTGTTCCATATATAATATATCTAAAATGGGAATTGTTTTATGTTTCTAATAAATCATATTTACCAACAATACCTGGTATGATAAATATGTAATGGTGTTTGTGGAAATATATGGTGTGATTAAATTTTGTAAGACGTTACAGACTATGAATCAAGATGCATGAATTTTAAATATGTAAAATCAATGAGACAACATCATAGGTGAGTCATACAAAATCATCATAGTCGTGTGTGTAAATGGTATGACATTATAATGGTCATTGTTGTTACAAAAAAAATATATCATAGAATGAATTATGCAATATGGGTTATTGTCAATTGCCTAACCAAATCTAAAAAATTCCTTGATATAAGAGAAGAATTACCTCTTGATCACCACTCAAGGAAAAATACTAAATATGTTATAATACATCCTGGAAGATCACTTTCAATTTTGTCTGATGGAGGTCTCTATTATATTTCAAATTTCATGATGATTATTCAAATAGATCCTGATATGGATAATTAATCGAGCACCAACTATCATCATCATACTAATGGATAAGAAAAAATTGTTCCACCTAATATTTTAGGATGGTTTATGAATTTATATGGGATATCATATTTTAATAAAATTTTATTCATGTAAGGGTATCACAAGGTTTTGAATGAAGTCAAATCTAAAGAAAATGTAAATCAGAACCATTGAAATTAAATAAATAATTAGAGTACCAATTATCATTTGAAAAAGATACCAACTCTCTCAAAATATTATGATTTTGTTTATAGATCACTGTTATAGAAGTATTTGGTAAACCTATGAGTGTGATTATATATGATTAAATATAAATAAACAAAATATATCTTATTATGATAAAACAATCCAGATTCATTATACTATCGATAAATTATAGAGAAATCCTAATACTTAGATGAAAATGTTAATTTTTAGAAATCAAAAAATAGAGGATGAAAGTTGTAAACTAGATGTTGTTTCAAAGAAGAACAACCATAATCTATTTAAAAAGTAATATCTATAAAATTGTAAAGGTTAAATTTTTTTAGTACTGATTAATTTAAATCCATGAGAAGTTATGTTTTATTTCATTTTAATTCTTTTCAATCACTTCAATTTCTTGTGATGCACACTACACTAGGATTAAAAAAACATGATACAATATTAAAATTTTATTTAATCATGACCATTATAGTGTAGATATTTAATTTGAGGGTATAAATTGGTATGTAATAATTATTTAATATATATGTATATTTGATATAAATTCATTTTATATTAATTTTTTTTAATGAAAAATAATAATCATTTTAGTTTAAAATAAATATATTCTAAAAACTGTATTTAAAAAAACTGTGTCATTGCTTCTTTCACACATATGATAGATTTAATAAATGAATCTTTTATAAAATTTATTTCATAAAATTTATTTCATTTATCAAATTATTATATCATAATTATCTTAGGGTTAATTTATTTGATTAATCCAAAAAGAATAATTTTTTAATGAGTCGTGAAAAATAATAATTTATATTGAAAATTTATTTTTCATTTAAATTATTTAAAATGTCAAATAATGATTAAAATTGGATTCAAAATTAAAATTAGATAACATATATGATAATTTACCAAATATAGTTCAGAATAAATTTTATATTAAATTTCAACATAATAACTATTTATATGTATGACAGTTTTCACTTTTGGAAACTTATTATTTTGTTATATATTATCGTTTGATATAAAATTAGATTCTTATAATTATATTAATAGAATATTTACAAATGGATTCCATAGTTTGAATCTTAATATTTTATATAATTTAATTTTTTAAACATAAATTTTAACCACAATGAGTATTAAGAGCAGTAATATCTATGTATCTCTTTTATGGTAAAAACAGAATTACCGTGGGATCAAACTAACATGTTATTGGTAAAAATGAATTAATAACTTATTTGAGAACATATTACGGCCTATTTAAACTCTTAGAAACTATAATGGTCAATAATGACAATTTTCTAATGATTTAGGAAATATAAAATATTGATTTACATTTTTATTTATAAAAATTTCATGTGTTTCCTCTCCCATAATTATAAAATGTTAAATCCCCTCCAGTCCTCATAACACTCCAAAATCCATTTTTTGACAAAATACATTCCAAAATAACTTACCATAATCTATAAACTCATACATTAAGCCTTTTATTGTTCATAAATTAATTTGAGGAAGGATTTTCTTATTAACCAAAGGATAACATCCCAAAAAGTGGTAATGTTCCTCAATAAGTGTTTTTATTTTATTTCTACATTCACGACATCAAAATTTTATCAATCATGAAAGAATGAAAAAAAGAGAATATCAAATATAATTTTATTTTTATGTTATTTTAATTACTTATATCCTTCTCATATTCCATGAATTGGGAAAAAATCAGTCTATCAACTATATGACAGACTACCACCTTGCAAACCAATTTACATCATTTTCTATCACCACAATTTGAAGATGGATATTATGATCAGATTAGTTATTTTTAGTTATATTTAAGTATATTATTACACTTTTTTGTTTATAATATTATATATACCTTTTTATGTTACATTCTTTTGAAAATACAATAATGTCATACATTTGTATTGCGGGCTATCACCTCAGGAAGTGATATGATTTGTTTTTTCACATTTTCATTACATGAAATTTAATAAGGATAAAATTAATTTAAATATTTAATATATATGGGATTATATTTAATTTTAAAATGTATTTATCACACACATTCTTACCCTTTCACTCATCGAAAAATTATATCGTCGTTCGTGTATACGTACGACCTACAGTTTCCACGAAGCAATACAACTATTTATTTATATACATTTCATAAAAGGATCTAAAAATGTATCTAATGAGTATATATGATAATTATTACTTTAATAAAATTATTTTTAATAAATATAAATATATATATATATATATCATATTCAATATAATAAAAACATTCATCTCAAAACATGAATGAGAATACAAGGCAATTAAAACCAAAAAAAATGAAAAAATAAAGTATTATTAACATAATATATATAAAATAATAATATTAAAATGATACGTTATAAGGTAAGTAAGAACATGGTCATTATATAAATTAATAATCTTCCTAAAACAATTATATTTGAGGTTATATCACATTAAATAAAAGAAAGTGTTGTGTAAGGGACATCGTCTCAATTCACTTCACAATGTCATATTTTAATAGTATAAATGTAAATTGTTATTTATGGTGTATAATATACCCTTTATGTGTAATAACATTAATAATTCATACTTTATGGTGTTTTTAAATTTGATTTGAATGATTTAATGCCAGGGTATTTGACATGAATGGAACCCCGATGTAAAGAATTTCACTAACCAATTTCTTTCCAATCAGTTATATTCCCTCAGTATTTGCCTTTGATATTGTATGATTATTTTCATAATGATATTTTATTATTATATATTATTTTTAAAATTTTTCTATGTGGATTTAAATTTTATTCAGACAGTCTATTAATTTATTAATACTCAATTCAACATTATGATAATTGTAATCGATTTTTTCTAAATTTTAATTTCATTGAGTCATATTTGTTAATATGAACCAATTAACATTAATGTGGTGTAAATAAAATCCCTTGATGTTTTTAACATGAATACAAATTTATTAATGATGATTAATGTATTAATTCATGTATATATATATTAATTGTATCATGGATATAAATCTTTTTTAAAATATTAACCATTCTTAAATAAAATAATTACTCTAAATGGTATTTGATTAACCAGTGAAATATTGTTATCTTACTATTTTTTAATCAATTAATATATTTTTTGTTAAATACATTATTCTTAAAATAAACCTCGGATTTTTTATATTTGGAATACATTAAAATTACAGTGATGGATGGGGCCCAAAACTATATATCCTCTCAATTCATCTACAAGTATCATCTAACAAACTGGATTGCCCAATTAAATGGGTATCTATGGGTAGTTTAAGGATATCTTTTGAATGGTTCTAATGTAAGAGGTATCATGATGCCTGATGTCATTAAATCCATCCATTGAATATCTCATTCATTTATCATTGTGTAATTATTATTATCAATATGATTTTCACAATGATATTATATATTGATGCATTTTATTTGAATTCTATTGTATAAATGGAATGTGTCTTCAATTATTTACACTGCCCTAATTTTTATTCCTTATCCATTCATTCTGGCATAAGTATTGAATGAATATACTATATGTTTACTTATTTAGTTTTCCATAAGGATTATTCTTTGTTGATTCATGGTTTCTTACATTGTACGTACAAATTATTGAGTATTTGAGCTATCAATTATTTTGTATTGTTCCTTATTATATGGATAAGAAGTCATTGAATGGGTTTTTTAAGGATGTAGTTCATGTGATTTTATTTGCTATTATATTTTATTTTCAATTCTCAATGTAAAATGGATATCATGTATGTATCTAGTTTTCCAAAACTACGTAAAATATAAACCCATATAAATTTTCTCTCCATGTATTTATGCTAATGTAATAATAAGGAACTATATCCGAGTTAACAGATTCATAATTATTATGACCATTGAATGTTAAAATTAATACTGAGATAACTTTAACTCATAAAAACCCATAATTGATCCCTTATGACTAGTAGTTTTCTATGAATACCATCCCAAACCCACAATTAAAATGCCATAGGATATTGACAAGAAACATGTAAGTGTATTTTAATGTATGGGAATAAATCATGTATATCAAAATAAATTCGATAAAAATGCATAATGCATTAAATTGGTTACAATAATAACATGGTTAATATATATAATCAACTAATATATGTATGTCATAACAAACAGATATCAAGAAAAAATGTATAACCACAATGGAGATTGAAATGGGAGAACAAATACATAATGATTCGATGAAAAAGAATACAAATAAAATGAGTGTTTTTGTTTATAATACACATATATCACTATCTATAAATAGTATATAGTAACACCAAAAATAACAACCATTCCATATAATTAATCACAGATATTCACTGTGTTTTCTCATTAACAAAGCTATTTCATCTCTACATCTATTCGTCATATATCGAACAATGTTCATGATCTATCCCATCCAAAAAGTGGGTATGATAGACATACATTAGTGACTATATGTATAAAAAGTATGATTCCCTAGAAACTAATTTGTTCCGTGAGACTTGTAAGGGATTCGGAACACCCAGACCTTCAGGTTAGTAAGGCCTTTGGGCCACCTCAAGGCCTTTGGGCCACCTTAGTACAGATGCGAACTAGACAACCTATAAGGAACAAGCTCTACAAAGAGGATGAGCAATGAGAATTCACCATATAAGAGGATAAATGGATTGAAAGAATGAGAGGGTATGGAACCTACCATCGTGACAAGCCTGTGCATACATGGTAATGCCTAGCCGAACAACCATGCGAAGGTGGAGAGCTGATTTCACGATGAAGATGCTAGGGGAGGAGCAGTTCCAAGTAGTTAGTCTGGGTTGTATGTAATATTTGAAGTCTACGGGCAATGAATTCCTCTAAGGCCTATGTTCCATGTAATACTTACGCATACGGGCCTTGTAAGGGTTCTAACTCACCCATTAAAAGTGGATTATCAAAATCAATAAAAAATGAAGGCCTTCATGCCATTGGATGGATGGATTAATCAAATGTTTTCTATAGTAATAATTCCCAATGAAATTAGAGACATCTCAATCATCACTACTTTGAATCTCATTATTTATAAAATATGAACATATATGGAATCTAAGAGTACAAACGTATCCAAAAATTGTGATTTCAATATCCCGATGAATATCATGCATTGAGGTAACCCAATGGGGTACCTGAGAGTTAAACGTCTAGATGAATCCCATACATATCAGCCTCTCCATTTACCAAATAGCATATTAAAATCATAATTAGTAATTGAAATTTCCCCAAACTTCTCTCATTGGATAAAGGAGGAATTCACCCTCTATTCCATCAATACTATATCATTGACCAAAAATGTAAAAATCCAATACCATGAATCTGAAAAAAAAATTAATAATGATCTGTTAATGGAAACAAGATGCAATATGGGGGGTAATATATAAAAAATATATTGTTGGGGAATGTTATTTTATCATCCCCATGTTCATAATGCTCTCCCGTCATCACCGTAGAACACACCGTAGCTAAAGTTTCATTAACACATTATATACTTATTTTATTTATATTTTTTATTCAAATGTATATAGATATCAAAAAATATATTTTTCACCCCTTGATTGAGTGATTATACACCTCTCAATTTCTCCATCAACATATCATTATGTAATTGTGTATCATACCCTATACCACATTCCATATCACCCACTATACTCTACACACCCATATAGATACAAAACGTCATTGTCACCAACATTGTGGAGTACTGAACCACCAACACACAATTATATTATCACATATAACATAACTGACATGGTCCACGAACAAAGCCTCTTGTTGGGCCACCACCCTAACCTAATACAGTTGGTCCATGCTACCATTTTCCCCCACTGGGGACATTACTCCATATATTAGATATGGAAATATATCCACACATTATTTAAAATAATTATTCAGAATGATAATGAAACCAATAGACTTATTTGAGAGAATATTTGTGGAAGGAGTAAACCTAACATACCTATATGAATTTATGTTAGATTATACCGAATAACATAGAATATGGATTAATAGATAGTTTATATAACAAAGGGATATCTTATATTAGTAAATTCGAATAAAAAATTTACAAATCAAAAAAAATGGACAACTTTTAGGGATAGAATAATTATTCCAAATAGATTCAAAAAAATTAAAAATATTTCTTTGTAATATTTTACAAATTATTCAAATGAGTATAATGATATCAATACAATATTGATTACAAATTAAAAATGTAATATTTCATATTTATTTGATTTATTTGACCTAATTTGCTATTCAATATTCACACCATGCTATGGGAATATTTTATGAGTAAAATATGACGAATAAAAAAGAATTAATAATGAATAATGAAGAATTAGAAATGAAAATAAAAGTTGATTAAACAATCCTAGTAATCAATCCTCATAGAGAATATTCAATGTTTGAACACACTATATAAATTTTGATTAGATTCCTCACGGAAACATCATCTCGTCATTGATTCCATTATGATATCATTTAAAGATTCTCTATTCAATAGATTCCTATATATATTCATATACCTCTTCTAGTCCCACTTTCTTTATATCATGTGATTTTTGTGATGGATAACCCTATAAAGATATATTTTAGTGGATTAAAAAGATGTGATCAAGGTATGTAGATAATAAAATTAATTATTTATTAAAATAAATAAAGTAAATTAATTAATCAATAAATATTCTTATAATAAGAGATGCCCTGGGGTCTCGATTTGAACCATTTATATAAAAAATCTAGTGTGCAAAACACATTCTTGAAAAAATAGCCTAGTCTATTTTCATATATAGTTCTATATAAATGCTATATATGTTTTTCCTCAAACATATAATCAGGTAGAAAAAAATTTAATTTTAATTTCATTAATGGTGTGTTGCACTAAAAATTTCACTCTGACTCGTTTTGTGGATAGTTACAACTTCTTGAAATAAAAAATATATCAATAAATTATTATCTATTTATTTGTTAGTGAAATTTTACCGTTTCTCAAATTTATATGTTCGAGATAAAAAAGATTGAAAACATTTTTATAAATCTAGAAATATGAAGGAACTTAGGGAAACTATATTATTAAATCTGGTCATAATCGATAAGTGATAATATTTATAACTATTGAATTATGTTCATAATTTCACATTTTTACTTCAATTCCTGTTTTTTGGGTTGACCAGTAAAAATAATTTTTGGATGCACCACCATCACAGATTAATTCTTTAAATGATTTGTTAAATATATTTCCATTCTAGATTTACAACAACCATAATTATCTCTATTTAAATAAGGGTTTTTATTCAATGATATATATTCACTTGGTTCTTCCAACTATCATTAATTATTTTTTATTTTAAAAAAATTATACTAAAAAGATAAAATAATGAAGATAATACCTAGGTAAGACACATATTCGTAGATATTTTTATGTTTGCGACACGTGAAGGAGAGGATTTATTTTTTTAAACAATATTAATCTTTTAAATAATCTATTTCTAATATTTATATAATATTCATTCCTATATTAAATAGTTAATAAGTGAATATTTTTAACATTCAACAGATATTGACAAAGTATTATTATAGTGACTTGGTACTAAAAGAGAATACCCTATTCTACTCCGTCAATACCTAATACAGTATTGGTGACTGGATTTAGATCATTTATTTGGGGTTTGAAATATTAGGGCTAGAAATTTACACATGATATAAGACATGTAGTGAATTTACTAGGATGTACCATAAAAGAATTATACATGTCCACTCTCCCACACATAGTTCATGAAGTGGTTACATAAAAACTAATTTAATCATACAGATATAAGTATATATTAACATAACGTTTCTATATTGTGACAATAAAATGTTGTTGAATTTATTAAAAAGATTATGTAATACTTCCAAGAGTTATTCTGGAATGAAATCATTTATTTTTGTATAAAAACTGAAGAACACCACATAATCTAATTTCTTCTTATTTCTCAATCAAAATGTAAATGAAAAACAGTTATACTAGAGTATGAGACACCATATTATTTAGTATATAATAGTACACACTCACATTTAAATATTTTTCACTTTTATCACATATATATTATTATTAAATATTCCAAATATTATTGAATAATCTTCCATATATATATAAAGGTAAAGAAATTTAATTATTTTATTTTTAAAAATAAAATATATCAATTTCTATAATTCATCCATTGATGATGAATTACATAAAATATTTAGGAAAATTTATTCTTTAAGAATCATAGCCTCAAGATTCATTCGAGCTATATCCAAAATTATTGAATAGAGGGTTTTATTTCTATATGAGTGTATCATATTTAATTACATTAAAAATATATATTTTTTATTTATATTTATATCATAATGTAAATATTCAATTTATATAAGCATTTAATATATATATAATCACTAAAATATCATGCCTTTGAATCATTTTAAATTACAATATTGGAGAAATTATCATCATTTAACAAATTATTAATTATTGAAATCATAATGATAAAACATTTCACTCCAAATATAGTTGTAATAGAAGATAAAATGGTAATCCTGAATGGAATGTAACGTCATATTTCTTTCTACCATACACCCAACCATGCAATGTAGCCTTAATATCAACACTATAATACATTTTTTCTTTAAAATAGTCTCTTTATTATCATCAAAAATCATTATACAATATCTAAATATCTTGAAAACACTCAATATTACCATAAATTAATTAAATATCAATCAAAATATTTTTATATTGTTGTCTTCATGATCAATACATGAAAAAAGTTATAATATTGCATTACCTAAAATTCAATAATAACCATTTTAGAACAATAATGAAGTACTACATACTGTAACTCATTTAATATAACATAAAACTCATTGAAATGTATTCTGACGATATAATTATAAATATATTGTATTTTATGAATTTTATTCAAGAGAAATTATTAAAACATGATTCATTAGAAATAAATTGAAAACAATGATGAAAATAATAAAAATTCAAATTATAATTCATAAACAACATATCCTCAAGTCAATCCTTTTGAAAACATAAGAATAATTTTCAAATTCAAATGTATACCATCTAGATTATGCTTTTACATCATAAACATGATGATATACTTAATATAACATTGAATATATGATATTCATATATTCCAGTATATGAGTATGTTCTGTAGTGGATGAAAAGATAAACTTCAACACAACCCACATTTATGATTACATGTATAGTACAACCTCACATATTTTTTATATGTTCATTAGAGTGTATTCTACATGATGGAAAATCTATTCATCAAAAAACAAATTCTTGAGTTTAATTCATATATTATGAATACTTTACTACTAAATAACATGACCTCTATAAAAAATATATATATAAAATAAAATAACATTGAATCAAATACAGAACATAATTTTTCCAAAATATAAAAATTATATCCCATAATTACAGATTTTGAGTACTCTTCTATATGCATGATTGACTATTATTCATTTTTATATCCACAGCATGAATAAAAATACATGATGGTTTATATTTATAAAGTCATATACTTTTTTTCATATGATGATTTTAATTTATTAGGAAATCATATTTCGTTATCAACTGTAACAAAAAAATTTAGTGAATTACTAGCTCCATAAATGTCAACATATATATTAATCGATTATGGTCATTTTTTATATTTATATTTATATTACACATCTCCATATATAAATAATGTATCCAAATATTTAATGTTTATGCTATCAATTCAATTTCAAAATCTCCTATTTGATTATTTTTCCCAATATATTATAATTAATGTGAGGTTTATGCTATCATTTAGTCATTATTTATGATAACATAACCTAATCTGTTATTTAAATCATCATTATATATCAAAATCCATTTATCAACAATAGGGTAGTGTGAATACTCGTATAATTAGAAACATCTTCTTATGTTCATGAACACATTTCTCCCCTCTTCATTAACGCGTGTACTAGATTTGGTAATTTAGAAACATTCCTATTAATATCTATTTTGTATCCACTGAAGCCTTGAATTATAAAGATCAATTTAATATAATTTTTCTAAAAAATAAATAAATAAAATTTCTGTTGAAGGATGCTTGAATATTCCATATCTAATGATCACATATACCATGAATGAGTCATTGTAAAATAAAAATTTACACTTAATGAATTTTAAATATCACATCATAAGGAAAATATTACAAACCTAATTTTTTTAATATTTTTATTTTCACATGAAATAGTTCCAAATTTAATTTCTAATGGATATAATAAATTAATAAATGTCTTCCTTAAATATTTAATTTAATTAATCAATAATGATTATATGAGGACATATACATCTATGTGTAATAGAAATGGATCCACAATGTCCATATCATTTATGGATTATGGTATTTTGTACATCCGCCCATTTTAAAATTAGTTGTTGATGTCCAGAATTTTAAAAGAGTATTATAAAATTTTGATCCCCTCTTAGTAGTCAAATAAGTTAGTAATATATGATAGAGGATAATCTATTTTTATGATTAACATACAAACATCAAAATAGTCACTATAGTGGTATATAGACCTATTATTAATCTTAATAATGATAATTAGAGCACCATATGGTGAAAAAACATGGAATTAAAATTCCCATTAAAAATTATCATTATGTTTCTTACATAATTATATTCATTCAATAAGGATCATTCTACAAAATCCTTGTCATTATACAAAATGCATCATGTATGACTTCAATTGAAACCCGAATTACATAATTTTAAGAAATATGAAAACATAATTTATAAAATACACCAATATATTTTTAGGAATTTAATATATTTTAAATTAAGTGTTTCTCCATAATTATATTAGTCAAATATCCCACATTGTTTGTTATCAAAACATTTTTTAATAAATTACTTGAATTGGAACCTTATATTCATCAATGAATAAATATTATATCAACAAAAAATTTAGGTTACGATAAGAGATATCTCAATACTAAATAATGATAGGATATATAGGTATATAGATATAATCCATATCAAATATCACATCGAATATTATGAAGGGATGAATAATTATAAATGAATAATGTATTTTCCTATAATCCATAAATAGATAGTTTATATATACATGGGATAATATAATCTACACACATTTTGTTTTCAATGTTAACATACAATACAATATATTAGTAATTAAATCACTAACCATAGACATCGTTACACACATATCATAATGTATTGAATAAAATTAAATAATGTTTTTTAGTTCCTCAGGGGGTAATGATTATACGCATTATTACATAAAATTTAGGATACATTAGAAATAGTAAAATTATATGTTGTTCCTTTCTTTATTTTTTATGTTAATTGAGATAAATTATACATTTCATCCTCTATAGTTTTCAATTATTGTTCCCAATTACCAAATAATTTACTTTTGAATAATTAAATTATTTTAGTCAAATTTTTTGATCTTTTATCTGCCACATTAATCATACTATCTTCATATACAATCAATATATAATATTTAATGGCATATTCCTCTACAATTAAATTAATTCATCATTCCATTGATAAAATTACTTTGGTTTTTATACCTAATTATACTCCATATATATAGTTGAAACTTTTTTATGCTTTGAAATATATAATTTCAGCATCATTGAAACAATTTTTCTCCTATAATAAGAAAATATATGATAATGATAAGTGTATATAGTATTATTTTTGAAATAAATAAAACATTGAACAATTTTATCCCAATTTATGTAAGTCATTTAATCGTAATTATATTTTCAAATCATGTATTAGAAGACTAATATAATGAATAATTTACATAATTAAATATATTATAAAAAATAAATTGAAAATTAAAAGTCATGTTATTTTTTGATCATGTAAAGCAATTAATTTTTACTATATTTAATTACCCTCATTAAATTACATTTCAGTATTATTATGAATATTTTAATTTAAAATAATTTATTAACCTTCTATTACATGGATTAAATATCATCCTATTGACTCATGTTCTTAATCAACTTCTATCATTGGTTTGATTTACATTATAAATGGTAAATTTTAATAAAAAAATTTCATGATTATAACATTAAATTATGTGATAAATTTTTTATATCATTTTCATCCCTTTTTGAGTAATGTGTTTGTAAAGTGATACACTAATTAATGGTATTGTTTTTCATATAATGGACTAAATTATGATTTTTCATATTTAGTTAAATTCGGATATTGAAATTTTCCATATTATTTCTTATAAACGATGATAATGTAACAATTAATGTTAGACCAACATCTCCATTCCCTTTTTATTTTTAATTGGGATAATCACCACAATTCCCACTAATTTCCTTATTCAATAAGTTCATATAAGAAACATTTAATTATTGAAAACGAACAAAAATTAAATACATAAGTAAATAATAATAAGATTTGTGAAACCATGTGTTATTTTAAATTCATATTAAAAATTGAACATAATATACCTTACTCTGTAAAACATTCATTTCAACATATGAGTCTTTTGAATAAACAAATTTTGTTTATGAATTTTGTTACATTTTTTTATATCCTATAATTAAAACTAATCTTAAACCCAATCTCATTCTATCTATGATAACCTAGTCTAGATGGAAATGTAATGTAAATCATTGAATATAATTATACACTACCTCTCATTAATAAAAAGTATATACTAACAAATCTGATTAGATTATCTACAAGTTAGCTATAGAACAAAATAATTAATGATATACTTTACATTTATTAAAATATATTTTTTATTTGGGATATATTTTCAAACATACCATGTATAATAGTCCTTTTAAATACTTATTTAATATATAAAAACTATTCAAGTGTTGATGTTCTCAATAATGTAAAAAAAAATATGTAATCTGATACTATATAGTTATATCACAAACCTGATAAGAATATTAATATGTTATAAATACATTGAGTAATGAAAGAATTTCATGGTATCAGAATTATTGATGATAATTCATGGTATAATCATAAGTTATTTTAATATATGCATGTTTAATAATTAAAGGATTATCAAGAATGTATATCACAAACCATGGAAACAGATATTAATTTATTTGAGTAATCATGAGTGATAGAGTAATAAAATTTGAATGATATATAAAAATAGACCTAATAATTAGAAAAAATGTTATAAATAGCTATCAATATCTTCATATCATATTGTATTTTGATAATTATCAATATCATTTTATATAATGAAATTTTATTATTATCATTTTCACAAAATATTGTAGACAGGGGTAACTACACATTTTTTATATCAATATGATGAGATATACTAATTTACCTAAAATATCATATTGATATTTAATTTAAATTTCTTAATTATTATATTCATAATATATATACTACATGATGTTATTCATAAATCATAGATTTATTATCTTGACATTTTTATGTAATTTGTTTCACTTGAAATAGTGTTTAGTTTTTGTTTCATGATACATTCACCTCTTTCTTTGTGTTATTCATAGTCCACATTTGGATTATTATTGTCACTAAGCCTTTTCTACACAACTATGTATGTTATTATTCATGTATTTCTAGTCTAATTTAATTTTATTTCTTATGGCCTATGTTCATTTTTCTTTCAAGTGTTTTCCCTGGTGGTTCTATTGGGTAATTTTGTAGACCTTCTAACCTAGTGTGGATTTGGACTACACCAATTGAACAAAATTTTAACAGGTTCTATATAGAGACTATGAATTAAAATATTATATTGGGGATGTGTGTTTTAGTGGTTCATTATATCTTTTTTATTCATTGGGTTGTGGTATAAATTATTATCTTATAATATTCTCTTCTTATATGATTTTTCCCATCTTTTAGAGTGTAGAAGATTCCTATGGTTTTTCCCTTTTACCTATATTCCCACAGATTTATTTTCCTTAATGGTATATTCTCATGTACTTTGTGATGATTGTGACTACATATTTTTCTTTTTATCCAATAGAGGTGGTGTGATGAATTTGATGTTTTCATGGATTAAAGCTACAACTGTCTTGTCTTTATCTAGATAGTGGAGTTGAGATCATTTATTTATATGGTTTTGCAGTGGGTTAATGATGTTATTTGACATTGATTACAATTAATATATTTATTTTTGTGATGATCATTTTGATGTGAAAAATCCTATTGGTAAATGTTTTCTCTGGTGACTATTTTTCTAACACCGATTGTGAGCATGTTCGTGAGATTCATTGACTATAACATGGTAATCAAGCCTAATCTATACCCTATCAACATCATGATCTACATACATTTTATATGAGACTATATTCATCAAATATTTTTCATAATTCAAATTTGAATTTTTTTATTATCTAAATTCTTTAAAGTATTTCATACATTTTTTTGGATGTTGTTTTAAACATGAAATATTATATCATTACCATTTAACAAAAAATAATATTTATTCAAAAATATATAATTAAATTATTATATTGTATAAAAGTTAATAACCTATTATTTTAGATAAAACATGTATTCCGTTGAAAAATATATAAATGATAAAACTAAGACATAAAATAGTTTTGTTTTTTGTTTTGATAATGTCATCATTAATTATATTTTCTAAGGAATCTACAAAAAATTATCAAAAGGGGAATACATAATTTTTTTATATATTTTAATAATAAATATGGTATATAATGAAAACCTAAAATTATGTAGTGCCCATGTTGATGAAACTTTGATTCAATGATACAAAATGTTATGAAAGTGGAAGAAAATAATTATTAAACATTTTAAAAATATTTTTAATTCACCCACACTAATAAATGTTATATATGGAATAATTTTAAATATAATGGTCAGAAAATATGTCATGTACATAAGTGAATACCAGAATGTTGTTAAAAATATAAAAAATAGTAACATTTGTTGAAAATCAATATTGGCATGTTACATAATGACCCAATGAAGAAGTTAAAATTATACTTTAAAATGATGAATATTTATGAATTATAGAGTCAATTTAAATGTATATAATATAAATATTAAGTAATTTCAATTTATATAATGATTTAATGGAATACAAGATATAAAATGGGTAATATATATATAAATATTAAAATTATTGTAAAATAAGGAACTGTATGACCAAAAGAAATCTGATAGAGTTGATTAAAACCACTATAAATTTGTTAATGTATGAATCAAAATAATTTGAAAGAGTTAAAAAAAATATATAAATTATAATACTATGAATAAAAATTAAATTAGCCTAATATGTTTTAATGTTGTATTGTATATCAACAATAGTTGATTATTGGTTGGTAATAAACAACATTCCCCAAATAATAATATTGATATGAAAAACTGTACTATTGAATACAAATATCATTAAAACAGATTGAAACACAATATAATACATTTATGATTATTTTTATTCTATATCAGACAATTATTTATATTTCTTACAACTAATACAATTTATTTTTATTAATGAACCATACATGGTCATCATGAAACGTTAAATAAGATTAATCTCCATAAATATATCATCAAGAAACAAAACCAAACATGACACATGAGAAACTACAACGAGATTCAAAATAGATCAAAACTTGTAATAAAAGATAAAACGGTCTTGAGACATAAAAAAATCCAGTCCAAATGTCTGAAACTAAATATAAAACAAGAAATTATCAAAAAAATTATCAATGTTACCATCTATGACAACCATAATAATCTATTATAATGATTATATATAGCGTGAGATATTAGTGACATTTATGAAAACCATTACATTTTATATTATCTTGCAAAATTGGGTCTATATATTCCTAATGAAATATGAACCGTGTGAGGAAAGTTCATTATATGATACCATAATGAATCTATACAGTGTATTTCCCCATTATACAATTAGTTATATCATAAAACTGCATTTTATAATGTCAAATCAATGGAAAATCCATCATAAATTTTTTTGTTAGTTTACATTAGACAATTTTAAATTCACATTAACCAATAAAATTTACTATAAATTAAAGATAACATAAATAAAAAAACATAATTCACAATTTAATCACAAAATTATATATTTGTGAAAAATGAAATATAAATCAACACCATCATGTATAAAACAAATAATAAGTGGGTTCTAGACTATGTGATTACAAACTCTCACATGTGAGATGCCAAAACTTCATAAATTATACTAATCTTACCCATATCATGTCCTACCATAGTATATCATTATCACCATAATAACCCATTATGTTGACACTATCATGAAGGTTTCCTTATATCCATACCCAACACCCCAAGGGTTCTTAATGAGTCTAGTTTTTGAAAATATATAAATAATCATTCATCAATATTTATAACAATTTTTCAAATATGTTCATCACTGCTTCCATTATTTAATGTTAATATTGTGTCAAAATCATAATTGAGTAACATCATAAAACTCATGATGTGGAAAAACACTTTTCAAAAAAAAACTATGCTTTAAAACTCCATTTTTCATGCCACCAAATAAGTATATCGTATATTAATTAATCGTTGATATATAATAAATCATTTTCACCAATAGAAAAAAATAATTAAACAAACATCATGTAATTCATTTGTTAAAAACTTTTTATAGAGTCGACTCCATTTAATGTGGTGGATAACTAGTTAGCTTCTCGAATGGGTATTTGAAACAAGAAAATCTAGTTCACTCAATACAACATTGGAATGAAACATCTTAAATTCCACCATTAGATTAAATTTATATACAATTAATAACATATTTGGGTCATAATTAAAAAGGGTAAGAAACATCATGTGAAGATCAGGGAAGGGGATTAGAAAATGGGTTGAAATCCAGCCACACACTGAATGATTCCACAATGAACATAGGGAATTAATCAGTGATTAAAGGAGAGAATTTTAAAGATAATACAAGAGAAGACAGATAGATACTATGATATATTTATATTTTATTATACCTAAAAAAGAAATAATGTTACATTTTTAATTTTATTAATTCCATAAGTTCCAAACAGTTAGTCTTCATTGTTACACAAACCAGGATGAAACTATATAGTAGAAAATACATCAAGAAAATAAAAACGACATGGTTACAAAGGGTGGAAACATGATTAGTTAATCCATGATCAATACATGTGACATCCTATAGAATAAAACCTTTGTAGACAATTTTTTTTCTAATGAATCATTCAAAAAAAAAATATTCTCAAACCATGAAAATTAATTCATTAACTTCTATTTAAATTCTACAGAGTTACTTTTAAACAGGAACAAGAGAGTCACCATAATACATTCCATAAATTTAAATGGTTGCAACCTACAACTACCAAAATAAAATATTAAATAAGTGGATAAAATCCAATCTATGAATGAATCTTACATATGACCTCGATGGTAAAATAATTATCCCCAACCAAAAATATTTCTTCTCTTTACAAATCTATCTGGATTTTAGACATTAAGAAATTATGTATGTTGTCTCATCATCAATGGTTCCTGATATCAAATCTTGAAGATTTATTTTCCAATATACAATAGTAAAAATAGAAATTGAGATGTTTTACTACACTTTACATAGAGATCCCTAAACTGAATCACTTCACCAAACCAAAATGATTGAAGCTGATGTTGAATACCATCCCATTCAGTAAAATGGTAAGGGTTCAGTTAATATCATTTTATATAGGAAACATGTAACATGTTTTGAATCACCATTATTATAAGTCCCCAACCTTAAAAATTACTCGATCTCGAGTTACTTCAAGAATACACGGTGAGGATCTTTTTAGGTTTATATTTTTAGAGAATTAGATCAAAAATCATTCATTATGGTGTTTTAACATTTTATTTGAATGATTTAATGCCAGGGTATTTGACATGCAAGGAACCTCGATGTAAAGAATTTCACTAAACAATTTCTTTCCAATAAGTTATATTCTCTCAGTATTTGCCTTTGATATTGTATGATTATTTTCATAATGAAATTTTATTATTATATGTTATGTTTAAAATTGTTCTATGTGGATTAAATTTTATTCAGACAGTCTATTAAATTTTTAATACTCAGTTCAACATTACGATAATTGTAATCGATTTTTTCTAAATTTTAATTTCATTGAGTCATATTTGTTAATATGAACCAATTAACATTAATGTGGTGTAAATACAATCCCTTGATGTTTTTAACATGAATACAAATTTATTAATGATGATTAAAGTTTTAATTCATGTATATCAATATTAATTGTATCATGGATATGAATCTTTTTTAAAATATTAACCATTCTGAAATAAAATTATTACTTTAATTGGTATTTGATTAACTAGTGAAATATTGTTATCTTACTATTTTTTATAAATTAATATATTTTCTTATTAAATATATTATTCCTAAAATAAACCTAGGATTTTGTATATTTGGAATAAATTGAAATTACAGTGATGGGTGGGGCCCAGAACTATATATCCTCTCAATTCATCTACAAGTATCATGTAAAAAACTGGATTGCCCAATTAAATGGGTATGTACTGGTAGTTTGAGGCTATATTTTGAATGGTTCTAATGTTAGAGGTATCATGATGCCTGATATCATTAAATCCATCAATTGAATATCTCATTCATTGATCAATGTGTAATTATTATTATACCTATGATTTTCACAATTATATTATATATGGATGCATTTTTTTTGAATTTTATTATTTAAATGGTATGTGTCTTCAGTTATTTACACTGCCCTAATTTTTATTCCTTATCAATTCATTTTGGCATAGATATTGAATGAATATACTATATTTTTACTTATTTAGTTTTCCATAATGATTATTCTTTGTTGATTCATGGTTTCTTACATTGTACATAAAAATTATTTATTATTTGAGCTATCAATTATTTTGTATTGTTCATTATGACATGGATAAGAAGTCATTGAATGGGTTTTTGAAGGATGCAGTTCATATGATTTTATTTTCTATTATATTTTATTTTCAATTCTCAAGGTAAAATGGATATCATGTATGTATCTAGTTTTCCAAAACTATGTAAAATATAAACCCATTTAAATTTTCTCTCCATGTATTAATGCTAATGTAATAAATAAGGAACTAGATCCGAGTTATTGGATTCTTAATTGTTATGACCATTGAATGTAAAAATTAATAATGAGATAACTTTAACTCATACAAACCCATAATTAAACCCTTATGACTAGTAGTATGCTATGAATACCATACCACACCCACAATTAAAATGCCATGGGATATTGACAAGCAACATGTAAGTGTATTTTAATGTATGGGAATAAATCATGTATATCAAAATAAATTCGATACATAGGCAAAATGCATTAAATTGGTAACAATAATAACATGATTAATATATATAATCAACTAATCTATGTATGTCATAACAAACAGATATCAAGAAAAAATGTATAACCACAATGGAGAATGAAATGGGGGTAAAAATATATAATGATTCCATGAAATAGAATAGAAATAAAATGAGTGTTGTTGTTTATAATACACATATATCACTATCTATAAATAGTATATAGTAACACCAAAAAGAAAAACCATTCCATATAATTAATCACAGACATTCACTGTGTTTTATCATTGACAAAGCTATTCCATATCAACATCTATTCATCCTATATCGAACAATGTTCATGATCAATCCCATCCAAAAAGTGGGTATGAGGGACATACATTAGTGACTATAAGAATACAAAGTATGATTCCCTAGAAACTAATTTGTTCCGTGAGTCTTTTAAGGGCTTCGGGCCACCCAGACCTTTAGGTCAGTAAGGCCTTTGGGCCACCTCAAGGCCTTTGGGCCACCATAGTATAGATGCAAACCTGAAAACCTATAAGGAACAATCTCAACAATGAGGATGAGCAATGATATTTCACCATATCAGAAGCTAATTGGATTGAAAGAATGAGAGGGTATGGAACCTGCCATCGGGACAAGCCTATGCATGCATGGTAATGCCTAGCCGAATAGCCATGCGAAGGTGGAGAGCTGATTTGACGATGAAGATGCTAGGGGAGGAGCAGTTCCAAGTAGTTAGTCTGGGTTGTATGTAATATTTTATGTTTACAGGCAATTAATTCTTCTAAGGTCTATGCGCCATGTAATACTTACGCCTACGGGCCTTGTAAGGGTTCTAACTCGCCCCTTGAAAAGTGGATTATTAAAATCAATAAAAATGAATTCCTTCATTCCATTAGATGGATGGATTAATCAAATGTTCTCTATAGTAATAATGCCCAATTACATTAGAGATATCTCAATCATCACTACATTGAATCTCATTAGTTATAAAATATGAACATATATGGAATCTAAGAGTACAAAAGTATCCAAAAATTGTGATGTCAATATCCAGATGAATATCATGCATTGAGGTAACCCAATGGAATACCTGAGAGTTAAACGTCTAGATGAATCCCATATATATCAGCCTCTCCATTTACCAAATAGCCTATTGAAAGAAAAATTAGTAATTGAAAATTCCCCAAACTTCTCTCATCGGATTAAGGAGGTATTCACCCTCTATTCCACCAATACTATATCATTGACCAAAAATGTAAAAAACCAATACCATGAATCTGATAAAAAAATTAATAATGATCTGTTAATGGAAACTAGATGCAAGAAGGGGGGTAATATATAAAAACAATATTGTTTGGGAATGTTATTTTATCATCCCCATGTTCATAATGCTCCCCCGTCATCACCGTAGAACACACCGTACTAAAAGATTCATTAACTCATTATATACTTATTTTATTTATATTCTTTTATTCAAATGTATATAGGTATCAAAAAATATATTTTTCACCCCTTCATTGAGTTATTATACACCTCTCAATTTCTCCATCAACATATCTTTATGTAATTGTGTATCATTCCCTATACCACCTTCTATATCACCCACTATACTCTACACACCCATATGTATACAAAACATCATTGTCACCATCATTGTGGAGTACTGAACCACCAACACACAATTATATTATCACATATAACATAACTGACATGGTCCACGAACAAAGACTCTTGTTGGGCCACCACCCAAACCTAATACAGTTGGTCTATGCTACCATTTTCCCCTACTGGGGACATTACTCCATATATAAGAGAAGGAAATATATCCCCACATTATTTAAAATAATCATTCAGAATGATAATGAAACCAATAGACTTATTTGAGAGAATATTTGTGGAAGGTTTAAACCTAACATACCTATATGAATTTATGTTAGATTTCACCGAATAACATAGAATATGGATTAATAGATAGTTTGTAGAACAAGGGGATATCTCATATTAGTAAATTCGAATAAAAATTTACAAATCTAAAAAAATGGACAACTTTTAGGGATAGAATAATTATTTCAAATAGATTCAAAAAAATTAAAATTATTTCTTTTAAATATTTTAAAAATTAATCAAATGAGTATAATGATATCAATACAATATTGATTACAAATTCAAAATGTAATATTTCATATTTATTTGATTTATTTGACCTAATATGCTATTCAATATTAACACCATGATATGGGAATATGTTATGAGTAAAATATGACGAATAAACAAGAATTAATAATGAATAATGAAGAATGATAAATGAAAATAAAAGTTGATTAAACAATCCTAGTAGTCAATCCTCATAGAGAATAGTCAATGTTTGAATACACTATATAAACTGTTATTAGATTCCTCACTGAAACATCATCTGGTCATTGATTCCATCAGGATATCATTTAAAGATTCTCTATTCCATAGATTCCTATCGATATTCATATACCTCTTCTAGTCCCACTTTATTTATATCATGTGGATTTTGTGATGGATAACCCTATAAAGATATATTTGAGTGGATTAAAAAGATGTGATCAAGGTATATACATAATAAAATTAATTATTTATTAAAATAACTAAAGTAAATTAATTAATCAATAAATATTCTCATAATAAGAGATTCCCTAGGGTCCCGATTTGAACCATTTATATAAAAACTCGAGTGTACAAAACACATTCTGGAAAAAATGGCCTAGTATATTTTCATATATAGTTCTCTATTAATTCTATATATGTATTCCATCAAATATATAATCATGTAGAAAAAAAATTAATTTTAATTTCTTTAATGGTGTGTTGCACTAAAAATTTCACACTGACTCGTTATGAGGATAGTTACAACTTCTTGAAATAAAAAATATATCAATAAATTATTATCTATTTATTTGTTAGTGAAATTTTACCATTTCTCAAATTTATATGTTCGAGATAAAAAAGATTGAATTTTTTTATAAATCTAGAAATATGAAGGAACTTAGAGAAACTATATTAATCAATCTGGTCATAATCGATAGATGATAATATTTATAACTATTGAATTATGTTCATAATTTCACATTATGACTTGAATTCCTGTTTTTTGGGTTGACTAGTAAAAATAATTTTTGGATGCACCACCATCATAGATTCATTCTTTAAATGATTTGTTAAATATATTTCTATTCTAGATTTACAACAACCATAATTATCTTTATTTAAATAAGTGTTTTTATTCAATGATATATATTCACTTGGTTCTTCCATCTATCATTAATTATTTATTATTTTAAAAAAATTATACTGAAAAGATAGAATAATGAAGATAATACCCAGGTAAGACACATATTCCTAGAAATTCTTAAGTTTTCCACACATGTTGGAGAGGATTTATTTTTTTAAACAATATTAATCTTTTAAATATTCTATCTCTAATATTTATATAATATTCAGTCCTATATTAAATAGTTAATAAGTGAATATTTTTAACATTCAACAGATATTGACAAAGTATTATTATAGTGTCTTGGGACTAAAAGAGAATACCCTATTCTACTCCGTCAATACCTAATACAGTATTGGTGACTAGATTTAGATCATTTCTCTGGGATTTGAAATATTAGGGCTAGAAATTTACACCTGATATAAGACATGAAGTGAATTTACTAGGAAATACCATAAAAGAATTATACATGTCAACTCTTCCACACATAGTTCTTGAAGTGGTTACATAAAAAATAATTTAATCATACAGATATATGTGTATATTAATATAAATTATCTATATTGTGACAATAAAATGTTGTCGAATTTATTAAAAAGATTATGTAATACTTCCAAGAGTTATTCTGGATTGAAATCATTTATTTTTGTATAAAAACTGAAGAAGACCTCATAATCTAATTTCTTCTTATTTCTCAATAAATATTTAGTGAAAAAAATATACTAGAGTATGAGACACCATAATATTTAGTATATAAGAGTACACACTCACATTTAAATATTTTTCACTTTTAACACATGTATATTTTTATTAAATGTTCCAAATATTATCGAATAATCCTCCATATATATATATAAAGGTAAAAAAATTTAATTATTCTATTTTTAAAAATAAAATATATCAATTTCTATAATTCATCTATTTATGATGAATTATAAAAAATATTTATGAAAATTTGTTCTTTTTAGAATCATAGCCTCATGATACTTTCGAGCTATATCCAAAATTATTGACTACAGGGTTTTATTTCTATATGAGTGTATCATCGTTAATTACATTAAAAATATTGATTTTTCATTTATATTTATATCATAATGTAAATATTCAATTTATATAAGCATTTAATATATTGAAAATCACTCAAATAACAAGCCTTTGAATCATTTTAAATTACAATATTGGAGAAATTATCATCATTTAAGAAATGATTAATTATTGAAATCATAATGATAAATCATTTCTCTCCAAATATTGTTGTAATAGAAGATAAAATGGTAATCCAAAATGGAATGTAACCTCATATTTTTTTCTACCATACACCCAACCATGCAACATAGCCTTAACATCAACATTATAATACTTTTTTTCACTAAAATAGTCTCTTTATTATCATCAAAAATAATTATACAATATCTATATCTCTTAAAAACACACAATATTACCATTAATTATTTAATTATAAATCAAATTTTTTTATATTGTTATCATCATGATCAATCCATGAAAAACGTTATAATATTGCATTACCTAAAATTCAATAATAACCATTTTAGACCAAGAATGAAGTACTACATACTGTAACTCATTTAATATAACATAAAACTCATTGAACTGTATTCTGACGATATCATTATAAATTTATTGTATTTTAGGAATGATATTCAAGAGAAATTATTAAAACATGATTCATTAGAAATAAATTTAAAACAATGATGAAAATAATAATAATTCAAACTATAATTCAGAAACAACATATCCTCTAGTAAATCCTTTTGAAAACATAGGATTAATTTTCAAATTCCAATATATACCCTATAAATTATGTTTTTACATCATAAAAATGATGATATACTTAATATAACATTGAATATATGATATTCATCTATTCCAGTATATGAGTATGTTCTCTAGTGGACGAAAAGATAAACTTTAACATAACCCACATTTATGATTACATGTATAGTACATCCTCACATATTTTTTATATGATCATTAGAGTGTATTCTACATAATGGAAAATCTATTCATCAAAAAACAAATTATTGAGTTTAAGTCATATATTATGAATACGTTACTACTAAATAACATCACCTCTATAAACAATATATATAGAAAATAAAATAACTTTGAATCAAATACAGAACATAATTATTCCAAAATATAAAAAATAATGGTATTTATTATAGAATAAAAATATTATGGATACGTATAAATTATTTATCATGAAACATTATCTCATTAATGATAATATATAAGTTACAATATAAGATAATTTTTTATCATCAAACCTTAATATAAACTATGTATCTTATATTTTATAATGCACACAACAACATAGCCTAGAAATATCTTCTAGTATTACCTTCATGATCATGCAAAAGATATATGGTTGAGAAATTATTTCCAAAATAAAAAATTATATCCCATAATTACGGATTTTGAGTACTATTCTATATGCATGATTGACTATTATTAATTTTTATATCCACAACATGAATAAAAATACATGATGGTTTATATTTATAAAGTCATATACTATTTTTCATATGATGATTTTAATTTATTGGAAAATCATAATTCTTTATCAACTGTAACGAAAATTTTTAGTGAATTACTAGCTCCATAAATTTCAGCATATATATTAATCTCTTATGGTCATTTTTTATATTTATATTTATATTACACATCTCCATGTACAAATAATGTATCCAAATATTTAAAGTTTATGCTATCACATCAAATCCAAAATCTCATATTTGATTATTTTTCCCAATATATTATAATTAATGTGAGTTTTATGCTATAATTTAGTCATATTTTATGAGAACATAACCTAATCTGTTATTTAAAGCATCATTGTATATCAAAATCCCTTTACCAACAATAGGGTAGTGTGAATACACGTATAATTAGAAACATCTTCTTGTGTTAATGACCACATTTCTCCCCTCTTCATTAACATGTGTAATAGATTTGGTAATTTAGAAACATTTCAATTAATATCTATTTTGTTTCCACTGAAGCCTTGAATTATAAAGGTCAATTTTATATAATTTTTTCTACAAAATAATTAAATAATATTTCTGTTGAATGATGCTTGAATATTCCATATCTAATGATCATATATACGATGAATGAGTCATTGTGAAAAAAAAAATTTACACTTAATGAATTTTAAATATCACATCATAAGGAAAATATTACAAACCTAATTTTTTTAATATTTTTATTTTCACATGAAATTGTTCCAAATTTAATTTCCAATGGATATAATAAAATAATAAATGTATTCCTCAAATATTTAATTTACTTAATCAATAATGATTTTATGAGGACATATACATCTATGTGTAATAGAAATGGATCCACAGAGTCCATATCATTTATGGATTATGGTATTTTGTACATCCGCCAATTTTAAAATTAGTTGTTGATGTCCAGACTTTTAATATAGTATTATACAATTTTGATCCACTATTAGTAGTCAAAAAAGTTACTAATATATGATAGAGGATAATCTATTTTTATGATTAACTTACAAAGATCACAATAGTCACTATAGTGGTATATAGACCTATTATTAATCTTAATAATGATAATTAGAGCACCATAAAGTGAAAAAACATGGCATTAAAATTCCCATTAAAAATTATCATTATGTTTCTTAACCAATTATATTCATTCAATGAGGATCATTCTACAAAATCCTTGTCATTATTCAAAATGCATCATGTATGACTTCAATTGAAACCCGAATTACATAATATTAAGAAATATGAAAAAACAATTTATGAACTACACCAATATATTTTTAGAAATTTAATGTATTTTAAATTAAGTGTTTCTCCATAATTATATTAGTCAAATATCCCACATTATTTGTTATCAAAACATATTTTAATAAATTACTTTAATTGGAACCTTATATTCATCGATGAATAAATATTATATGAACAAAAAATTTAGGTTACGATAATAGAAATCCCAATACTAAATAATGATAGGATATATAGGTATATTGATATAATCCCTATCAAATATCACATCGAATATTATGAAGGGATGAATAATTATAAATGAATAATGTATTTTCCTATAATCCATAAATAGATAGTTCATATATACATGGGATAGTATAATCTACACACATTTTTTTCAATGTTAACATACAATACAATATATTAGTAATTAAATCACTAACCATAGAAATCATTACACACATATCATAATGTATTGAATAAAATTAAATAATTTTTTTTATTTCTTCAGGGGGGAATGATTATACGCATTTTTACATGAAATTTAGGATACATTAGCAATAGTGAAATTATATGTTTTTCCTTTCCTTATTTTTTATGTTAATTGAGATAAATTATACATTTCTTCCTCTATAGTTTTCAATTATTGTTCCCAATTACCAAATAATTTACTTTTGAATAATTAAATTATTGTAGTCTAATTTTTTGAACTTTTATCTGCCACAATAATCATAGTATCTTCATATACCATCAATATAAAATATTTGATTGCATATTCCTCTACAATTAAATTAATTCATCATTCCATTGATAAAATTACTTTGGTTTTTATACCTAATTATACTCGATATATATAGTTGAAAATTTTTTATGCTTTGAAATATATAATTTAAGCATCATTGAAACAATTTTTCTCCTATAATCAGAAAATCTATGATGATGATAAGTGTATATAGTCTCTTTTTTTAAATGAATAAAACATTGAACAATTTTCTACCAATTTATGTAAGTCATTTAATCCTAATTATATTTTAAAATCTTGTATTAGAAGACTAATATAATGAATAATTTACATAATTAAATAAATTATAATAAATAAATTTAAAATTAAAAGTCATGTAATTTTTTGATCATGTAAAGAAATAACTTTTTAATATATTTAATTACTCTCATTAAATTACATTTCAGTATTATATTGAATATTTTTATTTTAAAAAATTTATTAACCCCCCATTACATGGATTAAATATCATCATATTGACTCATCTTCTTAATCAACTTCTATCATTTGTTTGATTTACATTATAAATGGTAAATTCTAATAAAAAGAACTCATGATTCTAACATTGAATTATGTGATAAATTTTTTATATCACTTTATTCCCTTTTTGAGTAATGTGTTTGTAAATTGATCCAATAATTAATGGTATTGTTTTTCATATAATGCACTAAATTTCGATTTGATCATATTTAGTTAAATTCGGATATTGAAATTTTCCATATTATTTCTTATAAACGATGATAATGTAACAATTAATGTTAGACCAACATCTCCATTCCCTTTTTATTTTTAATTGGGATAATCACCACAATTCCCACTAATTTCCGTATTCAATGAGTTCATATAAGATACATTTAATTATTGAAACTGAAAAAAAAATTAAATACATAAATAAATAATAATAGGATTTGTGAAACCATGTGATATTTTAAAATCAAATTAAAAATTGAACATAATATACATTACTCTATAAAACATTCATTTCAACATATGAGTCTTTTGATTAAACAAATTTTGTTTTTTTAATTTTGTTACATGTTTTTATATCCTATAATTAAAACTAATATTAAACCCAATATCATTCTATCTATGATAACCTAGTCTAGAAGGACATGTAATGTAAATCATTTAATAGAATTATACACTACCTATCATTAATAATAATGATATACTAACAAAGCTGATTATATTATCTAAAAGATACCTATAGAAAAAAATAATTAATGATATACTTTACATTTATTACAATATATTTTTTATATGGGATATATTTTCATACATACCATGTATAATAGTCCTTTTAAAGACTTATTTAATATATAAAAACTATTTAAGTGTTGATGTTCTCAATAATGTAAAAAATAAAATAAATATGTAATCTGATACTATATAGTCATATCACAAACCTGATAAGAATATTAATATGTTATAAATACATTGATTACTGTAAGAATTTCATGGTATAATAATTATTGATGATAATTAATGGTATAATAATAAGTTATTTTAATATATGCATGTTGAATAATTAAAGGATTATCAGGAATGTGTATCACAAACTGTGGAAACAGATATTAATTTATTTGAATAATCATGAGTGATGGGTGAATGACATTTGAAAGATATATAAAAATAGACCTAATAATTAGAAAAAATGTTATAAATAGATATAAATGTCTTCATATCATATTGGATTTTGATAATTATCATTATCATATTATATAATGAAATTTTATTATTATCATTTTCACAAAATATTGTAGACATGGGTAACTACACATTTTTCATATCAATATCATGAGATATACTAATTTACTTAAAATATCATATTGATATTTAATTTAAATTTATTCCTTATTATATTCATAATATATATACTACATGATGTTATTCATAAATCATAGATTTATTATCCCTACATTTTTATGTAATTTTTTTCACTTGAAATAGTGTTTAGTTTTTGTTTCACAATACATTCACCTCTTTCTTTGTGTTATTCATAGTCCACATTTGGGTTATTATTGCCAATAATCCATTCCTACACAACTATGTATGGTATTATTCATGTATTTCTAGTCTAATTTAATTTTATTTCTTATGGCCTATGATTATTTTTCTTTCAAGTGTTTTCCCTAGTGGTTATATTTGGTAATTTTGTAGACCTTCTAACCTAGTGTGGATTTGGACTACACCAATTGAACAAAATTTTAATATTTTCTATATAGAGACTATGAATTAAAATATTATATTGGGGATGTGTGTTTTAGTGGTTCATTCTATCTTTTTTATACATTGGGTTGTGGTATACATTATTATATTATAATATTCTCTTCTTATTTGATTTTTCCCATCTTTTATATTGTAGAAGATTCCTATGGTTTTTCCATTCTACCTATATTCCCACACATTTATTTTCGTTAATTGTATATTCTGATGTATTTTGTGATGAATGTGACTACATATTATTATTTTTATCCATTAGAGGTGATGTGATGAATGTGATGTTTTCATGGATTGAAGTTGAAACTGTCTTGTCTTTATCTAGATAGTGGAGTTGAGATCATTTATTTATATGGTTTTACAATGGGTTAATGATGTTATTTGACATTTATTACAATTAATATATTTATTTTTGTGATGATCATTTTGATGTGAAAAATCCTATTGGTAAATTTTTTCTCTGGTGACTATTTTTCTAACACCGATTGTGAGCATGTTTGTGAGACTCGTTGACTATAACATCGTAATCAATCCTAATATATACCCTATCAACATAATGATCTACTTCAATTTTATGTGGGACTATATTCATCAAATATTTTTCATAATTCAAATTTGAATTTTTTTATTATCTAAATTCATGAAAGTATTTCATACATTTTTTAGGATGTTGTTTTAAACATGAAATATTATATCATTACCATTTAACAAAAAATAATATTTATTCAAAAATATTTAATTAAATTATTGTATTAAATAAAAGTTAATAACCTGTTATTTTCGATAAAACATGTATTCTGTTGAAAAATATATAATTGATAAAACTATGACATAAAATAGTTTTCCTTTTTGTTTTGATAATGTCATCATAAATTATATATTCTAAGGAATCTACAAAAAATTATCAAAAGGGGAATACATAAATTTTTTATATATTTTAATAATAAATATGGTAAATAATGAAAACCTAAAATTATGTAGTTCCCATGTTCATGAAAATTTGATTCAAAGATATAGAATATTATGAAAGTGGAAGAAAATAAATATTAAACATTTTAAAAATATTTTTAATTCACCCACACTAATAAATGTCATATATGGAATAATTTTAAATATAATGGTCAGAAAATATGTCATGTACATAAGTGAATACAAGAATGTTGTTAAAAATATAAAAAATAGTAACATTTGTTGAAAATAAATATTGGCATGTTACATAAAGACCCAATGATGAAGTTAAAATTAAACTTTAAAATGATGAATATTTATGAATTATAGAGTCAATTTAAATGTATATAATATAAATATGAATTAATTTCAATTTATATAATGATTTAATGAAATACATGATATAAAATTGGTAATATATATATAAATATTAAAATTATTGTAAAATAAGGAACTGTATAACCAAAAGAAATCTGATCGAGTTGATTAAAACCACTATAAATTTGTTAATATATGAATCAAAATAATTTGAAAGAGTTAACAAAAAATATAAATTATAATACTATGAATAAAAATTAAATTTGACTAATATGTTTTAATGATGTATTGTATATCTACAATAGTGGATTATTGGTTGGTAATAAACAACATTCCCCAAATAATAATATTGAGATGAAAAACTGTACTATTGAATACAAATATCATTAAAATAGATTGAAAAAAATATAATACATTTATGAATATTTTTATTCTATATTAGAAAATTATTTATATTTCATACAACTAATACAATTTATTTATATTAATGAACTATACATGGTCATCATGAAAATTAAAATAAGAATAATCTCCATAAAGATATCATCAAGAAACAAAACCAAACATGAAACATGAGAAACTACAACGAGATTCAAAATAGATCAAAACAAGTAATAAAAGATAAAACGGTCTTTAGACATAAAAAATCCAGTCCAAATGTCTAAAACTAATTATAAAACAAGAAATTATCAAAAACAATTATCAATGTGACCATCTATGACAACCATACTAATCTATTATAATGGTGATATATAGCAAGAGATATTAGTGACATTTATGGAATCCATTACATTTTATATTATCCTGAAAAATTGAGTCTATATATTCCTAATGAAATATGAACCGTGTGAGGAAAGTTCAATATATGATACCATAATGAATCTATATAATGTATTTTCCCATTATTCAATTAGTTATATCACAAAACCGCATTTCATAATGTCAAATCAATGGAAAATCCATCATAAATTTTTTTTTCGGTTTACATTAGACAATTTTAAATTCACATTAACCAATAAAATGTACTATGAATTAAAGATAACATAAATAAAAAAACATAATTGACAATTTAATCACAATATTATATATTTGTGAAAAATGAATTATAAATCAACACCATCATGTACAAAACAAATAATAAGTGGGTTCTAGACTATGTGATTACAAACTCTCGCATGTGAGATTACAAAACCTCATAAATTATTCTAATCCTACCCATATCAAGTCCTACCATAGTATATCGATATCACCAGAATAACCCCTTTTGGTGACACTATCATGAAGGTTTCCTTATATCCATACCCAACACCCCAAGGGTTATTAATGAGTCTAGTTTTTGAAAATATATAAATAATCCTTCATCAATATTTATAATAATTTTTCAAATATGTTCATCACTGCTTCCATTATTGAATGTTAATATTGTGTCAAACTCATCATTGAGTAACATCATAAAACTCATGATGTGGGAAAACACTTTTCATAAAAAACTATGCTTTAAAACTCCATTTTTCATGCCACCAAATAAGTATATCATATATTAATTAATCATTGATATATAATAATTCAATTTCACCAATAGAAAAAAAATAATTAAACAAACATCATGTAATTCAATTGTTAAAAAAATTTTATAGAGTCAACTCCATTTCATGTGGTGGATAACTAGTTAGCTTCTTGAATGGGTATTTGAAACAAGAAAATCTAGTTCACTCAATACAACATTGGAATGAAACATGTTCAATTCCCCCATTAGATTAAATTTATATATAATTAATAACATATTTGGGTCATAATTAAATAAGGGTAAGAAACATCATGTGAAGATCAGGGAAGGGGATTAGAAAATGGGTTGAAATCTAGCCACACACTGAATGATTCCACAATGAACATAGGGAATTAATCAGTGATTCAAGGAGAGAATTTTAAAGACAATACAAGAGAAGATAGATAAATAATATGATATATTAATATTTTATTATACGTAGAAAAGAAATAATGTTACATTTTTAATTTTATTAATTCCATAAGTTCCAAACAGGTAGTCTGCATTGTTAGAAAAACCAGGTTGAAACTATATAGTAGAAAATACTTCAATAAAATCTAAATGACATGGTTACATATGGTGGACACATGATTAGTTAATCCATGATCAATACATGTGACATCCTATAGAAAAAAACCCTTGTAGAAATTTTTTTTTTAATGACTCATTCAAATAAAAAAATATTCTCAAACCATGATAATTAATTCATTAACTTATAGTTCAATTCTACAAAGTTACTATTAAACAAGAACAAGAGAGTAACCATAATACATTCCATAAATTGAAATGTTTTCAACCCACAACTACCAAAATAAAATAATACATTAGTGGATAAAATCCAATCTATGAATGAAACTTACATATGACCTCGATGGTAAAATAATTATCCCCAACCAAAAATATTTCGTCCCATTACAAATCAATCTGAATTTTAGACATTAAAATATTATGTATGATGTCTCATCAACAATGGTTCCTGATATAAAATCTCAAAGATTTATTTTCCAATATACAGTAGTAAAAATAGAAATTGATATGTTTTACTACACTTTACATAGAGATCCCTAAACTGAATCACTTCACCAAACCGAAATGTTTGAAGCTGATGTTGAATAAAACCCCATTTAGTAAAATGGTAAGGGATCAGTTAATATCATATTATATATGAAACATGTATCATGTTTTTAATCACCATTATTATAAGTCCCCAACCTTAAAAATTACTTGATATTGAGTTACTTCAAGAATACACGGTGATGATCTTTTCAGGTTTAGAGTTTTAGAGAATTAGATCATAAATCATGCATTACATCCCACATTTAAACAAAGTGGTTACATAAAAGATAGTACTCATTTTTCCCAGCAACGGAAACATATTTAAAATAAAACATGGATTATTTCTTGACACTTCCTTAACACTATCATCATATCATGTACCTTTCCCTTGACCTCTGAAAAAAATTTCAAAATCATGGGATGGGCATAAAAATCTCAGTAAGGGATATAAAAATATGGAAAGGAAACATGAGTACATGTATACATAAGAACCAATGAAATTATACTTTACTCATAAAACATATGAACTCTAACATTCCTAATCAAATCATGAATAAATCATAGAAATAATAAGACATAATGGTAACTTGAGTCATTCATAACATTCTTATGTAGGGAGTAACCGTCATGGTTACATTTGGAATACCCATCACAGTATATTCCCTAAATCTCTTCGGAGAAACCATAACATTTAACTCCTTCATGTTACCCAATGCATTGGAGAGCTATATCGGGCTCACCCGCCGTTAGTTTATCATGGAACCACCCATCATCATAATAATTCTCACGAACCATAACATAATCTTATCACATAAAACATACATAAAGGAAACATAACATTTCCACATTTCAATCACAAGATATATATACAACACATTGATATAATAATAACATTATGAAAACCATTTTCAATACAAAAATAAAAGAAAAGTAAAACATGGTATTTATTTTTAATTTTTTAAAAAGGTATGGCTTGTAGAGGAAGCCAAAACTCAAATAATGGTCACGGCGGCGGAGAAGTCGTTGTCGCCGCATACGTACGACAAAACATTCCATTTTATCGTTTAGTAAATTGCTTCGTATAAGAAATATTCCTTTTGGATAAATGTAAAATTCAAAGGGGTTTATACATCATATAAAAGAAGGTTGTGTATAAATCAAAATATGCCTCAATGAAAGGAGATTGAGACGAAAACCCATACCTCAGGTCCGACTTGACTCAATCGTTATGTAATGTCTTGAATAATAAACTTGAGTAAATTTATACTTTCTTAAGAACCTTTTTCAAGTTGATTATTGCTTTTATATCACTTATTACCATGTTATGAACACTATGAAATTAGTTATGTTAATAATGGTCATTTTGTCGATCATTGGTACGTGAGTCAAAGATAAACTCTTTATAATTACAAGTTGTTCATGTGGTAAAATATCCATTATATCAAGATTTATATTCATGATTTAGATACCATATATATCATATATATACAGTATATAAATGCATTTATAATATTACATTATCATTTAGTGGTAAGAAATGAAATGCACCATTCATGGAGACGGTAAGCCGTACGTACGCATGAACGCTACTTTCATTTCTGTGTCATATTAATGGAATTAAAACTAAATGAATGACATTTATATTTTAATTACAGAATTATATCCATAATTTAGATGTAACATACATAATATATATCCATTATATATATGTAATTATAATAGTACATTACATATGGGGATAAGAAATGAAATGCACCGTTCGTGGAGATGGTAAGCCGTACGTACACATGAACGCTAGTTTCATTTCTATCTCATACATTAATGGAGAGAAATAATAATTATATAATGTTATATTATAATTCCATTATAATATCATATATAATATCATTTAATCTATCCTTTATATGTACCACATATGTTATTAAGGAAACAAATCACTTTGTAGGGGCGGTAGTCCGCACTTCCTAAAATGAAGATATCGTGTTTACCCATAATGGAAACCAAAATGGTATGAAATAAATGAAAAATAAAGAATCTTAAGTAAAACATAAATATATCATATATCATATATAAATATAGTTACATCTTAATGTCCACCATTAAAGGTGTTAAAATATGATTGAACAATCATCGTTTCGTGAGGCAGAAATTCACCAACCACAGAAATTGTATGTTCTTTAACAATTAGACGAAGGTGTGTGTAAGTTTAGCTCGAATCCTTCTCATAACAACATCCTAGTATATTTAATATACTGTTGTTTTTACAAAAAAAATATGTTTAGGGGGTTGGAGAAGCTAAATAAAACAAAATTACACTAGGGAAGCCATTACCTTTAAAACAGGTAACTCTTTTTGATTTGAGCTCAAAGGCTTCCTAGGCAATACTTCTGGCCAAAGTGAGGCTTCTAGGAGTAAGAGAGGGATGTGGAGAGAAAAAATTGGTAGGGGTTGGCCGAGATAAAGTCTTGATATGTGTGGGTAAGGTGGTAGAGGTGGGGGCCTTTTTATAATAGGAGAGAAGGGGCACTCTTGGAAAGTTTTAAAAGGTTACATTATTATAAAATACATTTCGGATTTTAAAGGTCCCAAAATTTATTATTTCGAGGATAAGGTGATAAGATTTAGAAATAAACCCATCCAATAGGTCTTTGACAAGTTTAGATCTTAGATTTTACATTATCTTTTCATTTTATTTAAATCGTTAAATAATGAGGTAATTGTTGCATCATCATGGTGTCATAAATAATTTAATATATTTAAAGTCTAAAAATAATAAAAAATATATCATGATGTAGGTAATATTTTTATATTTCTAATGAATATTTATAGTCAAAAATAATACTTTTATAACCCCATGTAAAAAATTTATTTAGTAAAACAATACATGTTTGTGTCATTTTAACTTTAACTTTAAATAAAAGACATTAATGTCATTATCTTACCCAAGTGGCTCCCTGGGGTCCCACAAATCGACCCATGGGTTGTCATGGTCTTCCATACCTCATCCAATATGGTTAAGACAAGTGTCAAGTTATTTTCACTTTATTATAATATCATTTCTACCTTAAACTACACTAATTTCCTCTAAACGCGATTAATAACTTAAAAGTTACTATTCACCAAAAAAAATAATTTTAATCCCATTGAACCACATTTTACTTCATAATGACAACCATGTATGTTGTATTTTTGAAATTCAAAACACAGATGTGGTATAATTTCATTTAAATGAAAAATCAGTTTTTAAATACCACTTAGTGGTTTCACTATTCATCAAAAATTGAAGTTTTTCAGAAAAATACCAAAACTTCACCCTAAGATATATTTTATATTCTGAAATCAAAAATTATTTTTATTTAAAAAAATTCAAAACATATAATTTACAATAATTAATTTAACAATTAAATCCCACTGTCAGAACAAATAGCGTGTTTTTATGAAACAATATATATCAAAAGATTAACACTAGTTTTAAGTCCAATTTCAAAGTGAAATTAATTTCAATGACCACTATTTTATTAAATGGTAAAAATATATTCTAATTTCATTTTAAAACCATTTCAAAAGATAATCTAATCGTATATAAAAATTAGATTAAAAATAGGTTTTGAATTAAAATACAACATTCTTCACTATTCATTAAAAAAATAACTTTATCGGAAAAATACCAAAAATTTACAAAAATTAAATTTGGATGTCCCAATTCTAAAGAAGAGTTTTATTTGGTCCAATATAATGTATAAGAGTGAAAAAAACTATATTTAATGACAGTTTTCCATCAAAAGGCGATAAGTTGACCTTTAGTGAGAATTAGAGTATATATGCCTAAAATTGAATTCTTTTCTTATTTTAAGCCTTTATATTTTATTAGATAAATATAAAAACATTTAAAAAACATATATAATTATGTTTTAGTTATTTCTATTCATTCCCGCCAATACAACGACTACGTGTTAACTACCATTTAAAATAATATTATTTTATTACTAGTGTGCAACGTATGATTTCAATGAATCTCTTTGTTGCATATCAGGTATGCTATCAAACATAGCAACCACATTAAAGTAGAATTAATATTTAATTCGCAAATATTAATAAATATGAAATTTTTTATTCTTTATTTACTTGGGATATTACATCCTTCCCCCCTTTTGGGAATTGCGTCCTCACAATTTTATTCACTTATCAAAATAAGTGGGGGTATTTATTCCTCATAGCAGTTTCAGATTCCCATGTTCCCTCTTAAACCATATGGTTTTTCCACAAAACCATTACCTGATTAATTACCTTATTCTGCAACACTTTCTCTCTAAGGTCAAGAATCTGGACTGGTTGTTCTTCATTAGAGAGATTCTCTTCCAACTGAACTACCTCTGGGCTCAAAACATGAGTTGGATCTGGCATATACTTTCTAAACATTGAAACATGAAAAAAAATTGTACCTAAGATAAAATCAGAGGTAAAGCCACTCAGTATGCAACTGTTCCAACTCTCTCCAGAATTTCATATGGTCCAATGAACATTGGACTCAACATTCCTTTTTTACGAAATCGCATCACACTTTTCCATGATAAAACTTTGAGGAAAACATGATCACCTACGTCGAAAGATAGATCCTTCCTCCGGTTATCCGCATAAATCATCTTCCTACTCTGAGTTGTTATCATTTGTTTCTGAATCAACTGAACTTCTTCTGCCATCTCATCTACCAATTCCGGTCCCATCAGCTTCCTTTCACCCACTTCATCCCAAAAATATGGAGTTCGACACCGGTTATCATATAATGCCTCAAATGGAGCCATCTGTATATAGGAATGAAAACTGTTATTATAAGAAAACTCACCCAATGAATGATTTTGGTCCCAACATCCCTGATAATCCATTGAACAAGCACGTAGCATATCCTCCAAATACTGAATCGTTCATTCTGACTGCCCATCTGATTAAGGATGAAATGTTGTACTAAAATTTAATTCACTACCCAACGACTTCTGAAGGCATTTCCAAAAGTTAGAAGTAAACCTAGGATCACGATCCGATACAATGGATAGAGGAACTCCATGTAACCTAACTATCTTCTTATGATACAATCGATAATGTTGATCCAAAGATAATGTATCTCTAATAGGAAATAAATGAGCAGATTTAGTCAAGCGATCAATAATAACCTAGATTGCATTATTACCTCGAGGTGTATTCGGAAATCCCACAAAGAAGTCCATAGATATATTCTCTCATTTCCACTATGGTACTAGTAGAGGCTGAATCATCCCTTTCGGTATCTTACGCTCTTCATTAACCTGTTGTCAAGTCAAACACTTCACAGTAAAATCAGTAACGTCTCTTTTCATTCCGTCCCACAAGTAATACTCTCGAAGATCTCTATATATCTCAGTACTTCCTGGATGAACTGAAAATGAAGAACAATGAGCTTCACATAACAACTCTCTCTTCAAATGTGAATCACACGGCACCCACAATTCTTCCCAAATATGAAAACACAATCATTATCATTGTTGAATTCAGGAAACTTACCATTCTGAACCAGCTCTACCTTTTTCGGTAAATCACTGTCTTGCTTCTATGCTTTCTTAATTCTGTCTGATAGAGATGATCTAACTAATACCTGAAACAAAACAGAAGATATACTTGCACCAATAACTTATAAGCCAAAGTTCATAAAATCCTTAACCAAAGGATCATGTTCCAAACGCAACGTTGTTAATGAAGCATTAATTTTTCGACTCAAATCATCAGCCACTTTATTGGATTTTCCCGGATGGTAATGAATTGTATAATCATAATCCTTGATTAATTCTAGCCATCTCATATATCTCTTGTTCAATTCATTCTGAGTGAATATATACTTTAAACTTTTGTGATCGGTATATTTCACACTTTACTCCATACAAATGTTACCTCCAAATCTTTAAAGAAAAAACAACCCAAAATAATTCCAAATCATGTTTAGGGTAATTTACCTCATGAGTTTTCAACTGTCACGAAGCATAAGCAATTACATGATCATTATGCATTATGACGCAACCAAGTCCTTTCAATGAAGAATCACTGTAGATAATAAAATCAACATTCCTGGAAAGAAGTTCCAAAAACTGGAGCATTCACCAATCTTCTTTTCAACTCCTGAAAACAATCATCACATTTTTTCGTCCAGATAAACTTAACACCCTTCTGAGTATTCTTAGTCATTGGACTAGATAACCATGAAAAATTTCCAACAAACCTTCGGTAGTGACCTGCCAAACCAAGAAAACTATGGATCTCAGTTACATTTTTGGGTCTTCGCCATTCTTCAACAACCTTTGTTTTAGCAGGATCAACAGTTATGCCATTTTTTTAAATAATGTGACCATGGAAAGAAATTTGTTGTAAACAAAAATCACACTTTCTGAATTTTCCATACCATTTCTTTTCTATTTAGGTTTGCAAGATAACCCTTAAATGACTTTCATGCTCCTCTTTACTTTTAGAAAATATAAAAATATCATCAATAAACACAACCAACATTTTTCACCTGAGTCAACTAAGCCATCACTACAAGAAACTGTTTAGTTCTGATTCTGACCATCTCAGGATAATGATTTGAAAGGTCATTTCCCTATTTATGTCTTCCCAGAAAATTTGTTTTGTTTCCTCTATAAGAAACTATTATTAACACAACAATATCTTAGGAGAAGCAACATGGTACTCTTTAAATTCTATATAATTTCAATCATACCATAAATTAATTTATAATTTAACAATTTTCTAACTCCTAAAGTTGTCTAAACTGACCTCTAATACCAACTATATGTCCACAGCCTTAAACATTACTTGATCTTGAGTTACTTCAAGAATACACGATAAGGATCTTTTCAGGTTTAGAGTTTTAGAGAATTAGATCATAGATCATGCATTACATCCCACATTTAATCAAAGTGGATACATAAAAGATAGTACTAATTTTTTCCATCAACGGAAACATATTTAAAATAAAACATGGATTATTTCTTGAAACATCCTTGACACTATCATCATATCATGTACTTTTCCTTTGACCTGTGAAAAACATTTCAAAAACATAGGATGAGCATAAAAAGCTCAGTATGGGATATAAAAATATGGAAAGAAACATGAGTACGTGTATACATAAAAAACAATGAAATCATACTTTACACATAAAACATAAGAACTCTAACATACCTCATAAAATCATGAATAAATCATAGAAATCATAATACATAATAGTAACTCGATTCATTCATAACATGCTTACGTAGAGAGTAACCCTCATGGTTACCTTTGGAATACCCATCACAGAATATTCCCTAAATCTCTTCAGAAAAACCTTAACGTTTAACTCCTTCACATTACCCAATGCATTGGAGAGCTATATTGAGCTCACCCGCCCTTAGTTTATCACAGAATTAACCGTCTTCATAATAATGCACAAGACCATATAACATAATAATATCACATAAATCATATATAAAGGAATAATAACATTTCCACATTTCAATCACAAGTTATCAATACAACACATTGATATAATAAAATCATTATGAAAACCATTTTCAATTCCAAAATAAAAGAAAAGTAAAACATGGTATTTATTTTTCTTTAAAAAAGGAATGTGTTGTAGAGGAAGCTGAAACTCAAATAATGGTCACGACGGCAGAAAAGTCGTTGTCGCCGAATACGTAAGACAAAACATTCCTTTTTGTCATTTAGTAAAACGCTTTATATTCAAAAGATTCATTTTCGATAATCATAAAAGTAAAATGTTTTTATACACCATATAAAAGATGGTTGTCTATAAAGAAAAATATGCCTCAATTAAAGGAAATTGAGACGAAGTTCCATACCTCGGGTCCTACTTTACTCGATAATTCTTTAATGTCTTGAATAATAAACATGAGTTAATTTCTACTTGATGAAGAACCTTTTTCAATTTAATAATTCCTTTTATATCACTTATTACCATGTTATTAACACTGTGTAATTATTTATGTTAATAATGGTCGTTTTGTCGATCATTGGTACTTGAAGTAAAAATAAACTCTTTATAATTACAAGTTGTTCATGTGGTAAAATATCCATTATAGAAAGAATTATATTCATTATTTAGATATCATATATATCATATATATCCAGTATATACATGCATTTATAATATTACATAATCATTTAGAGGTAATAAATTAAATGCATTGTTCATGGAGACGGTAAGCCGTACGTACGCATGAACGCTACTTTCATTTCTATGTCATATTAATGGAATTAAAACTAAATGAGTGGTATGTATATTTTAATTCCAGAATTATTTTCATCATTTATATGTAACATACATAATATATATCCATTATATATATGTACTTATAATAATACATTACATTAGGGGATAAGAAATGAAATGCCCCGTTCATGGAGACGGTAAGCCATACGTACGCATGAACGCTACTTTCATTTCTATCTCATACATTAATGGAAAGAAATAATAAAAATATAAAGGTATATTATAATTCCAGTATAATATCATATATAATATCATTTAATATATCCTTTATACATACTACATACGGTATTAACAATTCAAATCACTTTTAGGGGGTGGTATTCCGCACTTCCTAAAATGAAGATATCACGTTTACCCATAATGGAAACAATAAAGGTATGCCATAAATGAAAAATAAATAAGCTTAATTAAAACAGAAACATATTATATATCATATATAAATATAGTGACATCTTAATGGCCACCGTTAAATGTGTTAAAAGAAGATTGAACAATCATCGTTTCGTGAGGCAGAAATTCGCCAACCACAGAAACAGTATGTTCTTTAACCATTAGACGGAGGTGTGTGTAAGTGTAGATCTAATACTTCACAAACAAACATCCTAATATATTGAAGATTATGTTTTTTTACAAAAGAAATAAATAAAAAGTGTTTATGGGGTTGGAGAAGCAAAATAAAACAGAAGAACACTAGGAAAGACATTACCTTTTAAACGGGTAACTCTTTTTGATTTGAGCTGAATGGATTACTTGGGAGGAATTCTTCCCAATTTGAGTCTTCTAATTGTAAGATAGGGATGTTTAGAGAGAAAATTGGTAGGTTTTATCCGAGCCAAAGGCTTGAGAGGTGTGGGTCATGTGGTAGAGTTGGGGGCCTTTTTATAAGAGGATAGGAGGGGCACTCTTGGAAAGTTATAAAAGGTTACTTTATTATAAAATTCTTTTCAGATTTTAACAGTCCCAAAATTATATATTTCTAGGATAAGGTGATTATAGTACTAAATCCACCCATCCAATAGGTTTTTAAAATTTTTATGTCTTATATTTTACATTATCTTTTCATTTTATTTAAATTGTTAAATAATAAGGTAATCGCTGCACATCATGGGGTCATAAATAATTTAATTTATTTAATGTATAAAAATTATAAAAAAAAGATCATAATGTAGGAAATATTTTTATCTTTCCAATGACTATTTATAGTAAAAAATATGACTTGTATAAGCCCATGTAAAAATAGTTTTAGTAAAATAATACATGTTTGTGTCATTTTTACTTTTACTTTAAATAAAAGGCATTAATGTCATTATCTTACTCAAGTGGCTCCATGGGGTCCCAAAAATCGACCCATGGGTTATAATGGTCTTCCATGAATCATAAAATAGGGTTAGGAAAATTTTCAAGTTATTTTCATTTTATTATAATATCATTTTTACCTTAAACTACACTAATTTCCTCTAAACGCGATTAAAAACATAAAAGTTTCTATTCACCAAAAAAATTATTTTAATCCCATTGAACCAATTTTTAATTATTAATGGAAAACATGTATGTTGGATTTTTGAAATTCAAAACACAGTGGTCGTAAAATTTCATTTAAACGAAAAATCAGTTTTTTAAGTACCACTTAGTGGTTTCACTATTCATCAAAAATTGATGTTTTTCAGAAAAATACCAAGACATCACCCTAAGATATATTTGAAATTCCGAATTCAATAATGATGTATATTTAACAAAATTCAAAACATATAAGTTACAATAACTAATTTAATAATTAATTCCCTATGTCAGAACAAATAGCGTGTTTTTTTGAAACAATATATATAAAAAGATTGACACTAGTTTAAGTCCAATTTCAAAGTGAAATTAATTCCAATGACAACTATTGTATGAAATGGTAAAAATATATTCTAATTTCACTTTAAAACCAATTCAAAAGATAATATATTCATATAAACAAATTAGATTAAAAATAGGTTATGAATTAAAATACAATAGTTTTAACTATTCATTAAAAAAAGAACTTTATTGGAAAAATACCAAAAATTTACACAAAGTAAATATTGATAACCCGATTCTAAAGAAGCGTTTTATTTGGTCCAATAGAATGTATAAGAGTGACCAAAACTATATTTAATGACGATTCACCATCAAAAGGTGATAAGTGGACCGTTAGTGAGAATTAGAGTATATATGCCTAAAATTCAATTATTTTCTTATTTTAAGCCTTTATATTTTATTGGATAAATATAAAAACATTTAAAAAACATATATAATAATATTTTAGTTATTTCTATTCATGCCTGCCAGTACAACGACTACGTGTTAACTACTATTTAAAAAAATTATTATTTTATTACTACTGTGCAACGTAAGATTTCAAAGAATCTCTTTGTTACGTATCGAGTATGCTAACGAACATAGAAACCCCTTTAAAGTAAAATTAATATTTAATTCGCAAATATTAATAAATATGAAAATGTTTTATTCTTAATATACCCGGGATGTTACATCCTTCCCCCCTTTTGGGAATTACGTCCTCGCAATTTTATTCACTTATCAAAATAAGTGGGGGTATGTATACCTCGTAGCATTTTAATATTCTCATGTTACCTCTTCAACAATATGGTTTTTCCACAAAACCTTTAACTGGTGAATTAACTTATTCTGTAACACTTGCTCTCTACGGTCAAGAATCTGGACTGGTTGTTCTTCAAAAGAGAGATTATCTTCCAACTGAACTACCTCTGGGCTCAAAACATGAGATCGATCTGGCATATACTTTCTCAACATCAAAACATGAAAATCATTGTGTACCTGAGATAAACTCGAAGGTAAAGACACTCAGTATGCAACTGATCCAACTCTCTCTAGAATTTCATATGGTCCAATGAGCATTGGACTCAACTTTCCTTTCTTACCAAATCGCGTTACACTTTTCCATGGTGAAACTTTGAGAAAAACATGATCACCTACCTCGAAAGATAGATCCTTCCTCTAGTTATCCTCATAACTCTTCTGCCTACTCTGAGCTATTCTCATTTGTTTCTGATTCAACTGAAATATTTCTTCCATCTCTTCTACCAATTCTGGTCCCATCATCTTCCTTTCACCCACTTATCCCAAAAAGCTAGAGGTTGGACACCGTTTATCATATAATGACTCAAATGGAGCCATCTGTATACTGGAATAAAAACTGTTATTATAATAAAAGTCATCCAATGAAATATTTTGGTCCCAACTTCCCTGATAATCCATCGAACAATCACGTAGCATATCCTCCAAAGACTAAATAGTTCGTTCTGACTGCACATCTGATTGAGGATGAAATGTTTTACTTAAATTTAATTCAGTACCCTATGACTTCTGAAGGCCTTTCTAAAAGTTAGAAGTAAACTTAGGATCACGATCAGATACAATGGATAGAGGAACTCCATGTAACCTGACTATCTCCTTAAGATACAATAGAAAAAGTGGATCTAGAGAGAAAGTATCTCGAATAGGAACGAAATGAGAAGATTTAGTCAAACGATCAACAATAACCAAGATTGCATTATTACCTCGAGGTGTCTCTGGAAATCCCACAACGAAGACCATGGATATATTCTCCCACTTCCACTCTGGTACAGGTAGAGGCTGATGCATCCCTTTCGGTAACTTCCGCTCTGTTTTAACCTATTGACAAGTCAAACACTTCGCAATAAAATCAACAATGTGTCTTTTAATTCCGACCCACCAGTAATACTCTCGAAGATCTCTATACATCTTAGTACTTCCTGGATGAACTGAAAACGGAGAACTATGAGCTTCATATAACACCTCTCTCTTCACTTGTGAATCACACAACACACACAATCGCTTCCCAAATATCAAAACACAATCATTATCAATGTTGAATTCATGAAACTTACCCTTCTGAACCAGCGCTACCTTTTTCTACAACTTTCTGTCTTGCTTTTGTGCTTGCTTAATTCTCTCTAATAGAGATGATTTCACAGATACCTGAAACAAAATAGAAGAACTTCCTTCACCAATAACTTCTATGCCAAAGTTCATCAAATCCTTAACCAAATGATCACGTTCCAAACACAACGTTGTTAATGAAGCATTACTTTTTCGACTCAAAGCATCAGTCACTTTAATGGCTTTTCCTAGATGGTAATGAATTGTACAATAATAATCCTTGATTAATTCTAGCTATATAATCTATCTCATGTTCAATTCTTTCTGAGTGAATATATACTTCAAAATTTTGTGATCGGTATATATTTCAAACTTTACACTATACAAATGATGCCTCCAAATCTTTAAAGAAAAAAACAACAGCAACTAATTCCAAATAATGTGTAGGGTAATTTACCTCATAAGTTTTCAACTGTTGTGAAGCATAAGCAATTATATGATAATCTTGCATTAGGAAGAAACCAAGTCCTTTCAATGAAGAATCGCTGTAGATAACAAACTCACCATTCCTGGAAGGATGTGCCAAAAATGGAGAATTCACCAATTTTTTTTTCAACTCCTGAAAAAAATCATCACATTCTTTTGTCCAGATAAACATAACACCCTTCCGAGTTATCTTAGTCATTGGACTAGATAACCAGAAAACTTTTCAAAAAACCATAAGTAGTAACCTACCAAACCAATAAAACTATGGATCTCAGTTACATTTTTGGTTCTTGTCCATTCTTCAACAACCATTGTTTTAGCAGGATCAACAGTTATGCCATTTTTTTAAACAATGTGACCAAGGAAAGAATTTTGTTGTAACCAATACTCACACTTTCTGAATTTTCCATACAGTTTCTTTTCTTTTTTAGGATTGCAAGATAACCCTTAAATGACTTTCATGCTCCACTTTACTTTTATAAAAAACCAAAATATCATCAATAAACATAACCAAAAGTTTTCACCTGAGTCAACTGAGCCATCACTACAACAAAATATTTAGTTCTAATTCTGACCATCTCAGGATACTGATTGTAAATGTCATTTCCCTCTATATTTCTTCCCAAAAAATCATTTATGTTTCCTCTTTGAAAAACCATTCATAACATAGAAATATCTTAGGAGAAGCAACATGGTAATCATTAAATGATATATAATTTCAATCATACCATAAATTAAATTATAATTTAACAATTTTCTAACTCCTAATGTTGTCTAAACCGACCTCTAATGCCAACTATAAGGACACAGTCTTAATCATTACTTAACCTTGAGTTACTTCATGAATAAACATTGAGGATATTTTCCTGTTTAGAGTTTTAGATAATTATATCAAAAATCATGCATTACATCCCACATTTAAACAAAGTGGTTACATAAAATATAGTACTCATTATTCCCATCAACAGAAACATATTTAAAATAAAACATGTATTTTTTCTTGACACATCCTTGACACTATCATCATGTCATGTACCTTTCCCTTGACCTCTGAAAAACATTTCAAAAACATGGGATGAGCATAAAAAGCTCAGTAAGGGATATAAAAATATGGAAAGCAAACATGAGTACATGTATACATAAGAAACAATGAAATCATAATTTACTCATAAAACATAAGCACTTTTACACACCTCATCAAATCATTAATAAATCATATAAATAATAAGACATAAGGGTAACTTGAAGCATTCATAACATTCTTACGTATGGAGTAACCCTCATGGTTACATTTGGAATACCCATCACAGTATATTCCCTAAATATCTTCTGAGAAACCTTAACCATTAAATCCTTCGCGTTACCCAATGCATCAGACAGCTATATCGGGCTCACCCGCCCTTAGTTTATCACGGAACCACCTATCTTCATAATAATGCCCAAGAACCATAACATAATCGTATCACATAAAACATACATAAAGGAAACATAACATTTCTACATTTCAATCACAATATATCAATACAACAAAATGATATAATAAAAACATTATGAAAACCATTTTCAACACCAAAATAAATGAAAAGTAAAACATGGTATTTATTTTTCTTTAAAAAATGTATGGCTTGTAGAGGAAGCCGAAACTCTAATAATGGTCATGATGGCGGAGAAGTCGTTGTCGCCACATACGTACGAAAAAACATTCCCTTATTTCGTTTAGTAAAATGCTTCGTATAAAAGAGATTCCTTTTGGATAATCATAAAAGTCAATGTTTTTTATACACCATATAAAAAAGGTTGTGTATAAATCAAAATATGCCTCAATAAAAGGAGATTGAGACGAAGTCCCATACCTCGGGTCCGACTTGACTCGATCGTTCTTTAATGTCTTGAATAATAAACTTGAGTTAATTTCAACTTGCTTAAAAACCATTTTCAAGTTCATTATTCCTTTAATATCACTTATTACCATGTTATAAACAGTATGTAATTATTTATGTTAATAATGGACATTTTTTTGATCATTGGTACTTGAGTCAAAAATAAACACTTCATAATTATAAGTTGTTCATGTGGTAAAATATACATTATATCTAGAATTATGTTCATAATTTAGATATAATATATTTAATATATATCTATTATATACTTGAATTTATAATATTACATAATCATTTAGCGGTATGAAATGAAATGCACCGTTAATTGAGACGGTAAGTCGTATGTACGCATGAACGCTACTTTCATTTCTATGTCATATTAATGAAATTAAAACTAAATGAGTGGTATTTATATTTTAATTCCAGAATTATATTCATCATTTTGATGTAACATACATCATATATTTCCATTACATATAAGTACTTATAATAGTACATTACATTTGTGTATAAGAAATGAAATGCACAATTCATGGAGACGGTAAGCCGTACGTACGCATGAATGCTACTTTCATTTCTATCTCATACATTAATGGGAAGAAATAATAATGATAAAAATGTATATTATAATTCCAGTATAATATCATATATAATATCATTTAATCTATTCATTATACATACCACATATGGTATTAACGAATCAAATCACTTTGAGGGGGCGGTAGTCCACACTTTCTAAAATGAAGATATTGCGTTTACCCATAATGGAAACAATAAAGGTATGACATAAATAAAAAATACAGAAGCTTAAGTAAAACATAATCATATAATATATCATATATAAATATAGTGACATAATAATGGCCACCATTAAATGTGTTAAAAGAATATTGAACAATGATCGTTTCGTGAGGTAGAAATTCGCCAACCACAGAAACAGTATGTTATTTAACCATTAGACAGAGGTGTTTTTAAGTGTAGCTAGAATCCTTCTCATTAAAACATACTATTATATTGAAGATAATTTTTTTGTTAAAAGAGAAAAAAAAGTGTTTAGGGGATTGGAAAATCAAAATAAAACAAAAGAACACTAGGGAAGACATTACCTTTAAAACGGGTAACTCTTTTTGATTTGAGCTCAACAGTTTCTTTGGGAAGACATCTGCCCAAAATGAGGCTTCAAGGAGTAATAGAGAGATGTGGAGAGAAAAAATGGGCAGGGTTTGGGTGAGCCAAAGGCTTGAGAGGTGTAGGTAAGGTGGTAGAGGTGGGAGCCTTTTTATAAGAGGAGAGGAGGGGCACTCTTGGAACGTTATAAAAGGTTACTTTATTATAAAATGTTTTTAGAGTATTTAAAGGTCCCATAATTATATATTTCGAGGATAAGGTGATAAGAGTTATAAATTCACCCATCCAATAGGTTTTTGACAAGTTTAGGCATTAGATTTTATATTATCGTTTCATTTTATTTAAATCGTTAAATAATGAGGTAATCACTGCATCATCATGGTGTCATAAATAATTTAATTTATTTAATGTCTAAATTTTATAAAAAAATAGCATGATGTCGAAAAGCTTTTTATATTTATAATTACTATTTATTGTGGAAAATATGACTTTTATAACCCCATGTAACAATTGTTTTAGTAAAACAATACATGTTTGTGTCATTTTAACTTTTAATTTAAATAAAAGGCATTAATGTCATTATCGTACACAAGTGGCTCCATGGGGTCCCAAAAATTAACCCAGTGGGTTGTATTGGTTCTTCCATGACTCATCCAATAGGGTTAAGACAAGTTTCATGTTATTTTCATTTTATTATAATATCATTTTTACCTTAAACTACACTAATTACCTCTAATCGCGATTAAAAACTTAAAAGTGACTATTCACCAAAAAAATTATTTTAATCCCTTTAAACCAAATTTTACTTCCTAATGACAACCATGTATGTTTGGATTTTTGAAATTCAAAACACAGAGGTGGTAAAATTTTATTTAAATGAAAAATCAGTTTTTTAAGTACCCCTTAGTGGTTTCACTATTCATCAAAAATTGAGGTTTTTCAGAAAAATACATAAACATCACCCTAAGCTATATTTGATATTCCAAATTCAAAAATGATGTCTATTTAAAAAAATTAAAAACATATAAGTTACAATAATTAATTTAATAATTAATTCCCGCTGTCAGAACAATTAGCGTGTTTTTATGAAACAATATATATCAAAAGATTGACACTAGTTTAAGTCCAATTTCAAAGTGAAATTAATTCCAACGACCACTATTGAATTAAATGATAAAAATTTATTCTAATTTTAATTTAAAACCAATTCAAAAGATAATATAATCATATTAACAAATTAGATTAAAAAGCGGTTTTAAATTAAAATAAAACATTTTCACTATTCATTAAAAAAAGAACTTTATCTGAAAAATACCAAAAATTTACACAAAGTAAATTTTGATGTCACAATTCTAAAGAGGAGTTTTATTTGATCCAATAGAATTTATAAGAGTGACCAAAACTATATTTAATGACGGTTCTCCATCAAAAGGCGATAAGTGGACATTTAGTGAAAATTAGACTATATATGTCTAAATTTGTATTTTTTTCTTATTTTAAGACATTATATTTTATTGGATAAATATAAAAACATTTAAAAAACATATATAATCATATATTTGTTATTTATATTAATTACCTCCAATACAACGGCTACGTGTTAACTACCATTTAAAATAATATTAATATATTACTAGTGTGCAACATAAGATTTCAAAGAATCTCTTTGTTGCGTATCTGGTAATCTATCGAACATAGCAACCCAATTAAAGTAAAATTAATATTTAATTCTCAAATATTAATAATATAAAAATGTTTTATTCTTTATTTACCTTGGATGTCACAATTATTCAGGACAAAGACTCCTTCTCATAATCAACCATTCAATGAATTTAGAGGATCTCGAATGGGATAAAAATATCATCAGTTCCAAATTACCCCACATATAAATTTGATGCTTCCCAAAGAGAAGTGTTGTTTTGAGATTTAATTTATTTAAAAAATGATTTTTTTTTCAAATGATGATGGTCTATGTAATATTTCTAGAAATTTTAATTTTTCATTAACCTTTTCTAGATTATCTATATATTTTTTATCATCTATTAGGAGAAGGCTTAGTATATCCCATGACATATCCCCCAATGATACACAAAATAAGGTATATCTACATAGATTCCCATTAAACACATCAATATGGGAATTCAAAATCAGTAACTAATAAATATTTCAATACCAAAATTTGACTAATTTTATATTATTTTCATAAGAATAAAAAATAAATCACTCATTTACAATGTATATCATCAATAATTTTAATGTTTCCTTAAGTATGTACATCCATTTTTGGGTGATACATCATGTTTAGTTTTAAATAAGCATCCATTTCCTATAGTAACCATTTCTAGAACATTTATGTAAACCATGGGTCCCTATCAGAAATAACATAACAAGGAAATATATGAATATTTATGACCAATTGGGCATAAATATTACTATGTTCTTATGAAATCAAATCATTACAAATAGGAGAGAATTGAGATGATTTCATAAGTTGATTAATGATAACCCAAATCACCTCTATCATAGTATTATTCCATGGAAGAACAAAATATAATGTTTATAGATATTTCATACATATTTTACATCATAATTCAAAACATTTATATCAATCAAACTAGCATATGGTTCTCTAAGTAATTTTTCTTGTAATTAGGTAAGGAGATATAAACTCTTTTATTGACTACCTCATCCCAAGTCATTTATTCCAATGATTCATATCATGTTACATCATGGGAGTCCCATGGTGTACAGAATAACATGATTTATGTACACAATTTATTAAATATTACCAAAGAGTTATCAGAATTATTGAACTATCTAAAAAACAAAAAGTAGGAATGAGAGAATAAGACCAATCACATGTGGCCGGACAAAAAATAATGATCTTACAGAAAATATATCAATTAATGTCTTATACTTTTCCACACTAAATAGATCCATGTTCACGTAAAAATCAAGAGAAAACTCCTCTTCTTCCTTTGGTTTTGAAATTATTAAGTTCCTACTATATATTACGACTACATCATTTCCATTTCAAGGTGTATGTTAAATATTAAAATATATATTCCAAATATAATCCACTCAATCTTTCTATCACATTTTTGAATCTATATGATAAAAAATAATATTTTTTCTTTTATGGTTTGAATATATCATGTATTGTCACATAAATAGTTATTGGAAACGTGTTTTGAGGGAGTTCATCATTACTTCTATGTCATGGTAATTAATTGGATAGTTCTAGTAATTAGGGTAAAATGTTGAGATTCATAGACCCCACCATCTTCGCCTACATCCATACACACCCAAGTTTCATACCCCGGGCACCATAAAAAATATACTTGACCAAAAATGATTCAATAATAATCAAAAATAGATCAAAATACCACATAACTATCAGTTACATGAAATATCTATCGAATTTTTCATTCAAAAAAAAAATAACCCACATACAATTTAAATAATTCATTGGAATTTTATTCAGGGATAAATACTTAAGAAACCACCAGTAATAATATGTAAATCCCCTAATTCTTGGAATATCATGAGAATTTCATGTTTTCTCGAATGAAATTACAACCTAAATATTTTAAATATCCACGAATATTTTCAACTAAGATAAAACATCTCCTAAAAAAATCACATCTCGTTAAAAAATTTCATATTTATAATGATTTAAATTATTGGTTTTACTTGGGGATTCTGAGTATGATATTCAAATAACACCTATGTTCTAAATCTTACATGTATTATAGTAAAATATTATCCACAAGAATGAAAAAATTATCCCATGAACTAATGAATGTTATTGTGACTCAATCCTATAAATATTGTAGGAGTGTTAGTGAGAAAAAATGTCATAACTAGAAACTCAAAATTCCAATATAATCTCTTGAATGATTTAATTTTTATATCATCTTAATATATTCTCAATTAATGGTACCCATACTAGAGACCAATATTATAACACCATTAAGATCCTATGAGATGATCACAATGATCACGTCCCTAAAGAAATTGATATTTGAGATAAATAGTCATTTACATTAGATATTGGAAGTCAAAAAACTTGTTTGTTTCCATTCATAAAGGAAACTGCGTAGGGACATTGAATATCATTAATATATTGACACTATAGTCTGTTTCTTTAGTTAATAGCTTTGTAGGGATGAAATATTAAATTCATGATCCCCAACGGCTCTACAAAAATTGAATGGAATCATGTTAGAAAATCCTCTCACCGAAAAATGAAGATGTATGGGAGAACGATGATTAGGTTCAGAATATGTACTAAGGATTTATGAATGGTGAATGCATGAATCTTTCTTCATTAGAATTTGATCCAATCCTTGAGGTAGAGAGATTATTCTCATCATGATTCCATTCCCTGATATTGTTTCCTATGACCAACATAGACCAAACCACGAGTAATTTGATCTATTATTCAATCATTTATACGTGATGGATTAAAATGTGGGTTTAATAATGGAATTAGATCATTTTGATTTTTGATTTATTCTTTATGATCATGCTAACAAGAATAAATTCATGATGACAAAAACAAAATCCCGAATCCGTCATTTGGGTGATCTTTTGGGGTTCATTAATCCATGATCTTGGCATTCTTTACAAAAAATCCCCCATAGCCACAACATGATTTTATCATAGGTAATGAATACGGTCTATCCCACGGAGGGGCGGTAAGAAGAATCGAATAATAAGGCAATCAAAAACACTATCCTAGTATTGCGTAGATGGACTCGATTAAAAAAACGGATCACCATAGTGTGGCTTGAGACTCGCAGAAGGTTATCTGACGGTGGTGGCACACGGCTTCCTGACCACCATAGCAGTAGGTGGCCAGTAGATCAATGACCAGTGGTGGAGGGGCCCATTGTAGAGAGGCCATGGGTGATGGAGACCGACCAATGTAGTTAGATGCAAAATTAGTGGTACATGGCTCCCCAATCCATGTCAAATATAGGACCTGTGACTGAGCCATGGGTGGAGATGGCCATGTAGATCAAACACATTGAGTTGGGGAGACATGCGGCGAGATGACTAATGGTAGCTAGAATGGATTTCGTAGCCTCTCTGTCCTATTAAAATGAACTAGTTCACATTATTGGACTGAGTCAGAGGCATGGGACTAGACTGGTAGTGGGTCGGGCCAACAGTGGACCAGACCCAGACCCGACTAGACCCTTTTTTACTTAAACTCTCACAAATATCAAACTATGGGTCTTTTGGATTATACATTTGTGCAATTTAGACCATCATGATGAAGCACTCCTTCTAATATACTCTAAGTAAGTTTTTATTAATGCTGGAAGATGACCTATTGGCATTAGTAAGAGGTTCTCTTGAAACAAGCGTTATAAGGACATAATCCTACAACTGGATGTGACCTAGAAAAAATGTGATTAATTTGACTATGTGTCTTACCTAAACTATTTTCCTTATATAGACATTGTGACTTAACAAGACTAATTTTTTTTTGTTTGTCCAACAAAGGTGCCTATATTATTTTGTTTGATGACAATCCGTTTGTTGTCAACACAATGTCTGTTACCAACACTATGTGTTTTATCTACACTCATATGTTACCGAAACTCCTTGTTTTGATACTTAGGGATACATTGGATTCGTTCCCAAATCATTTATTATATACCAGAATTCTATACTTATTGTAAGCTGACTCTAGTGACTCTTTTGAATGTACTTGTTAGAGGCTACACATCTTTTTCCTCATTAGTTGTTTATATTGGTTATTTCTTGGTGATATTATTTGTGTTATACTTTACATAACTTCTTTATGGATTGGGGTCCCTATTGAGTATTTATTTACTCACCCCGGCATAAGATTTTCCTTCATGTGTCATGTATTGTGAAGATGATCAGTAACTTTCACGGATTCCTTTGTGGGATGGAGATAGGGGTGCATCAGGGTGACCTTACGATATGGTTCGCATCAGTATCATTTAGATAGCTTACTATACCTACACATTAGGTAGGGTTTTCTACAAATGAGATTGAGGAGATAGTACATTCCATTTCAGTTGAGCTTGTAATCTAGCCCTTTTTTCTTTCATTTTTGTACCTTACTCTGAGTGGGTTTTCTTAGTCGATTTCATGTAGGTTTATATATTGTTTTTATGTTTTATCTTTTGGTTGGAGAATGGCATGTGCGAATAGGTACTACAGAAAATTCCTCTAACATGTGAGATATTTCTACTCTCCACTGGTCACTAGCCCCTAGCATATGAGAGGCATGCTTGGGGTAGTCATGAAAGAGGCCCCAAGGGATGTGTTGTGACTATGTGGTATCGAAGGGAGGTCAGTTTTATAATTGTTTTGGGTCATCATTGTTACATGTTTCATGTTCGTCTTTTGGGCCTGGGAACCTGGTGTTAGTGAGGAAACCGACAGATCCAATCACTATGACCTTGAATTATTCATTCTAAATTAGTGTATAAAACTGATAGTTACATGGGAAATTAATGATTCATGAATCATGTTGGAATTGAATGGATTTTAATTTCCTTCTTGAGTCATATTAATCTCACTAGGTATACTCTATAGAATGTGGTACATCTTTTCCTATTTCAGGATGCTTCTACCTTGGCACCTGTCGTGAATTCAGTTTTGGTACCATGAGAAATGTATTTTGGGTGATGATGCATTGGTTTAGGGATCATTTCCAGATAAGAAATATTTCAGTGGAGTCCAAGTAATACCTCCACCCGAAGATCATCAGTTCTTACTAGCGTTACCGATATAGGATGCACACATGCTTAGGGCACTGCATGAGTTCCAAAGGGAGTGACATCCAAGGCTCTGAGGTGAGAAAAATCATTTGATAGATGAAGACTAGTTGTAGGTGGTTACACATGTCATTCTCATAGTGAGGACGCCTCCCAATCTGAGGGATGTCCAAGCCATGAGCATTCTTCCGGGATGATCTGGGAGAATGTGAAGCCTGATAACTCAAACACATGAGGTGGTGATGTCATCCTGGAAATACATCTAGTGCCTATTCATAGCGTAATTCCTTCCAGTGACATTATTCTTTATGAATATATAGGAGATACATCACCTAATCCAAGGAAACCAATCTGTAATAGAGTACTTATTGAGATTCAGGGATCGTTCTCACCACTCTACTGAAATGTTGTGATACATGATCTTCTAGGCTCGTACATTCATGTAGAGACTAAGTAGGCAGAATTTGTCTTTTTTTATAACCCTTATCATACCATTTTATGCTGGGGTGCTAGAAATATCTCTACTAGAATGGATATTTCTTTTAGAGTAGGCCCTATTAGTGGGAGCTACCACCAGACGATAGGTAGAGGAGCCTTTGAAAGTGGGTAGGTGACCGATCATTCAAGGAAACAAGATGGTAAATAAGTCAAATGAAAGAAACATAGGACTCTTGGATAGTGGTGTGTCCCTCGTAGGCCAGAGCGAGTATATATAAATATTTAATTTTCTACTCGTGTGGTGGTCATGAACATATGGCTAGAGATTTTCTGACCAGCCATATGACTGACTAGGAGACGATTGAGGGACCATTGAAGAAATGGTGGAGGCAAGAAAATGGTGATATTAATGTTGGTGGACATAGAGGTGGAGTGGTATGTGTAGAAAGAGGTGGATGGAGGTTTTAAGAACTACCACCACCACCCCTCAGTGGTCTACCCCAAACTCTGGATGCTGGTGGATAGGGGTGAGGTCAGTTCCATGAAATAGAGGCTTATGATCCTAAGACTCCTAGGAGTATTAGAGGTATGATATGTATCTTTTCCACCCTAGTTATACTTCATATAGTCATAGGTTATAGTCATTATTTTATCACCATGTCCCTTGATCGAGACACAACTATTCTAGTGGCACATTTGACTCAATCCCTATGCTTGGAGACTCATACAAGAGGAGATTTGACAATCACACACTAGTGAAGACAGTTATCTCTTACTCTTTGGGGATAGAGTGTCGGTTTGGATCTCTTGTTGGAATCTTTTTGGTTTTATAACATCATTCAAGGTAGGGATTGGTTATCCACAATTCGTGCTCATATCGATTTTTTTAGGTGCATAGTGTGGTTTGCCTATGGAGATGGGACAATGTTTTACATTTTCAGTGAAATGGAGACACAAGTATCATTGGATAGACTCACACTTTGAAAGGTACAACCAATCATTCAACATTTTTCCGGTATGACCTTCATTATAGTTGATGAGGTTAGTCTTTAGTTTCCTATAGTGGCGGGTGAGTGTGAGGAAGTTTTTCTATATGATTTTCCAAGACTACCTCTTTTCTTGGAGATACACTTAAGAATTATCATATACCCTAGGAAATCACAGATAACTACACTGAGATATCAAATGGATCCTACAGATCATTGTGAGTTGGGGGTACATTTGGAGGACATACAGAGGAAAGGCTTCACGATACCTAGTGTATCACCATGGGAAGCCGAAGTATTATTGGCTAAGAAGGAATATGTGAGATTGAAGTTATGTGTAGACTTCCGGAACCAGATATTATTTACCATGATGAATATATATCCACTATTGAGCATTGATAACCTATTCGACCAGTTGTCGAGAGTGAGATGGTTCTCCAAGATAGACCTCAGATTACGTTGTCATCAGCTTCGTGTACGAGTAAAGGACATTATGATGAAAGCATTCAGATGTCAATATAGTCCCTATGAGTACTTAGTGATTCCATTTGGAATTAAAAACTCCCTAGTGGTGTCCATGGGACTCATGAATAGGATCTTCTATCCATACCTATAGTGGTTATTAGTGGTATTTTTTGATGGATTCCTAGTGTATTCAGCCTTCCAAGAGGATCCTGTGATACGCTAAGGATGGTCAGTGACTTACTCAGAGAGTACCATCATTATGGTAAGATTTTAATGTGCCTATTCTAGATATGATAGGTCCAATTTCTAAGAAACATCATTTACGACACTGGAGTTGTAGTAGATACAATTAAGATAGAGGTTTTCCATACATGATAATAACCCAAGAATGATACCGAGGTGCAGAGATTCCTTGGGATGGATGGGTATAATCGATGGTTCGTACTCAAAAATTCTAGAGTAGCAGCATCAATGAGATCCTTTACAAGAAAAGGGAAACCATTTTTCTTGATGAATATGTTCTAGGAGAGAATTCAGCAGTTGAAATGGAGTTGGACGATGAATCATACCCTGATATTTCATTAGATGGCGTCGAGTATGTTGTGTTCTATGACACATCATGGAATATAAATGGTTTTTCCTAATATTCAAGATGTGGTGATTTCTTATAGTTCAAGACAGTAGAAACCACATGAGTAGAACAATGTGACCCATGATCTATAGTTGGTGGTATTAGTGTACACATTCTAGATGTGGAAACACTAACATATGTGGGATTATTTTATCATCAACCCATAACAAAAAAGGAATAGGTATATCTTTATTCGGAAGTATATGAAATTGAGACAATGATGTTGGCTATAGTTAATTCAGTACAATGACTTTCGAGACAGTCTATATTCAAGGTAAGAGTAAGGTTGTGGTAGAATCTCTTAGATGGAGATTGATTTTGTATCTACTGAATGAATCCTTGGAGCTGTTCACCTCACTTCAAATATCCCTTGTCCATGGAGATGAAAAATGTCATCTCCAATTGATGGTGGTTTCCCCTCGATTCTTAAAAGTGCATGTGGGAGGAACAACTCATAGATTTTAGTTGTGAGGCAATACATGATTGTATGTCAATATGGTATGCCCGTGATGGATATTTCAAATGTGGGGAGCACATCATCCTTTTTAGACGACACATATTTTTACCAAAGACATTATGAGTGGAGGTGTAGAAGGAGGTCACTAAAACCCCATTGGATGTATATCTGGGTGTGGAAATGTTTTACCCGATCCTCTGATGATTGTTTTGGTGGCTGGGATGAAGAAGACAGTGGCAGAGTTTGTCTCTAGAAGCCTCACTTGTCAGCATGTGAAGGCCGAGCACCAGGTTATAGTGGGTTTGATTCCACGGAGTCCCATTTATGAGAGTCTCAGGTCACGATGAACGTTTACATCTCGATTATATAATGGATTGTAGGAGGCATTCGGTACATAGTTATTCCTGAGCACAACAACCCTCCCATAGAAAATGACCATATTGGGTGGACCATTCTAATCCTAGAGGACATGATACATGCTTGGATCCATGATTTTCGCCCCAGCTAAGAGGATCAACTATCCCGAGTGGAGATCGCATACAATAATACATCCCACTCTACCATTGGTATAAGACCATTCATGTCCATGTATAGAAGACCCATAATGTTCCACATTGCTAGAATAAAACTGTAGAGTTAACTCTCATGGGACTGGAGTTAGTATGTTCCACTACAAAGGGGGTGTAGTTCATCCCGGAGTAGATATAGACTGTAAAGATCCATCTGATGTACTATGATAATATGTGTTGGAGAACCTTGTAGTTCGATGAGGGAGACCATGTGTCCCATCAAGTCTACCATTGGCATGGGGTACAAATATTAGGCTGGAAAGTAATTTAACTATGAGGTTCATCAGAACTTTTCTGATACTACGTAGAGTGGGAGATGTGGCATACTTTTGGAATTACCTCTACAGTTGGAGAGGGGGATAATGTCTTCCACATAACTCAGCTGAGGAGATACATGCACGAACCTTCAATTTTCATTGACTAGGGTGAGTTACATGTTGACGACCGTGAAAATTACATTGTACACAATGGATATCAAGGATCAATACGATAGGATCCTCCATGGTAGATTGATTCATATAGTTCACATTAAGTGGCATCACAAGAATCTCCATGAGAGAACGTTAGAGTGGGAGGATGCAATGCATGCTCAGTTTACCAATTTGTTCGTTTAGCCCTTGGTTTGGCCTTTGGGAATTTAAATCCCTATGTTGGGGAGAATATATTATCCTATTTTATCCTTGTAATATTTTTTTAATATTATATGGGATTATTTTCAAACACGGTGATGAGATGGAACATAATTCCAAATCCCAGGGTTCCTAGAATAAATATTCATATTATTTTTTGATTTAATAAAAATACAATGCATGGAATGTTTTATAAACTTCTAAATGGGTTCTCGAAAAAAGATATTTGAGGGAACCGTTGAGCTTAGAGCTTTGAGTTTTTCATATGAAAGACCTAACTTCAACCGGTGTGGGTCGATTATATAAAATCATTTTCAAAGGTTTTAAAAAATAATAAAAGGAATAATAAAGGTATTGATTATTTTTTATTTTAACATGATGTGGAGACACAGTGATGTTGTGACATATCAACATGGAAGTTTATTCATTTTATAATGAAATTTTTTTGGAGATAGCGCAACTTAGCAAAACAGCAATGCTGAAAAATAGTTCCTCAATTAATATCTTGGCTAAGATGTAAGATATGATTAATGATCCATAGAGGCTCTAGAAAAAATGGAATGAACTGGATTGGAAAATCCATTCGTTGACCAGTGATGAATGGTGTTGAATCGATGATCATATTCGGAATAGGCATAGGAGATTGAAGAATGACAAACGTAGGACTTGTGATTCCTCAGTGATCTATCCAATCCTCAACATAGGGGATTTAATTTCCTCATGATTCATTTAACAATTCTATTTTCCAACAACCAATGAAGACAAAGACACCAATAGGTTGATTTGTGGATTAATATATTATGCAGGATGGATGAAAAAATGGGTTAATGTACAAATTAGATAATTGTGTTTTTTAAATCATTATTTGTGATCTTGTTAAGATGAAAAAATTCAGTCCGACATGAAAAATGGAATAGATATGTCCTTTGGGATTTATATGTAGATCTCCTATCCCCATTGTTGTTTATCATGGCTAACAGACCCCATGGGTCAGGGTGAAATATTCCAATATGTTCTTTATATAGTCAGGCACCAGAGGGATGGTGAGAAGAATTGAAATCCAAAGATGTGAAGAACCTGATATGATGATCATGTAAATTTTATCATTTTAAAAAAACGGAGTACCAAGGTGTTACTGGAGACCCAAGGAAGAAGATCCACCAGTGGCAGTATGACCACCGTAGTAGCAGGATACCGCTAGCTCGATGATCATCAGTGGAGGGACCCATAGAAGTGCGAATGTGGCAGCTAGCCATCGTAGTGGAAGGACACAGCTCCTCAAGCCACATCAGATGGTGGACCTGCAGCCGAGCCATGGGTGGACCTGTTCACGTGGACAAAATGCATGAAATGATGTATGGACATGATGAATTTGGGAGTCATGTGGACCGCAAGCCACTTTAAACTGTTAGGGATGTGACAGTGACCACGTACTGAGAAAAAAAAATACATACGCTTCAGCAGAATGAGCAGGAATTGGTGGACCAGACAAGACTAGCAGTGTGCTGGTCCCAGCCAGGGCGGGCCAGACCATGCATGCTAGGTAAACTAGGCCTTTCATGTTATACCCGATGAGTTAGTTTAGGTAGGACTCCGGTCGGTTTGGATCGGAACCAGACCCAACTGACCCCTTTTTACTAAAATTACAAAAACTCTCAAATAGTGGGTTCATTTGATGATCCACTTGTGGTGTTGGGACCCTCATGATGAGATGGTTCATTTCAGATACTCTCTGTGTGTTTAATTTGAAGTTGACATACCACCAATTGGCTCATGGATGAGGCTCTCTTGGTATAATCAGGGTAAGGATGGAATACTTCGGCTGGCTGCGACCTAGAAACTATGTCGTCGCCTAGATTTTGTATCCTACCTAGACTATGTGCCTTATATGGTATTTTTTATCTTACAATACTAATAAGGTACTCCCCTATACCACTAGGATGTGGGTATTCTTTCCCTTGATAACACTATGTGTGTTTTCAACAGTTTGTGTATCTCTAACACGCCTTTTATTATCTACACTCCCAGTGTTACCGACCCTCCATGTGTCACTACATGTTGATACTATGAATATTTACAACAATATTTTATATAAAACATAGATCTATACATGATGTGGGAGGCCTATTATTACTATCTTGTTTATACCACTAAGAGGCTACTATTCGTGTGTCTATTTGGAAGTCTACATGGAGTATTTATTAGTGGTGTTCATTGTGGTATTCATTGTGTAAAAACATTGCGGTTTGGGGTCTCTACTGAGTATTGTTTTAATCACAACTACATGGGATTCTTCAACATGTGTTATGTATTATGAATATGAATGGTAGCTTCAAGAAATTCCTTGGTGGTCCAGAGATAGGGTTGCTTTGGGATAACCCGAATGATGTGGTTCACTTCACTAACTAGAGAGCCTTATATAACTATATATCTGGTATGGTTTTTTATAAATGAGATCCAAGAAATTTTACTTTTTTATTTCAGTTGGTCTTGTATTCTGGCCCCCTTTATCATTCAATTTTTTAAATTAATCTATGTGGGCTTTCATTGTGGTTTTCATACATGCTTACATAGTGTTTTCAGTTTCATATTTTTACTTGGTGATCGGTGTGTGTGTACATGTACTTGGGAAAATGCCTCCTACAAGTCAGATATGCTTTCTCAGCACTATTTACCACCCCATGTCCTATTTATGGTGGGATTTGGGATTTCATAGAACGATCCCCATGGGACACGTCATGACATATTTTTCTACCTTATTTACATATTAATGTGGTGAACCCTAAGGTGAAACACTCGTTTGAATAAATGTCAATTCATAAAGATGTGAATGATGGTCATTAATCTCCCTTAACACACGAATATCAATATGATATGATTTCATCTAAAGGAGAATCATCCTATGGTGAAATTTGATAGTGAAATTGACTTATCTCTAATTATGTAACATAAAAAACAATAATGAAATCCCCTTGTGTAGGAACTAAACACTAAAAAAATTATACTAATTGAACATTTTTCAATATTACCCAGAATAATTTTGGAAAACTAGTATGTGATCACTCTATTGTGAGGAAGTAGAGTCCACACATCCTATCCTAGAGTCTCACTCCCCTAGAGTAGAAGTGGAATCAAATTGGGAGATAGAAACTAGTCTCAATGATAGTAACACTCAATATAATCTTTAACATTGATCTTGAAATCTAAAACAATAATTAATTTATAGATATTAAGTTCATAAAATAATAAGTCCCATAATAATCTAATGTGATTAATCATCACCCATAACTAAGTAAATTTAAAAACTCATTATAATCTCCTTCACATATATATGGAATGTTACATCATAAAAGGAATAAATTTTGGCCATTAACTGAATATGTCAACTAATTTATAAAATATAATGTAGTGGGTTGACGCTGTAACAAAAAAGATGAGATCCACATAGAATGAAATGAATATTAAACCTCTCACAGTATATGACCCTCCTTAAGATTCCATCACTATATTCTCTTCATGATAAGTATTACTAGTTTTAGAACATCCCTAAATAATCTATTCCACTTGAGACTCCCTATTGAAATTAGAATGATATCCACCAACTTTTTCAATGTTCAAAAAAGAATAAAATCCTTTGGTGAGATTGGATTCATCTCTATTTTCTTGTAAAATTGTCCCTAAAAAATAATATGATTAGCATTCCAAAAATTATGATATTTCATGGGTGCTTATATATAGTTAGGTTTGTTATTTCTAGGGCTCCCACACTTATGAAAAACTATATGATGTTATCCAAATAAATCCCTAAAAAACTGTCCCAATGAAAAATGACCACCATAAGACATTATTTTCAATATATATTACACACCCTTAATACCACATTTAGAAACTAAAACTACCCCAGAAACCATATTCCTAACTATGTATTCTTTGATAAAAGATTCATTTTAAAAAACCTCATCAATTTTTGGTAGGGATAATATAATAAAAAAATACAGAATTACCGCCCATAAACCTCACTCGAACCAAAAATCATTAATGTAGTTTTTATAAATTAGTTAGTTGAGATGTGGTCCAACACAATGAAACACGTGGCATCCTCCATTCTAAAAACCTCCTTTCTCCCTAGTTATAAAAATTCCAATATCTTTTTCACAATCAATTTTTTTAGATAGAACTATTGGTTGATGATCTTACTGAAAGAAATATAGTTAACACCTTTAGGTGACTAGACATACACAATAGATTCAAACCATTTAATTTATATAAATTTAATCATATAGGAGGAAATTTACACCTTAGATTCCTCTAGGATTTTGTGAAATCTAAGATTCTCTCAACTCGCTGAAAGAAATCCACAAATTCGTAGGGACCCACGTAACCCCAAATGATTTGTGTATTTTTCTTGGATAATTTGATGGCATGACCAACAAATCATCAATATATTACAAGAACTATATTACATAGACATTGAATTGCACAGATAACAGCTTATACAAATGAAGGGTCTGGTTGACGATTCCCTTGGGGAACATGTTTCTTAGTTTCCTCCAATATACTCAAATGATCACATCTAGGATTTATTAAAAAATAAAAACAACTAAAATGCATAATTCTCATAATAGAGAATATATGAATCAAATAGAATATTAATGAATCCCTATGAAATCGTTTAAACTACAAGAATTTAAATAAAAAACATACTCAAAGAACGAGCGACAATATTAATTTGAATATAAATCGATTAGATATATAAACATTCAAATATATTTAACTAAATAACATCAAATGTAAAAACCAATTAGGGAAAACAAATCCTTGACCACACCCCAGCCCCCCCCCCCAACCCCTGTATTAGGATGATTTTTGAAACACATGTGAGTTGTAAATACACCATTCATCACATACTACATGACTAACGATCGTTATTTCTTATGTCTAACATATTCCCCAAACCAAACCTAAGTATTTTGTTCAAAATTATGGTTTTTTCTATCTATAATAAAAATTTATACTGAAAATATCATTTTTCACATGCCACATCACTGAAGATTACATGTACCAAGGTGATAATTAGCACATAAAACATAAAATAACTCACGGTTAACTAAATGGTAATAGAAAAACAAAGAGTGTTGTAGAAGAAACTACAACTCAACAATTAAATATAAAATCTCAACATCAGAAGGATAAACCAAAATACCAAATTAAAAAAGATCAAAAAATTCCTCATTATTACGAATTTTCACAAAAATCTCAATCCACTACAATGAAAACATCATGAAATAGAAATTATAAATCTATATGAAGCCCTAAAATTTTAAATATCTTGTATAAAACTGTTCCCACATATGTGTAATGGAATATCTGTAGAATGAGTCAAAATACTAGTAAGATACCACCATGAATATATATAGTGTCTATACCAATGGTTTGGTTACATTCGGTGTCAATATCATACTAATTTATAATGAAATTTAAAATTAAGACCAATTTAGTTAAATATTTGTTGGGTTCTGTTAGGAATTTTATTATCACATAAACCTTGAATATGTCACAAAAATGAATGAGACCATAAATTCATAGACATATGTATCCATATAAATATCACGTGACAATAAAATGAGGAATAACTTATGAAACAATAAGATCAGGTATAATATAAAGTACACGTGGGATCTATACTATGAGAATACTTACTCAGATGCATGATGGAACATATATCCATAAATATTATGAAACTCATATATATAAAGTCCTACCCGTGTATATGCATATCACAATATTAACCCTTAGTGGTTCCAATTTCACTGTAGATTTCATTTTCCCACATCCAGTGCAACAAATATTTTTTTTCTTCCATGTTTTCCTAAATCTTTAAATAAAACATGCAAAAAATTTAAAAAAAATTCATGAAAATGAATCAATGATCCCATTATTGTAAATAATTTTTTTTTCGGAAGCATATTAGACGAAATTTATAAAACATATAATGTGAATTAATGATTTTTTAAGGAAAACATCATTAATAACCCCCTTTCATGCCTTCTAAGATGCATATCATAAATTAATTCATCAATGAGGTTTAAAAATTAAATTTTTAAAATTATAAAATAATAAATTATTGGAAAGTAAGGTAATTCATATTCTAGAAAAACTATATAGTGAAATCTACTACACTAAACAAAACTACTCGCCTTCAGGAATATAGAATGAGATTGAGAATATTTAGTCCTCTGAAGCCTAGATCCATAGGAATAATCATAAATTTCCCAATCTATATCGATATATCCTACAATCACAATAGAATTTAAATCCAATGAAACATGGAGAAGTGATATTAGTAGAATAAATTTGAAGAGGAATAAATAATTTGTATAAATCAAGACATTACTTTATGTGGTCTGTTAAGGAAAAATTTAATTACCAATGAATCGTTGGATAAAACAATCAAGAGAATCTTATATTGGTTATTTTGATCAACAGAGATATTAATAGAGTACTGGACATAAAAATACCATGATAATTTGGGTAATTGTGTAGTTTCAGTAATTGCATATGGGAAACATGGTACATTTGTATGGTTATAAAATTTCTTGCTAACCATGAAGTAACAAATACCCCTTATAAAACTAGAATACACAATTTCTTATGGATGGCCAAACGAGTTTTCAAACAGTTATTAAGCTATGGGGTAACAACATTATTAAAACCAATTCATCTGCACAATTTGTATGGAAACTCTCATTGTTACACAAACAATGCTAAAATCATTTAAATCACATATATAATATATATCTCTTCCAACATGTATACCGCTTGGATAATACTAACCATGTGTATATGTACACCTCACATGAATTATCTAAATTTCAAATATTCAGCCCCTTTATCCAAAAATCCCTTAAATGCATAAAAGATAAAAATTGTAAAATAATTTGATGTGAGTTACATATATATTTTATTGTTAATAATATATTAATAATTCATAATTTATATTAACTGTTTTATTTTAATCATTTTTTATCTATTAATTAATTCAAATTAAAATTTTCATCCATTCATATTATTTATTAGATCGTCACCTTAAAACGTTTCAGGGATAATTCAACGATGTGTTTTATGTATTTTTTGAATCCCATAACTATTTTGAGTGTGGTATGGTTATGGATCATAAATAATTATTAATAGAATCAAAATAATGTTAATATTAAATTATTAAATATTTTTTATTAACAAATTTATATTTATATATGTATATTATTCCATTATATAGACATATATATTAATTTGTTTCATGAACAATACAAAAATAGCAATTATTTATGTTTTTATAATTATTTATGACTGAAATTATATGGAATCATTAATGTGAAATGTGAAACTGACAAGAATAAGAATATACTATGACAAATTAAATTGAAAAGATATTTAATTAAAAAATTATTAATTTTATACATTAATAATAATATAAATTACATATAATTTATATGTTAAATTAATTTTATGAAGATTTTAATAATAAAGATAAATAAAATGATTAGTGGAAATTATAATAAACATTTTGAAGAATTGAAAATTTTATTATGTACATATATTAAAATTGTGGATTTGAGGTTCTTTAATGCGACTAAAAGATCATAAACATATGAATGAATTGTTATACAACAAAACTAGGTAGATATAGGATATAAAACTAAATAATCTATGTGGTTTCCTATTGATGATTATAGATCCATTAAAATATGAGAATAAGTGGAATTTTTAAAATACGCATTCCAAAATGCATATGAGTGAAATGTTTCATGTATATTTACATGATATAGGGAAAATAAATGATGACATATCATTTCATGCCACATACAAACAATTATGTTATTTTTTAATAATATCGTATCCTTTTATAAAAAAATATAATTGTTTAACTACTATTATAATCTACATTCATTACTCAATTGTTACCATAATAGATTATTTTTTCACAAACATCATAGTTTCGATATTTTCTAAAATAAATTTCATATTTCTAATTTAGATAACTATTTTATTATAATCATTCTCTATATTTAATGAATGTATTTTAAAAATCAATCATCCACTATATAGAAATCAATTATAATATAAAAACACTCCATCAATTCCAATATATATATTGACTACCTATTGAAAATTCAAAAAATTGTTATTATTTTATGTAAAAATACTATAATACTATATGATTTAACTATTTTATTTATTATGAAATCATAAAAACAAATTTATTAAGAATTCATAGAAAAATATCACTTAAAACAATATGTGATATTATTCCTAGTTTATAAGAATTTACCATTAATGTAATTAATATACACATTTATTTAAAGTAATTAAATTAATATCATTTATATTATTCATTTAATAAATTATTAAATTTAATAAATTTTATTAAAAATAATTATACGTAAATATAAACATCATAATGTAAACATAAAAATTTTATAATATTTGTTTTAACAATAAAAATTTTATTTTGAAATCAACAAAAATTTGACCTTAAAACCCTCAAGAGTATTGAATAAGCTCTAATGGTGATTTATCATAATGTTGTAGCCATGGGTGATGATTCAAGTAGGAAAAATATTTTATTTATTTTTATAATCTTCTAATTTTACCACTAACTATTTTTATCAATGATTACATTTTATTTTTATATTTATTTTGATCATCGGTAAAAAAGTGCCATATCTCCATTTACAAAATATTGGGAAAAATTTACTCATTTTGACTGCATATTCTACATGAGGTCATATCATCCCTCATTCATCATAAAATTTATAGCGCAATTTCTTATATATATAAAAACTATGTCAACAAATGTATTAAATTGAATAACCCACATTATTATTTTAATTGTGTATTAAATTTTATTTGTTATAACCCTATAAAAATAAATTTTATACAAATAATCACTCTTATATCATATGATAATATATATCTAATGGAAAGGTCTCCCAAACAACTATATAATAGAAACATTTATATTTTTCATTGATATACATTTTGTTACAAAAATCACTAAAATCAATCTTAACATTCCATATATTGTTCTTCAACATGATTATCATATTTTTAGTAGTTTTCTTTCTTCATATTTTTATCATCAATGGTATGATCTATATGGAGATCATTGTTACGAATAATATAATCCTCAATAATTTTTTATTTACCTCTTATTTTATTCATTCAACAATTCCCTTAATTATATTTAATGTATCTCAATTTTATCTTATTACTATTTATTTAATTATTATGTCATATGTTAACTGAATAAGGCTTTTTTTACCTTAGTGTCACACATAAAACATGTTATCCAATAAATGTTGATAATGTAAATTTATCTCTAAATATATTATGATCTATAATCATTGATGTATTATGGTGATTTATATTAGGAAACAATCAAAACAATCACATCGTTAATAAATTTTTTTCATTAAAAATATACTTTCTACATGATGACTATGCCTTTTTGTTGTCTCCAGAAGGATGTTTTTCCCTTTTAAATTAAAATATTTTTTCCCATTATACTCTTATTCATATATTCATTCTTTTTTACTCAGATTAATTTTTTCGACCAATAATCATTATCTTATTAATTAAATATTCGGGTGACACAATATTTATAATTATAAAGGATCCATATAAAAAATATCCTTTCGATCTACATGATCACCAATAATATAAAAATCATTAATTAATTGGAAATTAAAATTTTCACTCTTAATTAGATCTCATGTAAAAAAACAAATTTATTCAATCAATTTATTTTTAATTTACTTCATTTAACATGTTTTATTTATCTTCCAATACATTAATATTATCTGTAATATCTATCTATCGACCTAAATTTTGAATAAAAATAAAATATAAGTATTTTTTATTTTATTCATTGATATATATTTTTATTCACTCAATGGTTTATTATATGACAATTTTTTCATAAATATTTTATTAATTTATTCTTTCATCTTAAGGACATTAATATTTCATATTTTTCATCCCCTTATAGAGTCCTCAAAATTTTTATTATGTTAAAATGTATTAAAGATATTATACTCTATCTCATTAAAATGAAAATATAACTAAATTAAATATTCATAATATTTTTCAATACAATGATATTTTTAATGTAAAATATTAAATAATAAAAATTATTTATTTTTATATAATTATTTTCCATCATTGTTGTTGTTCAAATCATTTTATATCTACCATTCGTTCTGTAAGAATTTAAAATGTTATAGGGAAATTATGAATTTAAACTATATAAATCATTATAGTGCTAGAATTAGAAATAATTTGCTCCCATATTTAGATAGATTCTATTTAAGAAATTCATTTCATTTTTAGAAATTATTATCGCGATTTCGACATTCGATGAGCATAAAATTTTTCATGTAGCAAGTTACATCTCATTTTATATAGTTGTGATTTTTATAAATTATCAGGTATCATTATTTTTCTAATATATTAAATTGAAACAAATAATCCTTATAATTTTTTTTAATGTTTTAAAATTTTAAATGTAAAACATTTTCTTTTTTACGTTTTGTTCTTATCCACTCATTTCTATAGTCCTTACAAGTATGATTTTTCTTAGTAAAGGTGTTTTTTATATTAATATACTCCTCCAATTTTTCCAATCAATTATTTACAAGTAAGTTACCTATTTTTAATACATGAAATCATAAAGAGAAAAAAATAAAATCATATTGAGACATATTCAATGTTTTCATTTTGTCATGCAACATTGAATAAATATTCATTATTGTTAATATAGTATAATAAGCAACTAATCCAATATGCTTTAATTTTTTTTATTAATCATCGTGATTGATAAATATTTTGAGTTATTCATAATTTTTATATCATTTTCATTGAAATGTATAAAAAATTAAAGTAAACACTGCAATTTAATTTAAAATATTTTTTTAATCCACAATGAATATGGTATTCTGATTAATAGTATGTTAAAAATGAATTTATAGAATCAGTGACACATATATATCCTCATGAATACTTAAAGAGTGTATTTTAAAACATTCATATTTTAATAAAAGTTGATCTAATTAAATATATGAGATTAATGATATATTATTCCTACGAGCCTACTATTTCATTACTATAATGGAATCAGTGTATATATCGTTAAATAATTTAATAAAAATTCATATTTTATCTCGTAAATCAAATTCTTCTTTCATGTATTCAATTTTAATATTCCAATTTTTATTAATTTCTTGAAATATTAATACATGTTTATTCATATGGAACTAATTTTTTATAATCCATTTTATCTTCTATATTACTTCCCATAATTGAAGAGTCAATTGAAAAGTGTTGAATTCCCCAACATGAAACAAATTCAAAAAATAATTTTACATGATATTATACCTTCCCATTCCAAAATTTCTTTTAAAATATAAACATGGCCTCTAATTTTTCAAAAAATTTATCCCTATAATCATTAGAATGAATCAATAAATCATATTCTTACTCCTTTAATTTTTGTAATCTTGTATCCCCAAATTAAATCAATTCCCTCTATATTGTTATATTTAAAAATAGAAGTCTCTATAATTTATTGTGAATTTAGATGACAACCTATAAAAATTGGATCTTTACTTAAATATTACTACATAAGGTGTTGAATTTTAGGTTCAATTTTGTCATGATGATTATAAGTATAATCAATTATACAGTTTATTCATCTATATTTTTTAGAATTATATAAATATTTCTAATAAAATCATTACCATTTATACTACTGTAAATATTAAAATATTACTTTTTTATCTTCATATATTTATACTATAATATATAAAAATAATATTTTTTGTTTATTACATTGAAATTTAGATTATAAATATTTTATATATTCTTATGTATATCAAAAATGATATTAAAATATATTACCATAGTAAATTAATTAACAATGTAATAACAGTACACAATATTTCTATGAATTCAGTAATATTAGACATTATTGTTTATAGTTACAATACAAATATTTATTTATCAAATGGTGAAAACCATTTCTATGAAGAATAATTTAATCTTATAACCACTGATATCGGGTAAGATTTAATCATGTTCTTATAAGAATTATAATTATTATAATCAAATATGGTGTTATTCAAATATTAAATGATTTTAAAATATATACATCTCCCTATGAATGACTTGTAAAAATTTACATATATCTCATAATAGAATATAAATATAGTGGATTTAAAAATAAATTAATTGAATAAAATGGTTTTCCTTTAAAACAAACTAAGTACATATATATATATATTAGAAAAGATATATCTTTGAATTATCTAGTATAAATTTAATATAAATCTATATTATATCCAATAAATGGTGATACTAGAATTTTCTGTTACGAAATTGTATTTCCTAGGATGATATATAATAATAAAATAATGGGGTTAAAAACTATTATTTTTATTTTAATTATTTTAAAAACTAATCTTCTCAGCATATTAGAGTATTTTTTTCTATCTTACAATGTTATTATAATATAAATTTTATAAAAAATTAAAATATTCAAGCTATCATGTAAATTTTTTAATGGTTCATATACCTGTTTAAAGGAAACTATTACTGTAATATATATTACATTGTTTTGAAAAATATAAAAACATAATCCTAGTGATTATCACAACATAATAAATTATGGATTCCATCCATACAAATTATAAGTAATTATATAATAACTACCATTAGATTTATCTAAAACTATCATTCTCTAAAATGAATCATTCATACACACCATTGTATTCATGTTAGATTCAATGATTGAATAAAACACCCAGTATTATAGATTTCAAACTATATGTGGTTATATTTCTATTTAATGTTATGTGACTTACTTGTGTAGATGTATTTGATAATAATAAAACCCCCTCTTTTTATAAAATCATTAATTATGTCATGAACATTGGTTAAGGGGATTAATGACCTCAATCACCAATAATATTTAGACTATTAATCGTATTTTATTACAAATCATTTTTTGGTAAAATTTTAAATATAAAGAAACTATCATAAAAAACACTACAAACTAAATTATTTCATCAAATTATTTTTTCTCTAAATATTATATTGTATGTGTATTTATCTAAATCTATACCTAATCACAAAAATATTCAAATTTATTTATCCCAATGAAAATTTCCCACAAACATATACAATATATTTATTTCAATATTATAAATAATATGATATATGTAGAATGATTTTATTATATCATATTCTCTTAATATCACTTAATAAAATAGTAATATATGACTTTTCCCAAAATACATTATCCAAAATATCAATTAATCCTTATTAATTAGAATATTTTTCAAAATTATTGAATATATATTTGAAAATTTATTATATATAAAACAATCCTTATGATAAACCTTATAGACTACAAGATTACATGTCAACATAAATAAATCTAACAAACTTCCAAGCCATATAATCCTCCTAAAATGTATCCTATTTGTATCCACTACTCTCCACTAAAAAATTATGATTTCATTTATTTTTATTTCATCATTAATAATAATGAATGTATTCGCACTGAAATTTTCACATAGAATATGATTATTAAATTTTTAATGATTTCCCAAACAACGCTAATAAATATCCCAAATTTAGAAAATTTGATAAATATCTTGTTAAATAAAAATAATAAATATATATGGTTCTCTAAAATGATTATTTTCTAAATTGGTTTCTTTATATGTGATATCAAATCCATTAATATATAATTATTACTAAAAATCTCAATTTCATGAAAAATACCAAAACAATAATCAAGAAAATAGAATTGAAATTGAAAACCATTATATCTCATTGAATATAACCTTTATAAAAAATTTAAAAATTAAAATTGAACGTCCCTATTTCAAAAAAATCATTATAATCTCCCTTTCCCAAATTCCTTATCTATCCCCAAACATTATCATTTTCATTGAAAATGAAAACATGATCAATTAATCTTTTCATGTAATCATTTATGATAATTAAGTAACATGTCTCTATCTCATGTACTAAAATATGACATAATACTTCTACTTTACATATTACTATCAATAAATGGATTATAAATACATTTATACCATAGATAGATTTTCATTTGTTACCCTTATTTATCAACCAATTATATAGATTTAAAATTATTTGATACTCCAAATTCAAATTGTAAAAATGTAATTATATACTTAATTAGAATGTAACCTTTAACTAAAGAATTTCCAACTTTAGCCTCAAGATAAACTGATTCCTAATCTACTATAATTATTATTTCAAACTCTTATAGGACATTAATCATTATCTAGGATGAAATCCCCATATATTTAAATGATTCCTTAACTTACTATGCTTGAATCCATCAACATGAATCCTAAACACCTCCTCATAATTTATTATATAATAAAATTTTCCCATAATAATCCCTTAATGGTATATTTCATATGCACCTTAATCTAAAACAAGAATCACAAGAATGGAAGATCCTGGAAAATGAATTCAAATATTCTATACACTAATACATGAAAATAATCGACAGACTATACCATCATGATTCGAACGATGATTTATATACATTCCCTCAATGAAAGTATTCATTATTCCTTTTCTTACTTGTGAAATTATTTATATATCATACTATTAAACAATGAAATCATCTTACATTTGATATCTATATGATATCTACATCTTTTGTGAGTCATATTGTGAACACCTTCACTTAATAATGTAACTTGTATAATATAATATTTTTTAATAATTTTATCCAAACTTGTATCTCAATGATTCATGGTATTATATTTTCATTTATTTAATTTACTCTTAAATAATATAACATATCTAGAAACATTGATCTAAACACATTTTTAGGTATAATTACATATTTAAAGTCAATGGAATATAATTTAGTTTTCAAATACGCTTCATAATATTGTTTACAGAATAACATCATGAAATTAATTTGTTCATATTCCATATGATGTTTTTATAATACCAATACCTCTCACACATTATATGATTGAACCTTAATAAAATTGAATATAATCATTTTCTTTTTGAATTTGGGGATTATTTATAATTTCACGCCCAGTCCCCCGAGGTCCATGCCGTGACTACCCCAAACCCACCTTCCATAGGCCAGGGGCTACTAACTAGCACTGAAATGCATATTCCCTAGAAATCGGGAAGTCATTTAATTTATAACCTATAAATATACTCAACCAGGGAAAAATCAAGATACGAACACAAGTAAACTGAATATTTAAAAGAGTGTGTATAGTAAAAAATGGTCCAGAATACAAGCCCAACTGAATAGTACAAGAAAACTAAAAAGTACAAGTAAACTGAAACAGCTCTTGTGAACTCCCACTATGGAACCTGCCTGAAAGGTAGGTATACCTCTCGAGCGGTCTTCTCTGTGGTACGCCTCGTCTAATGTCCACCTCAGAGATACATCATGTACTAGTACTCTTGTCTTCAGTCAGCGTTGTCTACCGTCTGCACCAAACAAAACAAGGTGCGGGTATAGCTCTTGCAGGGGTGAGTATAAATATTCTCAGTAGGGACCCTGAGACCCATGAAGGTCTCACAAAACCCACAAAGAATAACCAAAAATCATGAAATCATTTTCCACCCTACTTTGGTACATGACCATATATATACCTAAGTTATCAAGTATACACATCCCATTCATGAGGAAACACAAGGTCAACACATATCCAAAGTATAGCTGTTCCACGTAGAAATGAATACAATGAATGTTACATGACAATGGTAAGTCCCACAAAGGTAATGCCACACAGAAGAATAACACCAAGGTATCATAGAAAATGTAAGTACCACAAAGGTAAGCCACACAGAAGAATACCATAAAGGTTTCATCATGAAGGTAAGTACCCCAAAAGTACGCCACATAGAAGAATACAACAACGGTATGACCATTTTGGAAAGGAATCATCTCACACCAGGTATAATTTAGGTATGGTAGAAAAGATGATTATATGTTCATACTGAATCATCTTACTCTGTTAAGAGGGAGACCCACGTAGGATCCTAAATCATCAGACCCACATATGATCTTAGTACGACAGACCCCCGAAGTATCCTAGAGTAGTCCTACATGGATTCCTAGAGAGTATCCATGTGTGACTCTCAATCACAGACCCATGTAGGATCCCAAGGCATAGACCCACATAGGATCCCTTTCCCATGTTCCCGCTAGCTACAGGATTCCCGCACAAAAATTGCTTGATTCCGAGAGGGTCTGCTCTTCAAACCACAGGTCGAATCTCTAACTACCACGAAGTCCCATGAAGATGTATCCCAAAGGACTGCCATGTCAACGGGGTCTCAATTCAACAAAAAGTGTGTCAATCAGATTCCTGATCTGTAGGTTATTATCATTTTAGTTTTGAGGTCTCAGTTGGAATCATGTTCGATCCAATCCATTTGTACCCAAAAATTATACAAAACTCAGTTGGGGTATACCAAAATGTATTTCCTCGATCCATGGTTTTCAGCACCAAAGACAATTTGTCAAAAGGACGCCCATAGATCAATATATGGCCCAAAGAACGAAAAGGGGCCAAATTTGGTCCGGGTCTGGTCCAGCCCACGGTGGTGCGGTGGCCCACCTTGTGGTTCGCAAGGGCGGACTAGTCGGTTCCCCGGCTGGCAGGATGTCCAGGCTCCTCTACCCGGCGCGGTCATGTGCCATGCCCTCACTGGCGGCCTGCAGAGATCCAGCCGCCCCTCCACCGCTGTTGTGGCCTTACGTCGCGACACCTACATTCCAGGAGGCGCGGACGCGCGCCGCCATCACTGTCACGTGGTTGGTCGTGAACCAACCGACGCCCTCGCTCTATAGTGGCAGATGGGACGTCGACCTCCACCGGTGGTGTGGTTGCGTTGTCGTCATCCTCGCGGACGACCACCACTCCCGAGTCCTACCGGCTCCTATCACAGATAGGATTCTTCGACCTCCACCATCATGAATAATGCATAAAAATGACCAATGTCGCGTAGAGGTCGGGCCATGTTCATTTGGATTGCACCCTCTGTGATTGAAAGGTAGCAAGCGGCTCATGGAGAGAGATTCTATGTTAAAGAAATTAACAATGGTCAATAAAAAACACACCTCTATCTTGATTGATCTGAAGGATGAGGCGCGAGGATGAAGACGAAGTCATTGAAGAATGTCGGTGTTTGTTTCTTCCGCAAGGCGCTTCCGATGCGGGCTCGGGGTCAGTTCCTCGTTCATCATTGGATCAAGATTATCATTGGAGAGGGATATGTTTCTCCAATGTTATCAAAGGATTCTTCAATCCATTGAAAATGGTTTTTACCCATCTGAATAAAATGAATATCCAAATTATTAAATTATATTTGACCATTAACAATAATGATGATGGTGTAATTAAATGTATTACCTTGCCAAAATTAAATGGAAGGATTCCAAGAGACTACCCCACATTAAGGAGGGGTTCAATTGGTCCCCACCACTTGAATTCAATTTGGGGGTTTTCTTGTATGGTTGGTCCCCACCTCCATAACTCATATAGAGAGGTTTCATAAATAAAAAAAGAATGATATTTATTATATTTTTCATTACATGAAAAACATGAAAACTAACATACACCCTAGTCCTACTGCCATCCAGGTGAAAGTACCTTTATGTGAATATCGGCAATTCGAGTTCATCAGTGTCCTCAGATTTCAATTCCGGGAACCGGTTCAAATGTTACAAAAACCTTCTCGCACATTCACTGAAAGTTTCTAAAAAAAGTTCCGAAAATCACTTCGAGCACACTAGGTCTCGGAATCATGCGCTGTCAATTTTTGTAGATTCATAAAATTCCAATATAATGAAAAAAATTACATTGAAATTCCAGGTCTTTACATTCTCCCAAACTCATGGCTTTGCATCCCCAAAATCCACATCACAAAAAATCTGTAAACAAGTGGGGGTAGTAGGCACGAATCTGAGCCACCCATTCCCATGTGCTCTCCAGGAGTTTCTCATGCCGCTGGTGTACACGCATTAAAAGTATCGACCTCCCCTGAAAGACCTATGCATGTCGCTCCTAAATCTCCATTGGAACATCCGTAAATGTTTTCCCATCATCTATGTCTAGCTCACCATGGTCGATGACGTTTGATGGTTCGTGCTAATATCTCCTCAACTCTGATATGTGAAAATGTTTTGCACTCGGTGCAACTGTGGTGGAAGATTTAACCAGTATGCCACCTCACCAAATCTGCTAAGGACCTGAAAGATTCTGATGAATCTCATAGATAACTTGTTGTCTCGGACAAATCTCCACAAACCTCGTCAAGGTGAGACCTATAGAAAGATGTGGTCATCATCCTCAAACTCCAAAGGTCTTTGTCCCCTGTCAGCATAGGATTTATGCCTGCTCTGTGCTATCTTCATTCAGTCCTGGATGATCTGCACATTCTCTATAGTATCTCGTACTATATCAGATCTCATGAGTGATGAATCCCCTAGGTCAGTATAGCATAAAGGTGATCTGTAAGGTTTTTCATACAAAGCCTCGAAAGGTGCCATCACAATGGTGAAGTGATAAAAGTGGTTGTTTGAAAGCTCGACCATGGGAAAGTGATCCTCCCAGCTGTGATCTAGGTCAAGGATGCAAGCACGCAGTATGTCCTTGAGGTTCTGAATGGTCCGCTCAGTCTGGCCATCCATCTGAGGATGGAAGGCGGTGCTCAATTAAAGTTTCATCCTGAAAGCCTCCTACAACCCCTTCAATAGCCAGGAAGTGAAACGTGCATAAAGATTAGAGACAATCGTCAAGGTTACTCCATGTAGCCGCACAATCTTCTGCACATAGAGGTGTCCCAAGCTCTCTACAGAACCTTGCTCTCTGATCGGTAAGAAGTGAGCCGACGTGGTGAGTTGGTCGAAGATCACCCAGATCGAATCATCAAACCTTGATTTACGTGGATGTACAATCAATATTTCCATGGATAACCCATCCCACATTCACTTTGGGACCGTTAAAAGCTGATTTAAGCCTACTGGTACATGACGCGCTGCCTTCACTTGCTGACAAATGAGGCACCAAGAGAAAATCTATGTTACTGCTTTCTTCATTCCTAGCCACCATTGATGTCGTCAGAGATCCTGGTACATCTTCACCACTCCAGGAGGTTCCTCTAGAGGGGATGTGTGTAACTCCCTCAAAAATTCATCCTGAAGTGATAGTGGTACCATGGTATGTCCTCCGAAAAGGATGAAGTGCTCCCCACCTTCATAATATCCTTCAGGTACCAGTACTATAGATATCTGAGCATTCCATGCCTCACAGTAAGTGTCCCCATGCTATGCCTCCCTGAATCGCAGAAGAACTGGTGGAGTTACTGTAGGAGTCTGAAAAAAAGCTGATCCATCTCGATCCACAAAGGATATCTACAAAGAAGCCAACTACTCCATCGCTTTACCTATCAGCTGTATACCAGATCTCTTGCTATGTTCATCTGTTACAATGTTCCCCTTCCCCAGAGTATAGATTATATCGAAGTCATAATCCCAGAGAAACACAAGCTAATGTCGATGTCTCGGATTTAGGCCCATCTATGATAAGATATACCTGACACTCTTTTTATTAGAGAAGACTATAAAATGTTCTCCCATCAAATAATGTCGCCAAATCTTCATGGCGAAGACCACTGGTGCTAACTCCAGGTCATAGATAGCATAATTATGCTCAATCTATCTCTATTGATGAGAACCATACATGATAACTACTCACTCCTACATTAGTACACAACCGATCCTAGTCCGTGATGCGTCTCAGTAGACTACCTACTCAATTCCCTCCACCAGAAGCCTCATGACGGGGAGCACTAGTCATTCCATGCTTCAGCTCTGAAAACTACGTTGGAATCTCTCCCACCACACGAAGGGTTGCCCCTTATTTTTCAATGTTGATAATAGTGATAAAACTATGGAGAAATCTGGCACAACCCTCTGATAGTATCCGTCCAAACCTAGGAAACTCCATACCTCCGTAACACTCCTGGGTGGCTCCCAAGAAAGTACCACCTCAATCTTCACTAGATCCACCTCAACTTCAGCCTCTGGGATGAAGTGTCCCAGAAAGTGAAACTCTTGGATCTAGAACTAGAACTTTTAGAACATTCCATAAAGCCGGTATTCTCAAAGTGTGTACAGAACTATCAAAAAATGAAAAGTTCGCTTCTCCTCAGTAGCTGAGTAGATCAAAATGTTGTCGATGAATACTACTACAAAGCGATCAAGTTATGGCTGGATGATCCTATTCATGAGTCCCATGGACACCATTGGAGAATTGGATACCCCAAACTACACGAAAAAAAACACATAATGGTCATACCAACATTTGAAATCCTTCTTCTGCACATTCTCTTCCCGTATTATGAGCTAGTGAGATCCTGGTCTGGGGTCTTTCTTCGAGAACCACCGTACTCCCTTCAGGTGATCAAAGAGATCATCAATCCTTGGGAGTGGGTATAGGTTCATCATGGTCACCTAGTTCATGCGCCGATAGTCAAAACAATCTCTCAACCTCCAATCCACCATCTGGGTGAACAAAATCGGGGCTCCCCAAGGAGAATCATTAGGCCAGATTCATCCCATCCACTAAAAGTTCTCTAGTAGTACACATAGCTCACGAGGCTCTGCAGGTACCATCTAATACACAGGTGTAGATATCAGGGTTGTCCTGGGGGTACAAGTCAATGTAAAAGTCCACCTATCTATGAGGTGGTAGACCTGAGACATCATTAGGGAACACATCCACATACTGGTCCACCAATACGGGATATCCCAGACTCTCCACATCAACTACTCTGAGGGTAAGGCTAGCCAACTGATGTGTGATCATCTACAATCTCCTCCATGTAAGTCAATCGTCCGCTAAAAAGGATCCCTTCTCGCCGGAGAAGGTAAACCTAGTCCCGTTCGGGCAGAAACACCACACTTGTTTCCTAGTACAATAAATCTGGGTATGGACTGTAGATAACCAGTCCATAACCAAGATGACCTCATAAGGCCTCGACGTCGCTACTAGGAAATCCCAACCGAAGCTCTCACCTCCTAGAGTATGCTCACCCTACCGACTCTAGTGAGTCATTTTTGACACCACTCCCATAGGATTCTTTAGCCTTAAGTATCGATCCAAACACTCCACCATAATAACTAACCTCTAAACGAGGGATGTGAAAATAGAAGAATGACTAGCACCTTTGTCCATAAGTACTGCAGGTAAGTTTGAGTACACCAAAATCATACCTCGTATCATCTCCAGAGCGCAGTGGCCATATGCCTTAGCTGTCTAAATCTATGCTTTCCCCCCTCCACCTAATCCCTGTGTTCGGGGTCGACCACCTAGTGGTGGGGTGGTAACCCCTTGAATCGTCGCCCACTGCTAGCTACATGACTAGGTCCTCTGGCATGTCTGCCTACTACCTGTATACCTCCTCGATTGAACCTATGTCTCTTCTTGGGAGGTCCTTATACCATTTTCTGATCATCCGTACGGTGGTTCGAGAAGTCACGAGCCATGTGACCCTTCCCGCCACATGCGTAGCACTGCCTGCTCCTCGCATGTATGGCTTTGTCTTCAGATCCCTGCACAACTGACCCGAAATACTGCGGTTGTACACCTGTAGGTCCAGTCCTCTTGGATATTTGTGAGACATGTCAGCTGCTAGCTGTAGAAGACTCTACTATCTGACACTCAGTGTTGGGTCTAACTGCTGGTGACTGCTCAGAAGAAAAACATTCTACTACGAGGGCTCTCTCTAACACCCCCACATGCATCAGGATGCTGAGAGAAACCATTGATTCCCTATTCTCCCACCTTATCCCCTCCTCGAAGGTCTGATCCATGAATAATTGGTTCTACACCATATTAGTGGAGTAGAATAAGAGGTCAATGATCCTCACTGAATACTAATCCACCTTCATGCTACCCTGATGCAGATGAAGATTCTCTTCTATGCGCACTGCGGGAAAGGGTGTAGAGAAAACTCTGCACGAAACTGTCTCTCAAAGTCTTCCTAGAGAAGTGTCATCTAGTCGTGAACCTGGAGCATAAAACTCCACCATCTGCCTGCTGCTTCCTGTAGAAGACAGGTGGAATGGATCACAATGAGATCAGCCGGTGTCTCTACACATCAAAAGACACTCACCAAGGCCTCCAACAAATCCTGAACCGCTTGTGGGTTCGTCTCACCCCTGAACCTAGATGGCCTCTGGAACTAGATCTCATGCAACATGATCAAGAAGAATTTACCCTCTACTGTTGGGGATGGTGGCATCAGTGGCCCAATGGGTAATGGTACCACTGGTGCCTCTGCTGGTGAATCTACCGATATATGGTCTGACACCGAGGCCTCATCGATAGTTTGGCTATCGTCGTGTACTATACCCAAAATCCTAGAAGGATGTCCATGTGGAGGCATCCTAAAATGAAACAGGTGTTCCATAGTCAATACAATATACCTGGTGAGCTGACTCAAAAATATCACAAAGAAAACCTTTCAAAACACACATGAAATCCGTTTTTTCATGCACGAATCAGAAATCAGAAGCCAGGGTCTGAGTATATGGATACGTCGGCCGCCGCACCAAAACTGGATTCCTTAAAATGATAACCACACGAACTATACTTAACACTATTACAATTAAAATTATTAGAGACCAATGTTCTAGGGTATAACAAAATCCTCTGATACCAATTTTTCACAACCCGTCCCCTGGGGCCCATGCTTTGACTACCCGTAGCTCACCTTCCATAGGCCAGGGGATGACCACTAGCACTGAAAGGCGTATTCCTTAGAAATTGAGAAGTAATTTCCTATATAACCTATAAACATTGTTAACCAAGAACACTGCAAGATATGAACACAAGTAAACTGTATAGTAAAAATAGTTTGTACAGTAAAAAATGGGCCAGAATAAAAGCCCAAATAGATAGTACAAGAAAACTAAAAAGTACAAGTAAACTGAAACAACTCATGTGAACTCTTGTCAGGGACCCTACCTAAAGGGTTGGTACAGCTATCGAATGGTCCTATCTACGATATGCCTCATCTAATTTCCACCTCTAACCTACCACCAGTCTTGGAACTCTCATCCTCAGTCATTGATGTCTGTCGTCTGCACCAAACACAACTAAGTGCGGGTGTAGCCCGTGCAGGGGTGAGTATAACAATACTCAATAGGGACCCCAAGACCCTCGAAGGTCTCAAAAAACCCACAAAAAATATCTACAATGCATGAAAACATCTGAAAACCGTACTTATGTATATGCCCATACATATACCTATGTTATCAAGTATACCCATCTCATTGATGAGGAAACACAATCCCCAATTCCAAGTCAAATTACATTTGTTCCACAAAGGAAAGAATACCACTCATGTAACACTAAAAGGGTAAGTAACACGAAGGTAACACCACATATAAGAATTCCATGAAGGTATCAACACGAAGGTAAGTACCACAAAGGTATGCCACACAAAACAAAACTGCCAAGGTATCACAACGAAGGTATTTACCACAAAGGTACACCCCATAGAAGAATATCACAAAGGTATGACCACGAAGATAAGGAATCAATTCATGCTAGGTAAAATTTACATATGTTAACAAAGATGATTAGATGTAACTACTGAATCATCATAATCTATGAACAGGCAGACCCATGTAGTATCCTAAATCGTCAAACCAACGTATGATACTAAATCTTCAGACCCAAATAGGATACTACTAATGTAGAACCACATAAGATCCTAGAGTTGTCCCACATAGATTCCTAGAGCAGATTCAATTGAGACTCTCATACATAGACCCATGTAAGATCACAAATCATAGACCGACATAGGATCCCTTTCTCCAGTTACATCCTGCTATATGGTTCACACACTTAGCTCACATGATTCTGGGAGGGTCCGCTCCACAATCAACATGTAGATAACCCAACTACCACGATGTCCCATGAAGAAGTATCCCAATAGAGCATCACATTAAAGTGGTCACAACGGAGTAGACAATGCCTCAATCGGATGGCCGATCTATATGTTATTTGGATTTTAGTCTCGAGAGACGGGTTGGATTCATGATCGATTCAACCCATACATAACACATATTTATCCAAAACATAGTAGGGGTATACCAAAAAGGATTGCCCCGATCCATGGTTTCCAGTGCCGAAGATGGGACATCAAACGGACGCTCGTATCCCAAGATATGGCCGAAAGAACGAAAAGGGGTTGAAGTTGGTCCAACTTAGTTAAACACCAGTTGCGTAGTAGTCTTTTTTTAATTTTCATTCTCATTACAAATAATTATAAATGATTTTAATTTATTTTTACCAATCATAATTTGGTTAGATTATATAATTAGAATATGACCATGTATTACATAAGTGGGAACATAGTGATTCAAAATTGATATTATACACATCATATACGGTTAACATCTAAATATTTTATATTTAATTTAATACATTCATTAATTAAAATAATATAATCCAATGTTATCATTTATTTAATTATGTTGTTTAAAAGAGGTGGAATAATGTTCACGACATGTGAAATGGGAAATTTGATGCCTTCCCTAATTAAATTCTAAAAAATATGGTTTAATGAGTTGAGAACCTCAATGTAGAAATGAAAAACCAAAATAAAGTTATTAATAATAAAAGTAATAACATAGAATTTACTCTAAAAGATCATGTTGATGTTAATCATTTTATGCATCATAGACATTAAAAAAATTGAAATTTTTTCCCCATAATAACAAAACAATAGATTATTTTAATTGAGAAAAAATACATTATCCTTAAATACTATGTGAAATATAATGTTATACTATCTATCTACATCCTTAAGGGAGAATAAAATCAATGATAAAAACTAATATAGAATACAAATTACATGGATAGGAAAAAATCTATGGGGTGTTATGAATTCAAGATGTTATTTTTCATGAAATATTTTCCGTAAAATTTCTATATTATAATATAAAGTTAGTTCCTTTCACTCAAGAAAATGGTTGATGAATCTTTAAGATCATATGTGATGAACTCCACAAGGCATATATGATATGCCATTGTTTTTTCATTACCACTATAAGTATCATTGATTACCTCTTTAATGGGATAAAACCATTACTATGAAAAGATTTGGATATACTATATTTTGATATGTATGATATGTTGTTCAATGAGCCATCAAATTTGAGATTGAAATGAGTTATTATAAATGGTATTGTGGGACTAGATATATGAGGATTATAATGGAGAAAAACAGCGGGGAATCACAAGATAAAAATAAATGTGTTAAGAGAATATGACATTCCATATGTCAAAAGTGAAAAATGAAGAATCCTATAAATTATGTCAGTGGGACTAGGAAATTTTATAATTTTGAAAGTGAGGACCACTCGCCTACCATATATAGATGGGTGATGAGTAATCACAAAAATTGTATCTAGTAATAATATGTCCATATTTATATTAAGTCTATTATTGAAATTTTCATATAAATGTTACATGGACACTATGAATACAATTTCCCTAAGTCAACAGTTCTAAAATATATCCAACTACAACAACCCCAAGACCAATATAACATCGGGTATTATGATAATTATACTATAGTTGTGGATCATAGAAATGATGTGGTGACGAGGGTACTGTTTATTTATTCATGAACAGTGACCATACTATTTTTTTAATAATTCCACATAATCTTCCATTTCATTCACATTTAATATGAATATTGAAACACTTCTATATGAAATCATTTTTTGAATCATGGATATTATTTCATATGAAGAAAAATATCTACTAGTTAGGATTACGTCAAAGGAGCATATCACTATTGAGGAAATGCCTATTAGGAGATATTGTACTAATTTATTCCCCAGTCAATATCCATATGTTCAATCATACTCAAGGGATAGTTATAAATTTAATATATACGTGGATATTTACTAATTTCTGAAATTCTATAGAGAATTTTGCCCATTGAACTGGATGAAACGAATAATAAATTACAATAATATGTTGAAACAAGTGACATATTCTCATGTTCTTTACTATGGGGTGCATAGATCAAATCATTCATGAATATGGATGGGTATATCCATCACTTTATTGAATATTGTATACTCAAAAAATTCATAATGAATAAAAAATATTTTATTCCATTGATTGATGTCTTCATCAATCTGTTATTTATAGCTCAATACTTCTCAAAAGAGGACTTTGTTTCATGATATCATTATTAAATGTAGAGTAAGTAGTATATTCCCTAGAAAATAATTCATAAAATCTATGAGTAATATGTTCTTTATAATGTCATTTGGAATCATATGATAAACGATGATCTTTTTGGACCTAATGATTAGAGCCTTTATAATTTACATAATTATTTTTTTAGTATTTATATATAATCCCAAATCAAGGAGGAGATGAATATATGTTGTGTCATTTTATAAATATATTGAGTAAGGGTATGTTATAATAAAATTATAATAATTGTTTGTTTTGGATAGAGTAAATATCATTTTTTGGGAATTTTAACACAATTATGGTGATATCTATATATCATCAAAGATTAAAGTGATTGATGGTTAGACTAGACCATAATCTATGAAAGAAATCTATATATTCCTTGGATTTTATTATAATTATCAAAGATTTGTGAAAAAATTATTTTTACTTTCATGCACAATTTCCAAGCATAATCGATTGGGAGTAAATAATTTCGGGACAGATGAATGTGAAGAGAAATTCAAGGAGATTAGAAAGAGGATGACAATATAATATTTACTCCCCAAATTCATATTCAAGGAATGATTTTTGGTTTAAAAAAATCTGATAAATTTCATAATGGGTTATGTACTCATGAAAAAATTGTTAGTGTTACTTTTTCCATCATGGTATTTGATTTGAAATAATAGAAAGGGAAACAAATTGCATGGGTGATATATAGTTATATATATATCTGTAAAGAAGTTCCTAAAATATATATTAAGATAACAAAATTACAATATGATTCAACAATTATTGTTAGAGACGAACAAAGATTATAATTTCCCAATATACTACCATCTCGGAAAGGGAATCAAATTGGAAGATTCTCTATGTAGAAAAGATCATGATACCATATCATTGATGTTTTTTGGTAAGGATTTAATGAATTGGTACATGAAATGGTTTTATATAGGAATCATGAATAAATAAATACCTTTATATAATTAGAAAATGATATCCTATCAATTGAAACTTATGGAGATTAAAAAATATCACGGATATGAATTATAGATATAGAATAATTTTTTTTACAAGAGGATAGGAAAACCCCTTAGTTTATGGATGATGATAATAGTGTTTTGAGATTTTTGGAAAAATTTATGTTCCATTGGACCATGGGATAATGAAAAAGATACTGAATTATTATAATAGAAAAATATCTTATATTCTGATTGGAAATTCAAATATTAATAGATTCCTATAAGAAATATATTGGTGTTACAATATTATCAAATAAATTTTGGTTCATGGTCTGTTAGAAAGTGACAGATGGGAGGAAAATTTCTAATTTTATGATGAAACCATTTCCGTCACCTATATGAAAATGAGAAAAATCACTGTGTATTTTTTTGAGACTTCCAAAGAAATCAAATTGAAATAATTAAATATGGTTCATGGTTTTACAACTTACCGATACGGATAACTTTAATAACATTAAAGACTAATTCTCACTTGATAATCTTGAAATAATTTAAATAATAAATGTTGTGAGGCTACATGGAGTACTATAATAGATTTTATCTGATTTTGATAAGAGTTACATTTAAATGTTCTATTAGATTCTTAACTATTATATAAACAAATATTTTAACTATAATATGACCATTCATCCGAAAAATGATTAAAAATATGAATATACTATCTATGATATTGGGTATATTTTTGATAACTTTCGTTACGGACTACAATTGATACTTGGAACCACATTTTCTGGTAGTCATGTTCTCTTACAATAATAATTTACACCTAAGAATCCCAGTGGCCCCATAAAATCCCAATATAGAATGAGAAACATAAAACCTATATGCTAGGATTAATTATGTTAATGAATGTTTCTAGGACATAATTTCATAAATAAAATTATAGAAATGGTCAAGACCATTCAAAATCACATCAAAGTCAGGAAGAGTAAATAAAAGAGTTTCATAGACAATAATTGATGTGGTCTGTAGTTCATGTATGCTGCTAATGTGTTCTTATATATATATTTAAGTAATATAATCATGTAATTTACGAGTAATAGGAATTTATGTCCACGATATGTTTTTTACTTTGAGAGTCATGATCACATCAGATTTGCAGAATATTAACTAGCACACCAACCTTGCATATCCTATGTATATTATGTATTCCAAATATCTCTCTTGAGGAACAGCATACTATAACCATCACATGTACTAAATTACTAGGTGAAATAATTTAAGAATTATATCTCCTATGAGGAGAAATTGGTGAATATAATAGAATATATAGAAAATATTCTATGAAAAAAATCCATTCCATTTTAATGTAATTTGGTGAAATCATATGAATTAAGAAGTATTGTGGGAATCTGAAGAGACCATGAAACAAATGTACCCACATTTCTTTATAGCATAGTTTGTGGAATATAAATATGAATTAATCATTTATATTGGTCTAAAGATTGTAAAAAGAAAATTTTATTGAATATTATTTTCCATTAATAATTATTATTCTTATTTTATGTTATGTTATATGAAATAACATAAAAATAATAAATATTAAATCATCCAGATGACCATTATATCCATTAAAGAAGAGGGGATAGAAATGAGTAACAATGATTCTTAATTTTTAAGTTTATAATAAATTTATAATTTTAATTATACATTATTAAGTAAATTATTTAAGTTAGTATATTAATATCTAGTTTAGATTATTTGTTGGATTTTTGGAAAAGTTATTTATTTGTAAGTGAAAAGAAAAAATAACAATGTTTAAAAAAATTACTAGTATATATGAAATAATGAAATATTGTTTTAATAAATATTTTTAAATAACATTTATATATATTTAGTAAACTTTTAAATGTAGTTCATTGATATATATGTCAAATATTTACGAACTTTTAATCCAACATACTATTTCACAGTAAATAATATTTTTACATTCTTATAAAAAAATTACACTTCATCACATTTAGAAATTAAATATAAAATATTGAATTTACTATTTTAGTTAAATATTTCAATAGAAAATGAGAATTTAATTTTCATTTTATAGACATAAATATAATATTTTTATCATTAGTGTTAATTACCACAATCATAATAATATATTTTTTAGGAATTATATATTTAATATCATATAAATTTTTTATTTAATTAATCTAAATGATATAATTTAAAAAATTATAGTAATATAATATTTAAACCAATATACATGTATGTTAACACTCATTCAATTGATAGAGATTACTATATTATAATATATAAAAATTAATTTTATAAATTCACTTATTTAAAATTTTTTTATATATTATATATTTTAAATTATAATGTTGATTTTATGGAATTTTAAAATAGAATTATATTAAATTGAATATAATGTTTTTTGAAAAAAATATAATAAAAAATTAATAATGGTTAAAATATATTCATAACAAATTATAAAACATTTAGATAAATGTTACTTACCACTGTAATTTTTTTTTGATAAATTAGAAAAAAAACTACTATAAAATACATCTATCATATTAAAAAAAATGTGTGTAAATTCTTATATGACTATTTAGTTTCTCAATACCACTCAAAAATATATTATTTTAAAATTTTGGAGGCACTGAACATGGAATAGTATAGTGATATCATGGAATAGAAACATTTATCCCCAAAAGATCACATTTCATCACATATAAAGGGGGATTAGATGAACCCCTAAATAGTTAAACTTATGGTTCAAATTTCCCATGAACCTCTACACAAATACATCTCCAAGAATAATATTACCAATCCTTAGTCTCTTTATTTATATTATTTATCTTATTTCTTTCACATAAATGGAAAATTATAAGATAAAATAGTGTTACAAACATAGGTATAACCTCTTCACAACAATTTATCCATAATATTTATCTTACAAAACAAATATATACATTAACATAAAATGAAATTAGTAACATTATAATATTATTATTCTATTATATTAAAATAATATCCATTATTGAATCCTCTATAACTTCATATAGAAACACATTTTTCATTAGTGAGTTGTATGGACTACCACCGACAAAAAGTGTTGTCTTATTTTTTTCATCACCATAATTAATGGAATACTAAAATAATGTAATGTAATGAATAAATATAATATTAAAAATATATATAATATATTTTACATAATAATTATCATTTACCTTTTTTTCCCACTTTTTGATATATAGAAAAATTAATCATGCATACATGTGAATAATTGAACCAATGAGCAATGGAATTTACTTATCATCTCCACCATTGTAAGATGGGTTTTAAAAATATATTTAATAATTACTTATTATTTATATGAATGTAATAATATTTTGGGTATTTTTAATCTAGTTTATGTTTATTTCTATCATGGTTAAAACAAAAAATAATTTACAAAAAATTGACCAAAAATCCCAAATTAACCAACATATGAGAAATAGACATAATAAATAAATAATATATGATATTTATAAATCCTAGGAATATAAAATATAGTATGATATTGTTTTTTAAAAAATATTTATTAAAATTAATTTTTGTGTAGATTGATAGTATAATGAAAATAATGAATCTTTAACATGTGGGAAGGAATCCATTATAAATCCTTCAGGCATTATGGGTTATACAATCTCTTTAATTATCACAATTTTGTGGAATATTATGGAAATGATTCAGTTATATTTTTTATATCTATATCCATTAAAAATAATCCTAGTTAAATATACATATCATGAATGCTTTTATATAAATTATTGTTTCCATTCAATATGCCAACATTTATATAAACTCCGTTTAAGGAAACAATCATGTTTCATTTTTCAATATAATATTTGCCCCCATAACATGTTTTTTAATCCATTAATAACATCATAAAACATAATTTATTTATTATGAAATCTATTATTTCTATTCATATATTTTCGATAAAAAATTAGATCATTCCTTCTATTAAATGATCCTTACCTTATTTTACTAAGGTCCACCAATGTGGTTTTTTATCGTTTATTATCCTAGAAAATTATAATGAATAATATAAATATGATTTAAATTTTCATGGTCTATGATCCTTTTAAAATTATTGTAGTTCAAATGATATATTTCCTTATTATATTGGGAATCCTCAGGATTTATCCTTCAATTATTCTATCAATCATAATTACAAAACCCACTTCATTCACATGGTTTTGATCATGACTATGAATTATGAATCATATAATTTCCTCATGTAGAACCCATATATATATATTTATTTATGTGATTAGTGGTGCAGTAATTATATACCACACTATTACTTTTGATAAGTTGTTATTTCTCATGATGTGTTATTTGAATGATAAGGGAGTGAACCCAAAACCACCATGTTATTTTGTCTATTTAATGATGATTTTATTTAGAGTGACCCTTTACATACGTTTATAATATAATTTCATATGATCTTTCTTTTTTCATAATCTTATGAATTCAATTACATAATCCATATCTTTGGACGTATGATTATCCACATTTTGATATCATGTTAATACTATCGACTCTCATACTATATTTTATTTCCATGATTATTCCCCATATAAGATTTTTATAACACGCTTATCCTTATATATTTTTCTCAAGATGTCCAACATAATTTTAGATGATCCAGGTTTATTTGAAGTACTATTTAGTGTTTTAAATATTGATCATTTTTTATGTATAAGTTGATGTACCAATATGTTTAATAATCCAAATATATTATGCCACCTCCTATATTGATTGTATTTGTTTTCAAATAATTTTACTAATTATGAGGTAATATGTGTTTGAGGCTTTTTCAATATAATTAATCTCAAATATTCTTAGTTATTATTTCCACATATAGTTTCCCCAAAATTAACTATTACGAATTAACTTTATATATTTCATTAAAATGACTTTGTTCTAATTTCAAATACACTGAGTTAATTTTAATTTATTTATATTCAAATTAATATTGTCTTATTACTCCAATAAATACATTTCATTCAAGAAATACATCAAAAATAGAGGTTTCATCACATTTCAATATCATAATCACTCAAAAAAATAAAACTAACTCATTATCCAGATAAAAGATAATATCAGAAGCAAATATACTATAGATTTTTTTTGACAACTAAATTTTTACAAATCCTATTACAACAATAATTATTGCATAAAAAAGATTACATACTATTATGCGTCTCAACATTGACAAATGAACATATTATATCTCCTAGATTTCACAATTACACGAAATTTTTTAAACTTTTGTGCATCGTTGATATAATATATCAAATGGTAGGAATGTTAACCATTATAAACATTATGGAAAATTTGACTTAAACTAAATTTTACTTCTATATTTAGTTTAATTTTCATATAACACTAGTAAATTTATTTGAAATATATCTTCCCATTATTAAACCTATATTGTTTTCCATTCAATAAAAAAACATATTGAAATATTGGAAACATCAAATAACATTTCATAAAAATATATTACAATTTTCTAAATATTATTATTTTTCATGTACCATTATTGGAAATTTAGTTTTCCAATTTTTCATCCCATAATACTTTCCATGGAGTTTTCTTAAATTAGGTTTCATAATCCAATTTTTTGTCCACAAATCATGTTAATATTTTATATATTGATATGATTATATATTTATAAATTGTAAAAACTAGACAAATATTCCTTAAATAAACCATTAACATATAAAAATCCAATTTTTTTAAAACTTTTTATTTTATAATAGTATATAAATACTATTCGAATATTAAAAAAAGATTCCAAAAAATTTGATAACCAAAAATTATGGAGAGTAATTTAATCAGACATTGATTTTATATTTTCAATCAATATGATCTGAATATATATTATCAATCATGTTATAACAAAATCAAGTTTTTATAATGAATTTTTAGAAGAGAAATTTGATGTTTCGTAGAACATTGGAGGTTTATTGTGTTCAATTAGTGTTGACCAGATGATGTTGTTTAAAACTCGTTATTTAATATATGAATCACTAGAATATTTCATTAATTTAATTTTAAATATGTGTAAATAATAGTTTTATATAATTTCTCCATACAAAATGAATCAATACCTTCATAATAATATATATATGTTTGTAATTATACAAAATATTTTAACATAAACATCACATTTTTGGTGATTCATTCAATATATCTCCCTCTCTCCGTATGCAAAAAAATATCTTATTCATCACTATCAAATTTATTTTGAGAGATTTTTACAGCTTGGGAATACATTATTAATAATTTATTTTCTAGTTTTTTTCAATCACTATATCTCAGATATAATTCAAGTCTCTTCCAATTGGATCACAACATGAGTTCAATGAATATTATTGAGAATATTGGTGAGTTTTTTATATTTTACTTTTTTACCCCTCTGAAAGAAAAAAATTTAGATGAAATGAAAAATATTATTCATAGTTCAAACATTACCCAAAAATCTCAACAGCATGGTTATATATTAACTATCATCTGATCACTATTTTCTTCATTGATGGTTGAATGTAACATTAATCCCCATGATCCTTCCATGTGTAATCTTATTAATAATGAGGCTATATTAAACATCATAATATATGTTTAGAATCGTATAAAAAATAAATCACCACTTTTAGTATATGAATAAATCGAACTACAATGGATATAAACATGATCCCTCTATGATAATGATATTTATATATATATATATATATATACATATCTAGAATTATCCTATTTTCTAGAACCACGTAAAATTATTTGGACTTTATATTTTTTATTACTATATTCATTATCAATGATACTAAATATAAAACAATGATACAAAGATTTTATATCCTTAAAATAATTTCTCAAGTCTTTCCACAATATAAAAAGTGGTTTTTTGACCTCTTGTATCACACCACACAATAGGCAAAAATGTTAAATCATATAGTGTTGTTGATTAAGACACTATGTTATCAATCATATATTTATAACAATTGTGTAAATAAATATTATATTACATTATATTAAAAAATAATTATTTAAATAGAGACACTAAATATAATTTCATTCATTTACATATTTAATTATTATCTTATTGTATTCTATGAAAAAAAATTATCAATTACTATGTTGTGAAATAGTAATTGTTTGAGGTAATTTATGGACTATAATTTTATCAATAATATATATTAACTTTTAATAAAATTAGTATTTATTTATCATGATTACACACATATGTAAGGGTTTATACATACCTTTCTATATAAATCCATTTGACCTACATTAATTTTATACCTCCTCCAAGGAAAGTGAACCATTACTATTTTATGTTTCAAAGTTATGGTCTATGATATATGACATCATGTATGTGGTACAGTATGAATGACCTCCCATATGAATGAATATGACTAAGAAATTGTAGGTATGTATCTAAAGGTGAGAACTGAGAATGTTCATCGGACACTCTTATATTATTAGATTGATTGTATTTTCCATGAAATCCAACATGTTTTTACAATTTCAAAAGTATAAATGGAACCCAGTGAATCATTTGAAGATTTATTGAAAAGGTTGATCATGTAAAAGAGCATGATGTGGGCTTTGAGATTCAAAGTATTTGTACAAAAACAGTTGGTGTTAATATACAAGGTGTTATTTATTCTCATATTGGTAAAACCCCTTGTAACACATGAATTTTCTTGTATATTTTATTTAATAAATTTTAAAAATGGCTTCTTCTATATCATGGATCTTTTTATGATGATATAATAAAATAATAAACACATGGAGAAATTTTTAAGGGTTTCTATGAAATTTGAAAAACTATGAAGAAAATATAAACTAAAATATAATGAATTATATTTATTTAAAAGCTATGGAAAACTGAATTAAGTACATAATTTATTTGAATAATAAATAATAAAAAATATTCCTGGAATAAAATAAAAAAACTATGTCATAGGTAATGAATGAAAACTAAATTTTAAAATATCATAGGGTATGAATTTTTAAATAAAATACTTGGCTGATTGAAAATAAATATTTTAATACTTAAATGTTTAATGTATTGGTATATAATATGTTAAATAAAATAAAATAATTATTAATGATATATTATGCCAATAAATATAATATTTCATGAATATTAGAAGATATCATGACTAACATTCCATTCCGGCATTATAGTGAATTAATTGAGAATCGATAATTTTTTGATAATGTATAGATATATTAATCATTAGAATGAAAAAATATATATAACACACACACACACACATATATATATATATATGAAGAGTAAATTTATATATATAGAAAATGATTCATATATATTATTTTATATATAAATAAAACTTTATTGAAATGGGTTAGTTATTTCATATAGTATTCATTTCACATTTATATCCCTGTATAACTATATTTGGTTTTTAATAATCTATTAATAAATGAAATATATTATTTTTCAATATATAATCAATATTTTTCAATTTTTTCATGTTATAGATACGTGGAGACTATAGTTCACTCATGTATTCTATTAAACTCAATTTCACGTATCATGTTTTCATCTCATTATTGATTTGAATGAATTCATGTTGTATAAAAAGATGATTAACTACAATGCCCCAAAATTATATAAGTCATATTTATTATTATATATATAACTAGGCGTCATATGAATATAAGAATTAAACAAAATTATTACATAAAAAAGATTTATTCAAATAATTTAGAAGAATACATTTATATAGAAGAAATATTGTCATAAACTATCGAAGATACCCGACGAAACTGATAAATAATTCATCCCTCACATAGCCTCAATGTATTTTCCTGATCCAGATAATTCTATGAAAACAATATAACATCATATCAAGATCAATATGAAATAGTTTTTCTTTAAATCAATGGAATATAATCAAAACATGTGGTATTATAACACTACTAAAGGTTAAATTACAAGTTTCAAACATTTAAATGGATAAAAAAAGTAAATCATTAAAGAGAACAAAATAAATCATGGTAATAACTATTAAAACATCTAAAAGTGGTTGATAACATCTTCACTAGTCACCTACATCACTCATAGACCCACAAATATGGTTCACCAACCACCTCGACGTTGTGTTTTTCCCTTTATTGGTTAGGTAATATGAAAATCTAGAAACACTTAATGTTAAAGGAGGGTGTGGGAAAAATATAATTGTAGGATTACAACAAAGATTCTAAATGTAATTCTAGAAAAATAAACCAATTATGTATTCACTTAAAATAAAACAATCCATGTAACATAATGTATATATTTTCAAATAAAGATAATTTCTAATAAAAAAGTGGTTGTTATATCAAAATGGTCTCAGATAAATATTTTATATAAAACATATCTATAAAATAGTTGGAATGAATAAAACTTTTCAATAATTAGCATTATCTATAATCCAACCAAACTACATTGAACTATGATCACAATCACTGTGATTTTTAGTTTCTAGAAATCTTATCATCTAACTTCTCAATAGTTATCATGTCTCAAAATAGATTCTCACAGTCCTGATGACTCATGAATTTAAGATAATCCATCAACACCCCATTAGGGGATCCATAATGAAAAATAATTCGAAAACATGGTTTATTTTGGACCTACCTCATTAATCCACTGATAGAAAGTCAATGTCCTTTTGGAAATTTTCTAATGAGACAGAATCTACTCATGATCACATGGTAGATGAAATAGTATTCAATAAATAAATCAAAAATAAATCTTTTCAAATCATTTAATCATTCATATTTTAATTGCCCAATTTTTTTTTCAACGTTCCTTTTCATTCCAAAACTAAATCATTCATTTTCATTATAGTCATGGATTTTTAAATAAACATTCATTTTAAGAAATTTATTTATATAATCTACACCAAATCATTTAATATATTCCATTTTCAATTAATGGTATCATTTTTCTCAAAATCCCTTGAAGAATTCAAATTCCATTGAAATTATAATTTTTTTATAGTTTCTATGACCCCTTTAAATCTAAAAATCATCTTAAATTCAATATTTAAACTAAATTAAAAACTAATTTGAAATAAATAATGTTATATAGTTTTTCAATTGTCGAATAATTCCTTATGTCACCACCAACCATTAATCATGTGAAAAATTAAATACAACACCACCCACCTAATCCTTCAATGAAGTACAATACCGTAGGAGAACAAGAACTCATCTCATGAATAAAAATCCATATAATCAATGATCTATTTTATTAATATATTTTAGATTTATTACTCGTAATGTGAAATGAAAAATAGTATAAATAAATCCTTATAAAGGGATAAAAAATATACTAGTGATGGATCAAATCTTTTACTAACACTTATATTCACTAGAGAATATGTTTGTAGATATAAGGAATCATGTAGACATCACTACAAAGAAGTAGAAACTCATTACGATCTAATTTATTGTATTATGTATCTAAAAATGGGGTCTAAATTTTTTATTAAATTTTCATGGAACTAAAAAACTACAGACATTATTTTCTGGGTATGTTCAATTGTTAATAATAACAACATCTCTAATAGTTTTCCCCTAATTCATATATTTATGGTGTACATAGTCTGTCCACATGATTAAAATAAATGTGTATCTTCTATTAAAACACTCACTATATATGTGTTCATAATTTAGATGGGTGTCCATAGTTTTTTGTATAACTGCATGCGCCCACCCAGTGATTCAATCTAGGGAGCATAAATAGAAGTACCACATCGCATGAATTTTCCCAATATTACAGAAATCATGCATTGCCCCGTGGGATTTAAAAAATTTCAACATTCATTAAAATAAACCTGAGATAAACCCCTATAAATGTATGATCAAACAAAGGGTTATTAAATAAATAAAGTAATTTAAAAAGATGTTACCACCCCCCCCATAATAAATGATTTATTTACCCTAAAATGCATGACATGTAGAATCTATAACATATATGTCATTACCCTACTCTCTAATTAGTTTCTCATAATCTATGTCTCATGTGAATAAAATTCATACATAAATAGAACATAGAAAAAAGGTATCAATTTACCGTGAAGAACCTTTATATCACAATAAAAATTCCTAAATAGATTATAATTCATGGATAAATTTAGTTCCAAATAATTTTATTACAATCTTATGACATAGGATGTGTCAAAAAGATAAATATTGGGATATGGTAAATGAAACACGTTTTGGATCAAATTAAATTGTTGTGGATGTTCAAAATTTTAAGACACGTTCTTCATCTTCACCAAATTCAATCCAGAGAGAAATAATTCTTTCATTATCTGGAATATGGTAACCAAAAGTAGGTGAAACTCTCAACAAATCCAACTAAAAATATTTAAAACCTAACATATTTTTATTAGAATAATACGTGGATTTATAATGGCTCTTTTATATCACCATTCCCAGATGAATCAGATTTGTCTTTATCATTGTCTCTTAGACTAATCTCAGTCAAAAAATCAAAGCATAACCGGTTTCTATCCAATAAGAAAATGATCAATATGGATGTACATAAATCCCTAAAAGTACCCATTAAAATCAAATACTTGTAACTATTTTTATTTAAAAAATCAAATAGTCCCAAATAGTTATCCCATCATCCACCAATGTTAGGAACATAAGAATATAACATGTCTTCAATAATATCTATAGAATGTTCTTTTTATACATCAATCAATAAATGAAATGACCTGATCAAATGTTTAATGGATCCGATTTCCTTGATGACTAGCCTCCAAAACAGAGGTGTAAAATGGGGATCCCAATAAGAGGATATTACATAAAGAACTCCATGAAAAGTAAAAATAATGTTCAAGAAGAGACTTAACAATTCCTATTATTTCATTATATTTCAAATGTTAATAATTTTAGATAATATGGTTAACCTATTGATCACATAATGTATCGAATTATACAATTTATTTCTCTATGGAATACCAGCCGAAAAGTGAATATAAATTTAATTCCCCATCCCATCCAGCACTAGAGATGGATGAATAAATCTTGAAATACATTGTTTCTAATAATTGACTTTGAAAAGGTATACCAATGAGTCACCAATGTAATGATTCCATTTAATGGAACATATTTTTTGTTTTACGGTGAACTATTCAATACGAATTATAGAAATCCACCAACATATTATTTCAAATAAGAAAATGTATAACAAACCGATATTGAAAAAAGGATACCCTATTAAGAGTTATAACATTCAACAATGGTATCTACAGTATGAAGAGAGGCCATAACAACAACACAAATTCTATATAAACAAACTTATCCCAATAAATGATCTCAGTTAGAGTAGTGTTTATCAAATGTTTCATAAAAAACTCATTTATGTCCTCCTAGTCTCAAAAATGTATCAATGTAAAGAGAACCATAAATTATCACAATATTTAGGATTCTATCATGGTATATGATGGATGGTTACTAATAAAAACATCAACAATTATTCTATCCATAATATGGGATTAGGAAATTTCAAAATTGAAGAATTGTAGGTACCCCACATAATTCCACTGTAATAGATTCAAATCATTTTAAGATAATATATATACTTATATTTTGTAGTCCTAACATATCGTATGCCTTTATCTAAAAATATAATGCTACCATCTATTACGATTATTAATCATGGAAATGTGTTTAAGATGATTGGTTGGATAAATCATAACATGGGTTCCCAAATGTCTATGATGATAGGCTCCCACATGGACACCATATAAAGAGTAAAAAATGTGAATTATTTAATCGAAATAATTTTTTTATTCATTTTAATCATTGAAAGCCTTTATTTATAATGATTTAGAAATTTATGGGTGAATTTGAATGTAGAACAGAAATAGTGTTAATGATTTTAAAAGAGGATATTCTTGAATATTGAATATAAATTAAGAAATATTTCATAATATAATAAATATTAAATTTATTTATTTTTCTATATCTTTTAATATTATTAGAAAAAAAAATTAGAGCACTTGGCCCATACATCTAACACAGATCCCTCAGTCCACTTAGGTGACTCAAATTTGGGTATCCCAGCCATGATAACCAATCAAGAGAGAAAGACCCCAGGGGATATTTGGGTAACTGGACCATGTTACAAATCTTGGGTGATCATTCCCCACTATCCATAGATTGGATGATGCGTGAGCCACTGCACTTGCATGTAGTGGTCAAGCCCGTACGGAGATGGGACGGTGAGCTCAACAAAACAGGGTAGTCCACGGTAGTAGTGAATGTCCTCAGGAACCTGACTAACATCACTAACAGTGGATCTGGAACCCTATCATATAAACAACAGGGCCCACCCCACCATTTTTATTTGGTATGGGAGAATCGTTATGCACTATCAAGGACCTCCATTGTCTACCTGGTCCACTAGAGTCCGCTGATGCCACACCTCTCCACCAACTCATCTATCACTCCTGCACACCAGTTGTCACAAGTGAACCAGTAAATCCACTCATAGTTGATGACTGCCGCTACTCCCTTGCATGTCATCCACTATTCTAGACTTCCTCCTCCATCTCCATCACACATCACCATCTGGTGGCACCTTGAGCACATTAGAGCACCCCCACATCCCTTTCAGGCTTGTAGGCACCATTATCCACATGGTGTTGTATCCCTGGTGCCCTTAATCCACCGAGGCTATAACCATCAAGCTCATCAATCCATTATGACTGCTGGAGGAAGGAGGAGTCTTAACCCATATATTCATCAACCTCTAATACTATTTATATCCATGTCAAAGCATCCTATAACCACTATGTATGTTGGAGAAGGAGGTGAGCTCAGCTAATAAAATAGAGTGCCTCAGGACACCATGTTCCTACCCCCTAGCATCGCACCTCCCACATTATATGGTCTCATTTTTCCACCAAGCATTTTCTGCTGCTACAACAATTTACATGAGGACTATTGGGAACCACCATCATTGGCCAACCTCAAGTCGTATTGAAGCTCTTCCGGCCACTATGATGGATAGAGGAGAAGAAGGGGATTCCAACATCATCCTATGTAACTATTCTTATGCCACATATCCTCATCCTTCTCTAGACCTTCATCTCCACCAAAATCATATAGGGCATCGGCGGTCGAGCTTACTGCCACCACTCTATATCACTCATTCAATGTGGTTCCGAACTCTTTCTCCCCACCATCCACTGAGGCCCTCTCCTTCACCACCTACTCACTAAACCATTTTCTATTCACGCCTATGGGAAACAAATATATATGTAAATCTTTCCCATGCTGTTCCTAAACACACACACCCATGGTTTTTTCCTCCACAAAAGCAGGATGGTCGTAATGGTGTGGGGGTTGTTTAGTTTTTAAAACCCAACCGCACATTTCCATCATGAAAAGAGGGTGGAGAGTCGATCCTATATCACCTATAAAATATTATGAGATCTATATTACAAAGGCATCCATTCCCATTCTTGATAATTACATTATATCTATTAGAAATAAGAAGATCCCACTAAATTAAAAGAAAGAGGAGGACTTCCATTACCTACTTGGTCATCATTTATTTTTATTCTACAACGTTTTTACCTTCAGTTATAAGGAACCATTCTTGTATAAAGGGGTATAATACATATGTATTTGGTGAAGGGAAGGGGGTCCCATTTTGGGATATCATGTGTTTTGAAATTTTTAATCAATATAATTCTTTTGATCTTAAATTAATTGTTTTCAATATAATTAATTTTTTAATTTAAATAAAATATCATTTTTTTATTTATTCTTAAATATTAAATTTTATTGATTGAAAGAATATACTAACCTCATTTGATATACAGATTCTAATTATGATGACTTGAAGATTATTAAAATAAATCAAATGATGGATTGTTTATGTGATTACTAACAACACATGAATAAATTAATAAATTCTAGTTAGATTATTTAGGTAATGTCAGAACCAGATTTAGTATTTCTTAAAAAATAAAAAAGTAGACTTCTATGATTTCTACATTTTTATAATTAATTATTAATGGATAATTCCAAAAATAATTATTACTTAATTAATTTAATTATTTAAATTTATACGAAAATAATCATTTTTAAGAATCTATTATTACATAAAAAAAAGTGAAAAGCTATCAAAAACCCAGTCAATCCACACACATTTAAAATTCATAAAAATTAAAAAATCTATATTTTTGTAATTATTCATTATAATATTTTTTTTTGACATAAATGAAACCAAGATTAAATAAATTCTCCTTTGATGTAACTCTTTGATACCACACACACTAATCCATTTATGTGAATTAAGTCATTTTTTCCACACTTCATGATACTAATTTTTCAAAACATTTTCTACATTTGGGGGATAGTGTAAATATAAATTTACATGACAAAGACCTCTAATGAAGATGAATTCAATTTTTACCCTAAAATAGAAAAAACATTTTTATAAAGGGTTTTGAATTTTAATTCTAATTTTTTTTGGAAGAAGTGACTTTAGAAGATTGAATTATCCAAAAAACCCACCAATAATAGAACTGGACCTACAATAAAATGTGATGGACTTCTATTCCCTGTAATTTTTAAACCATGAAGATCATTAGAGCATGGTAGAAAAAAAATTATTTTTAATTTTGATAAAATAGGATTCATGTGACCCCTAAATTTAATGTCCTTACTGGTGAATATTAAAATTAAAATAATCAAAAATTCAAATATGTGTATTGAAGTTTCAAATAGAGAGGTTTATAGGAGGAGAAACCCCAATCGAAGGAATTCCCTTCATCAGTTGGGGGAGAAAAAAGTTGTGTTTTTATACATTAAAACCAAGATAAATATAATATTGGGATGATATACAATAAAATTTCACTCAAATATTATTCCCTGTCATTTTGTATAACAGTAATTAGAAGGTGTTTATATTTTTTTTAACAAGTTGTTGGTGATAATAATTAAAAATACTAGGAACATTTCATGGAACATTGTTTAAGTAACACGCACAAAATAATGCAGTATCATCTCTTCTTGGTCTTACTCTATCAAGGATTGCATGAAAATGAATGAAATTTCTGTGATGAATCCTCTAGAGGATCTTTAATATAAAAATAACCTACAAAATCAAGGAGTATCATCAAGAATATAGCTTAAAATTCTCAACTATTCAGAACAACAGGAACTTGAAAAAGAAGTGTAAATAAGGTAAGATCATCTAACACATCATGCATCCTTGGAATAAATATTGATTAATTGGAATGGCTGGGAAGAAAAATAGTCATAAAGAATGTGGTGTAGAAACCATCTGAACCTTAGTTATATGGATTATTTTCAACAAAAAATCATTATAATGATCAATGTGATGAGATACATGGCACGTAATGTTGGGGATCTACATTTCATCCAAGGAAATTTCTACAGAATAAAAAATGGGGATAAGGGATATCCCAATAGGGGTTTAATGTTCATCAAATCAATAAAATCCATATTTTCAGTAATAATATTATTACCTAGCATCATTCTAACAATCTTATATACATCCATTTCAGTAGAAACAATATTTTCAACTACCTCATTTCAAATGGAATAATGAAAAAACTCTAACATGTTCTCATAATAACAACCAAAATGGATCTTAAAGTGAAAATGGGGTCATTGAAAATGTTGGGATTAAATTTTATGTCATTATGGACCTTCTATAGAAAAATCATGGAATACTCCAAGCCCAAACATTTCCAAATCCAAAAGAAAGTGTCAGTGAAATCATGATTGGAAGTGGAAAGGGAATTCCACCACCGAAGCTGGGTATGTTTGATAATTCTACGAAAACAAAAGAATAAAAACTAATACACAAAGAAAAGAATACAGAAACACAAGTGAAAATAAAAAATTGGGAGAAAATAGACAATAAGCTACCATTCACTTCTTCTTGACTATATCCTTAATGGTTGAATAAGAACCACATCAAATAGAGATCCAGGAAACCTTTTGTAATGTTTATATCAATATTCCCTTGCTATACGTAATAATATAAATATAAAAATATGAGTATTTACTCATAGAAACATGAACCTAAGGTAATAATAGTGATGGGGATGAAATAAATCGTTTTGTAAGGAGTCTCTTAGCCATGATCATCCCACGTTTAATCAAAAAATTTCAAGATTTAGTGACATTTTATATTCTATGCACAATGGGTTCTTTAATGTTTTTTATGCATCATGTGATATTGGTGACTTCATTAATGAAATGCCTAATTATATCATTCAATTTTTTAATATTGGTGTACTGAATACTTTGAGATTGAATATAAAAATATTAAATTGATATACTTTTTTTCACCCGAAGTTGTCGAAGATGTGATAGTGGGAGTCAGAGGACTGATTTTTTCAACTATATTTTACACACCAAGGAGGAAGGAAATTCATTATGGAAATTATCCTTTATTTTTGGAAGACCATTCCGAAAAATAATATATATAGTCGTCAATGTACATGAAGAAACCGTGACACTAGATTTATGTGACAGAATGGAGAACATTAGTGTTCTTAACTAAAAAATAAACCATTCAAAAACAATTCAATATTTGAAATTTTCCATGATGTAGGTATTGATTCCATAAATGATTGAATTATGATTTGATAATTTTTGTTTTTAGAAGATCAGACAATGGAATGAGAGAGTACTCAAATATCTAAAAAATAATAAAGTCACCTTTGGATTATTAGATAATTTGATAGAATAAAATGATATCTTACACTTTTAAAAAGGTTGTTAGGATTTGATATAGTAAATGAAAATTAATTTTTATTCATAGAACAATCATTAATGATTCATTTAAAATACCTCACAATTGATTTGAAATATATGTATATATTGGAGGGAGAAAATATTCATGTGATCATTTCCAATAATCTATTTGGGACCCATGATAAAAACACATATTAAAATTATAAATATAAATGTCTCAAACATTGGATGTAGTCTAAGAGAAATATGTTAAATAAAACCCAGAGTCTTCTCACAGAGATTTGTCCTTTAGGATAACTCCCAAACATCTTGGTTACACTAGAGGAGACAGAACCCCACAATCAAGAAATTTACAAATATGGTGATTGAATATTTTTTTGAAGCTGATATCCATTAAGAAATTTCTAACTCACAATGTGTCATCCATATTCATGTGGTTCCAAATAAAATAATATTAACCATTTTAGAAAAAATAATGATTTAATTTCAATGATATTCTAAAATTTTAGTAGAATATGATTTAATTAGATAAGGCTTAACCATGTCACCATAATATATATTTTTAAAATCAAATTCATTTATCATATGATAGAAAGGATAAAAGGTAGAACACATTACATATTTTTGTATGGTTTTTAGGGTTATTTTCTAGTCTTGATCTCTTAGAAGACAATGTGAACACAACCTTCACCTTTTTTATCAAGACATTTTTATAAAAAAGGATTCCATTTGTATTTTAAAATTCAATATGTATATTTAAAAGATGTAAGCTTACTACCTGGAGTCATTTATCAATGAATCTACAATTTTGGGGAATTCTTTATATGATTTCTTGGGAAATCGTGAGAATTTTTTGAAAACATTCAAAGAGAAATATTTAGTTTTAATTATTGGAAAGTGTCACTTCATGGTTGAAAATTTATTAGTAATAAGACATGTTATTTAATAAGGGGACATTACGGTGTATAAATATAAAATAGAAGTAGTCAATTATTTTCCATACCACACCTATGTGATACACATTATATCAAATCTGTGGAATGTGGTATTTTATAGAATCTTCATCAATGATATCAGTATGATTTATCATTTACTCTCAGGATGGATCTTAAAAGGGGATCACATTGTTTTAAATTATAATTTCATGAATGAATTTGATGATATGAAGAAGATGTTGAATACCCCACCAATAATTCAGCCCCAAAATTGGGAACATCCATTTGGGTTACATTGTGATTCATCAAACCAGGTTTTAGGATATGTTCTTTCCCAATGAATTGATGGAAATCCCTAATTCATAACCTATAATTCAAGAACTAATTATTCCACTCAAGTTAATGTAAAAAATGAGAAGAATATTTTTTGGGTTATCATTGAATCATATGAATTCAATTAATATTTACATGAAACAAATGATGTGTTATTTTAATACCATGCATCACTAAATTATTTCATGAAGAAGTCTGATTCAAATACAAGACTAAAAATATAAATACTACTAATGAATAGTTCTACTTGGTGATTAATGACAATAATGGAGATAAAAACAAAGTGTAAGATAACCTATTTTGTCTACCCAACACTGTTAAAATAAAAATACCATATCAGATCCAACTCAATGATCACATGACCAAATAATTTCTCTATATCATATAGGATAATGTACCATGGTATGATTACATAGTAAATTATTGGGCCACAAATCTGGTACCATTTTTCCTTAAACCGTATCATAAGCATAATATCAAAGATGAATAATAATTTAATATCTCAGACAATCCCTTTATATGGAAAATTTTCAATGAAAAATTCTTAAGAAGTAGTTTGTTGGATTTTGAAATAGTTTTTCTCTATTTATTCATTGTCATTATTGTGGAGGCTATTAATGTTCTCAAAGAATTTTTAGAAATGTTTTTGAATCTAGGATCAATTGGTCTACCATATTTTAATCATTCAAATATTTTTAAAATAACATTAGAATATTTTTTTCTGAAAAACGTCCATTATATTGAGAATCCTAAAGTGTATATCATTTTATTTGAAATATATGATGTTTGGGGTATTGATTTTATGGGAAAAATTCCCATGACATTAAAAAAATATTCTTTTTATTTGATTGTTGATTATGCCACCAAATGGTTGGAATCCAAAGTAATGATGACAGATTTTTCAAATATTCTTATGGTTTTGTCAGAGAAAACTTTTTTGATAGGTATAGAATTCAAAGATCCATCATCAGTGACTAAGGGACACTATTTTGAAATAAAATAATAACGGTTAATATGAAAAAGTATGAGGTGAATCACAAAACATATACATGTTATCACATGTAAACATATTCCCATACAGATGTGTCCAACTAGTAAATTAAAGAAAATTTTGTGAAAATCATCAAACCAAACAAAAAATAATGGATCCAACATTTGGAAGAAACTTTACGAGAAAAAAATTATCATAAAATATACAGATTATTATGGGCCAATATCATTTGATTTTTGGAAAAATATGTCATATATAAGTGGAATTGGAGAACCATGATAACTAAGATGAGGAAATTGTTACTATTTTTTTGAAAGTGCTAAAAACAATTACAAAATATAAATTATCGGTGATGGAAGAAATCAGACGTGAATCATTTAAGATGTAATGAATTCCCAGATAATGAACCTGGGTGGCACATGAAAAAAATGATTTAACCCAATTACATGCATCCTAGACATAATGTTCTTCTCATAAATTCCTGATAGATGATAAATCTATGTAGTATTTTTCTCTAGGTGGGGTGGAAAATTCATTGTTATAATTTATATCCTTTTAGTTTCATTCAGATTGAGAATGAAAGAGTAATTCCATTCAAAAAAATTAGAAAATGACGAATAAGATTCATTGAAGTAAAAATTATGAATCAGTGGATAAGGAAAAACTAATCCAACCTATCTAATACTTTATTCTAATTAGGGGAGGATAGAGAAATCACATTAACCAAAGGTTATTTTAGGAGGCCACAAATTGTTTATTGTTCTCTTAGGCTTTAGGATTTCTTTACCACATAAATCACCCCTTGGAGATTTAATGGAATGATTCATACACTTGTATGAGTTTTTATGTATTTTCAAGGACCTTTAGGGAAAGAAACAACAAGGAAGACTCGAACAATGAAGGATAACGACTAAAAATTATGAAAAGGGACTTCACTTTTATATTTTTAACTTATAAACTCTCTAAATTATTGTCTAAATTATGGTTTCATACTTGAAGTGAGATTTAAACACCCATACATGAATACATGTCATTCTTGACTTATCTAGGATATATGATTTTTATATGAATACTTCGATACCATGTTTTATATTTTCACATTAATGAAATTTAATGAGACAAATGGGTAATTGAAATTTCAATGTGAAACATGGATATTAAAATTAGGACTCATGAATTGATGAAATAAATTTGTTCAGGAAAATGAAATTTCCCATCCATTTTTAATGCTAGGAATTTCTCATGTTCATGTGAATTTATTTTCTGTCATTAATCATACCTTATTTTATGATTGAATATCATATGTCCATTCCCAAGAGTATTTTTAGGCCACACAATTCCTATTTTATCTTGATCATATTTCTTGAGTTATCTTGGGATATTCCACCTACCAAAATTGACATTGAAATTGTCAATGATATGACAATGAGACCCCCCATTAAAATGATTGAGGCATATTTTGATAACCAAATATACTACAAACACCACATTTACACCAATCCTCTGTAAGACATAGAGACCATGAATGACCTTTAAGGAATGATAGATGATTCCAGCTATTTTTATCCATTCCTACCATCCCACTAGTATTTTCATGATATATTATAATGAAGTGTGGGGTGATGTTAAAAATGGTGAATGGGGTGATTTAAATTTTTATTAAAATTAAGGGGATGTTATTGCATTAATTTTAAATGGTTTTAGAATGATTCATTATAATCTATTGTGTTCCTTCACTTTAATATTAAAAAAATGTCAAAAAGAATAAATGATAAAATATTTTGGGATTTAGGAGAACAAAAAAATCACCAATATGAGACATATGATTTTTATCCTATGTGGTTAGGTAGTGGATATAATGTTTAATATAATATATTCCCATTTATTCTTATTTTAAGAAGATGATACCATTCCATCCAACCGAGGTGGATAACTCTCAGTACCACATGTTTCCTCAATTATTAATATTCTACAATTATTTATCTTAATTTCCTAGGACCCCTTGTTACATTATGGTTTAAAATATATATTTAATGGGAAAAGAGAAGGGTATCCCACTTTTGTAAGTTTTGTGTTTTGAAGGTTTCTAATAAAAATAATTTGTTTCACATAAATTAATGGGATTAAATTTTTTTAATATACATTGAATATGATTGAATTTTAATTTTTTCTAAATACTGAATTGTGATCATTTTAAAATTCTTTTACCCTTATTTGATTTACTTATATGCATAACAAATTTTTTTTGAATAGTGAAATAAATAAAATAAAGAGTATTTTATTGGTTACTAGAAACATGGGATGAAATGAAGATAGAATTGTTTTATTAATATGGTAAAATTTTTACTATATTTGTAAATTATTAATAAATCAAAATTTTGTCCACTTACATTTATAAATTTTTATAATTATAAATTAATATTAAACTAAACAATAAATTGTTACATAATTAATATAATTATTTAAATTTAATCCACAAGATTGATTTTTTTGGATCTATGATGGTATAAAAAAAGGGATACCCTAACCTAAATAAAATCACTCCTCTCTCATTATAAATTCATAAAACTACAAAAATATCTTTTTTTTGTTTAATCATTCAATATGGTTAAGTTTTAATGAATAATTGAATGCTAGATTTAAACACTGATCCATGAAAATAAAATTTTGGATGCAACCCATACTATACCCTTAGAGGGATATACATTTTTTCCACACCTCCGGACAAGATTTCTATGACCATTGGAAACCACATGGAAAACATGCATAGTAACATAGCCAAAATGTAAATCTTAAGCCCCACAAAATACCACATTTAAATAAATTCTTCTAGAAAAACGAACACTATTAAAAAATAGACAAAAAATTTCAACACATTAATATAACATTGAAATTTTACATCCCAGAAAATAATGGATTCCTTTTTAGTTAGATAATTAATTGGAGAATCCATCTTTGATAAATCCATTATGAACTAGTTGAAATATTCCACCAAGACCCAGAAATGTTGCATCTCAGAAACATTACATTGTTTTTCTTAGGTTATTACAACCTTATCCTTATTAGTATCAACTGAAAACAAACATTATTAAAACAGATGTTCTATTAAATTCACATCACATATCCAGAAATTTCATTTCCAAAGCTTCAAACAATGTCGTTGATCTTGGAAAATTTACAAAATAACTCTCAAACGATGCACATGATGCTTGTCAGTTTTGCAGTAAAAGAAGATATAACTAGAAAATAATACCACGAATGAGTTGATGTAATCATGGAATATCATGTTCATCTAAACTATGGACACTAAAGGAGTAATGATCCTAACCAATGACATAAATAGATACATAAAATATACATTCCTACTTCTATAGGTGGTTTATAGAATTTTAGATTCTTTGATTGTAAACTAGTGACAACTATACTATAGATCAATTTCTGAGAACCACTTTTCTAGTATTATATGATCAAAAAAATAAATTTTTTGAGGCCAAAAATACATTTTCAATACCATTACATGGATGATTTTTTAATAATCAACACATTTGAGTATTCTTCCCATATATATCTACAAAATGAAAATAGGCACTACCTATGGTGATAAAATCACATGTATATATCTTTCCTATAAAAAAAATCATCCAATTGAGTTTTTAGTTCTTTTAGTTTATTTAGTGCCCTATAATATAAAGGAATCAATAATGATATTATAAAAGAAAATAAATAAGTAGAGAAATTCGCATCTCTTACTGGTGGAATTTAAAATAAATTAGATTGAATGATATCAATAATCATGAATACAAGTGGTCGGTGATCATCATAAATAAATTTCACATCAATTCAAAAAACACTGATATTTCCGTAAACAACATTAGAAAAGAATGTGTGTATCAAATCAACATCAACAACCATTTTCCATGAAACAAATTCAGATCCCATCCTCCATAATAATTGATAGATGTAAATATAATGTTCAATTCAGTTATCCTGGGAAATCAATCAATAATTCATGAATACAGCATCATGTGGTTCCATGTCAAGGATAAGAAAATTATAGTTAATCTCAATATCTAATATAGGAAAAAACAATATGGTAAATATAGACATTAAATCCAATTCAATATAAAGAGAATTGTAATATCTACGAGAAAATAATAAATCACTATTCAAATATATAGAAAATTAACAACTTGTGTCAATATGAATGAGTGAGGGGAACTAATATCAAATAAACCAATTATTAGCGATGAATCTATTCTAATTTTAAATATCAATACAAATAGGCCAGCCTCATCTTCCTTTGGATACCTCCCACCACATGAAGAAGATTGATTAGGAATTCCATTGGATGGTACCCCTTAATTCTTGAAACATATGATTTCATTATTGTTATTTTTTAGTATGACCTCATTCCAATGCATTGAGATGATTTGAGTTGTCAAAAAATCTCTAGGTGACCAGATTATCTACACTAATGATATTTTATGGGTTTCATTGTGAAAAAACATTTTGAATTTCTATCCATGCCACAATGAAATAAAGTTAAAGGGGCACTTCTAGAAACAACAAGAGGTCTATATGCTTCTTGATATCGATATCCACAATGAGACTCATCACAATTTTTATTTACATTAAATGAAAAATATTTTATACAATATGGGGAAAACGAACTCACATAAACCAGTATGTAGTTGACATGTATGTTTCATCATTAAATTATCTATACAAAAATTCTGCATAAGAATCAATATTTAGAATGAAAACATTGAATCAAATATCTGATTGAAGACCAATATAAAATTTCAACAACCTAATTTTCTCATTCCTCGAAACTATAACATATTACTAAAAAATGTAGAATAGGTTCACATATTGATTCATTATCTAATCACTATAATAGTGACTGAGAAACTCTGTGTACATTCCCAAGACCGTTGATTCTAGATATAACTACTCAGTGAAAATACTTATTATTTCATTCAACTCCAATCTATCATTAATATTTTTAGTCACAACAAAATCCATACATATCCAACTAGGCCCATTAATACTGATGGTAGCACAATTCATGTAACTAGATTCTAGTGTTCCAGATAACTAAAATTTAGAATATTATTTTTTAAACAATACTCAGCCAATTGTTGATAATTACAACATGGGAATAGTGGTGGCATCTTGTGATGAAACTATTGATAATGATTATGTGAATCAACCCTTTTAAGTTCCACTACCATATATTGAACATGAGTTTGGTTGAGTTGTTTTCCCAATGCAAGTACATCATGCACCAAAATCTCAAAAAAAAATCATCAACTAAAGGATTTCCTCACTCTGGTTCCCCAAAAACTACATCCTATGGCTTATTAAAATATATTTTTTTGAGACACAATATAGGAGATGAAATCAATTCATTCTATAGAATTAAGGATTTTTATTATTATAAAATCAAATAAAATATAGGTGAAAAACTAAAATTAGAAGCAATTAATTTCCAAGATAAATTTTACGAGAAAATAATTTTGGATGATGGATAATTATATTGAGTCTTGACTAGTAACTCGCTCATAATTACATCCTATGTTAAAAAAAATCATACCTCCTATATACTATGAAACCCAAAACAGTATACCAATGTCATGGAAATATATACAAACTCACACCATTGATACCACTTTGTCACCAACCAGCACAAATATCTTATCACGTTAATTCCTATGACTATACCTACATATCCCAAAGAGTATTCTATATTATAACATATTGTAAAATCACACATGGAATTATATAATAACCCATATGGAATAGTTTTTCATCCAAATATTTGAAGATAAATTAAAACAGTCAGTATGTAAATACTCATAATTGAGAAAGATCTATAATAAAAAAGGTAAAATGGTATCCAAAAAGTACATAATCAAAATATACACAATTATTAAAGTTAAATATAAAAAACCCGTGTTGTCTATGAATCAAATATCATATGATCTCCTCCATTAATCCTGATACTAAAAATCATGTTCACCTGCAACCTCCAAGTGGTTCTTTCCACATTCGTGGACATTGGATAAGATAATATTAAAATTCATGATGGCATATGTTGAGTGGGATAAAAATATCACAGAAGGATACCACCAATGATTACAAAATAAATTCCATAATAATAAATTGTTTATGCATTTAATTTAAATAATTTAATTCATGAAACAGAATGTATGTATTTAAAATAAATGATTTGAACTAAAAATATGGTATATAAATAACAATGGGCTTAATGGAATTATTTATAAAATAATGACATATGAAACGATTCATATTAATATAATAGTTCTTCAATCAATGTCATGAATAACAAATTCAAGCAATATTGCAACAAGATCCCAATGCTATATATATGGTAGATTCTAGAAATTGGATATTCACTCTTCTCAATCACCATCATTACTTAATATAGGTTTGAAAAATTCATAATGATCAATCCCATAGGATAAAAATTTGACAATCCACTAGGGGACCCATCATAAGAAATTATGCTGAACATGTTTTGTTTAGTGTTTTTTTATCAATCCATTATATAGAGTCCTAGTAAAAATATTCCCTTATAATCACCCACTAAATATCCAATCCCATATGTTCATTAACCAATTAGTCCAACAATCCTGGAAAAAATGATTTCACTAATTATATCATCAATTCATGAAAAAAAATTCCACAATATATCTAAATAATTCAAATCCATTAAAATTGGTGTTTTTTACAATTCAATTATAATTTTAAATAAAAAATCAAATCATATCAAATAAATGTTTTTAAATTAATTAAAAGTTCATTTCAAATGAATAAATAAATATATTATTTTAAACATAGTGTATTTATTTATGGAACCAACAACGCTAATTTTCTACTCAAATCAACACAACACCAATAGAATGATATAAATATTTTTTAGATAATGTTCATTATATCATGAAATAAATCCTATAATGAAGACACATAAATTAGTTATCTAATCCATTAAAAAATTTATGATTCCACACTCTCAAAATTAAGATAAATATCATAGAAAGAAAACCCAAAACAATGGATAAAACAAAGACTATAGAGGGATTACGGCTTCAACAAGAAAATCAATTCACCAGTTAAATGGATTTTATAGTTGAGGAACCATCAAGAGTGGATTCAAAATAAAATGAAATATATTTGGGTATAATAAGGGGCATTGGGTATGTAAAATGTGGGTCCATAGATTTTTAATTAAATTTTCTATGAGAAAAATACACATGTCCACTATTTGTTGGGTGGGACACCTGTTTAGTATTTAATGTGAACCATAATTGTGAACCCAATTTTTACTTAATGATTTTTTTCATAGTTCAGATTCATGGTAAAACATATCATGGGATGACCTTACAAAACATTACTATCCAAGGGTGCACAATTTGGAGGGGTGGGTGCACTGTTTGGACAGACCGTGCTCCCCCTTCTAGTTAATTGAAATTAGAAACATGGTTTTCAGGTCTATAATATGTAGTTTGACCTAATAATCCACCAATCATTCATTTCCTCATGGTCTTTAAAAAAAATAATTCAAACGTCACCAAAAAATATTGAGATAAACCCTTTTCCAGATAAGATTGAATCATGTTTAAAAAATTACTATAAACAATGTAATATGATGTTAAAAATATCAATAATAATTTAGAAAATTATAGTGGGTAAAAATAAAAAAAACATACTTATAAAATTATGATTATTAAGATCATATTGATCCCATAGTATCATTAATTCCAAAAACAAAACTCTAAAATGATTTCGAAACATCGCTAATCCAACCAACATTTTATAAATTCATGAAAATGATGTGAATTGATGGGAATGCCAAAATAAGGAATTAAAATATATTTATATGTGGTAATGTGACCATTTCAATAGTGATGTGAGCATTTGAATAGTAAAACAAACATTAAAAATATTATATAGACCGTTAGTACTGTTGAGAGTATTGTTTTTATAGTAAAATAAACTCATAATAGTAAAAGTTAATATAAATAATATTTACTATTAATAAATTATTCAAAAATATAAATTAATATTTAATGAAATAAATATAATTATCAAAATCCCAAATAAATTAAAATTAAATATTTTAAACTGAATATTAATGTATTTTATTAAAATATGAATATTGATAAAAATTAAAATTACCTAACATGGATGTTTTTTTAAATTGAATTCATTTTTTCTAAATCAACGTTTAAATGTTAAGATATGATGAAATTTTGATAATTTCCTAAAATAGTTTTTTTATGAATAGTAAAAATTAAATTTGGTGTATTTTATGAAATCATAAATATTTAATAATGATGTAATAAATATAAAAAAATAATCTAAGACTAAGCGTGTGACATTGAGGAACCATTGGTATGTTTTTCTAAATCCATATTTTTCGGAAAAATAATCATTGCTAAATGATTTCTTTTAGATAAATACATGAATGTTGTTGATTGGTCAAACCCAAATACAATGGGGGATAATTTTATTTTCATAATAAAAATTCATCGTTGATGCAATCTATTGGATAGAGAAGAACTAGATGTATAAAATTTCATCCAGATTATGTTATTGATTGGATGCCTCATTGGTCTTTGACCCATAAACCAGAATTTCATGTTACATCGGACCCTGTATTGGTTAGAGAGTAAAAATATTGGTGAAGATGTTAAATGAGGATAGATATTTCACGATTTAGAATGTTAATTAAATTATAACCTTAATTTATACCCTGATATGTCAATGAAAAAAATTCAAAACATCATTAGATATGAATATAAAGGAATTAGTTTCTATTTCATGAGTTTGGACTTCTTCTGTGTGATGAAACATGAGAAGTCGAAGATACTATTTTTTAGTGAGGCTGATAAATCATATATACCAATCATAAGTCCCATATATATTAGAAGATGTAATTTTTTATTGCTATATGTTTTAATTTTCCAAAATCAGATATATAAAGGAGTTGATGTAGGTTCTGGTACATCTGACACAATATTCTACCAACCAACCCGACATACTCTATGATGGAAATTAAATCAAAAAAACTCTAAGATGATATTTAATTGGACTAACTCTAATAAAGAAGTTCCATCATAATTATATGTGGATGTTACATCAAACTAAATAAAAAATTTTATGTTTTATAATTTCATTACTGATAAGGCTCAATTTTTTTCAAAAATGACCAAGATGATTTGATGTGGTAAAACATACAGTTCAATTATAAGTTATTTTTTTGAGGTTTTTCAATTTGATTATGTAGAAAATATTCTTCTGTTCCTCACTTTATCAATTATTTTATTGATATAAATATATATAATTTATATTAATACATTTAACCCATATTTATAAGTGAAAAGGAATAGCACATTATAAATGGGTTAGAGATTCCATCGGAACTGATTTCTCATTAGAATATTGGACAGATGAATGTTTTGTTTACCAGAATATAGATGATTGGATAGTGGATGATCTGAAATATAAATTAGTAGAGATTGAGAATTTATGTTGGATGATAGATACATAACAAGGAGTCGATTATACCCATCCTTGTTAAACTGAACGAATCAGACCCAACAAAATCAGACTAAGATATCATATAATTCAATTGTAGAGAATATTAAACAATGTACTTATACATTTTTATAGATTTGAGTATGTATGAAAACATAGTAAACTAATGGGAGTCATTATAATCTTATATATTGATTTTTATAAGGATTATAATCGGATTTAACTCAATTTGTATTCAATTATTCAGTATAGTGAATTTCCATAGACCCACTAAAGTGACTATGGAAAGGATGTACGTTCACAAATGAGGGTAAACCTTGTAAACATCATCTTCATTACATTATTTCATATTTTTTCATGATTTATTGTTTACTAAATTATTATAAGAATATAATATTTAACAGTTCAGAATGTTTTTTTATAAAAGTATATAAATATTTAATAGTTAAAAACTAATTAACCACCCCCCCCCATTGATAATTGTTATTGGATCATTTATAAATTAAAATTGTACGAGAGTCAGGTTCCCTAATAGAATTCATAATATGGATAATATAAATTATATAAATAGTATTTAGATTCCTATAATTTAGGGGAAAAATTATGTTTGAAAATATATGATGATTCCTTATCTCTTATCTCTTGGCCTGGATATTTTTTATGCTGCTACAATGGGTTTTACACTTATTGAGAATTATTATTGTATAATGATTGATGTAAAAATAATTATTGAATATCATTGAAGGCCTAGAAATTATAACCATAAATCTTTATAGAAAATAGTTTATATAACGAATATGGGTCTCAAAAAATCAATGTCTACGTGGGAAAAGATGCAACATATTTTTGAAAGGAATAGTAGAGTGAAGGAAGAAAACTAGGAAATATAAAATAGTGAAATTGAAGTCATCATAATGTTGTGTGAAGAATCTATTGATGGATAATTAAATAATGGTAATGAAATTTTTTACAACATCACAATCTTGGATAAGTTCTTGGAAATTCTATAAATCTGATGAAACTTATGAGATCTTTCAAGATAATTTTGTTTAAAAAATTTAATTTCTAAAATATAAAGTTGATATAACTCTTAATAATTTAAATAATCATCTCATTTCTTATGAAATAAGAAAATACATAATGTTGAAAATGAATATTAATGATGATTTTAATTTTTTAGCTATGAGAAATATGAGAATTCACAATGATTAGAATTATAACCACTATGATCATGAGGATGATGAAGATGGTTAGTGGAATGATAAAATCGTTTTTCATACATAAAAAATATCAATGTTGAAGAGTAAGGTATGGATAAAGACATATACTATAGTTTTTTTAGTATGGTGTAACTGGAAAAATTTATACGAATTTTCCCTTGAATAATGATGAATAATATAATGAATATTCTTATGAAAAAACTATTTTTAATTATTGAAAAAAATTAAAAAAATGAATATTCATACAACAAATGAAGATATATGTTTACTAGGAACAAGAAAAGTATATTTAGTATGTAAAAATAATCACACTCAACTAAAAACAATACTTTAGAAGATTAAAATTATGAAAAGGTAAGAATGTTCATTGAAAATGTTAAGAAAATAAAAGAGTTGAGACACAATGAAGACAAATGAGGTGAATAATATTATAGAGAATATCATCTGAGAAAAAAACATATTATGTTTCATAATAAAATTAGGTCACTCAAGAAAGAAATAAAAATTATAAAGTATGATGGAGGAAATTTTTTTTAATATGGAAAATATGTTTTCAAAAAAGGAAAAGAATACATTAATAGGATCTTAAGCTGTAAACATAAAATTGATGAAATGGAAATGGATCTGAAATATATTATTGATATTTTGGAAGCTAAAGAAATATATCTAAACATGCTTCAATAAATAATTTCGATTCCTAAACCACCTTGAGTAAGATGAATGAAAACATCAAAAAAACATCGATGTCAAATTAACGACTTTTAGAGTTGAAATGAAATATCATGTTATGTATCAGGTGAAATCCTTACCCTCTAAAAAAATGAATCATCTTAGTATTATAAGATTTCTTGTGATAAAGAAATTTATGGGATGGTTTGGATAAATAATTTAATTTTTAAACATATCAAAAATTCATAATTTGAAAAATCCATTAGAAGAAAGGATGGTCCATCTCTATAGTAAGTTAGAGGAGGATGAGTTTATCAACCATAACAACATTTCTATAGATGAAGATAAAATATAAAAAATCAATATTTGATGGTTTTTGTTAGTGATATGGAATCTATTGGAACAATTTTTTATTTTTTTGGAATAACTAATCAATTCATAAAATAATGATTGAATAGAGTGTAAAAAAATATTGAATAAGAATGACTAACATTCCGAAAACTCGTGATAGTAAAAAAATCTCATGATGTTAGAATCCTTCCATATAAAAATAAATTTGATGTTGTTGTAGAAGTATGGAGAATATGTTATTAGGCTAGTCACCATTAGGAAATATTTTCGACACCTCTTCTAGAATATGGTTCTTATGTGAGAAAAAAACAATGCTAGAAAGAAGAAATAGTTTGAAATGTATTTTTTTATTGAGAGAACATTATAATAATGTGAATGAAAAACCCCCATGGGTAATTTATTATGCTTGTTATTTAGACATGGCATGTAATTTAATAACATGAACCATGTTTGAAATATGATGGTGGATTAGTTATATTTTATATTGATAGTTCATTGAGAATCAGAGGAATATGAACTATTTAGATAGTACCCTATGAACTAAAAACTAAAGAAGTTATATTTTTTGATAGACTCAATCTAATTTAAAAAGTGTGATTAAACTCTGTCATAATGGAAAATATATTATTCCAAATATTCTAGTTTCCATAGAGGGATTGATTTTGTAAATGTTCGGAACATCAGAGGACGAACTAGTGGAAATATTTTTAATATTGTAATTTTATGTTATCTAACTGCTGAATATTTGAGAAAGTTGTCGCATTGGAGACATCGCCACCCTGGGATGAAATGTATAAACAAACTCTATAATGTTCATACTGTATGAAATTTTATATAATTTAAAATATGTGAAGAAGATGTTTCTGTAACTATTTAAAATGTGAATATAAATAATAAAAGTCATAATAGAGATGATATTATTTGTACTATATCTAATGAAATTAATCATTACAAGATTTGTGGGATCATTAGATAATAGTCATAAACGATTTGTTTTTTATTTAATACATTAATTCATGATTTCACTTGAATGACCAACATCAATTTTATAATGTAAAATATAGAGGCTATTAAAATGTTGAATTTCTTCAGAAAATATGATGAGAATGAAATGGGGGTTTACATAAATAATTTCAGACTATAAAATGGTATAGAATCCGCCTGAAATATTTTTTAAACATATCTGATAAAACATGGATTCAAATATCTGTATAGTTATCTATATTCTCAATAATATAATGGGGTATTGGAATGAAATAATTGATTTTTGGTGGAAATTAGAATATGAATGTTACTATAATACAATCATTCGATGTTCTACGGTGGAGAAGCTATAAGTAATACTATAAAAATTAAAAAGAGATGGATTTCCAGTTCAAAATCAAAAATAATTTCTATGAAATGATTTAAAAAAAAACATTCAATAAAATACTAATTGTTTTTGGAAGACCTTGTATTCTAAAATAAAAAATCCAAATATTTTAATGATTTATGAGAAATACGAATAAGGTATTTCTTGGGATATTAGCCCACTGTAAGGATTTAAAAATACTTGAAATAACAATTAAAAATTTGGTTGGCTCATATGATTTTAATGTTATTAAGATCCCAAAATCCAAAATGAATATTTTAGAGAATGTTAAGGAGCATGAAATTATGGTATAAAATTAATATGATAATGAAATAGAACAAACACATCTAAACTAAAATGAATTAGAAGATGATAAATGTTCAAATGAAATAGATACATTTAAATTTAATATTTTTAAAAATCATGTTGATACTGAAAACATCATTTGGAATTATATGGCTCCATTTCAAACTAGTAGAACAATAATATTAGACAATCAGACTTCACATATCTAAAAATTGTAACAGCAATCAGTTTCTTAAGCTACTCAACACAATGAATGGTATGATGGTATGGATGATGAGTATGATTATTTTTAGGAAATGAAAAATGTGAAGTTCTTACATGGATAGAAAATAAAAATGTTATGAAAAAAATATGGGAGAGCAAAACAAATTTAAAAAAATACTGAATTATAATGAAACAAATCAAGGAATATTTATATAACTATGAAAAATTCGAATAAATGGATTTCGAATAATCATTTCCACAATTTAATGATTAGAAACTATTATAATGTTTCGATTCATAGATAAATATAGAAAATAAAATTTTTATCATATGGTGGTAATGTTCTCTTTATTAAAAGGGGAGTCAAAGGAAGAGTTTACATCAAACCTTATTATGGGATTCTATATGATAATGATGAAAACATTGTTTTTAGAATGAAGAAATTATTATATGGGATGAAAAATTTCCCATGTTCCTAGAAATCAAAAAGTGATAGTTAATTGAGAAAATTGATTTTCTCTAATGAAATGTGTGATAGTAAGATTCATGAGAATGATTTTAACTCCAACAGAATAGTTGTTATTTTGAATGTGGATTATATGATTTTATTGGGATGGAGAAAATGATTACATGGAATTTTTATAGGAGATGAATAAAACATTTTAAATTTTCATGTTGGGAGAATTAACTCTATCTTTAGAATAAAAGTTCAACAAAATGAAATATAAATTTCAGAATCTCAAAAAAAAAATTGACCACGAATTTTTAAATAATTTTATGATGGAAGGATCTAAAAAATATTCTACTCATGTATCATTAAAAAAAGTATATTAATGATGAATCTAGAATTAATGGTAATTAGAAATAATTTTATAAGAAAATAGGATATTTGATTTATCTCACAACCTGATGATCAAATAATTTTTAGGATGTTAGTTGATTTTCTAGATAACAGAGTGAGTAAAAGGATACTCATATATTGTGAAAAATGTAATTATGATATGTGTTAGAGTAATAACATTGGGAGGTATTTTGTTTGAACTAGGTTATATTTTAATATTTTAAGGATATATTAATGATAATTAGATTTAAGACTGTAATGATAGAAAATACACAAATGGATAACCATTTTTCCTAGGTTAATGTTGTTTTTATCAATTACATAGAAATAATGTCTCATAAAATTCAACATAATGAAATAACAATATGATTCCACTATTATAGCTTGTACTCAGTTTTATCAATAAATGTGAATCTATAATATTTGAACGTAAATATTTCCACACCATTGATGATAATTTTTTATAATAAAAATTAAACTCTACATTCTAAAAATCATGTTCAATAGTTATGATCAAAACACATTGATACTGAGTCTCACATTATAAAATGCAATGTTTCTACAAGTGATTTTTATATAGAATATTTCTAAAAATTTTATCAAATTTATGATAACATCACAACAAAATTCCCGAATAAATTTTGATGATATTATGCTATAACTTCATATTCAATATCCTCCAATTAATTCAAAATCCTCATAAATAATACACCCACCATGGATCGTATTACATTAAAAAAATGAGAAATTAAAAACATTATCCTATGAAGGAGAAAAGTGTTTCCTATTCATAAAATAATTTGATGTTGTGGTTATCAAAATATGGGGGAATTAAAATGAAATGTGAGAGGATTGTATGTAAGTGAGGGGGAGTTTATATTAACATTGTTCTAAATATGCCTATCACTATGGTATGAAATTCCATCAGGAACATTTATTTATCTAGTATGGTGGTGTCATGATACTCTCATTTGAAAAAAAGATATGTTTTGATAAAACATGAAAACATTGTAGTGTTTCCAAAATTTAGTTGTAAATAAGACTAAGTGTATAAAAAATGGTGGGTAGTAAAATTGCTAAAAATAAATTTTCAAAAAAAAATTGAAGTGTAATATGAAATAACCATTTAAATATTTTTCTATAAATTGTGTCCCATATTTTTTCAAAAATTATTCTTATTTAAAAGTGTTTTTTGATTAAAAGGTAAATGTCGCTAAATGTTTGAACCCAAAAAATGGGTGGAATAGTGTTATTATTTCGAAAATTTTAATCCATATGTATTGTATCAAACTGAGCATCACCTTATAAATAAGATTTAAGAAATAAAAAAATTTTGATTGGAGGTTTAATCGGACATAGATCAACCATCATGATGATCAAGTTTCATCAGACTCAGTGTTGGTAAGATATTCAGAATATTGCAGAAGAAGAGGAATGAAGACACTGATCCCCAGAGTTATAAATTTCGTTACGTTCTCTCCAAAAGATAGATGATGAAATTTTAATCTCAAATGTTCTCAATGTCATGAAAGGGATAGGATACAAGAATTATTTTTTGTTAAACTTGTTACGAGTACATCAGTGTGAAAAACATTAGAGTTTAAAGATTATATTTTTTGGAAAAAACAATAAATCATATACATAGATATATATTATCATGTTTAGTAGAATCAGTAGAACAAAATTTTTCATTATTTAAATCATTAATTTTCATTAATCATAGAAATAAAGAAGTTGTTTTATGTACCGATGCGTCACGCAAGGTGTGCCACCAATCAATCGGACTGAATCTGAGAAAGAAAGTAAACCAGACTAACTCTGAGATGTAATGTCTATCAGACTGATTCAGAATAGGAAATTCAATCAAACTGACATTGGGAAGGAATGTGAATCCGACTAACATTGAGATGGAATGTTAATCAGACTATCTGAACTACAAAAATTCAATTTGGAATGAGATGAGTAGGCTCCACTATAATGAGCTGAGGAAGTCCAATCATTATTAGATCTAGAAGTTCCATCGTACTAAGCTAAGGTTGTTCTATCATACTGAATAAATGTTATGATGTATGAGATGAATCATAACTAATAAGACTCAAAATTATTCAAGAAGGGCAAATTAGAGTAGAAATGTTCAAACATAATGTTCAAATAAGTGTGAATTTCATAGGTTTCTGAATTTAATTAAGATGAAAATGTTTTCCATTTTACATCCCTTTCCATTATGGAATACCTAAAAATAGTTGAAAAGTATATTCTTACATTGAAACATTTTTTTACAATAGAATGGTGATGTGTGTTTCATAATTTGATGGATATTTTATTTTTAGGTAATGATCTCATAATAATATCATTATTCTAAAACATTTATTTACCAAACTGAGGAAGATAAGACTAGGAGACTGAGAAGAGTTGGAGAAGTGTTGTTTGTGAATAGATTCATTATATTGAGCCCATCGGACCCAGCCCCATGGGACTAATGAAAATCCGACCGAACCATATCATACATATGATTAATACATTTCTTATGTGGAGTGGATTGAATATAGTATTTATACTATTATTGTGAATCATTATTTTGATGAAAACATTTTAAATTGACCTAATCCATTATTATCATAGTCGTCAAGAGGTAAAATATGTCTAATGGGATTTGATACATGTTGAATTCACTTCCTAACTATAACGCATTTCAATAGACCCACAATAGTTGATATGAAAAGGATGTATGTTCTCAGACTATGTTCAAACCTTGTAAATATCAGGTTCTTTACCTTCTTTCCAATATTTTCATATATGAATATTTACTAAATTATTATTAGAATATAAATATTAATAGGTTCTGATTTTTATGTTATTTACAAAATTGAATCATATAAAATTGATCAACTGATTAAAACCTCCCTTCTCAGTTTTTATTTGATCCTTTAGAACATCATTTTTATAAAAAATATATTTTATTTGATGGCACTATAATGTATTTGAAGACTAATAAATAACATAGGAATGTATAAAAATGGGAAAAATAAAACACGTTATTTAAAAAAAAATTATATCACAAATTTATTTTCTTCTCATGTACATGAGATCATTCCATTATCAAAATATAATTTGATAGAGGTTTTCTAATTTTTCTGAAAAGTTTTATTTTTTGATGATTAGTGAAGACATTCCACATTGTAGTTAATAATGAGTTTTCATTTAACTAATTTTTATAATTCAAACTGATTTTTTATGCCATAATAGATCAATAATTAATTTACTAATCCAATTTATGTCATTTCAGTAATTTTTTTTATAATTATATATAAAAACATATTGAAATTATGATCATCTATTTTACCCGCCTTCCCTCCACATCTATGGGATTACTATTGAACTTAATTTAGCCTCTTCTAGGACTTGAACATTGAAAAAATGAACTAAAATATTGTAATGAGTATTAAAATAATGATCTAATAAGATTAGCGTAAATTTAGGTTAAATAGTAACATTAGTATTTTATTAACCATGGTCAAAGGTAAATCATGTAATTAATGGTAATTTTTTTTATAATATTATAAAATAACCCAAATACTTTTTGTAATATCATTGGATGTGTGGGTTTTAAGAAAAATATACATAGGTCGAAATTATAATCTTTTTAAACCACTTGGGAAAAAATATGACATTTATTATATTTTATTTTAAGATAATTTAATAATGTCATACTCATATTTTTGTTAATTAAATAATTTTATATATAGGGTTTTATAGATGAAACATTCTACTAGAAATATTATTATGAAAGATTAAATGTTTTTCTACATCATTATGGTTTAGTTATAGATTAAAGTCATTAAATAATTAAATTTAATAGTGAAACAATGATGATTATGTAATTGATTTGTTAATTGAAGAATCAGATAAAGATATTTTTAAAATTTAAAAATATATAATTTAAACTATTTTATGTCAAACATAATTTTTTTGAGTAATTTGACATTTTCGGGAATATTGAAAGTATTTTTTTCTATGGAATCATGTTGTTATGATTTTTTTAAAAATTGAATTAATGAATAGTGTTCAAGTTGACATAATTCATATCATAAAAATAAAATATTTAGTTAAATGATATAAAATTTATAAAGGTATATGACTCAAAAAATAGTTATTATAATACATATATGAAATAAGTTACTCATTTATGTGTAATTTATATTTTTAAATTAATTATACAAACCGTCAAAGTAAACATTATATGATATCACAATAAGAATTAAAAATGTTTAATAAAGGTTAAAACGAAAAGACAATGATTAAAATAAAATTCATACATTTCAAAAAATTATTGTATAAGAGAATTTAAAAACATACACATATTATCTTCTCAATAATACAATTTGGACAAATTTGAGATCTAAAATTAATTTATATTAATTTTAACACTTTTAATAATTCCAGGAGTGCCCCTCACCTCTCCCAAAAAGTCACATGTTTTTATATATTGTTTACTCTTAAAAACACATTTATTTCATCTAATACCTACATAAAACCCTTACTATAATTCCTAACCATATTCTATAGCCCATATATTACGAAGAAATTCCTCCATAGAGGATATAAGGTGTTATGAAAGGTGGTCATCCAAATGAATGGTAGTGCTTTTATTTAAAGGTTTTTATTTTATTTCATCTTCAACTAGAATAATGTACTCTACATCCATGATAATATAATAACTATAATATCCTAAAAATACTGAAATTTTATAATGTTAATATGTTAACCTAGGTACATTTCAACTTCAATCAAATGGGAATGAAATTAATCTTTTGTGTGTCTGTGTGAACTATCACCTCCACGAACCGAAATAATTCATTTTCCATAACCATCCCTCATTACTAGTTTTAATGAGATAATTAGAGTTCTTATGTGATATTCAAGACATATTAATCATTTATAGATATTTATTTATCAATAATGATCTTACTTTACAAGAACATAAAAATGGTGTCATTGTTCGTGCATACATTTGAACTGTCACCTTCACAAAGAGATTTCAATCTTTTTTATTCCCCGCAATAGATTAATCATATTTCAAAGTATATATAAATAATTAGATAGATAATAACGATTTAATTATCATTATAGAAATATAAAACAATACTTTCTCTATTTACATAATGATTAATGGAAAATGGTAAATGTTATTCATGCGTTCATATGGCCTAATGTCTCCATGATTATAACATTCTTCATTTTTTATAGTAATACATAATTGTTTAATTTAATAGTATAATTGATCTGAAAAAACGGTATTAATACCAGAAATATTATTCTTCATATTATGAAATGTTTACCACATTGACTTTTGACATTATACCATGATCATTTTTGACTCATGTATCTAATATCGACCAAACATCCAACATGAACATAAATAATTTTATAATTTTATAACCTGGTGATAAGTGATATAAAATGATTAATAAAGATAAAAAAGATTATAAAACAATTAAATAATAAACAAATATTGTTATTATGTATTATAATAGACATTTGTGATGAATCATACTCGAGTTAAGGGATTTCGACTCATTCTCTGTTATTGGAGGGATTTATAAATGATATCCAAAATTATTATTTTATAATGTGTCTATATATCCCATTTGAAATTTCTTATCAATATTTAAAATATACTCATTTTATTTAATGTTTTATTAGATGTTCATGTGACTTGTGATTCATATTATCAATGAGGTATGGGACACTTTGAATGATTAACTATTTTTTTGTTGAATCTTTTTACTGTTATCAATATTCATGATATTATTTTACATATTTATTTTATAGATATAATAGGATTTTGGATGATTTTATATATATATTTTTTTAATTTCATTAAAAAAATTTCAAAATGAAATTATTTACACGTTCTATATGGTTGTTTTGAAAAACAAAAAAAGGTATGTTCTTTTTATCGAATATAATAAAAACTACTTATCCGGATCTATGATGGTTGTTTGATATTTGGATTCCTCTACAATAAATAAGGTTTTTGAAAGAATAAAAATTTCTTATTCTAATTTTTTTTATTTTGATATTGAATGTTTTTTGAGAATGGATTGGTTATTTCAATATCCTGAAATGATATCTTATGATTTCAAATGATATTATTTGTGTCAAATCTTGATAATTACATTCTTTTATGTTTTATGGTTATATAATAGTTCATGGTCATTTTCTATGTGGTTATCTAATAATCCAATGATAGTTTGTTCCATGATATACTAGGGATGGGTGGATACATTATAACTAAAAATTCATTGGGTTTGTAAATTAGCAATATGTCTATTCTATTATGTAAGTAATACAAGAATGTAATTTTTCATCAAGCTTATTCCCTTTAATTTTTATTATGTTATAGTCTACCTTTATATGATATATGCACTTTCTATTTGAATTAATGTAATTTGTTTTTGGCAAAAAAGTTAATCCATGAAATTATATTCGGTGTTAATTATTTTCTACTTTTTTAGGGAGAAATATATTACCTAATGATTATGTATCCATGTTTTTTCATTATTTTAGAAGACTAACAGTTTTTATATTTGTGTAACCCTTACTGAGATATTTATTATCTTTCCTATTTTGGAAATTATTGTCATAGTATTAATGAATGAATAGTTTCAATTATGTTATCATATAAATGATTGATTTTTATAAATGAAGAGATACCTTGTTTCATTTTAAACAATTTCCTTTTATGATATCAAATAATAAAATTAAGGGAGTGTCCTTATAGTTGGTATCAAAGCTCATTTTATAAAATAATAGAGGTTAAAGAGTTATTATAATATAAGATACATGTTTTGTATAACCACAATGGTTATCATGGAAGGTAGAGTTATATATATTTTTGGTAAATTTTTTGAGTTTGAGATAACATTAATAAATATATCTTCATTTTTACCTCACTCATAAGATGATTAGTTATATTTTTTGTTTTATTTCCTCACCATTAACATTTTGGTTTTAGTAAATCGCTAGATCCATCATACACCAATGTGAAAATAGATTTTAAGGAAAATGAGGTGGTTCACAGAATATGTACCACATGAAATTGGAGATGACAAATGAAATCTTTTTGTTATTCTAAACGTTCAATCAGGACAAATGGTTGACCACATGAACCTTGTTTATTTTCTTGATACATCATATATTATTGAATCGAACACATGTGTATTTTTAGGTAATAATAATAATAAAGGGGGACTTATTCAATAAAATATGTGTCAATGATGTGGAAAGAAAGACCTAGGAATTTTTTTAAATGGACTGGAAGAGGTTATAGATGTGGTAATTAAAGTCATAATAGAATATCATTTCAAAGAAAAATGAAGCATCTAGTTGGCTCGATGAAGGAGAATGTGGTTCTCCCTGGGATAAAAATTATATTATTAAAATTTGGGTAGTATGTTCACTTTGAAAAATTATTTCATATGAATAATTTTTTGGAATGGGGTTAGTTGGACCACATAAGTATATGTTTACCAAATCCTTATTCCATTACAATTAATGATAATAAAACTGTAAAGGACACATGAACGATATTGATTGTTTCATAGCTCATGTTTTGACATTATTTTATCTTAGAAAATGATTCATCCTTTTGTTTTAAAATAACACATATTATATAATATCATTGAAAGAATGGTTAATGGATCATGATGAATTCTAGATGAATAGGATATCTAAAATTTAGGAATTTCATAGTTATTCTAGACCTATGGATGATGAAATGTTTAAAATTATTAATGATATTTTAATGATGGGGTTACTTTAGATAAATATTTGATAATATATTTTATGTTTTTATTTGAAAATTATATTTTAATAAGAATGGTATTTTATTGTGTGTACATAATTATAAATGTATGAATTATATTAGGGTTTCTATATTCATTTGTTTGAATATAATAATGGGATATTACATTTTCAGATGAAAATGAATTCTCTGTGATAAAAATTGATATTAACATATGTAATTTTTATTTTATAGGATTTTAACTCATTTTGGTTTTTTTTATAATTCTATATTTTTAGATAAAATACTACCTACACGTAGGGTGACAACACATCACTGAAGTGTGACAAGTTCCATCACCTACAAATAGCCTACTTGAAGTCCTACTTAGTATAACTTTGATTTTTTAGTCAAAAGAGTTCATGGATTAAAAATGTAGATTTTGGGAATATATATAATACCAAATAGTTTACCATGTGGTTGAAAAATGATCTATTACTAAAGCGGTTTTTGTAGATGGATGTAATTCTGGGAATACTATATGTTAAAGGTAAATAGACAACAATGGTATTTTATAAATGTATAGATTTTGATTTATATTTTGGATGAATCAATGATTTAATTTTGGGCTTATCGTTATTTTGGTGATTTATGTAAATAGTTTTTATATCATGAAGATTACTAGTGGAATTACATTATGGGATAAGACTTCAAGAGTAATTGATGTTATTTGGTGATAATACCTAATGTTTATCTTGGAAGACTATGCGATCAAATACTTCTAGATGTTATGTTTCAAACATAGAATGGATTGTATTGATTAATTTAAAAAAAAATTATAAAATTGTTTTTATTGAGTACTTGATGTTATTCTATAATTTTAGATATTGATGTAATTTTTCATCATATAACGTTTATTAATTTTTCTTAATTATCATATATAAAACTAACCATTTTGGTTATGTTTAATGTATAAATACATGATAATAATATAATTAATCGTTTTAGAAAATGTGATTCTCTAGAATTTTATTCTAGTGAATTAGGTGTTAAAAATTCATCTTAGATACTCATCATTTGGAGAAAAGGATGAGTTTTTTTCTAAAAAATTACTATAGGATGAAATTAAACATTTTAGGTAAGTATTTTTCTTTATGATATTAGTCATGGAATTAAATGAATTCTAGAACTCAATGAAAATGATCTTAAAAAAACAAAAACTATTTAATTTTATTTCTATGAAATTTGTGACATGTTTACTAATCACAAATTAATGGTTTTGTGATTGCTGAGTTTTTCCTAACAATGTTATCTATCACTCTTCATCAAAACATGATAGTTAGTTTTTTCATCCTTATACATGATTCCCTATATAGAATCCAAGTATATGATATCTCAATGGTCTTTTCTAATTCACATTATCTCTTCTAATGTGGTGGTTTTATTGAATCTTTTACTGATTTGGGATTTCAATGAATTAATTTTGCGAAGTGAAAGCATAGTTACCATGACATGTTTTAAATGTACAAGGTTGAAATTTAGAAAAGGGGAACATGAGGTAACATACCATGTAATTATAGAATAATATTTTTCTTATTTGTTAATAATTAGTAATTTTATTGAAGTATTTCCATAAATGAATGAAATGTCTGATAGATTTGCCTACAATAAATAATTTGTTTCTCCAAAAGCATATGTTTCACACAAGACTAAATTGTAGAAGAAATATTATTATATTTTGTGGCAGTTATATTATTGTTCTTATATCATAGGGAATTAATATAATTATCTATATAATGTTTGGAAATGTTAATTAATTTTTTATATATTCATCCAACAAATTTTATAAGTTTAAATTTAAATAAAATCCAATTTTAAGAATAAAATACTGTAATATTATTAAAAGGTAGTTTTACCACATTTTGAGGCAGAACCGACTATAAATATGGTTTTTGTCACATTTATATATTATATTTGAGAAAATAGATTTATTTTTAATATTAACAGTATAAAAATTTACTTTTTTAAAACTATATTTGGTATTTTTCTGAATTTATTATTTTATTGATGAATAGTGAAAAATACTACATTTTAGTTATACATTTATTTTTTTGTTAAAATAATATATTATAATTTCAAATTATTTTCAAATTCATAATCGATAAATAATACAATTATAAATCCAATTTCGGTTATTGGAATAATTTTATATTGAAATAAGATATTAAAAACTATTAAAAATTTGATCATCACTTTTACCCACCTTCTCGAGTCATCTCTTGGATTAGTGTTAATATTAATTTAGCCACATATACGAATTGAATTTTAAAAAAATATATATACATGGTGGTAATTATTATGATAAATGTTTATTAATAGGATGAAATTAAATTCTTGATCAATAATAACTTTAGTATTTTATTTACCGTGTTTAAGGGTAAATATGTTAATTAAAAGTAAAAATAATATAATATTATTATAAAATTTCCCTATCAATTTTACTAATTTCTTTTTAGGATTAGGTTATGAAAAAAACGAAACATAAGCTGAAATTGAATCATTTTTATGCCATTGGGGTAAGACTATAACATTTGTTATATTTTATTTAATGACAAGATAAAAATGTCAAACTCATATTATATTAGGTAAATCGTTATAGTATAGTGTAATTTAGATGATAAATTGAAAATGAAATTGCAATTTAAAAGATAAATTTTTATCTCAATAATTATAATTTATTTATAAAATTTATGAATTATATAATTTAATATAATTTTTGACTCAATGATGAGGCAGTAATTGATTAATTAAAGGAAGAATCAAATAAGTGATTTTAATAAAAATAAATTAAATATAATAATAAAAAGTTTATTCCAAAAGAAAATTTTTTGGATGAATTTGAAATTTTGGGGATTATTTAATGTATTTTTTTCAATGGAATTTATATTTATGATTTTTAAAAAGGCCATTTAATGAATTGGGTAAAAATTAACATTTTTCATATATTAAAATATAAAATATTTAATAATTGATATAAAATAACTAAAAATACAAAATTATGATAACTCGTTTTTATTAGATATAAAATTTCATAAATGGATCATTTATCAGTATTTTTTATGTTATTGTAATTATATTAGCCCTTTATGTAATCATTAAAATATATCAGTGTAAGAATTTTAAAGAAAAAATAAGTGTTAAAAAAGAAAGATAGATATTTAAATATATAAATATATTTCTCAAAATAATTTGATGATATTATTTATAAAAAACCTAATCTTATGTTAGTGATGTCACAATTTGGACTCATTTGGATTAGAAAATTAAGGTTTATCAGTTTAATACTTGTTATACATCCATGAGTGCCTCTTTCCTCTTCTATAAAAAAGTACACATTATTATATATAATATACACTTAAAAATAATTTTTTATTGTCTAATACCTACCCAAAACCATTCTTATATTATATATCAATATAATAGAGGCCTTATTTTTTTCAGAACACCCTTATTTAAGGTTTTATTTTGTTTATAAGGGTGATTTCTGAATGAAATGCACTTTTTTTATTTAAGGGTATTAATTTTATTTAACCTTCCGCTTCCATAATATAATCTTAAATCATGATGAAATAATTACCATATAATAATCAATACAATAATATTTTATTATGTTAATGATATCATTTAATTTTATCTCAACTTCAATAAAATGGGAAAGTAATTAATCATTTGTTCTTATGTGTAAAAAATCACCACCACAAACCGATATAATTATTTTTCTGTGAAAATATATCCTGACTAGTTATAATGATGTAATAATTGATAATTTTGAATGTTCATGTAATTTTAATCACTTTACAATAATAATATATCAATTACATTCTTACATTTCATGCACATTAAATTGGTAATGTCGTTCGTGCATATGTGTGAACTATCATCTCCACAAAGCGATGTGATTCAATTTTATTCAACACTTCAATTGGATAGTATATATAAGTATATTTAAATGATTAATATGTTATTAATTATTTTTTTGTTGATTATGGAAATATAAAATAATACTAAACCACTTTTCATAATGATAAATAGAAAATGGAAAATGTTACTCATGCGTACGAATGACCTACTGTCTCCATGATTATAATGTTATTAATTTTTAATAATAATACATAATGATATGATTTAAAACTATAATTGATTTATAATAATTAAAAAAATTTCATGAATATTATTCTTGATGTGATGGAATTTTTTCCACATGAACTATTTAAATCTTACCATGTTCATTTTCAACATAATTACTGAATATCGGCAAAACATCTGACATGATGATATATAATACATAGTTTTTATGACATGTAAATATGTAATAAAAAATGAATACTAAAGATTTAAAATGTTCTAAATAATTTTAATAATTAACCTATGTTTAATATTCATGAATATAAAGAACATATGTGATGAATCAGACTCGAGGTAATGAATTTAATCCCAATCTATTTTTATTGAGGAATTTGTTAATGATATGCACATTTATTTTTTTATAATGTGTATAAACATTCCCTTTGACATTTATATGGATATTTTATATATAATATTGTTGTTAAATGTCTTATTATATGTTAATGGGGAAAATAATTTAAATGTTCAATGTTGTATGTGACACTTATATTGTTTAACGGTGTACATGTTAAATAATTTTCTCCTCGTCAATATTCTAAAAATTATATCACATTTTTATTATATGGATATAAAATGATATTAGAGGAATTTTTATCATAAATTTGAATTTAATTAAAATGCTATCATAAGGTAACTATTTATATATTTCATATGGTTGTTTGAAAAATAATAATAGGAATGTTATTTTAATCATATATAGTGACAAATAATTCTCTTACACTATGACCATTATATGATATTTTATTTCTTCAACAAGACATAATCGTAATAGAAGAATTCAGTTATTTTATTTTTTGGGTATTTAGGGATTGAAAATGGGTTTTTAATTGGATTTATTATTTTAATATATTAAAATGATTAGTTGTGATTGAAAATGATGTTTTATGAGTGATATGGTGATAATTGAAATATTTTATGTGTTATGATTGTATAATGGTACATAGAAATTTTATGGGTAATACAAGTGGATTCAATAATAAACAAGCGTGGGTGGTTACATTATAACCTCTAATTCATTGGCTATAGAAGTTTTCCATATGGAAATTCCTTTTGTAATAGTGACATGTATGGAAGTTGACTGCATGGTAATTCCATTTATGTATGAATATGTCCTATGTTAGTTTTATATACTACACATCTCTTATATGGATTTTCTGGTTATCTTTAGATTAAGAAAAACTATATAATGTGATGATTTTAAATGGAATGTGTTTAATAATCGATAAGGGTAAAATGTTTTACTTTATGATTATGTATCCAGGGGTTTTCATGAGTTCAAAAGACTAATAGTTTTCTAGATTTGTCTACTGCTTATTGATATTTTTATTCTCATAACAATATTTGAAATGATTTTCATGGGATTCCTGGGATAATATTGTCAAGGATGGGATATTATAAAAGTTATTAGGATTAAACATGAAAATAATCAATGTTTCTTTTTAAAATATTTTTCTTTGTGAATGAAATTGCAAATATTGGGTGTGGACACATTTTATTTCTATTGGTTTTATGTATAATTAGTGGCCTAATTATCTAAATCTCAAAACCTGAAAATATCATCACTGTGAAATAAAGTAAAAATATTGAGTTAGCTCATGAAAATGTAATGTTTAAAGTTGGTCCCTTATAGTATGTAATTTTATTTATTAGTATATATTTAAATATATTTGTACATTAACTATATAATGTTTTTAATATTATACATTATACAAATAACCCCACTATTATAGGGTTTATCTTTTATAAGAATATGTATACTAACTCCCATACATGAGAACATGTAGGTGACCAAAATCAACATAGTTTGTTTTTATAGATTTTTTCTTTTTTTACTAATATTAATTTTCTAGTAATTATAATTTATAATTATATATTAAGGAAATTTTTGAGGCATTACTTATAATTCATGAGAGAGTCATATCTAGAATAATGTACACTCCAATGATGAGTACATTTTCACTGAGGAGGCTATGATACATGGGACTTTTCATGATGTGTAGAATGGTTGGGTGTTCATTATCTGTTCACAACTAAAACCAATGAGTTATTATGGTACTTATGTAATTTCATTATTCATCTCATAGGGATCTTACAAACTGTCTTCATCTTTATACACATCAGAGTACGAGGAGAGGCTGAGAGCTCAGCATGACATTATGCTATAGATGTAGAGAGAGAGGGAGGAAGTTTGTGAACAATATTTTCATATATATGAGAATATACATGAGTATATGTGAAGGCTTTTCTATGGAACTGGAATCAATTTTTCTCCCCCTAAGACTTTGAGTGATCATCATCAACCTGATACTATTTGAGGCACCGTGCCTTTTTTATGATTTTACTTTATTATCAGGCGATAAAAATATTATGTGTGAAATGATGTACTAATTTTATTTTCATTTTTTCATTATTTAAATTATATTTAATTATTATTTCATATTATAATTAATTTAAAGATCTATAATTTTTAAATTTTTAATTTCAAATTTTTAGGAAAATATTATTAACTGTAATGGATCTATAAATCCATTAAATTTATATATTTCTGAGTGAACTACCTTGTTTTCATTTTAGCAGACATTTGATATTTATTCAGGGGTCGCAAATCGAAATTATTTTTGAAGGTCTATCACAATAAAATGTAACTAAAATACCATATTCTAGGATGGCTCATTAGAGATGGACTCCACCAAAAAAAAAATTTTGTGATAGTATTTTGTCGCTAATGAGCCATTGAAACAATAGAAAACTATTATAGTGATATAAATTTTCATATAAAATTATTCATAGTTTATTTCTATTTGCACCCTTACATTGATATGATATTAAAATTATTACTTTATTTTTTCCTTTTATAGGATCTAGGTATATATTTAGATCATTTTAATGTATTATAAATTTAAAATACACGAATATAATAAAAAATTATTTATTATTCATCATATTTATATTTAATGATGAATCTCCACTTATCTCTTTCTAATATATTATAAGGGAACCAATTTTTACATTTCCAATGTTTCACATACATTACATCATATTTAATTTCATTCCTTATAATATTTAAATAAGTTTTAATTTTTATTACAAGGAAGATAATATTTAGTCTTTTCTCATGATATTTATCCCTTAATATGGAGTAAAATATTTCATAATAAATTATTTCATAATTATATATTTATAAATTCAGAAATCATATAGTAACAAAAAAACAAAAATTTTAACAATTCAAAAAAAAAATAACCAATTTCGAAAAACCAAAAAATACCCTAAAATAAGTTATACTTTCTAAAAAATATATTTTATCCTATGAAATTAAATTTATAATATTTATAAAATTTTCTTTTATGTAAACCCATATAATTAAGTAGATTGAAATTTAATTTAAAAAATTATTTCAATTGGAAATAAAATATATAAATCATCTTTAATTCCACATTCAAAATTACTTTAATATTTATTATAATAAATTTAATATGAATAATCCATATTAAAATTAATATAATAATGATAAAATTGTTGAAATACATGGAATTTTACATTCTCCTCTCATAAAAATTTTCATCCCAAAATTTTTATTAATTGATAAAATGGTGATGATATATTTCATTAATAGATATTTTGGGTTCAAATATTTATTTCTCAATTATAATGTTCATATAAGAATGAATAACCTGGAGATTCCCCTTATTATATAACACAGATCTCTACAATTAATAATCATAACAACCATTTACTTATATAAAAAACTCTCCATTAATTTAACTATGTCAGGGATAAAAAAATGAGATGCATCGGGTATATATTTTCTTAATAATGAAACTAAAAAAAAACATCTTGTACCTAAGATAACCTCAATTTTTTGACTATATTATATGGCATTGATCTGATTTTCCTTTAATTTATATAGGGAATCAAATTCTGGGATAATATTTACTTTCTTACAAAAACACATTACACAATTCCTTTGAGAGTTTTAGGAGAAAACTAAACTCCCACATAAAATGAAATATCATTCCTATAGTTAGCATCCAAAAAAATTATTCATTCCTGGTGCTTCCATTATATAGTGTTAAATCATCCATTACATTTCATACATCACTTCTACCAATTTTTGTACCAAAATTGTCTTCTACCAAAAATAATCCTAATATGATGGATTCTATAACTAATTTTTGTAAAAGGATTAATTTTTTCCATAAATATACTATATTGAAAGTTGTAAATATATTATAATTACACTAAAAACAATATATGGTTATTTTATATATTAAAATTTAATAAGAACTCCCAAATCATATTGACCCAATTTATAATTTCCTCTCTATTTTTCCATAATATTTATTATTAAATGATATTTTGAAATAAAACATTATACAAAATGACATTGAATTTTAAAAAATGTTAAAAAACATAGAACACCATGTGAGAGAATATAAATTATAATTTTATGTAATTTTACAATCTCTATATGGTATAATTATTGATGGTTATCCAAAGAGATATTAACTCAAATGGGAAGGAAATGTGAAAATTTCACCAAACGGTCAATAATCACCATATCATATTGATATCTTGAGATATATTTGGTAGTACATCCATGAAATTAATGGATATTTGATCCCATTTCTATTAAAGAACTGGGAAAAACATAAGTATCCCTATTAGTAGTTTTATTTGTTGTTTCTTCCTATTAGAACATTAAAATATTCAAATTCATATCATTAACATATATCTACATTCCGTCCCAAAAATTATATTACCTAAGTACTCTATGCATCATAGTTCTTTATAAAATAATAAATAATAGAGGTCTATGACTCCCACTCAATAATTATTTTTTATATTGAGATTAATCTAAAGACCAAAACAACATTCTATATCATATAACACCTTCCTTGTCAATATGAAACTCATGTAACATTCCTTCCACTCCAAATATTTTAATTTTTTTTGAAAAACATGATCAAACATCAATGAATTCCTTATCCATTTCAATTTGGATGATGTCACTAAAATTTGAGCCAAAATATTTAATGTTTTTACATGCACAATTTATAATATAATTATCCATTAATCATTAACTAACAGAAAAATTTCCATGAATAATATGGTTGATACTAATATATTATCATTTAATCATAATGAAAATGGTAGCATTTTTTTCTTAGAATGACGATAGCGAATTGTTATATCATAATAATTAATTAGTCTGTATAATATTCTATATCTCAAAAGAAACTCATTTTGAGTTAACATATTATTTAACAATAATTATCTTTATATCTATAACATTTATCACCATGTAAATGATTCATACATATTTTCAAATAAAATATTACTCATAAAAGATGAAGGTCATGTGATGATTTATTTTAAAAATGGGATCTCATTTAATGAGACACATAAATTATTACATTATAATTTTGGAACAAAAAAATGTAGGAACCTTTGATGAAGCGTCACTATAAATCATTGATTACCTATTTCATTATATAATGGTTAATACTATGAAATTTACCAATTATCATTTTAATTACTAAAAACATTCCTGACATTCCATACATTGACAAAATTTAAACACTAGTTGATATAACATAGAAAATTGGATAGATGTGGGAGATATAATTTCCATAATTCAGGGGTAATAAATGGTTAATCCATGAAAAATAAAAAACTATATGATATTGGTTTTTATTTTACATTAATCAACAATAATATTTGTTGGACCACCAACTATTATGTTTTCATTAGTTACAATATTACAATGGAATGAAATTTCATAAAATCAAAATTTACAGTTACTAAATTTACATTATATATACTCCTTTCCCATGATATTTCTGAGGATGATATTCAAATATTTCCCCCAATACTCATAGATTATATATTGTATCAAAATATCATCAATGAATATGATAAATTACAAGAACATTAATAATAATATGTTAAAAAATCTGAAAATATAACCAGGGAATTTGTTTACACAAAAAGGGATAAAGAAATTTCATATTAGTCATAACTTTTTTAAAACACCATTTTTAGAATATCTCCTAAATTATATTAAATAATTATATACATTCATAACCTCGTTATTTAAAAAATATTTATCTTCATAGATTTGATCAAACAAACCATTAATATAGTTAAATAAACAATGACACTTAATAATAAAATTATTGTTTTCTCTATAACCAGTAAACAGATTTATATATCATATTTTTCCTCAATACAAAAATTTGTGACCTAGAATTTTTAGTTCAGTTATAAATGGAACCCTTATATTTGTTTTATAATTTCATTTTTATTTATATAAGATCTATTAAATCTTTAATATTACATTATTTTGAAATTTTCTTATCATCAATAATGTAGTCAACCGAGATTTCTAACTCTCAGTTAGATTAAATTTTTCCTATGCATAGTGATGTCATATCATAGTAAAGAAATAATTTCTAAATAGAATAAAAAACTCTTTATTAAAAAATATATCTTACCCTTCTTTAAATAAATCCTATAAATATATACTAAACATAAAACATTCCAAAAATAACAAAAAATATTTAGTCTTTGTTATACATTCTGATTTTCATGAAACTAATTCCATAGATAAGTATAACAAAAATCATATATTGTCATGACCCGTCCTCGGGTCCCGTGCCGTGACTACCCCAAGCCCGCCTTCCATAGGCCAGGGGCTGGCGACTAGCAGCAAAGGTGTAAATACCGATAACTGGGAATACATTGCCTTTATAAAAGTAAACAAAACACCACAGAGTACAAGCAGAAGTAAAACACTATGTACAAAGAGAAGTGCTGAAAGGTAAATGGGCCAGAATACAAACCCAACTAAAAGTACAACTACAACTGAACAAAGTACAACAAAAAAGAAAACAGCTGGAAGAACGGAAGTGGCTCCTGGGTCGTCCTCCTCAGATCCTACCTGAAGGGTAGGTACAGATGGTGCTTCTCATGGATCCCCCACCACGGATGCTACCTGAAGGGTAGGTACAGATAGCCTCCACAATGCTCTCTCCCGCCGACCTCCTCCGAGTGTCGTCTCGCCGTGAAGTCCACCTTCGGATACTGACTCGTCGTGTAGTCCACCTCCGGGTACCGTCCAGTCCTCAAACACTCTGCCTCCGTCAGCACTGCATGTCGTCTGCAACCAACACAACAAGGTGCGGGAATAGCCCGTGCAGGGGTGAGTATAACAATACTCAGTAGGGACCTCGAGAAGCTCAAGGTATCACTAAAAACAACAAGGATAACCACAAAGAAGATCACAACAGATAACCTCTACTTAGGTATATTCCCATACATATACCTAAGTTATCAAGCAACCCATCTCAATCATGAGGAAACACAAAGATTATGAAATCAACGGATAACCACTACCCAGGTATATGCCCATACATATACCTAAGTTATCAAGTGACCCATCTCAATCATGAGGTAAACAAAAAGGTCAAAAGTCTCAGCTCAAACCATGATTTCCATTATCGAAACTGTAACTGCTGAAGCGCCCCATCTCAGGAGTGTACAGTGGTCTTGTCACGACTCCGATGTACTGCTCACTAATCCAAGTCTCTGAGGTACTCCTCCTATCGAGTACCGTGGGTCTGCTGCCAAATACTGGGCCATCCGTCCGCTGTGGGTCTGCCACCAAATACTAGGAGATACACCTAATAGCCTACAGTGGTACTCCTCTGGTCGAGTACCGCGGGTCTGCTGCCAACTACCAGGAGCTCCGTCCACCATGGGTATACCGCAAAATATCGGGCTCTCCATCCACTGGGCTAGTCGACTCACTCCAAGTCATGTCGGTCAAGCAGTCGTCAGGTCTCAGTCGTCTACACGGTCTCCTTACTCAGCACGCTCGCCTCTAGGAGGGTCCACACCACGAGCTGCAGGTCAATACTCCAAGTATCTCAAAGTCCCACGATGAAGTATCTCAAAGAACCGCCTCGTCATAGGGGTCTCAACACAACAGACGGCCCGTCAATCGGACGCCTGGTCTGTGAGTTATTAGCCTTTTTGTCCAGGGGCCGGTTGGTTTCGTTAGTGAACCAACCCGGCCATATCTCAACTATACCCAGAACTCTCATAGGTTATACTCATAGGGGCCGTTTCTCAACGTGATCACCAACGCCAGTGACGGTTCGTCAAACAGAGCTCCAGTATGAAGATAACAGCTTTTCCGTTCCAAGGGCCCGGGTGGATTTCAGGTACAATCCAACCCGACCACTATCCAACAGAAACCAAAACTCGGGCAATGTATGCCAAAAGTTACGTCTCATCAAGAGGAATTCAATGAGACAGATGGTGCGTCAATCGGACGCCCGGTCTGTGAGTTATTGGCTTTTTCGTTCTAGGGGCCCGGTTGGTTTCGTGAGCGAACCAACTAGACCGCACTCCGAAGGCATCCAAAACTCGAGTGGAGTTATTCAAATGATCCTTCCCACTTAAAGGAATCCATCAAAGTCGACGGAACGTCAATCGGACGTCCGAAGCTCAAGATATGAGTGTTTCCGCTCCGAGGGCCCGGTTGGATTCGTTTACGAACCAACCCGGCAGAACCCAAAGTATTCCGAAACGTTGAGTGCGATATACCAAAAACGACCGTCATGATACAAGTATTGCATCGCAACTGACGGTGCGTCGATCGGAGGCCCGTAGCACATGTTATGGGCGTCCGACGAGAAAAGATTCGGTATTAAGGGGTTCGGGACCGGTCCGACCCGGCACGATACCCCCAGGGTCGGACCGAACCGGGTTGACCCGAACCGGGTCCGGGTCCAGCCCGCTCGGGCGCGGCCTGGCCTAGACGCAGCGCGCCCAGCGTGCTGGCAAGGCGCTCGTCCAAATGGCCGAGCCGTTTGGAGTGGGGGGTGCCTGCCCCCTGGTTTGAAACCGCGCCCCCCCCCCCCATTAAGGGGGCCGTTGTGCTGGACGGCCGGGGGTTTGAACCCCCGGCTGCTCTCCTGTAAGGTCGGCCCGCCCCGGCCGGCCGGTTCCTGCCTCCACGGGACCAGCGACGGCCGGTCCCCCCTACTCCGACGCCGGCGGCCCGGAACCAGCCGCCGGTCTCCTTGTTCCAATGCGTCCCGGAACCGGCTGCGTCCTTGATTCGTCCGGTGCGGCACGACGGCGTCGCACCTCTCTGCCGCAGCCCCGCTCTGGTAGCGGTGTTTTTGTGGTTCTCCCGCACGGCACGGCGCGACAGCACCGCACATTCCTTGCCGCACGATTCTGCGTGGTGCGACGACACCACACCATTTCTTTACAATCCGCAAAATAAAACATCATCAATATTGGAGGAGGGTCAGCCGTTTTTGTGCGGTCCGGACCCCTCTCGTGGTCGATAGAAAAAGGACATATTTTCATGAATAACGACATGATATTAATCACCAAAAAATTAAATAAACTCCCTACAGTTTTCCCGCAAAAAATAATTCCCAACCCAGAACAAATTCTTCGCGGATCAACTTGATGTTTAGTTGATCTGTGTTCATTGATTTAGAAAGAAGTAACATGGGGTTCATTAATATTCAAAAAACAATTCCCTACCTCGACGTTGCTTGAACGAAGGTTCATTGAATGAGGATTCTTCGCGGAAAGAGACGTCATGAAGGAAGACGTCGTTGGCTTCGCGGTAAGAGGCGTCGCGAAAGGAGATGTCGCGGAAGAAGACGTCGACCTCCGAGGAATCCAGCGTTCTTCGCATTCTTCGCATTCTTTGTGTTCTTCGACGAAGAGGATGAAGAAACTCAGGTCTCCCTTAGCTTTTCTCCCAAATCCATCAAGCAACAAGCCTCCAACCCAAAATAAAATAAGTCCCTTACTTATTTTATTAACACAACTTAAGGTTTGATATTCAAGAGTTTTAAATTCACACACTCACATTAAACACACTTCATTAATATCAAATGTTATCAAAACATATGTTATCAAATTTAATTGGGAGTTTAGGGAGTTAAGGAATGTGAAGGGGTGGGGTTTTTGTGGGCCCCACCACTCTCATAACCTTCCATGGGATGTTGGGTAGTTACCCAACTTCCACCCAAAGCATTAATCCACAAGAGAAAATAAAAATTGTAGTTAAATTTTTTATTCTATCTTCCACAATTTTTATCAACCTCTCTCGTGGAAACACTACTCTGGAAAAGGTGTTTCTAAGAAATTACCGGCGATGCGGTTTCATCGGTGCCCTCAGAATTCGATTCCGAGCACCCGTTCAAAAGTTAGAAATTCCCACTCGTTCTTTCACTAAACTTACCCGAGCTAAACTTCGGAAATTAATTCCGGGCACACCGGGCCTCAGAATAAGGCTCCGTCAGAAATTTCATTATTGTAAAATTCAAAAGTAAATTTACAAAAAATTTCCCTTGAATTTTACGGGTCTTTACATTACTCCCACCTCAGGGCTTTATGTCCCTGTAAAACTTCAACACAAACTAGGGTCACAAAAGAGGTACTGAGCACGCATCATAGCCTCACGCTCTCATGTTCTCTTCTAGAGGTTCCTGTACTGCCAGTGAAAGCGCACCCGAGGAATAGACCATCCTCGTAGGATCTGCTCATGTCGATCCTCGATCCCCACTGGAACCTCCATGAAAGGCACCCCATCACCATCGTCCAGCTCCTCATGATTTATGATATGTGAAGGGTCGAGCACGTATCTCCTCAGTTGAGATATTTGGAAAACGTCGTGCACCTGGTGCAACTGAGGTGGATGGGTCATGCAGTAAACCACCTCGCCTTCCCAGCTGAGGACCCAGAAAGGCCCGTTGAACCTCGGAGATAACTTGCCGCCTTGGCCACATCTCCGTAAACCACATCGAGGTTAGAACAGTATAAGGACGTGATCTTCATCCCCGAACTCTAGAGGTCTCCAATACCTGTTAGAACTAAAACTCAAAACGACTGTTGCCACGAGGGTAAGGTTGACCGACTCAAGAGTGATCGGTCTCACCCCCCTGTGCATGAGTTTATCCTGTGCGGCCTGGGGTTTCCTTTTCTCCGAACCAAGGAAAACCCATTCTGACGTCGTAGTTAAACCAAAACCTTATTTCCTAACACCGTCGATCTTTTTATGAACTGTGATTGCCCAGTCCATACTCAAACCAACGTCGTAAGGCCTTGACACTACCACCAAGAGATTCCAACCGAAACTCTCGCCTCGAGGGTCTGACCACACTGTCAGTGTAAGTGTGATTATCAAGTCTTCTCCCAAGGTATCTACAAACGTGAGGGTAAAGTCTACGGCTTTCTGGAAACTCTAGGTCTAGGACAAGATTCGTGAAATAAAGGAATGATTTATATTGACGTCTGTTACTACAGAAGCTAGTAGTACACACAGACTTTCCCTTGAATCAGTTTTAGAGCCATTGGGTCACACTCCTTGACCGGATGCAACCACACTCTTCCTCTTCCCTCCAGCTCCCTGAGCCTGACAGGGATAACTAAGGTGGGTGGTTGTTTCATGTTAAAATGCACAACACCTCATACTGCTCTCCTAGCTCTGCGTCCACGTCTGCTGCTTCGAAGACTGATCTCTTCTTAAATCTTCCTCTTCTTGAAACATTTAACACACCCAAGTCTCTAAGACGGGCACCAGTTTCCTATTTATTGCTGCATTGTGCTGTCTTCATCTGCTCCTGGATGATCTGCACCATCTTTGCCTATGGTCTGGAAGCGCTGCTAAAATTTCTCCTTTGCTGAAAAGAGAATATCGGTATCATCCCCTGGTTGAACCAAGCCCATTGACTAATACAGTCAATCCTAACATGAAGGATGCATTCATGCCATGGATGATGTCGTAAGGCCTTCACGTAACTACCAAAAGATCCAACTGTCACTCTCGCCTCCAAGGGTCGAGTCACACTGTAGGCATTAGTGTGAGGTCACTGCGTCTCCCCCAGTAGAAATATCGAAAGTGAGTGTCAATTCAACAGTTTTAACCAGGATCACTCGGTATAAACCAAACAAAAGGAAAGGAAAGAAATCAAGGATAAGTGTCTTTTTTTATTGCAGCTCGTAGTACAAATACATGGATACAACATCAATATGGAACTAGAAGTACAAGGGATGTATCCACTAATTCTACTCTTGTCCACCTACTCCCGGAGTTCTAATGCCATGTCCACTACTCGACTATTGCTCAAGAACCTGTCGTTGCTTCTTCCTGGGTGGCTCCTCCAAAGCCTGCGGATCAACTGTGCGAGGAGTCGGACAGTCACGTGCCAGGTGACCCTTCTTACCGCATGAGTAACACTATCCGTTTCTGGCATGCCTGGCTCTGACCCCACCCCGGGTGCCCCGCACCAGCGATCCTAAAACTCGAGATCGCCTAACTGCTGGTCTGGTCCTCCTGGACCTCTGCATCATTTGTCTACTGCCCACAGATGACTCTGATACTGATTGAAAAACACGCGGCAAAGGCAGAAGCTCTTGTACACGCTCGGTGTGTCGAGATACTGGCAAAAACTCCACCCTGAAGAAGGTCTCGAAGTCATCTCATGTGAATTTCATCCTGTCGAAAAACTAGAACAAGTGGCTCCACCACCTGCCTGTTGCTTCCTGAAGAAGGGTGTCAGCAAAGACTACCATGAAGTCTGCTGGCATCCCCACTAGCCTGAAGACTCTCATCACAGCCTCCAGCCAATCCTCAGCAACTTGCGGGTCCGTCTCTCCCCGAAACCAGGGTGGCCTCTGGCGCTGGAACTCATGCAGCGCACTCAAGTGGCGTGCATCGCCTACTGCTGGGGCTGGTGGCATCGGTGGCCCAACGAATGGTAGTAGCGCTGGTGCCTCTCCTGGTACCTCAACTGTAAGAGGGCCTTGTACCGAAGCCTCGTCGCTCAGCAGGCTATCAGTACGTACATCCCTCTGGGCTGTAGCTGGTCGTCCGTGAAAAGGCATCCTGAAAGAAACAACGTAACACGATCAAACGATTATACCTGGTGAGCTGACCTGGTTTGAGATGACATTTAAAAACTTTTGGAAACACACACACAATCAGTATTTTTGTGAACAAAGTTGGAAATCAGTTTTCTGGGTCCTGGTGTATGGATACGTCTGCCGCCTGCACCGACACTGGGCTCCCTGAACTGAAAACTACACTCGGTACTCTTAACAATATTGATTCACAGAAAGAAAACATCAGAGTTATAAGTTCTGCGGTAGAACCGACTACACTCATACCAATTTGTCACAACCCGTCCTCAGGTCCCATGCAGTGACTACTCCAAACCCGCCTTCCATAGGCCAGGGGCTAGCGACTAGCACCAAAGGCGTAAATCCCGATAACTGGGAAGGCATTGCCTTTATAAAAGTAAACAAAACACCACAGAGTACAAGAGGAAGTAAAACACTAAGTACAAAGAGAAGTTTTGAAAGGTAAATGGGCCAAAATACAAACCCAACTGAAAGTACAACTACAACTGAACAATGTACAACAGAAAAAGACAACAGCTGGAAGAACAAAAGTGGCTCCTGGGTCATCCTCCTCGGATCCTACCTGAAGGGTAGGTACAGATGGTGCAGCTCCTGGATCGCCCACCACAGATCCTACCTGAAGCATATGTACAGATATCCTCCACAACGCTCTCCCCTGTTGACCTCCTCCGAGTGTCGTATCGCCATGAAGTCCACCTCCGGATACTGACTCGTTGTGTAGTCCACCTCCGAGTACCGTCTAGTCCTCGAACACTCGGCCTCCGTCATCACTGCCCGTCGTCTGCAACAAACACAACGAGGTGCGGGCATAGCCCATGCAGGGGTGAGTATAACGATACTCAGTAGGGACCTCGAGACCCTCTAGGACTCACAAAAACCATAAAGCATAACCACAAAGAAGATCTCAACAGATAACCTCTACTTAGGTATATGCGCATACATATACCTATGTTATCAAGAAACCCATCTCAATCAGGAGGAAACACAATGATTAGGAAATCAACAGATAACCACTACCTAGGTATATGCCAATATATATAACTAAGTTATAAAGTGACCCATCTCAATCATGAGGTAAACACAAAGGTCAAAAGTCTCATCTCAAACCAGGATTTTCATTATCAAAACTGTAACTACTGAAGATCCCCCTCTCTGGAGTGTACAGTGGTCCTGTCACGACTCCGAAGTACTGCCCACTAATCTAAGTCTCTGAGATACTCCTCCTGTCGAGCACTACAGGTCTGCTGCAAAATATTGGGTGCTCCGTCCGCTGTGGGTCTGCCGCCAAATACCGGGAGCTCCCCCTAATAGCCTACAAAGGTACTCCTCCGGTCAAGTACCGTGGGTCTGCTGCCAACTACCAGGCGCTCCGTCCACCGTGGGTCTACCGCCAAATACCAGTCGCTCTGTCCACTGGGCTAGTCGACTCACTCCAAGTCGAGTCGGTCAAGCAGTCGTCAGGTCTCAGTCATCTACACGGTGTCTGTACTCCGCATGCTCGTCTCTAGGAGGGTCCGCTCCACGAGCTACAGGTCGATACTCCAAGTATCTCAAAGTCCCACGAAGAAGTATCTCAAAGAACCGCCTCGTTATAGGGGTCTCAAAGAAACAGACGGCGCGTCACTTGAACGCCTCGTCTGTGAGTTATTACCCTTTTTGTTCCAGGGGCCCGGTTGGTTTCGTGAGCGAACCAACCCGGAAATATCTAAACTCTACCCCAAACTCTCATAGGTTATACTCATAGGGACTGTTTCTCAACGTGATCACCAACGCCGCTGACGGTTCGTCAAACGGATGTCAAGTCTGAAGATAACAGTTTTTCCGTTCCAAGGGCCCGGTTGGATTTCGGGTACAATCCAACCCGGCCACTATCCAACAACAACCAAAACTCGGTCAAAGTATGCCAAAAGTTCTCTCTCATCAAGAGGAATTCAACGAGACAGACGGTGCACCAATCGGGCACCCGGTCTGTGAGTTATTGGCATTTTCGTTTCAGGGGCCCGGTTGGTTTCATGTGCAAACCACCCCGACTGCACTCCGACGACATCCAAGCCTCAAGAGGAGTAGTCCAAAAGATCTGTCTCACTTAAAGGAATCCATCAATGTCAAAGGCACGTCGATCGGACGTCCAGAGATAATGATATGAGTGTTTCCGCTCCGAGGTCCCAGTTGGTTTCGTGTACGAACCAACCCGGCCGAACGCAAAGTATTCTGAAACCTTGTGTGCGATATACCGAAACGACCCTCTTGATCTAAGGATCGCATCGCAATGGACAATGTGTTGATCGGAGGCTCGTAGCACGTGTTACGGGCGTCCGACTGGAAAAGATTCGGTATTAAGGGGTTCGGGCCTGGTCCCACCCAACCCGATACCCCTAGGGTCGGCCCGAACAGGGTCGACCCGAACTGGTTCTTGGTCTGGCCCGCTTGGGCGCGGCCCGGCCCAGCCGGCGTGGCCAGCATCGGTCAGGCCTGGCCTGGGTGCAGCGCACCCCGCGCGCTGGCCGGGCGCTCGGCCATACGGTCGAGCCGTTTGGAGTGGGGGAGTCTGCCCCCCTGGTTTGTAACCCCCCCCCCCCCCATTATGTCGGCCATTGTGCTGGCCGGACGGCCCGACCCGGCCGGCTGGTTTCTGCATCCACGGGACCGGCGATGGCCGGTCACCCCTACTCCGACGCCGGCGGCCCGGAACCGGCCGCCGGTCTCCTTGTTCCGCCGCGGCCTGGAACCGGCCGCGACCTTGATTCGTCCGGTGCAGTGCGACGGCGCCGCACATCTCCGTCACAGCCCCGCTCAGGCCGTGGGGTTTTTTCGGTTCTCCGGCGCGGCGCGACGGCGCCGCGACTTGGTTAAAGTTCACGGCGCGGCGCAACAGCGCCGCGCATTCCTTGCCGCACGATTCTGCGTGGTGCAACAGCACCACGCCATTTCGTTACAATCTCGAAAATAAAACATCATCAATATTGGAGGAGGGTTAGTCGTCTTTGTGCGGTCTGTCCTCCTCTCGTTAGTCGATAAAAAAGGTCATATTTTCACGAAGAATGACATGATAATAATCACGAACAAATTAAATAAACTCTCTACAGTTTTCCCGCAATCAAGAATTCCCAACCCGCAACAAATTCTTTGCGGATCAACTTGATGTTTAGTTGATCCGCGTTCTTTGATTTACAAGGAAGTAACATGGGGTTCATTAATATTCACAAAACAATTCCCTACATCGACGTTTCCTGAACGGAGGTTCGTCGAATGAGGATTCATCGCAGAAAGAGACGTCATGAAAGAAGACGTCACCAGCGTCGCGGTAAGAGGCGTCGCGGAAGGAGACGTCGCGGAAGAAGACGTCGACCTCCGAGGAATCCGTTGTTTTTCATGTTCATCGCATTCTTCGTGTTCTTCGACGAAGAGGATGAAGAAAATCAAGTCTCCCTCAGCTTTTCTCCCAAATCCCTCAAGCAAAAAGCCTCCAACCCAAAATAAAATAAGTCCCTTACTTATTTTATTAACACCAAATAAGGTTTGAAAATCAAGAGTTTGAAATTCAAACACTCACATTAAACACACTTCATTAATATCATAAGTTATCAAAAGTTAAGTTATCAAATTTAATTGTGAGTTGAGGGAGTTAAGGAATGTGAAGGGGTGGGGTTCGTGTGGGCCCCACCACTCTCATAACCTTCCATGGGAAGTTGGGTAGTTACCCAACTTCCACCCAAATCTTACATCCACAAGGGAAAATAAAAATTGTAGTTAAATTTTTTATTCAATCTTCCAAAATTTTTATCAACATCTCTCAAAGAAATGCAACTCTGGAAAAGGTGTTTCTAAGCAATCACCGGAACTTCGGTTTCATCGGTGCCCTCAGAATTCGATTCCGAGCACTGGTTCAAAAATTAGAAATTTCTGCTCGTTCGTTCACTGAACGTACCCGAGCTAACCTTCGGAAATTAATTATGGGCACACCGAGCCTCGGAATTAGGCGCCGTCAGAAACTACGTTCTTGTAAAATTACAACGAAAATTTTGAAAAAAGTTCCCTTGAATTTTATTGGTATTTACATATATATCATTATTTCATCAATACAAACATAATATGTTTTTACAAAATTTTCTATCACTATTCTAGGAATAATATTTTCATATAAATAATAAATTTATCTGAAAAAAAATTCTGTATCTAATCATAAAAAATAAATTTGAATATTTTGAGTAATAATGTAATTTTACTACAATTATTAATTTGATTCACTGGAATATACTATTTTAGAAAAAAAATTATTTTCCACAACTCTCTACTTATGTTCTAGATGATTTCCCCATTTTTTATATTTAATTGAAAATATATTTATAGAATTACTATTTATTTAAAATGAAAAAATTTCTCTATATATCTCCCACTATGGAAATGAAAATTTCTTATTTATTTGAAATCATGATAAAAAATTCCAATTTTTACACAATGATAATAATTTATAAATCATTTATGAAGGTACATAGATTACTTCATACAACATTTTGGGTAAAATGATATTGTTTATTATTCATTCATACTTCGTAATTGGTTTTCCCATTAAATTATACCATGATCACTTTTTCTCCTTATCGTTAGGATATCTATAAATGTCAATAATATCATTCTCAAATTAATTAGTTCACTGAATAGTTTCCTCATAATATCAAAATTTATGAGTAATGATTTATCATTATAATCATGTATTAAAACTACTGTAAAATAAATCCCTTTAATTTCATTATTATGAACATTATATATTTCATACCTTCCCAAACAAGTAAAATTTTCACCCTAAGAATGAACAGTGTCTTATTCATTTTTTCATCTCTAAAAAACTTTTATTATAATCAATGTCAAATAACATTTGGAAAATATTTTAGATGGAAAATATATTTAAATAAATTCTCCTATATTGTGTCAATATAAGTCTTATCCTTGGATTCCTTAGTTCAAATCCACCACTGTTTAGATTCACTATCATGATGATAAATAGAATGATTTACTTTTTGATACTATTAAAAACCCAATACATAAACTATAATTTCCTATATATTTTATATACTACTAATGTCACATTTCCTGATGATCGAACAAATGTTAGAGGTTGATATTTCATGAAGTGTCTAACTATTGACGCTTTACTTGGAGAATTTTTGGGTCTATCCCTTTATCGGGTACAGAATTTAGTAGCTTATATTATATTATATAATATATTCCCGAAATACTCCACTCCAGGTGTAACAATTTCATGATGTTGTTTTGGAACGATATTTTCTTTCTATGGACATCCTACTTTATTTAATAAATTAAATTTTTGTAAATCCATTAAAATATTATATTGATTATATTATGAAACATGGAAATACGTTGTGTATTTTGAAACACTTTTATCATATTATACCATAAATTAATGGTCTATCCCCATATAACATTGTTAGCATAAATATATTATCATCCAATGTCCAAATATTTAAATCATAAGTTATAGAAATTATACTCTGATTCCATATATAATGCTTATACATAATAATCCTATAATTGTAGGATTTATAGGAAAAAGTATCATTAAATATATTTCCTCAACCTTTATGTTTTAGTGCATCAGATAATTTTATATATAAATTCGTCAATTTTTTTACCATTTTCTACAAAAACAAGTTTCTTTATGTAATATGGTTGATTTATTCCGTATTATATTCCTAACTAGATAATTAATGTTTAATAGTTACACCTTATCAATAAATATAGAAAAATATTTTTAAAATGTGGAATGAGTAGATAAATCTTGGTATGGGGTATAAAACCAAATGAAACCATTTAAGACAATGAAAAATATAAAATCGCAAGATAAAAAATTTATTTTTAAAATAATTAATATTGAGATAAACGTAATAAAAAACTATGTTCTCAATGATTTCTATAAAATAGTGTATTATAAAAATAAAACTAAAATAGAATTTTCATGAAGGTTATTTGGAAATCATTTTCAAAATAACACTTACAATCACCCTTACAATAACACAAACAATAGAGTAGTGTATTTGATTATCTTAAATATATTTTTCCTGTATAATATATCATTAACAAATGCATTATATGGGTTTATCATATCTTCCCATATTCATATTATTTTCTGAGATTCGTAACATGAATAAAACAAATAAAATAATTTATATGACAATAAATAGCATAGAAAAATCTTTTCCAATCCATAAAAACATTACTGTTAGACCATAACAATATCATCATTTTATAAAATTTATTTACTAAATATCTATTCTGAGGAATATAAATGTGAAAAAAATACCATAATAATATTATAAGATTTCACTTCAAATTAACTTGAAATAATAATTTTTTACAAGAATAAAAATTTCTAATTAATAAAATAATTGACAATTAAAATTAATTTGAAAAATTATGAAAATATTGAATGGAAGAATCAAAATTATTATTTGATAGAATAGTGGGAAAAAAATTTATATGAAATAAAAATAATAAGATACAATTTAAAAAAATTTATAATTAATGTGTAACACAAAATTATTTTTTGAAATATGAATTTTTAATTAATTTATACTTTTTGATATTTTTCATTTCACATAACACCAAATAATGTTTATTTTATACTAATGATCTATGATTGGATCATGTTATATGAAAGTAAAAGTTAATCATGAACTACAAGAAACTTGAAATTTACCTTTATCTACATGGAAATCCAAGGTAAGTTTGCAGTACAAGCAACAATGACTTTCCTTGATAAATTGTGTAACACAGAACACATATTTTTACCGAACAATAATCTATAATTAATATATAATTACATAATATAATAAAATAGAAACTATATTTTAAATTAGGGAATAATAATAATAATAAATTTATTAAAATATATTGTTTAAATAAATATATTATAAATGTCGAGGATGCCAATTAATTTCAAAAGAATATAAATGTTGATTAAATATAACGGGAAATTCTATTATTTTTATGGTCCCAAAATTATTTTATAGTAATAAATTAAATTTATTATAATTATTGAGAGATATTAATTTCATATATATGTTTTATATTTAGTAAATGAGTTTTTATATTCATCAAATAGATTTGATATACATAGGATGAGAAAAAACAGAATTGTATGCATCAAACTTGATATGTTTATCAAGGTAGTTTTATCACCTCTTAATGGAGAAGTAATTTGAAATACATATTTTTTAAATATAATAGAGTTAGTAGGGTAAAATAAACATAATATTTGAAATAAAATGATAAAAATTAGGTTAGGATAAATTTTTTATTTTACTCTGTATGGTCCCAATTTTTTTAATGAATTGTTAAAATATAACATTTTATTTCTAAACAGCTTTTTATTTAATTAATTTATTAAGAGTAATTATAATAAAAATTGGTTAAAAAGTTTAATCACATAGTATTATTACCAATTAATATAATTTAGATCATTTTAACCAATTTCACATGGAAATTTGATTTGAAAACTTACAATGTTTCTGATTATTTTTATCATAAAAACTCATTGCGGTGTCCCGTTATTAGGATTGATTTTAAATTAATTTATTATACATATTTTATTGGAACATTGAAAAATCTATTCCATAATTTTAATAAAAAATAATAATTTATAATATGTTAACTTATTTTTTTGGAAAAAAATATTGGTGAATGTAAATAAAATTGATTACATCGATTAATGTTAATTTAATATTAACTAAGGACTAAGAATCAACGTTTATACCCAAAATTCCTTATACAGTTTTCCAATATCTATCTGATGTCCATATTTCGAGCCTATTATCCCTTGGATAAAATTTGGTAAATTATTGGATCTATTGGAAATGTGAAAATTTTGTATGTAATTGTATTTTAAAAATATGACAACAGTGCCCCTCCTCCTCTACTAGAAAAAAACATCATTTCCAATCATTTACTTACACCAATAAACCAGTTTTATCACCTAACATATTATAAAAGAAAATCCCAACATCCATATCTTCATCATAAAATTACTCCATTTTTAATAAATTAATATAATGAATCCATTTTTCACAACCCAAAATGAGTTATCTTATTAAGTGGTAATTTCATATCTCATGTTCCTATTATTTATTTCTTTTCTCCAGAATCCACTCTCTGTATTCCAAGATTTTATAAGAACGCCAGTATATTAAATATACTTGTATTCCTTATTCCTTGGTTTCATCCTACACATACTCAAACCCTTATATAATGGTTAAATGTCATATTTTTTATGTTTATGATGAACTACAGTATCACCAAACAATGATTGTTCATTTTTCATTACAACCTCTCATAGTTGGAATTATGATGAACAATATTTTTATATATGTTATATATTAAATTTTTTAAAATTTTAATATTATTAAATCCCTTTACATTTGATATCATTATTCTTCCAATTTTTTATAAATATGATAATGCTGATTGATGAAGTGTGGACCACTGCCCCTCAAAGCGATGCGATTCATTCACATACTATATAGAATGTATTAAAGATAGATTTACTAAATCTGTATGATATATATGATATTATAATGATTCTTGAACAATTTTATATAAATAAAAATATATACATATTTGTAATTTAACATATTATATACAATATGACAATAAAAATGGATATAACGTTCATGTATTGGTACGAATTACCGACTCCCTGAATGATGTATTTCATTTTATACTTGAATATTTTATAGATGATTGTAATAAAAATATTATAAATATAGATGAAATTTATATAATTATGTAAATTATATAAATCATGATATATGTCTGGTTTTGTGTCCCCTAGTTTGTGGTTGTGGTCTGTGGCTTCTTCTCCAATGATGTGGCCGAGTTTTTTTCTGATGGTCGACTACTGCATGAAGATGACGGTTCCAATGCATGTGGTAACGATGGAAATGTGTGGTGGAGACAAAATGAATAGGTGTCCACGATGATGTAGTGATGGAAAATGATGGTAATGAGAGTCCCTAGGTAGTCGTGTGGAGAGTTTGGTGCTGATTTTTGAATTTTGAATGTTGTGGTTTTTGGAAGGCGTCATTGGCGGTACTTGGATGAGGGTGTGTTTGTTTTTCAATTTTGATTTCGTATGTTTTATGTTTTGTCTATGTGGGGCAGTGCGGGTGATATGTGGGAATTTTGTATTGTTCAAACTTCTCTAAAAAATTACTTATTAAAAATAAAAATAAAAATAGATTTTAGATTAAATCATGATATATGTATAAGGACCAATGATATAACAAATTAAGACACATACAGATAACAAAGAGAATATTATCTGAAGTGAATCCTTATTATAGGATGGTGAATAAGCAGGTAATAGAAGGTTATAATCAAACAATATATGTTATTATATATGAAAATATTGTATTTTAAAATATTTATAATAAATTTATATTTTTTTAATTGTAATTTCAATGACTACATTGAGAGTAAATTCACAAGTTAATGGAATTTCATCCCATTCTTTATTTTTGTGAGATTAATTCTATATTAACCACCCATTCATTTTGGGTGGTCTATATAATCATCAGGGATTTAATAAATGATTTTAATATGTAAAATTATGGTTATTTAGACATCCATTTTATTATATATATTTTTTTATTTTATGTTTCAAAAGTTACCAAATTGGTAAATTAATTTTGTGTCAATTTTCCTTCTTTGAGATACATGACTTGTCATTCACTTATATTTTTCCATGAGGTGTATATAAATTAATTTAAATATTATCTCATGAATATAATTATTTTTATAATATTTTAATTTTCCTGTATTTATATTTTATTAATTGGGTATTATGGATCGCATTTACCATGTTCTAAGTTCTTTTAAAATAATCGCATCACTCGTTGACATTGTTTATGATTATGATTCCTCAAATTTATTCTTATGATCTATCTATTAAAAAATCTCTAAAATTTTATTATCCTTATGGAATTCCAAAAATAATAATTTATTGGTTACTTTTTACAATTCTTTTGGTACATAATATAGTTAATAAAGTGTTTTTATGAAAGCTCAACTTTTCCATCTCTTTGGTATGTGTTCCTTAAAAATCATGTTCTCAAAAAAGGGTTTCCACGAATATTCTAATTATCTATAGTGATCATTAAAATAAATTTTAATCATATTTTTATTTTTCAAATGTTTTAAAATAAATTTTCTTGTCAAATTCTGAACATTACATTGTACTCTCATTTTTGTTGTGAAAAAATTAATGTTCTTTTACATCATATGAGATGTACATATTTACTCGACATCAATTATTTGATGATTTATTTTCACATATAAAAGGATATTTTTAAAAAAAAATCAAAGATATATAATTAATTATTAGAGTTTCAAATATATTTAAATCTTCTTTTATAATATTTGAAGGAAAATTTCTTCCAAAACAATTTCAAGATCATTTTTTATGTTTTTACTGAAAATGATTCCAAACGGATTTTAAAGATTTCATTATAAGAGTTATCGTTTATTTTCAATAAATTATATATATAATGTTTTTTGTTTTAAAGAGTAATTTTTAAATGATTATATAATATTTTCTACATGAAATGATTTTAAAATATCATTCTGATTTATTTTTGATTTTAGAAGAAAATATTTTGATGTTACTCAAGACATTCTAGGAAATTATCTAATACATACATTCATATTATTCTTTAATGGTTAATGTTTTGATGGTATGATTCTTAGTAAACCCATTTTACATCCTTGGGTTATATTTTTTGGAAACCTTCTTTTTTCATTAGTTGTGCTTTTGATGAAATTATTATAGAATCTAGAATTTTACAATGGTTAAGATATGATTAATGGTTTGTGACACCCTTTTAATTTCATTGGTTATGAAATGATCTTTACTAGTTATGGGGCACATGTATTTTTGATTTCATTATGATATGGTAGAGACATGTATCTCCCTCCATGTTATTGAGTAATGACAAATATTTTATGATCTCAAAGGGTAAACGGGAGGATATCAGAATCCCAAATATGATGGTAAATGAAAGGACATCTGTAGCCCAAAATAAGAGAGTACATAGTTGGACAACCCGAGACTAAAAACAATAATACATGGGACTGAATCCCATACCCAAGTTAGGTACAAGGGTTATTAACCCTAGACTAACTTGTTACAATGGCCTTGGTATCCCCCCTTACTATAAAGTTTTTATATTCATATTTTCCTATCATAACTCCATGATTTATCCATATGTTATGTATTCATGGCTTATGTTATTTATTTCTTTATGATTCATGTCATATTAACTACCATGATTTATTATTGGATACATTTTTATGATCTTTTAAATGAAATTTATGATCTTCTATTTTCATTATTATGTTCTCATACACTTACATTTAGGATTATTCTTATGTATATACACTATTTACCATTACTAATAATATTATCTCACCACTTTTTATGTTTACTTCCCCATGGTTATAAAGATATTTATTATGAGTTATGTGTCTAATAATGGCGGTTGTTAGGAAAAAGCTAGTGGGAGACGATGTAGTTCATTTATATAAAATTGGTTATGTATACATGTTTTTAAAGGAACCAGACAAGTGTGGAATATGGGCCTTTGTTTGAGTAATGTTATAAGTATTTCAAAATTGTGTTGATTTGTAAAAGTTTTCCAATACTGGGTTGTTATAGTTGGTTTTAGAGAAAAAGTTTATTTAACCTTTGGAAACTAATACTTTAAAATTTTAGTATGATCCCTTGATATATTTCTAAGGATATATCAATGGATGTCTATCAGTAGGAGATAACCATTATCAAAATGGAATGTAATTATGGTTAGAGATATAGTGGGTTCTTTACTAGATATAAATATTTGTTTAGATACTACATGTGGAAGTGGATTTAGAATATATGTACTTGGGGGTAATAACTATGACAATATGTATCAAGCATGACTCAGGCTAATCCGGTACATGACAACAAGACTTGTTTCTCACCTAGTGTAACATTCCCATGGGATACGATTTGAAAATTAAAAAAAATATAAACCATTTGAAGAATTTAAATATAATTTGGTTTTTAATAAACTCTGATAAACCTATGGTTTCTTATATTAAAGAAGGTGTCTTTATTTTTATAAACTATAAGTAATTATTTCCATGACTATGTAGTTTTCTACTATGATATGTAATAATTAGACTATGATTCTTATTTTAGTCAGTGGCGCATATTGGAAGGAACTATATTAGCATTGAATTTGATGGAATATTTTATGTTGAAAATCCATGTGGGACGATCACTAGTGTGAAATATATTGTGATCATTCCTAATAGTTTTTCAAAAAACCTTATTAACAATGTGTACTATAACCAACTCTTAGACTCCCCGAGGTAGACAAAGAATGAGTTCACTGAGTATTCTAGTAGTGGAGACCATTAAAAGAGAATATTTGGTTTTGTTAGTGTCATGATTGTGGACATAATCACCCAAGTGAATGTATTAGAGGACCAAGAGGATGTTTTGGTTGTGTAAAATAATGACACAAAGCAAGTAGCAGTAAGAGAAAAATGAAGAGTTTTGTTAGTGAAATTGTTGAGAATGTTTTCCTCCATAAGTCTTCATCAATGGTTAGGTGTTTTATATATCGAATGAATTTCCATTATGCAAATCAATATACCAAGGGGAAATAACTACATGAATTAAAAGGTGGTTTGAGTAATGGTTACCTTGTAGGTGATGAAAAAAGTATAGATGAAATGAAAGATGAAAGAGATATATTGTAATTGGATTAGGATTCCTTGTATATGACATAATGATTAAGTGGAGTAATGAAAGATTATTTGTATTTGGATTCAATAATTTATTTATATGAATGGATAAATATATTTGGATTATTTAAGTTAGTTTTTTTCACTAAGGATTTACCATAATACATTGAATTGTTAAAATGGAATAGAAATGTGATATAATAGAAAGGTGACATCCATATAAAACACACGGTTGAGGGATAGATAATTCTTAATTATTAAAACATTCTTTATGTTTTGATGATGGTTTTTGGATGATGTTTTTTTGATTATGGATATATAAATTGTAAAGAATTGATTAACTTGTAACTAATTAAGGAATTGTTGAAAAATGTTTTATGATATCATAGATGAAGTCAACAACTTTATAGATTTTGGAATATATTTCATAATCTTTTGAATATGGAGGAATGAATTTTTTTGAGATATATTTATAGTAATATAGTTTATTACCATTATTCAATATAAAATATTATGAGGGTATTCACATGCTTGGAATGTGATAACCATGATCTATGTTATGATATATAGGGGATTCAATGATAATCTGATTTCATCACAATTTTTCTAATATTTTTGAATTTTATCTTTCAAAAGGGTTATACATTAAACCTCTCCTGAAAAAGTAATTTTAACCATTAAAGGAAGTTTTTAGGTATTGATATCTTATTGAAAAAATTGGTTAAAATGATATTTATCAATTAACATTATTTCAAGTATTTCTATAATATTTATTTTGTAAATTTTATTTGTGTGGTTTTAGAAAATGATATCACATATTATGGGTCTAAAGAAATAATGTAAGGAAAGGCCCCGGGTATTGAACCCTGGACTGAAGAATGAGAAGGGTTTCATGCCTACCACTTTCCAACACAATGTAAAGGATAATGTGTAATTATTTTTGTTGAATAATTATTAATGATGAACCAGAAATGTAACTTTTATTATATACATGTTAATGTAGTTACCATAATCATTTGGAGAAATAGTTAGAGACAAATAGTTATAACATTCATTCATTTACGGGTCTACATTTCTACTAAAAGAATATTTTTTCACATCAGGCATCAAAGGTAATTATTTGAAATCTATTTCATGATGTAATATGTGAATTAAAAATAGATAAAAGTCCAGATATAGAATGATATTTTTTTCATATAATCATATCATGTAAAAATATTTCTGTAGATTATTGGTCAATAAAAAAATTACACAGCATTAGGATATCGATGAAATGAAAATGTGTTCTACTAATACCTTAATTTTTTTTAAATAATAGACTTTTTAGTCATCATAAATTTATAACTTTGTGGCCCATATACATCCATTGATCATTCATTTTTTATATTTATGAATGTAATTACACCCAATAAATATTTATTCTTATCATCCATGTCCAATTTTTTCACCCTAAATATTTTTTTTAAATGTTACTTTGAGGGACCATTATGGTTCAAAATTTCACCTTTTAAGAGAATTTTTAGTAGCCATTTTTATAATGTTGGTTTTTATGATTGAAACATTAATATCTTAATCATTGGATAAAACATATGAATTTTGAGGTAGAAATTTATTTTAAGGGGGTTGAATATAATATCCATTTCTTTTTTTGAATTATTATTTTCAAATTAATTTAACCTTTTTTAAATTTTTCATTTCACTCAACACTAAACATAGATTTTTATTCATTAAAGCACTGTGTCTGGATTAAATTATATGTATCACCAATTTAATCATGCACAATATGAAACATAAATAGTATCTATAATTATAGGGTAAACCAAGGTTAGTTTTAAGTACATGCAACAATGACATTCCTTGGAGGCTTGTATAACACGCAATACTGAGTTTACCAAACAATAATATATCATTAAAATGTTAATAATTAATATAATAATATATAACCCATCTATTAAGTTAGATTTTATGAATTTTATTAACTAATATATGAAAATATAGGGTTTACTCAAATATAATATGAGTTCATTGGATATGAATTATTTAGAAATTAATATGAAAACAGATAGAATATAAAGATAAATAAAATTTGTTTTTTGGGGTCACAATGTTGTTTTACCCTTAAAAATTAAAATAATTATAAATAATCGGTAATATTAATGAAATATATATGTCATATATTCAATAAATTATTTACTTATAATCATCCAATAGATTTGAAAGACGTAAGATTGGAACAAACCCAATTTTATGCTCAAAACCCTATATTTTTATAAAGGTTGTTCTACACCCATTTAATGGTGAACCGATTTAAAATCCAAAATTTTGATGATTTATAGACTTAATATGTCAAAATTCACTTTATATTTTAAATGAAAAAAAATATTTTTGAATAAATTTTTTTCAGTAAATATTTATTATTTTACTGTATAGTTAGAAAGACTGAATTTTAATTCAAATGTTCTTTTGAATAAAATTAATTTACAAGGATAAATAATATTTTAAATTATCTTTAGAGATTAATTATGTAATATTTATGCAATAAATACTTTGTACTTCATTATATCCATATTAAAATGGAAATTGTATATGAAAACTTATAAATCTTTTGATCATTTCACTTTAAAATTGACAGTGTCGCATCATCATTGGGATTAACATTAAATTAATTTCTACCTCTTGTGTGATTGTAATTCATCAAAAATAATTCCATATTAGAGATATTCATAATTTTTAATTTATAATAAGTTCAAAATATTTATTACCAAAATTATTAGTGAATTTAATTAAACTTAGTTACATCGATTAAGTTAAATTTATGGTTAATTAAAAAAATGTTAAATTTAACACCCAAAAACAACTTATAAATATTTATTAGAGCCCTTTTATAACCATATGAAAACACTATACACAATTTATTCAAATTTGGTCTATTATTGGATCCAGTTATCATGTAAAAATAGGCATTGAATTCCATTTTTAAAATATTACAAAACTGTCAATCCTCTAACACGTAAAAAATGCCTCAACTATAACCAAATTCTCACACCTATCAAGCCCAATATATCCCCAAAAAAATTCTAAAATAATATAAAACCATCCATAACTTACTCTTATAATACATCACTTTTCCCGAAATCAATCAATGGATAACTTTTCTCCGTAACCAAAGGTAGTTACCCTATTAAAAGGTAACACTTCTCTAAATCTCCATTCTTTTATTTTCTTTCTATAATCCCCCACTCAATTTATGGATTGATTATATAAAAACACCAGTATGTTAAAAATAAATTTATTTTATTATCCTAATGGATTTACCTACAATTAAATAAATCTATATCTAAAGGGTAAAGAATATAAGGTTTATGTGTACACCGAACAACCACTTCACAAAAAGATGATTGTTCATTTTTCCATACCACCTCTCATGGTGGAAAGTATGATAGTCATTATGTTTATATATATCCTATATTATATTTATTATAAATTTATGATTCTCTAATCCTTTTACAACACATGTCTTTACAAAAACCATGTAGTGTAAATACGATAATTTAATTTGAGGAAGTGTGGACTACCGCCCTCAAAGGGATATGATTCGTTCAAACACTACATGGAATGTAATAAGGATGAATATGGATAAATTATATGATATATATGGTATAGTAATGATTATTTAAAACTAATATACATATACATATATATACACACATGTCATTTACCTTCTTTCATTCAATACAATAATAAGAATGGAAATAACTTTCATGTGTTCGTAAAACATACAATCTCCCTGAAAAGTGTACTCCATTTCATAAATTTATATTATATAGATTATTATAGTATAAATATATTTAATAAAAATGAAATGTATATAATTATTCAAATTATAGAAATCATTATATATGTATGAGTGCCTAAGATATAACAAATTAAGTCACATGCGAAGAATAAAGAGAATATTATCTGAAATGAATCATTAACATTGGATAGTTTAAAAGATGAAATATAATGACATAGTCAAACCATATATGTTATTAGATATAATAATATGGTTCTATAAAATATTTATACTAAATTTATATTTATTATATATTTTGTTTGAATGAGTATGATGAGTTACAACCCAAGGTAATGGAATCTCATGTCACTTTTTATTTCTGTGAGATACATGATTTATTCACAACCCAGTAATACTCTATGGTGTGTAAAATTAACATGGATATATAATATTATTACATTAACTAATATTATTGGTATATATATAAATATATCCATTTTTGATATTTTTTCATCAGATTTATGTTTGAAAATTAACCGAATCTATAATGAAATTTTTTATCAGTTTTATTTTTTTCAGAAACATGTAATATTAAGCACTAATACATTTTCTTGAGGTCTATATAATTCATCTAAAATTTTATATCATAAATATAATTCATTAAATTATATTTATAACTTCAGTTAATTCTATTTTATTGGTTGGGTAGTATGTTTCAAATTTACTAAGCAGTAATATATTACTAAAACAATCTCATCACATTTCGTGATTATTTATGTTTATGAATCATCGTTTAAATATTATTATTAGTATATTAAAAAAACTAATGAACATTATTATACAGTGGTTATTTGTGATATATTTATTTATTGGTTTCATTTTTCTTTTTTTGGTACATATGATAAGTAAGAGTGTCCTTCTAAGAAAGAACAAATTTACCCTCTCTTTAGGGGAAAATTTGGGTTCCATTAAAAAGATGTTTTTTAAAAAGTGTTTCCATTAATATTCTAACAATATACTATTATCATTAATGAATATATTACCGTTTTTTTATTTTACCAATGTTTTCAATGGAATATCCTTGTCACTTTCAGAATGAGTAATTTTTCAATCGATTTTATCAAGGAAAATGAATGTTCTTTATACATCGTATGACATGTAAGGATTTACCCCATATTAATTATTTCAAGAAATATTTTCCATTTTAAGAGTTAAATTTTTATGACTATTTTAAAATTTTATTTTAAAGGATATGGTTTATGAAATGATTTCATGATTTGTTTATAATTGTTCATGAAAATTATTTTAATTTTTTTTCAACATATCATTATATATTATCTAGGGAATATGATTCAAAATGATTTTAAATGAAATAATTAGAATATTTAATTATTATTTTCATAAAAATGGGTTTTATAAGGATTTTATGTCTTAAAGAGCCCTTTTCAAAAAATAAAGGATATATTCATCAAGAAATATTTTCAAAATATATTTCCATGTTATTTTCCATATAAGAAAACTTTTTATACATTAATAATTTCATTATAAGAGATGATATAGAGTTTATTTTCATATTCCTTCTTTAATTTACTATGTTTTGAATTATTAATTTCTTATGAAACCCATTTCTCTTCCACAGATTATATTATTTTTCAATTTCACTTAATTTCAATTCATATAATTTTGATGAAATTATAATGAAGAATTTCATTTTTACATTAGAATATATAATATTACATGTTTATGAATCCCATATCATTTCATAGTTTATGATCTGATTTTTTATTATTTTTTAGTTACTTTCAGGCATGATTTTGTAATGAGATGGTTGGTACCTATATATACCAAAAAATAATTGGATAACAATAATTTTTTTATGATCTCAAATGGTACACCAGAGGGCATCCTAAACTCGAAACAATAGGTTATATGAGTGGATATCCCAATATTGAAATAAGTATGTACAGGATAGGACATCCTATGTCACAAACTAACCAAGGTGGACCATGAACTAGTCACCCGATTCGATCCCTAGAAATCACCGAGAGGGATTTCTGATCCACTGAGGCTGGCCACAAGCTTCAAGGGAATCATACAACACAATGGTAGTGGTATCTCCCGACAAAAAAATGAAACTAAACAATAAATAGAGAAATACAAAATATATATTATTTACAAACATTTTATTATCAATATTTATATTTAATGAAACCAGAAATTTAAAAAAAATCAAATAACAAAAATTAACCAAACACTAAAGACACCTCCATGTGACACAACAAGTCACTCTATAATCTATAACAAAATATCAGACATGATGACAAAAACCTTAAATAATCATGTAGTAAGGACTAAAAACAAGAAATCACTATAGGCATGAGTTTTAAAACATAGTATGTAAGAATGAGAAATTTTATTCCCAATGAACATTAATTATGTACAGATAAATTGATTATCTATTTTGAAATATAATACATAAATATTGGTTTTCAATAGTTATCATTTCAATGAAAATAAAAAACATCACAAAATTTTCCCCTCATTTATCAAAATATGTCTCAAGGGAATAAGGGAAAGATGCCACGTATGAAATTTTTATTCATAATCTCAGTAAAAATGGGTAAATACTTGTTCATTTGTAACACTCTTGTTGAAATACTATTTGACAGTACATAGATTAATCATTTTGGAAGAAAGAACCAAAACCATGTACAAGAAATATAATTCCACACAATGAGGGAAATGGAACTATCTATACTTGTATCAATGAAATGCAATAATACCTAGGATCTCAAAGGAGAAAAAAGTATTATACATGTGATTAATCTAGATGGAATTCTCTACTTGATGATATCATCACACACATATTCATGAAGATCACACTACATGGCCTATATGAGGGGATAAATATGATAGAAATAAAAAAAATATCCATCGACAATAGGACACTAGCTAGTGATTAATATAAACTAGGGATACCATCATTCTTAGCAATCCTTGTAATTATGCTAGGTTCCCATGTCATATTCCAAAAGGGGAATTCCACCTATTCCAAACAACATGCCTTATACGTACGTCATCACACACATCACAAAAACTGGCACCACCCTGGCCACCTCAAGGGTGTTCCATTACCTTAATATAATTATTACGCATGGGATATCTTATACCAAAGACCCTATGATCTCAGGATCAACCAACATAGAAAGTAACCTAAACTATGTGGGATTTCCCAAATAACTATTCCAATATTACAAATGGTCCATAAAACATTTCCACATAATAATCTTTTTCACAAAGTAACCATGAAAATCCATTTTTTTATAACCAAACACACCCTTGGAAACCAATTTTTTTCAAAACACCATTTAATTCGAAGACATGTATCTTAATTCCAAATAGAAATTTTGATGTTAAAATTACCTATATAAAACCTAAGCCTGATTTCAAAGATAAAAACACACCTAAAAATCTAATTGTAAAATTTAACCACGACATGGTGTGCACAACACAACAACTACCCACTACATTTAAAAAAACATCATCATTTCTCACAAAACAATTAATATAAAAGTCGAACATAACTTTATAGTAACTAAGGGAGGTATAAAAATCAAGAAAACAATCCAATATTATATTTAACAGAGATTTAAAAAGGTGTCCTACCATATATATTGAAGAACACCTAGAATCCTATGTGAAACCTCATCCATTACTCAATTATACCCACGAGAGGCTATATCCAACCCCAAAGAGCCCTTAGAATGAAAAACACCAATACCTGAGAAATTGTTGCCAAGAAAATCATACAACTATGAATCTAGTGTTAGTGATGAAGGGAAAAATATAGGAAAATCAAGAAGAAGTAATAAAATAATGAAGGGGGGGTTTCCACTGGGGATGGTGGGTGCCGTCGAGGTTGTGCACCATATAGCGGGGTCGATGGCTAGGGTGGTACACCAGAGAGGGGCCAAACGAGGTAGTCTTACATTAGGAGGAGGTTGTGCAAGAGGTGAGGTATCCTCCAGAGTGTGCACTAGTGAAAAGGGCACTAGTGTGGGTGGAATGCTGGATGGAAGTGGCTACTGGAACAGAGACGACCAACTGGGAGTTTCTTGGGCCGAACAGGGAAGGGGGAAGGATGGGTGGCATGAGAGAGGGAAACATCGGTTAGAGGGGGAATAAATTTAGGGTTTAATTATTTTTTCCATTTCATAAAAACCATATTAAAATAGAAAATTCATAGTAATAACAAAAAAAATTATTTGTAATAATTATAATAATTACTAATAATTAAAATACTTTTAATAACAACAATAATAATATTGATAAAAAATATGATGATTATTATTAAAAAATAATTTATTTTATTTCCCCATATTTTTCTTTTTATTAATTTTAAATATTGTCCAATCATGCGGTCCACCTACAGCTCGATGCACAATTGAAAAACCCACACTCAAACCATGCCACCCAGAACTACCCAGTTAGGGAGCCATGCCACACTCATGTCGCACATTTTAGTGAACTGTGGGAAAGTTGTGCACCACACCCTAGACCAACCAAGGAAACCACATGTGAACTGATTGGTTACCCCTAACCCTATGGTATAAAAATCTAATAATAAAATGTTCTTAAAATTTTTTCAATTCAACCTTCCAGCTACCAAAACTAATAATAAAAACTAAAAAACATTAATGTAATTAAATTAATTATTGTAAAAGGTCGAGGTATGAAAATTCTACCCACCATAATTCATTACACAAATGAAAATACATAACATGGATTTACCCAAAAACCAAAACTAATAACCCTACATAGATTATGGTGATCCCAAATGATTGAAAAACAAGAAGTGGAATTATATTGATAAAAAAGAATGAGGATTACAAAATAAACTCATGATACCCCTAATGGAATCCCCACTATGTGTCACCAGCTTTGATATACTAAGGAATCTGCAATGGATCGATCATATTTAAGAAAATATCATGCTATAATCAATCCAATTTAACAAAATTTAATCAGACTCTACCAAATGAAACCCATACCGCTTTCATGAAATTGGAATATAAAATCCAACAATGTCCCAACATTAAAAACATGATTGAAAGAACATTTACAACCGTTATTCAATAAAACCATTGTGAATTCCCCAATCACATTATTTACTCATTCTACGAGTTCTAGGATTGATAAATATGAACCAGACTACCACTCCATAAGCTAACACCATTAATTAGGCTGACGTATGAACAAAGGGAGGCCTGAACAGACTACTAATCATTAGAATCAAACTAACAACTGATATGAGATTGGAAGACCAACATTGGGAATCCTGAAAAGATTCCCCCCATAAAAATTAGGTTATCTCTAATTTACATCAGGGGTGACTATAAGAGACCCACTATTGGTCTCCCCACCATAATAATTGATCATAATAACAGATAAGAATAGATCGTCAAAGAAAACCTAACATAGTTTACAAGTGATCTTCCCATTAATCAAATATCCCACCATAATGGACCATATTAGAGAAAATTTATATGAAATAGAAGACATTATGTGGTTACCCACTCCCATGGGAAATACCATCCTCTGATAAGCCCAATAAGAAATTAAAATCAAAGTTAACAAACAAGGCTATTCATATAACTCATCTTCCATATAAAAGGATTTCCTAAATACATTAATGAAATTGGTTATGTAAAGCTCTTCCACCGTCAAATACATCTCAAAATGAATCCTAAACTCAAAATTTAGAGCTTCTATATTATCATTTTTCATATACCTTTATCATTATGAACAATGTCTATGAAGTGCTATTAGAATTCCAATACTGATCCAACACCTTTTTGAAGACCGCACAACTCCATCTCCCACCTCACCTTCATAATATCATAAAAAAATAATGGGTAAATGGAGAATTGAAGAAATACTAGGTACGATCACCCTATGTAAATATTTGAGACATAGACTACCATATATTTCATATTGGACCTTAGAGAATAAAGGTATAAAACATTACCTTTAATAACTTAAGATACACAAGGAAGCTAGAGTCCCTCTCAATCCTCCACATCCAATACTTCCTCGAGAGGATCCTATGGACCATAGAATAAAGGAGGAATCAAATTCTTGAATTGAGGATCATAGTCAATTTTTTTTCAATTGGGGGGTTAACTAATGATGAACCATATGAAGCTACACCTTGGGAATCCATTGAATCTTTATGGTGGTGGATACATAGAGACATGGAAATAGGGAACCCAATCAAGACTAGTTGAATAACCATGATACTTCATCTCAATCACCATTAAAAACATCAATACAAATATAAAAGGTACACACCACACCACAAAAATATAACAAGTCATTGAATTTTCCTTTAAAATCACTTTTGAAAAAAACAATTTTACAAGATTTCATTCCCAGCAATGGTATTTCATATTCCTAACCCATTCATATCATGGTGCCTCATTAGGTAGGAATCCACATTAACATACATACCTATGCATGTATCCACCCACAAAAACACCAAAGGACAATAAAAAACTTTTCCACATTCCAACAAAAAACATTCAACTTATTTCAAAACACATCTAGTCACACAAGAAACTCTATTTAATGAATACCTATAATATTGAAACTTATTTATTTTTATTTTAAATAATCTCCTAAAACCCCATTTTTATTAAAAGAAAATCATTTTATGAACCACTAACTCTTGATAAATATAAATCTTGTTTATAAAAACCCAATCTCATTGAAGTAGTTCTTGTTTTTACACCAAAACAATTTCATGATAATCCACCTTTCCAATGCATCATTTTTAAAAAAAATTTAAAAATACATTTTCCATCACCCAAAAAATGTCACCACCATTTTAAATTCATCTTTTCATAGATCCAAAATAGAACATCTCAAAAAAAATTGAAAATTAATTAAGGCATAAAATTGGTAACAGGGGGAAACTAGTGTCGATTGGCGTCATGTCCATATGGTTGACCACTATATTCCAATGACACCACCCTCTTGAAGAGTTCTTTAGTAACATTTATCTATCTCCAAATTGATTTCATAGACATGTGAGATCATAGAGACCATTTTTTCAACTCCTTTTTAATTTCCCAACACCAAACAATCCATAAGAACAAAAAGACACCAACTAACCCAAACATCACATGATAACATGACGTTCAAATCAAGCATGGTTTCCGGACTTTGTTACCATTCCTACATATCGAGCCCCAAAAATACTACTCATACTACCTCCACGTTAACATGTATCAATGGGTACTCTAAAAAGCAAGTTATACTAAAGAAAAGACCTCATCTCATAACATTTTGTCAATAACCCAACAGGGACGAACCTGAACCACTCACAATAGTAGATCCATGGAATGGCTAGAGAGGTGTTCCCAAACCTCCGAGGCTTGCGATAAGTGACATAGGAATTAAAATACATAGGAGGAATGGTTTTACCATGTAAAATTAAACTCATAATCTGAAACAATAAGAGATAAAATTGATATCAATAGGATTTACAAATATTACATTATTTACATTTAGAATTAATGATACAAAAAACTGAACATTGATCAATACCATAATAACCAAACCAAAACCGAGACACAATACACCTCCATGTGACCCATAGAGTCACTCTCAAATCCGTAATTAACTATCTCCAATGTTGATCAATCCTGTGGCAAACCTGCAGCATGAACATAAAACAATAAAACACTTTTGGCATGAGTATTAAAACTCATAAGGTATGTACGAATAATTCCATTCCAAATGAACATTATTTAAATAAGGAAACATTGATTAACATGTTATAAATATAATATATAAATATTGGTTTTCGAAATTTTTCATTTCAATGGAAATAAATTACATCAAAATCCATGGGTCTGATATTTTAAAATAAGGATCATGAGAATAAGGGAAAGGGGAACCATGAATGAAATGAACATTCTTTATATTAGTGAAAATGTTAAAATACATGTTCATTGAAAACAAAATTCTTGAAAACCTTTTAACAATCCCCAAATTCACCATTTTTCATGAAATCACAAAAATCTAGTACTTCAAATATATTTCTACACAATTGTGGCAAAGGAATAAACCATACTAGTATTAGAAAAACGTTGGAGTGCCTAGTAACTCACATGATAACGAGAACATAATATACATGTGACTCTTCATGATGGAATTCCCTTATTTAATACATCATAACTCCCAAATATCCAATCATCTCCCTACCTGGTCTGACCAAGGGGCTCAATCCCATAACAATAATAACGAAATATCCCTACACAATGGGACACTAGATAGTGCATAATATAAACTAGTGAAACATTATTTCTTAGTAATCCTCGTAGCTATGATAGGTTCCAATTTCATATTCACAAAGGGTTGTATCACATAGTTAAAAAAATTATCCTTGTTCAAACATTATCATGCAATTCACACAAAATGACACCACACTATCTTCCTCAAGGGTATTCCATTTCCATAAAATAATTATTACACAAGGGAGTTCCCTTATCAGAGACTATCTCATATCATGATCATCAAACAAGAAAAGTGACATAACACATGATAGGTTTTCTAAATAACCATTCCATAATTTCCACTGGACCCTAAAAAATTTACACATAATAAAATACATGAATTAATCATGTACTCTTATGACCCAATTTAGAATTACTTCATGCCATTAATGATCTCTCTAAAGGACTGAAAGATAAGAAAACATGATATCAGATCTCAGAATGATTCCGGATTATCGAAGGGGAACACACAAATTAATTTCTTTTGCTGATGCACATTCTTTCCCTTATCCATAATTGAATGAAAACCATAAACCCACGATTATCACGAAATTGATGGATAGATCCATCAAAGTGGTCGTAGACCTAAACATTCATTAGAAACAACTCGACCTTTTCCAGAAATAAATCCTCAGTCAAGTATCCTATATGAATGGTGAGAAACCATGGTCATATGTGGATAAGAAATTTAAAATTTCTCATTGTAGGTATTATGTGACATGGAAACTAATTCCAAAATGAATTGGATTCATTAACATCCTCGTTGTGAATAAGGACTCTTTCAATATGGTGTAGTGGATTAGAAACATTAGCCTCAAGCCAGGATTCATGAGAATTTAGGAATTGGATGAGATATTTAACACCTTCATCCAATGAAACTCAAATACCCATGTTTTGGTTACACTGTATGTCTTTTTTGGGACTATTAGAATACCAAGATTCTCAAAACATTAACACCAGGTATGGGAACACCATTGAAACTCAATCACTACAAATTGAATGAAGATCTGTGTATCTTTAAAAAGATTTTAATTGATATAAACATGGAGGTTACGACCTAAGATCACATCTCATTGATTTCTAATGACCGTGATTTTGAAATTAATCTTGAATTTGAATATCACCCCCTCTTACTATGAATACTATAAGATGGATGGGATCTCAATTCCATAGTGTGGGTCTGTGCACCTGAATATTAAAAAAAGTCATAATATTATAATTATTAAGGATGTTCCAATGGAATATTGATAAAACCTCATTATATTGGAACATACAGAGAATATCTTCAATCAATGGAAGTGGCTACCACTATTATTACAATTGAAATGCTGAATGAAGAAGAGACTTCTCAATATCGCCACCTCCCATTATCTGAAATGCTTGAGGAAACCCCTATGAAAATCATGTCTTTCACTCATCTAAAGAAAGAATGTGACTACTTGATGGAACATTCCTCTGACATTATTGATCTTGCATGTTCATTGCAATCTAAATTTTTTGTAACCAACTTCACTTCCAAAGATGTAGAAATGGATTTTCATCATGATCAACAGTTTGATGATACAATTTTAAGGAATATACATTTCTTCGACATAGGTTATAAACATATCATAGATGATGCTCGAGCCACTTTAATATCCATTGTTCTTGTTGAGATATCTAACAAGAATGATGTTTCTTCTTAGTACGAGGGCTCACACACTACCAAAAAAGATACACATCATGTTGCTAGATCACAAAAGGACGAACTAACCTTAAATTCTGAATGTAAAGTGGCGTAGAAAATAAAGGGGGATGACCTCTCAAATATGGTTTAAAATGATGATATTATATTATAACGTTTAGGGAATAGACAACCTTTCCTCATTAAGTTTAATTAGGCTCTTTATAGGCATATTCAAGATAGCATATGTTGGAATTTTCGAGCCCAAGAATAAATTCATTGATGATAATACTCCTGTTACACCTAGAAAGGAATATTCTCTTTATGAATAATATATAAAGAATAATATCACTAATAGACTCTAGCTCATGTTTAATAGATATGTGATTATCCCTCAGAATCTCTCTCTTCATGAGCATCCCCTAACCTATAGCTTCTCGAACTCTGGTAAGATTATTTTCTACATAGTTTGATGTTACTTTAATTCCTACATAGATAAGAGAATAATTTGGTTACACTTCAAAGATCGTTCAAGCATCATTATAGACCCATGGATTGCTCTATGAAATTTCAACTAAATTCTGAAACTGGCCAATAAAATTGGACTACTGTCACACTCTATGCCTACCAAATAATATGGGGAGTGTACTAAATAATCAAATATCACTGATATCAAACTTTGAGGTTCAGTATTCATGTGGTACAAAGAACGCATCAATGGTATGAATTCTAGTAGAATTGATAGAACTTTTCCAAATGATTCATCCCTTTGAAACTAGAACTCATTTTCATCTGTCACTCTATCTCAGCACAACTCTTACCACCATCCAATCATTTTGAGGTGTCTAGAAAAATTTAGAACAAATCCAATTCCCTTCAGGTTAAAAATCACCTAGATATCTCATCATGAATATAGTGCAATATTTTTGTTACTTTCAATTCAATTGATGTGGACAACAACTCCTTAGCTTGTATCACAAAGCTGATAAGGATCAAATTTAGAATAAAGAAATTTATAAAGAAAATATTTTCCTTTCAAGATGAGGATATTGATTCCCTAAAATTCTCCATACATTCTCTCAGTGAATCCATTACTAAAGAATGTTTTACACGAAATCAAACTCAAAAATATGAATTGGATACCATATAACAAAATCTTCTCAAGGAAAAAGAAAATGTTAAAATAGAAATTTAAAATAACTCAATTAAGGGGGTAGAAACCCAATGTATTTTGTTGCTATCCAGAAATTATGAAGGTATAAATGACCTCTATTTCTTCATAAATATGGAGACCAAATTCTGGAGGAATGAAACCCCATCTAACATCACATTGTTTCTTTTTAACTAAATATCAATAATGCTCATCCAAAAAAAATCTCTCGTGAATTTTTTCTTTTGGAAGAACATTTCTGAAGAGGAACCAGAATGCTCATAGCCTCCCCAATAAAGATTGAAATTAAAGACCCAATATTTGGCCTCCGAAAAATGTTCTCCTGGTATGGATAGATTTTCCAATCACTTCTTTCAATATTACAAGGATTTAATCCAAAATGATTTCTACAATTGGGATAAATATTTATTCAAAATATTATCTCTTTCAGATGAAATTAATTCTCAATTTCTCACTATAATTCATAAATTGGATAATTCCAATGGCATCAGTCAATTATTGTAGATCAGACTGGTCAACGTCATATAGAAGGTGATCAAAAATATTTAGGCTAACATGATTGATAAAATATTAGATAAAACTGATCTATGGAATCAGGTTTGATTTATTTAGGTAATCAATATCTATAAATACATACTCACTACATTAGAATGTGTCAACCTTTTTATGAAGACAAAAAGAGGTGATAATATTTATCTTAAGATATAAAACAAAAAAGGCATTGAAAAAATGGATTGGAAATTTATTTGTGAAGTGTTATTCAGATTTTTCATTTATTTGAAATTCCTAATTTGGATTAATGAAAATCATGGCTCAGGTCATCACTATATCCTTATGAATGTATCACTAAAATGTTAATTAACGTGTTCAAGATGAAAGAGTCAAGGAAACCCACATACAATGATTGTATTTTCAAATAATTTGGAATATCTTAGTAGGCGTTTTATTAAAATGTTTGATGAAGGTGATTTTAAGACTATCATGGATGCTGAAGGTACCTATGCACCATCCCATTTCTTTTTCACTGATGTAATTACTGTTTTGATACTAGGATATTGGAAAATTATTAACAACATCAAGAAAACTCTTTCAAACTATGAAAGTTATTCAGGGCAAGAAGTAAACTGGCAGAAATCATTTGTCTACTTTGGAATGAAATCAATCATTACAATAAAAGGATCATTATAAATACTTTGTGAGTAAGAGAGGGTTATATTACCTTCAACTACATTTGTGTGATACTCTGTTGGGGAATACCTAAGGGTTCCCAATTTTTTCAAAACATGTCCACTATGGATAATGCATTGACTAACCCAATTCTGCCTCCCCAAGGCCTGGGCCAGGTGACTAGCACCGATGGAATTGTCCTAAGAGTGGGAGGCATTTTCCTGAGTACCTGTACGCACACACACACACACTCACAACCACTTCCTAGATAGCTGGAAATAAATACAAGCATTCCACTAAATAACCATTATGTAAAGTTACAATATGTAAGTCAAATGGGCCATAATACAAACCCAAAAAAAGAAAAAATGAAAACATTAAACTAAAAAAGAAATTTTTAAGACGTCAGTAGAATTCCCAACCAGAAGGGTCCATATATAGTGACAATCTAATGTAATGGAATTCTGCCATGAATGTTGTATCACTTTGGGCACCGCCTGATCCTAGGCCATAGAGGTCTTCATAGAAGAGCTTGTCATCATTACAAGACACAACACATGCAGATGAAGCTCGTGCATGGATGAGTAAAACAATACATTATAGGGGACCCTAAAACCACCAAGATGAATCACAAGAGAAAAACCACATAAAATGCACATTTACATCTACATAGGAATATTCCCATTCATATTATATTAGAATCTAGATATACTCGTCTCATCCACTAAGGAACACGAGTTCCCAACCACATAGATAGCATCAAGATTCTCACTGAAGGCTCATTTCATAAAACTCAATCCTTAAGAACACACTACAACATCTTACATATTGATGGTGGAACCATCTGAGGGATACACACCATCGGGTACTACTCTACCATTACAGATGGAACGTCTAAGAGAATGTGCTCCATTAAGATCATTATACTAGGTTAAGCTCCAGTGCCCGACACTAGAGGTCCATTGATCACTATCTTACAACCAATAAAATACTAAGGAATCCAAAGTGTGGGGGCTGGCACCTCACCACAACACTAAGTTAATAGTGAACTACACCAGACTAACCTATGATACCTCAATCACTCTAGTAATGAGTTTCTTGGACCATAGTCATTCAAGGTAGCACTTTCTCTTACTTATGTATTGATCTATTCATGTATAGGGGCCCTCTACTCATAGTTGTGTCCTAGAGTCATGGGAATGCTAACATCTTTGAATGAACTTCACCCCATTGCTACTCAGACATGGGGGAGTACTACTACTTAAGTGAGGACACACACCCTTGATTGAATAGCGGAGTACTATTAATGGAGTTAACGCACCCCGTTACGACAGGGGAGTACTACTTCGTATATCGAGTACCCGCACCCTACTCGGTCAGGGTGTACTACTCAGTGACTAGAGAACCTACACCCTGGTACTAGTAGAGTACTGATTATGTCATTTTATTCACTATAGGGGACCAGAACCCTGGTACGTTAGTGGAATATTGACCCTAGGCTAGAGGAACCACTCCCTAGTAATACAGTGGAGTATCGACTCTGTAGGAACAATGCGTAAGGATGACCCCCACCTAGAACCACAAGTGCATAATGACTCCAAGGTTAGAGAACCATCTCACTGGTCCCACATGTGAGTGTCTTTTCTTCTTTCAGGAACATCTCTAGGAACTCACACCCTAGTCATTCATGGGAGTAACACCCTAGGGGGAAACTACCTGAAGGAAATGAACCCACACCGATGATGTGGGGAGTCCCATCTCTACCTATGTAATGGGATAAGGAGCCCATGCGCACTGATTCTTCAACAGTGTACCTATCTGAGAATCTCTTCAAGACAACTATTAATACTCTACTGAAAGTCTGAATGTATCAAGAGAGACTACACTTAAAATCTATATTAAATCCTCCAAATTCCTCAAAAACTCATATTGAGTATCTCAAAACGATGGTCTCATCACAAGGATCCCATCACCGATGAATGATCTTCAATCAAACGCTCAGTCAAAAAGATATTGGTGTTTTAGTATGAACAAGCATGTTGTGATTGGGCCCAGTTCGACCTGGTTGGACGGACCGGACCAACCCATTCCAGGGGTCCCGCATGACCAAATCCTATTCGACTAACCCGAACCAACCCAATTCATGTCTATTTTATCTTGATTTATCATGGACTCTAGGCCAGGAACATAATTCCTTGATTGACATGGCACAGTTTGGCCATGAGTCCATCCCACCATGTTTCCCAACAACCTGATTCCATCCAGACCATCCCACTATTGGCAGGCCAGTTAATTCCTAGATTATTCCCCCCTAGCTGTCTGATTTTATCCCTCCCAACTAGCCCACAAAAGCATGCTGACATCTAGTCCACCAGGGGCCGTCCAATGGTAGGTTTGTGCCCCCCCCCCTATCAGCACCGCACAACGGATTGATCTCCTCCATCCAAAATGCCACATGACATTAGGTTCAGCACAACACGGAAGGCTAATTCAGTTGTTCCTTGGTCCCACATGTTGTCCCCGCTAGAATACATGACAGTGGGAGACCGTGGAACACACGGCGTAGGCTGACCACGGACGCAACTGGGTGGATGCATGCATATCCTCCAACCACCATCCCACTCTCGTAATCTCATGTTTCACCACTAAAGCCCATGAAAAATGATGATTCCAGCATTTTGCACCATCATGGCATGCCTCCACCCACCAACAGCATCTGATCATCGATTTATTCTACAGACCATCGGGTCAGCTTCGGTGGTTCGATCTGTAAACTATTCACACCATTGGTTTCCTTGGATCATTTTCCTTCCTATTATTGCATCGATGCTTCCATGCTATCAAATTGGATATTTAGTCACAAACATCACAAGAAATCTCAATGATGAAGTAATTTGGTCCTTGTTTTTGTTATCCTGATTCTACTGTGTTACATGTTTTGAAACATGTGAAGGTGGAATTTAGATTCTATCAAGAAAAACAAATGATTCTGATGAAAAACTATTATGCAAGTCATCCCCTCGCAAGACTAACAACCCACAGATCAACCTTTCCATGGGTTGGTCCACATTCATTGGTTTTATAAAGAAGAACAAACAATAAAAATAAAAAGTAACTCATACCAGGAGAAGGTTTGATCGAGGGGAAGCTCATTGTCGATGGTGATACATCTGAGGGGGTTCGCATTCAACCCACTATAGTCCTTGAAATTATCTTTGAGGGTGTCTTTATGACTAGATATTCGTTGGTGTTCGCTTTTGGAATGGCCTCATAATCATCAATTTCTCAAAGGAATTTTATAGTCATTCCACCTTTTTTCCAACACATTATTCCTTTAAATGATAGATGCCTCGCATTATATCTGTTACACTGCATCGTCACACCATTATGTTGTTTCATTTATGAAACAATGTTTCTGTAACGCATCAAATTAATTATTCATTACACATCCATGTATGAGCATCATTAATAGGATTTGTCATTGCATCATCTTTGCACCATAGTGCTAATGTGCCACAACTCAATGGTGAATAATACAAATAAAATACCTATTTTATGTGATGTTTTTCTTTTGACTAGTCTGAAAACTGTCATTTCTGGTCAAACATCAACGGTCAATATTATGTCATTTCTAGGATAATCATGATGTTCATAGTTCAATGGTGATGTCATATTGTTTATCTGAGCTGTAGTTTAAATGATAGAAAAACATACTCTCACGTTAATTTAAACAAACGTAAAAAAATATCGATGTACAATTCAAGGTTCACCCGGCCTCCGAATCATGTGTCGTCAAAGCATGTGGTTTAGAAATAATTTAATATAACTAAAAAAATTTACATGGAATTTACGATACATTTTATTACCCCCTCCTTTAGGGATTAATGTCCCGATAAGACAATATCCTACACTCATGGGAATAAAAATGAGTTCACTAAGGGTCCATGCACTTCTTTTAAGCATGCACCTCGAGGAACCACTGAGATCAACCACTCACTATGACACCCTTCATCTATGAAAACATATTGCATTAATAGTTACTTATTTATTTAGCTACAACATGTGGGAATGAACCAATCACTATGATCCATAATAATTTGTGGGGTCTAGCGACTCACCTCCACGCTAACCAAACACAAATACATACATAATCAAATAATTCACATCATCCCTTGGTTGAGAGGTGCTAATGACTCTACAATGGATACCCATTTAGGGTTGATGTAAAACATAAAGGGGTATTTACCAAAAAAAACATGGCTACGTAAGAGTTAATTTTGTTCCTTTCAAGGCCCTCTATTGACACCCTTCGATGTCCACATCATTTTCATAAACAAAAACAATCTAGTAGTCACTAGCAGTATCTCAGCTGAGTATTGATGGTAGGTCACTATCTCATATTATGGAAAACATAATTGGGTTCAATCTTTCCCCCCACTAAACTATCCCAAAAATGAATCCTTGTCAGATTATACTTCATGCCACTTGAGTTTTCCTTTCACCATAAAGGAAAACACTTCATCATAGTCACATACACACCACATCCTTTTCCAAATACATTCAATCTGAGTATGAACGGTAGTATTCTATAAAATGAATATCATCGTAATGCCTCGATTCCATTACTATGATATCCCAACCACAACTCTATCATCAATGTGTCAGGTCACAATATTAGCGCCAGTGTTTGATGGACAAGTCTACACCTGTAGAAGTCTCTATGCGTAAGGGTCATGTTCATAGTACTAAAGAAACCTCGATGTCTCAAACAAAACTCACAGAAAAGGGGAACTACTAGCACAAATGTCTATTAAAAAGAAAAAATAAAAGACATAGATTGTACCCCAAATATCTATTAGAGATTCATGGCCATAACCCATGACGACATGAATTTTTCCTCACCCATTTCCATCGGATCTCTAGGCCGATTATGGACTATATCGGGGAGGTTTTGGAAAATATTCAAACTCCATTCCACCTCATGCTGCTCATCCAACTCTTGTACCCCATATAGAATCTTGTGGAACTCATTTCTCTATGTGATATATAAGCCAAGGTGACTTGTAAGCAGGATCCCTCTCATTGTCATAACTGGTAATATAATCCCTTGCGTGATGTCCCCAATTGTTGAAAGTGTAACACGACCTCTCTTGTGGTTAATCTACTCTTTGGCACTAATCCTACTCCACAAACTGAAGTGTCTATGTTCAGTCTTGGGTATGCCTCCTATACCACGATCATATCACATTTCGTTTGGTATCTCTAGAAGTCTCTTCCACCTAGTGAAATCTGTTGTAGGTCACATTCATCTACTCGTCCACCATGAAATAGTCAACCATTATGGCTCGCTACAACGCCACATCATATGTCGGGATGCAATGTGGTATCACTGATGCCATGATCTACCGGTGTAGTCCCTTATTGGAGGTCTGGGATCTGAAGTATGGGACCCACACCATATCCACAGAGTAACAAGAATGATTGTTGAACAATGATGGGTACTCAGCAACTATCAGGCAACTCTGTTGTAGGTGTAGAACCTCTTATATATGCACAGATCATAACGTCTTTGGAATGAACTCCACCGTAAAGAGGTTTTCAAAGTCTATCTATGTGAGGGTCTCCTCATCGTGCTTCTAGATCTTTAAGCTTCACCATCACCCTACTGAGCCCAGAATAAGGATCACGACCATGATTTCCATCTGGTCGAAATGCATCCTTACTTTGTGAAAGACTCATATAATTGTGTCAAGACAATCCTCGACCACCCTAGTGACATTCTCACACCTAAACATATGATTTATCTTCCTTTGGAACTCATGTAGCACACTCATACTATGAGAATTCTCTTCTGGTAGCACTGGTAAAAACTACTAATAGATGGGTGGTGTTACAACTATTGTACCACCCGGTAGGGCTATCTCCAGTACTCGTATATGTATCGACGCCTCATCGCTTGGGAAATAATATAAATGGTCATGTTCAAGAGTCCTGAGAAACAATCTGCATGGTGGCATCCATAAATGGAACAAGATGGACAATAGTTATAAGATAATATCTAGAGAGCTGAAACAAGGAGGAAATGGAATGCACAGACTATTATTATATGATACATGTACCCTTCATTTCCTAGTTACTGATGTTTCCAAGTATCGAGTCAGAAAGTATGTTTGCAGAGCCCTGGTGTATGGATATGTCGGCCACTAAATATGTTTTCTACATCCAGTGGAGTTTTATTTATAGGTAAATGTTGTTTGAGTTTGAATACATGAATTAAAAATTCTATAAATCATTTCATGGATGAATCATAATGTGTTTTATCAACTATTGTTCAAACAAAACTTATATGGAAGAAGACCCAGTAAGATGATTTTCTTATTTAATTCTTGTTACCTCCTCTCATGGGTTGGGATAATTAGATATTGATAAATAACACTAATAATATAGTGAAAAATTATTGTTCAAAACATATTTAAATCAAATATAATTTCATCAAAGAGAATTTGGATAAAAAGGAACAAAAATTGGAATAAATTTTTTAATGTTAAATTGTTTCTAATATATTAACAAAACCCTTATTGATGTAATATTTTTATAAACCAATGATGAACATGTGATTCCATCATCTTTCTCTCCACGATTATGTGATTTTATCCCCTCCACATCTTTTTTGTGATATTGGTTTCAAGGGGGTGAAAATGATGATTTGTAATTCTATCCAATGGTATGTGATAAATATTTTGTTTAAATCATGTATTTGGGTGGAGTTTTTAAAAGGTGTAAGATGTGAGTCCAATGTATAAATGTGTAAACTATTCTAACAATTTTTCTATTCATGTGGGAAGTATTATTAAAATAATAAATTTCACAAGATGTGAAGGGATTAATCTTGACAAGTTGTGATTAACATGAAAGATTCACGTTTAATAAGTTGATTCCTAAGTCATTACACATGGAAAACATTATTTTTCTATTTAATGATTATTTACTATATTCATTTCAATAAAAAAGGATTGGATTTTTTATTAGTGATATTTATCATAAGTTAAAATGTTTTAGTGAATTAAAAATCTTTTTTGTAAAAAAAATCCAATGTAGGATATTTTTTGGTCCAATATGGATAGAGTTGTTATTTGAAACTAGTTTGTAGGAATAATTTTAATATGTGGTATTTATAAAAAATTCAAATTAATTTTAAATTTTGGTGATCTAATGATGGATTTTAAGAATCATATTATCTGATAGAAATTTATTATTAAATTCCATCAATGGAATTTATCTATTTTATATATTGTTTACAGAAAGTTCTTGATCATGAACTTATCAATATGGAATTGAGATTTTCGAAATAGAAATATAAGTATTATATGATACATGGTATCATTACATATTTAAAAAAGTATGGAAAATTTTATATGAATTACAATGTTTTATACATCATAAAGAATCCATTATACTAGATGGAAATTCAATATGAAAATAGAAATACAATGTTCGGGTGTTTTTAATAAGATGATGTTCTCTAGATTCACATCATCTGATTGTGTATTAATATACATAGAAGAAATTTTATGTTTAGAATTTTCAATTTTATGATATAAAAAAATAGAAATATAGGGGATCATACAAGGTTCATCAGAAGAAAATCATCAGATTTACCTGATCATACATGAATCATTGGAATTATGGATTCCAAGTTCTAAGTTTTTGTGGTGTATCAAATGTTAATGAAATATTAATAGGGTTAGGATATCCGATTTTATGATCTATAAACACAAATACATTGGAAATTTTGATTGACAATAATTCATGGGATAATGTTATGAAAATCTGACACAAGAATATTTTTTAAGATATATCAATAATTTATGTTAATGAAAATGATCATTCAGTAAAATTGTTTTCACTGATCAATCAGAAGAGTCATTGAAACTCATCAATCATAAGAGTTGTTGATGTTATCCAATCAGTTGAGATATTGAAACCAATAATAAATCAGATTCTGAGTTTCATCAAATTCAGCTTTATCAAATTGAGGATAAGGTGAAAAAATAATCAAATTAGAGGTGAAGGTGAGACATATAGTTGTTTATAATGAGCGTATTTTGTAGTTTTGCGATGTATTTATAGGATTCTTCATTGTTTTCAAATAGTTTCATTTGTATTGGAGCATCAGGGTGCGACATATTTTTTTTACTAGTTTTTATTTCGATCAGGAGAATTAGAATTGAAAATAGAGCATTAGAAATAAATGTTATTGACTATAAATTTACATTTGGAGAACCTTTAATGTTATAAATCAACAAAAATTATGTAATTATGATGTTATAGAGATTTTGATAATATTAAACAGTTAATATAGAAGAGTTGATAATAATTGTGAAATGATAAAATGAAGATATAATTTATGATTAATTCAATACAGTGAATTTATTTGACATTTGAAAATTATTTTATGTTCCCACATATATAGTTTTACGGTCACCTATATAAAGGTGTCCATGTAAACATACTCTGACACTATTCACATGCAATAATGAAGTGCACTGGTGTTTTGGTTTTGAGATATAACAAGACCCAAATTCATAAGAATCTTTTCTCGATAGAATGACATATTAGAGAAGTGGTGTTCTGGATTCATCATATCATACTGGGTAATCAGATCAATTGTTTTAGAAAGGAAATGAAGAAGTAAAGAGTATGGTTTTACATTTATATATGAAACCAATCTGAATTGTTTCCGAAATAATTAATTGGATACTAGGAATCTAATAGAAGGATCATATTAATCCTTGTACAAATTTAATTGAATAATTTCTTACATTATAATATGTATTTCAGAAAATAATTGTTCTAATAGTTTAAAAAGAACTAATTTCTTGAAGTAGCATGGTGATAGTGTTCAAAACCTACTCTTGATGGTTTCTAAACATTTTTGAAAGATATTATTTATGTTTATTTTTTTTATAAGAAGCACATAGAATTTTGTATTTATCATAGTTATATAAAAGTAAATAGAAATTTCATATATGTTGATTCCACGTAAATGGGCTATTTTCTTGTAGATTTCATGGTATTGGGTTCATTAAAATCCAGGCCAATAAAAAGACACAATTTTTGAGTTGATAGCCTTGAAAATTATTATGTTCCAAATGTTTGGATTGAATATTGGATTTCTAGAAAATGGATTTCTCTTTAATAGGATGTGAAGTCTGTTAATAAACATATCATTAAAGGAAAAGGATATCACTAATTCACATCTCCCCCTCTTACTGGGTACATTGTTCCTATGTGGTAATTTTCAATGATTTTTTTACCATGAAATATAAAATAAAATTACTATGCCCCATAATAGGTGTGAGATGTTGTTCAAATGGAGAAGCTGAAATTGAATATGTTGTTGAACCCATTTTCAGGTGAATTGATCAGGCCTCATGAACTATGATGTATATTAGGATGTGGAGTGAGATTCATATTTGAATTTTGAATGAAGAAATTTATCTATGTCTATATTTAGAATCCAGATAAAGAACATGATATGTGAAAATACTAGTATGTATTTAAATTTAATAACAAAAATTTTCAATAATCCTTTATCTATGATTGGATTATTATTCTTGGTAGGTTTAATTAGTATTCTTTGAGGTGATTCTGAAGTTTTTCTTCCAAATAACACCATAACTAATCGATAATAAATAAAAATGAAATATATGAGTTTTATTGTAGTGGATCAATGTTGATTTAGGGGAGTAATTTTTTTTTCAACTATATCAAATATGATGATACTTTATACTTAATAACTTAATAATAAACTATTCCCTCAAATGTTGATTTTTATCAAAGCCTCGCCCCCATCGCAATATAATAATTACACCACAATAGTATGAATTAGTGGCATCATGAAATATTTTATATTGGAATCCATCTATGATAGTTTGTAATACCAAAAATAAATTATAAAATAAAACATTTATGGGGTTTTCATAAAACTGTAACAATACCCCATGATTTCTTGAGAAATGTGGATGAGCAATTGATTAAACCCCACACAGTTCATAATTTATCTCCAGAATTTAAAAATTAGTAAAATTATAATACCAGTATTCTAATATAGAAACTATGATTCATTGGAATAATTTTTATTATTTAATATATTGGGATATAAAATTAGAAAATTAAAATTTATTAGAGAGACATCCTCTCAAAAACATCATATTACACCTTATGCCTATATTTGTTAAAAAAATATTTCTATTAATCTAGTGTTTATTAATGGAATTAAAAAATATATATTTCATATAAATCCAATCCAATATCATTAAACCAATATCAATCACATATAACTACCTATAAAAATAGAGTTTACAACTTTAAAACATGTTTAGGTTTTTTACACTCCATTCTGTGTTTATTTCTCATTTTGAAAGCACCTTGATTTAAAAATACAAACAACATCTCATTTTTCACCCATGATAAAAAAATACAACACAATAATTTCCAAACCCTTATGAAATTAATCCCCCCTATATTATAATACAATTATAAAAATTCTTCACTGGAATAAACATGTTTACACTCATAATAAGAACACTTGGAAGGAGTATCTAATAATATTATCTATTCATACGATAGGGAAACCATGAACTAAATAACCCCAAATTCATATTTTCCTTATCCAAACAAACAATATACTATACAACCAAAAATAATCTATCCTCAATACCTCCTCATATATGAATGATACCCAATTCAACCTTCATGGATTGATATGTTATAATACCAATCAATATTGTGAGGGATTAAGAAAGTCTATTTCTATGAAAATTTACCCAAGAAACATTCATGGTTTAGTAACCTTCATGAACATAAATATTATAGATGATATAATAATTGACATAATAGTATTTCACTAAAAAAATTACTCACATTCAATAAAAGGAATTTTATGATATAAAATTTAAGTTTCACAATTCAATTATGTATAATAATAGGATTAGTCATTCTAACTAGGAGTATATTTTTGGAATATATACATGTTAAATATTGTTTTGGGAGTTTGAAACTATATCAATGAATTTCAAAAAATATATATGTTCATATAATTGTTCATGGAACTAATCAAATAATTATAATTCAATAAGTTGACCAACTTAGCTATATACTATTTCATCTAATAGGATATAGTGAGGACCAAAATTACCCAGTAAAAAGCCCTTATCATGAGGTTAATTTATTATGATATGAACCATTATTTTTTAGAAATTAAGTATATGTATTGTAACATTGGCCATATGTATTTTTATATTTTTCATATGTTAATCATTGTTTTTTACATTAAATTGGCCAACCCATTCCAATATAAGTTTTTGGGGATGAGGTAAAATTTGAAAGCATTCATCATGGGAATATAAATCAATAACCATGTTAAAATGAATCATGGAATCATTGAGCCATCAATACAACCTTAAACTCTTAGAAATATAATAAACATCAATTTTTTATCATAAGAAAAAATGTGGAATTGATAATAAATATAGTATTATTAGTTTTTACATGTAATGAGTACGCATTTATCATGGTGGAGTATTCCGATGATATGATCCCCTGCATGGGGCCACCTACTAACACATTGATTCCAACCCTAAAACATAACTATAATTTTAAAATTATCTATTGAATTAATAAACAATATTTTTACATATCAATTCTAATAGAATGTGTTTATTTATATATTAGCACTCTAGGATGGGATCTGTATTTGCCCTATATATTTATTTAGAATCATAAATTCCACATCAATTAGTATCAAATTTCATCTATTTAAGTAATTACTAATATATAAAACCGTTTTGATTTATTTCTACCACTCCGATAATGCCTATAATCCCATCCAAATTTACAACTTAGGTCACATAAAAATCATTTGATTTTCCATGACCATCTTTCATGAAAACTTTTATCATTTTTATCAAAAAAAATAATATTTTAAGAAAAATTATTATTAGAAATAGAGTTAGATTGATATTGATTCATAAAGAAGGAAAAGGGGAATATGTGATTTTTATCCCCTAAAAATTCATTTTAATAGTGTAATGTAATATAGTATACAACCATCTCGACCAGCGAGCTACCACCCATTGATTGAAAACTTACCACCGATTTCAGACTTGAAAAACTCATGGGTATTACCATTTATTGGATAACCAATGTTATTAATACTCCTATAATATATAAACCTACAAATTAAAAAAATTATGAATTTACAAATAATCATGATTATTCCATAGAAATTACCATATATTCTTAGATAATAACACATCTTCATGATCTGGAGGATTTCACATCACAATAATATCGACACATTCATTGACCATATAGAAATATTAAAAATACTAATTTGATCATGTAACTTCGGTTGTTGACAATACCACACAATAATATTAGTTTGTTTCAAATAAAAAACATAGTCTACTAGAAGGGAAATATTTGAATCATTATTGAAATGACCATTCCAAATCTGAGTCTCTACATATCATTTTTTATATCCCAATGAAATAGAAAATATAGAATAGAAGGAAACTGGAGAGCACACGGTGTATACATAGGAGTCCTATGTTATATCCATTCCCCATTTTTTTATGAAATTTAGTTTTCTATAATAATGCTAAAATGTTGATGTATTTATTTTCTTTCTATGTATAATATCAATCATTATGTATATTGAAATTCTGAATTACATAAAACTTGTAACCGATTAGACAACCATAACAAATCTGATCCATGTTCATAAATACTTCCAATCTATGAAAATTTGGTAGAGTGCTTGAATTTTGTATATAGGATTTCAATATAAAAAATCATTTCATAGAAGGTCATTAATATAAAAAATTTCATTCTAATTACCAAGGAATTATATCAAATTTAAATAAGGAATAAAATTAGTTTAATTCTATAAATAAACTTCAATTACTTTTATTATAATTCATTTGTTTTCAGTGACATATCTCTCATATTTAAAGAAATTATAATCTCAGTTTTATTTTATATATTGAAAATAGGAAATTACATCCTCTTACCTTTTTACCATGGTCGATCGATGAAAAATCAACACCTTTAGAATAATAGTTTACAATTTCCAAAACAACTGATTTACCATAATCCGAAATGTTTTTGGGATAGGTGGAAATTATTGAAAATTAAAAAACTATAATAATTTTTAATTTTTTACAAATTGATTTCTAATATGATCTATATCTATGAAATTATATAAAGGAAATTTTATATTTTTGATAAATTACCATTTCTCAATTAATAGAAACATTGACCAAAATTTTCTATTCCCATTCTAAAGGGGTACTCTGGACCTGTTTAAGAAGTTAATTAGAGAACCCTATTTCTATAGAGATTCCTTACATGTGAATCAATATTAGAATTTTATTTTTAATATGTTATTATAATTATATATTTTTATCCACATTATAAAAAATCAGTATTTATTACATTACATTTTATCTTTTTGAATATAACATCCTTCACTACATTTAAATTATTTTTTATTCCCCTAGTGACACTCAATTTTATTATAATAATCCTATTTTAACGAAAATTTATCCTCTAACTTCAATACATTTTTATGAATTCTCAAATTTAACTGCACTTCGAGAATGGGTTTGCAATAAATTATTTTTCTATTAGAAATCATGTCAAGAAATATAAGCTAATTCCGGGGAACATTCACTTTATTATTTAACTAAATTATAATAAAATCATTTATTATTATGAATTCAAAATAAAAATATAATTTTTGAAGATATGGATTGATGCTAGAATAGAATATTAAATTTTAATAGTATTTTTGTTATTATTACATTTAACATGTGAGAAATAGATGAATAATGATGTTATAATAAAATATCATTAATGGTGAGAAAGTGTATTTTTCCATGATATTAATTTAATATCATACAATATAATTCAATAATGTAATATTATTATCTCTAATTTTTATTTTAATATCATAAATAATCCACATTAAATCTTAGAGAAAACATTGAAATTTCATATCAATTAATATTGTTTTATTTATTAGTGGAAATTGATATAACATACAGGCCTATAAATGTAGTGAAATACTTGAACATGTGCATAAATCCGAGGAATGATATCTCCATTGATTAATCAAATTTTTTTTAAAAATTTAAATAATAGTCATCAAGACTAATACTAAATGGTTAAATAATGTGATTGTAATAGAAAAATATATTTGAATTAGATTTATATTGGTGACATAATTAAGAACTCTAAATTTGATGGGTCTGGGGATTTTAAGAACCAGTTTTGGAATTCATATTTTTTATATAATGAATCTAATGATTAAATTTTTAATGATTAATTTTTATTGTTTGATTTTTAGCACATTCAAGGGGTTAACATATTTCTCAAGTAGAGTTCAATTTTATAGATGATTTTTTTTCATTTCTATGTTTTTAAATTATATTTATACTTTTCTACTATTAATATTGATAGTTTTAACAATTTTATGTATATGGTTACTTTAATAGACAATGAATAATATTAAAGAAATAGTAAATGATAAAATAATAATATCACAAATCCACCAATTAATTTTAATACATTACGAGTTAATGGAATAAAATTCATATATTTGTATACAACCATGGAATATTTCATGAAAATTACCCCCTAATTCAAGAGGATGATAAAATATCATTGGGTCATTACCTAGATTCCTTGCATCTGGATGCAGGTCCCTAATGATTTCATAATTAAGTGGTATTTACTATGATCAGAGGAAAACAATTTAGTGGTAGTTTACTGATGTTGTTATGGAATGGTATGTAGTGTTACAACAAAATCAGTTTAGCCATTCATATATTTTTAGTTTTTATAAATTATAAAAGGGGAAATGGTAAATTTTCAATATTTTTTAATTCCTCAGAGAGATAATTGGGTGACAATAATGTTTTGGGTGAAAATAAATATGGATTTATATAATAATTTATTTCCTCCTATAATATTTAACAATTTTATTAACATTATATTATACTTATATTTCATATACTTATTGTAATATTATGTATAGAATTCATATATATTTCTGATATACTTGGATCGAATAATCACTTAATAAAGAGTGAATTATAATTAATATGTTGGGGATTTATTTTGAATGATTTATATTTCATGTGGAAGAATTGGTTTTAATTGATATTGTATCATATCTTAAGACTTATTCATTTGTTAACATGTATTTAGGTTATATGATATTAAAATTTCTACATGATATTTACTATGATATTAGTCATTATACTACTTTTTCAAAAGAAACTAGAATATAATGCTGCAGAGTATATGTTTTTTTTGGTATGAAATAATTAAAATATTTATAGAAGTATTATTTAACATTGGTCTAATGAAATTAAATTACTCTAAGAATAAAAAAATAATTTATTTTCTATTTTTTATAGTAAAAACAATTATCTATTCTAAACTCATCCATGAAATTAATTCATAATCAATAGATGATAATGATAATAGTTATTTTTATCTTGATATAATCATGATTTTATGGTATAATTTTTTTTAAAAAAATTACATTAAACTTTTAAAAATGGATTTATTTTGGTATATTTTTATGTCTCTATTATTCGTAATGGTTTTAACTTAGATATCCAAAATATATAATCTAAATTATTAGTTTTAGTATCAGAGATAATGATTTTAACATTACACATAAAAAATAATTATATGTATTTTACCACACCCATGGTTGTGTCAATGAACCTAAAAATTATTGGATTTTTATATAAATTATGTTTATTCTGAATTTACGAAATTTTTAGTTCTTAAATTAAACTTCGTAAATGTTCTTATTTATAAAAATAAATCAAGGAAAATATAAAACAATATATTTGGGTATGTTTCAATATATTATATGAGTTCAATTGTGACGAATGAATTATATGTGATATAAATAAATCCAATAGAACATAGTGGTAACATGTGTTGAGAAATTTATGAATTTTGTAGTTATTTTATAACAGGAAAAAATATTTATGAAGTCAATTTATAAATTTAATGTTCTTCATAAAACCATAATTTTATTTATTAATTTTTAAAAATATAATTAATTAATTGTACTAATAAGATAAATATTGAGAATGATAGTGAGGATATAATTATCTATGTATAATATTGATTTATGAATTTAAATTATTAATTATTAAAAAATATATTATATTGGTTTATATCTATTAGTGGATTAATAATTGTTCAATTATCATTATTGGTGGAGATAATCTCAATAGAGTAATTTGTTATCATAAAAATTTACATTGGAAACCTAGTGACACTATATTAGATAACCATTACATTAATTTTATGTGGGTATATACCCATGTGGGTTAATGGTCACATAGGGGGCCATTGGGTGTGTACCTAGTAGGGTATCATGTACCCAGTAAGGAATAATCGACTACTATATAGTGAGATTTTAATTTTTTTAATAAATTAAATTTTTGAGAAAAAATTTTATATAACTACCAAACCACTTTTTATGAAGGAAAAATTTTTATCCATATAACCTGTAAGCTCACTTCTCCAAATTTTTTATTCTACCTCATTTTTACATTGATTCATAGTTCTTCAATCTATATGTATTGTTAGAGGTATTTTTAAACATTATATCACTTATATTCTTGGATTCTCACAGATTTGATATGCACTCTGTCCTTAAAAAAAATATTTTTTTTCACAATATTAGGGATAGATTATATTGATTGTGTTTTAAAAAAATATGGTTTCAATGAAAGGGCACATATGTTTTTCAGGTATGCGTTACCTAAATTATTCTATCAATTTGTATGAATCTTATGCATCATTTTTCGGTACGTGTTTAGGTGAGAATGTATGATCAACATTAAGATGAATAATGTTTTTACATGTTTAATGATTGAGAGTGGTATTAAATTTATCAAATTATATATTCATTGAGACCTATAAATATGTACATGGTTGTTGATGGCTATCATTCATTGTGTAAATAATGAGATACTTTTTAAATTCTAAAATACATGTTGTGTCCTTTTTTATGGAATAATATTGGGAACCTATAGAGTTTTCAATGAGTATTATTTATTGTAGAAAACATTTGTATTTGATATTATAATTCCATGTTACCCTTTTCAAGGTACATTAATTGGACTAATTTCCATTTGAATATGTCCCTTATGAATATTGTTATTTCATAAGATAAAAATCCTATCACATGGGAGGATGTAAATAACCTAGGATTCATATTTTTCCAATATTGTGGGAACTGGTAGGATATATAGTGATTTAAATATATCACATTAATATATTGGGTGATATTTCATTCAATTTTATTATGAATAAAATATATTTTTATATGATATTTTTATGTATCCATTCACCATTTTTTATGTTATATTTATTAAGATGATAACTTGTTTATTGTTGTTATGATTTTTTATTAGTGATAAATCATTCACAAGGTTTATACCATTAGTGAAAATTCATTCATCCATAGTTTTTATTTGAGTAAAATTAAATTGTTCATCAGTATAATATCTTTGGAAATGATAAAATTATCCCCCATGTTTATTAAATGGTGGTTTCTTACTCACAAGATCTATAATATTGATGAAATCCCATTGATATTTGTTTACTTTTATTTGGTGATTTCCCATTCAGAAATTCATATTGGATTATAAATTTATTGTTATTCCATCTAATGTAAAATGTTATTATAATACTATATTCTGCTTGATTTTGATAAAAAATAATAATGCATCAACCATATCATTGATTATTATGATTTTCAATTAACCTATTCCAATGACTAGTGGTGATGATCCAGTCGCACAAATTGATGTATTTTTTATAACACATGTACCATGATTTCATATATTATAATGATCCTACATTCAATACTATTATAAAATACGATAGAAACATATTTTTATTATTTTGGATTGTTGGATGTCTCATACACTATATATTATTATCAATAGTGATGACCGATTCTCACATATTAAAATATATAGTTATATCACAATATCATTATGGTTGATTATTCAGATAAACCATACAAAAAATACAATATTTAGTTGTGATCACCACTCACATATACTCATGTATATGGTGATATCACATTCACCTTTATTATTATGAATACGGTGATAGATCATTCACCAAGTCATATTTTATAAGATGGGAAGATATATTAAAACAAACTATATTGTAATGTTGATCCCTATTCTCATATATTATTTTATATAGGTAAAATAATAAACTAATTCACTAGATATAATTAAACTGTTGCAGAACCCATCCAATTCCAACAATAGTTGAGGTAGGAAAGGTTTCTAATGACAGTGGTTGTATCCCATGATTTAAATAATGATATATTGATTATAATTTTTTAAAAATGATGTTATTCATATAAATTTATATTTATTGTGTTGTTAGGTAATTTTTGGGGGTTGTGTACCATATATATCACTCACATATTACCTGAAAATATTAGTTAGAATGTAGAAATTGTCAATAAGGTTTTAGACATGGGTAAATGACGTATAGTCAGTGGATGTGATGGGATTCATGGGAAGATATGAATTAATAATTTGTAGAGATATAGACTTATATATATACTATTAATAATTTCAATGTATCTTGTGTTTGATTAACTAATAAGGAAAATATACTCTTAGTGAATGCATGTATGAGATTTTTATACTATTCAATTTTTATAATAGCATTATTGGTTAGGAATTATGGTCAAATAATTACTATAATTGAATTATTTTATAGTTTTTAGATTTTTTTTATTTTTATTATACAATAATTTATTATTATTTGATAGAGAGTATAGTGTGCCTATGTATCAAGAAACCAACACTTATGGATACGTTCCATTGTCATATAGAGTGGAATTCTTATGTCTATATAGTGTCTCTAGTTTAGTTGTTATTCTTTCAAACTCTACTAAATTTTTATAAAAGTAACTTTATTTTTATCAATATATCAAAAGGAATTTAAAGAGGAAAATATATTACATTTTTTATAAGAAATTTTTGATGAGTATAAAAATATAAACTAAAGATAAATAAAACATATTAAAAAAAAATTATAAATTAATTAAGGAAGAATTAATTAGTAAATAAATTATGATGATGACTATTTTGAAGATTTTTTATATTTATTAATTAAATTTTATTCCTAATATTTGATCTCGTGAAAAATTTATGGAATCTCTAATAATTTCAAAACAAATAAGAAATACTGTTAAATGATTTTGTACCATTAATTATTCATAGTAATATAGATATTTAAATCATATTTCTCTTAATGAATACCATTTATTTATTATTAATTATGCAATGAGGACTGAACTTATATGTAAGATTTAATTTATGTAATATATGTATATTTCATTCATCGTACATTAAATGTTTAAATTAAATGAATATGTGGATTCTTCCGTGACTGACACTATAGAATATGATGAAAAAGTATAATATCATGAAATGATGACTCCAAATATCATTCAAAACGTGATTAAACTAATATTTAAATAAAAAGGTAAGTTTCATTTACATACATTAATTAAGATGTTATTAACAAATGTATAATAGAATATTCAACAAAGATGAGTTCCAAATGGAAGAATAATGATTATAAAAAATTAATTGGAATTAAAATATTTAATAAATGATTAAATTAATAAAAAAATTGGTTAAAAATTTATTTTTGAAGAGAAATAATAGACTCTTTAGAAAGGAATAAATGTAATAATAAATATCTACAAAATAAATTATTTATAATCATGTTGATTGAAATAAAAATCAATGAAAAATTATGGACCAACATGAAAATTTAGAAAATATATATATAATAGGAATATTAAGGTGTTTAAGAAGAAGAGTGATCCATAATATATATATATATATATATATATATTTAAAATTCTTGTATACCTTGAAAAAATGTAAATTCATTAAATGATATTAGAATAATTAAGTAGGATGATAAACATATAATTAATGAATATAAATAAAATATATATAAGCCAAAAATAAATAAAAATATATAAATGTGAATGATAATGTAATGAACCATCCCTCGGGGCCCATGCCATGACTACCACAAGCCCTCCTTCCATTGGCCAGGGGCTGGTGACTAGTACCAAAAGTGTAAATCCCAAAACTGGGAAGGAATTTCCTTTATAACTGAAAACACACATGAAATAGTACACAGCTAGATAAAAAACAATAAGTCAAACTGTATAACAAGATAGTGTTGAAAATAAAAGTGGCTGAAAATACAAGCCCAACTGAAAGTACAAGTACAACTGAAAATAAAAAATACAGTTGAAAGGTGAAAAATAGCTCATATATCGTCCACCATGGATCATACCTGAAGTGTAGGTACAGATAAAATCCTCAGCACACCTTGTTGGTCAGTCTCCTCCGAGTATGGACACATCTTGAGGTCCACCTCCAGGTACAGTCCAGTCCTTGTACACTCAGCCTCAGTCAGCGATGTCTGTCATCTTCATCTAACACAATTAGGTGCAGGCATAGCCCATCTTAGGGTGAGTATAACTCTACTCTGTAGGGACCCTGAGTCCCTCAAGGTCCCAGAAAATACAACAAGGATAAAACACAAAGTATGAAATCAACAGATAACCCCACTTATGTGTATGCCCATACATATACCTAAGTTATCAAGTCAACCATCTCAATCATGAGGTAATCACAAATTTACTGACACAGCTCACATAGCTATAGAACTATTTTAGAGAGATAGAGATGATCAGATGTATCCACTGAATCATCTATTCTGTTGAACCCATACAGGATCGAGTAACATAAATCATAACTATCAAACCCACAAAGTATCCAGGAACAGTTATTCTTTCAAACCCACATAGGGTCCCAGAACAGAAGTTGGAACTGTCAAACCCACATAGGACCCAGGATCAGTATTCAGAGATTTTGAATCCATACAAGATCCAAGAAGATTCATCAGTGCTCTCGAACCGACATATGATTCAGAAACAGTCGTCAGTGCGGTCGAACCCACACAGGATCCTGGAACAGTCATCAGTGCACAGCCAGCCACAGGGTTCCGCACGAAGCATGCATGATTCCAGGAGGGTCTTCTCCTCAATAAAAGTGTCGATACATCAACTTCCATGAAGTCCCAGGAAGAATAATCTCAATGGTCTGCCACATCATTGGGGAAAAACCCAAACAAAACGTTCCCAAGATACTGAGGACCAGATCGCCAATCCAATTACCAAAAAGTACACGGTGTGTAGGAATGAGGCACACACCGTGTTATTCAGAACTAGTGTACTACCTGTGTACAATAACCCGTGTCATAAGTCTGGTCATATATAATAGAAATGAAATGACATGTAGTATGTTTACACACTGTGTCCAAGCAACTGGGCTCAGCTCTATGTACTCTGGCCATGTGCAAGTACATGGCTTCAACCCGTGTTCTCTAACCCGTGTAACTGGTACACTGGGTATCCCATGCCACTGGCCATGCCTAGCCATGTTGTGGCATACAATCCCATGTAATACACCTCGTATCTGTGTATCCATGGGATAGATGTTGAGTCTTACAGAGCCGCTTCTATAATTCTATGGAGAGAGTACACATTGTGCCTCTTGGCCGTGTAATTCTGCTCGTGTCCGTGTATTTCCCAGAATACATGCCATGTCTCATTAAGACACTTCTACAATTCCATGCAGAGAATACATGCCATGTGTCCAGGGAAACATGCATCATGTTACTTGCCTATCATCTGAAACTCAAGCCGTAGAACGGTCGTACTGCACGGCGTGTTCGTCAAAAGTGCACGGCGTGTATTCTGGAATTTTCCAGAAACGGCCCCTCTAGCCAGAACGCCTCCCTTGAAGTCCATTATTCATTCTGAGGGTATTTTTGTTACAATACATCAGTCACTAGGTCACAACGATGTCATGTATTCCTCTCCGATATTTTTAGGCCTTCGATCGGCTCCAAAAATACGATTTTATTCACTCGCTTAAAGAACAGTCGAGGTACGGTCCTTCACGTTCCGTTCCTATAGGTCGCCCACTATCATCGTAGCACCTTCTCTAGGTCATTATGATGTTGGGTCTTGAATTTGATATCATTACGTCACAAAATGGAGTCACAACGATCTGCTTCTCGTCACCCATGAAGAATGCGAAGAACACACTAAACATTCACATGAACAACAGAGGTATCAGGCCGTGTTTGTTTTGTCCATTCTTTTCCCATTAGTTTGGTAGAAAAGGGTCAAGAGAAACAATCATGGAAGGAAGAATCAATGTTTCTCAAATCTAAACACACCCCTACCTTCGATCTTTGATCTTCGTTCATTGACGGAGTTACAGAAGTCGGTCGTTGAAGACGTATCACAACGATCGAAGCTTCGAGGAAGAAGTCATAGAATGTCGGCATTCTTTGTTCTACATTTTTCATTGGGATATGGGGCTCTTTGTCTGAGAACAATAATTCTCCCAAGCTCTCCTCTCGAAGGCTCCCACCAAATGAGAAAAATTCCAAGTAAAAATAATATTAGATTGACTATTATTTTAGATATTGGCATGAAATTCAAATGGAGAATTAAATTAATTAGATAACCTCCCCTTAATTAATTCAAGCTGTTGGAACAAGGAATTAATTAGGGGAGGTGAAGAGGCTCTCCCTCATTAATGAGGGGGATTTGAGAGGTTTAACTATCTTCCATCAAAAGAGGGGTTTATCCCCGTGTGGTCCCCACACCGTAACCTCTCGCGAGATGTTGTTTTTGGGTGGGCCCCACTACCATAACCTCTCATGGGAGGTTAAGGTTTTGTGGTCCAACTTCCAACTCGTAGGAACAGGTTTTAACCACCAAACACCCTCATGTTGGCTCTGATAAAATAATGTGAAAACTCACTTTATTTTATTACTTTCATCGAAAACCCAAAATCTATCTTTTACTCTCAACCAACTGCTGTCGACGTGAAAGTCTCCTTAAATGAATACTGGTACTGTGAGTTCAACGGTGCCCTCAGATTTCAATCACAAGCACCAGTTCAAAAGTTATAAATACCCGCTCATATGTTTATTAAACATACCCGAACAAAACATCAGAAATTGATTCCGGGCACAACGGGCCTCAGAATCATGCGCCGTCCATTTTTGCGGACATATAAAATTCCCATGTATTTAAGAAAAAAAATTCCACAAAAATTCAGAGTCTTTACATTCTCCCTACCTTAAGGGTTTTTGTCCCCATAATCTACAACTCAAACCAAGGGAACAAATGGGGGTACTGAGCACACATATGAGCCTCCCGCTCCCATGTTATCTTCTAGAGGATCTCATGCTGCCAACAAACGCGCACTAGATATATCTACTGTCTATGAAGGACCCACTCCTACCAATCCTCAGTCTCCAATAGAACCTCTATAAAAGTTTCCCCATCGTCGATGTCCAACTCTCCATGGTCAATGATGTGAGAAGGTTCGTGCACGTATCTCCTCATCTAGGATACATGGAAGACATCATGCACCCGATGCAACTGAGGTGGAACAGCTAAGTGGTAAGACACCTCGCCTACTCTGCTGAGGACCTATAAAGGTATGATGAATCTCGAAGATAACTTTTTGCCTCGGAAAAATCTCTTTAATCCTCATCATGGTGAGACCCATAGAATGACGTGGTCGCCAGCCTCAAACTCCAGAGGTCTCTATCTCCTCTCAGCATATGACTTCTGCCTATATATTTTGGTCTTCATCTGCTCCGGGATGATCGGAACCTTCTCTATGGTATCTCGTACCGTCTCTGGTCCCCCTAGTGCTAATCCCTTGGGTCTGTCCAACAAAGTGGTGATCTGCAAGGATGACCATACAAGGCCTCAAAAGGTGTTATCTAGATAGTGTAGGGATAGCTGTTGTTGGATTCAAACTCCGAAAAAGGTAAGTGATCCTCCCATCTGTGAATGAAGTCAAGGAAACAAGAATGTAGCATGTACTTGAGGTTCTGAATGGTCCACTTATTCTAACTATCTGTCTAAGGAAGGAAGGCAGTGCTCATATGAAGCTGTATCCTGAAAGCCTCCTGAAACCTTCTCCATAGCCGAGAAGTACAACGTGAGTCATGGCTGGAGACAATAGAAGAAGGTACTCCATGTAGATTCCCAATCTTCTGCACGTTGAGGCATCATATGCCCTCTACTGAATCTAGCTCTCTGATCGGTAGGAAGTGGGTTGACTTGGTGAGTCGGTCGATGATCACCAAAATTGAGTTGTGACCCCTGGATATAAGTGTATGTCATGTCACGAACTCCATTGATATCCCATCCCACTTCAACTATTGGACCTCTAATGGGTGAACCAAGCCTACTAGTACCTGGTGCTCCCCCTTCACTTGCTGACGAGTGAGGCATCGAGAGGAAAACTCTACTACTTCTTTCTTCATACCTGGCCACCAGTGCTTCCGTCGAAGGTCCTCGTACATCATCGCCACTCCTGGATGTACCGATAGAGGGGATTTGTTGAAATCCATCGTCACATCCTCTTGAAATGACACTGGCACCATGGTACGTCCTCTAAAAAGGATGACCTGCTCCCCACCTTCAAAAAAACCATCAGGTGTCTGCCCTGTGGATATCTGAGCACATCATGTCTCGCAGTCAACGTCTCCACGCTGCGACTCCCTGACACACTGAATAAGTGTAGGAGTGACTGTAAGGTACTGAAGGAAATATTCTCCATCTCGGTCCACAAACGATATCTGTAAAGAAGGATTCTACTTTGTCGCCTCTCCTAGCAATTGTATACCAGATCTCTTAATGAGTGCATGTGCTACAAGGTTCCTCTTCCTAAGAGTATAGACTATCTCGAAGTCATAGTCCTGGAGGAACTCAAGCCATCATCGTTGTCTCAGGTTCAGGTCTTTGTGAGATATGATATACCTGAGACTATGGTGGTCATAGTAGACTGTAAAATGCTCTCCAATCAGATAGTGTCGAAACATATTTAAGGGGAAGACCATTGCTGATAACTCCTGGTCATTGGTAGAATAATTGTGCTCATGTTGTCTCGATTGCAGAGAACCATATGCGATCACTGCTCAATCTTGCATTAGGACACACCGGAGTCCGGTCCTTGATGCGTCGTAGTAGACTACATACCCTACGCCCTCCTCTGGAAGCCTCAAGATGGGGGGCACTAGTTAGCCTCGGTCTCATCTCATGACAGCTCAGCTGGCATCTCTCTGACCACATGAACGTTTTCCCCTACATTGTCAAGGATGATAGTGGTGCTGAAAATCTGGAGAAGTTTGGTATGTACCTCCAGTAATACACAGCCTAACCTAGGAAACTCTATACGTCTGTCATGATCCTGGGTGGCTCCCGAGCAAGTACTGTCGTAATATTCTCTAGATCAAGTGAAACTCCATCCATAGAGATTACATGACCCATAAAGTGAACATATTTGATCCAGAACAAGAACTTCAAGAGTTTACTATAATGCTGGTTCACTCAGAGTGTGTCTAGTACTACCCGCAACTGGTTGGCATGATCCTCATCAGTAGTAGAGTACATCAGAATTTCGTTGATGAATACTATGACAAAGCTATTGAGGTATGGCTAGAAAATCTAGTCCATGAGTCACATGAACACTGCTAGAGTGTTGGTTACGCAGAAAGGAATATCCATGAACTCATAGTGGTCTCACCGACATCTAAAATCTACCTTCTGGACATCATTGTCTCAAACTCTGAGCTATAGATAGCCTGATCTGTGGTCTATCTTCATGAACCACTGTGCTCCTTTCAGCTGATCAAATAGGTCATAAATCCATGGGGGTGGGTACTTTTTCTTCACGGTCACCTAGTTCAGGCGACAGTAGTCGACACAATGAATCAAGCATTAATCTACCATCTTGGTGAATAGAATCGGGGCTGACCAGGGAGAAACACTAGGCCAGATGAATGCCTTCCCCTTTAAGTACTCTAGCTGTACCCGTAGCTCACGAAGCTCAATAGGATCCATCCGATATGCTGGTGTAGATATTAGTGTCGTCCCAGGGTACATGTAAATGTACAAGTCCACCTCTCTATGAGGAGGAAGACCTAGAACATCATCAAAGAAATCATCCACGTAATGGTCGACCACTACAAGATAAGTCAAACTCTTCACATCAACTGGTCCGAGGGTATGGAAGGCCAACTGATGAGTGATCTACTACACCCTCCTCCGAGTAAGTCCATCTTATGATGCAAAGGCTCCCTTCTTGTTGGTGAAGGTGAACTCGGTCCCAACCGTGAGTACATACTGCACATTGCACCTAATACAGTTGATCTAAGCATGGACTGTAGATAAATAATCTATACCCATGATGATGTCGTAAGGCCTCAACACCTCTACGAAGTGATCATAGCCAAATCTATCACCTCTTAAAGTAATCTCACACTACCGGCACTAGTGCGTGATCATCGAGTCTGCTCTCATGGGAGTCTATTTCCATAAGGATTTAGCCAATGGCTTCTCCAGAATCTCTCATCTCCGAACAAGGGTAGTGGCAATGAAAGAGTGACTTGCACCTGTGTCTATAAGAACTACAGCTAAGTTAGAGTAGACATAGACCATACCTCGAATAATCTTTATAGCACCATGATCGTAAGACTCTGCTTCCAGAAGTTCAGATCTCGCCTATATACCTACTCCCTACGCCCGGGGTGGACCTCCTAGTGGTGGTGGCGGTGGTGGTAAAAGCTCGTACCGTCGTCCACCGCCAGATTAACGAGTAGCTCCTCTGCAACATATGATTGTGCCATGCAGATCTCTTTGATCGAACCTCTAACTCTTCTTGGTAGGTCCCTCAAATGTCTACTGATCATACGAACGATGGGTCGGACATTCATGAGGAATGTGACCCTACCCACAACATTTGAAAATTTCCATGTTCCTCAAGTGACTGGATTTTTCTCTTGTGCCTTGCAGAACCGAACATGTGTCCTAATGTTGTCCACTAGATGGTCTGGCCCGCATGGACCTCTACAACATCGTTCTGCTTCCTGCAAATGAAGACTCCACTACATGATGACTGGTGGCGGGTCTTGCTACTAGGGACTTCTCAGTAAGGAAACTCTCTACTAAGAGGGATCACTTAAACACCCCCGCCTATTTCAGGGTGGTGAGGGAGATCATCGAAGCCCTGATATCTCGCCTAAACCTCTGCTCGAGGTCAGGGCCCTAAAGAGTGGGTCTGAAACCATATATGTGGAGTAGCACGAGAGGTTGGATAACCCTGCGGAGCACATAGATACCGTCATGCTACACTACTATAGATGCAGTTGCTCCTGTATCTGCCGTGCACAAAGTGTGGCTGGAACGAACTCTGCTTCAAACAGGCTCTTGATGTCTTCCCAGAGTAGTGTCACCTCGTCAGGCACCTAGAGCATCATGCTCCACCATCTTCCTACTGCTGCCTGAAGGAGACTCGCGACAAGGATCACCATATGGTCTGCGGGTGTCCCTACCAATCTGGAGACTCTCACCACAGCTTCCAACCAATCATCTTTTTCCTGCGGGTCTGTCTTGCCCCTACACCTAGGCAGCCTCTTGCACTGGAACTCATACAATACACTCCGGAAGCGTGCACACTCTGCTGCTAGGGCTGGTGGCATCGATGGCCCAACGGGTATCAGTACCGCAGGTGCCTCCGCTATGATAGGGCCGTCCACCGAGGCCTCGTCGATCGGTGGGCTGCCATCTCATAAAAAGCCAGGAATCCTGGCTGTATATCTACGTGGGGTCATCCTAAAAAAGAACATGTGTTTCGTGGTTAATAATTTGTACATAGTGAGATGACTCAAAGAGATCACTATGAAAACTAGTGAAACACAAATTCAATAACTGTTTTCATGAACTGAGTCAGAAATCAGAAGTCAGGGTCGTGGTTTATGGATACGTCAGCCGCCGCACCAACACTGGACTCCCTAAACTAAAAACCACACTCAGTACCCTTAACATTATTTCTTCATAGTAAAGAATGATCAGATCTATGTGTTCAATGGTAGAACCAACTCCTTTGATACCAAGTTTTCATGACCCATCCCACGGGGCCAATGTAGTGTCTACTCCAAGCCCGCAATCCATAGGCCTGGGTCCGGTTACTAGCATCAAGGGTATAAATCGCTAAACTGGGAAGGCATTGGAATTATAATAAAAAACACACATGACAGAGTACACATCTAGATACAAAAAACTATGAAAAATTGTATTAAAAGAGATTACTGAAAAGTAAAGGGGACGAAAATACAAGCCCAACTAAAAGTACAAGTACAACTGAAAAGGAAAAATACAGCTAAAAGGTGAAAATCAGCTCCTAGATCATCCACCACAGATCTTACCTAAAGGGTAGGTGTAGATAGCCTCCTCAGCACACCACGTATGTTAGTCTCCTCAGGGTACCGACTCATTGTAAGGTCCACTGACGCATTCCTGTCATAAAACATGGATTTTTTTAAAAAATTACTTAACTATAGTATAGTGATTAAGCCTAGGAAGCCTCTTGAAGAAGAGTGCACACACATTTTTTTTTTCAGTTTTAAATGAGGGTAAGAATGTTGTGTTATTTTTAAAAAATATATGAAATTCAAATGATTTAAAAACTATGATATTAAAAAGGGTGATTAGGTCGGGTTTGGTTCCCAAATTGTAATGTTATCCTTGTTCAATTTAATTTAAACCCCTTCTTCTTAGTTGATTAAAGTGAGTTTCCACAATTTTTTCCTCTCACTTCCTTGGTTAAATTATGATGGTGAGAGAAAACCTTACGAACATATCAGTTTGGTCAACTCTCCATCCATGTTCAAATTAATTATATTGAATATCCTTACTTGACATGGGAAATTCCTGATCGGGTCATGTTTATCCCAAAAAATCAAGAACATTCACTACAGCTTTTTCACATACTGACGATCATCGAGTACTTCACCACTTATCCCCAGTTTATTCCATCGTATATTAACCAGAAATTAGTGGAGGAAGATAATGATTACATTACCAAGGAAAAAAGAAATAAAAGAATTGAAATATAAGAATGATCACACATGATAATAAAATCCACTATATGAAATTGAAAAAAACATTGAAGAAGAAAGAAATTTCATTCAATTACCTCCAAGAACTCAAGCATCACAATGTAGAAAACCAACCCTTCCCGAATCACTCAAAATTTTTACCCCACCATGGTAAGGGTAATAAAGATGAATGAGGAAGAATAATACATTACAAAACAATGAAAAAGAAAATAAATAAAATAGAATGCTTAAAATTTCTTCTCCTTGGTGCCCATAAGGAATGAGATGGAATAAGAGATGCTTTGAGGGTGAGGAGCTCTCCTCCTTTTATAGCCAGAATTTTTCCCCTGAATGTTGATGCATTGTAGCCCCATTAAATGACATCTTCACACCTTCATCCATTCTTTAATGTTGTTCATAATTATCTTGGGCGTTTCCCCTAAAATTATCAGTGGATGTGGATATGTAATTCAAGATTTATTTCTGTTTTACTGTCACAATTTATTCAGTCGAGTCAGACATGCCAAATCGCAAACCTCTGGATTAGGGTTCTTTAATGAACCATAAAACAAACAATTCTCACGACCTTCCCTTAATTAACTATATTCTAAAACCCCTTGCGCGTCCACCCACATATTATCATAAAAATTGGGAACACCAAGAATTATATATGGACCCCACATCTAAAATCAGTAGAACTATAAACTATTTTCATGATACAAATTGTGAGATTCTTTTGAGCTTCCATATTGTCGATTCAGCTTTTTGTCCAAAAATAGTAAATGAAGCCCTGAATGTGTCAAATCTGGAAAATATATAATTTCTCAATTTGGATCAGTTTATAATATGTTATGGCCAAAATACATAAATAATTTAAAATAGTTAAAAATCTGAAATGTGCCTATTTTAATGTTCGGCTCAAAATAACACGAATATCTTAAAAATGAAGAAATTCATCTTCGAGTAACACATTTGTGGGTTCAAAAAAATTAAATTCACTATAAATATAACTGAAAATATTTTCTCAATCAATTCCCCCACACTTAGGACTTGGAATCCCGGACAAGAATAAATCAAATCAAATCAAATCCAAAACACATATCAATAAGATCTACAAAATCAATTTCAAGAAACAAAAAAGATATCATGCCTCATAAAAAACATATATTTCAAGTTCTCCATTTTATATTATTTATTATATTTCCACTTCATTTCTTATTACATGCACAAAAAACACCTATCTCACATGAATTTTCTCTAATCTCACAAAAGTAAATGCTAAACAAGGATTTTCTCATCCAAACACACACAAGAGTAACCATAGGATTGATAAATTCCTACTTATCTACCTGATGTGAGTGAAGGACATGTGATTCTCACAAGGACTTTTCTGGTTTGTTCCGTGGATTTAGGTTGGTATGATTTAGATGTAAAAACATTTGAGGCCGAAAAAAGGAGGGCTTGGCTCTTTTTGAAGAAAAAATGAAAGATTCTAATTTTCACTCAAATATAGTCTCCTTCTCTTCGCCTTTGTAGAAAATAGGCCCCATAATAATTCAATCATCTCAGCAGCAAAAAATTAAATCTTTTCAAACTTGATTTTTTCTTGAAAGCTCTAGATAGGTACAACATTCTTTTTACATCAGAAGCTCCAGAACGACACAACTTCTCTTATCATGAAAGCTTTATAAAATTCATAACTTTTAAAAAAAATTAAATATTCATCAGCTCTTAAATAGTTTATACTCTACCAAAAGTATCACCAATTGAGGTATTAAATCAAAATTCATCTTCCCCCACACTTCAGTTCAACAAGATCATGCAATTTCACTTCAAGAGCAGGTTGGATAGAGAAAATTGGCTTGTAATGTGGCTAACCTAACAGGTTATTCATGGATACTAGGGGTTACAATGAAGGATAAATGTAAAGGTGGGACATAATGAAAAATGATTACTTTGAAAAGCGGGATTGAAACCAAATAAATGTCTCATTAATTTAAAACACATGTACCCCAAACCCTCATGTTTTTAAAGGAATAAATCAAATTCTGGTTTAAGAAAGCATGGTCTGGTTCTCTCAATAAACGAGATTAATGAAAAGAATATAACAAAAATGGTCTATAAGCCTCACAGGAATGTGATTTCAATGATATAGATATTGAAATATGGCATGGGATTCAAAAATTAGTTCACTTTTCATGAAATTCTCAAAGATTTGAACTCTAAACAAAGTCATTTCAACAATAATTTATGTGAAGTTTCATGAAATATATTGGTTCAATCATTGAAATGGGTTTCAAAAATGGTATTGATAATCAATTCAGCTCAAAAGTTTCAGAAACACACCAAAAATTGAAAAATAAACACACAAAAATATGATAACACGCTATTTTTTTTCTACAAAACTAACACAAAATTAAAATCATAAACTACAATGGTTCCCTCCACCATACTTAAATGATGCAGCGTCCTCAATGAATTCAAGTGGATTTAACATGTAAGTAGATTTTTGATTGATTCACGACAAACAAGAAAGTGTATAAGAGAGGTACAACTTAATTTATTGGTAGTGCAATATTGAGTTAAGCTCCTGAGTGTTGCACACTAAAAACCTACATGAAAAAGAACAAAAGAAAACATAAGTAATTTATTGAAAGAAATGAAAATTGAAATAGGACGAGAAAAGAAGGATAGATCTTGGTTGAATCCCCCATGTGGGAACTGGGTTTTGACTGCCTCCAGATGGGTAGTTCCAGTTGTTTATCACCAATCAAATGGTGGGTTGAGTTTCATTATGATGAACTAATAAAAATTCTTCTTTACATCATGTGCTTCATTCTTTTTATTAAGGAAACCATGGGTATAGTACCCAAAATCCACCCCTAGGAAAATAAGATATAACTTTCCTGGTGGGGGATATGACAATGAATGAGTCCTTATCCTTTTTGTTTTCCAATTAAAAAACTTATTCTTCATTCTCTAGTGGTTTCTTAAGGTATAATATATCATTGAAAAAGTCAAAGGCAATGTAAAAGCATAATTATATTTGAATAAAGTCAAAGAATGAAGTGTCAATTTCAAATTCTTCCCTTTCAAACTAAGCATCTTGCATCCCTTTTTCCTCAGGTAATGCCACTTTAATCCCCTCATGTACTCCCTCCAATAAATGATCATCATGTTTGGGGTGCTCTATATGTTCCTCTTTATGTGCATATTCCCTTTCTTCCTCATCTTCCAAGATAGAACATGATTTGTCCGAATAGGAAAATTTAAATCAAGTGTAGGTGACACTAAATATAGTTTCAATAAAATTAGAATACAATGATTTCATGAAAATATCATCTCCCAAATTTTTCACTACATTAATTGGTTCTTCAATGGGAAGTGCCTCTTGGAGTGGGGTTGTAGAAGATGGATGCAGGTATCCAGGCTCCTCAATATTCTCTTCAAATTACACAACATTGGTGGTGTCTTCCTTCATTGATGGTATATCATCTACATTATGAGGAACATTGGGATCAAGTAGTTCCACACACTCCTTCAATAATTCATTTGGATCATGTTGATTTCCCATACTTACTTCATAAGGAACATCTTCTTCATCAATCTTATTTATAAATGGTTGAGAAGGAACAACTTGATCTATTTTTATTTCCATCATGGTCTCCCAGGGTTCTTCAACTTCAAGGATTAGCAGGGAAACCACTTACACTAATGGATCATGTTTTGGTTCGGAATTCTCTTGGGTTGTGTGAACATATTCAATTAGCCATTCAATTTTTCTCTCTAGGTCCTTTATTTCTTCCCGAAGTCCATGCAATTAATATTTTTTTAACTTCCTCTTCTTGTTTCACCTCGACCATTTCCTGAACAAATTCTGGAAAATACTCCTGGAGTTCAATTAATTCACTGGAAAATCCCTCCAACACTAGGTAATCATGGTTTTCTTTAAGGTCTTCAATGAGATCCTTAAATTCATCCTCGTAGAATTGGATTCAATCTCCCCTGAATAGTTTAGCAAAAAGAGAAACAATATCTTCTATTGGCCAAGGTGAGTCAAAATTTTTTTCATTAACTTGTGGATAATTATTCCATGAAATAAGATAAAATCATTTTAGAACATCATGACAAAATATTTTTTAATGATTTTTTTTAATTTGAAAAGGTTAAATATTTACAAATAAATTTTGGCACTACCTCCCTGGAAACGACGCCACGTTTGGAACACTACAATCGTAGGGCATGGAAAACCAATTTTTAATTTTCCTAAGTGTAGTCTAGTGATTAACCCTAGGAAGTCTCTTGAAGAGGAGTGCACACAAAACCAGTTTGACAATTTTAAACGAGGGTAAAAATGTAGTTTTTTTAAGGAAATTTGAAATTCAAATGTTTTGAAATCTATGATATTAAAAAGGGTGATTAGGTCGGGGTCGGTTCCATAATTGTAATGATATCCCTATTCGATTTAATTAAAACATCTTCTTGTTAGTCAATTAAATTGAGTTTCACAATCGTTTCCTATCACTTACTTGATGAAATTATGATGGTGAGAGAAAACCATACCAAGATCTCAGTTTGGTCAACTATCCTTCCATGTGAAATATAATTGTATTGAATATCTTTAATTTCTATGGGATATACCTAATCAGGTATTGTTTATCTCAAACAATCGTGATCATTCACTACACCTTTTACTCATACTGACAATCGTCGAGTACTTCACCACTAATCCCCAGTTTATTCAATAGTATATAAACCAGAAATTAGCGAAGGTAGATAATGATTATTTTACCAAGGAAAATAATCAACAACGGAATTAAAATTCAAGAATGTTCACACATGATAATAAAATCCAGTATATGAAATTTAAAACAACCTTGATGAAGAAAGATATTTTATTCAATTATGTCCAAGAACACAAGCATTACAATGTAGAAAACCAACCCTTCCCCAATCACTCAAAATGTTTTCCCCATAATGGTAAGGGTAATCGAGAAGAATGGGGAAGAAGAAGACATTAAAATACTATGAAAAATAATATAAATAAAATGGAATGTAGAAATGTTCTTTTCTTTGGTGTCCCAGAAGGAATGGGATGGAATGAGAGAAGCATTGAGGGGGAGGAGCTCTCCACCTTTTATATCTAGAATTTATCTTCCAAATGTTGATGCATTGTATCCCCAATAAATTACAACTTCACGCTTTGAGACCTTATTAAATGTTGTTTATAATTATCCTGGGCGTTTTCCCAAAAAATCTCATCGGATTTGGACTAGTAATCTGAGAGTTATGACTGTTTTACTCTCACAATATATTCTATCCAGTCAGACACGCCAAATCAAAAACCACCAGATTAGGATGCTTTAATGACCCATAAAAGGCCAATTTTCGCGGCCTTCGTTTCCTGAAATATGTTCTAAATCTCTATGCGCATCCACCCACTGGAAATCAAAACAATTGGTCCCACCAATAATAATTTATAGACCCCACAGTAAAATCTACAAAACTGTAAACAGTTTTCATTAGACAAGTTGTGAGCTTCCTTTGAGCTTCCATATGGTCGATTCGGATTTTTGTCCAAAAATAGTAAATAAAGCGCTGAATGTGTAGAATTTGTAAAATAAATAATTTTTTAATTTGGATCAGTTTAGTATATGTTATGTCCAAAATACAGAAATAATTTAAAATAGTTAAAAACCCAAAACTTTCCATTTTTAATGTTCAGCTCAAAAGAACAACAATATCATGAAAATGAAGCAATTATTCATAGAGTAACAATTTTGTGGGTTTAAAAAAATAAAAATCAATTTAAATTTAATTGAATATATTTTCTCTCTCATCCACCTCTGGGTACCGTCCAATCCTTGTATACTCAGCCTCGGTCAGCGATGTCTGTCATCTGCATCCAACACAATGAGGTGCGGGAATAGCCTATGAGAGGAGAGTATAACATCACTCAGTAAGGTCCCTGAGACCCTCAAGGTTTCACATAATCCAAAAATGATAAATCACATGTTATAAAATCAACAGATAACCCCACTTAGGTATATACTTATACATATATCCATGTTATCAAATAATTCATCCCAATCATGAGGAAATCACAAAGGTACTGACTCAACTCACATAGATATACATCTTTTGTATAGAGATAGAGATGATCATATATAGCCACTGAATCATCTATTCTATCGATCCCAGATAGGATCCAGGAACAGAAATCAGAATTGTCAGACCCACAGACGATCTTGGAATAGTTATTCTGTCGAACCCACATAGGATCTAGGAACCGAAGTCGGAACTGTCGAACACACATAGGATATTGGAATAGTAGTCAGAGCTGTCAAATCCATACAGGATCTAGGGACAATCTTCAATGCTGTCGAACCCACACAGGATTCTGGTATAGTCGTCAGTGTTGTTGAACCCACACAAGATCCAGGAATAGTCATCAATGAACAACCAACCACAGGGATCTGAACCATGCATTCTTGATTCCGGGATGGTCCGCTCGCCACGACATGTGTCGATACATCAACTGACAAAAAGTACCAAGAAGAAGTATTTCAACAGTCTTCCACGTCATAAGGGGACAACCAAAACAAAACATTCCCAAGATACTGAGGACAAGATGACCACAAAATTTCCCAAAAAGTACTGAATGTGTAAGAATGTGGCACATGACTTGTTCTTCATACATCGGGTACTAATCGTGTACAATTGAATGTTTCATAAGGCTGGTTGTATAGAAAATAATTTACATGACGTGTGGTATGTTTACATGCCGTGTTCAATCAACTGGGGACATCTGATCAGCTCCGAAAACACGTTTTGATTCACCTGATTGAAGAATGTTCGAGGTACAGTACTTCACGTTCTGGTCCGATCTGTTGCCCGCTATTGTCTTCGCACCTCCACTAGGTCATTTTGATTTTGGGTCTTAAATTTGGGATAGTTGCATTTCAAAATGGACACTCAATGATATGTTATTTTTCATCCATGAAGAATGCGAAAAACACACCAAACATTCATAAGAGCTTCATAGGGATTAGGTCGTGTTCGTTTGGCCCCATCCTTCTATGTTAGTTTGGTAGAAAGCGTGTCAAGAGAATCAGTCATGGAAGGATGAATCAAAATTTATCAAATCAAAATAGACCCTAACCATTGATCGTTCAACGTCGTTTGTTGATGGAGTTGTGGAAGTCGATAGTCAAAGACATCTCATGACAGTTGAAGCTTCAAGGAAGAAGTCGAAGAGGGTATATGTTATTTTACATTGTTCTTCATTGGGAGATGGGTTTCATCGTTTGAGAAAACTAATTCTCATAAGCTCTAATCTCAAAGGCTCCCACCAAATGAGAAAAATGCGAAGCAAAAATATTATTAGATTGAATATTAATTTATATTTTGGCATGAAATTCAAATAGAGAATTAAATTAATTAAATAGGATCCCCTTATTTAATTCAAGTGGTTGGAACAATGAATTAATTAGGGGGGTTGAAGATTCTCTCCCTCATTAATGAGGTAGAGTTGAGAGGTTTAACTCTCCTCCATCAATATGGGGTTAAGCCCTGCGTGGTCCCCACACCATAACCTCTCGCGGGAGGTTATGTTCTAGTGGGCCCCACAACCATAACCTCTCATGGGAGGTTAACGTGTGGTGGTCCCTTCTCCAACTCCCATTAAGATGTTTTAACCACCAAACACCCACATGGAGGATGTAATGAAATAATGTCAAAAATCACATTATTTTATTACTTTCCACAAAATCCCAAAATCTATCTTATAATCTCGACCAACTACCATCGAGGTGAAAGTACCCTTAAGAGAAATTTGGTACTGTGAGTTCAATGGTGCCCTTAGATTTGAATTTCGAGAACCAGTTCAAAAGTTATAAAAACATGCTCGTACATTTGTTGAAAGTACCCGAACAAAACCTCAAAAATTGATTCTGGGCACACCGAGCCTCAGAATCAAGCACATTCAATTATTATGGAATTGTAAAATTCCAATGTATTTAAGAAAAATAATTCTCCACCAAAATTCTGGGTCTTTACAGATAATATTCTTTATATTTATATAATTAATTTATAAAATCACAATAAGGTTTTTTCTAGGTTGAATGAGGATCAAAATGCAAAATAATGGTAATTTTTGTGTAAAATTGCATTAAATATGTTTTGAAATAACATAAATGGTGTTGAATATATTGCAGGAAAATATTCAAGGGTTGTTAACAAATGAGAATTAGAAAATATTAAGTTGTATAAACAAAATGAATTTCGTTGAAGTTAATGTAATTTCAAGAGAAACCATGAAATAAATTAAAATATATATTTTTTATAATAAAAAATTAAAAATTAAAAATTTCCCTATGTACTTTATTGTACTATTAACATTTTCCAATATTATATTATATGTTTTATGAAGGAATTAGGGAAAATAAGGCTTTAAATGAAATAAGAATCATGAATAACCATTTTAAATTGTTCATTGCAATTTGGTGATATAATAGTCCCTCAAAATCAAGTGCAATGAGGGAGTCAACTATCCCTACAAAATAATCTAATTATTTGAATGGGGACATAGAACACATAAACAAAAAATATATTTTAATGTGTAAAAGGGAATTTTTTCAATTTTTAATTTTATAGACTACTGGTGTTTAATAACTATAATTTTTGAAGTAATTATACATTCAATTATGATAGGTAATATGAAAATTATGTGGGCACAAGATTATTTTAATAAAAAATTAATCTAATGATCAATAATATATTTACAGATGTTTATATTAATGATTTTTCATTTTGATACTTATTTAAGATGATGTATTTCATCTTATTTTAGTTATGAAACAATACCCAGTCTCTTCATTATTTTAAATAGGGAAGATTTGTTTTATAAAATCACTAAAAAATGATGAATTTAAATTTCTTATTTTTTGTATGTTTATTTATTTGAGATAAAAAAGGAATTAAATGAGGAATATAGATAGTGGTTGATATTCATATATTGAACAGAAAATATTATATTTGGAACACTAAAAATCTGAATAATGGATCATTTAGTTGTATATATTATATTCTTGGGAAATTAATTATTTTTCCATAACTAATATAAAAAACTGCAAAACTAAAATCAAATAAAATTTATTTTTTGGTGGTTAATAGACAACATAATAAGATTTTGATAACTATGTGTCGATAAATAAAAATTATTCAACATATAATTTAATCATCATGTTCATACCAATTTGATGACTTTTCACAAATGTTTTGTTAAAAATATGAAAATAATAATAATATTATTATATAAACTATTATTATTTCTTTACAGTTGTGGTTATTATGTTATAATAAATAATTTATTCACATAATATATATTTATGTATTATATGAATAAAAAATGTAATTTTTTTTGAAACATTATCAAAAAATAAATTGTAGGAATAAGTTTTTATTTTTAAACATGTCAAAATAAGAGGACTGTTCATGGTGGACCCAAAAGAGATGATATTTAATCAACTAGTAATATAGGTGCTATATTTTTTTAATATGTGTAGATCTATTTTGTAAGGAAATAAATTTTCTGTATTACATTTCATTAATTTTATAACTAAACTATCAAGTTGAACATTCTATTAAATTATTATAAACATTAATATCTAATAAACAAAACCCAAGGATTCATTATCCAAGAATCTTTTAGAGACATGGATCATAAAACATCAACACGAATCTAATACGTTGAATAATTTTATTAAACTATATATTGTGATTTTTATAACATTTATTATCATAAATGACATCGGAAAACCATAGAAATACATAATCAAAATTGTGGACTACTAAAACCTACCGAGTGATGAAAAAATAATGAATCATATTATATGAATGAAATGAAATAACATGATACCATAAAAGATAATTCTCATGAATATTACTACAATATTATTACATAAGGAATATGGAATTATATTACCATGGGATTATTTCAATGTGACAATATCACAATACATGACATCTTATGAAAAATTCAAGGCTTTCTACTGATACGTCATAACATTGTTAATTGAGTCCAATGATTGATTAAAATTACTCCACAATTAAATTCATATCCTATAATGTTACATAAGAATCAACCAATACCTTGGAGTAATATATTGTTACATCCATCACAAAATATACATACATTTATACTCTTCACAATGGAATCACGCATAATGCATAATAATATTAAGTATTTATGGAATGTAATTTGTTTCATAATAATTCATCAATGAATAATCTTTGGTTTTATCATAAGGATGAAAAATATAAAAATGAACTTTGTATTGTGTAAATAATTATTTTAATCAATAAATCTATTTCTATGATATTGAGTTTTTTTGAACAATACATGTACTAGAGTAGAGAATTTCGAATGAAAATTAGCATTAAAAATATTTTTTTGAGAAATTACTAAATTACTTTTAATGAAGCCAAGAATAAAAAATTTTCATTTAAACCATGGTTATAACAAATTGGATAGGCCTAAAATAGTTGTCATGATGGGAAATAATTAATGGTAACAGTCATTAAATGTTTGTCAAATGAGACGTCTTTATTATAGAAAACTTCATCTTAAAGAGAATTAGTTTTCGAGAAGGTATTGAGAAATGATCATAAAGAATGTATATCTACAATAAGGATATGGATGATATATATATATATATATTATATATAAATAACAATTTATAATAATTTATTTATGTGAAATTGATATACCTTGTGATGTAAAGAGAAAAATACAGAACCAAATGAAAAGAGGGTGGTTCGGAGAGTTTCGTGATGGTCTTTAATGTCATGTTTCCAAGGTAGTACTAGTTGTAGCTAATTTTGTGAGTTTATATGTTTTTGTTAAATAAAATTATATATTAAATGATTATTATTTAATGAGTTTTCATAAGTATGTTTTTTTAACTCTATTTAGTAAAATATAAGAACAATTTTTAGTTTATATTTCTAATTATTATATGGTTAGTTCATTCAGGCGGGTTTTCAGGCAATGATAAACATACTGGGTTTTATTTAATTTCATGGTTAATTATGAAAAACTAAAAATAATAATAAATAATAAATAATTATTAATATTAGTATTAACTGTTACGAACCAACCTGGGTCGACCCTGAACCGGTCACCTAAGCAAATCCACGGCAAAGCCCAAGAGGTGTTCTCGATCCTCCCGAGATGGTGGCTAGTTCCATGGAATTAATAGAGGACAATTGTGAATGATTTCACCTAGTAGAAAAGAAAAATAATGAAAGTAGCAGAAAAAGTAGAATAACACAATGTAAATAAAAAAAACCGAAAGGAAGGAATAACCAACAACAACCTACTAACCTAGCCACGACCGAAACTCCTCGTGACTCCAAGATTCACTCACCAATCCACAAACAACTCTCTCCCATGGAAAATGAGCTAAATTAAAACAAAAAATAGAAACTAAAAACAGGAAAACACAATAAGAGTGAGTGTTAAAACTCAGTAGGCATTCCCAAAAAACTATTCCTAATGCACTAACCTTAAATAAAGAATTCACTAATTCCAGGTTTGAACTAGATTATATAAAATATTATTTTCCACAAACACATTCATTTCTAAAACAAGTAACAGTCCATTTCAATTTTTAATTTAAAATCAATATTGATGTTTGAAAGGAACATGTGCATCACATTTAAATCGTTTTTCAAAAAAAATTGAAATCCAAATTTTAGTTGTTAGTAAAAATGGAAAACCACACAACACGCAAAACACTGAGGCCAATGGAAAATGTGGAATACATGGGCTACCTACCAAACTAGACCTCTCAATCATCCGCCCCATACAAAAAAACAGTAAATAAAACATGGGTTAAACCAAGGATCTCATGAACAATCCAAAACACACTATAAAGGTGACTCATCTTAAAGGCATACCTACCATCGATGACATATTAATGCCCTAACGCACGGTGTTTCTCTACATGGCCTAACCGAGGGGCCCAAACCCCTAGCAGAGTGTCATCTATAATAAGGGCCACTAGCCAGTGCGTAATCTAAACTAGTGCATCCATCATTCTTAGAAGATTCACCTATTATGCCAGGTTCCCATGCCAACAAGTATAATAAAAAAGAAATGGGGTGAGTTAGAAAATTCAATCACATAGCACAAACATTGCACACAACTCATGCAGTCAACGCACACCAAAGATCGCCCCCTAGTTACCCCAAAAAGAGTTTTCCAAAATAATTTTTTTTATTATAGTGAAAAACAAGTCATCACCAATTTTAATGAAAATACTCATTTCTTAAGTGAACCAAAACACTTGTTCATGCTTCAAAAGTAATAATTTATCAATAAACCAAATCTAGATATTAAATTCTGTGAATTATATTTGACGGACAAACGACCATTCTTTCACTATTGGGCGTATGTTCATCACAAAAATGATTCAAGTGTCGTGTATAAAATAAACACCACTTTTTTACACCAAATAATCATTAAAAAAATAATCTTACACTATTTCCAATTTAATAAAATTAATAAAATATCAAGAAATCATTAAGTTCTAAATTTATAGGCAAGTTCCATGGAGGGACCTACCTCTAGAGAAAACGATGTCGTCCACTCGGCTCTTGATGATTTAAAACTAAAAGAAGCTTCTCTTGAAGATGAAAATCTAAAACCGCTTCACCTATATGCATATTCATTTTCATATACATATTTATACCCCTTAACCTAATTTCATATTCCCCACACCATGAGAGAATATGTGCAAGCAGGATATACATATATACATGCTTACCCTTGTATATACCTCTAGGTCTTTGTCACTGACGACCAAAACCCAAACCATGATGATAAAAACATCCTACATCAATGCAAGGGAATCTAATAACTACCGAAGGCACCAAATACAACTATAAAAATTTCACATCCCATTTAAAATTTATACTAATCACAGCCCATGAAAAATACATCTTTTAAGGAAAACATGTCACAAGGCCAAATTTGCATCACACTCACAACATAAGAAATCATTTACATCATTAATAAAACTTTTCCCAGATGTATAACCAAGCTTCACAAAAAAAACATACATCAACTCCCCTATTTAAAATTAAACATACACTAAAACATTTTCCAGCACATGATGCACACACTTTATAAGATTTAATATACCACCTACAAATATTTTGAAACAAATCCAAACAGAATCCAAACACTTTGAATGAAAAAGAAAACCCAAAACCCCTTTTGAGGCCAAACACACACCACATACATGTCAAAACATAATTCTCATCCCTTGTGCGACCTAATAAAACAACAGAAAAGTTTAGAAAAAAAATAAAAATGGCTCAATAAATGTTTTCAAAAAATAAAAACATTCATATCACTTAAACACTTTACTAAACACATCCAAATAATATTATATATCACGAAAAACTATATTCTCCCCTTGAAGACTAATAAAATAACATACTAAATTGATAAAATATAAAAATTAAAACACCACATAATGTTTATGCATCAAATCGACTACCTTTTGTGTTGAAATTACATGAAATTTTTGTGTAACTCCAATCGATGCACAACCGCATCATACAGTGATCAAAATAAACACTAAATTCAAACAATCAAAACATATACACCATAAACAAACCAAACACAAATCCAAAACCCCAAATAATAAGAATCAAAATCACAAATTGAAGGATGAGGGTTTACCCAGAGGGAAGCCGTGTCGGAGAAGGGAAGTTGGGTGCTGAAAAACATGCTAGTAGGAGGAGGGGATGCCGACAAGATGGTCTAGTTGTTGAACGGAGAAATGCAAAGTCCACTGACCAGAAGTGATGGCATGTGCACAAGCAATCCGGTGAGGAAGATGGTGGTGTGGTGTGGTTCAGCTGTCTGAAAATTGAAGAGGAGGTGTGACGCCCAATGATTAATGAACATGGATAAGTGAACAATGTTATGTTTTATAATGATGTATCTTGTTTTATATGGTGTGTTTTTGTTACTGATAAAGAATTTAAAACTAAATAGATGAAAAATAAGGGGAATATAGAGAACTGGGGTACATTAAAATGTCACATTGCAACAAAGACCCAAAATAATTGAAATTACCATGTACAAGACCTAACGTAGCCACGATAAGGATACTATGAATCACAACTCGAGTAATTGGATAGTTTTCATCTGCTGGGTCCATCAGTGTGAAAAATTTAATATCCAGAACCATGACACACGTACTCAGAACTAATGGAATGTGGAGATCCATCCACCTAGGGTCAAGTATTTTGAATTTGTGAAACACCATAAACCCTTGTTTTTATAATGCTCCTTTAAGAAATTATGACCGTTAAATATATAATTGTTGGGTTTTCAAAACAACCTTTCGGTTTCCTATGATAAAGTTTATCTTTATATAAAAACATGGTCTTTTAAAAAGAGTTTTATGAATCAAATAGTAGGGTAAATTATAAATTGGATATTTTTTAGATTATTTCAAGGTTTGGTATGTTAATTAAGAAATATATATATATATATATATATATCTTTTAAAAAGGGTTATATGAAAATTTAAAGTATTCTACATAGCCTAGAATGTGATTTTAGATTTGAAAATTTTAAAACTGTTTATTTCATTATATACAAATTCAATTTTTACCAATATTTATTTTCACACTATATTGAAACTAAGTATAATTATACTATTTATTTTGTATATCTAAATAATCTTTTAATAAAAATTTATGTTGGGACCCGGCCAAGCCAAGGGAATCCCTTATGGACAATCCCTCAAGGCCGAGACTGAGTCCCAGGGACCCGAGGTACCAACCATTGGGATCGCCGAGTGGTTTAGAGGTGTCAACCAGGTCCATGCCCGAGCATAGCTTTGTCCAGTAACAGACAGGCCCGTTTATAAGACCTATGGTGCACGTTGCGTAGGGTTGTGCCAAGGACTGCATGTGGCCAATGTATAAGGCCCTGGTGTGTGTGTGTGTTTGGGTTATTTCTCCAAAGGCAGTGCATTCTATATTATAAACCATGCCTCCTCATCGGTTCGTTTTGATGTGGGACACATTCCTCGCGTTCTGAGCCATATGATCAACTTCTGCTTCAATCGCATCCATCCGTTTTCCATGACCGTCCAATCTCTCCCGATATCTATTCACAGCCCTCGATCCCTTTTAAACTAATCAACCAGATTCATGTGCTTCGTCTGACCATCTAATCTCTCCAATTTTAATCTAGGCCATCTATTTATTTTCCGCGTCGACCTCTCCAGCGTCTTCTTCTTCGCGTCGGGGTCCCGCACCGATAGGCCTTCACCCGCGGACGCCTCGACTTCTCCATTTTCAGTGCTCCTCTTGACCCCCGCATGAACCCCTCTTAGGCCACTGTTTCTACATCTTCCCCACGTCGGCCTACCATTTGGCTGAGTCACTAAGTTGTACCGAAGACGTACTTAAACCCCTCCTGCCTCATGAAACCCGGCAGGATCTCCTCCTCCTTCCCTCCTTCCGAACTCTCCAGCAAATCCAACGAGCTCCCTTTTGATCCGGGCATCCTCCTTAATCATGGTAAGGGTGCTTGCATGATTTGTCTTATTTTTTTCTAGAAACCTATACCTGATATGTACAATATATATATGTATATATTCTTAATACAAACCCCTCATTTTGTATTGATTTTGAAAAGGGGTTTCCATCATGTTCTCAGTAGGTAACATGTAAGGATGTTTTATGTTTTACTCTCATTATGAAATACTACTCTTCTATGTTTTAGTATATAAGGTATATATATATATATATTAATTAGTATAATGCAATCCATCCAATTTAAAAACGATTTCAAGTGGGTTTTTTCTAAAATTTTCTACAAAGATTACAAGTGCAAGGGATTATCATTCTTTATTTTAAACCAACCCTTTAAAATATAGTTCATATATACATGTTATCTATCTATATATATATATTTTATATATATAGGTTATATTTTCTTTTTAGTTGGATCGACCTATGTGGGACATGATTTTTTGGATGTTTAGTTTTGATTGTTTTCCTTCAGTTTTATTTCACAAAACCTATAAATATATAAATATTCGAAATATAATGTTTTGTATATGTATTTAATTATATTCAGAACCCAAACCCAAGCTATTTTCGGATTTCCAATAGGATCTAGTATATTATATGAGGCATTATATATTTATGAGGGTTGTTTGAAACTATTTTTACCATGAAAACCCCCATCTGTAAACTTTGTACATATATATCTATGTACTCACATACATGTAGTCTAATACAAATCAAATTCATGCTTTTTTTATAGGATGGGTATCAATATTTATGTAAATTATTATTTTATGTGAACCATGTTTGATTAAAGAAGTTTATTTGACATTACCCATGATGTGTTTTACAATTAAGTGTGTATTTTGGCTTGATTAAAATATGTTAGAGGATTTAAGAATTTTGGGACCATGTTACCATGTTTTGCCCATTTATAATATTATTATGCAATGAACCTACTTTGGTGAAAGTCATTAGTTAATATAGCTAAGGTTTAATGACCTATTTATCACCATAACTAATGGAAAGTGTTTTTTTAAATCATTACATTTCCATGAAATAATAATTTTTAAAAGATTCATCATTTATTATATCATCCTTTTATATGATTTAATAATTAACTTCTCTACAATTATTGTTTACTAAACTATGTAATCCTTTGATTAGTTATTGAAATATTTTTCAATGTTAACTATCGTCATGTATTAGCAATATGGGTAATGATTCTTTATTTATTTTGTTTATTATTGTACTTATATCATGCCTATGATATGTCCCGATAATGAAATAAGAAAATGGATTACCCAAGGTGGTATGAGACACCTTGAGTAATATGAAAATGAATGAGTTATTCATGGTGGTATGGGACTTCTTGAATATACAAACTATTTAAGTAAAGTAAGAACGATGTGGCTCACATGATAATGAAGAAAAATTTTAAGGGTGCACCCTGATAGCGCTCCAATGGTTTCGGTAAAGACTTAATCTCTTGAGATGACCGGTTTAATGATTCATTGGGGATGGACCTTGGTAATTGTTTTTAAATGACACCTTGGGGATGGACCATGGTGATACGGAAATGATTGTCTAAGTTAAATGTTGATGCAACATAATTCAAGTTATATTACATGTTCTTTTCAAGATATATTTCCCATTCTTTCACGACCATTGCCTTTATGTTTTCATAAATTTCTTACTTCACTAGAATAAGTTTGGGGCATGATTTGTGTTTATCACTTAGAAAAACAGAAACCATCATATGAAAATTTATGTTGTTTCCTTTATTCACAACACTGATTATGCATTACTATTAACTGTTTAATTTTATACTTAAGTAATAACATGTCGTACTTGTTTATGATGACCATTATTACTCCTTTGAGAAATGTCATAATTGTTTGATATATTTCTTGAAAATCTTGGTTGAGCATCTTGATGTTATGAGTTACATATTTGAATAAGATAATGATCTACAAAAAAATATTAAATGAATTTTTTCAAAAGGCACATTGTTTTTATTTTTAAACCCCTTACTATGTATTTCAATTCCCACCCTACGTTTTCATTTAAAATTTTCTGGTATCAGCTTTTAAAAGATGAATCGTTTTGGTAGTTGTCAGTTTCCCAGAACCCGAACGACACACAATCCTCTATATGGGACATGATGTGTAGTCTATCAGTGCATGTTTTATTTAAAAAAAACACATCATTTTCAGAAGGCACCGACTCTTGGGTTTTGGGAGTCGGGGACCTCACAGTTGGAATTAGAGGTTCGGTATGGATAACTTTGGAAAGCCGGAAACTAAAACAATATATATATATATACATCATTTTACTAAAAATGAGTTTTCTTAAATTTCAGATAGAAAATGAAGGTACTAATCTTTTGTCTCTCCCCACTGAGGCCTTAGAGACCATTGTGTCTTTAGCTAGCCGTGAGGATTACATAAACTATGCCCATATCCGCATGACATGAAAACACCTTTACGATGTATACAACTCACCACGGGTTCTTCAGTTACACCGGGGGTAGGAATGGGTTACCTCCTTTTGATGGTGACCCATTTTCCCTCCTATTTACATTGGGTAAGGTTCCATAAGGGACTTTTCCTGGTGTTTACGGCAGGTGAGGACTTTGGTTTTATGACCCACGATGTTTTTCAAGAGGCTGCTGCTACCAGTGACCTCCGAGCAGCCTACTTCTATCAAATCTTGATCTTCGGCTTATGGGGAGAGATGTTGAACCTCAAGATACTAGAAGATGAATCCACCCCACTGTCTTGTAGACAACAAGTGTATTCGGACGTCTCCCGACTTCATACCACTCATTCGAGACTCAAGAGACGTCACATGTGCCCCCATGAGATTTACCCTGAATGCTCAATCTGTGTTTGGTTTGATGAGATTGGGAGTTTTTCCTCATTATCTAGATTTCAAGTAGTAAATCATTAGGGGAAACTCAAGAACAGACGTGTAATAATAATTTTTGTTTACTGATATGCTGCTTTTACCTTTCTGTCTTAGCTTTGATTATACCTTTGAATGGTTTTCAAGTGATTTAACTCCCATCTTAAACATTCAGATGTAAGGAAAAACACACTTGTTATCTCTTCCCACTGAGATCCTTGAAATCATTGCAATCAAAACATGTGAGGTAGAGTATGGACCCTTCGAAAATTTGAGAAAAACATGCAAGTAGTGGTTTGAGGTGAAAAATAGTCCGGAGAAACTCTGCACCTTCCAGGGGAATGCCTCCATCTACTACAATACAGGCTTAGCACAGCTGGTCGGGCGGGAACAGCGAGGAAGCCACCACGATGGGCTCTTCATGTATATCACCCTAGGCCGAAACTACATGGCCAGGGTAAAATTTCAAGAGGGTGCTTTAGAATGAAATGTTTATGCGACATATATGTACCAACTCTTCAGTGTTAGCCTGTATGACCACATCTATGACTTTGATATTCTCGACCGGGAGATAATTTGGCGAGTTCTCCGTACGTTGGTCTACATGGATATTTTCAAACATTGTACTGTTCGGGCCTCCCTCTGGAAGCATGAATGTCTAGTACATGAGTTCAACCCCTCCTTCCATAACTTTATATGGGTTAGGGAACTAGAGGAGTTGAGCATCACTATAGGAATTCTGCTAAATGCACCTGTTGACCCCCTACATTGGTGGAGATGGTGAGAACATCGTAGACCCCTTTTGGCTTTGAGAACTAATTTTCGAGGATGAAATTCTGTAAAGAGGGGGACAATGTGACGCCCCAGGATTTACGAACTTGGTTAAGTGAGAAATTTTATGTTTTATAATGATGTCTCTTGTTTTATATGGTGTGTTTTTGGTACTAATAATGAATTTGAAACTAAATAGATGAAAAACAAGGGGAATAAATAGAACGTGGATACATTAAAATGTTACATTACAACAAAGACCCAAACTAATTTAAAATACCATGTACAAGACCTAACATATCCACGACAAGGCTACTAAGAATCACAACTCGTGTAAATGGATAGTTTTCATCAAGTGGGTCCATCAGTGTGAAAAATATAATAGTCATAGCCACGACACACGTACTCAGCACCAATGGAATGAGGAGATCCATCCACCTAGGGTCAAGTATTTTGAATTTGTGAAACACCCTACACCCCTATTTTTATAATAGTCCATTAAGAAAATATGACTGTTAAATATATAACCGTTAGGTTTTCAGAACAACCTTTGGGGTTTCCGTTGATAAAGTTTATCTTTATATAAAAACATGGTCTTTTAAAAAGTGTTTTATCAATAAAATAGTAGGGTATATTATAAATTGGATATTTTATTTAGGATTATTTAAAGGTTTGGTATGTTAATTATGAAATATATATATATATATATCTCTTTTAAAAAGGGTTATATTAAAATCTAAAGTATTCTACATAGCCCAGAATGGGTTTTTAGATTTGAAAATTTTAATACTATTTATTTCATTGTATTAAAATTCAATTTTTACCAATATTCATTTTCACACTATATTGAAACTAAATATACATATACCATTTATTTTGTATATCTATATAATTTTTTAATAATAATTTATGTTGGGACTCGTCCAAGAGAAGAGAAATCCCTTAGGGACAAGACCTCATGGTCGAGACCGAGCCCCTGGGACCCGAGGTACCGACCGTCGGGATCCCCAAGCAGTGTAGATGTGTTAACCAGGTCCAATCCCAGTCATAGATTCGTCTAGTCGCATGAGGACCCGTGTATAAGGCACGCAGAGTGCGTTTCGTAGGGTTGGTCCAAGGCCTGCATGGGGCCCGTGTATAAGGCCCTGGGGTATGTGTGTTTGTGTTATTGATCCAAAGGTAGCACGCTCTGTATTATAAATCATGCCTCATCTTCGGTTCTTTTCGATGTGGGATGCATTCCCCGCATTCTGAGTCATTCAATCGACTTCTACTTCAATCGTGTTTGTCTGTTTTCCGTGACCGTCTGATCTCTCCCGAGATCTTATCGTGGCCTTCGATTCCTCTTAAACAGATCAACCCAATTCTCGCGCTTCCTCTAACCATCCGATCTCTCCGATTTTAATCTGGTCCATATGTTTCTTTTCCACATCGAAGTCTGCAGTGTCTTCTTCTTGGCGCCGGGGTCCCGCACCAGTAGGCCTGCACCTGAGGATGCCTCAGCTTCTACTTTTGCACTGCTCATCCAGACCCCCGCACACCCCCCTCCTTGGCCACTGTTTCTTCGTCTTCCCCACACTGGCCTACCATTTGGCCGAGTCACCTAGTCGCACTGAATCCCTCCTTAAACCCCTCATGCCTCATGAAACCCGGTAGATTCCCCTCCTCCTTCCCCCCTCCCGAACTCTCCAGCAAAGACAACGATCTATCTTTTTACCCAAACCAACATAATAGGGACATCATTGAGACCCACACAGGGTCTCCCCACCATTTGAAAATTTTTCTAATACCATGGAACTTGCGCAGGCATTCTATGTTTACATTATGTAATACTTACTGAACCCTTCAACGTGAACCCACCAACACTGGCTGAGCTGCACTGATTATTCCTACAGTGAACACCACTCCACCACAAGAGATGTTTCTGATAGCTGGAACTCCCAACCTAGCAACAAACTGGACATGCGCACGTTAATTCCACAAGACAAAGGCACCTCCTAGAAGAGCACAATTCTGATCCATTCATGGTCTCAAGAAGGTTCATAGAGCACACCCACTGGATTTTTCAATAATACAGATTCTCCGAACCTCTTAATACCTAAGAGGAACTCCCATAAATTAAGTCCTTAGTACGGAGACAAGGGTTCATGCCCCTCACAAAAAAATGAAGCCTTTAGAGGAGACACTGCAATAGGGATGTTTATGTTGTTCCTATCCCTACACTGCAGACATAAGTTGGACCAAGCTCATCCCATGTCCGATGAGTTTTGACTATGCGCAAGCTTCACCCCGAGACTTATGGTTGGGGCCCTGAAGCCTGAAGCGTCTACCACCACACAGTCATAAGCTGACCACCTCTGAATGGATCTTCCTCTGCTGGAAAGCAACCTGCATACCTCTCATCATGTCCCAAGTGACCACTCAGTCAACATACCCACTGCGAATTGCAGCGATCGACTTAGAGTTCCAGACTGACCACACTTGAATGAAGAGATTGAGTAGTCTGTCAAACACACGATGCAAACTGACTGAAAGAGCACTCTAGAAAAAAAAACCCTTTGGTTCACACCCCTCATTGGATGAGGGACCTACACTTACCACAATATAAGAAATACCACAAGTATTAAAAGTTTTAAACTGATTACTCAACACTACTTCTACAGATCACGAAACATACTCATCATAAAGGTCAACACACCTCAATATCCTCATATTGATTGGTTGAGAACCTGTGAGATCCACCACTTCCTCTCGCCTTCATTTCCGTAGGTACAACAGAGTACTGTTGTTAGTCTTGAGGATCACTCACTGCATCCCCATTTAAAACTAAAACATAACAATACATTTTCATCGGTCTAGTCCCGCTCCACCAAACATACCCGAGAAAACTTACAACCACACAACTGACCTCAAAGTTTATGAACATCCAACACCACCAAGAAGAACACAACTCTTCCACTCCATTGGGTGTCTAGGCTAAGCCAAGAACCAAGAGACTTCCTAGAAACCCATGGGACATTTTAAGGGGGCATATCCAGAACAAAAAACACAAAATAGTCTTATACAAATCCAAACACATCACAAAACTAAAATCCTCACCTCAAAAACCATTCCCATAATTCCAATTTAAAACATCATTTCAATCTTAATGAAAAGCATCCGCCTGAAAAACAAGGCAGAGTACAATAAAACTCCACAACTCTTTTGAGCCCATTGCTTCCACCCCGGACTCAAAACCATTTTCCAATTTCCAAAACCATTTATGAATAAAGAACCTGTTTTAGAGAAAACCCCACATTTCAAGAAACAATAACCAGCATTAAAAATGAATCAATCACCACAGATATTCCTGGATGCCTCGCAGATATTCATTTTGGTGCTACTCACGCTCCCATCCACATGATCCACCAACTATCCACTAATCACATCCACATTCACACGTGATCACCCATATGAATACCACAAGGCAAAGCAAGGTTCTTCCATTTTCAAAAATAAAACATTCCCAATATTTCAAAAATACATTTTTTTTGAAAAAAACCATTTCAATGATTCAAGACAATTTTTAAAAAGATTTTCCTTGTAAAACAACCCATTTCAATTTTAGATAACCCAATACATTATTTTCAGAATTAAATTTTCAAAAAATCAAATGCCCAATTCCAAGCGAAACGCAACCCAAAAAAATCATGTCAAACACACACCAAAGTAAAATAAGATCAACTCCATGGTCAACTTTTCTTTTAAAAGGAAACCCTTTCATGCCAACCCAAAACGGATGAAGGACATCATAAACAGTAATGAACATGGACAGAGAATGAGTGGTCATGCCTAACCCGGCTACATGGTTTTGCAGTCCATGCCCTAGGAAAGCACCAACCACTAAAAGTTTTGAACCGTACTCTCGGGCATCGCATTGGTCGCTACTCCATGTGAGACTACGTGTAGTACCGGTTTACTACTACCGTCATCCTACATCCACATAGATCAAATCCAAAAACATAAATCTTGGACTATGCTTGGTTACACGAGCATCAGAGAAAGAAAGATTTCACGGCATTATTTCTGTACCTACCACTCGAGTACCGACAATCCTATCTTCAATCTACATGACACACCAAATAATAAAAACAAACCTCCTCTGATACCATTTTTTCACGAACCTACCCGGGTCGACCCTAATCTGGTCACCCTAGCCGATCTGCAGTAAAGCCAAAGAGGTGTTCCCAATCCTCCCAGGCTGGCGAATAGTGCCAAGGAATTAATAGAGGACTATTGGGAATGATTTCTCCAAGTAGATAAGAAAATAAATAATGTAGTGGAAAAAGTATAATAACACAAAGTAAATAAACAACACAAAAAGATGGAATAGCCAACAAAAAACAACTAACCTGCCCACAACCGAAACTCCTCACGACTCCAAGAGTTGCTCATCAATCCACAACCAACTCTCGTCCATGAAGAACGAGCTCGAGTCGAACCTTCAATAGAAACTAAAAACAATAAAACACTATAAGTGTGACTATTAATACTCAGTAGGTGTGCCCAACAAACTATTCACAATGCACTATCCATAAATAAAGAATTTACTAATTCCAGGTTTGATCTAAAGTATATAAAATATTAGTTTCCACTCACACATTTTTTTCTAAAACATGTAATGGTTCATAGTCCTTCGTAATTTATAATCAAGTTTAATGTTTGAAAAGAACACTTGCATCACATTTAAAACGTTTTTATGAAAAATTTAGAAATCCAAATATTAGTTGTTAGTAAAAAAGAAAAAACCACACAACACACAACAAACTAAGGGAAAAGGAAAAAGTGGAATACAGGGGCCAGCTACCGATCTAGACCACTCAATCATCTGACACATACAAATAAACACTAAAGAAAACATGGGTCAAAATTAAGATATCATGAATAATCTAGAACGTACAATACATGTGACTCATACTAAAGGCATGCATACTCGCGATTACTTCATAACACCCTAACGCCCATTGTGGCCCTACGTGGCCTAACAGAGGGGCCCAATCCCCTATCATAGTGTCATCTGTAGTAAGGGCCACCAGCCAGTGCATAATCTAAACTATTGCAACAATCGTTCTCAGAAGATTCACTTACTATGTGAGGTTCCCATGAAAACACGTTTAATAAAATGAAAATGGGTGATTCAACAAAGTCAATCATGTAGCACAAACATTACACGAGACTCATGTAGTCAACGTACACCAATGATCACCCCTGAGCCACCCCAAAGAGAGTTTTACAAAAAAAATTATTTTGTTAATGTTCCAAACGGCTCTTCATCAATTTTAATGAAAGTCCCCATTTATCAAGAGAACTATAACACTTGTTGAAGCTTCAAAAGAAATCATTTATCAATAAACCATAGCTATATTTGAAATTCTGCGAATTATGATTAGAGGCCCAACATGAATTCTTTCACTATTGGGTATCCATTCATCAAGAAAATGTTTCACGTGTCATGTATAAAATAAACGACTTTTTTTACAAAAAATAATCATTTAAAAATTAATTAGCTTAATATATTTCCAATTTATTAAAATTAATAAAATATCATGAAATTTAAAAATTATAAATTTAAAGGGGACTGTAGTGGGGGACATACCTCAAGATGGAACCATGTCATCCACTCGGCTCTTGAAGATTTCTAACTAAAAATAGATGGTCTTGAAGATGAAAATCTGAAACCCCTTCACCTATATGCATATACATTTTCATATATATATATATATATATACCCCTTAACCCAATTTTATATTCCCCGCGCCATGAGGGAATATGCGCAAGGAGGATATACATATATACATTCTTACCCAGGTATATACCTTTAGGTCTTTGTCACTGACGACCAAAACCCACATCGCGATGAGAAAAACACCCTTTAATAATGCATGTGAATCCAATAAGTACCCATGGCTTCAAACACAACAAAAAATATTTCACTTCCCATAAAATAATATTATCTAAGCGCAACCCATGAAAAATAAACCTTTTAAGGAAAAAATGTCACAAGGCCAAATTTTCACCACACTCAAAACATAATTAATCATTAAAATATTTAATAAAAAATTTCTAATATGTTTAAAAAAGCTTAAAAAATATACTTAAACTCCCCTCTATAAAATTAAACACACACTAAAAGATTTTCCTACACATGGTGTACACACATTATACAATATAAAAATGCACTTAAATATATTTTAAACCAACTACAAATAGTATCCCAAGACATTGAACTCAAAAGACCCCCCAAAACCCCTTTTGAGGCCAAATGGACACCACATACATGTCAAAACACAATTTCTAGCCCTTGCGTGACATAATAAAACAACAGAAATTTTTAGAAAAAAAAAACACTACAAATGGCTCCACAAAAGTTTTCATAAAACCAGAATATTCATATCACATAAACACATACTAAATCCATCCAAATCATATTAAAAATCAAGAAAAACTATATTCTCACCAAGTAGACTAATCAAATGACATACTAAATTGATCAAACAAGCAAACTAAAACACCACATAATGTCTATGCCTGGAATCGACTACCATTTTTGTCAAAATTCCCAAAAAATTTGTGTGGAAACCCAATCATCACACAATCACACCGTACGGTGATCAAAATAAACCCTAAAATCAAATAATCAAAACATATATACCATAAACAAACCTTACGCAAATCTGAAATCCCAATGAATGATAATTAAAACCACAAATTGAAGGATGACGGTTTAGCCAGAGGGAAGTCGTGCTGGAGAAGGGAAGTGAGGTGCCAGAAAACACGCCAGCATGATGAGGGGATGCTGGGAAGATGGTCCAACTATTGAAGGGAGGCATGCAATGGATGGTAATCGGAGGGGAGGGCATGCGCACAGGCTATCCGGTTAGGAAGTTGGTGGTGCGGTGCAGTGAAGCATTAGGAAAATATAGGAGGAGGAGGTGCAGGTCGCTGGTCATTGGTTGGTGTAGCTGGCCGAAGGGAGGGGCGACGTCACCAAGGAGAGAGGCTGGAGGAGTAAGGGAATGGGTCAGCTGGGGTTGGAGATATAGTGCAATAGACTGAAGGTAGGGGAGAAAACGCGATGGAAGAGAGGAGGAAAGGGATGGAGGGAAAAAAGAAAGAAAATAAAATAAAAAGAAATAAAAAAGAAATAAAAATAAAGATGAATTAAAACCTAAAATCAAATTTAAATCAATGTAATATATGAATAATTTTTCTAGTAATAATAATTATCAATTGTAATAAAAAGATTATTGATAATGAACTTATAATGATAACAGTGACACAAAAAAACTTTCATCAGGTCTGGCCCGCACCTCAACAAAACCAATTAAATTTATAAAATAAAAATAAAAAAATTTCTATAGATTTCCGGGTGTGGAATTAACTATTTTAATTTAACTCATATATTCAATGACGGTGGTTATGGAAAATAAAATACCTAGTTCATTTGGGTAGTGAACCGATCATATTATAAAATGAATTTTCATTTTAGAATCAATTAAGGATAGGGTATAAAGTACAAATTACACAAAAGTAATAATATATCATATTATTTAATTTATTTGTTTTAATATTTAAAAGTTTCTACAATTATTATATCAGTGGTAGAATAAGAAATGAATTGAAAGAGGCTCATTTTAAAATTTTACATCAATACTTTTACAGTATCTTATTGAAAACCCATTAATTATCCAAATGTTATAATTTTGGTGATACTATAACATTATAGAAATGAATAGGATGGTTTTGGTGAAAAATTATTAGATTTTGGTATACCTATAAGGATTAAATTGTGAGAAGATATGATGTGGAAAATATATGTAGAAAAGAAGGGTGTTTTAAAATATAATATTAATTTGTTTTTATTTTTCTGTAATAATATAAATTATAATAAATATTGTGACTAAATATATAAATTTATTGATGTTATTTTGTTATAAAAGATAATAAATTGGTTATTATCACAATCCACCCCAAATATTCAATCTACCTATAACCCAAGATGTTCCTTACAAGGCCTAAAGGGCGTTTCTGATCCCCATGAGATGGTGATAGGTGTCAAGGAATCAAAAACTACACTTGAGAACAACTTTTTCTCAAATAACATAATATATGGTGATATAGTTAAAAACTATTATTTTTTTAAACACTATAATATGTTAAATAGTACATTAATAATGATAATATGGTTTCCAAGATCAATAAAACAACAAAATTTTCACAAGAACTATAAAAAACTAACTCCTTTGGATAATACATAACCTCAATAATTTGAAACCCAACTATAAAAAAATTCCAATATCATCTTATGGTCCCTTTAGCTTACATGATCCAAATAAAATAATCAATATACACCCAAATGTGTATGTGTGGTGTGAGGAAAATATCACGGTGGCATCCCACTAAGATTTTCATAAGACGGATTTATAAAATTAACCAATTATTCTAAAGTAATATTAACCGAATCATAAGACATGTCTTGGAAAAAATTTGGATAAATCACTATTTCCACAGTTCAATAAATCATAAAATAATCATTCTTCTAATAAAATTATATCATTATAAAAAACAATTAATGGATACCGATTGATAAAAAATTTCGTTTGATTAGAAAAAGGAAATTTATGTGAGGATCCAATATTCCTGAAAACTTTAACCCATCTAGGGTGCATATTACCCTTGAATAATTTTTTTAGGGGTAATATTTCCTCATGAGTGTGGATCCCTACCATATATTTGGCTACCTAGTGCACACATTTCCCATGAAGAACAAGACTTTTATGTAAGAGTTCATTCTGGTTGATTAATCCTTACCTCATCATTAAACACAGTTTATCATACAATATAATAATCATTTTATATTAATTTTATTTTAAAACCATTAATTTTTATATTTTAACAATATCATTGAAAATACAATTAGAGGAAATCCATTTCAAAGGACGAAATAAAAACAAAACATATAATCAAAAACATTTTCATGAATTTATGAAAATTTAGAAGTAAAATTCAAATTGAAATAAACAATGATTTATTGAATATAAAAATTAAAGATGAAATTGACATTAAAACAATAAGAACATCAATTACAGTGGGTAAATAATAATCATAGATGTGTTGATGATATTGAAAAAACCCCTCAACATTATTATGGATTTAAATAGAATAATGTTATAAATATGGGGATTATTATTCCCATATTGGAAGAAGATGTTTAAAATATAGAATCATGTAAAATTTGAAAAATAATAAGATCTATGAAAATAATGATCCACATACATTAAAAGGACCAAAAATTTGATCAAATAATTAATCCCCCAGTCATTAGGTAGTGTGAGACTAAGATGCCCCAATGATGTTTTATGTATAAATGCATCATATTAGATTAAAAAAGGGATTATGTTTTAATATGGGGGTTTTGTGTTGAATAATTATATTACCCTCCTTATTTAACCAAATGAGATTGTCACCATGGTTGAGCCTGGGTCTAGCCAGAGGTATTTATGGGGTTTTATAATGAGATGTTGGACTTATAGCCGGCCATTAGAGGCGGTCATGGGGGAGATAGTGGAATATCGTTAGCATCACGAGTTATACATGCTAGTACACAAAAAACCAAAATATAAAAATTCACCCACTAACCCTTTATTAAAAATAAAACAAAAAGGAACAATTTTGAAATGTCTAATGGTATAATAAAATATGAAATTGAGAAAAGTAATAAATAAAAAAAATATGGTGATGTTTAATAACATTATATTATGTTTCTTATTACCCCAATAATTATTGGATCATGAATTTTGGAATCCAATGATATGAGTTTTTTGTTCCCTTATCAAATACACTCACTCCTATTTCCCATGATAATGAGAACCATGCATCAAAAGGACTAAAACAAAATATACCAACATACCATTTAGAAAGTTCATGTTAGGATATAAAAATTTATGTGGTTACTCAGTCATAAACATTTGGGGCACTATATTATGTTATTCAGAATTCATAATAGGATACATGTATAACTGATACTTTTTTAGTTCATAATCATAGAAGAAATCATGGATTGTTGACAACTTCGGTAGTAAATAAAGTAATATTTGAACTTTCATAATAAATCAAAATAAAAAATGGTCCAACTAACCATGAATCATGAATAAATTTATTTATTACATATAGGGTACCCAATTTATGTGACACTATTATGTATACATGATCCTTATATAAAAATCGAATATATGATGAAATCAATCCCCATAAGTCTTGTACCATCTTTGTCCCCTCACTAAAAGTATATCAATTACCACTATATTCTGTGTGGTCTCCTAAATGAAAATTATACCAACAAATGATGATTCTAAAATATTAGGCAAAAAAATAAGATATTTCCAATGATAACCATAAAATATTTTAAATGGTTCCACTCATATAGGTTTTTGGTAACTATTATTATAAGTAAATTTTACGAGCCCTAAATTGTTAACCCAAGAACATCTAAAAGAAAATAAATTGTATCAAAATGTATATTATAGAATTTTATAAGCCTTTTAAATAGTACCATAAATATGTGGATGATTTTTTTTTCATATCATGGATATAGTTCCATTTTCAACCTAGAGTACCTTACCAAAAAAATGGATTAAATAAAGGTTCTTTATATATGAAAACGGTCATAAGAGTCCAAATTAGTGAAATGGAAATGTTCATGTATATCTTCCACAAGTCTTACACTATATCCAAGTCCTGGATTAGAAAAATATTAAACTAATTTGTTAATATATTGATAATAAATAAAATGGAATTCAAATCATTGTGGGTTTTAGGATAATAATGTTAATATACATTGAAATCTCATTCCACTACCTTGTTGGAAATGGAAGAGGTTGAGGAATAATAAAATGCATATGTTGTTCAGCATTAATTTTTTTAAATGTACAAAATCACAATAGAAATTTGAATTAGTATTGTTTCATACTATGTCAGCAAAATAAGTTCTTTATTTCATAAAATTTCCTTTCGGTTCGCTGGTGGACATTTAAAAAATAATTGTGAAAATTTTCTCACAGAAACTATATAATTGATGATGGAAAAAAATATTTTTCCTAAAGTAAATAATTCCCTCCCTAGAGATATCTTATTAACATATGGTCCCCCAATATATATAATATATATAATACTCTAGAACTCCCTATATAGATACTTCTCTTCTATAATCATCTCATGGAAAAATGACTTCATGATAAAACATTCATGGGGAAAAAGTATACTAATACTATAATACACTATGATTATTACAAAGAAACATCATATTAGATTGTTTATATAAAAAAATAATATAATGGAATGAGAATTTATAATATATTTCCTTTTATAAAATTTCATTCTCTTCAATATGTTGAGATGCATTCAACACTACATTTAAAAGAAACATGATACTCTGCTAAAATATTATTATTTAAACATGGTCATTATAACCTATCAATTAAAATAGTGAATTAAAATTATAAAAATTAATATATGTAAATTATTTTTATTAAACATGTGTTCAATAAATTACTTGTATATAAATTGATTATTAATAAAAAAGAATCATTTAAAAGGGGAAAACTGTAATATTAAAAAATAAAATTGTTCAATAATATGATTTCGTTGTGCTTTGGGAACAAAAATTGTAATTAATATTTAATAATTGTAGAAAAATAATTTTAAATAAAAAAATTTATTTTTTAATACATAATATCAAAATTGTATTATGGTTAGTTTTTTGTATTTTATGAAAATTTTCATTTTTCGGTAATCAGTGAAAAATCTAATATTTTAATTAAATAATCATTTAAATTTATATAATTTATAAAAATAAATAATATTTCAACATGGATTTATAGTAAAATTAGATAAATTATATTTTAATTTCCCCAATTTATTTAATTGTAATAAATTAATCTTTAACTTTTATATTAATAAAATCTATATTTATGATAATTTTCTCTTTAAGAACTCATTTGTTCAATGTGATTGTAAGTATAATTTTTTTTCCATATTCTTCCAATAATATTAATTGAATTTTGAAAAAATAATTATCAATTTTTCTTGATAATATATTATTTTATATAATATGATAAACCTAATTTTTGTCATTAATGAGTAGTTACAAAATAAAATTGTAATAACCACTATTAAAGTAAAAATGGGTTTACAGATGGTACAAATAATGGGATAAATGTTTAAATAGAATAAAACCTTTTAAAATTTAATTTTTATGAACACATTAGACTTTATTTTATACAAAAAATATTATATTGTTTTTGTTTTCTTTTTTCATGTAAATGAATTATCATTTTGGATCCTTTTTGTAAATCTTGATGTAATTTCTTAGGTAGTTCCATTTATATACTTATAAAAAGGTACTCCCTCCATTCAAATCCTCACACCTCCCATGCACTTTTCCATGACCATACCCTATAATAATCTATACCCAACATCCGTATAGACATTAAATTTATAATTTTCTTCAAATAATACCATCCTTAGGTTCTATAAGGGGATATCCAAATGAGGTGTCTATTAGATAGGGTAATTGTCTTTAAAAATATCATTCATGGTAATTATTCATTTTACACAAAAAAGTTATGTATTAAAACACATAATATAATAAAATCAATATCTCACATATAATTATATTTTAATATTTTGATGACAAAATATTTTTCCATCTCCACTTCTATCAAATGTTAAATGACATCGTCGATCATATGTATGGTGTACTACCACCTCACGACACAATGTAGCTCATTTTTATCAACACCTTCCATGGAAGAAAAAAATGAATAATTTTAATCATTTATATGATATTTATTGTATTATTTTAATTTCTTATTTTAATATCACACTTAACATTTCAATTACCATTCTATATGAAATACTATAATGTTGGTCATGTGCACGGAATGATATTGCCTCTAAAAGTGATGTGATTTGATTTTCACAAACTCTTTAAATGGAATATGATAAGAATAAATATAATTATTATAAAAGATATATATCAGATTATAATTATCCAATAAAAATAATATATCACCAAATTCGTTATCATTTATCTCATTAAGGGAATGATATTGTCACACCTGCAAACATGTGGCCTATAAGCACTAAAAAGTGATTTTATTCATTTTTGATGTTGAACATTCATAACTGCTCTGAAAAATGTGTCGAATAATTATATATTATATTTAAAACATTATAATAAATATGGAGATGTTATATATTTTAATTATTAATAATAACCATTACATTCATAAAAACTATCCAGAGAAATTATGGAAAATAACAACTGAAACAATAAAAATAATGAAATACTATTAACAAAAAGGTGATAAAACTTCATTAGATAACCACATATAATATAATATATATAATTTTGGTTCTAATAGAAATTAATTACATTGTCAAAACCATTATTTAGGAGGTGCATGCATGTATGAATTAAATCATAACTAAGTTAAGCGTTTATCATATAATTTTTACATCCATGGGGAATATTCCATATTTACCACTTATTACATTATGTTGTGTATTTACATTACAATTTATATGTCATATCATGAATTTGTTTTTCATCATCGTATTAAAATATTCATTTTTTTCATTTATCATAGGTGTATTTTGATTTATAACTTACCAAAGTGTCAAGGTTTTATTTCACAATCTAATACTTATTTAGAATTTTTTATCATTACATCTACAATAGAGGATGTTTTTTATATTTTGATCGTAAAATAAATATATTTTATTCATCTAAATTTATTCAAGATCCTTTTCAAGTAATATTACCATTATCAAAAATTTGTATCTTAATGTGAATGGGAAAATATTTTTTTGAAATTCCAATATATTTCTAACTTTGGTCAAACATTCTTTTTTTATAAAAATTCATCTTTTAAAAAATTGACTTTAAAAATTTCAAAATTATTTAATTGATAAAGTATTAACCATTTTAACCATTTTACAAAAAAAATTGAAATTAATCTTCTTGTAATTTAAAAAAAATGTATGTTTGGATTTTATCAAAAAATGTAAACAGAATCTTTATTTTAACATGTACGGCATAATGTGAATTTTTTCAGTCACGACCACTAAATATTTAAAATATTAAATTAAATGTTTTAAAATATTATTTTTATTGTAATCTATTTTCTAAAAAAATTGTTAATTATTTTTAAATGTTATCATTAATGTGATATGGTCATTTTCATAAAAATGATTTCATGAAATTTTTATGGAATTTATATTTCTCAATGGAATCAACCCATCATTGTAAATATGATCCAAGTATGGTAGGATGTATTAAAATCATCATATTTATTTAATCCAAATTTCTTTCATTTGTTTTAATAATGATGTAACAATTTATATCTATTCAACATAAAAATTGAATTCATTATGATTATGTTTATCTAATTAGGGTATGTATTAAAATTTTGTTTGATATTTTCTTAAATGAATGTTAATATTTATTTTGTTTCACCTCATCCATATGTGGAATAAATTAGACATCGTAAGTGATATGTAGGAAAATATATAGCTTCTTGATGCATTAAAAGATATCATGAGACACACAATATTAGGTTTTATCCAAGGACTTACCATTTTTTTTGATTTCTTCGCACAAGGCCTAAATAGTATGTTTTAGATCCTCAACGTTAAACATTTCATAATAAGAATTTTCCTATTGATATTTCATGTGATTATTTGATTTTGTAGAATATGCATGCTTCTGTTCTCATGATCATCTGTTAATTTATATAGAATTATTTTTTCATTATTTATTCCTATGATAATATAGTATTGTTATTAATTAAATTTCTTTTTTTTTCAGGTAATTATAATTCCATATTGATTATGTGTAATTTTTCATATCTTGTATTATTAACTTTCCCATGATGATCACATAGGCTCAGTAAAATCTTATGATTCATTTTCCCTAGGATAATGGGTTATGCTTTATGATTAATATGATGGAATATTATAAGGGGAATAAGAGTTTTGTCAATGAAAACACCTTTTTTATTTTTTGTTTTAAAATGTAATGTGAATTCATGTATATATATAATTTACCAAGACTACTAAACTATTTGTTCCATCGTTATGGAATTCAATGTGACTTTTGGAAATGTAATAAACCAAACACTAGTTTTGAGTTACTAGTGACAAGTCACTATAGTTGGTATCGGGGATGTTTAGTAGAATCCTTGGGGAATATAATTAAGAAAATACATTAGTGAACATAACCCTATGATATAAACTGAGTATATGTATAAAAAAAATTCTGTTGTTTTAATAATGATGTGATTATTTAATTTTGTTCATTTAAACACATCCCTATTTGGATACTACAAGGGGATGTGGTTCTATAATTGATGTACCTAGGGTTAATAACTCTGAAATGGGGGAATTGGGATTGAACCAATCGTCTCCGTATACATAAAAAAGGGTCCTTATTGTGCACATTATCTAAAAATATTGGTGGATATAAATATGATAAATCACATTTTCAGTATAAAACATTATTAATGTATTATAAATAATGATATTCCAAATGAATCCATGTTTATGACTATGAAATTATCCATGCAAAAATAATTCCATTTATATTATTTTCTTTCACTAGTTTTAGGATTATTTAATATGTTTCATAATGTTACAATTTATTCTTGTGTATTATAGTATTTTGAAATGGTACCTAATATATTTAACATTAATTGTATCAATGCACATACCACATGTAAAAATTCCTATGGAAATAATAATGAATTTAGAGATGAAACTAATAAAACTATAACCATATCAGTGAAGTTGACTAAGGTTATGTGTAAAGAGATATCCCATTAATAGACTATTATTGATCTAATATGTGGTGTGATGTTGTTATATCGATTCATTCCTACCAACCTCTATCATTAAATTGGACTAAAAATCCATTTTTTCTATGAAATGGATATATTTGACAGAGGATATATTTTTAACAATGGGTATTACAAAAAGAGAAGAAGTTTTCATGGATTTTTATCAAATCTCAGGCGATGCAGATCAATGGTTTTCATTTATTCAAAAAAATAGTTGAGGAACAAATAAAAACCATGGAGTGGAAGGATTTTAATGTATGATTCTTGTAAAAATATTTTCCTCACGAGCCATAATCAAATATGGAATGATAATTATTCAATCTAGTAAAAAATTAAATGGAATTTTTTTTATAAATGAATCCATATTATTAGGTTTATAAAGTCATGATGTTAACTATGTGTGTATCCAAAGATACATATTGACCATTTCATTGATGAGATTATAATATTTCTCATAAGGGAACTAGTCTCCCAACATTCTCATCATACGAGGATATATTATCTTGTTCTATCGAGACAGTTAAAGAATTATCCATGTCTGATGAATTAAATGAGATGAAATAGAATAAGGGGATAGAAGAGAAAATAATTGATAATTGGAATATGAGGAAGAAGGATTTTACCAGGTTTTATAATTTCTGAAGGAAACAACTTATTGTGTGATTAAAAGGAAAATGAGTTTGCATAATGTGTATAGAAAAAATACACCGTGATCATGATTATAAGGGAAATAAATAATATTTCAACATGAAATTCTTCCATTATCATGTTATGGAGAACTACATAAATTAATTCCTAATGTGTGAAGGGAATATTTCCCAAAAGAAGCTAAAGGAAAAATTTCTCTTTGATAATTCCAAACCTCAACCTGCAGAGGACCCTCAAGAAAACTCTTAGGTTGCTGCCACTCGTACCTTATTGTACTACTTTAATCCGAATTTTGACGAACATGAGCTTCAAGAGTGGATTCAATATATGGATAGGCAACATGAAATTTCCCTTAAAGAGTGTCAGGATGGTATGATATCAGCTGGAGAGTATCTTAGTATAAATGAATTCATCTACACTGAAAAATCAGATATGAGCATCAAATCATCCTAATTCTGGAAGTTTACTCTCCTTTTCATTGATTCTGTTCTTTTGATATGCTGCTTTATCATCTGGTGAAGCTACTACTTAGTTGTTTTGTTTGATGGATTTGTTTGACTACTGTTTCTTTAGTTGTTTCCCCTCAATATGTCTCTGATCCGGTTGAGGGTGATATTCTGGTTTTGAGGGATGCTACATTTTTTGGGAACTTTAGCCCCCTTTTCTCACTACTGGGTTTGGTTGGAGGTTCTGTTTGGACTAGTTGCTTTGGGTTTTTGATATTCGTGGTCACTGCTCTTGAGGATGATGTTTCTTTTGATATCTTGATATGTAAATTTTAAGAGGAACTTGTGAAATGCTTCTTTTCGGTTTGAATCTGTTTTTCATGGTTGGATAAATCTGCTCTGATCTGAAGAGATGGATGTTTTTGTGGTTCATCTTTCTTGGATAATCTTACTGCATAAATGTTTCAGGAAAAATCTGCTTTAATGGCTGTTTTTGTTTTGTTGTGACTCATGTTGCAGCATTATTTCTTTGAATATGGTTCCTCTTGAAGTCCTTGTCCTGAAGCTCTATCTGGCTTCTTGATATGTACTTGTTCCTCCATGATGTTCTGATCTTATCTTGAACGTTGCACTGTGATTCTTCTTGATCTGCTATACAGAATCATGATTCTGATTATGACCTGTTAAGATCCATTTTGGTGGAATTGGATGCATGTAATCATTGGCCTTGAGACTCCTGCTGCAGCAATATTATGAAGTTTAACTCTCTTGACGTCTCTATCTTAATGCTCACTCTGGCTGGTAATGGTGATGTAAGTAATATGGTTTCTTGTTTTGGGATCATGTTGTCTTTGTTTTTTGTATCCCCATTAATTCCCTACTGGTGTAAGTGTATTACACCTCGTGTTTGTATTTTTTTTATTTTAATAAATTCTATTGGGGGCATGAATTGGGAAACAAGTTCATGTCTCTGCCTTCTTCAAAAATATATATATATAAGGATTGTAAATCAACACTACTTAATTAAGAATTTGATATATATATATATATATATCTTAAATAGTTATTATAAATAGTAAATGTGATTCATTTTAATGTTAAACATCAGGGAAAACATGTTATTAAGGGTTGATAGCCATTAATATGCTTCAAATTTTGAGATAATGAATGCACGTGTATGAGATTGGGTTGGTGAAAAGGAATTTTTTATAGGATTGATGGTTTATATATTCTATGCTGGAGATTACTGCATGTATTGATTTATGGATTAAATTTTATAACCTATGATTATATTGATGGAAGAATTCATGTTTTCATTAAGGTTTTGTGGTGATGAAGGTATTCACATATTTTTAATGTGAAATAAATAACCACTTTAAATTTATTTGGGAATATAATTTTGATTTAGTGACCATCTTTCTAAATTTGGTCAGACATATTTTGGATGAGCATTATGTTTAACTATTTATCGAATGGATTAAGTTGAACATTCAGTGTTTTTAGATACCATTTACAAAGTATTATTATTTTATTCATTATTGGGGAAATATCATGGTACTCTTTCATATATCATACGATCCACAAATAGGTCATTTTGGTGATTTAGGTATAGAAAATTCATCATAGATATTCATTTCTTGGAGTCAGTAACGATGTGTAAATTGATTAAAACACAAAAATATGTTGAAAATATTCCATTGAAATATAAATATAACAAGTGAGTATATATTAATATGTTATTAATCTATAATTTAATACAATTCCTCATCTCTATAAAAGGATCTTCAAATAAAACTGTTATCCTAGTACCATTAATTATAATGAATTAATTGGTCCCTTGACTCGTCATTAATTTATGGAATATGGCCTTTAAAATTTTTTGAATAACACACTTTATTGTGATAAATGATATATATATATATCTCTTTTAATTATTATTCTTTATTATTCTCTTCTATATCCATGTTTTCATTTCCCAAAAATGTTTTCCAGCATTGAAACAGAATAATGTCTTCTTCTGGACGACCTGTGTACTTTAATTTCTCTATTATCAAGAAGAATTTTTATCAACACATTTTTAATTTGGGTTCCCAAAAAAGGTATTTTGAAAATTCAAACCATTGATTACCGAGATCAATATTAAATTATGATTATGTAATTTTTTAAATGGGGTAAAATGTAATAAAAAAAATTTAAAAAAGGAACATAATATATAATAGTATATATGACATAAAAACTCATGATTATAAGAAAATCTAACACCCCATGTCATTATGATATATTTCCTCTGAAATAAATTCAATATATTTAATATCGTTCATTTAAAAAACACTTGGTATAAACGAATCATGATACTCTGTTAACATAATGTTATTTAAGCCTGACCATTATAACCAAAACATAAAATTTATAAGTATGAATAATTATAAAAAAAATTATGAAAATTATGTTGTTTAAAAATATATAAAAAAATTAATTGAACTATATTTATAATAAATTAAATAATAATCATTATAATATAAATGAAATGTTTTATTAAAAAAATATTTTCCTAAATGCCAGTTTAGTCACACTATGCAAACAAAGAAAAAAATTATTTTTTACCATATATAAAAAATTTATATGGATAAATAAATTTACCATTTAAAATCAAAAAATCAAAATTATCCTAGGGATAATTTTTTTTATATTTTTGAAATGATTCATTTTGTTATGAAAAGTTTCAAATATTGAGTTTATCTAGAAATCAATATTTTAATCTCATATGTGGGTATTAATTTAAATTTTATTATGATAATAATGTAAATATAAATTTAAAATTTAATTCAATATTCAAATTCATAAAATTTATATTATTTAATAAGTTATCCTTAATTTTTTATGATAATGAATAGTGAAAAGAGTAAAATTTAATTTTTGTGGTTAAGGTAAAATGGGATTAATAAGTGATTAGCAAAGTCGATTAATATTTTAATGACTTAACAGCATATCAAAATATTATTGGATGTAAATATTTACATATTGTACTATCCCAAATTTGAAAATATGGTTACTTAGAAGGATATGGTCTGTGAATTTTTTTTTTATTTTGGATTCTTTTGGGAATTTTCCATGTAATTTCCTAGAGGGGTCCATTTCCCCTCTAATAAATGGGATCTACCTCCCTATTCTTATTCATAGATCCCAAACCCTTTGGATTAAAAACCAATTTCCATAATATCTATCCAAAATCATTATACATATTATAATGTATCTGGTACTCCCAAAAGATAATTATTGGTGTCTTTAAGAGGAGATCCAAATGAGGATTTTCTTGGTGAAGGCAATTCATCATAGCAATGATATTTTATTTTCTATATTTTCACAACGTGAATTATTTATTAAAACAGATAATATATTAAATCCATTATATATCATATAACTAAATGTTATTATTTGAATGTAATAATATTCACACATCTCTACTTGAGTCATGCTTAGTGTGAGAATCAAAAGGCAGCAAAGGCTTGACAATCACGTCCTGTATGGTGCGTCTGTGGGAAGTGTAATGGGGTATTAATTTGTTTAGTGTCCCAAAGTGGAAACTGGGGCATGCATGTGGTTAGCAGCTCAGGGATATTGAGACCGGTACTTAATCTAGTAGTGAGGCCCGAGTGGAAACAAAGCCCAGCGGGAGAGGGATTTTTCACGGATGAGAGGCGGGTTCTTGTTCCCCCCTTCCCTCTCTCGCCTTTGGAGAGGATGAAGATAGTAGGAGCATGGATTTTACCTCCCACAAGAAATGTTAGGGGCCTATACCATGGTGGTTTCCCTTTCCACATGGATATCTACTGCTATGATAAAGAATATATCTTTCCATGTGTGGAATAACTTCACTCCAATAGAGACCAGTGCGCATGAAAAATTTCCAAGGTGGGGAACCCCACGTACGACAAATGGGGAGAGGTCATAGTTTCATGTCATATGATGAGGATGGTGGTTCTTTTAATTTTATTGTCCTGTAGCACGAATGAGGTGGTTTCACTCCGCACCCCTTATGACTTATATAACTGATTCCCCCCCCCCCTTAAGGGAGGGAATGCATCAGTAATGTTAGGGTGAGGGGGTGTTATGGAGTGATCCATTGATGGGTCCACATTTGTGTTGCTATGTAAAGAAGTAATAGATGTTAGTGTGCCTATGCCAAGAATCATGAGGCAAAGAAACAAAAAGGGAAGAACTGCCCAGTGGAATTTGATATCAGTACGTCGAAACCTAGAGGGTCGCATTGGAAAAGGATTTCCAAAAAAAGAGGATCATAGGTAGAAGCCTCATTATGCTCTGGTGATCCATGTAGTGGAGGGGTGTCGAGAAGAGGAGTTATTCATTATGTTAAGTGACCTAGCCTAGGGGTAGGGAATAGGTGCATATGGAAGGTGATTCACAAAGTTAAAAGGCATTCACGGAGCAGTACTTCGCAAAGAAATTTGCTTCGCGAAGCATAGTGACCCTGCCATATCATGTTGTTCACATGTAAATGGAGGGTATTTTGCTACGAATAAGTGCTTAAAAAATACATGAGTCTCTCTGGGGATCCCCTTTCTTTGTCGAGGCCCATGGGTACTATGACGGGAATCCCTCTTGGAAGAGGGGTTGAATTCATGCAATGGGGGAGGCACCTCGTGATGCAAAAGTACTTTGAAATGCTCATGGTTCGAAGAGAAAAAATTTCATTGGGATTCCAGAGAAAATAAGGCGAAAGGTCAGAGGATTGGTCCTTTAGGATCTAGGGGGGCTAGGTATTTATAGGCCAGGGTCACTACAAAGCAGATTCACTCGGCACGAAGACACATGGAATTTTGTCGTAATAGCGGGGCGACATCAAGAACATCAAATTGGTTCACGGAGCAACCCACCTCCTTGCTCCACAATGGGTTTTCCAATGTCAAATGGGTTTGCAGATTATCCCACCTCATGTCTCTTTGTAATCTTTATGAATGTCAAATGGGTTCGTGGATTATCCCACCTCCTTTCTCTGTGGCGGGTTCACGAAGGGGGAGCTTTGCACTGGTCGTGGGGCTACGGTGTCTCCGCTAATAGTCTTCGCGTGGAAAATCCTAATGATTTCTATTGGTTCTTATTCTTCCCAAATTTTGGCCCCAACAATATAATCAATCCAACATTTTTTATATTCATACAATAGATTTTATTATCTTAAGATAATAATAACTCCAATATTACAAATAAAAACCTATATTTTTATAATAGTGGACATACAGCCTTTTAATAGAGAACCTATTTGAAATATATATTTTTGAAAATTTATAAATATTATATTTCAAATGAAGAAAATAATTTAAATAGTCAAAAACATCATAGGGTGAATTATTGTTATTTTCTGTAAATATTTATTTGTTAATGAATAGAGATAAATAATGATTTTTTATTTATTATTATTTTTTCTTCTATTTTATTTATAGGGTTAAATTATAATATAAATTATTATTAAGTATTAATTAGATTATCTGATTACCAATTAATCCAATTTATGTATTTGGAATCAATTTAAAATTGAATGTGAATATAAAAACATAACAAACGTTTTAATTTTTTTACTTTAAAACCCATAATTGTCATGCCGCCTACGAGATTAAATTAAAATTAATTTCTTCCACTTCTGTGATTTGAATTTATAAAAATGGATTCCATATTTGAAATAATAATAATTTATATTGTCCAGTAGGCTAAACTTTCCTTTTTTACCAAAAATAGTAGTGAAATTAATTAAAATTTATTATAGTGATTAAGGGAAAATTATGATTAACTATGGACTAAAACATAATCTTATTTTCCCAAATGACCTATACACTTCTATATGATCAATTTAAAGTCCATATTTAAACCATATACTACTACTATCTATTTTTTTCCATATATGATTCAATTGGAAGGGAAAAACATTGGTGGAATTCATTTTCCAAAAACTTACATGAGTGGCACACCTCGCCCAATATAAAAGGCCTCATCTTCTCTCACTTCTTCATACCACTAAAACAAATAGGATCATAAAATCTATTTGCATTAAAATTCACAAAATCCATACTATACTCATTTATTCATAAATTATGAATGAATGAAATCTATGGAATCCCATTGGTGGGAAATGAGAAGAGTTTATCGAAGAAGAGGTAACGTCCTCCACCAGGATACATTATGTTATTTTAATTCTCAAAACCATCCAATATCCTTATTCAATGAATATAGAAAAATTATCATTAATATATTGATATTTGGTATTCTATAGTATTTTCCTAAAATTATACACAACTTAATCTAATATTTAATGAATATATTGTCTATGTGTTTGACGAACTACCTCCTTACAAAACAATGATTGTTCATCTTTTCTCTACCACATCTCACAATGGTAATTATAACAAAAATCTATTTTTTGATATATTATATATGATATTTATAATGTCATTAAGATTATTTAATTATTTAAAACACATATATTTATACTTTTTACTTTGTGAAAATACAATAAATTCATTTAAGGAAATGTATACTACCGCCCCTAAAAGCGATGTGATTCCTTCACACACTTCATGGAATGTATTTAGGATGTTATTTTGTGAAAACATTTGATATATATGACTTAATAATGATAATATAATGAAATTATATACATATATACATATATTTCATTTATATTCCTTCTATCAATAATACATGAAAAGTGGAAACAAAGTTCATGTGTACGTACGACCTACTATCTCGATGAACAATGTATTCCATTTCATAATTCTATATTAAATAGAATATTATAATAATATTATACTGAAAATAAAATATATTTATATAATTTTTTACATTATTTAGAATATTATATATGTATAAGTACAAAATATAAGATAGATTTAGACACATGTGACACGCAAAATAAATATTACCCAAAGTGAAACCTTAAGATTGAATTTTTTACAAGTGGGTAATATAAAATAATAATAAAACCATGAATGATCATAGAAAAAATAATATGGTCTTTTTATAGATGTATTATAAACATATATTTATCAAATACGTGTTTTTTGAGTAATATGAGATTCAAGACATAGGTTATATGAATTTCAATTATCTTTTTATTTCTATAAGACACATGTTTTATTCACCACCCATTCTATTTGTGTGGTGTGTATAATACACATTGATGAATTATATGATTATTATAGATAAAAATACTGGTATTTACACATACCTTTTAATCTATGTCTTTCTTTTCATTTATTTTTTAAAATTTACCAAATCAGATATTTAATTTTACCATAATGTTTCTTCTTCAAGACACATGCCAAGTTTTGAACCTATATTATTCCCCGAGGTGTACACAATACCTTGTAATTGTTATATAATTATTATGATTATATTCATGTTATTTTAATCTTTATGTAATTTAATTTTCTTAAATTAGGATTATGGTTCATAGTTACAATGTGGTAAGAGATTACTAAAACAATATCATCACTTTTAATGATTGTTTTATTATTATTATTTTTTAATGAAAATTTGTGATCCATATCTTATGAACACTCACGAATTTTCTAGTCCATTGGTTATTCATTATATTTTCATCTATTAGAACCATTTTACACTATACGGTAGACATGATAATTAAAAATGTGTTTTTATTAAAGCATGACATTACAATATCTTCAGTTAGAAATCTATTTTCATTTAAGCCGTGTTTTCTAAAAACATTTTCAAGATTTATTTACTTTTTGAATTATTTTAAATTAAATTTTGTAAAATAAATCATGTTTTTATATGTATTCATGTAAAACAGTGTTCAAAAAATTTTAAAGGTATCATTATATGTTTACGAAGTTATCTGAAAGAGATGGTTTTCAAATTCATTCAATCATTATTTCTATGTTTTCAAAATATATTCAAAAACAGATTTTCAAATAGTATTACCAATGAGAATAACATTATAGAAGGTAATATTCAATTAAAATACCTCAGGGTTCCCATTTTCTGGGGCAGACCCAAAGCTTTATACTTCTAAAAAATTGTTGACCAAATACTTAATTAGCTTTACACATGGAAACGGAAATCACTCTTCATAGTGGGGAGAGTCTGCCTTATCAAGTCTATCACTGTCTCCAAATTGGTCTACTCGACAATGGTCTATAATTTTCCAACTGGTCTCATGAAAAAAATAAATGATCACATTAAAAAATTTGTTTGGATAGGAAGGTCCATGGATAGGAAACATGTGACTATTCCTTCGGCTAATTGTTGTAAACCTTTAGACATGGATGGTATGGGCATTAAAAACAATAAATTCTTTAATGAGGCTCTTCAAGACAGATTAACATGGAACCTGATTCATAATGACTACCCTACTATTACTTTCATCCAAAACAGGTTCATTGATAGATTGAAAAGAGGTAACAAAAATTTCATAACTTCTTCCATTTTCCCCTCCATTAGAAACATCTATGTCAAAATAATGTACAACTCTAGATAGATGGTCTCTAGAAACTCTTCCATGAGATTCTGGTTGGTACACTGGACTGGCACTTTTATTATCTCATTGACTACCCCTAACCAAATCCCTGATTACATTAGTTTCACTGGTAGTAATGTGCTTAATTCTCACATCGATATGCTTCCTGACAATATTATTCAAATTATTGGTTTTTACCACTATTCTACCTCATATGATCTCTTGAATTGGGAACCTTCTCATAATGGGATACAAATTTCAAAAAAGTTATATAACAACTCTTTACATAACCCAAAAAATGACTTTAAATGGATTAAATGGTTTTCCAATCCTCAGATTAAACCCTCAATACTCAATCTTATTTGGAATCTCACCTACAATAGGGTTCCACTGACTCTTGTCAGAAAATTTTTGGAATTCATCTTTGTTAAAAAAGTCATTTTTTTAAATAAATATAGCGAGGATAATAATCACATGTTTCTATCTTCTTCTACCAACACTGATCTTTTGAAATACATTTTTGACACTTTTGACTGTAGATGGCCGATTCATAACTCTATCAGTGCTCAGCAAAATCATTGTGTTGTTATGGATAACTCACAACAAATCAGAAACTTGTACCATGATGGGGTTTCATAGCTGATTAATGTGATTTGGTATGATAGAAATACAATTATTCACAATAATTTCTAACACAACATTAATGCAGGTAAAATTACAATTCTCATTGCTATTTGGTAATCTACATTGTTTCAGAAATGAAATTGCAACAACTCTTTGGCAGACAATATGATCCTGATAAGTCTTTAGGTTGATTCCATTTTCATACAACCAAAATTCACTTTTGATGTTTTATGGTGACATCCACTTCTAGGATAGACTGATATCAATGTGGAAGGATCCTATAATGGAATCCAAGGACCTGTTGGGTGTGGTTCCATGTTCAGAAATCCTCTTGGTCACATCGTTTGGTGATTTTTTGGAGTCTATGGTACTGCATCATCTCTGGAAGCTTAGATACTGAGTGTTATTCACACCATATCTTTCGCCTTATTCCATGGCTGAAACAACTTGAGGTTTGAAAGTGATTCTACTACTATATAGTATTCCATTGGGAAGGAAGATTTTCATCTAGCTTGGCCTCTTACTATGCACTGGGTGAATTTTCATCACTCTCTCCATGACATCCACTACATTGCAACTCATACCAATTGAGAAGAAAATATGGTTGAGGATTCTCTCACAAATAAATAAGGTGGTCAGGACATAACTTGGCTGGAGGAGCTCCCCGAAAACCCGATTCCTTTGTATGTTAATTATTGTAATTTGATTCCGTCATTTTGACTCATGTTACCTATCTTTTTTGCAAATAAAACTGCTCTTGTCTTTAGACCAAAGCTCCAATTTTCATTGAAAAAATATATCAAAAAATATTTCCATCTGGAATAATATTTGTAAATTTTAATCAATCATTTATAGTTAGTGATCTGATGGTCGCATTAATATTCATTTCCCTGAATGATGTTTTAATGACATGTTGTTTATAAAAACTGCTTTATATTTTATAGGTTATATATTTATGAAACTCCTTAGTCTTCTATTGTATATATTCTTATATAATATGTTTCTCTTCAATGGTTTATGCCATGATAAATTCCTTTGAGACTCTCATTATTTAACAAGTTATTATAGGATGAAATAATGGTGAAAAATATATGTTTTCCATATATTATGACACCCATTTAATTTCATGGGATTTGATATGATCTCTTTTCATGGGTCGTCATATGAGGAATGTTTTTTATCTTGTGGTCAATTTATGTATGATTTCATTATGAAATGGTCAAGACATATATCTTCTTCCTAATCACTAGATAATGATATGTTTTATATGTTCTCTATGGGAATAGAGGGTGTATCACAAGAAGAAAAGAAGTTACATGGGTTGTATTCCAAGCCTAAAAGTAACAGGGTTCATGAGTTGTTGTCCATGCCGAAAAACAAGAAGGTTCATGGGTTGTAGCCTAATCATTGAAGTAATAGGGTACACGGGTGTTATACCAAACCAAAAAAACAAGATAGTACACATGTTATATCCCAGGACCAAAAACTTTGGTACACAGGTCATAACCCGAGCCTAGAAGGATGTCAAAGTATTGTTCTGTATCCTTGAAATATTATTTTCACTGTTTATGTGATGCAAGAAAACACATTCCATATTCGTATGCTATTTTTTCATATACTATGTAATTTATGTACTTATAATCCATGAGATTTGAACTATCATGATTTATTACATGATTTCTGTTTAGGATCTTTTGATATGAAGTGTATGATCATCTAATGATAATATCATGTTCTAACACACATGTTCTCATGTTTCTGCTTACATGCCTCCCTTGCCTACCCTTACTGTGCATTTGAGCTCACCACTATTTAAGTCTTCTTCCCTAGGATATAAAGATATGTATTATGTATGATGTGTATTGGAAGGTTTATATTCATAAATAACCTACTGCGAGAAAAATATATTTCTTATGTACCGGTTTTTATGTTTCTAGATATCTAAAGGCACAAAACTAATACAGTCTATGGGTGTCTATTTTTAGAATATTTTAAGTATTCTGCAGATAGTTATGTAATTTCGATATATGTTTTGACGGGTTTGATATAAGTTGTATTTGATATTATGTTTCTATAAGATTTAAATGATCATTAATAACACATATCGTCAGTATCATTATCCATAATACCTTTTATGTAAAGCGTAATGGAAAAAACAAATCACATCACTTCACGAGGCGGTAATCCACTATACCAACAAGCGACGTCATCCTATCACACTGGAAATGGAAGGAAGGATGGTAAATATATTTTCATATGTTTAGAAGTGTAATAAAGTCATAATATAATATAAATATATTAAACCAAGCATTATATCCAGTCTCGAATGTCGGTGATGGAATATGAATTACATCAGTTCGCAAGACAATAGTCCGGCACACACATGATCGACGACCATGTATCTCCTAAATTGGAAGTGGATTTAGATGTGAAATATATCATTAACATAATAACATCTTAGTATGTAGTAAAAATAGTCTCTTATATATTATTATAGTTTAAGAACTTTTTAGTGAATTGTACAGAGAAATAAATCAATTACGCATGTTTCAGAATTCTACCTCTTTTTCAAAGAGCCTCATTAGATTTATTCCTAAATTATTCCTAGGAGGGATTAATAGTAAATATATGGACTCTAGTATGTATTTAAGAAATTAAATAATTTATTTGGGAAATTTTTGTAAAAAATTTGGTTTTTATGTTTGATTAGGGTAGGATAGTAGGTGGCCTCATATAAGTGGGGAACATGATTCATTGAATGTTTAAAGATAATGATATATATATTTTTATCTCCTGAAAAAAGCCTAAAAAATGGGTCATTATAAAACCATAAATATTATGGAGAATAAATATGTCCATAATAAGGGTTTTAGGAAATTGTTTTGTTCATTTGTAACTTCTTTTCACTCAGTAAAACCTATGGTCAAGAAATTTTTACCACAACCGAGGTAAACATTTTTTACTATTTATAACTATTAATTATGGTATAAAATTATGTTTACCTGATTATATAATATTAATTATTATTATTGTAAATTTTAAATAAATTTCTAAAAATTTAATTTATATAAGTAGTAGATTTCAATTTTAAATTAAACACCAAACATGGAGAAAAGACAATATTCCAATGAGAAAATGATCATAAGTATAGAATGTATTAATATTAATACCCAACATTAAAATAATTCCAATGACATAAATTATAAGAAAAATTAATATATATGATTTAGTTTTAAATTAAATAAATTAAAATAAAATTTAACATTACAAATAATTTAAATGAAAAGTCAATATTCTATTAAAATCAATATCATTCAATATTCATCAAAATAATATAATTCTATAAAAATACCAAAAAATCACCCTATGATTAATTATTCACGTATTTTTGAAAATTAACATTTATTTTATCAAAAAAAATTCAATAATTGTTTTATATTTAATATTAAATTATGCGCTCAATGTGTCAATGAATCACAATTTAAAAAGTATAGTTTTTTAAGAAAAAATTTCTTTTTCATTCAAAATATTCTTATATTATTTATAATCAATCGATTACCATTGATTTTAATTTATTCACATGAAACAAATATAGTATTCATAATTTATTTATTACTACTCATACCCTCAATCTTAACAGCTAGGTTATAATATTGATTTTCAAATAAAATTTTTTTACACTATATCAGGTTTATTTCAATCCATGAGTCGTATATATTTCAAGCAATCAATGTGAATGATTTTTTTAAAAATATATATATAAAAAGACTTAGGGTGTTACATTCTCTTCTATTATTTTTATTTCATACATGAAATCAAATATTATTTTCCTCTTTTAAAATTAATGGTGTCACATTCTATTACTTGGAAACATAGTCATGTGTTATTTGGGATGAGCGTTATATTTCACATTCCATATTTTAAGAGAAAGTTTTATTAACCCTTTTTAAAATGGGGGTTTTCCATATTGTAATTTTCATATTTGAAATTGAGAACAAGTTCAAATTTCATAGACACAATTTCCTTAATATCACTATAAATTAACAACATAATATTATAAAATAACACTACATTCGATAGTGTATTAAATATGGGACACTGAGATTAAACAATGTTTTATATAATATAAAAATATTATTAGGGAAATGTGACTGATTTAAAATGATCATTAAATATTATGGTGTGAATTTAAATAAAAAATGTATAATATATACATAAAATTCCTATATAAATATATCGATATATTCTCAATGCACACTCCACTTTTAATAAAAAAAATTTCTTCAAAAAATATGTATTCTTCAAAAATGTGTTTTGTTGGTTATTATTAATATATTTTATAAATATTTTAAAGATATTTTACAAATGTTACTTTTTACAATTAAAATCATTTATTAAATCATTATATCCAAATTTACTTATTAATAAATTTTTTGAATTTTTTAGAAAATAATTATTTTTAATGGATAGTGAAAATGAACAATTTTATTTTTAAAAAATAATTTATTATTAATAATTAAAGTAATTAAAAATTAGAATGATTTTGTTAATTTTATTTCAAATTAATATAAGCATTAAATATTTATATTTAACCAAATTAATAACATTCATATTCCATTTCGACATGAATTTAGTACAAGTTTATTTTTAGACGTAAAAATCAAATTTGTAATTATAGTATTGAGTGCATAATGTTACTCTATTATTATTATTTAAAATATATCCTAATTAATAATTATTTAAATAAAATTTATAGAGTGTAAATTTATATTCGTATATCAATAAAAATCTTATTATGCTTCAAAAATGCATTTCCGGGGAAAATATTTTTTCGACATATCTGTGAGTTTATATTACATTCTATTCTAAAACATATGAGAATTGAATTTGGTAAAATATATTCCACATGTTTAATTGTAATAATTAATATTATATAATAATTTCTATTAATTTTTTCTTATACAATTTTAAAGCCAGTAAAAAAAAGCTTCCATCGTAAAACTATTGATATTTTAAAAGTGAGTAACATTGGAGATAAAGAAGATTACATGTTTAAAACATGTTTTCTTTGAATTTTATGGTTTTTATGTAACTTATATCTCTATTATTTTTTTTAATTTTCAGTTACTTTTCATGAGTGTGACTTCTCATTAATGAATGTATTTGGGTATTTACAAGAATTCTACTCCCCCGTTGCGATAAAATGGAAATCACTACCCTCTACATTAGACACTTAAAATCCCCATTATTTAGTAAAATAAAAACCCAAATCACATCCTTAATTTCCTATCCATAATCAAAAGGCCTTATTAGATCATAAATACAATCTATGGAGGCTTTATGTTTAATGCAAATGAGGTTCTCAGAAGAAAATGTAGCATTCTTAACCGAAAAATATTTTTTTTATTTCATGTTCCACCACCATAAAATCAAAATCAATACTAATAATAAAATAATATAATTATAAAAATTATACCATTATGTTTTTATGATAATTTCATAACCTAAATCCCTCTTCACATCCATCAAATGAAAAAAAACCATCCTTCATGTGTATAGTGAACTAATGCATCAAGAACCGATGTAATTATCTTTCATTTATAACCAATAATATTTGTTTATGGTGGTCAATTTTAGGTATATATATTTTACATATGACATATTAATAATTAATAAAAATTAATATTTCATATAATTTCTTACCATATAATCTATTGAAAATGATAATGTAGTTCTTGTGTGATGTAGACTACCACACCACAAAGCGTTGTGTTTCATTTTTATTACCGCATCACATGGTCAGTATATATAAGTGTATTTAATTTTAAAATATTATATTTATTATGTTATTTTAAATATATATAAATATATATAAATTTAAAAAAAAATTATTTCCATCATGATCATTAAAAAATGGAAAAGTTACACATGCATACATATGGACCACTATCTCCAGGATTGTAATGTTGTTCTTTCTTCTTTTCCAAAAATCATCAATATTTTTTAAAGTATAATTTTTAAATAAAAAATATATTTAATTAGTTTTTATTATTCTATAATGGACAAAACTATGACACCTTTTACCACATTGAACACAATGAACCCGTTTTGAAATTATGAACCCTACATCCTCAAAACAGCCATCATGGACATAACTAATCCTATTGATAGAAAAATAAATGAATTAAAATATTTAAGCACAAGGGAATAAAAAAATTTAAAAAAATTAAGGAAATAATTATTTAATATAATTTTATTGTTCAATAGATAAATTTCCGTGATGAAAAACTCTATACACAATTTAAGGGTTTCATCTCATAACATTCTTCTTTGAGTCACATGTTATATTATGCACCAATATTTTCATAATGGTGTATATACTAAAAATTTATATATTATATAATTAATAGTTCACAATATATGTTATTTTAATATAGAGTTAATATTCTTTTTTATGGGATGTTTTGATTCAAAAGTCACCAATGAAATAACTTTTCATGTTTCATTCTGATTTTCATTGTGGTTTTTATTCTTGAATTTATGTTGTAGGAAATTATTTGATACTTTTATAACAAAAACATTTATCTTATTCTCCTTGATTTATTCATGAAATTCTAAGGAATTAGTAGTATTTTCTTCTATTTTTTTGTAAAAGGATTGAAGGAAGGTTTTAATTTAAAGCTAACATCATTTTTGTTTTGGATCAAAAATCCGTTTACTTCAATTACATATTTTATAAAAATTTCTTAAAGGATTTTTTTAATATTATTAATTTATTAATTAAATAAAATATAATCCATCGATTTAAGTGAATAATAAAATAAATGGATATTTTTTATAAGAGACACTTTTTAACCTTTTTTAAATAGTGTGAAAGTTATGTTTCTTTTAACATATTATGACTGAGTGGTATTTCCCATTTTCATTACCACTAAAATCATTTATGATTCCTTTACATGTTTCCATGATTATTTTCAAAGTAAAATATTTTATATAATACTCTAGAAAATTTTATTTTTACCAAAAAAAAATTCATTTGTAATTGTTAATTTCCTCAGGAATATTTTTTATCTATTAAAAAAGTATTTTTACTTAGTATCAAAAAAAATTATAATTTTATGAAATTGTTAATGATTTTGTATACATGTCTCATAAAGAACATTCATAGCTCACTCTCTATTAATTTGGTGATGTGATTCAAGCTTCACTATTATATTTGAAATTATATATTTAAAAAAAACTCCCTTGATTATGATATTAGGTAATAATATACGATATTTTTTCTTCCCTTGGGTAATTATTATGTTCATAACTTATGATATATTTCTATATATATAGCACAAATTCAAGTACATTATATGAATTGGTTGGGTGGGGCCAAAATTATATATCATTATAATTAATTGGTTAATGTTTTATTCTAATGATACATCATTATTGTTACTATGGAGTGAATAAAATAAATTATAGGACTTATTCCACCATGTGATATTATCTTGGTGATTAACATTGACATATGCATTTCTCATGTTTTATATTGTTTCCACATTTCATATGTTTCCATAACCATATGATACCATGTTATTTATTTTTTGCTCCCATGTGATTACTCATGTTCCATATCCTTTATTATATCATGTCATACTTATGACTCCGAAGTTATGTTTCGTTATCATGTTATTCACTTACATGGCCTTTTTTCTAACCCCTTTGGTCTATGTGTTCACCTGGATATCCAATGTAGTTTTAGGATATCAAGATGATTTATGATCTCATTATGTAAAATAAAATATGGTTGTTTTACATAAGCCACACTTTGACGTATTATGTACCAATTCATCTGATGATAATAGCCCTTATTAACACTAGGCTGCAATTAATGTATTTCATTGTTTAATGTAATGTAATAATATGTGTAAAGGTATTCAGTCTTTATGTATAAAAAATAAAAACATTATTACTTTGGAATCATTTTAATCAAAATCCATATAAATGATCATTATATGGATTTTAATACCACATGAATAAAATGATTCATTTTAAAGAAATCATAACAAAATATATATTCACCAAATAAATGAAGAAGGATTTGAATATATATCATATCTCTTTCAAATAAATTTGGGATGACACACCCTTACCTTTACTCCAAATATCAACAAAATAAAATTAATCTTATTGATTAATTCCATTTTATGGAAATGAGTTCTTCGGTAATGATGTATTATGTAATAATCTATTGATTATAGGATCACCAATTTTTTTGGGGAGATTGAATTTTGATCTAAAATTAGGGGTGCTTCAATGAATAGGGAATCAGATGGGGAATCAGAGTCATGGTGTATATCAATAAGATGTTTTTGACTAATTTTTATGTCTCATGTAAGGATTCTGGTTCTCAAGGATGCATCAATTAAATTCATAGATCCATTTATAAAATGATTATACAGTATCATTCTATGTTGTGATCTATTAGTTACACCAATATATGATATGTCATGGTACCAACATTATTGACTAAGGAATTATAGCCTTCTAGTTCTTATGGATTTTACTATTGAAGGAGTATTATGAAATATTTCATTTCATGAATGGGTGGTTTGTTCCAGGAATAATTTTTATGAGAGTTTTAGGCATCCTTTGAATGAAATTCATGTTATGAATCAATATTCATTCCATGATAAAAGATATATGAGGGGTGAGACATTTACCTAGGGAGTATCATACTTCAACCCTTCGTCATTCTCTGAATTTCTTAGGTTCTGATGTGTATCACACTACATTCGATGCATGTGAGACTATTATTTATCAGGGTAAGACCCGCCATTTTGGGGTTATACAACTTATTTTTTTTGTTGGAGTGACACTTTATAAAGTAAACTAGGCTGGGCCACTACATATGTATTCCTTTCTTTGTTCACATATTGTGGTTTATTGTACATGGTTCCTTTTTTTAGTATAATTTTTTTTCTCAATCTTTGTTTCATCATATATCCCATCCTATCATTGTATCCCATTATTTTATTACATTTTAGTCATATTTTTTTGATTAATTCTACAATAGAACGTTGTAAATCATCCATAATGGTGATAAAATATTTAATCTTAGTTAGAGGGGGTCCCATAATGTTCATCACAAGAATTTTGGTGGTGTTTTAAATGATGTGAGTACTATATATTTATATTTAATAAAATATACCTATTTAAACTATTTTTAATAAATAATTATAATTAGTAAACTATAATTATTTAGGTTCTATAGAAAAAAAATTGGTGATCGATATCCAAAGATATTAATTATGAAAATGGATAGAGTTTGGTGTGGATGGTAACATTATTATGGATGAAGGTATCCCCTTTAATAAATATAAAAAACATTGTTCATGTAATACATATTCTTTAAGGAATATTTCATATTTAACATGTTAAGATACAAGGACAAAGAACACTATAGTGACAGATTTTGGGAAATTTTCAGTCACTTACTATCTGAAAAAGTGTTCTTTAGCACATGGGGTAATTTGGAAGCAATTAGAGACTCTATACCCAAAGAGTGAGGGTGTAAGGTGAGTTAGATAGGGACAATGGGCATGTCATAGGGTTGGATACTAGAATTTGTTAGCCGAGGTTTGTTTCTATATGTATATTTCAGTACAAATGAGAATGAATTGTTCAAATATTGTATTAGGATATGGTTCGATCAGTATTTAATAGTGAGTGATATCCCCCTAATTATGGATTGGGTATTGTGAGCATTATGTTTTGGATGATTTCTACATGACCATATGGGTTGTGACAAAGAGTCACTTCCTACTGGTAATGGAGTTGAAGATAACTCTTATGAGATTTAAGATGAGACATAGGTTTGGGTCATGGAATGTTTTCAAATATCATATCATTTTCTAATAACAAATTTATATGGTTTTATTTTGATGGTCCTACAGTAGTATTACCAAGAGTTATTAATATTTGGGATGAGGGTAGACTTGGAATCAGTTTTGGGTTAGAGAATCCTATGGTATGTAATTACAACAAGGGGTGATGTGAATGATTTGGTACTTGTTTATGGGTGAGATTATATGATAGTTTTCTTGTATTATTTTCATTTTATAGGATCATGGTAGGCCAGATACATGGTTCTGGGGGATGCATCTAGACTCATGTCCCCACCATGATATATTTAGTTCTTATAAGATCATCATGGGAGTTATATGAATCTATTTTTCATAATTTATAGGCATACCATGAGTAAGATCATCCAACATGAGACCATCGAGGTCCACAATGATTAGGAAAGTGATACAATGATCATTACCTTAAGTAAGAAGGCTTGGGTTGGGATAGTTTCCAATATTTTATGAGAAGGATAGTGTGACATAAATGTTATGTTAGACATGGTTGATGGACACTTTATTATTAGATACTGTAGTGAGTTAAATCATGGATGACAAACCTTACTATTAGAGATTCTTAGTTGTTTTGTACATGAATGTTAGACCATAATTTAATATTTTTGTAGTATTTTAAGACATAGAAAAAATTGTACCATTTTTATTATGGTATGCGATGGATTGAAGATTATTTATCTTGATTTGATTGATCTAATTTTGAATAGTAATTATTTTCATATGATCTAGGATCTACGGTGGCCTGGTGTATATAAAATGACATAATTCAAATAGTGTTGTAGTGGGATGGATATCACACAATGTCTATTGAACATGTGTGACATGTTTTTATTCAACATGATGACACATAATAATGGTTTATATTAGGGGTATATTGTGAGTCCCTACTAAGACACATCTCTACCACCTTACATAAGAACACTTCTTCACTTGTAGAATTTATGTTCTTATTCAGGTAGTGAAAATTATACATAGAAGATTCTGTTTGTGTAGCTCTGGGATATTTAACGAGTGAGAGTTTAGTGTAAACTGTGTATAGATGTAGGATTTCTATGAATATTTTCAGTTCCAGGTTTTTTAATATGTTATTATCCTCATGTGAGATCATTTTTTTTACCATTATAACCATTGTTCAGTATAATATAATTTTAATTTTATTTACAATTATATTTATTTCATTATTTTTACCCAAAAGATTATTGGGAATAATAATATTTTGAATATTTTATAGGATTTATACTCTTATAAAAGTTAATATTCTTCCCATTCCATATATTAAGCACAAAAAATTAGTTGATATCTTTTATAAAATTGAGAGTTGTTCCAGAGGTCATGTAGTACTTTATCCTTGGAACTACCATGTTTTACCTGGGCCATGGGGTTATATAGTTATATCTATTTTTTATACTATTTTGGGTGATAAAAAATTGATTTATTATGAATGTGTTCCTGTTAATATGGTGGAATTAAAATAAGTAATACTTTAACACCATTGCAATGGAAATTCCTAGTTACCAAAGTTATGGGACTACAATTCATGGTTGTCATTATTCTGGTTGAGATTTTAACAAAATATTATTTTTATACTACATGTTTTTATATATGGGGTTTTCTCCTGGACATTATAAAGAGGTCTACATATGTATATAATATTTGGAATGTATGAACCATAATATGAACCATTCATTATGTATGATTTTTTAACTATATATAGGGGTTAGTTTTTTAATGTGTCCATAAAAATTATATGTTGTTTACCATATAAATTAATGGAGGTATTCATCATAAATGATCTATAGTATTTTTCATGTTTTAGGCCACATGTATCCTAGTTCAAGATGTTATTTATAAATGACTATATAGTCACTTAAGAGTATGGACATATACTGCAACCCTTATTGTTTTGATATATGCATCATATTATTGATGGATTTTACAAATATGGGAATGGGGATATTTAATGATAAAAAATTGAATAATTAAATAATGACTAGTAGTAATTATGTGATTTACCATATAGTTTCTTATTAATATTCACGATTAATAAATTTTGTGGATAAAAAAATCATACGGGTTGTGGATAAATAAATAAATATGTTTTGTGGTTATGTTATAGAGCATGTGACGTGATCAAAAGTTCAGGGATGGGTGATAGGGATGTTTGGTTTTGATTCCTAACCTTTTTTTAGTTAGATAATTTCTTGGTGGAGTGTGATAATGGGTATATTTATATGGTTTTAGGGTGATACTAGGGTTGTGGGCGGACATTTGTTAGTCCTTGGCATGAGTGAGATGCCACATTCCACAAAATAAAGAGAAGGGTGGGTGATTTGTTTCGGATATTCAAGTATGAATAAGGATCATGTAATTTATATTTGGAATTTTATCTTATTAGAGATAAAACATGATTTATTGCCCTGGTAGTCCAGTGGTGAAATTGGTTTTTATGAGATATGTTATTCATCGGGTTCAAATACAATCAATGCAGATAATGAGTAAAAACACATGGAAGTGTTCCAAGGAGGACCACTCTTACCTAAGAATGGGAGTGACTAATTTTTTGGATTATTTATTAATGGTATTGGTGTGTGATGATAGGTTCATAATTGAAATTTATTATTCCCATTGAGTTATTAATTAGTCAACTACTCATAAAAAATTATATTTTTAATATATTGTTTTTGTATAAACATGTGTACTATTACAAAGGTAGTGTGGTTGTGAGATGCCTGAAAACAATGTTTCTTTGTGAATTTATCCATATTTAGGGTTGATATTATGGGTGATTGTGGTGTTGTGTCATGTTTGAGTTTGTTTTATAGTATTTTTCATGGAAATAGGCATGGTGGGTTGTAAACTATTCTCTATTTGAGTGTTTGATCCAAATAATTTGAAGATTTTTGAATGGAACCAATTTTATTATATAAATTAATAGAAACATTTTTGGTTGGTGGTTTATTTCAGTTCTAATTTGAGGGAGGGAACACATAATGTGTTCATTATGTTCATAAGGGACAAAGTGTGGGTGGTGGTGATCATGTGCATTTCAAGAAGGGAAATTAAAATGTTACTACTATACAAGGGAGTATCAAACTAGAAGTGGGTGATTGATCTTCAAATGCTAAGGGTCATTATTATAGTGATACTTATTTTTCAATGGTCATGGTGGCATTAGGTAGTTAATTTGTGAAATGATTAAATTATAACAAGTTTTTTATGAAATACCTGATTAGATATTAGTATGTCAGGCTTTATGGAGGCTAGATATTGCAATCTAGGATGGGGTAGTTTTGTGTAATTTAAGTGTAGGTTTGTTATTGATTTTTTTCATGCTATGAGTGAGATCTCTATTACTGGTTCTAATGGATATTGATCCAAACATGGTATTAGTCTTAGAGTAGGGATTGTATTTTAGTGGGGGTTCTTAGATGGTAAAACATTTCCACTGTGAGTTAAGGAATCATTGTCGTTATGTGTGATTGGGTTTCATTCAGTGGGGTAAGTCTTATTTGAGAAATAATGTCCATTGGAACACCGAATTCCATTTAAAAGTGTAGTCATAATAAGTTAGGTGTAAAATTTACTTAGTGTGTCATTGTACTGATAGAATATCATTTTCTATGAGATTCCATTTAGGAAATCCCAATATATTTAAATTTGTATCATCATAAATGAATTATTATAATGATGATCACCATAAATATTGGGATGAATTATTTAAGGACAGTATATCATTTCAGTAGGACCGATGTGGTTGAGAACAATCTTGGTGTTGTCATTGGTGGGAAGCATTTTTCTCTACAACGTGTGAATAGTGTACTTTGATATTTGGGGTTCTGTTTGAAGAATATCAAGCGTTGTATATAACTAAATCATTTGGTATAACCATAAAATATATATTGTGGTAGGTTTATTATTTGACCTACATCACTACTGCAACTCCACAGGGGAAGAAAAGTTATGGTTGGTAATATGTAACAACCTTTGAATTGTAATGTCATTGACTTTTAGGGGGTTTGAATTTTTATTTTAGTGTAGGGGTTATTCTATGAAATAGTTTTCAAATATTTAATATATTAATTATATAATCTTGTAAATATGTTTTCTGGTGACGATTGATGCTTGGGTACAGATTTAGGTTCTCAGTAAATAATTAGAGAATGTTATTTATTACTTTATAAAATGAAGATGTTGTTGAATCTCATTCCACAACCCTTAGTTCACAATGAAATTGTCGGTAGTGAGGTCTTTTCACCGCAGTATAAGGTATCATGGTGCTACGACTCTCATAGTGTTTGATAAAAAAAGAGTATTACGTATTTTTTTACACTATATAGGGTCTTTTCATGTCATGAATATTTCCATAAATGGGTTCACAACATCATAAGAATCAAATCACGGTAAACCCATTAGGAAACGTAAAAAATAGTGGTTGATCAAGGGCCATTCTTTCATTATGTGGATAATTTTTATATGACCACAAGTAACTCTATTATTTTTCGGTGGTGGTGTATGTCACACTACATCCCTCATGGTGGTGTTACAACTAGTGCATTCCATTTGTTCTTAGTGGGGGAAATATAATCATTTTTGGGTCATCCACATTTTTCAATTTTCGTTGTAATAGGGGATCAGTGAGTGACTTTTCATTAGGATACTCCCCCTAGCATCCTTAATTCTACCCCCAGAGTAGGGGATGGTCATTGATTATATTATATAATGAATATATGGAATAATCCCCATTTCATCATCTGTTTTAGAAAATCATTTTAATCCTATGTTTTTTTGTCAATTTTTTTGGTGTTAATGGATAATTTTCACTTGATCATGGGGTAAAATATTCAAAAAAAAGGTTCATTCTTAAGGAATGGATATAGGATGAAACTAATGGTCAATCACACACCATTGGGTCCATTTTCGATATTTTGAGTCTGTGTGGTCAGTTTTCAAAAGATTATACAAATTAAAATTTATTTTAATAACTAATTAATAAAATAAATTCACCATTTTTTATTGAATGGTGTGAGATAGGTTATTGAAATCATGAGATAATGTATGTTATACATGCGAGTTCCTATCAAGGAAAATATCCCCATTTTTGAAATATGTAGACCCTTAATTGAAAATCTATAGGCCAATTTATTCATATATATTGTATTATTCTTATTAAATGGGATCATGAGATGGGATAGTGATAGTGACCTCAATATAGAATGATTGAGGATAGTCTAAGACCTCCCTGGCTAGGTAAATGTTATCTTGAGTTCTTTGGTAATTTAGAATCACATGGAGACTACATTTTATAGGGGTGAGGGTGTTAAATGAATTTTTGAGAAACCATTGGTAGGTCTTGGTATGTGATAATATATGTGGGCAACCAAGTTAATTTTATAATGTATATTTTTTCTTGAATTTTTATTCTTATGAAATTGAATGGTAGATGAGAAAATTACACATCTCACACATTGTGAGTGGCACACTATGGATTCTCATGTTGTGTGGGTTGTGATTGATATGAGTCCTAGAAGACTATATAAGGAATTACCAATAGTGGTTTTACTCATATTTAGGGATTGAGATATCTCCCATAGGAAATGTGATATGAGACCCTCATGTGGGTCATAAGAACTTTTTGAGACTTGGAATTGGATTGTCAAGGGGCATAAAACTAGTTGCATTGGGGTGGTACCAAGGTAGTGAGACTAGGTGTGATGAGTTATCTAGATGAAATAGAAATAAACATAATGCATTTTTCATATGATCCTATTTATTATTTTGTAACATAGGGTTATCATGTTATAATAATATCATAAAGATAGTGAGATTGTATGATATATTGTATGTCAGACATGCATTGCATGTTCTTGTGATAGTATATAGACACTGGTGTGGGTTATGAATACTGAGGTCTAACACCACGAATAGTTAAATGGTGTAATAAAGGTCATAATGGGAGATAATGAATCACAATTATCATTATTTGTAGGCATTATTTTTGTGATAATGTATTTTTGAATCTAGATGGCTTTACTATAAATGAGACGGTGTTATCACATACCATAGATTGAGTTATAAGGATTAGATTACGATAGAGGAAAATATTGGTTTTGATGTAAGTTCTAGATTAGATTTGTCACGATGGATGGATGATGGAATATATGGTTAGTGATACAGTCAGCTGTTGGTCCATAGATACAGGGCTATAAATTGAAAAACATGGTATCATGTCCGGAATTAGATATAAGACCTTACCTTTTTCCTTTAGGTGGAGTTCAAGGACATGGAAAATATCATACACTAATTCCTTAGAGATGGTTTGGGTTATATATTGTTATGAATAGTGACCAATGGGATATTTTAATGAATTTAAGCACATATGATCTGGTTTCTTGGTGTCTGGTTAGCACTAGATGACATGATGTACATGGAGTTGTGGTTGTCTGGTTAGCACATGACATGGGTCACATATTTCATTTCCTAGAACATATAAATATATTATGGATTATATTAGAAAAAACAAGGAAGAAATTAATAATAAAAAATTGTCACACCTAATATAGGCACTGTTGAGTGAGTTCAGAATATATGTTTTCTTTTAGCATGAGGATTGGATGTGATGTAGATTATTTTGGAGTGTATTATGGGTATTTAGGAACAAGGACTATATATTATTATAGGGATGATTTTTTGGGTTGTTTTTCTGTGTTGATCTTTAGTATAATTATTTTTTGTGATCAACGCAGTTGGAAATTAGTAAGTGTGTGCTTGTACAAACTAAGGATTATATTACGTTATTTTTGTTATGTTACAGTGTCTTTTTTACTTTATTATTCATATAATAATGGTTAATGTAAATTATACCATTAAGATATCTTATAATGTTAAATAAAACTGATTCATGTTTATAGTCTTTCCATTGCATATATAATCCCTTTATAATTATATTGTATTCCCATGCATATGGGGAGGTGGACATGAGGTAACATAATAGCTTTTCTTTGGCAGTGTCGAGCGGTACATGGGTCGAGTGTAATAATTTGGGATCCCCCCATTGAACCATATGAGTCCTAATGTAGAATTAGATTACAAGATATAGAAAATTGGTTGGTATTCCATATATATTAAAATTATAGAGTGTTTTGGATTGGGTAAAGGTGATCCCTTCTATAATTGAAAATGATAGTCATTTCAACAAGAAATAATGTTATATGAATGGTACAGATAGAATCACAAAAGAGTTAGGTTATTTATTTTACAATATTATTGTGAGGAATTAATTTTAAACTCACATTACTAGAACAAGAATTTTCAAATGCATAAATGTCATATTAATTTAACTAAATTTTATCCATGATAATTTACATATTATTAAATCATTTTTACCTTGTATAATTATTTTCCATGGTAATACTTTCTCAAAAAATTATAAAATATGATCCCTCTAACATAATATTTATTTTTTTATTCCAAATAATGACTCCAATTAATGTAATTAAATATCTATATACGAGAAACTTAACTTTTAAAATAAAATATATGATACCAAAGAATCAATTCTTGAAGAAAATGATTTTTTTATTTTTACATTATTTATTCTTATTTGACATTAAATAAAAAAAATTTACAATAAACATATATAATTAATTTTGTAAACATTAAATTATATTATCAAATTAAAACATATTATTATATGAAATTTTGAATATAATAAAAAAAATTAATACAATTCATGGTAAATTATCATTTTTTGAGTTCATTTGGAAACAAAAATTTACTTCGGTAATATATTTTTCCTTATAAATATAAATTTTACTCATTAAATAATTATTTAATTCAATTATTAATTATGGAATAAATTTTATAATATAATATTTTTAAAAATTTTGGAAATTAAAATTAATATTAATGATTTTAGAAATTTTTTTAGAAAAGTATATTTTGAAGTAGAAATCGAATTTTTTTGAATTCATTCCATGTAAGAGAAATTAAAAGATGGATAATTAATTATGTTAATTGAAAAGTTATTTAAATTCATTCTTTATTAATGATTCATTAATTTTATTATAAGAAAAATATGTAATAAAATTATAACAAGACATTAAAAATATCTACTTTTATAATTTAATGATTTTCTTCCATATTTATATATAATTGATAACTTATGAATAAATGATAATTATGTTATATATATAACACATTCCATCTAATATTATAATTTATCATAAATTTATTTTTTAAAATAAATCATTTAAAATATTATAAAATAATCATTAAAAAATCCTGTTAAGAATTGACATAGTATTTAATATGGATAATTTATTATTACATTGAAATTAATAATTGACATTAAAAATCATTCATTTTTATTATTTATTTTGACTTTAATTATTATTTAAATTTTATAATTATGTATATGTTACATATCTTATAAAAATTAATTTCTTTAAAATAAAACAGATTTTTTTTTCAAATTAAATTCAGTAATGGAACAACCATAGTAAAATTTCCATGTCACATAGGCCAGACAATAATATTTCATGGGGTGTTGTCCAGATCTCCCTAGGCTGGATTCTACATACAAGGTACAAATTCTATCTCATTTGTAATGATTTCACTTGAGGAATCCAACAAAAACTCAGAGGATTACTAAAGATTATTTTTCATGACCTATCCATAAATTATAAGTCCATGTAATAAAATAAAAATTTTAAATAAAAAACATATTTCATAATTGATTATTAGTAGTGAAAATAATAATCGACCATGAATAATATCAAAATATAAGAAAAACTATAGAGAGAAAGTTAAATATCATTCAGAATTCCCTGATACATAACCAATATTCCAAATAACAAATTACATAGGATCGAAAAATGCATGGTCAAGAAATTTCTATGTAGCCCCTTCGCCACCACCAAAATCATACCATGGTCATGAAATAAAATTTTATAGCCCCCTTTTCATAATAAACGCCTTTATAATTATTTAATCTACTCAAAATTGTGAATTTATATTCCAAATTGCATGTTATGGGTTGGAGAAAATGCATAGTAGGATAACACTATGACTCAATATATCACTTTTCAAAATTAAAAAAAAATTGTAGTTTGGAAATAATTTTTTCAAAACCATTTCATTGAAAAATAATTATATGACCACCAATTTTAGAAATATAACACTTAAAAATAAACAACAAGGGGATAAAATTCAAAAAATACAACATAATAAAGGATGAGATAACAAAAATCTCATAGCGCAACAATATATGTACATAATATAAAATAAATACTTTCCAGATCAATATATATTTTAATAACCATGGAGCTCAAACAGATAGTCAATAAGTTTCTAGTACCCACTCAAGGAATTCTAGATGCCCTACATGAACGTAAACATATATTATACCCCATGACCACATAAGCCATCCAAGAAATAATACCATAATATCTCTTAACTATGGAATGGAAAATAGTCATCCAATAACCCACACATTTAATTTGTCTCATGTGATCCCCAACCACATCTATATCACATTGAAAATGCCATGCCATGAAACACAGTTTCCAATGAAAAAAAAATTAAAAATACCTTATTAATTTCAAATTAAAAAAAATTCTTAAAAACATTTTATAATATTCATTTCATGAATAAAATTTATTTTTATAAGGAAATGAAAAACAAATTAATATTTTTTCAACTAATTCCACAATCCACAATAGATATTGTATGATAGCCCTCAATAAATCCATTCATGAAAAATAGATCAGAACAAAAAAATTGAATGATGATAAGCATGGTAATCCCAATGAAATGACTGCATATGTAGAGGCACCCACCTCATCATTGATGCAATTCAATCTCCATTAAAATATATATCTAATTGGTAGGACGGTGGATCTTAAAAACCCAAATTATCATATAAAATCACAAAAAATATAACCAATACATTATATTTAGACCAATGTAGTAATTATGTATAGCGGGATTAAAAGAAAATGGGAAAACATGAGATTATAGAGACAGAGTGAAGGATGAAACTGATAATACATTGAGACTATACTTGAATTATCCCACAAAATCATCTAGGGAGAATAAAAAAATTAAAGTGGGCGAATGGACATAGTTTAAATATGGATTGGGTCATGTAATGGTTGAAAATGATATATTATTTAAATATTTATAGGGTAATAAATGTACATTCATGTTTTCAACAAAATATTTAAGGTCGTATGGATGGAAAACCTATGTTCCAACCATGTGGTTCACCCCTATGACTTTTTTAATTTTTTTGGTTTCCAATAAGGTCTAGCATAATATGAAATATTTCACATTGACCATGAATAATTCAACTCTATATTTCATAATTAGAAACCATGTTTTTAATCATTGTTTCCTAATTATTATCTTAGTCATATTCCCTAAAACAGTCAATTTCAAGCCTTAAAAGTCACATAAACACAAAAAAACTGAAATAAAAGGTTAAAATTAATGAAATACCTAAAATTAAATTGGGGGGTTTTCAATTCCATCCATAACACCATTATATAATCTATTAAATTACCCATGTATCAACATCTGAAAAATTTCTATTCTACTACTCTCAAACCTATTTCTCACAATAAAAAATATTATTATTATCTAGACTATGTTTTCGTGGCACATGTACTAATGGAATCAATTTTCACTACAACACCGTAATCTAAATGTCAAGAATATGAGTAAGGTTCTCATCCATATTGTTGTCGAGTTCAGTGTCTAAATACTCTAATACCACCTTATGAGATGTCTTTGGATAGTACTTATTTTTTTATTGATTTTGTAATAAATAATTAATATTGATAATTAAAGATGGAAAGGTTAACCAGTATTCCATTTTTGGAGATTCCTTGTGATCAAAAATATTATAACATAACGTAATGTGTGCGTACCCTACATTCAAAAACAATATTGTCCAAATAGAGGAAATTCCTCAAGAATCTGTAGATCATGAATGTAAAAAATAGTGGAAAACATGAATGGTCAACATTTTATTTTAACAACTCTAATGCTTAACCATCATCTTATAAATCAGCTGAACCTAACCCATTATCTTTAAAAAAACCTCATTAAGACTAACGATTCATGTTTATTTCATACAAACATGGATATATCTAGTGAATCCATCTATAAAATGATTCAAAGGGATACATAATACTAGAATACTAATAAGAATTACATGAGAAAAAATATTAAAATAAAAATTTTATCTCTCATGACCTTCCATAATCAAGGATATAAGGGTGAAGCATGTCCTCTAAAATCATGATAGTCCACACTATATGACTATTAGTATGTCTGTTTTATATCATCAAAAATTCCAAATAATAATCATAATCCTCTTGATTCTACTTCTAGAAAATTAATGTGAATCTTGGGTATTATTTCAGGATGATTGATAAAATAATACCATGAATCTAAACAACATATTTGATAAAAGTTCATCCAATATCATCCATTTTTTTCAACTCCACAATAGGGAAGAAATTCTAAGATATTTATAATCCATAAATAACCACAAATACATCATCCTTCCCACTATGAAACCATGGATTTATGAAAATTAAATTGATAGATAACTCGCTGTATTTTTTATACTAGGATAGGCTGACGGTAGAAATGTATAACTATCATCTTCATCTCAGACATGATTCATTGACAAGTCATACATTGTGATATAAACTCAATGATTGATCATTTCATCTCAGGAAAACAATAAAAACATAGTAGATCATAAAAAATATTCATACCCCTTGGGTGAAGTGGTCTACTAGATTAATATCCAACACACTTCACTTATATCATCAAAATTCATGGGGATAAATAAAATTCTAATAATAAAGGACATTATCAGGAGACTGAGAAAACTTTCTTGAGGCCTCCAAAACATTGAATATTCATCTATACCATTAATAATTTGGTTTTTCATATTTACCATGTATAATTTGAAAATATAGAAAAAACGTGACCTCTATACTAGTTAATATATCTCATTCAACATTATTTTACACATTTCGATGTAATAATTATATCAAGATTATTGAAAATAATTCTTCACCTGACACGTTAACTACCTAAGACTGTAAATTTCTACTCAAGGCTTCATCATCTATATTTCATTTCATACAATATAGGACACATACAAAATATAAAATTTGGGAAAACACAACACACCAGGAAAATTTATGAATTAAATACCACAGGGTAATGATTTATTTTTGTCATTTTTCATCATAATAAAATGTTACATTTTACCAAAATCATTAATGGATCCATATTTTCAAGGTGTGCTCCATTGATTCCAATTCATTATTATGTGATGGGATGTTCAATTTATTGGGGAATAATTTATGTGATCGATAGGACAACACAAGGTCATCATGGATTTACTAACACCCCAAACGGATTCCTCGGGTGTTAAAAACCATGATATAAAAAATCTTCGTTCTAGAAGGATCTAAATAAGAAGTGAATATAGCCTCAATTTAATCTTTTCAATGGTCTCCAAAAACATCCCACTCCATTGAAATTTCACATGCTTCTAGGTTATAGCTATCGAATGATATTCTAACCATGTGGATACCCATAAATAGAACATTTAGTATGTTATTAGTCCTAGAAACATACATATTCAAAAAAAAAATCGTATTTCTCTCCGAATATATCACTTCATAGATATTCTCCATGTATACTAAAATTCTTCTTTCATAAACCAAGTAACCAATTAATTTTATGTCTGTAATGACCCGTAAATTTCAAGGAAATTTTTTTCTTAATTTTGTTTGGAATATTACAAGAATGCAGTTTCGGACGGAACCTGATTCCAAGTCCCGGTGTGCCCGGAATCATGTTCCGAAGATTGGCTCGCGTACATTCAGTGAACGAATGAGCGGGTTTTCTAACTTTTGAACCGGTGCTCGGAATCAAATTCCAAGGTCACCGATGGAATCACATCACTGGTATTTTCAAAGAAACGCCTCTTCCGGAGTTTCATTTGCTCGAGTGTGGTTTTTAATTTTTGGACTTTAAGTTAAGAAATAAAATAATGTGGCACAAAAAATGTTATTTTATTTCACTTAAAGCTGCTTAAAGCCACTTAAAGCTGCTTAAGCTAAGTTAAAGCGGATACGGTGAAATTCAAAATATCATACCCTCTTGGTAGGATATTTGCGAGGTGGGGCCCGCACAAGCCCCACCGTTTCTTTTCCCCTATGTAACGCACCCACAACCACCCTCATAAATGAAAGTCAACTGGGGCGTTTCCTTAAACTCTTAAACGCTCCTATTAATTGGACGGTTTATTCGTTGAAATTAATTCTATGAATTATTTTTGTTCGTTTCTTAACACGTATTCAATTTATTGGAATTTTAATAAAATAAGGCCAACACACCTTCTTCTTGAAAGTTGTGTTAAACCTTTGTAGAATCTCTAAAGATCTTCCTCCTCCTTTGCGAAGAACACGAAGAACGCGAAGAACGTGAAGAACGTGAAGAACGCGAAGAACGGGAAGAACACCGACCTCCGACGAAGGGCGACAACAAACGCCAGGCCCCCCGGATATCGAAGACGTGACGCCGATGATTCTCCCTCTGCGACGCTTCTTCCGCGGCAAATATTCGATCGTCTGTTGAGGTAAGAGATTGTGGTCCTTTTAATTCCTTTGTGGTGTTTATCCTCAACATGGATTTAATTGTTATAATTAAATACGTGTGTTTCTTTAACACTCGAAGATCGTCGACGTGACACCCTTCCGCGACGATGCGACGCCCTTCCGCGACGCGACGATCACCTCCTACCGTGACGGCCAATTCTTTGACGTACTCGCACTCATCCGATGACAGGTACGAGGTAGGGGTCGTTTTGAAAATGTTTTCCCCATGTTTGTTTTCCTCCAAGGCAAGAACTCGGACCAACCAATTAACCAGTTGGTCCGTGGATTATTATTGCGGGACGTGGTTCATCAATTTCTGGGATTTTATGGTGTTGTTTCAAACCGCTAACGCGGTGGGTGTGGACAAAAGAACATGTCCGAACCCACCACCCTTTTTTCATGGTGTGCGGAACGGCGGACGGTGACAAAAGGGTTCACAGAGATGATTTGTTAATTCCGCAGTGAAGAACGGGACCCGGGAGGTGGTACGGCGCAGATGGAAATGGAATCAGACCACCGGAGCCACTCCGGTGGCCCGCGGACTCCACCGGTGGCGCGGGTCGCTGGCGCGCTGCCGGATGGAGCGACCGCGGCTGAAGCCGCGGTGTCGGTGACCGACCAGACCTGCAGGGACAGCACGCCCCACAGCTTCCCTTGCTCGGCCTCTCGGCCGAGCCGAGCTGAGCCGACCCGCCGGCCGTGTCATGCCCAGGCCTGGCCGGGCCTCCCTGGCCGGGTCGGGTCGCGCCCAACTGGGTCGGACCCAGACCCGGGTCCAGTCGGCCCGGGGGGGTCGGGCCGGGTCGGTCCGGGCCCAGACCCCCCGTTTTCGGACCTTTTTGGTCTTTTGCTCATAACATGTGCTACGTGCCTCCGAACGACGCGCCGTCAGTGGAAGTGAGATCCTTGGATCGAGACGGTCGTTTTGGTATATCACACTCATGGTTTCTGAATACTTTGGGTTCAGCAGTATTGGTTCGTACAAGAAACCAACCGGGCCCTCGGAGCGGAAACACTCATATCTTGAGCTTCGGACGTCCGATTGACGTGTCATCGTCTTTGTTGATTTCCTCTAAGTGAGACGGATATTTTGGCTTACTCAGCCCGAGGATTGGATGCAGGTGGAGTATGGTCGAGTTGGTTTTTCCTTAAAAATCAATCGGGCCCCTGGGACAAATTAGTCAATAACTCTCAGACCGGGTGTCCGATTGACGCCCCGTCTGCGACTTTGAGTTCCTGTTGACGATACGAAACTTTTGGATACATCAATTCTGGACTATGTGTCAGTTGATGTATCAGCCTCTCGACTCGTCGAGCGGACCCTCCCGAATGAGCTTTCCGTGTGCGGGAACCCTAGAGTTCACTGCGACTGCTACTGTGACAACGATGACTGTGCAGAGATCCTTAATGGATTCGATAGCGACGACTATAGCACTCATCGATCCTTTGTGGGTCAGTGCTACAGATCCTGTGTGGGTCCGATCCTATGTGGGTCTTTACGGGGGTTAGTTATCTATCGATCCTTTGTGGGTAAGATCCTTTGTGGGTCATTACGGAGGTTAGTACCTATCGATCCTTTGTGGGTCCGATGACATAGATGGATCAGTGATCATCTCTATAGTCATTTGAAGAAGTATACCTGTTTGAGCTGAAACCCTGTTTTTCTTTCCTTTGTGGATTGTGTTGTGCTATCCTGTGTGGATTTATGTTTTTCTTTCCATTGTGGATTGGGTTGTGCTATCCTGTGTGGATTTACATTTTGCTTTCCTGTGTGGAATGGGTTGTACTTGGGCTCGGATGTTGGAGCCGAACAGAAATTGATGACTTAGGTATATGTATGGGCATATACCTAAGCAGTGTCGGATGTTACTTCGTGATTGTATCTTTCCTCTGTGGATTATCCTTTTTGGATTCGTGGATACCTTTGAGGGTCTCTAGGTCACTACTGAGTAGATTATACTCACCCCTGCACGGGCTATACCCGCACTACGTTGTTTTGGTTGTAGACGACAGACAACGCTGACCGTGATGGAGGATTATGGAGTAGGACGATACCTAGAGGTGGACCACTGGGTGGGACGTACTTGGAGCAGTCGGCTGGACCTGAGGAGCAGTGGAGGCTATTTGTACCCACACATCAGGTGGGACTTCCAGTGGGTGACTCGACGTTGCGGCATTACTTTCAGTTGTTGTTTTCCCTTTCGAGTTGTACTTTACTTTCAGTTTGAGTTTGTATTCTGGCCCACTTGCTTCCACACTTACTATTATACCAGCTTTTACTTAGTGTTTACTTCTTCCGCTTGCTTACTCTATGGTGCTTGTTTACATTACAAAGGAAATGACTTCCCTTTTTACAGGGATTTACACCTTGGTGCTAGTCACCAGCCCCTGACCAATGGAAGGCAGGCTTGGGGTAGTAATGGGACGGGCCCCGAGGACGGGTCGTGACAAATTGGTATCATAGGAGTTCGGTTCTACCGCAGACTCTGATCTTTCTTCTATGTGAAAAAATAGTATTAAGTGTATTGGGTGTGGTTATCAGTCCAGGGAGTTTAGTGTTGGTGCGGCGGGCGACGTATCCGTACACTAGGAACCTGACTTCTGATTTCCGACTTAATGCACGAAAACATTGATTGCATATATATTTCACGTTTTCTTTGTGATTACTTTGTGTCAGCCCACCAGGTATACTGTTCTAACCGTGGAGCCCCTGTTTCTTTTCAGGATGGCCCCACGACGACATCCATCTAGGGTTCCGAGAGTTGAGCGTGACGACAACCCGCCAAGCAACGAGGCCTCGGTGTAGTGCCCTTTTATAGAAGAGGCACCGGAGGTACCTCTACTCGTCTAGCCACCGATGCTTCCAGCCCCAGCCGCTGACGATGAACGTCGCCTCAGTGCACTGCATGAGTTCCAACGCCAGCAACTGCCCAGGTTCCGCGGGGATACGGACCCCCAGGCAGCCGAGGACTGGCTGGAGGCAGTGGTAAGAGTTATTTAGGCTAGTGAGGACACCAGCAGATCTCATGGTGATCCTCACAGCGAGCATACTGCACGCAGCAGCAGGCCGATGGTGGATCTTGATGCTCTAGGTGCACGATGATGCATCTCTCCTCTGGCCACACTTTGAGGGCCTCTTCCGCTAAGAGTACCTCCCGGCCACCCTCCGTGCGGTGCGCATCCAGGAGCTTCTTCAGCTGCGGCATTGCAGCTTGAAGTTCGCCCAGTACTCGGTGAGGTTTATCAATCTCTCTCGCTACTCGACCGACATGGTACGAGACCCATTCTTCCAGGCCCGAAACATTGAGAAGGGATTGAGACATGAGATCAGGGCATCGCTGATCTCCCTCAGCATTCCGACCTAGGCAGAAGTACTGAAGCGAGCCCTTCTGATCTAGAGGTTCCTTGATGAGCCTTCATCAGCAGCGAGACCTACCGCAGGGCGGCAGGTAGCAGAGTCTTTTGCGGTAGGCAGTCGACGGATGACTTAGTGGTCCAGGATGACCAGACCCTCACGTAGACGGCCTCAGGACACTGGCTCAGTAGTGCGGGGCACACAGCGTAGAGCCAGTCTTTCGAGAGGCAGACAATGCTACACATGCGGCGGACAGGGTCACATGGCTCGTGACTGCCCGACCCACCGTGCTAAGGAGCAGTAGACGGTTGAGGGGCCACCCAGGCATAGGCAGAGGGTTGACCGTGGCGGTCCACAGGGAGGAGGAGGACGAGGCAGTGGAGCTGGCCGAACAACAAGTGGTGGGAAATGCTTTGAGGCTCTACCACCACCACCACCAGGAGGTCCACCCCGACCACAAAGTGCTGGCGGGTAGAGACATGCACAACTCCAGGCAGCGGATGCCTACGACCACGACGCGCCTGAGATGATTTGAGGAATGATTTGTGTCTATTCCACCCTTGATGCAGTTCTTATAGACACAAGAGAGAGTCACTCTTTCATAGCCGCTGCCCTTGTTCGGAGCTCGGAGATTTCGACAGAGCCGTTGGCTCGATCCTTACGGTTAGAGACTCTTACGAGAGCAGACTCGACAATTACGCACTGGTTCCAGTAGTGTGAGCTTACTCTAGGATGAGAGGGCTTCAGATGGGATCTTCTTGTAGCAGTGTCGAGGCCTTAGGATGCCATCATGGGCATGGATTTGTTATCTACAGTCCATGCACAGATTGACTGTATTAGGCGCAAGGTGCGATGTGTACACACCGATGGGAGCAGGTTCACCTTCACCGGTGAGAAGGGATCCTTCGCAGAAAAGGATAAAATTACACAAAGGAGAGGACTACCCATCACTCATCAGTTGGCTAGCCTCATCCTAGGAGTTGTTGACGTGCAGAGTCCTAGTTTTCCTGCAGTGGTGGATTAGTATGCGGACGTCTTTCCCGACGACGTTCCAGGGATACCTCCTCGCAGAGAGGTAGACTATTATATTGACCTGTACCCCGGGATAGCCCTGATATCGACTCCAGCATTTTGGATGGCCCCCACTGATCTTCGAGAGCTACGGGTATAGTTGGAGGAGTTGCAGGGAAAGGGATTCATCCGACCCAAATTTTCACCATGGGCTTCCCCGATATTGTTCGCCAAGAAGGCAGACTGGAGCTTGCGACCTTGTGTCTACTATCGTCGCCTGAACCAGGTGACAGTGAGGAACAAGAATCCGCTACCGAGGATTGATGACCTTTTCGATCGGCTCAAGGGGGAACAATGGTTTTCGACGATAGACCTTAGGTCATGCTTTCATCAGCTCAGAGTTCGGGATGAGGACATGCAGAAGACAGCCGTCAGATGTCGGTATGGCCACCATGAGTTCTTGGTTATTCCATTCGGCATAACCAACACTCCAGAAGTGTTCATGGGCCTCATGAATAGGATCTTTCATCCATACCTCGATTGATTTGTTGTGGTCTTCATCGATGACATTTTCATATATTCGACGACTGATGAGGAGCAAGCCTACCACTTGCGTGTTGTACTGGAAACACTCCGAGAGCACCATCTTTATGGAAAGCACTCAATGTGTATTTTCTGGATACGTGAGGTCACCTTCTTTGGACACGTCATCTCTTAGGCGGGAGTTGTAGTGAATCCTGCGAAGATCGAGTCATTGCTAGCATGGGAGACACTCAAGAGTGTGACGGAGGTGCAGAGTTTCTTGGGACAAGCTGGATACTATCGGAGATTTGTGCCAGTCTTCTCCAGAGTTGCGGCACCACTCTCAGCTTTGACGAAGAAGGAGAAACCATTTGTGTGGTCAGAAAGATGTCAGCAGAGCTTTCAGGAGCTGGGATAGAGATTGACCAATGCCCCTATCTTGAGGTTTCCTGAGGAGGGAGTAGGGTAGGTAGTTTACTATGATGCACCAGGTACTGGACTCGGATGTTTCATGGGGTAGGAGCGGACAGTGATCGCCTATGTATCACTTTAGTTGAGGCTGCATGAGCAGAACTACACTACCCATGACCTGGAGTTAGCAGCAGTGGTCTTCGCTCTGATGACATGGCGACACTATCTGATGGGCGAACGCTTTACAATCTTTTCTGACCATCAGAGTCAAAGGTACATCTTCTCTCAGAAGGACCTGAATCTGAGACATCGGCAATGGCTCAAGTTCCTCCAGGACTATTACTTTGAGATAGTCTATACTCCTGGGAAGGGGAACGTGGTAGCTGATGCTCTCAGGAGGAGGACAGGCATTCAGCTACTCGAGGAGGAAATAGAGCAGCTAGCCGCTTTGCGGATATCCTTCGTGGATAGAGATGGAGCAGCCATCCTTTAGTCTCTCACAGTCACCCATTCACTACTACATCAGGTGAGAGAGGCACAACATGGAGACGCTGACTGTGAGACGTGGCGTGTACAGATATCCTCAGGACAGGCACCTGATGGCTTCTTCTTTGGAGCATAGCACGGAATCCTTTTCAGAGGATGTACCTTAGTACAAGTCACATTACGAGAGGAGGTGTTGAGAGAGTTTCACACTTCTCCTTTAGTGGTACATCCTGGAGTGGCGAAGATGTACCAGGATCTCAGATGACAGCACTGGTGGCCGGGCATGAAGAAGGCTATGGCAGAGTTCGTTTCACGATGCCTCACCTGCCAGCAGATGAAGGCAGAGCATCAGGTACCAGCAGGCTTGGTACAACCCTTGGAGGTCCCGAAGTGGAAGTGGGACGTGATATCTATGGACTTCGTGATGGGACTTCCACACACTTCCAGATGTCAAGACTCCATTTGGGTGATTGTCGACCGACTCACCAAGTTGGCTCACTTCTTACCCATCAAGGAGCAGGGCTCACTAGAGGGATTGGGACGTCTCTACGTTCAAGAGATTTTGCGGCCTCACGGTTTTCCATCATCTATCATCTCTGATCGAGATGCTCAGTTTACTTCCTGGCTTTGGAAGGGGTTGCAGGAGGTGTTCGGGACGCAACTACGTCTGAGCACTGCCTTTCACCCTCAGACGGATGGTCAAACAGAGATGACCATTCAGAATATCGAGGACATACTCCGTGCATGTTTCCTCGACTTTGGTTGCAGCTGGGAGGACCACCTGGCCTTGGTGGAGTTCGCGTACAACAACAGCTACCACTCCACCATCGGGATGGCACCGTACAAGGTGTTGTACGGCAGACCTTGCAGATCTCCTTTGTGCTGGACAGACCCTGGGGAGTCAGCACTTGTGCAACCAGAGATGGTCTGGGCCACGACAGAGAAGGTCCAAGTCATCCAAGAGCGGATGAGGTAACTCAGAGCTGGCAGAAGTCTTTTGCTAACAGGAGGCGGAGGCCACTAGAGTTCGAGTATGGTGATCACGTCTTCGTATGTGTCTCACCTCGACGTGGATTACAATGATTTGGCCGAGGCGGAAATTTGTCTCCACGCTTCATCAGACTTTTCCAAGTCCTCAGCAGGATTGGCGAGGTGGCTTATCGCCTGGCTCTACCACCTCAGTTGCACCAGGTGCACAATGTCTTCCACATATCTCAGGTGAAAAGATACGTGCATGACCCTACGCACATCATTGACCATGGGGAGCTAGATTTTGATGATGGGGAGACTTTTGTGGAGGTCCCGGTGGAGATCTAAGATCTAAAGGAGTGGGTCCTACGTGGACGTTCAATTCCTCTAGTGTGCATCCGATGGCAGCACGAGAACCTCCAGGAGAGCACTTGGGAGTGGGAGGCTCAGATGAATGCTCAGTACCCACATTTCTTTCCCTAGCTTATGGTGTATCTTTACGGGGACGTAAATCCATGAGGTGGGAGTAATTTAAAGACCCGTAAATTTCAAGGAAATTTTATTCTTAATTTAATTGGAATTTTACAAGAACACTGTTTCTGACGGCACCTGATTCGGAGGCCCGGTGTGCCCGGAATCATGTTCAGAAGTTTGGCTCGGGTACGTTCAGTGAACGAATGAGCGGGTTTTTCTATATTTTGAACCGGTGCTCAGAATCAAATTTCAAGGTCACCGATGGAATCGCAGTGACTGTATTTTCTTAGAAACGCCTCTTACGAAGTTGTGTTTGCTCGGGTGTGGTTTTTAATTTTTGGGCTTTAAGTTAAGAAATAAAATAATGTGGTACGACAAACTTTATTTTATTTCACTTAAAGCCGCTTAAAGCCACTTAAAGCTGCTTAAGCTGAGTTAAAGCGAATAGGGTGAAATTCAAAACATCCTACCCTCTTGGTATGATAATTGTGAGGTGGGGCCCACAAGAGCCCCACCGTTTCTTTCCCCCTAAGTAACGCACCTGCAACCCCCCTCTTAAATGAAATTCAACTAGGGTGTTTCCTTAAACTCTTAAACGGTCCTATTAATTGGGAGGTTTTTTCATTGAAATTAGTTCCATGAATTAATTTTGTTCATTTCATAACACGTTTTCAATTTGTTGGTATGTTAATAAAATAAGGCCAACACACCTTCATCTTGAATGTTGTATTAAACCTTTGGAGAATATATAAAGATCTTCCTCCCCCTTCACGAAGAATGTGAAGAACGTGAAGAACACAAAGAATGCTGGCCTCCAACGAAGGGCGACGAAGAACGCCAGGCCCCCGGGGATCGACGACGTGACGCCGACGATTCTCCCTCCACGACGCTTCTTCCGCAACAAATCTTCGATCGTCCATTGAGGTAAGATATTGTGGTCCTTTTAATTCCTTTGTGGTTTTTATCCTCAACAAGGATTTAATTGTTATAATTAAATCAGTGTGTTTCCTTAACCCTAGAAGATCATCGACGCGACGCCCTTCCGCGACGATGCGATTCCCTTTCACGACACGACGATAACCTCCTACCGCGATGGTCAATTCCACGATGTACTCGCACTCGTCCGACGACAGCTACTAGGTAGGGGTCGTTTTGAAAATGTTTTACCCATGTTTGTTTTCTTCCAAGGCAAGAACGCGGACCAACCAATTAACAAGTTGGTCCACAGATTATTATTGCGGGACGTGGTTCATCAATTGATGGGATGTTATGGTGTTGTTTCAAACCGCTAACGCGGTGGGTGCGGACCAACGAACAAGTCCGAACACACTGATCTTTGTTCTTGGGGTGCTGAATGGCGGACGCCGACAAAACAGGTCGCAAAGACGATTTTATAATTCCGCAGTGAAGAACGGGACCCGAGAGGAGCTACGGCATAGACAGAAATGGAATCGGACCACCAGAGAAACTCTGGTGGCCCGCGGACTCCACCGGCAGCACGGGTCACCGGCGCGGTGGCGCCGGCAGCCGGAGGCGGCAGCAGCGGCCGACCAGACCCGTGACCACGCGGGTCCGGCGAGACACGGGACATAGCATTGCAGCATCCACTGACCAAGTGTGGTCCCATGCGGGGCCGCGGCTCCTCTTCCTACGGGGACAGCACGCCCCGCGGCTTCCCTTGCTCGGCCGCTCGGCCGAGCCGAGCCAAGACGACCCGCCGACTGTGTCGCGCCGAGGCCGGGCTGGGTCGCACCCAACCGGGTCGGACCCGGACCCGGGTCGGGCTGACCCGGGGGGGGGGGGGGGTCGGGCCGGGTCGGTCCGGGCCCAGACCCCCCGTTTCCAGACCTTTTTGGTATTTTTGTCATAACTTGAGCTACAGGACTCCGAACGACGCGCCGTCAGTGGAAATGCGATCCTTGGATCGAGATGGTCGTTTTGGTATATCACACTCAAGGTTTCAGAATACTTTGGGTTCGTCCGGGTTGGTTCGTACACGAAACCAACCAGGCCCTCAGAGCGGAAACGCTCATATCTTGAGCTTCGGACATCCGATTGACGTGCCATCGACTTTGTTGATTTCCTCTATGTGAGACGAATCTTTTGGCTTACTCTGCCCGAGGTTTGGACGCAGGTGGAGTATGGTCGGGTTGGTTTTTCCTTAAAAATAAATCGGGCCCCTCGAACGAAAAAGTTAACAACTCTCAGACCGGGCGTCCGATTGACGCGCCGTCTGCGACTTTGAGTTCCTGATGACGATACAAAACTTTTGGATACATCAACTCTGTACTATGTGTCAGTTGACGTATCAGCCTCTCGGCTCGTGGAGCGGACCCTCCCGAACGAGCTTGTTGTGTGCGGGAACCCTAGAGATGGTTGCGACTGCTACTGTGACGATGACGACTGTGCAGAGATCCTCAATGGATTCGATGACGATGACTACAACACTCAGAGATCCTTTGTGGGTCTGTGCTACAGACCCTGTGTGGGTCCGATCCTATGTGGGTCAGTGCTCAGCGGTCCTGTGTGGGCCAACGCCTGCAGATCCTGTGTGGGTCCAATCCTGTGTGGGTCTTTGCGAGGGTTAGTTAGGTATCGATCCTTTGTGGGTCATTGCGGGGGTTAGTACCTATCGATCCATTGTGGGTCCGACAACATAGATGGATCAGTGATCATCTCTATCGTCATTTGAAGAAGTGTACCTGTGTGAGCTGAAACCCTGTTTTGCTTTCCTTTGTGGATTTTGTTGTGCTATCTTGTGTGGATTTACGTTTTTCTTTCCTTTTTGGATTTTGTTGTGCTATCTTGTGTGGATTTAGGTTTTTCTTTACTATTTGGACTGGGTTGTACTTGGGCTCGAATGTTGGAGTCGAACGGAAATTGATGACTTAGGTATATGTATGGGCATATACCTAAGCAGTGTCGGATGTTACTTCGTGATTGTATCTTTACTTTGTGAATTATCCTTTGTAAATTATGGGAGACATTCGGGGGTCTCGGGGGTCTCGGGGTCCCTACTGAGTAACTTATACTCACCCCTGCACGGTCTATCCCCGCACTACATTGTGTTGGTTGCAGACGACGGACAATGCTGACTGTGGTGGAGGCTTGCGGAGTAGGACAGTACATGGAGGTGGACCACTGGGTGGGACGTACTCGGAGCAGTCGGCTGGACCCGAGGAGGAGTGGAGGCTATCTGTACCCAACCTTAAGGTGGGACTTCTAGTGGACTGCTCGACGCTGCGGCTTTACTTTCAGTTGCTGTTTTCCTTTTCGAGTTGTACATTACATTCAGATTGGGTTTGTATTCTGGCCCACTTGCTTCCGCACTTACTGTTCTACCAGCTTTTACTTAGTGTTTACTTCTTCCGCTTGCTTACTCTGTAGTGCTTGTTTACATTACAAAGGCAATGCCTTCCCTTTTTACAGGGATTTACGCCTTGGTGCTAGTAGCCAGCCCCTGGCCTATGGAAGGCTGGCTTGGGGTAGTCGCAACACGGGCACCGAGGACGGGTCGTGACAATGTCCTTGATATATAACTGTCATTTAGATATCCCAAAATTTATATAGTATTCTATTATGTATCCTATAAGAATATAAAAAAAGACCATCATGTTCAATATTTTACGTGAATTAATCCATGATATCATAAATAAAGACCCCTATTAAAGAGTTACGATACAATTAAAAAATATGATTAAATGAAGAGATAAATATGAAAAAATATATGGTGAGAGTTAATGACATGACCTAGTGCTCAAATTTACCACATCTTCATTTAAATCTGGGTGTGGAAATTTTGACCTACCTCACCCTCAATTAGTTTCATCCTGATAACTATTCAGTCATTGAATACCATATAAATCATCTAACATGATCCATGAAATCATTGGCCTTATATAAAAAATACTTATTCTAGAATGTAATTGAATTGGGATTTTAATTGTAAATGAATATCCATTTTATTTTTTCTACCTTATTTGTAAGGATCACCAATGATTCCCACAGTGAAACACTCTTGTGGATTCACCATTTTTCAAAAGGTCCCCCAAATGATCCTTTAACTTATTAAACACAACATGTCATAATTGATAATATGTAAAGGAGACATAGATCATCCTATGTAGTATTTATGTGGTAAACTCTAACTCCTTTTGATTCAATAGCCATGAAAATTAATCATGGAAGTCATTGGGGTGCCTATTACACACTAATTGAAGGAGATTACCTATACCTAAAATGGTGGAATTAAGAATCAAAAAAAAAATCCTAGATTATAAAGGAACCCTCCATTGCAATAAAAAGGAAAAAAATAACCGACCTTGGATCCCACTAACCTTAAATACATGTAAAATCCCATAAGTAGAAAAGAATTACACATTAGGGTGCTATCTGTCATTGAATATCATCATTCAATCGGTTCAGAAAATAGGTTATATAATATAAATATCCGAAAAAAGTAATTATAATGAAAAACTCAACATTACTAATTGTCACACTGCACCAATTGCACAAAAATTTCTACTCATTCCATTATAAATGGAGTATATAAATACATAATATATGACATCAAAACATATTGTTTTCATAAGGAAACCATCAAATTAGATGATATAAACAATTGTAAGGAACATATATTAAAAAAATAAAATATCACATATAAATGAATAAAAACCAATACTATTATACATTATACCCCAAACTATAAATACTCTATCTCATTCTGAACAATGTATAAGAACAAATTTTCGGGTGTGCACTAAATTTTCTTGGAAAAATGAGGGTACCATTAACCTCATGAATGTTATTTTTACCATTACAATGTCTCTTCTACAAATTTAAGCCCCATGTATAAGGGCAATCATGATTTATTTATTTGGTAGAGTACCCTAGAAATCACCATATGTTTCCTAGAATACCACATTGGTTGTACATCCTCATCCCATACTGGAAATATTAATCCTTTTTCAAACATTCTCACTCATATATCTCATCACATAAATTTATTTAGCAGAATCCTCTTGAAGAAAACAATATGAATACAACACACTCAGAGTCTAACATATTTTAACTCATTTCACTTCTTATTTTATACTATATATGATACCCAACTTATTCATAAAGATGTAGGGAATATATAATTTATTTTAGTCATGATTTATTTTCATCATTATAATTTTTAAACACTTGATTTTTTTCAAAATAATGAAATATTGTTTTTGATTCCATGGTCGACATGCAATCTGGAAACTGAAAAAATTGTATTGTTATAAGGTATCTGTAGATTTTTTAGGTTTTAGTTGTGGGAATAGAATTAATAATATATATATATATATATATTAGTTCATCATAAATATTGACTTAACATGTGAAATTAGGAAACATATATAATCACATTTTCATAATTTAATACATTTAACATTTAATATATATTCAATTTATCATCGTCTTATTACATAAAAATTAAATTTTGATACTATTTAAAAAACATTTATTTTTTAGGTTCATATTATATAATAACAAATTTAGAAATAGTGTGATTTAATGATTTATTAATATATAATTTTGAATTCAAAAGTTATGAAATATTTTCACAAAAAAAAATATATTAGTTTATCATTAAATTTATAATTTAAAAAATGTTTATATTAATTTATAAATGCATAAAATATATTTTAGAATTCAGTTCAAATTTTCATTAAAATACTTAAATACATTATACATTTTGAATTTTAAGATATCACTTTCAGCTATTAATAAATGACAAAAATAAATTGGATTTAAAAATTTTAATCATTATTTCAAACTTATATATTTATTTACCTTTTATTTTAGAACTTAAAAGATAAATTACTATGATAAAAACTAGTTTCAATAGTGGTAACTAAAATGGTAAAATTTTTAAACGTATAGCTAAAGGGAATAACATGTAAAAATGATTCTATTTTATTTATGACGGTTTGAAATGAACATATCTACACAACACACCATTATTTATCATTTCTTTTCGAAATTTATTGCCATTAAATTCTCATTATTTAAATGTTTTTGGTATATAAAACAATGCAACTCTTTTTCAGTAATAAAATGGGAACACCTCTCCAAACATTAAATGACACCCAAAATAGTTATTTTTTTGCCATAATCCAACCACACTGATCCACCACCGTTCAGTAATCATTAATTGGGTTATGTTATTCTCAAAATACCATAAAATTATTTATCCATTTCATGAATAAGATAATCTTAAATGAGTTGTATATGTTCTTAACCACTCTGTCATTTTTGGTATTTCCATATTCCTTTTTTCATAAAAAAATTATATTAAAAATTAATAAAAGAAAAAATAATTTTATTTTTATAATATAATTTAATTATAATAATGGTATAACCATTAATCATTGTACACTTTTCTATTATGAAAAATTAAAACACAATTCCGTTGGTGTGCAGACTATCACCTCCACGAATAAACATTTTTCATTTTTATTCACATAATAACATGGATACTTTATTATATTTTATGAGTATGTTAGATATTAATATATAATATAAAATAAAAAATTCTCATTTGGGATGAAACTGAAATTAAATTTCATTATAAGCTAATCCATTGATATTAATAAACAATCCAAAATCGGATCATCAAGGTTATTGTTTTCATAAAATGCGACTTGAAAACCATTTAATAGAATTATAATATTATATATATTTATAAAAAAATAAATTCTACCAACATTATTTTTTTAAATTAATATCATTGATACTAAAGGGATTATCAATACTAATTTTATGAACCTAGATCAAAGTGGATAATATTGTCAACACTCGATTTTGAGAAGTTACTAAAATACATATACATGAAGTGAATTGTTATTATTGACTAGTGTAAATATAATTAAATAATAAAAGTATTATAAAATAGATAATCAAGTATATTATATTAATATTACAATACGTTAATGTATATCAATAGAAATCAAGCATAATGTCTAGGGACTTGCTAACTCGATCAATTTTCTTCGGTTTATATAATTTCTTATTGAACTAAAATTTCCTAGTCATCCAACTTGAATGATGTTAACTATTTATTTCTATGGAAAAGATAATTTTATTGAAATAAACATCTATTCATTTCTTGTCGTTATTTTTTTATGAAAAAAATGAAACTTGTTGAAAAGATACTTATAACCAAGGATTTTACATCGATGACTTCAAAACGTTTTTAGGAAATATATATTGGAAGTTTTTTATTTACTATTAAAAATAAAAATTTTTATCTTCATTTCTATTAAACATCATGTTATTATTTTATTATGTGGCTATTTTTAGGTGATTGGGTTTTTTATGCCAGTCGATTTATTTCATGTGTACTTCAATTTGAAGATGTAATGAAATCCATTTTTATTTCGATGGATTGTTTATAAAAAGTGAATGTCATCAATTTATATGTTTTATGAAAACAATTTTACATCTAATGGTTATCTATGTAATTTTAAATACTTTTATATTTCTAGGAACCTTGGTATTTTTTCGGTTGTTTACTGAGATATGTTTATAATTGATACTTTGTGGAACACATGTGTATGGATGATGATTGGTTAGGATGTTTATCTTACTAAAATTAATTTGATTAAGTATATATAGTTAGTTATGGGAATAATTAGTTCAGTCACTTAATCATGAGTGTGATAGGGTTTTCACATTTTTAAGTGGGGATGTACTGATCTTTTTACATTAACATGGGAATAATGAGTCTTCTATCTTAGGTTATCATATGATTTTTTTTCTCGACCTATCCAAAATGACTATAAAATTATTCAAAATTCAAAATAAATTTAATTTCTATTAAATTTAATGTTTTCTTTATTATTCCATATTTTTAATGTATTTCACACTTTTAGGACACACTCACAAATTATATCATTATTGTGATGTGTTATATGCCAAATATAATTATTTATTTTTTAATTAGTGATTTGATTATAATTATATATTACTCTAAAATGTATTATTAAGATCATACAAGGATAATTTATCTTTTCATATGATACTTATGTCTTTCTAATATTTTTCATTATTTTTTGACATGTATTTTCCTAACTAATCATATAATCACACCAACTTCTTTTATTTACAAGCCCTAATTTATGAATATGATGATATCATCAGATATATCTCGAAATGGTTGTAGAGTATAATGCCTATGATGGATCTCTCCATGTGTTGTAAAATAATATTTTTACAAACTAATCTATAAGACACCAAACATTTTGGTCCATGGATTGTGAAACAATGTTTTCGGTATAATACTTAAATTATGGTATTACTTTTTATTTACACAATTATTAAATAGGATTTCTTGATGTAGTATCATATTAGGGTATCATAATTTTTTATTTTTGTTCAGAAAAGTTTAGAAAACCCCTATAGAAATGTATAAGGTATGATTCTATGTATATAATAAAAACATGATGTTTTATTAAGTATATATTGTGTGGTATACCTTTTAATTACATCCCTATCTATATAATATAACTGCAATCATGTTATAGTGCAGTTTTACATATGGTTAATAAACCGTAAGAGGTAATTTTATATAATAATTAAATTGTGACATAATCTTTGAAGAGAGGCATAATTTCTAAATTGGGTTGAAACACACATGGGATATGATTTCATAAATAACATAATGATTACAATCAATTTTTAGTGATATTAATATATATATTTCGGTTAGTTAAAAACTTATTCAAGGAAAACCTTGATTAGAACCTTTATACTCATAGGATAATGCATGCATTTAATTTGTGAAAGCATGATACTAAGTTTATAGTTTCCAATTAAAATGATAATTAATTTATGTATACCCATTTTTAGTTTTACATTAGTGATATAAAATGGTAGGAATTGTAATGAACTGAGTTTATAATTGATAAAATGGAAAATATGGAGATTTTTAAAATATATAGCCAAATGAAATTTCAGATGGAATGAAAAACAATGTGGAAATTCTCAACTACCAACGTCAAATTGTGGGAAAACCTAAAATCATATTAATATCCCAAACTCACCAAAGGGGGAGAAACAACCTATTATGTAATTACAGAATCAAAATCCACACTATATTATTGGGTCTTATATTCTATAATTTACTATGTACTACGTCATTTTAATTGAAATAAAATTTTTCATTATCCAATGCTCGGAGAAGGATAATTGTTTTATTGGTATATAATTTAGAATGTTACATCATCCAATCCAAGAGTCTCATTATGAATACCATGGAATGTCAAATATATATAATAACTATAATGGGAAGACTTTTATTGGATTTTTTCACTAATAATTTTCCATCACACAAAATAGATACAGAATTCCTATAATTGAACAAGAAAAGATTATGAATCTATTAGATCATATAAATTAAACCTCATAAGATGTGTGATTAATAAATCCAATATTATCTCTAACATGAGGAGTAAAATCAATTTCTAATTTTATGCCTTAATTCCTTATTTTAAGATTTCATTTGGTATACTAAATGGTTAAATATATAAACATAATGTTCGATTTTATATATATTTTGATATGGAAACCAAAACATATTAATATTAATGGGGCGAAGAAATCAAAAGTGATTTATAATGTATGCAATGATGAAAATACACATGTTTGGAGGAAATCACAACTTCATATAGGAAATAAATTTTAGAGAATCACTTATGTAATGGTCTAAAGGAATTAGATTACTAATTTAAGTGTTGTAAAGACAAACAAAAAACTCAAAAGTATGTAACCAAATTTGTAAACCTGATTAAAATTATAGTAGAGTTTATATTCATGATAGTGATCCACCTACACTACAATTAATAATTTATAAGGAGTTCAGAAAATATAAAAATTAATTCTCCAATCCCCATGCCAATGAATACAATAGGCCCTACTAGACATTGAGTCTAAGGGAATAGGTAAATAATTTCAAGATCTCTAATGTTTTGGTAGATTAATATAATAATATGATGAGTGGTATACTTGATATATTTTCACGATCTACATTATAATTATTAACTTTTGGTTTTGAACAATCTTTTATATCACATAAATTTTATAAGAATGAAAAATTAACACCCCAAACAATATATATTGAACAGTAAGAGAAAACCCATGGGGGGAAAATGGTGATGTCTGATATTTAAAAATATAGATTGATTGGGTTTTGTGAGAATATGCATATTATAGATATAATTATTATTCCCTTTTTTTAATTTGACATAATCTAGGGTTGTGTTATCTTTCAAATCATAAATCACATATTAATTATCATGATAAGGATGTGTCATTTCATATCCAAATTTATTATATTATCAAATATTGATGAAAATATTATTGTAAACTCTATATGGGAAAAAATAATATTCCATGGGTTATGGTACCCAAAAAAATGTAATTTTCACTCAAATGATACGGGAGGAAGTTAAAATAGATAAAATGCATATTGAATAAGAAAAACACATATGAATTTTTTCATAACATTCTAGTCATTCTCTATAGTGTAGGGTTGTGTTTTCAATCAAACTCATTCCGTGATCCACTCATATATCAAGGAGACTATATGCAGTGGATCCCGTTATATTTTAGGATTTAATGAATCAAATGAAATTAAAATTTTACATGGGTTTCATATGCATTTTTCTACATGGTGTGGCCACTAGTCTTCTTTCATTAAAAGAATGATTGATCAATTGTATATACATTGATTATAATAAGATTGAAAAAATTATGATCAAAACATGTATCCTTTAACATATATCAATGATATATTCAACAAACATTTAGTATCCCAATAAATCACGATGATTTATCTTCAATATGGATATCATTAGTGAAGGGTTAAAATAAAGGATATTTATAAGACATGTATAAATATTTTTTATAGAAACTATGTATTATTAATGTTCATTTAATGTAGGAATTCACTTATTAAATATAGATAAATAATGAATATATTCTTTGTATATAAACAAGATCAAATTTTGGTTATCATTATTAATGATATTCATATATACACAAAGAGAAAAAAATTTAATGATAATTTGAAAATTATGTTAAAGCCCTAAACAAAGGGGAAGTTAAACAGAAAATAAAGATATTTTGAGTTCTGGTTAAAAAGGCTGTGATTTCTGGTTCATGATATCACAACTAATGGATTATCATTATATAATTAAAAATGGATGATTTCAAGAAATGACCGAGACTAAACTAAAAAACTGACAGATTTTATTCCCTTGGTGTAGCGGGATATTACAGATTTATCTTAGGAAATGTTTCATGGATATCAAATTCAATATAAAGTTTACAATAAATAGAGTAATGTCTTTATAAACATAAGAATATGAATATGATTTTAAGGAAATGAAGAATGGGCTAGCCACATATCCTATACATATGTCATACTCTAGTAGGTATGAGTTTTTAATAAACATTAATTTGTTAAAAAGGGGTTGGTGTTTTTTCTCATGTAGAATTGTAAGTTAATAATTATTAGTTCCCCCCAATAAATGTCTCATAAGAAAAATTACTCAAAACAGAATTTAGATCTATAAATCGTGTTATTCTAAATGAATATTTGGAAAAATTATCAATATTGATAAATGTTTGATATATATACATATAACAATGTTATCAAATATATATTTTCAATTAAGGAAATAAATATGTACCAATGGATATGAATTTATTTGATTACAAATTATGAATTCTCAATATATTACCATTTAGGTGAGGAAAATATTGTGGTAAATTCTCTTATTAGGAAAGGTCAAGCTACTCTATTAATGAATAGGATTAAACAGACCATATATATATATATGTATTAATAGAGGATGAATCTTGAATTAACAATGGGTGATAAATCCTATCTTTCCCAACAATATACCCAACAATTAATTAACTTAAAGATAAAATAAGAATAAATAGGTTGTATATCTATTGAAAGAAATAGTAAATATAACAGACTAAAAATTTTGTTAATGAATTTATTATAAGGTATAAAACCCATATATGTGACCAATAAAATCTAAAATTGAAGAATAATCATTTGGATGATACACATAGATCATCTATCTCTATAAATATTTGATTTCAGAAGATGTATATGATCTAAAAACAATAAAATTACGGGATAATATAGATATATATACTATAGAATACACATCCCTAAGCTTCATATTCCATCAAGATAAGATTGAAAAAAATCAGTCAATTCTAATTTTATAAACATTACTCAAGATTTTATAGAATTGAGTAAACATCACCATAAACATCATCCCAAGACTCCCCAAAACAAATGATGTTCATAATTTTATTACAGTGGTAGTCCATCACCATATAATGTTGTATCATTTTATTTTCATAAAATAGGATTTATTCTATGAACAACTTCAAATTACATACATAATTGAATTCGTATGGATGTATAGAGTAACACTATCTATTAAATTTGATTTGGATATAAGGTTATATTGTGGTGCTATATAATCCATTAGAAAAATTTATAGATATATTTGAGCTTCATAATAGTATATCATCCTCAGAGAGATGATCAGTCTAAGAGGATACTTCAATTGAAAGGGGATGGTTTCACTTCTTGTTTAATGTATTTATCATGTTGATGGGACCAATGCCTCCCACTGGTTGAATTCTCTTACAGCAACCGATTCCATTATAGTATTCATATATCCCGATGTGATGATTTTTATGGGTAGACATGTAGGAATCCAACAAGTTGGTATGGAATTTAGAGAGAGGTATCTTATAATTCATGACCATTCCCATGAAATAGTAGACATGTTTCAGAACATTAATGGATTTTTGAAAGCATAACATAATTGAAAAGAGTGTTTTTTGATAATTATTAGTGATATATAGAGTTTTATGTTAGTGAAATTATTTTCCTTATAATATTTCTAAGGAAATGTGTTATAATATTTATGAATATATGGTAGTTGAGCCCAAGATACATCAGGGCCTTAAATATCCCTGATCATATTGGGGTTATATACTTTATCCAAGAACTCCCATCACACATCTCCATTGTACATTATGTTATCCATGTATCACTTTTGAGAAAGAACATATAAGACCCTTAAAATATAAAATGTTTGGATTCTATGGGACAAGGCCATGATCTCTAACATGAGGAAGAACAAGTGGAATTCCTTGATCAAAGAGATAAGGGGAAGAAAAAAGGCCAATAATAAAGTCAATATTTTATAGCGATATCATATGTTTGAGGAGGGTATATAGTAAACTAAGTATCTGGACATAGAAAATTACCCTTACTTGTTTAGATCTATGTAATGAAATTTGGTTGATGAAATTTTTTTATGGGGTCAACAATGGGATGACCTGAGTTTTTCCACCACAAATAAATATTGTGTTCAATGGATTTCTCAACACAGAAGCCCAAAAACCTATGAGATATGGAAATTTTTAATGAATACATTTAATTGGAATGTATAAACAGTGCTAATTAAATTTAGAATATATATATATATATAATCAAAATAAATTTCACTTTAAATATCAGCTAAACTCGTCGAGACAATAAATTAATGAAATATGTTTTTCAAAATATAAATTATTTCACTAAAAATGTATATTAAGATCAATAACTTAATTTTATGAATTTAATTATTTTTTTACTGGAAGAATAATGAACAATATATTATAAATAAAATAGAACATTCATAATGAAATATAATTGTTTTATTGTATTTTCTAATTTTATTAAAAAAATTAAATTTTATTATGTAAATTTGAAAATTTTGAAATTATTTTTATATTTATCAAGTTTATATTATCTTTATCTGATTATTTCATATTTTTTAAAAAATAATAATATTTATGTGAATAATGTAAGATATCATTATTACAAATACCATAACTGTTAAATTTTTAATCTAAAATTATGAAAATGGAATTGATGAATCCTTTTTGTAAAATCAAATATGTATTTTTAATGTTACTTTATATTTTTAAAAAATTCTTTATTTATTTATAAAACCATATATGATCATTTTTAATTTAGGTAATATTTTTTATTAATTTTAATAAAATATATATTTATTATTTAAAATTATTCAATATGAAAATAAAATATTGAATAAAATTTTATTTAGTTTATGGAATCACTAGGTGTAAGTTAAATAATAATGATCATTTTATTTTTTACTAATAGAATAAATTGTATTGTGGTCAGAACATTAATTATAAAAGTGAGTAACCATATATGTAACAAAACTAAAAAGTTTAATATATTTTTTAATTGAATTTCAGAGGTTTTCGTAGCTGTTATTTATCATCCACTCTATTATTTATCGATTCTAATTTGACATTATATATGAGGAATTTCACATGATTGAAATGTTTTTATTATTTTCAAAAAAAATTCACTATTATTCTCATATAAAAGGGTAATCCTCCACTCAATTTTCCTCATTGTGATACATAATATATTTATCCAAATATACACCTAACCATATATTACACACTATCAAACACTATACGAATGCTTTTTGCTTCTCAAAATACCATGCCTCAAATGTTTAATAACATTCACAAATTACATAATATTAGAAGTGAGGTATAAGTTCTGGACATCAGTTTCATTTTTTCTCTATTATTTAAAATAAATTTTAATCAATAAAATTTCACCACAACATTATAAAATGATATCATAATTAATTTTATTATACTAGTATGTTATTGTAATGATGGTACAATCATTAACAACCATCTACCATTCAATTAAGAAAATTGAAAATGTGAAATTTTTATTTTGCAGACTACCACCTAAATGAGTAAATGTGTTTCATTTTCTATAATATAATATCATTTAAGGTTTTGGTTTATTTTTTATGAGTATATATGATATTTATATTTAAAATATATCATTAAAATTGTGCTTTTTAAAGAAATCAAAAAATTAATAATCATTAATAAATTATCCATCAATATTGGTAAATAATACAACACTTGTTCAGAAACAATATATTCATGAAATGATACTGAAACCCCCATGTAATAGATTTATAATATTATAATACATTATAAAACATAAATTATTGATCTATTAATATTTTTATATGATTATATTTTCATGACAAATGAATATGAAAAGCACTATTATGATCATAGTTCAAAAGGATCATGATTATTAACAACTGGTGTTGAAAATCGATTAGTAAAATACTATAAATATTGTTAATTATTATTAATTAAAAATATAAATTTAAATATATAATAATAATGTTATTGAATATGTAATTAATATTTTTAATTTATGATAGAAGAGTTCAATGAACATCCGTTGAAATTAATGGTAAATACTAGTGGCATGGTAATTCAAACACCATGATCTATGTTATATATAATATTAATGCACTATTTTTTCAATGTATCTAATTTATGATAATGTAATATTTTATTTACGTGGGAGGATTTTTTCTAATTCAAATCCACATTCATGATTATTTATCTATTAAATATTTTTAAGAAAACATTGGTGATTTTTTAAAGTCACACATAAATTTGACTTTTAAATAAATAATTTCAAAATTATTTTGAGAAATAAATTTTATGAATTTATTATTATTTTAATATTAATATTAAATAATGATCTATCTCCACAAATTTAACACATCATATATTTCTATTCATATGTGATTATTCATTGTTGATCATGTTTTTGATGTTAGAAAATGTATTTCATATTTTTATAATATATGAGAAGGTTAAGTGAGACTTATCAATTTTTATGGATCATTTATAAAAATTGATCTATTCCCATTTGGTTATTTTATGAAAATGGTTTATTATTTTTGTGTTATTTAAGAGAATTAAATTAATACCATTTGAATGTTTTAGAGACCCATTTTTTTTCCTTGTGTTTATTATGATTTATTTTTGATTGACTTTATGTTGAACATATATGTTTGGATGATGATATATAGGGATTTATATGACACTACAATTTATTTGTTTATGAATATATCTTGAAATATTATCCAACATTGACATATTTATTTCTTCTACATGGGAATGGATATGATGATTTTTCTCTCATACTCAAAAACGTTCATAATGAATATGTCAATATAAATGTGTGAATAATGAATTTCATAAATAAAGACTTCTATTTTTATGGTAATTTGACATTATTAACTTTCAATATGTTATGACCAATCATTATGATTCATTTATTTCCATTAAATCCCTTTTTTCATGAATAGTACTTATTTTTAATGTACATCTCTATTTTTTCTAGTTCACTTAATATATGATAATTAAAAAGTGTTTTGAGAAGATTAAATTCATCTATAATTAATTTTTTTTATTTTTTATTTGTTATATTAATTTTATTTGTTTCATTATTATCATATAAAGTATTTTCATAACGTATTATGAAATTTAAGACTTCCGTATGTTTTATTAGCGTTATGATATGTTTTTCCTTTACAAGGAATATATGCTACCCATTTTTTATTTTAAAAATTCCTAGGTTACAACGAATAGTATTCTGTATTTTATATCATGGATAGGGTCTAGATGAGCATGATTTATAATGTATGTTTGATGTGTTATAAAAAACATGTTTTATTGGTAATCTCCAAGACACTAAACCATTAACTCAATGGGTTATGCGAATATTTATTATATGTGTTATTAAAATCATGAAAATAATATATTATTTAGGTCATGATTATATTTATTGGATATATTATCTATATTTTCCACCAAATCAGAATAGGTGGGAAAAAAGAAAAAGAATAATCTTATATATGATTCATTGTTTTAATTCCATCATGAAATGTCATTACTTCAAGTAGACAGTCATTAAGATATCAGGATCAATATATGCCATCTATAGAAACTGATTATCATATTCCATCAAAGACTTGTCACCCCAGTTCAATGCCATGAAATCTTGGGGTTTTTCCCCTCAAAAATTTTCCAGGTAATTTTTTTTAAACATCTTCATGGACCTAGTCAGAGTAATGTATCTATGAATAATATTAAAAAAATGCAGTCTCACCTACTTTGTATAGTACAATCTAATAGAGAACTCATAAAAAACCTATTATGGTTGACCAGTGTGGGGAAATTGAAATATATGATCAACATTTTCCAAAAAATATTATAGTTCTTAGAGCCCGTAGTTACCCAAGAAAAAAGTAATATTATTATTTATGAATATTTGGTCATAGTCCATCATTATAAATTACCAAATTAATCCACTTTTTTGGTTCTATATAATAGTGTAATAATATAATAATTGATATTGGTGAGCATAAAAAGATTGGTTAGTGGAGGGTTCAATGCGGATTCTTCCCATAGACCTCGCGCTGTCCTTATAATAGGAATTATATGAAAACATACTAGAAATTAATCAATTAAATTTATAATTAATTTAAAAATAAAACCAATAAAATATATCCTGGAATCATAGAAAAAAATAACTACAAATAAATTTTTTTAATATTCAGCAAATAACCAACAAAAATCAACGCATTCCCACTAACCAGACTACCAAATAAACTCAAGGTTTGTCATGAAGAAGTGTTATTCAAGAATTCCCATTCATCATTAGTAAATTCATGATGAACCATCCCAATAAAACAGAAATACACAAAAATAAATAGGTACATTGATTCCATTTCATAATAACCCTACATGGGGTAAAAACAACTTCACATAGATCATCCCACTATAGGGCCTGAGGAACATTCATGATCACCCCAAGATGGAGACGTTGACCGGATTATCAATGATAAATCAATATGAATAACTTTTCTCTAAAAATAATTAAAAAACACCAAATTTTCCTATATTGAATTTGAAACGAACCATCTATATGTTGGAAATTTACACAATCAAATAAATAGTAACAACAATATAAATAATTGATGACTAATTATAATTTGTATAATTATAAGTATAAAAATTATATTTTCCCCAAATGTAATAGGAAATGGGATCTAAAGTTATATCCCATTCTAGATTGTCTAAAATATAAACAATATCCTCAATAGTAAAAAGTATAATATCCAAAAATTCGATTTCAGTATGTCTTCATGTGTTCCCATGAACACCACTAGACTCATACCTCAATTAGGATACATGGAATTAATAACCCTCCAAGTATCTACGTATTACTTCTCATAATAAAAATGTATATGTTCGATAGAAAAATATTTTGAAAATCAATTATTTGAAAATGTTTTTATGCCTTTATTATAAATGCGTGATATAATGATGAAAATGATTAGAATATCTTCACAATATATAACAGAGGGAATGAATAGATAAAAAATTCTCCTAGTCTATCAATACATGGAAATAATATCACATCAATCTATTCATGATTATAAAAAATGTGATGAAATTATGAGATCTGACCTATGGGATTTAAGAGTCCAATACTGGATCAAGGATAATAAGCCTACCATTCTAAAAATAATAATGTATTATAACCTAGGTATTCTCCAGTACCTATAAAAAACAATACCTATCTAGATCATTTATGTCAATTAATATGCTTTTATCCTATAACTAACTCACCCATGTGCACCCATAACAATATCCCTCCTACGGAAAAATTGTTATGGTCATGAAACAATGTTTATAAGGAAATAACCATTCAAATTTACTTTTAAATAAAATCTAAAATAATATCATTTTTAAAAAAATTATCAATTTTATTGTGTGGATAAAAATAATTTTCAATGGATAATCCTAATGAAATTGATTATTTTTTAACCAAAATAATGGACCAAAGTATCCACTATATGAAATCCATAACAATTTTAATTTAAAATCAATATAAAAATAAAATAGAATGTGAGTCTCATTAATAATGGATTCACAATGTAAAATATTGGCTATTTAAAGACACCCACCTCATATGAAATTAATTATCTTTGACATTCTAATGGATCACTCAGATGGGAGAAGTGGGATCCTAGCTATATTAAACATCTAAGACAGACAACATAAACCAAAACTATACAAATGTTTGGAATCTCCATTTTCATTTAATTTATAAAGATTAATGGGTATTGGTTGAACATTAGTTTAGAGGGAGTGATAAGGAAGAAACCAAGGGGAAATATATGACTTAAAAATATGGAGGTACATGATTGTAAATTCACATTTTTTTTAAAAAAATTAGTGGACCACATGGATTGGCCACACAGTTTTCAAAAGCACATACTTACCTTTCGAATCAAATGTATTCTGATTTATGCCAGATGGATCCTAGGAAGGTACCATATGATTGAAAAAATATCTTTGTGACAACCAAAGAAAGAGTATTTCTCTCCAATACCAATCAGTCAACTAGTCGGATTGTTAGTGTTAATCATGAAATAACCATGTGCCCATGGCTATTTCTTCTAAACATTCCATTTTTAGATTCAAACCCATATAATCTCTAAAAACATATACTAAATATAAAAACTATATTAAATACACACTAATGACCCATATAGTGCAAGAATTGTTATTTTTTATTTTCATTAAAAAGGTAATTTATATTTTTTCTGTTAATATATATTGAGTGAAAAAAATAAAAATAAAATACATGTATTATAAAAATATTATTGTAATTTCATATTTGTAACTTAATTATGAAAATTAAATCTGGTGATTATATACCCCATTAATAATTGTAATATAATATCTCTTCAAAACTAATTATATTATATATATTCACTATATTTTATATTTAAAATGCACATGTCTCATTCATATTTTTTCCATCAAGATTTTATGACATGAATTTTTCTTTTACGTTTTTTTTCATTTTAGTTATAGTAACGTTGATTGTAAATGGTTTAGATAGTATACAGAATTCCTATGTTGAAATGGTATTATTATTTTATTTTTTTACCCTTTTAATATATACACATTTTAGGGATGTAATCTTCAATTTTATGCAACACATCATGGTATTAAATACAAAATTTTATATACAGTTTTTGTGATGCTCCATTATAAGTGTATAATGAGTTTTTAATTTAAATATTACCAACTATCAATTATTTTGTACTCATTTTATATACATAAAAATAAGTTAAAAACATATTAAAGGATGATAGACATATATTTTATGTAAATAAATTTTTGCCTAATCCCAAGGGCGTCACATTTTACCCCATTAAATAAGGTCTCTCTTATCATACCAGTAAAACACATGTTAATTAATATTGAGATATTTTTTGATATATAGGAAGTTCAATACTCTTTCCTCTATGGTATTAATTATCATTAAATCCCCAAAACATTATTTTTCATTTCTTTTATGTCTTTATATATTCATCATGTTTTGTGTTACTATTCAATACATGACTTATTTAGGTAAGAATAAGAACATCTTTTTGTGACCATCTCTCATCTGATTTTATTTTTCATCAGGTTCATCATTGTAATATATATGACGATTATTTGGAACTAAATTCTTAATGGTTGTTTCTATTTACAAAAAAATCGTTAGAATTTGTATTAAGAAACAATAATTTGAGTATGTGGTCATATGATAATGGATATAAATTATAAGATATCCTAAATTATGACCCTTTATTTTAACATATGACATTTTATGATTATCCTATATCACATTTAATTCAACTTTTGTTATTTTTTGTGGGGTTTACATATAGATTGTAAAAATACCAAAAATTATTTATCCCCACTCAGGTATAAACTAAGAACCCCATTCCAACAATCCCAAATTTATTAATAAAATACCACTTTACACATAAACCTTCATAAAATGTTAGATGTAATCAACATAAAAAATAAAGATTTTACATAATTTAAATAATTTTAAAAAAATATAACCCACAATTTCACATAAAATCCTTGAACCCAATGTTTTACTAGATTTTGATATTAGATACATAAAAATTATTTTAAAACTCTTTACACATTTCTCTAATGTTTCTCCATAATATACCCCATCCTAGACCATGCATATTTTACACTCTTCATCATATTGTATTCTATAGAAACATAATAAATGGGTGATATTAGATTCCATTTATGGGAAAATGAAAGAAATTACAATAATAAATTATAACTAGGGATAAGATGGGAATGCCTGTATGAGAAAAAAATCAAGTCACTTGAACGAAACAATATAGAATAAAAAATAAAAAATATATATGATAATACTTGATTCATGGAAGATAGGTTTTTCAAAATCATAATGCAAGAGTTAAAATAGTCTGGGAAAATGACATAATATTCATGGAAACATAAAATATACATAATAATGTTGCATATGTTTTGGCATAAGGAATAATAAAATTGTGAACATAATTAACAAAAATAATTTCCACTCATAATTTTTCTACATTTCCACCTAAAATTATATCAATGCACTAAAAAAGTGTACATATATACATATAAAAATGTCTATGCACTAACATGTGCATATATAATCCTTTAATAACATTCATTCACATACTTATGAACATATCAATCAACAATTGTGTCTATGCACTAACATGTGAAAATAACTTCCTAAAATCTAGACCTTGTACCTACATGCATACATAGCTTCTCAAAATTATTTCCATTTACATATTTTTTAACATATAAAAATGTTATCATTTACATGAACGTACATGTGATGATATACACTACCAATCATTTCCACACACATATATTTGAGCATACCCACAAGCAAGCGTGTCTATGAATGCCATAATTAACTCATTCAATATATTAATCCACTTAAAAATTATATAGATATATCAAACCAATGTATCATATAATTATACACCATATATATGATTAACACCAGAATAAAAAAATCACAATTCCATCAATGGATAGTCATCCCTTGTGAAAGAATGGGGATCCGTTAAAACATCCCTAATAAATTATCAAATTCTATCAAAAGAATATTTTGATAATATTATTTGATTATTTATATAGTTAAGCATATGAAACATTAATGGTTATTAATAAGTAATAATGACACTAATAAAATAAAATTACAAATTTTAATTTAACAATAATAATAAATTTCGAATTTTTTTAATAAAATTCATTTTAAAAATAAAATAATTTTAAAAATAATTAGATTATAAATTTCACTGGAAAACCATTAAACATGGAAATGAATAATTATAATGAAATTTTATGAAGATGAAGATAATCGTTATTCTTATGGAAAACATTCTGAATAGAATATTCTTATAAAAAATATTAAATAATTTAAAATCAATAATAAAATTCATATAATGATATCAATTAATTATATTCCATCCAAACCCCTTTACTCAAAATAATATTAAATAAAAAATGACCTAAAATGATTGAAGAAAAGATAAGTCCATTAAAAAAATAAAGTTATAGAATATAAACATAAAGGATAAATACATTAGATTTATAATAAGTGATATGAAAAGATTCTCTCCCATGCACCACTTCAAGTTACATATAAATAATAAAAGAATAGAATTGGTATGACAGAATATAAAACCCATCAAAAAAGTGGGTGAAAATAGTCCGGGGTTTTTGAAAATTATCCTACAATTCACTCGATTAATATTTATTCATAAAAAATATTGAATTATATATGATACTGTATAAAAAACCATTATAGCTATGGTAATTTTGAATCAAAATCCCGTGAATGAAGGAAAAGTATACGTCTTTGAATATCCCATGAATCATATGAAAATCCATCTTTAATAAATTCATAATTTTTTATAAATAACACATAAAAACCCTGGTGAATATATTAAATATATCAATCAAATGAATTTTAGGTGATCAAAATCATCATTACTCATTACATCCCTAAAACCAAATTAATATATTTGGTGAATTAAATCCATCCCATCATTGTTTCATTCAAAATATTGGATTTATTAATTCTTATAAAATACCAAGGAAACCAAAATTTTTGTGAATGATTTAAAATATGAAAATGGGCATGGATTCAAGTGTTATGTTAATGAATGAGTATTCTGTATGTTTTGGAGGGGAGATAATTTTATAGGTGAAAATATTGGATATTTCACTACAATTTTATGTTAGATTATTGGTAAATATATAATCATTTCATATTTTATATATTTAGTTGATGAAATATTGTAAATATTTTTATTTGACTCATGTTTATGATAATTTCACTGGGGCGTGCACATCCATCTATGGAGGACGCGCACATTTTGCCTCGCATTCCCGCTTTCCAAAGGCGGGCGATATTCATTTCTTATTCAGGGATGTACGGTCCATGATCGAAACGGGAATATGGGATGTCAGTTCTTCCTTCTGTGGATTCCTCCTTGGAACTCGTCACCTAGTCTAGGTCTCCCTTATAGATTAAGATGTGGTTCATGAATCACTTCCTCGGTGACATATCATTGTGGATGCCAGTTAATTACACTACCTTCTTCAGGACATTCCATGGGTTCATGACATGGTAGAATCCTTCAATCGGAGTAGATGACAACATCAGGCATGTAGGGGAATCTCTGTTGGTGGGGACATTGGGGAATCTGTATTCATTTTTGTAAGAGGGAATCTCAAGGGTACAGAACCCAAGGCATCCCATGTCAAATGCATGTAATCATATTCCATAGGCATGTATCTGAGTTTTTCCTCATTTTCCATGTTTAACACATGCTATGACGTTTTTTTAACATCTCGTAGAGATGGTTACACCAAAGGCATGTCTTCTGAGGTTTTCCTCAGGCATCTCATGTTTATCACAAGGTAGGACATGATATTTTTGCCTTACCAAGACAGAATGAGGATGATCATAATGTCCCATAGAGATGGATCAGATTGGTAGATCCCAAGGAGGAAGGCCTGGAAGATAGATGTATCATAACTCTTAATGAGTATGGATCTGAGATGGTGTTCCCCCAGGAGGGGAGATGACACACCGTAATGGATGACCTGAGCACCACTGAGGGCGGGTCAGGGAGAGTGCACCCCAAAATGGGAAAAACCATGGATTATCGTTGGCTGGGATTGAACCTCAGAGAGGTTTCCTATGTACCATGTGTAGTAGATAGGGATCAAAACCCACGTATATATAAGTGTTGATGAATTGGGGTGTACACCAAGAACAACGACCCAATTACATGTTGGGGCTTACGCGTGGATTGCAGCCCAGGTACTCTTAGGAGCAGTGAGGTGGTGGATGACATGATCCCACCGGGATGTGGCAGCCTGGTTATGAATCAGGATGGATGATTTAAAATTGAATGGAGTGGATGGGTAATGAAATGGGACCATCGTGAATGTGACAGTAGTGTTGGTGTTGAGCCTCGAAGAGACTTCCTACATATCCCCATGGCAGGGAATCAAAGTCTGCGTAGTTCAGTGGGACGATGGGACACCCTAGGAGGCGACCCGTGTGAATGGACATATGGATAAGACCTGGAAGAAGTAGAACCTTCGATTTGTGGTATGATCTTCCTAGAACACATGGGATTTAGGGATAGATCAGGATGAGACATGGGTGCTGGGCTTGAACCTCGTGGAGGCTTCTTATGTATCCATGTGGTGGGGAATCAAAGTCCATAGAGTTCATCTAATGATGTCTTACCGTCGATTGGGGTTTTCAATGGATTAAAACTAGAGGAGTTTACAACCACGTACTGCTAGATAAGGGTGTTAATTACTTACCACTAGATGAGGTCTATAGTTTAACATCTTGCGGGATTGGGTCGAACTGACGTGAAGATGGTCTGAGTGACCAAATGTTGGGCTTGAACCTCATGGTGGATTCTTATATACCATTCATTGGAATGGATCAAAGACCTCGTAGTACAATTGGTGGGGTGTGGGGATTACACTCTAGGCCGCCCAGGGTGTTGGTGAACTGATTTGAAGATGGTTAGAATGAATGGTTGTTGGTGCACTTGAATCGTAGGGATGCTTCCTATGAACCTTACCATAGCAATGATCAATGACATCGTAGTTCATGTGGGTGTGGGTGAACTGACATGAAGGGGATCAGAACAATTGGGTGTTGGGCTTGAACCTTGTGGAGGCTTCTTACATACCCTTCCTTGGCAAGGATCAAAGACCACATAGTTCAGATTGTTGGGTGTGGGGCTTACACTCTAGGATTCCCATGGTGTTGGTGAACCAACGTAAAGATGGTCGTAATGATCGATGGGTGATGTGCTTGAACCTCATCGAGGCTTCCAATATACATTTCCTTGGCAAGGATCAAAGACGTTATTATTCATTTTAATGAAGGCTTGAACCTCAGGGAGGCTTCTTATGTACCCTGCCTTGCCAAGGATCAAAGACCTCGTAGTTCAGGTGAGGGTGGAATAACCGACGTGAAGGTGGACTTGGGGTCTAATGGTTGGTGGACTTAAACCTCATGGATGATTCCTACATACCCTATCTTGTCATGGATCAATGACCTCATAGTTCAGGTGGATTTGGTGAACTGATGTGAAGATGGTCAGAATGACAAATGGGTGTTGGGATTGAACCTCAGGGAGGCTTCCTACATACCTTGCCTTGGCATGGATCAAAGACCTCGTAGTTCAGGTGGTTGGGTGTGGGGATTATACTCTAGGTTGCACAGGATTTTGGTGAACCGACATGAAGATAGTCAGAACAACCAGGTTATGAGCTTGATCCTCATGGATACTTCCTTCATACCCTGCCTTGGAAAAGATCCAAGATAACATAGTTCAGGTGGGGTAAACAAACTGACATGAAGGTGGACCTTGGGTCCGATGGGTGGGGGGCTTGGACCACGTGGAGGCTTCCTATGTACCCTACCTTGGAAAGATTCAAAGGCCTCGTATTTCAGGAGGTTTTGGTGTGAGGATTACAGTCTATGCTGCCCATGGTTTTGGTGAACCGACGTGAAGATTGTCAGAATGACCAATGGGTGATGGGATTGAACCTCAGGGAGGCTTCCTATGTTCCATTCCTAGGCAAGGTTCAAATAACCCATAGTTAATGTATGGTTGTGGGGATTACACTCTAGGATTCCCAGGGTGTTGGTGAACCGATGTGAAGGTGGTTGGCACAACCGGGTGTTGGGCTAGAACCTCATGGAGGCTTCATATGTACCCTACCGTGTCAAGGATCAAAGACCTCATAGTTCAGGTGGGGTAAGAAAACTGATATGAAGATGGACCTATTGTCCGATGGTTTGTGGGATTGAACCTCGTGGAGGCTTCCTACCTACCCTTCCATATCAATGATCAAATACCTCGTAGTTCAGGTGGGTGTGGGTGAACTGGCGTCAAGGGGATCCGAACGGCCATGGGTTGCACTTCAACCTCGTGGAGGCTTCCTATGTACCATGCCATGGCACGAATCAGAGACCATGCAGTTCAGATGGTTGGGTGTGGGGCTTACACTCTAGGCTGCCCAAGGTGTTGGTGAACCGATGTGAAGATGGTTGGAATGACCGATGGGTGATGGGCTTGAACCTCTCGGAGGCTTCCTACATACCTTGCCTTGTCAAGGATCAGAGACTTCGTAGCTCATGTCGGTGTGGGCGAACTGAAGTGTAGGAGATCAGAATGACTGGGTGTTGGGCTTGTACATCATGGAGGATTCATATGTACCATGTCTTGGCAAGGGTCAATGACCATGTAGTTCAAATGGTTCGGTGTGTAACTTCATGAAGGTGGACCTGGGGTCCAATGGTTGGTGGGCTTGAACCTCGTGGAGGATTCCAACGTACCCTGCCTTGGAAGGGATCAACGACCTCGTAGTTCTGGTCGGTGTGGGTGAACCGATGTGAAGGGGATCAGAACGACCAGGTGTTGGGCTTGAACCTCGTGGAGGATTCCTACATAGCATGCCTTGTCAAGGATATGACAACCCTGCTTTTTATTACAACTTAAACATGATTTATTACATAAAACTTCACTTGATACAACAAAGAAGATAGAGAGGTTTAGTGTCTTTGGGGATTAGGATCATTACATAATAACTTCAAACTTGCAATACAACATCCTTATTGAAAACTTCCTTTACATGACCACTACATTCCTTCGTACTTAGCATTGCATGGGATAACCTGAGGACATGCATAAGAAAAGGGTGAGCTATAAAGCCCAGTAAGGGAGTACACAATGAATAACATGAGGAGTACAATACATGTTAGGCAATAGGCATATCAATAGAGCATAAGAGAGACATGAACATAAAGTCATGATAAAGCATGATAATCATAACATGGAAATGTGGCAACAACACTTAACATTGAATTAGCATGAGCCAAGGCTCATTGCACATGGAGCATGAGTAGACCCTCATTGCACTTGAAGCACGAGTAAACCCTCGTTGCACTTGAATTAGCATGAGTCAACACTCATTGCACATGACGTATCATGATACTATACTTTACCCAATGCATTGGAGCGCTATCAGGGCGCACCCTTCTTAAAAATTTCATTTCATGCATAAGTGTGCCACATGGATCATAAAACATGGATTCATAAAACATAATCATTTATTCCACGATAAAGGAATGTGGAATTCATACATGAAACTTCACAATCAATAAGTAAATGTGCATAAAGGTGAATACCCTTGATGGAGAAATGGGCATGGTATTCACTACACAATGATATTGGCTTAGAAAATCGGTGTGATTTCGGCAGCGTAACGGCGTGACATAAGAATTCATAAAAAAGGATGATAAGAGATAAAGGGGTCCCTCATCATATTTAAATGTAATGGACAGTAATACGGTCATATAGATACATGTCCCAACAATTGAAAAGGAATTTAGATTCATGATACAAAAGTATTGCTTGAATATAGAAGAGGAGAAAATGGTTCCTTTCGGAATTTCGGCATAGTAACGGGTGTACATGGGAGGCATTTAATGAGAGAGAAAGGGGTCTCCCATCATTCAAACAATAAGAGGGAAGTATGGGAGAGGTGCGAAACCATACCCCAACATTCATAAATGAAATTAAAAGGGCAATACAACTTAAAGAAAATTGACAAAAATGAGAACGGAAGAAAAACCATTACTTGGAAGTGTGCTTCCAAAGCCTAGAGAGAGGCTTGTGAGAGGCTTCATGGGAGCTTGGGGCACCTTGGGAGGATTCTAGAGAGAGTAGGGCAGAGGTTTGACGAACTTCAAGGGCTTTGAGTGAGGAGGAAGTGGGAGCTTGGGTGGGTTTATATAGGAAAGGTGAGAGAATTCTTTATTATTTAGGTTTGGGACCCCTTATATTAAAATAATCCAAACCACAAACCATCCCATGGTATTTGCCCATGGTTTCTGGAAAAGGAAAGAGGAAAACAATATTTTACAAGGCCAAGGTCCGAGCTTATTAAAAAATTAGGGTTGCTTATGTGGAGGTGAGTCACACTCCCATGGAAATTAATTTAAAAAGGCAAAGTGTTGAATAAGTCTTGAGGGCTCCATTAATGCTTTGAAAAGTGAGTCAAACAAACCCAAAACCTCATTATTTTAATGATAAAACACATATTGGCCGAACATAAGGATTATGGTATTTTATTACATCACCATTGGGTAATTATGATGTCATAAAACACATTACATATTTAAATGGTATTTAATTTTTACCCAAAAATTTGACTGTCTCAGAAAATTATGAAAAATTCACCGTTGGATAATTTCGACGTCCTGATTCCAAAAATAATATTTATTTTATATAAATAATTTTCTAAATATGTGAATTTTCACTTTTAAAATAAAAACATACATTTATAAAAAATTCACGGGTTTTGACAGAAATGGCTTTCAAACCTTGATAAAATTTTTAATTGCATTCATAAAATTATAAGATAATTTATATTTAATAAAAAATAATTTAATATTAATAATAATATTTTATTAAAATATTATTTAATTAAAAAATCCTTTAATTTAATAAAATATAATTCTTAATTAAATAATAACTAAAAACATCTTTTGTACTTTAAAACTAATTACAATGCATCAAAAATGACTAGAAATTATATTCATTATTATATACAAAATAATGTACATGAACATGGTGCTACTTATTTGTTACATAACCCCTTAAAATAGCCGCATAAGACCTAAGGGTAAGGTGTGCGATGGTGACAAACTCTTGGGGTTGCTCGGATAACATCGCTCGAGTGGTGATCTCTATCAACTTCCATTTTTCCCGTAGACGATCACGTTCGAGCTTGACTTGATGAAGCTCAGCTTGGGCTTGGTCAAGGGCAAATCCCAAAGATGCCACCTCTTTTCCGAGCTCTGACAAATGGGCTTCGTAAGGGGCAATTCTACTGGATGAGGCCATCACTTCCTTTGTCTGAGTAGAAAATTGGATCGTTAAAGCCTTATATTTAAACTACCCAGATGATCAATGTTCTACAGCGATAAAAGTAACGTTCACAAATCTTAACGTAAAACATAAAGAAGTTGACATCTTATAAAAACATTTTTCATAAAGAAACATTTAACTGGATCAAGAGGGATTTTCCATTAATGAAACTTTGGGTCGTTACAACATTCCCCCTTAAGAAATTTCGCCCTCGAAATTTTCCTTTTCCCACACTAAAACAAATGTGGGTAACTTAGCTTCATCATATCCTTCGACTCCCAAGTTGCTTCTTCAAACATGTGGTTTCTCCACAACACCTTGACGAGGGGCATTGTCTTATTTCGTAGAACTTTTTCTCTACGATCTAAGATCTTCACTGGTTGCTCCTCATAAGAAAGATCGTCTTCTAATTGTACCACCTCGGAAGAGAGTACATGTGAAGGGTCTGGTATGTACTTCCTTAAGAGGGATACATGGAAGACATCATGCACCTTGGCCATAGTAGGTGGAAGTTCTAGTCGATAGGCCACAGCCCCAACACGATCAAGAATCTCGAATGGGCCGATGTACCTTGGACTTAACTTCCCTTTCTTTCCAAACCTCATGACCTTCTTCCACGAAGATATGCGTAAAAACACCATTTCTCCGACTTTAAACTCAAGGTCTCGTCGACGATTATCTGCATAACTATTCTGTCGACTTTGGGCTGCCTTGATATGCTGCTGAATGGTTTTCACCTTCTCCACCATTTCTTCGACCATTTCTGGTCCAAGCAGCTTACGTTCACCGACCTCATCCCAACATGCCGATGTTCTACACCTTTTCCCATACAGGGCTTCATATGGTGCCATTTGGATGCTCGAGTGGAAACTATTATTATAAGAGAACTCAACTAGAGGAAGATGTTGATCCCATCCTCCTTTAAAGTCCATTGAGGACGCTCTGATCATATCCTCAAGTGTTTGGATAGTCCGCTCGGATTGGCCATCAGTTTGAGGATGATAGGCCGTACTGAAGTTCAGTTCAGTATTCAGAGCATGTTGAAGACTCTTCCAAAACATAGAGGTAAATCTTGGATCTCGGTCAGACACAATAGATAGTGGTACTCCATGCAACCGTACCACTTCCCTGATATATATCCGTGCCAGTTGATCCAAAGAGAAATCCTCTCGAATAGTAATGAAGTGTGCAGTCTTTGTAAGACGATCCACAATAACCCAGATTGCATTGTTGCTTTTGGATGTCCTTGGAAGTCCAGTGACGAAGTCCATGGTGATGTTCTCCCATTTCCATTCTGGTATGGGCAATGGTTGCATCATCCCCTTAGACTTCTGCCTCTCTGCCTTCACTTGCTGACACACAAGGCACTTTGATGTATATTCGGCGATCTCCTTCTTCATATTATCCCACCAAAAGTTTTCTCGGAGATCTCAATACATCTTTGTGCTCCCTGGGTGAATAGAGAAGTTTGAACTATGTGCATCATCCAAAAGTTCCTTCTTCAGCTCCGAACTTGATGGGACACATAGTCTTTTCCCAAACCGCACAATTCCTTCTTCATTAACATTAAAATCTAAGGATTTTCCCTTTTTGATAGATTCCACTTTTTCTTGGATTCTCGCATCATCCTTTTGAGCATCCTTTAACCTTTCCAAAAGAGATGGTTGAGCAATAATTTGTGAAAGGATTGATGATGTTCCCTTCTTTATGATTCCCACGTCCATCTTCATCAAGTCTAAGAAGATTGGATCCTTCTCAATTCTCATCATTGATAGAATTGCTGGATCCTTTCTACTTAGGGCATCCGCTACCTTGTTCGCCTTCCCAGGGTGGTAATGTATTGAACAGTCATAATCCTTTATGAGCTCTATCCATATTCTCTGGCGCAGATTATGCTCTTTCTGTGTGAATATATATTTAAGACTCTTGTGGTCAGTATATATCTCACATTTATCTCCATAGAGATAATGTCGCCAGATTTTCAAGGCAAAGATCACCGCCGCCAACTCCAGATCATGCATTGGATAGTTTCGCTCATGGATTTTCAACTGTCTTGAGGCATAGGATATCACTTTATCATTCTGCATCAGCACACATCCTAAGCCCTTCTTTGAAGCATCACTGAATACCACAAAAAGCTCCCCACTTGTGGGTAAAGTGAGCACAGGTGCAGTGATAAGCCTCCTTTTCAACTCCTTGAAGCTTTCTTCGCATTCATCACTCCAAGAAAACTTTACTCCCTTTTGAGTTAGCTTGGTAAGAGGGTTGGACAATCGTGAGAAGTTTCTCACAAATCGTCGAAAATATCCAGCTAACCCCAAGAAGCTACGGATATCAGTTACCGATGTTGGCCTCGGCCATCCCTCAATTGCATCTGTTTTGGAGGGGTCCACAGATATCCCATTGCTTGTGATGATATGGCCCAAGAATGAGACCTCCTTCAACCAGAACTCACACTTGCTGTACTTGGCATAGAGCTTCTCCTTGCGCAAAGTCTCCAGTACAGTTCTTAAATGCTCCTCATGGTCCTCCTTGGTTTTGGAGTATATTAGAATATCATCTATAAAGACTACCACAAATTTATCTAGGTAATCTCTAAAGACTCTATTCATCAAGTCCATGAATATTTCTGGAGCATTGGTGAGTCCAAAAGGCATTACTATGAATTCATAGTGCCCGTACCTAGTACGAAAAGCAGTCTTGGGGATATCTTCCTTCTTCACCCTTACTTGATAATATCCCGACCGCAAGTCGACCTTGGAGATGTATTGTGCTCCACGCAGCTGATCAAACAAGTCATCGATTCTTGGGAGAGGATACTTGTTCTTTATCGTGATTTTGTTAAGTTCACGATAATCGATGCAAAGCCGCATTGACCCATCCTTCTTCTTGACGAAGAGGACTGGTGCACCCCATGGTGATGCACTTGGGCGTATAAACCCTTTATCCAGATTCTCCTGTAGTTGTTTCTTCAGTTCTTCAAGCTCAACCACATCCATTCTATATGGAGTCTTGGATATTGGTAGCGCCCCAGGTATAAGTTCAATTGAGAACTCAACATCTCTTCTTGGAGGAAGACCAGGAAGTTCCTCGGGAAATACTTCAGCGAATTCCCTCACAATAGGCATTTCTTCAAGGGTGGTTTCTTCCTTGGACTCAATCATCTGAGCCAGATATGCATGATCATAAGGCAGTAATATCCATGCTTGAGATGATGGAGCTAAAGGAGATTCATCTTCCTCCTGACACTTGTAAAGAATCGGGGGTCGATTCTCCATATGGAGTGTGATTTCCCTCTCCCGACAATTTATGTTGGCTCTATATAAGGAAAGCCAATCCATACCAAGAATTGCATCAAATTCCACCAAAGGGAGTATGAAGAGGTTCGCTGGGAAATTCAATCCACAGATTATAACAGGGGAGGACTTATACTCATGGGATGCAATGATTGCCCCATTTTCCGTACTCACCGACATCTTTACTTCCATGATTTGTGGTGGTGCAGGGATTGTTCTACTAAACTTTTGAGATATAAAAGAATGCGTAGAACCTGAATCAAAAAGTACGTTCACTATTCTTGAATGAATAACTAGCGTACCTGTCACCAATTCATTGTCGGGGTTCACTTCGGCAGAAGTGATGGAAAAAGCTCTTCCTTGCTGTCTTGGAGGTTTTTGATTGCCTCCGATAACCCTTGGATTAGGGCACTGATTCGCAAAATGACCCGGTTCTTTGCATTTGAAGCATTGAACAACGCGTTGAGGTTCGAACGGAGCGTTCCTCCCCTCCGTCGCAGCCGCGGGTCCTTCTTGCTGACAGTTAACAGCTAGGTGCCCTTCTCTTCCACACTTGAATCATTTTCTTGTCCCCCTAAGGCAATTTCCAGGGTGCTTTTTTCCACACTTTTTGCAAGTGGGGTGCTGGAATTTCTTAGCGCCGTTGGATTTATCCATCGGACCACCAGCATTGAAGTCCACCTTCCGCTTCTTGTCCCCATGATACCCCTGTGATTCTCCGATCTCCATTTCAACCTTGAGGGCACATCGGACAATTTCCTCATAGCTGTCGAAGTCACGGATCGCTAATGCTTTCCGCAAGCTAGGCTTCAGCCCACCAAAGAAGCGGTCAACCTTGCATTCGGGGGTAACGACAAATCCGGAAGCGTATCGTGCAAGCCTTGTGAAGTTTGCCTCGTACGCTCCCACAGATTCCTCATCTTTCTGCTTGAGGGAAAGGAAGTCCCTTTCCATCTTAAGACGGAGGGTGCATGGAAAATATTTATCGAAAAACATCTTCCGGAATACCTTCCATTCCAAAGCCTCGATCTCCTCCTCAGGCTTCGTATTTTTGATCAACGTCCACCATTGATCAGCTTCACCCTCCATACGATAAGCCGCCAGGAGAACCTTCTCTTTTTCAGAGCATTGGAGGATGGAGAATATCTTTTCAATGGAGTTGATCCATTGTTCAGAAATCGTGGGATCGGATGATCCACTAAAAGTAGGAGGCCTTTGTCTCATGAAGCTTTCAACAGCGACTTGTTCTTTCTTAGGGGGGGTTGAACGTTCCTCTTGACCAGTGTTTCTATTCAAAACTTGAGTTAGCTGAGAGAGAAGCGTGACAAAGTTCGCGATTCCCGCTCCCATTGGATTGGGCATCTCATAAGTACAATCATCACACTGATCTTCACAATGGTTGTTAGCCCGAGTTCTCCTATTACCGGCCATTGGCTGGAATAAAAGGAAAGTTAGGGGTAACACATAAAGGGTAATCCAAAGACAAAAGTTGATGACTTATAAATAAACTTTAATCTCTTTAACTCATGAGTCTATAGGATTCAATCCAGGCTTTTCATGATCTTCCTTCTAACATACATTCTTAGGGGAATTTTTCCCTTAATAAGGGTTCATACTAAGATTGTGAATTTATCAAAACATATCCCCCGGGAGTGTCGTAACCAAGAGTGCAGCAAGGCCCGTTGTCGTGCACCAGTTCCCGTTCGAGTCTGGCTCAAAGCGGTGTTTTCGGGTTTTACCCCTAGGATACATCTGTGCCAGAGCCGCCTCTACCTGCTCGTATCCAGACAGGGATGTATTTGTTTAATAAAACAATTACTTAGTATTTACCAAAACTTAGGGATGTTTTTATTATTCTTAGTCTTGTATCTAAGGCTTTACTAGGGTTTCCTAATCCCAAAAATAACTAAACCTATCCTCTGATACAAACTATGACAACCCATCTTTTTATTACAACTTAAACATGCTTTATTACATAAAACTTCACTTGATACAACAAAGAAGATCGAGAGGTTTAGTGTATTTGGGGCTTAGGATCATTACATAAAAACTTTAAACTTTCAATACAACATCCTTATTGAAAACTTCCTTTACATGACCACTAAATTCCTTCGTACTTAGCATTGCATGGGATAACCTGAGGACATGCATAAGAAAAGGGAGATCTATAAAGCCCAGTAAGGGAGTACACAATGAATAAGATGAGGATTACAATACATGTTAGGCAATAGGCATATCAATAGAGCATAAGAGAGACATGAACATAAAGGAATGATAAAGCATGATAATCATAACATGGAAATGTGGCAACAACACTTAACATTGAATTAGCATGAGCCAAGGCTCATTGCACATGGAGCATGAGTAGACCCTCATTGCACTTGAAGCACGAGTAAACCCTCGTTGCACTTGAATTAGCATGAGTCAACACTCATTTCACATGACGTATCATGATACTATACTTTACCCAATGCATTGGAGCGCTATCAGGGCGCACCCTTCTTAAACATTTCATTTCATGCATAAGTGTGCCACATGGATCATAAAACATGGATTCATAAAACATAATCATTTATTCCACGATAAAGGAATGTGGAATTCATACATGAAACTTTACAATAAATAAGTAAATGTGCATAAAGGTGAATACCCTTGATGGAGAAATGGGCATGGTATTCACTACACAATGATATTGGCTTAGAAAATCGGTGTGATTTCGGCAGCGTAACGGCGTGACATAAGAATTCATAAAAAAGGCTGATGAGAGAGAAAGGGGTTCCTCATCATATTTACATGTAATGGACAGTAATAAGGTCATATAGATACATGTCCCAACAATTGAAAAGGAATTTAGATTCATGATACAAAAGTATTTCTTGAATATAGAAGAGGAGAAAAAGGTTCCTTTCGGAATTTCGGCATAGTAACGGGTGTACATGGGAGGCATTTAATGAGAGAGAAAGGGGTCTCCCATAATTCAAACAATAATAGGGAAGTATGGGAGAGGTGAGAAACCATACCCCAACATTCATAAATGAAATTAAAAGGGCAATACAACTTAATGAAAATTGACAAAAATGAGAAAGGAAGAAAAACCCTTACTTGGAAGTGTGCTTCCAAAGCCTAGAGAGAGGCTTGTGAGAGGCTTCTTGGGAGCTTGGGGCACCTTGGGAGGATTCTAGAGAGAGTAGGGCAGAGGTTGGACGAACTTCAAGGGCTTTGAGTGAGGAGGAAGTGGGAGCTTGGGTGGGTTTATATAGGAAAGGTGAGAGAATTCTTTATTATTTAGGTTTGGGACCCCTTATATTAAAATAATCCAAACCACAAACCATCCCATGGTATTTGACCATGGTTTCTGGAAAAGGAAAGAGGAAAACAATATTTTACAAGGCCAAGGTCCGAAATTATTAAAAAATTAGGGTTGCTTATGTGGAGGTGAGTCGCACTCCCATGGAAATTAATTTAAAAAGGCAAAGTGTTGAATAAGTCTTGAGGGCTCCATTAATGCTTTGAAAAGTGAGTCAAACAAACCCAAAACCTCATTATTTTAATGATAAAACTCGTATTGGCCGAACATAAGGATTATGGTATTTTATTACATCACCATTGGGTCATTATGATGTCATAAAACACATTACATATTTAAATGGTATTTAATTTTTACCCAAAAATTTGACTGTCTCAGAAAATTATGAAAAATTCACCGTTGGATAATTTCGCCGTCCTGATTCCAAAAATAATATTTATTTTATCTAAATAATTTTCTAAATATGTGAATTATCACTTTTAAAATAAAAACCGACATTTATAAAAAATCACGGGTTTTGACAGAAATGGCTTTCAAACCTTGATAAAAATTTTAATTGCATTCATAAAATTATAAGATCATTTATATTTAATAAAAATTAATTTAATATTAATAATAATATTTTATTAAAATATTATTTAATTCAAAAATCCTTTAATTTAATAAAATATAATTCTTAATTAAATAATAACTAAAAACATCATTTGTACTTTAAAAACTAATTACAATGCATCAAAAATGACTAGAAATTATATTCATTATTATATACAAAATAATGTACATGAACATGGTGCTAATTATTTGTTACATAACCCCTTAAAATAGCCGCATAATACCTAAGGGTAAGGTGTGCGATGGTGACAGACTCTTGGGGTTGCTCGGATAACATCGCTCGAGTGGTGATCTCTATCAACTTCCATTTTTCCCGTAGACGATCACGTTCGAGCTTGACTTGATGAAGCTCAGCTTGGGCTTGGTCAAGGGAAAAGCCCAAAGACGCCACCTCCTTTCCGAGCTCCGACAAATGGGCTTCGTAAGGGGTAATTCTACTGGATGAGGCCATCGCTTCCTTTGTCTGAGTAGAAAATTGGTTCGTTAAAGCCTTATATTTAAACTACCAAGATGATCACTGTTCAACGGCTATAAAAGTAACGGTCACAAATCTTAACGTAAAACTTAAAGAAGTTGACATCTTATAAAAACATTTTTCATAAAGAAACATTTAACTGAATCAAGAGGGATTTTCCATTAATGAAACTTTGGGTCGTTACAAAAGATCAAAGACCACATAGTTCAGATGGATGGGTGTGGGGCTTACACTCTAGGTTGCCCAAGGTGTTGGTGAACTGGCATGATGATGGTTGGAACGACCGATCGGTGATGGGCTTGAACCTCAGAGAGGCTTCCTACGTACCTTGCCATGGCAAGGATCATATACCTATTACTTCATGTAGTGGCATGTGCCTTACACTCTATGCATCCCAGGGTGTTGGTGGACCGACATGAAAGGGTTCGGGACGACCAATGGATGGTGGACTTAAACCTCATGGAGGATTCTGACGTACCTTTCCTTGAGAAGGATCAAAGTCCTCATAGTTTATGTGATGGAATTTCGGGCTTACTCTCTGAGGTGACCCAGGGTGTCAGTGAACTGACATGAAGGTTGACCTGGGGTCCAATGTTTGTTAGGCTTGAACCTCTTGAAGGTTTCATACGTTCCTTGCATTTGCATGGATCAATGACCTATTTGTTCAGATGGTGGTAGGGAACACACTCTAGGCTTTCCAGAGAGGATATCATGGTCGATGCTTACAACTCTAAGCCCACGTGAGTCATACTCTGTGTGAGGAACAAGAGGCAGCAAGGACCTGACAATCACATCTTAAAGGTTCATCTATAAATGCTGGTGAATAAGGCTTACGGATGGAGGCTGCCTGAGTACCACTATGGAGAGGCAATGGTGAATGGGGTTAAAACTATGAAGCTACCCAGGTGCCGCTATGGAGTGGCAATGGTGAATGGGGATTTTGAAAAAAAGTCGCTCGGGTGCCGCTATAGAGCGGCAATGGTGAATGGGACATACATAAAGAAGTTTATCGGGTGCCGATAAGGAGAGGCAAAGGAGAATGGGGATTTTTCAATGAAGCTACCTGAGTGCCACTACAGAGTGGAAATGGTGGATGGGGAATACGCAAAGAAGCTTCCCGGGTGCCGCTATGGAGCGAAAATGGTGAATGTGTCTTAAGAAATGAAGTTGCACATGTGCCACTATAGAGCCGCAATGGTGAATAGGGATTACACAAAGAAGCTGCCCGGGTGCCGCTTTGGAGCGGCAATAGTGAATGGGGCTTACGCAACGAAGCTGTCCAGGTTCCTCTATGGAGCAGTAATGGTGGATTGGCCTTACACAAGGAAACCGCCTAGGTGCCGCTATAGAGGAGTGATGGTGAATGGGGCTTAATCTAGGAAGTTGCATGGGTGCCGCTAAGGAGTGGTAATGGTGAATGGGGATTACGCAAAGAAGAAGCCCGAGTGCCGCTATGGAGCAGCAATAGTGGATGGGGCTTATGCAAGGAATCTTCTCTGGTGCTGCTATAGAGTGGAAATAGTGGATGGGGCTTATGCGAGGAAGAAGCATGGGTGCCACTATGGAGCGGTGATGGTGAATGGGGATTATGCTAGGAAGCTGCCTGGGTGTTTCTAAGGAGCGGCAATGCTAGATGGGGCATATGCGAGGAAGCTACCAAGGTGCCACTATGGAGCAGAAATATTGGATGGGCCTTACGCAAGGAAGCATCCCGTAATATATTCCTCATGTCTGGCCATGAGGGCATCCCAACTCACGGGTGGGTTAATGTAATCACCTATGTGCTAGCGGACAAGAGGGATAATGCCAAGGGTGTTGGAATCTATCCAAACAAAGGGAGATGAGAAGTAAGAATTACATGCCCGATATTTAGAACACAATGAGGGTGGCATGGTAATGGAGTATAACTGTTATTCGTGTTCGAAACACAACATTCATATCACATTAGCAAAAAATGAGGACAAACAAATGAGGGTTGACTGCTGACCGTGTTCAAAACACAGTACCTGACTCAATGTGTTGTCAAATGTCTTACAGGGCATTGGCCCAGGATGGTAGGTGAGCCGATGCGGCATGGGACCCGAGAGTTAGGTGGTCCCTCCAAACATGGAAGTTGATGGAGATCTAAATAATGTACATGTAAAGCATGAGGTGGAATGATGGCATGTTTGAACGGAATCCAGTGCTGTTGAGAATGATCCAGTTTAGTCATGGAATTAGGCATCATAGTCTTGGATCATAAGGCATCTCTTTCATCGATTAAGAGGCCTCCTATGGTTGGAACACAGGGTGCACTACAGTTTGGAGTCTTGTAGATATGACTATTGGAAAATATGCTTGGAGCATAAGGGATATATTGATTGGGGCATGAGGCTTCCTATGTTCGTCATATAATGATTACTATAGTTTAATGTCATGTAGATAGGATTTTTGGAATCTCATGCTAGGAGCATACGTCATCTCTTATTAGGAGTAAGTGGCATCCTATGTTTGGAACATAGGGTGTACTACAGTTTAGAGTCATGTAGAAAGGATTGTTGGCCTCTCATGCTAGGATAATAAGGCATATCTTTTTTAGATCAAGAGGCATCCTATATTTGGAACATAGGTTTCTCTATAGTTTAAAGTCATACAGATAAGACTATAAGGCATAAGGCGCCTAATAATGGATGATGTTTGGACTTTCCCAAGGGTTGCCTTTCGGGTACAAACTGGCATAGGAGCCAAGTGATAGGGTTTGGAGGATTTTCCTAAGGAATTGTTCAACTCAAGGTACTTGGGGAATTGATGATGAGAATATCAACTCATGACATGGGAAAAGAACCAAGAGAAATATGTCGACTTAAGGTGTTTCATGGTGTGTATAAGAGTGTCTCAAACCAGGGTATTCCACAGGTGGAAGGTGGGTGTGCATAAGGGCGCAATGGAAAATGTTGATGTCCCTTCCCGAAAAACTCACGGAGTGGCCATCTCGCGAATGGGTGTGATCAAGGTATTTATAGGGGAGATGCACCAAGAAGCCAAGATCGATCAACATGGTGACAGAGCTTGCTCCATGGCCGCTCGCGATCATCAAAGCGGCTCACGGAGCGTTACTGCCTCCTTGCTTCATGACGACTCTCGAACGTCAGAGGGCTTCCCCGAGCATTATCATATCCCTGATTCGCGATGGCTCGAGAACATAAGAGGGCTTCTCGGAGTGTCCCGCCTCATTTTTTCATATCAGCGCTCTGCAATCTTGGAGGGGGCTTCTCAAATGGGCTTCTCGAACCGGTTCTCAAGCCCAACTTCAAATGTCCATAACTCCTAATCAGTAACTCCGTTCGGGCCCATGGACCTATAAAATCGAAGCTTGCAAAATTGGATATGATCATTGATTATGTATGGAAGCATTTGAACATTTTTGGGGACGCGTTTTGCAGTGTCAACAACTCCCAATTCAATATAATAAATCAAAAATAAATAAAATTATTTTTAATTAAAAAATTTAATGATCTTATTACCAACATCTTTTTACCCCTATTTACGTAGTTTAAATAATATTATTTTTATTATTTTAATTTTGAAATTATAATATTTTATTAATTATAAATTTTTCATGTTATGAATCAAAATTTCAAATCCATATAATATTATTAATTGTATTAAGACTTGGAAATTAACATTCAAATTAAAATATAACAGATATTAAAAAAATATTTTTATTGAAATTCGACGTTTTAAACTCATACAATCTTTTATTCTTGTGTCCTTTAAATTAGCAACTAAATGTATTTTCATATATAAGTTTAGACATATGAATAAAAAATTATATTCATTATTTAAGATATATTAATTGACACAATTTTAATACAAATAAAAAACACATAAAAAAACTCTAATAAATTAAATTTTTTACCTATACTTTGTTAACCAAATTTTAACATAGTAAATTAATATTCATTGAAAAATCAAATGTAAATCTGTGACCTAATCATGAAATAATGATTCAAAATATGAAATCCATTTTATTGGATTCAATTCATAATAGAGATAATAAATAATTTTAATATAAGAAAATATAACACATCAAAACAATTTTTTGTAAAAAAGTATTATCTATAAAATGAACTTTTTGTTATTCAAAAAAATTTATAAACAATAGTTGAATTTTAATTTTATCCTTTCTATTATTTATTATTACTATCATATTTTTTAGTGATTATTTTAATTTATTTTTTTACATATAGATTAAAAATATTAGAAAACATTGTTTTGTTTAATTTTCCCATTAAATGATTTTATCTTCACATTTAAAAATTTCATGGATTTGGGAGAAAAAATACATTTACATCAAACCACATGTATTATGGAGAATTAAACAGGGGAATCATGGTTTTTTTGATATAAAACCTCATGTGATATTAGAGAAATTCCAACAAATTGGATTAATGTTTTATAATATGAGGAATAACCAGCATGTCACATGAAATAACATGCATACCAACAATTAATTCATGTAAATGTATTTTATTGAATCAATAAGAAGTCGAATAATAAGGTTGTGATTGAATGTGTTTATGTTAAATCTATTACATGAAATGAAATATAGAACATTTATAAAATATTATAATGGCTATAAATATGATATTGACAGAAAATTCATGTTTGTTAATGACAAATTAATTAATTTTTTATTGAATTTTGATTCCAAAATATATAGAAATAATATGATACTTATGAATATAATCGATATTGAATATTATTTTCCAAATTTGTTAAGTAAAAATAACATAGGTATCTTTAGAAATAATATATTCCTTACCAAGGACTACAGAAACTCCAAAGGTAAGGATTTTATAACATTAATCTAGTCTTTTTGATGAAAAAAATCTCATATTTATGTAGAGGAAGATATTTACTTTCCTAATATGGGGATATGAAAAACCCATGAAAAAATACCTGGTCACATTAGATTAAAATATTTTGATGAATATTTGATGAATTAGTTTTTACAATTCAGGCACTAGAAAACATTATATCACACTAAAAAGACTTATATTTTCTAGGAGAAAAAGATAAATTAATTTAAATATATGTGAAAATATAATTAGATAACGAGGTTTCAAAACAGATTCTGGTAGACATTTTTTAAAATATATCACCATAGTATATTGATGTAATAAGGTATTATATTCTCAATATTAATAAATATAGTATGATGGAAGTTCTTTTTGTAATCACTAAAAAATGATGGTATTTAATTGGATTATGAGCTATTAGTAACTCATGGATAGGTAATCTCAATAAAATATATTTGAAATTAAAAATAAAAATGGTAAAAATTTCACTAAAATTCAATGGGAGTATTCTCATGAAAAATGTGAAATAAAATATCAGGTTTTTTAAATAAGAACAATTATATATACTATATTATTCAATGAGAGAAACCATTTAATCAATAAAACTATTTAACTAATTTTAATCGACTAATATATACCATATATGTTATTAGAAGGATATGGTGATGATATCCATGTAAAATTAATTCAATACCTTATTTATGAAGATGGTTTAAAAATACTATATTTTGTATACCATTGTAAAATTATAACCTCTTAAATTATTTATATAATCAATACTAAATTTTATATTATTATAATGTAATTTATTCATCGAATACTTGAGTCATCAAGTGATGGATGAACATTTTTCGACATACATACAAAATATAATCATTGAAATTATTTATCTCATGGTAAAAAATTAGTTTTATGGAAATATTTCATTATTGAAGAGATTGAGAATAGTTTTTAGTGGATCAATGACAAAATATTGGTCAAATATTTTTAATTTGGATTAATATAATGTCTACTTAGACAATTTTGTTAAATGGGAACTTGGCCAGAAGGCCTCAATTGATATGTTTCAGTATGTTAAGATGTATTACAATTAGGGTTTAGAAAATTATTAATAATAATTTAATTAAAAATTCTTTTTTCCCATAAAATTAAGGAGAATACCATAACATTCTATTAAGATAATAATTCATTGTTGTGTGTGTTTTTTCATATTATATTTATTAAATTCATATAGTGGATTTTATTATAAATTGTTAATTTTTTTTCATATGAAATCGAATAATGATTTTCAAAGTTTAATCATGAGACACTAGGATTAAACATGTTTCATTACGATAGAAAAGATTCATGTTATGATTTTACTATTATTTTGGTGTTATATTTCTCGGTCATAATGGTCACATCATGGATGAATTTAGGTTATGGAACAAGTTATAGGTAAATTTTTTGTGTTATGTAAATTCCTATATATATTCACAATAAATATGATCCTATGAAATTTTGGGTAACATATTATGATACGATGAGAAACAATATGATTTCAGGGTTTCAATAAACATTGTGCTAAAGTGATTCAAATCATAAAAGAATTCATCACACATCAAAAGAAAAGTACACAACAAAATTTTTATTCAAATTATTTAAATTCGTCACAATATGAATTAAAATTGTCTTTCAAAATGTAACTACTATAGTCATAATATAATACTCGTTAATATATAAATTTTTTGGTTTATTGAATCTATATATTTTTTGTTCGTCACACTAAAGCTATCTAGGTCACCCCATAAAATTTTTTGAAATAATAATCCTTTTTTTCTTTGTTTCTCATGTTTGGGACACCTTATGATGTTATTGGAATTATAATATTGTGATTAGAACCATTTACAATCATTGATCATTGATATATTTTTCCCTATCGTATGGACATAGTGGTTTTTTCAGTCCACGTCATAATGTTTAAAAGTATTCAATGTCTATATATAAGAGTTATATTCCATAAAATCAGAATTAAGTAATATATTAATGAGAATTAAAAAAATAAACATCAAACATATATTAGGTATCCTCAATTATTTAATTTAGCATAGCATGAGTTGGAATATAAATTCACACATGTCACAGGCTTGTAAAAATGGTGCAGAATATCATCATTCTCAATGATACATGATTCATAGTAGTTATTCTAAGTAATGTTAATTTTATCATTCTACATCCATGATGTACTTTTGAATATAATGAAATCACAAATAGCAGAATCATAACCATTATACATATAAGAGTACCAATCTCCGAAAAAGGATACAGAAAACCATGTAAAAATACTTTGGTCTCGTCCGGTCTTTGTTATCATTATTACATTTGTTTATCATCATTAGTGTTGTATTAATTATATTAACATGTTGAAATTGTATTATCTATGAAAATTTGGTGGATATAATGTTTTATTAATAATGAATCACCCCTAGTGGTTCATATTTCACATTCTAAGGACTATCAATTGGTATAAAAGTGTTTAATGTAATGGATTAAGATACACATTCCTAAGGATATGACTCTAGATTCATTAATATATTTACTTATTTATAGTAATATATAATCATGTAATTATTTCAAAATATATTGTATTCATATATTAAATGTATATTTATTCATCTTTTGAAATAAAACTTGTTTCATATATTCTTTATATTTACTAGTATGTTCATGGAATCATAATGAATAAAGTATCAATTTTTTTAGTGGATATAAAAAATATGTCTAATGCAATGGAATTATATTAAATTCATGTATCTGTGTCATTGGTAGATCTATTATTCATCAATAGTTAAAAAATTAACAAGTATTTTTAGAGGAAGCTCTATGATATTTTTTATAGAGACAAGAATGATAAAAAATAATGACCCAAAACATGTCATGCGGAATTTTATGATATCTATATTTTGAAGGATGTTATAATGGGTTGATTCATTATATATATAAAAAGAATTATATTTTACTTATTATTATATGTTGATACACATTAATTTTAATCCAGTTGGAAGAAACTCATTATTATTATTGTGGATAATTTTTATCATTGAATGTAAGAATTAATTTCCAAAATATCATAATTTTTTTTTAAATGAAATAATAAATAAAAATTTTCATACATACTATTTTAAATGTGGGGAATCACTAAATAAAAAATGAAATAAAAAATTTCTAATGATATATCTTGTAAGGTCTCATTGAGATCTATCAACTCATGTTTCATGAATATTGGAGAGGAATAATCAGATAAAGATAAAATTAGAAATAATTTCTAAAAATTTATTTCATTCTTTTATAAATGGATGAACTGTTTAAAATTTAGGAAGAAGGGAAATATAATTATTTTCATCAATTATGGTGAGATTAGGAAATTTTGAAAAAATTTCATTGAGGTGGATGAAGATGGTAATGGAAATGGTCAACCAAAATTCCTATCATAGAGAATAAGGAATCATGTTCTCCTCAAAGTGGTATTTTTATAAATGGAAATGATAATTTTATGACATCAATGAATAAAAAATTTCACATGAATCCCATATAATTATCCAATTAATATAACAGTAATTAAAAATAAATATAGTAGGAAATTTAAGACCATAAATCCTTTAATAATAAATCAAAATATTTTAAGGATACTATTAGTAAAAATGAATTGAGTGACGTGGAATGAAGTGAATAAGAAATAGTTTTTAATTTACAATTAAGGATAAAAATTATTTTATGATTGAAAAATATCATATGGTCAAAAGAGATATTTCAATAATGTAGATGGTGATTGATTCTTAGAGTAATTCCAAAAATTAATTGAATGTAATGATGACTGTTAAATTTAAAATTGATATTTCATTGAATCTAAATGATCTCAATACACTTCTATAATTGTAAAGAAAAAAATAAAAAATCTCTACATCAAATATCTTATAATTAAAAGAATATTTTATGATTCCTAATGAAATTTTTTGCAATGTGAAATCATTATTAAAACATTCAATCTTGGTTGTTTAAAATTAAATTAATAATATTAATTAATTCTAAAAAACTGTTTGGAATGTAATTTTATCATCAAAAATATTTATAAATTATTCATTAATACCTTGTAACATTATTCTTGACACCGAATATTGCATTAAAAATGGATAACATTAACAAAATAGTATATTTGATAACCCCATGTCAAATATGTGAGACAAACTCATTTTATTACAAAAAATGGAAATAAAAAAAACCAAAAAAGTATTAATGAAATATAATTAAAATTACGATAGAATGGAAAATCCAAAATTAACAAATAAACTTCAATGTATAATATATTAATGGAAATTAATAATTAATGTGTCATATAAATGATATAGATGTATAATATAAAGAAGGAACTTTTTTTCAAAAAAGGTTTTTATGATTAAAAGGTATTTTATTTTGGTATGGTGCTTTGGGATAAATTTTTAAATATTATCCTATTTTCTATTTGAAAAAATAATGAAGAGAGTAATAATTAAAAAAATACATCCCAAGTAATGAATATTTTAGTAAAGGTGACATCCCAAAGATAATGTAATCGATAAATATTAAATTAGTGGAATAAAAAAGAAATTTAATAGGTTTTATTGACCTGTATATAGTCCTCATATATTTAGTATATTTCATCTACAGAATTTGAAGAATCATTAAAAAATAAAGAATTTAATAAGATGAGAAAATAAGTAAATCTTTTGTGGATGTGTATTCCTAATGTGGAGAATGTAGAAAATACCAGGAATCTTGATAGTAGATTATCATCTCATATGGTTGGTAGCAAAAAACATATTGAATAAAATATAATTTTTTTTATTTTTTGTTAGTTACATTTATTTATGACGGAACATGAAATGTGAAATGAACTAAAAGGGAAAACATTTTGGGAATTTTTTTTGAATATAGTGATATACATTATATTGATTGGGGTAAGAAACAATATATTAAGTGACTCCACATATTTTGATGATAGGAATAAGGTTATCTTTACAATGAATTTATATATAATCAAATGATTAATTTAAGACACAAATTTCATGTATTGGATGTTTACAAATGAAACCCATTAAAGGATATTAAATTATTCTAATAAATGTGGTTTAAGAATTAACGAGGATAATGAATTGTTACATTAAAGTTTGTGTCATTTGGGAATAAATAATATATCAATGAATTCAAGGCATCCATTTTTAAGTAATTCTTCAATTAATGTTTGGAAATTAAAAAAATACATTTGATGTTCCCCATAAATGTATGATGATTAAAAAATTTCTACAAATAGAGATTTTTTAAATATGTAAGTATCATTTTATCATGTAATTTCAATTTTTTATGGTCTTAGATCAATGAAATAAAAATTGGTCTCAATTAATTCATTATTATTTTAAATGATTTTACTTGTTTTTCATGAGTTAATTTTTTTGAGATAAATATAAGCCTTTTGATTTATAAGAAACTTCAGGTATTACATCTTCTATAAACCTGAATAACCTCAGTCATCTACTCATTATCGACTGACCATAGTCTACGTCAAAATGTAGAACATAATTCCATTACAAAACTGATGTATTCACTGGATGTTGGGACATATGGTCACCATCAATTATAAAATAGATTTGGTAATAAAAAATAATTTCACACTTGAGAAAATAAAGCATCAACCACTTGTTCATCCGAAGGGTTTCATTGATCACCACCATATGACTCCACTAGTAATATCTGATTCTGAACCACGGATATCCAAACCACTATAATATATTTTCTGAAATGTGACTTTAATATTAAGTAGAAAAAAGAATAAATTATTTTTCTCCATACCTTGACATAATTTTATACACATATATTATCAGGGGTCCTCTCCATGTCATCTTCTCTTAAAAACAATCAACCACTCTTTTTAAGATATCACTGTATCACCACACTCAATCCTAATTCCATGTCTTCCTAATGCATCAGAAGACTATAAAGAGACCAAAATCAATGATTGAATAAAACACTTAGTGTATCATCATGGACTGATCATTGGCCACCTACTCCCACTATTTTTCTATCTCCATATAACCAAATGTAATTGTTATTAGACATTCAATCATATCACACAAAAACTATCCCGAGCCTGATGCCAATGCATAGACATTATCTAACACCAAATATGATCCTGACTATGGTATTTCCCCAATGAAAATGATATGAGTAGATCTTACCAAAAAAATGAAATCCTTTTTCGATCATGACCATCGTCTAACTAGATTCACCATATCCCCAAATCATATGATACAAGGGTGATTTCATTATGATCAATATTATGGTTCACACTGTAGAATTATTTTTATCCTCACTCTTCAAGGGAAAACATTGAGTATCCATAGAAAAACGTCTCACCATTACAAAATATATTGATTGTACATAGATATCATGGTCACACATGAGAATGAAAATGAAAAAAAAAATCACAATACATTCCTGCATCATAATGAACTTCACCATCAACATCTACCAAAATTGGGAAAAAATAAGGGTCACACCTTAAAAAATATAATGTGTCACTCTCGTCCACAATGATTTGATTACACCCCTCTACTTGTGAATGTCATATAAGGCCCCACAACACATGAATACTGATCTTACTGGTCCATACTCACCCATAAATAGTAATATTAGAAACCATTTGATTCTCACCCCCCCCCCCCCACATGTTTCATATTGACCCAGTAGTTCACATTCTTTGTATGTTAATTCTCTAATTTTCCTCCAATTATTATCCCACATAACATGTGGACACTGCCATCACCAAGTATCATATTTCATTAAATCCTCACCCACCTCCATCTCATTTACCAGGGTATGATTGAGCCTATATGAACCTAATAATTTGTTTTTAACAAAGATCCTACTCAAACTCGCTAATCGAAAATTGAATAATTATCTCTTACAACTTGATAATTCAACTGGATTGATGATTAAATGTATTTTTACTTATAAAACCAAGACTCATGATCATAACCCACTAACAATTCTCATTTTTTACTTTATTATTATATAACTGATGTATCTTCACTGAATTCCTTTCTGATTTTACCTCGACATCTCTCTCAAGTTAAGGAAAACCAAATGGTCAATTACCATATGGGTGTTATTTAGAAACATAGAGTATCTACCCACACACCAATCATGCCATAAAAAGTTAATATTTACCTAATAGGTCTATAAATCTTAACCATGATGACCAATCACCCATCCCTGGTGCCATAACAATATTATAGATTCAAAAAAATACTATGTTATTTTAGATTTTTTTTCTCATCTCTGAGAAGGGTATCCATGTGAGCAACCTATATGGATAAATAAAATATCACCACAAAGATAGATTTTAAAAAGCATTATATAATTTTACTAAAAAATAATTTAACCAAAACCAACATCCTTAATAAATAATGACCATGTATGTGGATCATGTCCCTTGTGTAGAATTCCTAAACAAAACAAAAAAGTTTTCATCACTACGACATTTAACACCAGTACATACAAAATAATAGTCACTACTAATTATTTATATATTGTTTTAATATATTCGTTATTGAATGATTTCTTAAACCTATCCCCATAAGAACTATCATTATGGAAAATAACATGTATTATTTAAGTATAATATCCATAATAAGTAAAATAGGAAAACATCATAATTTTTTAATGAAACATCATATTTTCATGAAAATTAAATATGTAACAATGAAATATTTGGTAAAATATAATCATATTATGAGAAACTATAAGATTTATTTTGTTTTCGTATACGTTGTGCTAATGTGATTGACATCATAAAAGTTTTCATTGCACATCAAAGGAAAAGTACACATCACATTTTCATATCCATAATGTTTAAATTCTTCATTAGATGAATGGAACTGGTTTTTAACAATGTAAGTAGTATAGCCACATTATATTACATATTCATATATAAATTTCATTGATTATTGATTCTATAATTTTCAGGGTTATCACAATAAAACTATCAAGTTCACACCATAATGGTTCTTTTAATACTAATCATGTAGTTTTTTTGTTTCAGTTTTTTTTGGAAACATTATGATGTAATGGGAAAAGAACATTTTTATTCTATCCAATGATGATCAATGATCATTGATATATTTTTATGTATCATTGGGTCAAAGATTTTCTTAACTCCATGTCATAATTATTAAAAGTATAAAATGACTATATATTAAATTTATATTCCATAAAATGTGAATCAGGTAATGTTATAATGAGAATTGAAAAAAAATCATCTTGAGACATAAATTATAGAACCTAAATTATATAATTTTTCGGAGTATGAGTTTGATAAAAAATCCCCAAAATTAATAGGCATCTAAAAATGATGCACAATATCCTTATTCCCATTGATACTTGAATCATATTTATCCTTCCATGTTATGAATCTTTTCTCATTTTCCATCCATGATGTATTTTAATATATAATGAAAACATAAATATTAGCATCATAACCAGTAAAACTATAAGAGTATGAATCATAGAAAAAAGATTTTGAGAACCCTGTATAAATACTTCAGTCACATCTAGTATTTTTGATTATTATTATTGTTTTTTAATCCTAATTATTGTAGTAATAAATCTATGAAATCCTTGAATTTATAATATCAATTAAAATTGGGTGTATATAATTTTTTTTAAATAATGATTCACCTATAGTGGTTCTTATTGCGCATTCCAAGGACCATCATTTCGTATCAAATTGTGCATAGTAATGGTTTCAGATACTCAATCCCAAGGATGTGAATCTAGTCACATTTATATATTTTATTATTTATTTTCATATATAATCATTTAATTACATCAAAATTAAAGGAATTCATATATTCAAAGGAATATGGATTCATCATTGTAATGATAATTGGTTTCATATATGCTTTAAATTTTTGGGGATGTTCATGGAATCAAAATGAATAATGTCATTCTAATAGTAGTCGATCAAAATAAAATTGAGGATAATTTATTGAAATGAAATTAAATTAATTTACCCATTTCATAGGTAGATATATCATTTATCAATATATGAAAACCCAATCAAGGTTTTTAGAGGATGTTCCATGATATCCATTAAGGAGAAAAGACTGTTGAAAAATAATGACTCAAAATAGGTAATGCTCAATTTTTTGTAATCTATATTTTAAAGGATTAGATACTTGATAAATTCATTATTTATATAAAAATATTTATATCTTTTATATTATTTGATATTGAGACACATTAAGATTTCACTATTGTGACGAAACATGTTATTATTATTTTTGAAAAGTTTTATATAAAAATTTTAGAAATGTTGGAAAATTTCATGATTTTTTAAATGATAAAATAAATAATATTTTTTATACGTTACTTTTTAGAAGTGGGGAATCACTGAAAAATGAAATTGATAATTTATAATGAGATATCATTGAAGGTATCATAGAGATCTATAAACTCAAGTTTGAAGAAACTTGGCGAGGATGAATTAGAAAATTAGAAAACTAAAATGAATTTCATAAAATTTAATTTCTTACATTAAAGAGGCATCAAATATTGGAAATATAAGTACAAGGGAACTATAAATTTATTTCATCAATTATGGTTTTGTTATGAAATTTTTAAAAAACATCTATGAGATGCACCAATATGGTAATGGAAATGGACAACAAAATTTCCTATCATAGTGAAATGAGGAGTCATGTTTTCATTAAATAGGGATGTTCAAAAATATTGAGGATAATTAAATAACTTATATGATATAAAACCTCACTATAATCCCATTGAATCATCCAATGACTATAATAGTAAAAAAAATTAAAATTTGATATTTAATACCATAAATCCATTAAAGATAAATCAAAATAGAATAAGGATAGTATTAGTGAAAATGCGTCAAGTGATGTAGAATTAAGTTAATAGAAAACACCTCTCATGTTATAATTAATGAAAAAAATGAATATATGATTTAAAAATACCATATGGTCAAAAGAGAGAATTAAATATTGAACACAATGATTGATTCTTAGAGTAATTCCCTTAATGAATTGAATGTAATTATGGTTGCTAAAATTAAAATTTATTTTTCAAAGAATCATAATGATCTCAATACTCTTCTAGAATTATAAATGGAAAAATTAAAAATAACTACTTAAAATCATTTAGAATTAAAATAAAATTTTATTTCACTTTGTGAAAAAATTTACAATGTGAAATTATAAATCACAAATTATATCTTATTTTTATAAAATTAAATTATTAAAATTAGTGAATTCTCATAAAAATAGATTGAAATTTATTTTACCAACAAAACAATTTAGGAATTATTCACCAATTCTATGTAACATTATCCTTGACACACAATATTGCAATAAAAATGGTGAAGAAAATTAAAATGTGATATATTTGGTAACCCCTATATAAAACATGTGAGAAAAACAAATTTTATTTGAAGAAAATGAAACAAAAAATCCCAAAAAAATAAGTACAATGGAAATAGAATTCAAATTAAGATTAAAAATGAAAATCCAAAATGAAAAATAGACTATAATGTATAATATTTTTCTACAAATGAAGAATGTTTGCTAAAGGGAAATGATATAGAGGTATAATATAACAAAGTTTTTTTTAATAAAAATGAGATTTTGATTAAATTGAATTTTATTATGGTATTGTGTTTTTCGGGTCAAAGGATAAAAATATTATTTTAATTTTTAAATTTAAAAAATCATTGAGAGGGTATGATTTAAAAATAATACCTTTGAAATACTGAATATTATAGTAATGTTGACATACCAATTATAATGTAATACATAAATATTTAATTAATTCACAAAAATGTGATTGGTTTTATTGACATATATATAGACCTATTAAATTCAATATACTTATTATAGACAATTACTTTACGATTATATCTCAAGGAATTTAATAATTTGAGTTAAAATTTGAATTTGTTGTCGTTGAGTTTTCCCAAAGTGGAAAAGGGAGAAAATACACAGAACATTGATATTAGTTTAACATCTCATATGGTTTGTAATAAAAAAACATATTGAATAAAAATAAAAGTTTTGATTTTTTGCAAGTTTCCTTTAGTAATAACAGAACACAAAATGTCAATTGATATGAAAGGGGTAAAATTAGGGGAAATATAGTTGAATATAGTGATATACATTATGTTGATTGGTTGAGAAACACTCACCTAGGTGACTCCCAATATTATGAAGATATGAATTTGGTTATCTTTGGAATTAATGTATATGTTATCAAATGATTAAAATAAGACAACATTGTAGTGTATTAAAATTGTACAAATGAAAACCATTTTCTGATTTAACTATTTTAATACTATAGGTTGAATAATAAAGGATGAGGATGAACTGTTACCTATAGAATATTTCATATCAGAATAAATATTATATGAATTCATTTTAAACATCTATCTATGAGGAATTATTTAAGTCATGTTGGGAAATGAAAAAAATACTTTTAAAGTTCCCCAAAAAGTTATTTTGATGAAAAAATCATACAACTGTGTTTTGTTAAAGACCTAAGAATCAAATTATCTGGGGAATTAAAATTTCTCTGGTTCTATTTCTATGAAATAAAAAATGCAGATAATTAATTTATTACCATTTTTAATTATTTAACTAATTTTTCATGTGTCATATTTTTTATGATATACAAATAAGTGTTATTATTTGTAAGAAACATAAGGTATTACTTTGTCTATAAATATTAATTTCCTCATTCATCTAATCCTAATTGAATGATGACATTATACATAGATATTTATAATATAATTCCACTATAAAACTGAAATATTCACCAGAAGATGATACATATGCTCACGATCAACTACAAAACACATATGGTAATTCAACAAAACCATTCACACATGAGAAATTGAAGAATCAGCCACTAGTTCATCATAATGGTTCCAATGATCACCACCATTTGACTCTACTAACAATATCTTATTCTAAACCATGGTAATCCCAACCATAGTAATATATTTTCAGCAATATTACACTAATATTATGTAGAACAAAAAGAGCATGTTTTTTTCATCCCGTGACATCATTTCATTCACAAAGATTCTATTTTCCCTCTCCATTTCAACTCTCATAAAAACTAACATCCTCTACTATCAACACAACACTACATAACCACATTAAATCATGACTCCGTAACTTCCTAACACATCAGAAAACTATAAAATGACCAAAATCCTTGATTGAAAAAAACAGTTAGTGTATCATCATGGATTGAGCACTAGCAACCAACTCCCAATATCGTTCTCTCTCCATATTCACCAGTGTAATTCAAATTAGAATTAATATCATATCACATCAAAAATATCATGATCCTGGTTCCAATGAAATGATAGTATCTAACAACACATCTAGTCATGACTATGGTATTTCCCCAATGGATATGTAATCAAGAGATCTTACTGAAAAAAGAAATCCTAGTACCATCTTGACCATCCAAGAACTAGTTTCACTATATTCAAAAACTATATGATATGAGGGTGATTCCATTATGATCAATTTATTTCACACTATAATTATTTTAGTCATCACTGTACTGGATAAAACATTGATTATCCATTGAAAAACGTCTCTCTATTACCAAATATACTGATTTGACAAAGAAATCAGGACCACACATGAGAATGAATATGAAAAACCAATCATAAAAAATTCTGAGATCATAATGAACATCACCAACACCATCTTCCAAAATTTAGAAAAAGTAAGGCTCACACACTACAACATATAATGGGACACTCCCATTTATAGATATTTCACTACACCAGTCAACAAGTGTGGGTTGTATAATCCCCCAAAACACATGAATATTGATCTTATTGATCAAAATTCACCCATATATAGTAATAGAAAAAACTATTTTATTATCCCAAATACTCCCCAAAAGATACATATTGAAACTGTTCTCCTCATTCCTCATATTTCCATTCAATAATTTAGCACTAATTAATATCACACAACACTAGTGAACACTTCCAACACCTAGTAACACATTTCCCAAAAACCCTCACCAACCCCCCATCTCCGCATCCAAAGTAAGATAGAGACTATAAATTCCCTTACATAATTTCATACAAAGAACCTATATATAATTAAATAAAGAAAATTTAATCATTTACTATTATAACCTAATCATGTAACTTCATTCATTATCAAATAATTTTTTATTATAAAACCATGTCTTTTGACCCTAACCCACTAACTATTGTCTTTTATATGTTAGTATAATATAACTGATGTATCTTCAATGAATTCCATTCCAATTTTCCCATCAAATATCTCTCATGGAAAGGAAACCCAAATGGTAAATTACTATATGGGATTCATACCAACACCTAGACCATATACCCACATACCCATCATGTCATAAAAAGTTAATCAGGACCTAATTGGTCTATACATTTAAACAATTATGACCAATCACAAATCCTTGGTACCCTAAGAATACTGGGGCTTCAAAACCATAATTACTAAGGTGTGTTTGGATATTTTATTCTCATCCTTTCCAGGGGTATCCATGTGGACATCCAATTTAGTTAAATAAAATGCCACCAAGAAGATATATTTAAAAAAACGTATATCTTGATGGAGAAAAATTATTTAAACAATACCCACATTCTTATGGAATAATTATCCTCTCTGTGGATCATGTTCAAAGCATACAATTCCAAAACCAAACACAAATTTTTTCCTCACTAAAGAATTAAACACCCAAACGTACCCACTAATAGTCACTAATAATTCCTTATATGATGTTATTATATAGTCATCATAGAAGAATGACTTAAACCAATACCCACATAAACTTTCATTGTGGAAAACAACAAGTATTATTAAAGTATAATATCCCCAATAAGTTATTCAGGATACTATCACATATTTTTTTAACATGTTAAAGTGCATCACATGTCAAAACAAACAATTACACATAATCCCATAAATTTCATGTTATTCCTACATAAAAAATAGGATACATATATATAGGAATCCTTTCAATGACCCATGAGACAAAACTATAAATCATGTCCCCCAAAATATTTTATATTGAATAAAAAAACCATCCATAATAAGAAAACATAAGAAAAATTTTCTAAACCATTCTAAATGTGGAATTCCCAAGTGAATGGGGTTTATAATAAACAACTCATAATTCCATCACAATCAATAATATATTCTTTCTTAACCACCCTATAATGTCACAAATTATTTGATAAAATTAAAATTCATTGAGGACACATTGTGAAGGACTAGTCAAGAGGACAGACTATAGATACCAATTCTAATACCTCCACATTAACTCAACTTCACCTCTCTGTATACTATAGTATACTGACTATAAGTGTGAGCCTAATCCATACAATGAAGATACTATACCATTTAAAAAGACTTATTATATAGTAAAATTAATTAAATAATATCTATCTTAAAAATATGCATATATAGAATAAAAAAATAGTATATTTGTAATAAATGAGTTATTAATATCATAATATCATACATCACAGATCATGAACTGGGAAAGTAAAATATAGAAATTAAAAAAATAAAGTATATATCATAATGAAACTACTGCCATACATAGGGCACACAACATATAAAATCATGAGATAACCTAGAGATTGTATATATTGATCCATTGCATCTAATCTGCTCTACCTGTTATTAAACCAAAGGATGACATGTGTAGTAAGGTCCCCATGAAAATTCTGAATATATTTCTATGTAGGGACCAACTAGGACCCCGTAATATAAGTAACCAAATATTATTTTATGTATGAAGAACATAAATATATAAATATACTCAACATGCCACCATGTTCTAACCAATAATAGATATTATCTTCTAACGTACACTCACCTATTAGGCCACCATGTGATAAATTGGTAATCACATTGATAGACTACACAATCTATCGATAAATTCTGAAATCTTGTCACATGTTTCCATAATCTTTTCAAAACAAAAAATATTTCGATTAGGAATCAACTAATTCATTATCCCATACTGAAAGGTGTATGGTATATTTTCATTCTGCTACTAACCACTACTAAAATGGGTAGGGTAGGGTCCTACATACTGGCTTTGGACTAGATTTCTCAATCAAGACGGTCTCATGTCTTATTCTGAAAACTTCTCATATCAAAATAATATGGTTTTCCCTAATTCACCGTCTACTATAACACCCTCCCGACCCAATCCTATCGAACTTCTTGGACACTACCATATCACTAAAGGTTGGACTCAACAACACATATCATTCATTAACATTACATTCTTAGTTAATGAAAGGTCCACAAAGACAAATTCTCACTCAGGGGAAGATAAATTGTCTCACTCCACACATACTCAATCATGTTTGCATTAAACATTATATAAAATGAGGACACCATCACCCTCATAAAAATTCTAGGACATCAGATCCACAACATTATCACTTGAATTCTTCACATATCAGAATAACATGAAATAAAATAAAATCCCATAGCCTATCCCACAAGAAGTAATTTCATAACCATACTAATAATTACTTGATTCCTAGAAAAATACTATAAATAATAACTCATATCTCCCTTTTGGGTATCCTCTAGGGTTCTTTTACACAATAGTATCTTTCAAATTTTATCATATGTCTCCAAAGAGACCATACTAATATGTGTTTATCGATGCCACATTGTTTCTATCATATCTCTATAACACATCATCTCAAAGTCTCTATCAAGACCCAACATAGATGGGAGATGTTTAAATCTAATAGAAGAACCACATGTATCCAAAATCCAGGATCAAAAAATTTCTCCCCACCAATGATTGTGTATCCACTATCATCACCTATGATAGAAATCTCAAACTATGACCTTGTATAAAACAACATCTATTAAATTCTTTAATTCTCAATGGACTTTTGAACCTCACCATGCTCTCCAAAACAAACCTCAAACATCAAGGGGTGTTATTAGTAACATATAGTTGGGATACCATAAATTCCATTTAATTTCACCCTAATTCCCATTAGGATTTTCTAAAAACCCAGGGAAACTAATCATTGAAACCCCTGCTATATCATATACCCCATGACATTGCCGTTTCATCTCTTCAATTTAGTCACCACCGTTACCCCCATTGAAATACTGATTATGGATGATAATAGTATACCTATGTGATAAAGATAACTTATCTAATATATAGTAGGACCAACAACATCCAAAATCTTTTGGAAATATTTACCTTAGTCTATAATTTTCATGCTAAAACTCATGATATTGTAAATGAATGTGTACTGATAAATAATAAAACCTATGATTCTATATCCAGGTTAACACCTGCCATAGAAACAAATTTATCCAATAAATGTGTTTATTTGATCATTTCCCATGATCATCCAGGCTCTTTATGACCTGTCTCAAGAAAAAAAGACATAAATAATTTATTATAAATAATTATTAATTATGATTTAATTTCGACCAATGATTCATAATTTTTTGAAAATTTAGTGATCATCACCACATCAATGAAACCTCATGGAAAAATGTTTTTAAGAATTTGGGTCATTCACTCTCCATATTTAGGAAAAACTATATCAATTGGGATGATTCCACTATTCTCTAGAGAAATCATCAATAAAATTCAAGTCTACAAACCCAAAAATTCAATGAAAACCAAGAAGAAGAATAAATAAAATAGTTTATAATATTAACATACCATAAATATAATCATATCAAACCTAAATTTTTCCCCCACCATGGGATATCAAAATCAGGGAGAAATTGGAAGGTTTTGCGAAGAATTGTTCCACCATGTTTTATTATTCCCATTAATACTGGTGTGTTTTACTAGAATATTTCCAACTATCCACTAGTTCAAAGAAGTTATATTCATAATCATTTTTTGGTGGTAAAAAATGAAATAGTGGATTTCCTTCAAATAATGCAACAAATGGCCTAACCCTTAGGGTATAGTAAAAAAGTTAATCCAATGGTTGTGGAGTGATGTAAATAAATATACACTAACCCATTATGGTTGTTACTTAATAATCTAAATATTAAGATTCCTATATGGTAAAGTCGTTGAGATATGGCATGAGGAATACCAAAAATATTGAAATTTGAAATAGAATACATGTAAATGATGAAACTAATAATAATGAGGTATCTTGTGTTATGTACCTCATAGAGGAACTCTATGATGTTGCTTTAGGAGTAAAACACGGTTCATCCCCCATAACACAATGACAGTGTGTGCCATCACCATTTAACAACAGCCCACTTTTCCATGTAAATTCATGAAATAATGATTTTATTTATAAAATGGATTCCTATCAATAGATGAATTTTTTTGTATAAACATCTCATCCCTTCTTTGATTCACACCCATGAACCCAAAACACAAATAGGTTCTTCTTTCTCTTATAAATGAATCTCCCTGAAATATTCCAATACAATAATTTTTTCTCTAAATCTCAATTTGGGAAATGAGTCCATCTCTTGGATAAAAATTAAAATTCCCTCTCAAATAAACAATTGGTAAATTTTTGGGGTATTAAATTACAAAATACTAATCTCAATAATGATACTCAAAATGGATTAGTTTTTAAATAGCACTAAACATTTTGATATTTTAATGGAACATAAATTACTGATATTATGTGATTTTATTATATATAATCAATCATAATGTTCTATATAAAATTCAAAATCATCAACTAGAAACTATGAACACGTACCTAATTATTATCAAGAAATCACTATGATAATGATAAGATTGACTCAACATCTGATCCTTATATTATTTAATGTAATCATCGTTAAAATTTATTTGATTCATTATCATGGTTTCTATGTAATGAGTAATATTCATAAAACCTCATTTTTTTCCTCACATTATTATGACTAGTATAATTCACTTCATTATAACTATTTTCATCAACATTCATGTCCTATAATACTCCTCTAAGCACAAAATATCTTATTCATCTATAATAAATCATTTTTCACGACTCTTTTATCATTTTAATACTTTACAATCATTATCATTCAAAAAATTAATCCCAAATAAACATTTTTAATATCATAATCATCATTCAAATTACTAATGTAATTTATCTCGATTTCAGACAACATAAACATTTTGAGTTAATCTATTAATTATACAACATATTTGGTTACTATAATTAATCATCTCAAAACATATTTCCATTTTCGTAATCATTATAGTCCCTCTTATTTCAAAGTGTATGATCTATATATCATCATCTCCAGCACTTACCATATGTATCACAGTGGTCATATTAGTTTATCATGTATACAGTGTTCCACATATTATTCATTAATATGAAATTTTCTTATTAATTACTCAATCATTACATTCTCACCTGTTTTATTTTTATCAGGTAGAAAATATAACTATATTAGAGTATAAGGTTTCAAAATTCTCCCTTATAGGATTTCTGTTCAATATAATAAAAAATTATACTTTTTTATATAAAATAAATTAATACATTGACTTAAATAAATATAAAATATCTTCATAATAAAAGTAAGAATCTCACCCCATTATTATAAAGATTTTCATCACAGGCCATCACTCATCGTTCTAGTAAACATCGAGGAATAAAAAATCCATATATTCCCTTTAATGATTTTTGGGTGCATACATATCATATTCATAGAATTATTATTCATACACTCCCCCTTTTATATATAATTTCATTGTTTTATTTTTATCTATTTTTAATTATTATAAAATCTCAACCTTTATAACTATATTTTCATTAGAAAAATAGAGATATATGAAAACATGTTCTAGAAAAAAGTAATATAATCTATTAAAAAATAAAAATGTAATCTGCAATAAAATAATTTTCATCCTCTATTTCATCTCTTAAATATCACTTCTTTGATATACTTTTAGGTTTAATCATTAATCTTTTATTATATTAAAATTTTAAACAATGTATATTATTCAACATTACACCGAAATATTTATACCACATCTGGAAAACAATCTAGATTACAATTTGATGTTGAAAACGTATTTGGAAATTATATTTTTCTACGTACCTCATCAATATATATTTATCTATATAGATGATAACAATTAAATTTTTTAAAATTATTCGAATTGTTTTGTTATGTATTTACTTATTTGAATAGAAATACAAAAAAAATTATGAGACTTAATAAGAATGAATTAGAGTCGAAAAAAGATAATATAGTAGGTACATCAATATTATCCATTAAAATAAAAAATTTATTTTAGTATATAACATAATAATAATAATTCATCACAAATCTCAATAAAATCTCCATCATAAAGTCAAAAAACATCAAAAATAGGTATGAAAACCACAATGTTTATCAATGGATTTCATTATCAAGGAATGTTTCCTCATTAAATGAGGTGTATATAATTTTTATAATGATGATAGAACTAAATTGATTTTTGTAATAAAAAATCCCCATGAATTCATTCTACATAAACAAAAAACACCATTTATTAAAATTCTAATCATCAATGTTACAAATGTGTTATAACAAATATATTAGTGCACTTATCAATTAATGGCTAAATAAGAGACGGAATACTTCTTATTTTTATATATCATGTTCACCCTCCATTCTCTCAATGTATAATTTCACATGTTTCCTAGATTTGGTTACCATTGATTTTAATAATTTTTTTCAATTCAAAATTATTAACTCTATTAAATATAATCATTTTCCGTAATTTTTTTCTACAAATGGACTGATTCCACATGACACTTCTTATTCAATATGACTTTAAATATGTTAATTGTTTTTAATTAATTTACGACATCAATCGTATCTCTAATTTAGACCCAAATAATCTTTAATATTAAAATTATAATGAAATAAATTGTAGATATGGGTACTTTTTAAACATTACAATTAAATGGAACACAGTTTGTGTTAGTGAACTAACCATTTTAATCAAACATCCATCCAAGCCTTTATTATTGTTATCATTTGAGTGACACCCCTAATATAAAACTTTTATCGAATATTTGAGTTTCGATATTAAATATTAATTTTAAAGGAATTTAAATACACAATGAGATTAACCCCACTAAAAATTATTATTTCATGTGTTAATATTTAATATTTATCCACAATGAAAAAGTAAAAAACATGATTTACTCAATTATTTTAATGTTTAATTTTTTTCCACTCAGGAATACTCAATGTTTTGCATCACTAATATCCATTAAGACTATTTTGACTTCTTTATCATTATTTAGTAATTATTGTGTAGATCATCATATTTTTTTCGGAAATAGGGGATTAATTCTCAATAATTATGCTTGTTATTTTTTTAATCTCTTTTCCGAATATTTTTAAGTAATAATCATTTTAAAATTTGATTGCTCATTATTTAAAATATCTATTTAATTCCTACCAAAAATATAATACATTTTATTATTCAATGTTTTTTATTAATATTTCATTTATATTATTTTTATAACAAGGGTGTTGGATTTAATTTAATAACCTTCATTAAATATCTTATTTAAAAAACATTCGAAGTATCATATTTTAGAAAAAATATACCCCACATAAATAAATAATTCATATAATTTTCAATTCTATATTATGATATTACACAATATATCTATTTAAAATATAGCTCAATGAACATGACAGACATGTTTATAATGTGTTTAGTGTCTACATAGTTATAGAAACTCCTTTTCAATTTCCTTTGAAAACTATTATTAATTAATTTTGTGATAATATTTTCCTTCATATACATATTATATATTCATTCATTTTCAATAACCATGTATTATGTTCATCGTGATATGGATTTACAACTTCCTCATCATTTTTTGATATTTTTTAACATGTTTATGTATAATAACATTGATCATCATTCCCATTAATCCGGTAGAATTAATTTCAATAAGAATCATTATTTTAGAATTACTTTCACTCTCACATTGAAAAGAATAATGCAAGATATAATATATGATAATAGTTATTTATAGTTTCTTATTTTATCTTCTAAATAATGAAAATTTTCTCCTATGAATTCAATTTTTTACATGATCATAGAACTATTAATTTAGTGGGAATTTACCAATTAAAACATCTCTAAAATTTTATTTTGTTTTTATAATATTAATTTTTCAATAAATAATATATCAAATCCTTGTAAAAATTTCAATTGATTTATATTTTCAACGATGTGTTTTATCTTCATTTCTTAGAAGAATAATGTTAAATATATTTAAATAAATATTGAACTAGATTTCAACACAAAATTCATAAATACATCATTATAGGAAAATAAGAAAATTAATATTTTTTAAGAATATTCTGATGTAGTTTTTTTTGAGGTTTTGTTATAATTTAAAAACATCACTATGATTAATTTGTAAGCATTTTTAGAACTATTATTCATATTAATTTATTTTTGCTAATTATTTTTTTATAGTATAAATTTTCAAAACTCTATATTTTGTTATCTACATGTCACTAAATATTTATTCAGAAAAGATTAATTTCATTACATTACCATAATCCTTCTTTTATTATCCATAAGTATCATTTAAATAAAAATACCTTTTTCATATTAGATTTTTATAAATTAGAGGATTTAAATTTTCAATCAATATTTTCGTGATATAAATAATATATATTTCATTTAATATATGATTTGGAAATTAAAAAATGGTAGAATACCGACTTATTATTTATAAATAAAATTCATTGATCAAACTATAGTATAATTTGTGAATAAAAAAATATATGGAAAAACATAGACCATGTAGAGGAAAATAAATATATTGAATTCGTATATGATGGTTACTATCATGAGGCACGGAAATTAATAAATAAATGAAATTATATATATAATTAATAAATGTTTATTTTGGATTGATTGGTCACAATTTCATTGTATTTATAAGAATAGTTTAAGTTAGTTCGATTCCAAATGATAGAAATATTACCATAGACATAAGGATTAATATTTATTCATTAATAGTTGATATTAAAAATCATTATATGATGGTTGGTTAAACTATATGAAATTATTTATATTAGATGATTTATACATTATTTAATATATTAAAATGACTAAATAACTTTGGTAGATCGTGGAATATTATCTAGTGGTGTTATCTTATTGGAAATTTTGGGTAATTATTATGAAATATAATAAATATATAGAAATTAATAAATATAAGATTCCATGAGGAGAACCCAATTACTTCTCACAAAAACATTTCCTAGATTATGAGACCCTAACCTAGTATAATTCATTTTAAAAGAAAATCAGATATAATTTATTGAAACCATATGATGACTAAACAACATTTTAGGTATAGTCATGGTCCAAAATAAATAATGATATTTGTATGTTTATATATATAGTACTGATAATTTTTCATGAAAATTATATTTAATGATCTATGATCAAACAACAACTTATTTTTTATAGTGGTTCGATGGGATAACATTATAATGGTGAGTTACAGAAAAATCATGAACCAATTTCTCAAATGAATGATTTTGGAGAATAATGGATTTTCTACTCAAAGAAAAGAGTAAAATAGATATCAATCCATGATTAAGGTTGGTTTTATAAATAAATAATAATAATTTTTCTATAATTATCCTAGTGTAATACATTTCTTCGATTTGATATTCTAGAGGCATTTTGAATATGTTGGATCAAAACTAAATGTGGTTGTGAGTATACAATAATGTATTTGTACATTGTTTTAAATTTTATAGGGAGGAGGTAGGTGAACTTCATGGGAAGTATGGTAACTGATGATTTGGATTTCCAGAATAAAATATTTACCACGAAACCATGTATTTTCATGGAGTTCCATGTTTTTTATGGAGTTTCATTTTTTTATTTATATGGAATCTTCATTATGCGTATATATATTTATATATAAAAAATTAAAAAAAATAGTTGACAATCATATTTTAATATTTCTCCAAAATTAATTGGATAAATTTTCATACTCCTTATATTACTTTACTGTTTACATATTTACAGATGATCATGAAAAATAAGAGTGATAATTTATATTGAATAGAAGACATCAGTATAGAGAAGAATTTGTTTCAAATATTTTTTTTAACTAGATAACTGGGTTTGAGTGAAATACCTAAAATTGATAGTTATAATTCATTGAGAGTGTGAGACTCATCATCCACAAAAACCTATGGGTATATCATGATAATAAAAGGCGATTAATACAATTAATATCAATAAATATTCCATTAATTATGAATGTATCATATTTTTCCCTTGTTTATATTTGATATTACTATAGATATATATGGAATTAAATTTTTTACCTCATACTATATATAGTTTTTTGCATCCTAGGAGTTATGAGGGTGGTATAAAAGTATAAAACATTGATTTCTCATCTTCCATGTTGTGGAAGAAATTTTATCATTATGATTATAAGGACTATTATTCATCTACATTATAATAAATTAATCTAGTTCTGAATTTAATTTATTAATTATTAATGTGGAATTGGATGTGTTCATTAGAATGAAATACATCATCCTTAAATACTTTGGTTAGTAAGTTATACTTGATGTGAACTATCCTAATCCAGATCATTTTAATTTTTATACTTGTTTGTTATAGATTTTTTTACATAGTATAATTTTCGTGTTAGTTCCCCGTGATCAAATAAAATTATAAGTCATCCATGTAAAACTCATGTTTTGATTATGTTATTTACTTAATTTATTTGAATCACATTTTTAATTGGTATATGCTTTTGATTGAAGAATTGAAATATCAATACTAATAACATAGGAAATATTATTGATGATGGGAGATGATTGAAATAATTCATTATTTTTTTCATATACTTAATCTAACCAATGTTTTTAAGATACCTCATTTATTATTATATATCTTCATGACCACAAAAGGAGGTGTTTGGGAATATAGGATCTAAATAGTATTTTAACCTATAATATCTTATTTGTAAGATATTACACTATTTATTTCCAAATAAATTAATTTTTGTTTAATTTGAAATTTAATATTGGATGAAATATTTTAACCAATAATACATTCTGATTGAGATAGTGTTATGAAATATATAAATTTTTATATTTATTATTAATAATAGAAAAAAATCATGATAGAAAGGAATAATGGATTTTTTATTATTCTATAGTAAATAAAATTTTAAAATAAATCATTTATTATGTTATAGATTTATAAATATGGTACACCATAAATAATATATATTGATAACATATGAAACAATAACATACATATATTTAAACTATATAAAGTGAACGAAAATATAATGATGTTGAGTTACTCTTGGAAAAATATTAATTGAAATATCATATTTCAATAATGATAAAAATTATGTTGAATAATGATAATATGTATACTACTAAGAATAGAAATTATAATTTAGGTTTTGGATTATAATTATCTTGATATTTTTTAAACTAGATAATGTTTGAATTTTTCATTAAAAACTAATTTTTTTCATTCTCCCTCAGTGTTTGAAAAAACTTTATAATTTCAATTATGAAAGGGAATATAAATTAATGTTTCTTTTATGTATAGGATAATAAAATAATTAGGAATATTTATAACATAATTAAATTAATTTACAATAATCATGATATATTGAAAGGAGTTTATTTATAATCTTATTAAAATTATGTCATAAGATTCTGATTCTGATGTCATAGACGTTGTACCTAAAAGGATTTGATCAAATGATATATGGAAGTATAACTATAAAAACATTTTTTTAGGATAAAAAGTATGGAATCATAATGTTCTAATTATTGAGGAGATGGTTTTAAATTAAAACATGAACTCTCTTTAAAAAACAACAGTAAGAGTAGAAAATTTTATTTGAAATTCGTGTCTTTAATTAATTGTGATGGAATCCCAATGAAGGAAAAATTATTTCAAAATCACCACGAATCAAAAGGAGATAAATGATGATGTTAGAAATACCATAGAAGATTTCATAAACAATTTTATTTTTAATTGATATAAATATTATATTGGTAAATAAGTGAAATATTTTTTTAAATATAGTTATAAATGTTAATAAAAGATTGTGAAAAAATAGTTGTTGCTTCTATAATGATATAGAAGACACTATGCCTGGGTGTGAATTGGCTGCCAATCATTGAAAATTATTTAAATAATATACAATATATAAATTTAAATGTAGAAACATTGGTGTTATTTTAAGAGATTCCTGATCTGGGATAATATTTAGTGGATGGAATTCAATATTCATATTAGAGGTGACAAATACTTCATGTTTTATCCATGAATCATAATTTTCATGGGGATATTGGTATTAAAGTAAGTAAAATTTGTTAGACATAAAAATAGATTCATGAAATGATGTTGAAAACTTATATAATGATGTGTAGCACACATCAATACACAATTTATGATGACATATATAAATTATATTATAATGTGAAGAATATAATATTGAATATAATTATTAGATTGACCATTTTTAAATTAATCACTGATTAAATGATAAATAAATACATACCATTGATAAAACAATTATTAATTTTTTAAAACTTTTATAGTGGACAAGAGTAAATCATTACATAGTGGACTCTAAAATTTCTAATTAAAGAAAATTATTAAAACATATATTATCACTCTCACTTGTAGATAAAAATTATGAAAAAATTGTAATTGTTCATTGATGTAGAAATATTTTTCTTGAATGATAATATGTACCATTGAAATATATACCAATATAAATAATTTTAATGATTAATGTTTTAATATTTGAAAAAATACATGCTTATTAGGGGTTCTACTCATTGGATAAACATTTGGAATGTACGAATGTGAGTTATAATAAAATGGTTTATCCACCAAGTCTATGTATATTACCCCTACCAAATGAGTATTAGCATATAAGCATTCCCCTAAAGTAATTAAAATCATTAAATTAATATGAGTTGTAATATGTGAAATAGAGAGATGATATCCATAAAGTAAATATATTATATGGAGTGGAACTAATAGAATACTAGATGAATTCAAAATTCAAAATTTTATTAATGAAATTTTGGTAAATCAATTGGATAATTTAATTCATTTAATAATATTTCAATTTATTTAATTGGTTTACATTTTTTATAATAGTTGTTTCCTATGTAAAAATTTAGTAAAAAATATCAACTTTAAAGAGAATCTGGATGGGGAAATAATTATATAGAAATATATATATATATATATATATATATTTTGTAATTCATAATTTATTTGTACTGAAAGGGGTATCTTGTGATCATTTTTTATTATTCATGAGGTCTATAGACATGATACACAAAAGTTATGATTTTATTCTTAATTATCAACATAATATGGAAGTAAATTAAATGGATTCTATTTTTGATGAGAGTTAAATGATATAATCCACATTCAAAAATGGTTATATATAGTTTAAAATAATTATATATAATTCAGTATTTGGTATGAAACATTAACATTTCATTATTATGTTACTTTGATAACATTTTTATAGTACTGTAATTAAGATAAAAATATTTTTCTTGAGTTAATAAATTTTTTACCTGGTATTCTCTTAATGTTTATTTGAGAGTATGGAAACATTTTATAGCTTTGTATATTGTAAGTCACATTGATAATTTAATCATTTAATCATCGAGGATTTAATTATTTATATTTTTTATATTTTAATTACATGCATTGAAGAATCTAAATGATTTATATATATTCCAATGTTAATATGAAAATATAAAATGAACATTAAATTAATTCATATGTAAAAAAGAATTCTTCTTATATATGAAATCAAAAGCAGATTAATTGAGTGTTTTAACCTAGTAAGAAGTATTTGAGATAAACTTTTTCATTGGTTATTAATTTTTGTCATTATTATAGGGGAAATTGAGTACTATAGAACAAGATTAAAATGTATAATAATTTAATATATTTTTAATAGGGGGAGAATATGGATCAATAGAGAAGAAAGTGTATCATTAAATTACATGTACAAGTTAAATTTTAATCAAAATATCTCATGTTTTGAATAGCTTGGATAATTATAAAAGGATAATAATTTCTATTCAGTCTATGAGATAAATCATATTCCGGAATTATGAATGTAATTATAGGAGTTATAATGAATGAAAATTTTTATTTAATGGGGTTTTAGGTCTGAGTGGTGTCACAGAAGTATGAATGTGTTCCAAAATCATTGGGATTCAATATCTCATTTTCACGAAAGAGAGCCATGGTTGCCAATTATGCACATAGTAAGTTCTATCCATGATGTCAAGCCATACTGCCTATTCTATATAGGGAAAATCTTTTATTAAGACATTTGAGGGATCCAAAAATCCATGTTTCTTAGTGCATATTCTGTTGGGGAGTATTTTTTTAACTGTGTGCCACAACCAAGCGGGATGGGGGTTCATAGGATTGTATCACCACATGTTTAGAACTTAATTTTGAAATACTACACAAGGAAACCATATTGATACAAGTGAATAATATAAGGCCCCAAAATTAAACATTATATAATAAATAGACAACTCAATAATATGACTTTATTTCCAATAAAATATTATTTCAGGTTTAGGGGTTTAGATAATTAGGTCATAAGAGTACATAACATCTTTAATATTACCAGTAGACACTTCTACTCACTATCCATTTTTAATTAAATAATCTCTCTTAAAACAATAAAGAAAATGTTATATTTTTTAACAACATAAAATTTTCGTGTTCCAATCCATGAATATATTCCTAATAATGTCAAGTGAAAAAATTTTCAAAACATGAGATGAGAAAAAAAATAGTTAGGGATACAAAAAAAAGAAAACCGTTAGTCATGGGATGACATAAATACTATGATTACTTAATTATATAGTGATACTTTTCACCATTAAGAAGTGTTAAATATACATAACTGAATATAAGCTCGTTTCATACACATTCTATAACCAAAATATTACCACAATCCTTTAGAAAGTAACATATAACATATTAAGTTATCATGGGGCATATTATATTGAATAACCATATAGTAAATATCCTCATATACAACTAACTGGAATAGACTAATGTCTGACTTCAATAACCAATTCATTGGAGGTTATAATAGAACCACCCATCCTTTGTTTATCTAAGAAACACCATTAATTTTCTTTATCACATAACCACCCATCATTGGCTTACCATGTAACCTCATGTCTAATGTTCAAGTACCTTTATATGATCATAACATATATAATATAAAAAATAACAACATTTCTCTACTAACATTTCACTTTCAATAACAATAAATCATTTCATGATATTGAAATAATAAATTCATTTCAAAAAAACACTTTCGATACCAAAACAACAAAAAGGGGAATAAAGAATGTATTTTCCATTAAAAACATTTAGACTTATGTAAGAATCAAAATAAAAATTATGATAGTGGAGAGTTCATTGTCGTCGCATAAGTTAAAAACATTCCTTTTTCATTTACTAATGTGCTTCGTAGGAAAAAATATTCAATTATAATGAATGTAAAAAGTCAAAGGGGATTAATATAAACTTTTCTAAAGAAGGAGGCATATATTATAAAAAAATTCCTCTATGAAAAGAGAATGAGATGAAGTCCCATACAATGATCATTTTAAAAATAAAATAGATCAATTATGTGTATTTACTATATGCACACATAATGAAAATTTAAAAACAAGATAGGATATCAAAATATATTTTTCTCATAATCGTAACATGTCAAAATCAAGAATTAATATATTATCCCAAATAATTGAAATTGGGTTATGAAGTTCCCTTACATTGAGTCCAACTCAAAACTTATATTCCATTTTCATCCTGAATAATAAACTTAAGTTAATTTATACTTGCAACAGAACCTTTTTCTTTTTTATTATTCCTTTAAATCACTTATTACCATGGTATAAAAATTAAAGAATAATTTTTGTTAATATCAGTCCTTCTATCGATATTCGGTACTTGAGCTGAAAATGAAATTTTTGTGATAAATTGTACATGTAGTCAAAATTCCATATTTCTAGAATCGTATTCATTTTTTAAATATCATATATATCCATTATATATATCTATTTATAATATTATATATAATATTTGGTGATAAAAAATGAAATGCACAGTTCATGAAGACGGTAGGTCATACGTACACATGAATGCTACTTTAATTTCATCATCATACTGACAAAATAATAATAAATAAATAAAAATGTATATTATTATACGAGTGTTATATTTATTTCATCTATGTCTCATAGTTTTAATAGAATCATCCTTTATACATTCCTTGTCTGTCATGAACGAGTTATATAACTTTGAGATGGAGGTAGTCCACACTTCCTCAAATGAAATTATTGAATCTACACATAATGGAATGAAATAAGGTATGTTATAAATAAAGAATTATAGAATCAAATAGAAAATATGAATGTTATATATATCAGATATAAATATAGTGCCATTGTAATTTCCACCATGAGAGGTGGTAGGGGAAAATCGAACAATCATCATTTCGTGCGGCAGACGTTCGCCGTAAACAGAAACAATTTTTTCGTATCTATTAGATGAAGGTCTATGTTAGTTTGGTTATTTTCATATTCATAACAACATCCTTGTATATTAAGGATACTTGTGTTGTTATTTAATCAATGAATAATAGTAGAGTATAGAGTGAAGATGTAAAATAATGGAATTTATCTTTAGAGAAGATATTGCCTGTTAAAACTTGTAACTCCCCTTTATTTGAGACAACATTCTTTCGTGAATTTTTTTATGTACCACCAAAAGCATCCATGATATGTTTCAATTGAAATAATGCAATAGCGTGTGTTGTATGCGACTTTGAGTTCTAACACCCCAGGACCAATCAAACTAGTTGTCATGAATGGTAATACCAACTTTTTGAAATTATACTAATTTTATTTTTCAAAATAGACATCATTTTAGGATTTGGAATATAAAAATTTTCATAGGGTGAATTTATTGTATTCTTCTGAAAACATTCATTTTTTGATAAATACTGAAAAATAATGCATTGTCGTTTAAAACTGAATTTTTATTTAAATAATTAGTTATTTTATTTAAAATTAGTTTAGTTAAATATATATATATAATACCTATATTTGTTCAATGTGATTAATTGGAGTAATTTTATAATAATATTTGATATAAAATTTTTTATTAAACTTTTTACCATCTTTTCCCCACCTACTAGGTGCATTTAAAAATTTCTATAAAATGTAATTTTAACCACTTATGTTAATGGAATATCAAAAATATGAGAGAAACATTTTATATTAGTATGTAAAATGTGTTTCAATAAGATGAAAATATTTTTTGGTGAATAGTTACTATGGAATTTAATTTACCACGGTTAAAAGTAAATTGGGTATTTGAAGGAAAAAATGATTTTATAGTTACCCTAACACATGTACTAATTCTATTGGATATTTATTTTTTGACTAAAATCAACCTTAGGGAAAAAATATTATCCTTTTGGTCATATTGGATTAAATTAAGACATTTATTGTTATATTATTTAAAGAATAGTTAAAAGTGTTAAACTCAGTGTTTATTAACCAAACCATTTTAAATATAATGCTATAAATAAGATATATTTGAATTCAAATGTTAATTATGATGATAAAAATATTTCCCTCATAATGGTATTTTATTTTAATTTTTATTCATTGAATAATTACCTTTATTTGTGACATAATAATGATGCAGTAATAACCTTATTAATGAATGATTAAAATAATTGATATTATAAATATCAAAATAAATTGAAATTGAGACTTTTAATGAATTAACGAAATTTTCCAAGTTAAAATAAAATGTCATGGTTGATTAAATCAATTTATTTTGATGAGATAAAGTAGTTTTTGACTTTCACAAAAACAAAATAACAAATTGTGTCCAAATTGACATTAATGAGTTTTGAAAAACAATTAAAATATTATTAACTAATATAATATTCCTAAAATCTCTTTTTCGGCCAAAGGACATAGATAAGGTTAGATATATTAATAATAAAACACTTATGGTTCGTTTTACTTATTATAGTATGTTTATTAAGAATTTATTAATATAATACAAGAATACATGGTAAACGTTAAACTATTTAACTTAAAGATAAATCTAAAATATAAGGATAATATGGTGAGATAAACATGTATAAAACCTATTGGTTGAGATATTTTTGACCCATAACCACCTTATCCTTGAAACAAATTCTTTTAGAATAATTTTAAACCGAATATGGTCGTATAATAAAATAATATTTCAAGATTTTTCTAATGTGTCCCTCACCCATATTATAATAGGGTACTTATCCTTCTCTCAAAATGACACCACCAAATCCATTTGTCTTGACCAACTCCTGCTCAAATATCCTCCCAACTACCATCAATTATACCTAGAGGCCTTACTCTGTTCAGAAAGACAACCAATGGATACCTTTTGATCAAATCAAAAGGAGACACTCAAAGAAGAGAAAATAATTTGACCACCACTTTCAATTTTCTTTTCTTCTTCCACATCCTATATATTTGTTGTTTCTATATCAAAATAATAAATCTAGTTCCATATACATACTGTGTATTTATTATAAATATGTTAGAACCATATGAATTATTCTATCAATCATATGAATGACAAGTCACCGTACGTACGTATATATGTCTTACTATCTCCACGTCGTGATGTAGTTTGTTTTTCAAACACTTAATTATTTGGATAGGAATAATAATGAGTATAACTGATTTTAATAATAAATATTTCTTGTTAATTATTATTTATATATGATATACCATCCAATTAAATACATTTTAACCATTAATATAATTATATTGTTTCTCGTGCGTACGTACGGATTACCGTCTCCACGAACACGTTGAAATTCATTCCCCATCATAACCATTGATGAATAATTTTTATTTTATGATTAAAAAATATGTTTAAGAAAATAATATAATTCTGTATTTTAAAAAAATACATCTTATCTGTAAGAAACATGGCTTACGTAGTAGAGCATATAAAAGAAAAACAAATCAGTTAACACCTGTAACAATGATACTGTAAAAATATTACTAACAAAGAAATATTATAATATCATATATGATATCATATTTATGTATTTGGTTCTTGTATAATTTAATAATTATTATTTAACTATGATACATGTGGTTATTATACCCAAAACTGAGGGAAAGTGCAAGGTAACTGATAATTATAAAATCTTCTTATTATTTGAGGTTGTTTATACATGAGTATATTCTGAGACCTCTTTATCATCCACATATGTGATTCATAAAAATGTATTTGAAAATAGATTTACTATTTCATTGACTATGGGTTAGTTCCATTTATATCCTTTTTTTGACAATTTATAAAAAAATTATAAATGAATCTTTCCGTCGTTTTCCAAACAATGTCCTTTACGACCTTTACGACAAAATTAAGGAAAGAATGTTTTTTAACATATACGGTGGGTGAGACTATTTTCTTCCATTATAACAACATCGAAGAATACCTTAAAATATTATAAGAATATTCATAAAAAATTTGTTTTCTTTTAGAATTATGTAATTTTTTAATGATTTCAAAATTAAGAGATATTTATCTCAAATAATTTTGATTTCATCTTTGTCAAATTCCTTTGATGGATTTTAAATTTTTTTTAAAATTTATTTATTATGATACAACCATACATATTGTATTGTAGTTTTTGTGATATGTTTTACTGTGGATGTTTTATTTTTATAGAGTTCATGGTTTATGGTTAATTTATTAAAATTTCATATGCTAGTTTTAACACGAATGTTTATGTTATGTTTCAACCTTTTCCTATGAAGAATGTGTTGGACTTAGTAATATATGGGTGGAGCCTGCTATAGCTCTTCAATTCATCGGTAGGAAACTTGAGACTAACTTTTGTCTTGGAATATGATCTTCAAAAAATATTATTTTAAGTCTTGGAACAAGGCATGGACTATATGGTTATGATGCCCATCATTATGCATTCCATCATTATAAAATTGGCTATTGATATTACATGTGTTATTAAACTAGTAGAATATCCATGTGAATAAGTAAGTGGTATTATTTGATTTATCATGGAAATATTATGCTAAGTTTTATGTTTAAAAGGCTTGTTTTTTAGTCATATACATTGCCTTACATTATTATGATTATTTATGATAGTTTCCACAATATTTTTTTCCTTACTGAGCATTTGATCTCACCCCTTTTTATGTTTTATTTTTTTCTAAGATGCGAAAAGATATATTATGATAAACCTACAAGAATAGGTTAAGGTATATAAGATTGTTTAAATGGGACACAATGTTGTTTTTTTATTTCATGATGTAATGTAAAACATATGTATGTAGCTAGTAATTCCAAGGCTACTAAACTAATCAGTCTTTCGGGACATGATTCATTGTATCATGACAATGTTATTTAAAAATGCACCGAATCTAAGAAATAAGGGTCGAGGAACAATAATAGGTATCTGAGAATGATTAGTACAATCATTGGAAACTAGATTTAGAAAAACTATGATTAGAGAACATTAACCTAAGACAGGAATTGAAGATTTTCCTAAAAGAACATCTAGAATTTTGGTAATGTATAGATTTTGTGTATTTTCCATGCAATACATCTCTGTCTGGATATGAGCCCGTAGATCCGGCTCTAGCACAAATGTGCCAATGAGTTAGAACTCCAACATGGTGTTTCAGTATTGACTTGGGGTATCACAGTACAGAAAAATTGGCCTTGATTCACTCTCTATTACGACAATCCCGGGGATATGCTTAGGATAATTCACATTTTCTCTATAAACCATTATGAAGGATTTATGAGTAAATATATACTCAAAGAAAAACAATTATTTTGATTATAAATTATAGGGATAAATTAATCAATTTATGTCAGGTATATTACTAGTTTGTAATAATGTATTATTATTCATAAACAAATCTAGTGCATGCCTTTTGTTTACAAGTAGTGCCTAGTTGAAGGAATAGAAACTATATCGATGCACGTAATATATATCTGAATATCCCTCCTATTAAAGATATTTATAGTGGATATGGTGATGCAAATAGTTCTGAACAACGTATTTCCATACATGGACAATTAACTCATGTTATGAATAATTACCATACCAATATAGAGTGCCCACATATACAATGAGGAGGACCAATGGTAGATTGTTTCATGAGGAAAAAACCACCAACATTCAATGGGATTGAAAATCAATTTGCAGCTGAGAAATGGATAAGTTCCATAGCGGTAATATTTCATAATTATGGGTGTAACTAATGGGAAAAAGTTGACATAGATGTTTATCATTTCACAGGAGATGTAGATCAATGGTGGTCATTAATTCCAAAAACAAAGGAGGATGAAGAAGTATCAAATATGGAATATAGGGAGTTTAAATAAATTATTATAGAAAAATACTTTCCTCGTGACCATAGAGAAGATATTTAAAGACAATTTCAGAGTCTGTGGCAAAAGGAAGATGTGAATGTCGCAAAGTATGAGTCTAACATTACAACATTTTAATGTCATGCAATAGATTATATATACAACCCACAGAGTAAGATTGATATATTCTTTTATGGGTTAAAAGCATTTATCCATTGAGAATTAGTCTCACAATCCTTCTCATTGTATAAACATATTGTTACTTGCACTATCAAGAAATAAAAGGATTTCTCTAAGTCTTACGAATTTAAATCAAAGATAGAGAAAAAGAGATCTACTGAACACATTGGAAATGGAAATAAATAGAATAAGGAAAAAGTTGAATTTTCATCCTGTAGTAAATGTGGGAGGAAACACCCATTTAGTTTTCTGAAGGGAATCAATTTCTATTATATGTGTGGTGAAAAAGTCCACCAAGCTCGTGATTGAAAGGGAAAGAAAGAGGTTGTTTGTTTATAATGCTACGAGTGTAGAGAAATGTGGAATTATGAAAATTATTGTCCTATGCGGCAAGGAATCATACCTCCGAAAAGTCCATGAGATAAAGGCAAAGATTATGTGACCACTACTACTGGGGTTAAAGCTCCGAATGATATGGGGTCACGTAATTTAATGGTTTACACAAAGTAATCCAATTATTTATTTGAATCTATATCATCTATTTCTTTCATATCTTCCCAGTTTTCTAAGAAAATTAGATAATTTCAATTTGAGTTAACAATGGAGTTGTCATTCAATACTACCAAAGGAAATATCATTGCAATAATGTTTTGTGAATCAATTCCCATTAGGGAATATAAACTTGTTTTATCTACCGATCTCATCAACATTCCCATCATAGAATTTGATATAATCCTAAAAATGGATTTGATTTTGGGCCATGATGCGAAAATTTATTTTAAGAAGAAGGTGGTTACAATTATCGATGAAGATAAGGAGTACATTATCATTAGAGCAGAAATGTCACCATCTGATTCTTATGTAGATTCACACCCGGTAGATATACTAAATTAAATTATTGGGGAGGAAGAGATTGAAATAACTATGGGTGAGGAAAGTAATGTTCAAATAGAGGATGTACCTATTTAGAACGAATATGTTGAGGTGTTTCAAGTGAATTTACCTAGACATCCACCAGAATGAGAAATTGAGTTTTCCATTGATTTAATTCTTGGTTCAAGGACCATATCGAATACCCGTTATAGAATGACCACTCAAGAATTAGTTGATCGAAAGAAACAACTATATGAATTGAGTAATACAGGATTTATTCTCCTTAGTATTTCTCTATGGGATCTCATGTTATTTTTTATTAAAAATAAAGATGTATCTATGTGGTTTTGCATTGACTACTTAGAGTTCAATTATATCACAAAGAAGAACAAGTATCCTCTACCTTGCATTGATTATTTATTCGATCAACTCCATGGAGCTCAATATTTCTCAAATTTTGAACTTTGATCTAGATATAATCAGTTGTGTGTGAAGTAGGAAGACATTCTGAAGAAATAATTTCATTTTAGGTATGGGCATTACAATTTTACAGTAATGACTTTTTGACTGACTAATGAACCCTCTTTTTTAATAAATATCATGAATATTATTTTTGAGGAATATGTTGATGAATTTGTAGTTGTATTTATTAATGATATCTTGGTATACTAAAAAATCTACAAAGATCATGAAATTCACGTGTGCACTATTTTGAAATCCTTCATAAGAAATGAATTATATGGGATTTTTAGAAAATGTGAATTATGGCTTCATGAAATTTATTTTCATGGAAATAATGTCTCTAAGGATGGAATCTCTGTCGATCTATCAAAGACCAAGGTAATCCAAGAATGGCCAGCAAAGACAAGTATAACTGAGGTCCACAGTTTTATTAGTTTAACAAGTTATTATTGGAAATTTTTCAAGAATTATTTCTTATTGGAAAACCCATTAACAAATATCACACATAATGAGGTTAAATTTGATTAGACAAAAGAGGGTGATGAATTATTTGAAGGAACATTTTTTTGTGGGAGTACATGAATTGGGAGATTATTGATTATGTGCCAACATTTATGGTTTGTAAATAGGTGAAGGTAGGTAGACAACATCCTATAGAAGTCATGAATCCTCTTCCCATACCTGAATGGAAATGGGATGATATTATGATGGACATTGTCATGGTGCTACCAAAGACTCCTATAAAGAATGGTGCAATATGGGACATTTTTTATTGTCTTACCATGTCAATACATTTTCTTACTATAAGAGAATATTTTCCACTTTAACGTTTTGCAAGACTGTATATTAATAAAGTTGTAAGACATCACGGTGTACCCACATAGATTGGTTCTGGTTATGATCCACATATTACATAATGATTTTGGAAAAGTTGTCAAAACTCACTGGATATTGAACTTTGTTTGAGCACTGACTACCACACCCAAACTGCCGGACTATCAGAATGGATTATTCAAACCGTATATGTCATGTTGAGATCTTTCTCACATGACTTCCATGGTATGTGTGATCAATATTTACCTCCGGTATAATTTTCCTTTAATAATATCATCCATTCATGTATTTATATGGCAGTATATGAAGTGTTATATGGAAAGAGATGTCACACACCTACTTGTTGGGATGATATTGTTGAAGGAAACCTCGTAGGCCAAGAACATGTTGAGGAAATAATGTAAAAGGTGATCATTATCCAAACCCACGTCAAAGAAGCTCAAAGTTGTAAAAAGAGAAAAATCGATAACCGATGGAAGGATTTGTAATTTCAACTAGAAGATCATGTTTTCATGAAGTTATATCCATGGAAGGGTGTTATACATTTTGGTAAAAGGGTATATTATGTCCCAGGTACAACGCACATTTCAATATTCTTAAACAAATAAGAGTTGTACATTACTATTCAGTAATGCCCCCAAGTCACTCCAAAGTTAATGATGTGTTCCACGTAACAGTTTTGAGAAAATACATCTCTAGCCCAAATCATGTACTCACATACGATCAAATAGAATTGGAACCCGATATATCATATTTTGAACAACATTCCATGATTACCTATACCATAGAACAACTATTGGAAAACCAGAAGACTTTCATGGAAAATGTTCTATGGAGAAACCATAAGATGGAAGAGGAAACATGGGAACCCGAGGAATTTATATTGAAGAACCACCCAAATATTTTTATAAAAGAGTATTCTAGAAAACTAGAGAATGAAATTATTTGAGGGAGGGAATAATGTCACACCCCAAGCTTCCATGGTATGTTCCTATTTAAATAATTCAATACCTTCTATTGTACGCAACATCGAGTTCTAGCACCCCACGAAAAATCCAATTAGTCATTTTGAATAGAAATACACTATTTTTAAAAATATATAAATTTTATGTTTCTAAATGGACTTCATTTTTGGATTTTGAATATCAAAATTTTCTTCGAGATAATTTTTTTATTTTCCTGAAGACCTTCATTTTTTTATGAATAGTGAAAATCACCCCATTATTGTTTAAAAATGACATTTTATTTTTATGATTAATTATTTTATTTAAATTTATTTTAGGGAAAAATCGATATATTATTTCTTTATATGTTCAATGTATTCATTGTTGTCATTTTATTATAATATTATATATGTAAAATTTTATTGAACTTTTTACATTCTTTTACCCACCATCTAAGGGCAGGAGAAAATTTGCATAAAATATAATTTTATGGATTTTGTGAATTAAATATCCTAAATATTAGAGACAAAATTGATATTAGTAATTAAAAAGCTTTTCAATATGATGATAATCATTTTTTAGTGAACAATAACTTTTGACTTCTATTTACCACAGTTAAAATTAAATAGGTTAATTAAAGGTAAAAATTGATATTATAATTACCCTATAAAATGTCCTAATTCTATTGGTTATATGTTTTTCTATCAAAATTAACCGTAGGAACAAAATATGATCCTTTTATCCAGTTTTATTAGATTGAGACATTTATTATTATTTTATTTAATGAAGAGTTAAAAGTGTTAAATTCAATGTTTAATAACTAAACTATTTTTAATATAGGTTTATAAATTGAAATGAATAGACTATAAATATTCATTATAAATATAAAAATATTTCCTACATAATGGTTTTTTATTTATAATTTTTATACATTATGTAATTAAATTTATTTATGACACAATAATGATGTAGTAATTAACATACCAATGAATGATTAAAATAATTAATATTATAAATATAAAAATAAATGTAAATTGAGACATCTGATTAATTACACTAATTTTTGTGGTTATTATTAAATATCATTGTTTGTCAAATAAATTTATTTCTAAGAGATAAAGTTGTTATGACATTCAGAAAAACAAAATACCAAATAGTGTCAAAATTGACATAATTTTTTTTAAAACAAATACTATATTATTAATTGATATAATATTCTTAAAAATTTATGGTTCGGCCAAAGGACATAGATAAGGTTAGGTATATCAATAATGAACCAGTTCGGGTTCTCTTGGATTTTTATAGTATGTTTATTAACGATTCATTATAATAAAACAATATTACATGATAAAAGTTAAACTATTTAACTAATAGTTAAATCTAAAAGATAAGGTAAATATAGACAACTAAACCTCTCTAAAAAAATTGGTTGACATGTTTTTGACCCATACCCAACTTATCATCGAAATAAGTCCTTTTTATTCCATTATTAACCAAATATTAATGTATAATAATATAATATTTCATTCATTTCCTAAAGTGACCCCCACCTCTCTTAAAAACGGGTACTTCCCCTACTCTCAAAATAGTACCATCAAAGCCATTTGGCTCTGCCAAAACCTACTAAAATATTCTCCCAACTACCCTCACATCTTCCTATAGGCCTTAATTTGGTCAAAACCCAACCAAAAGAGCCATTTTAATCAACTCAAAAGGACGCATCTAAAGAAGATGTAATAATTTCACCACCTCTTTCAAAGTTCATTTCTTCTTCCACTTCCTCTTTCTTTATTGTTTACATACCAAAAAAATTACTCTAGTACCTTATAAATAATTTGATTTTATTATAAATATGGTACAACCATATTCATTATTCTATCCATACTATGAATGATGAGTCATCATACATGCGTACGTACGACTTACCGTCTCCACGTCGTGGTGTAGTTTTTTTATTCAAACACTTCATTATTACGATGGGTATAATAATGTGAATAAATGATTAAAATAATGAATATAACATGTTAATTATTATAAATATTTTATATACCATACAATTACATACTATTTCACCATTAATATAATGATATTGTCGCTAGTGCGTGCGTACAAATTACCGTCTCTAGGAACACGATGAAATTCATTCACCGTCATAATGATTCAAGAATAATTTTCATTTTATGATTAAAAATAATTTTTAAGAATATAATATCATTCTGGATATAAATCAAATACATCCTATCTATAAAAAACATGTATTATTTAGGCAAAAATGCAACGGAAAAAATGACTTAGTTAACACCCGAAATAATTATACTACTACAATATTATTAGCAAAGAAATATTAGAAGATCATCTATGATATCATATTTATGTATGTGGTTATTTTATAATCTAATAACAATTATTTAAATATTATAAAAATAATTTAATGTACCCTCAACCAAGTAAAAGTACAAGGTATGGCATTATTCAATAATCTCTTCATAATCCAAAGTTGTTTATACATGAGTATCTACTGGGACCTCTTTACCATTAACTTGTATGTTTCTTATGAATGTATTCCAAAAATTTTTAAATATTTTCTAGACTATGAGTGAAATTAATTTATACCCTTTTTTTACTTTTTATAAATATTTTATAAAGGTATCTTTTTGTCATTTTCCAAATAATGTCATTTACGACCTTTTGACAAAATTAAGAAAAGAATATTTTTTAACTTATACGGAAGGTGATGCTATTTTTTTCTTTTTCCAAATAAAGTCCTTTACGACCTTTTCAGTAGAATAATTTTTTTTCATTAAATATATCTTATAAATTTGACAAAAATTAAATTTACAGGGTGTTCCCCACCGAAATGTTGTAAAATGACCTTTTAGAAATATTATAGTATTTCATGCTGAAAATTGCATTCATTATTATTTTAATCCTCTAAAATTTATAGGATAATTGTAAATACAATTAGAAAACAAGTATTAAAATATATTAGTTACTTTTATTCATTCGTTCAAGTACAATGTCTATGCCTTAAATACCATTTAAAATAATATTATTATTATTCAGTATAACTCAATGTTGTGTGAAACAGAATATTTAATGGAAACAAATTTTTGGGTGTTGAGTAAGCTATCATTAAATGTGTCCTCTATAACATAAAATTAACATATTAATCATAAATATTAATATATATGAAAATGTATCACCCTTTAAAAACCAGGGTCGTGACATCCTTCCTTTGTGTTGGAAATTGCATCCTCACGATTTTAATATTGGGCTCGGTAACTTCATTTAAAATCCCAAATTAGAAAAAGGATTCAATAAAACTATCAATTTTAATTAACAATAGAGAAGTAAAAAAAGGACATTAAATATATAAAATACTATGATTCTAGGATATAAAACATTAATATGGAAGAGAATCTAACTATCATATTTGGATAGTGAGCGACAGAAAATATGATTAGGAGAATGTTAACAATAAAAAAACAATAAATTTGTGATGTGTTAAACAGTCTTTGATTTTTCAGAATGAAAAGAAGATGAACAACTTTTTATGTTTAATATTCTTTTAATGATGATGGGAAATTTATTTATGAGGTTGTATAAGAACATATGAAAACATATTTACATATCATGTATACATTCATACTTTACTAAATTTCTACCAAAAACCCATCTTTTCACAAAATGATGAGAATTAAAGATGACTTCATCACCTCTGATGTGCTAAAATCACCTTCTATAGAATCACATAATCCCAAAAATATGAACTATATATTCCCCTTTCTATAGAAATTAACTATAACCCAAATGGTTAGTACAATATCAGACAATCCCCAAAATGGATAATCCTTTATTAAAGTAAATATTACTCCTTAATCCCTAAAATTCAAAAAACAATACCCAATTTTGAATAAGAAACATTCAATAAACAATTTCCATTAAAATTATTCTTAATAATACAATCCCAGATTGAAACCCAAAACACATAATAATTTTATCACCTAGTCTTCCACGATTAATATTAACATTTATCTCTAAATATCATCGACTACTCTAAACATCTCATACTAAAAAATAATTAACCTAGTCAATTATTCTAAAAGATAGGTTAATTATTTCTATAAATAACCAGAATTTTTATATGTCCACAATAAAAAAATATTCTTCAAAACAAAAATTCCATAATTACTCCTCAAATGAAATCCTATAGTATTATATTTTCCATAGGCATATAGTGCTCCCAAATGACAGAACATCTTATAAAATAACATTTACCAATTATTCACAAAAAAAATTTTCCTATACTAAAGATATCCATTTGATAAACCATATGTTCTAAAATCATCTTATTCATTATCCATAAAACCATTTCAATAAAAAGAATAAGTCATACTAACCAAAAAATTCATGTAGGTTAGTGGTTGGTGTTAAATCCCAGCAGCACTTTGGTTACAAGTTCGATTCCTGTCGCATTGTCTGAAGTGATGGGTTGTCACACGATCCATGTGCTGTAATTTTTCAAAAACTATATTATTTTATAATAGTCCAAAAATGTGATAAATTCCTCAAAAATAACCATAATATATTTCAACCTCAAATGCTATCTCATACCTTTAATTTTTCATCCTAGAAAATAATAACCCATAATTTCCTCAAATTCAGGGATTGTATAAATCCTAATGGTTCATTATAACTATATCCACACGAGAAAAGACAATTATTCATCATATAATATTTTTATAAAAGAAACAAAATCGTTATATATATTAGGAGTCTACCAATGTAATCTCATCATTAATACATGTAAACATATCATCATCCATAGATCCAACATAACACTTCAATTTCTTAAATGTAGAAAATTTACTCATCAAACATTCTTCATGATCCTATATCCATGTTTTTCCTTCTTATTATTTTATACTTATTTCCTAAAAAATTCATGCATAATATCATAAGATTTCAATAATATCAAAAAACTAGCTAATAAATAGTCTATAGATTTCATTGGACATTTTCATTTTCTTCATTTTCACATTGAATGAAATTTGGAATTTTTAAAAATATATTTGCATCGTCATGCTGATCCTATTCCCGAACCTTTATTGTAGGACACTTATTTACATAATGATCATCTACACAATATTTAAAGCATTCAATTGATCCCTTTGAATAACATCATTCCCTTTCCTAGAGGCAACATGATTCTTCCTTTTTCCATGGTATGTTATTGATTTATAACTTTTTTACCACATCTATAATGCCTTCCCTTCCCATTGAATCATTTTAATATGGTTTGTTTCCAAATACATAACACATATCTTTTTGAATATACATATGTTTATGATTAATTATTGAACTTCCATAGGGATTATTTTCTTTCATATATAATGCCTTATAATAATCACAAAGGTCCATGTGGTAAATCATGACTCCAAGTAGTAGGTTAATAATAACCACATGATTTCTCATCACAGTTCTAATTTTATTCAGTTTATAATTTACAAAATCTACACATTTTCCTCCACATCCATTATTACATTGGTGTATAATAGTACCACCCATAAACTAAAACCAAAATGGTCAGTGTGAGTATATCATTAAAATCATCATATATTATCTTATGATAATGGTAAACACAAATATATATGTATTCATGTTATCATATACTAAAAAAATTATCTAGTATAACTATGACTCTTTATAATATGATAACCACTATTTTTATTTGAAACATGTCACTTATGCCTATGTAACACCCTATCCTCTAATATTCTCTAAACCAACATCTGATACCAACTATAAGGCCCCATCATTATATATTACTAAATATAAGGATAACATGATAATTTGACTTTAATTCGAATAAGGGATGTCTTCAGGTTTATAGATTTATAGAACTAGGTAAAAACTTATGCATAACATCTTGAATATTAAATGTATACCCTTCTAATCACTATTATTTTTTAATAAAACATAAACTCTTTAAAACGATATATGACATCTTTTAATGTTTTAAGAGCATAAAATTTCCTTGATCCCATCCTTGAAATTATTTTTCATTATATTTTGTGAAAAACATATCAAAACCTGGGATGAAAATAAAAAATATCAGTAAGGGATACATAAATAATGAAAATTTTTAGTCTTATGATGACATGAGAAACATGAATAATTTCTTATAAAGTAATATTGATCACGTTTAAGAAGTGGTAAATATACATCACTGAATATAATATCATTGCTTACCATTTATATAACCAAAACATTACCACGAGCACATTGGAAAAAATAAAAAACATATTAAGGTAAGATGTGACACAAACATACTTAAATGGAAAAACCAAAAAGTCAACTTCAACACATATCACTAAATGGAATATCAATATGGCCGACTCTCATACGCAATGAATTGGAGGTTATAACATAACCACATGTCCTTGGATTATCCTGAAACCACTAATAATTTGGGTTGTCACATAACAACTTATCATTGGTTTTTGACATTACCAACCGTCAAATTTCCATGTAACATTATATAATCATAACACATAACATTTGAAAATATCAACATTTCACTAAAAACATTTCATTTGAAATCACAAAAAATATTTTCAAGATAATGAAATACTAAATCTATGTCAAAAACCATTTGCAATACCAAAACACACAAAAAGAGAATAATGGATTTCTTTTACTTTTAAAAACATTAAGGCTTATAGATAAATCCAAATAATTATTATCACATCCCACCTTTTTAATTACATAACTTTACATTACATTTTACAAACAGAGGATCTCTAATGTCTAATGTCATGGAAATCTGGAAAATAAAACATAAAATTGTAAAACCATAGTATAAACCCCCTGAAAAGAATATTGAAAAGTTCATCATAATTACAATTACTTCATCACATAACCTGGACAAATGCATCAATTGAAAAGGTGAAGATAAGGCCTAGTAATGAAAAACAAGTGAAATAGTTTACATGTGAACTTAAGTGATAACAATAAGAACATGGGGTAAAAAGTGTGAAATCATAATAGTACCTTGAAACATAACATTAAAATGTGTCTAAAAAATTTATTTTAGACATTAATGAACATATCACAATGATCTATCCCCAAGGTGTCATTAAAATTACAAAAGTTATTCACAATGGTGTCGTGGAACATACCCTCTCTTGTGATTAATTTCATTACTCAATAGATTAGAGAACTTTTTGGGTGAACCCTTAATATTTCATTATTTTCATCTAAGACACATAGATCATTAACATAAATTTCTGAAATAACCCATAAAGTGTAAATGAAATGTGTTTTACTTCTAAATTGTGACGGTTTAGAAGAGCTTAAATACATGATCATTATTTTATTTATGACCCATGGAAATGGAATGATGGTTTCATCTATATCAATTCCAGAATAAAATATATCATTTTTTTGTATTATTGAATTCACATAGAAACTAAATTGTTGTGGTCATTCAAATAAATTAGATTGGATAATTTCTTGAGAAAAAGGGAGAGAGATTTTGAGAAGAAAAAGTCAGCAGCAACATGACTATACAACATTTTATTAGAAAACATGAAAAAGAGAGGGGAAAGGATTAACCACTCATAAATATATCATAATACTGTATAGGGATAGAATAAATTGTAAATAATATCATGGTATGTATTTATGAATAACATACAATATAGAAAGGAAATTTGAAAGAAAAGAGAAGATGTGATTTCTATTACGAAAAATTGGCAGCCTTACGGCCTCCCATAAATATTCATAAAATATGTTGATGAGAGCGGAAAGGGTCTCTCATCATTTGGACATAAAATGGGAATTAACAAGAATATATAAGATCATCCCCCCACACAATAAAATGGAAACTAGAATACATAACAAAAAGGAAGTCATGACTAAAAGAGGAGGGTGAATGGTCCCCTTACCATGAACAGTGAAATCAAAATATCGAAGGTTGGGACCTTTGGGGGCTTCAGGGAAACATGGGTGGACTCCGTGGGATCTAAAAATACCAGATCCTTTTCAGGAGGGATATTGATTTAAATGAATAAAGGAATGGGGTGGTATTTATAGCAAAAGTGAGGGAATAAATATTAATTTCCAAGGGACACCTCAGTAGTGGTATTTTCTCAACCATGGTCTTTCCCATGGTATTTCCGCATGGTATTGGAAACTTGGGACACATAATAACATATGTTACTAATCAAAAGTCAATCAGAATTATTAAATCATTGTTACATCATTAATTATGTCATTAAACATACCAAAACTCAAAACTGTATTTTTAACTATTCATCAAAAAACTAAACATTTTATAAAAAACTCATAAATTATCCACAACCTAATATTGATTCTATGAATTCAAAAATGAACTCAATTTTATGAAAATAATTTTCTAAATATGATATATATAATTATTTAGTAAAACACTATTTAGACAAAAATAATAATAATACTTAACTAGCATCTTTTTATATAGTTATTTACTTGTGCTATTATATTACATTTCCATTCATGATTCCTAAATAATATTTACACGTTATTATGTGAGGTTAATTTTATATAGGTCAAAATACTAATTATAAGGGTAATATTACAATTCATAATTTACCATTCACCAGAAATTATGTCGAACATATTAGTCTCTAAATTTCATACATATCACAATTGTAGAAGACCATTTGATGAAAATAAATTAACATTTTTAATAATTTAATGTATACAAAAATATTTTAAAATACCCTTTTTCAAAAATTCACCAACAATATGGAACTGTTATAAATTTTACAAAAATTTATTTTGACATTTTAAATTCCCATGTTTTACCATAATAAGAAATAAAAAAATTATTTTCACAGAAGGATTACAAAAAGTTACTAAGGACTTGTTATATAGCCCCTTATAAAACATTAGTAGGTCCTATAAGTAAGGTGTGCTCTGGAGATAGAATCATTGGGTGGCTCAGACTACTTTTCCTGAGTGGCAATTTCTATCCGCTTGAACTTCACTTTTATGTGATGTTGTTACAGCTTATTGTGTTGGAGAACAGATTGGGCAAGGACTAGAAAAAAATTCATTGATGCTACCTCCTTCCCAAGCTCGAAATGATGGGCTTCGTATGACCTTATTATACTGGATTAGGCCATCAACTCTTCTTTCTGTATTAATTAACCATGATCATTTGTATTTATAAATAATAATCATAACATTAAGAGTAATGTTTCCAATAGTAATATTGACCAATGATCATATAACAGTCAAAACCCAATGGTCTCATTTTAATAATGTTCAATTCATTAATTACAAGATATTGTTTTGTTGTGTATAAAAAAATAACACGTAAATTTATTAAAAAATTATTATTCAAAATTTCAGGTCATTACATTCTTCCCCCCATAAGAAATTTCATCTCCAAAATTTCAACTCATACCCTCAAAAGAAAAAATGTGTTGGTACTTTTTTATTGTTGAATCCTATCGTTCCCACATGGCTTCTTCAAATTTTTTGTTTCTCCATAACACCTTAACAAGGCAGGTAATCTACTTCCATAGAAATTTGTCTCTAAGATCCATGATCTCCATCGACTGCTCCTCATAAGATAGGTTATTTTCCAGTTTTACCACCACTTTATTTAGTACATGTCAAGGGCCTTGTATGTACTTCCTGGAGAGGGATACATAGAATACCTCATGATCTTGTGCTATATTTGGAGGAAGTGCAAGCCGATAGGCCACTGCTCCTACACGATCAAGGATTTCATAGTGGACAATGTAACTAGGGATGAGCTTTCCTTTCTTCCCAAATCTCATAACCCTCTTTAATGGAGAAATTTTAATAAATACATCGTATCTAACATCAAACTCCATGTCCCTTGGTCAGATGTTGTCAAAGTTCACTTTCCAACTCGTAGCAGCCTTAATGCATTGTTAAATGAAATAAACCTTTTTTCATCTATTACAGAATATTAATCCCATTAATCTTTCTCTCACCATATTCATCCCAAAAAGAATGAGTTCTATATCTCTTTCCTTATAGAGCTTATAGGGTGACATTTGATTGCTCAAGTGGAAGTTGTTGTTGAAAGAGAACTCATCTAATTGGAGATGTTGATCCAATCCACCATTAAATTCCATATATCATGTTCTCAGCATGTCCTCATGATTTTGAATAGTCCTTTCATACATTCCATCAGTTTGGGGGTGATAGGACATAGTGAATTTCAATTAAATGCATAGATAATGTTGAAGGCTTCTCCAAAATTTTGATGTGAACCATAGTCCATGATCAAATATGATAGAAAGTGGAACTCCATGAAGCCTTACCAATTACTTCATGTAAATCCTAGCAAGTTGATTAAGAGATAAGTATTCACATAGAGAGATTAAATGTGTATTCATGGTGAATGGGTCCCCAATAACCCATATTGAATTTTATTCTATAGATGCTCTATGGAGACCAGTGACAATGTCCATAAGGATATTGTCCCACTTCCATTCAGGTATGGGTAGTGCTTGTACTAACCCTTTAAGAAGTTGGTACATTTCCTTCACTGGATGACATTCTAGACACCTTGTAGTCTAGTCAGCAATATTCCTTTTCATATTATCCCACCAATAATCATCACAAAGGCCCCTATAAATTTTCGTGATTTCTGGATGTATAGAGAAAGTTTTTCTATGAGCTTCATCCATTTTCTCCTTCTTTATTTCTGGAATATATTCAAGACATATTCTTATTTAAAATCTCATTAAACCTTATTTATCATAATTGAACACAAGAAACTTCTCATTCTTCATAGACTCAAACTTCTTCTCTAATAAAATATCTTCTCTCGGAGCATTCATGATGTTCACATATAATGATGGTTGAATAAATCATTTGGATTTGGGTTGATGATGTCTCGTACCTTATTATTACTATCTCCTGATTTAAATGCTCATTGAGAAAATGATCAATTTGAATCAACATCATGGACAAAATAGTTTGGTATTTCCTACTTAATGCATCAGTGAATTTTTATTCTCTTACCGTTTGATAATGAATTGAAAATCATAGTCTTTAAGAAGATCCTACCATCTCGTTTGTCTCATGTACAAATCCCTTTGTATGAAAATATACATAAAACATTGATGGACTATGTATATATCACATTTCACACCACAAAGATAGTGCCTCCATATCCTCATAGAAAAAATGACCACAGTCAGATCCATATCATGTGTAGCATAGTTATTCTCATGAGTCTTAGACTGTCAAGATGCATAAGAAATTAATTTTTCCTCTTCCATAATGATGCATCCAATCCATTTCAAAGAGGAATAACTAAAAGATGAAGAATTTGTATCCAGTTTATGGAAGAGTTAACATGGGTGCAGTAAGGAATCTCTTCTTCATCTTTTAGAAACATTTGTCACACTCTTTATTCAATATGGACGTGATCCCTTTTTGAGATAACATTGTTAATGGACTAGAAATTCATGATTTTTTTCACAAACCTCCTATAATAACCCTCTAATCCATGGAAACTATGAATATCAGTAATTATTTTCGGCTGAGGCCACTCCTGTAAAAAAATTGTCTTTGTAGGGTCAACTGTGATTCCTCCATTGGTTACAATGTTCCCCATGAAAGAATCTTTTTGTAACCAAAATTCACATTTGCTGAAAATTTCAAAAAACCCGTCCTTATGCATGGTTTGAAAAATATCCATTAGATGATCCTTATGACCCTCCCAAAATTTGTAATATATCAAAATATCTTCAATAAAAACCACCATAGAGTAATTAAGTAATTCATTAAAGACTATATTCATCAAATCCATAAAATTATAGGTGAATTAGTCCGTCCGAAGGGAGTAACAAAAAAAATCCTAATGCCCATATATTGATCAGAAAATAGTTTTTTGAATATCTTCTTTCTCCACACTAAATTGATGATAACTATATTGAAAATCAATTTTAGAGATAATTGAGCCCCATGATGTTGGTCAAATAAGTCATCAATTCAGGGAAGAGGTTTTTTATTCTTCAATGTTATCTCATTCAGTTATCTATAATCAATGCATAGCTGCATTGATCTATCCTTCTTCTTCAAAAAGTTAACAAGAACTCCCCAAGGAGACACAATCGATCAGTTAAACCCCATCTCCAAATAATCATGAATTTGTTTCATTAATTACTCATGATCAACATTTTCAATCTTATACAGGGTCTTTGATACCATATGAGATCTAGGTATGAGATCAATGCAGAACTCCACCTCACTTTATGGGGTAGGTCTGAGTAACTATTTATGAAATACATCAATTTATTCATAGAAGATGGTGAAATTTTCTATCATTATACTTTCATTTCCTTCATCTTCTATATTAATCAATATTATAAAGAAGGATATGAGAGGTTATTAAAGACAAATATCATGTTGAGATATCTCTCCTTCGAAGATAAATGTAGTTTTCCTATTCAAGAATATTGATATTTCCTTACTTCTACATTTGATAATAGCATTATACATTAAGTTACAGTCTAACCATAGTATAATTTCGAATTATTTCCTGGGAATGACTAGTATATTTTAAATAATATTGTTCTTACTAAATTAAATACTAGTGTTTTTAAACTCTGATAATTCTTCGAGAATCCCACTAAGAGTCTTGACTGATAACCCAGCTTTTACAAATTCAGGGGTTGATTCTAAATTCCTTGTAAACATTGAAGAAATAATGGAATTCATATAACGAAAATAAAACAATGTACTTCTGAAATTTGAGATAACAACATGAGTACCTACAACCACATCCTTTGGTGTTTCAACATTAGCTACCATGATAGAAAATGCATGAAATTTCTCCCTTGGCCATTGCTAAGGCTGATGGTGGTTCCCCTCAACTGCCCTCTGATTTGGATAGGAAATGGGAAAGTTTCCATGTTTTCCACACTGATATCTTTAGACATCAAGTATGGACTAAACCATCTTGGCATTGTAATTATTGTTTTGGAGTTAAGGGGTCACCTCACTACGACAATTTTGTGCGATGTGGTAATCTCGTTGACACTTGTATCACATCCCTATACTGAGAAGTTATTTCCCTGAATTCTTTTTCCCACATTTATTACATGTGGCATGTTTCAAATGCATGCCTCCACATCCAAGATTAATGGTCCTCCCTATTCTAGTCTTAGTTGATCTCTTCTTTTCATTGGAATGATGAGACCACTACATGTCAACAAACTCTAGTTTGACATTCATTGCACTCTGTATGATTTTATCATAGCTCTCATAGACATGGGTGGATATATTATTACATAGATGAGGTATAAGTCCATAAAATAATCTATCAACCTTCCCATTGGGATTCATGAATAATCTATAGGGGTAATGTGAAATCCTTGTGAAGTTCATCTCTTAGAATCCCACTGATTCATTCTCCTTCAACCACATATCTAGAAATTCATTCTCTATTTTTGTTCTCATGGAAAAATGGAAATACCTATTAAAGAAGATACATCTGAACTCTTCGCACACCATAGCTTAAACCTACACTCAGGGACTTGTTTTTGTATCCAGCTCCCACCGCTAATTTGCTCCTCACTCTAAGGGGTAAACAGCTTGGGTGACCTTCTCCTGCTCTAAACAGCGGATCATAGAAAACATCTTTCCTATAGTCCTAATCCAATATTCAACAACAAATAGGTAAATATACCCACTAAAGGATGGTGGTTTTTGATTCATAAAGTAATCAACATAATTTTGTTCCCATAGTTTTGAGATTGTTCTCTTATAATTATTGAGGATATTTCCCATAACTTGAGTCAGTTGGTTCATCATTCTCATAAAAGGTTCCATTTCGGCTTCCATCAGAGGGTTGTCAGTGCATGGTCCTTTGAGGTCACCGTTTTCAGTGTTCCTCCTATTGCCCACTATTTTCTAAAATATTAAAACCTTGTTGATAAGCTTATTAAATTTTTGAATCTATTCACTATAATAGATTTTATGTCTTAAGACATCATGATTAAATAGTTAAATTTCACTTTAAATCCTTCATAATGATTCATATGAAGTTTGTGATTAATCATAAATATCCCTCCGGAGTGTCAAACCTTGAGTGAAGCAAGGCATGTTATCATGTACTAGGATAACCTAGGTAAATCCCAATACTCCATGTCATATTTTTCACTCATAGTATCATCTGAGCTGAAGCCACATCCACTTGTTTGTATCCAGACATGGATTTATTTTATTCAAAAACCAGTTACTTAATATTTCACAAAAATACCAGGATTTGTTTTTTAATTTAAACATTTAAATAGTGTTATTACTAAAATTTTCATATACTAATTTCGATAAATAACTAAACTATCATTTGATACCGACTATGGAATCCAACCTTTTTAATTACATTACTTGTAGTTACATTTTACAAAAAAAGATCTTTAATATCATTTGTCTTGGATATCTAGAAAATAAAACATGAAAACATAAAAAATTAATCTAATACCCATGAAAATATTATTTAAAATTTCATCATAAGAACAATTACATCGTCTCATAACTTGAAGACATATATCAAATGAATGGGTGAGAAGAAGACCTTATAAGGAAAAAAAGTGAAATAGTTTACATGTGAACTTGAGCGATAATAATAAAAAATAGGAAAAAATATGCATATCATAATAGTAAATTGAATCATAACATGAAAATTTCACTAAAACATTTATTTTAGACATTAGTGAACAAATAACCAAGTTCTATCTCTATGTTTTCATAGATATTACCATAGTTATTCACTATGGAATCATGAAACTTGTAATGGCCCGAGTTTTTGGGGTCCATTACTTTGTGAAAATCTCATTTTGGGTTTTCTGGTCTGGGAATCACGGTGGTGTAGGCCTACCGGTAGCTCGGTCTACCGGTGGCCGCAACCTACCGGTATCTCTATCTACTGGTAGCTCAGTCGACCGGTAGCTGCAGCTACCGGTAGCTCTGTCTACCGGTAGTTCAGCCTACCAGTAGTTGCGGCCTACCGGTAGCTCGGCCTACCGGTAGCTGCCGCCTACCGGTAGCTGCAGCCTACCGGTAGCTCGACCGACATGTAGCTGCAGCCTACCGGTAGCTCGGCCTACCGGTCGCTGCAGCCTACCGCTAGCTCAGCCTACCGGTGGCTCTGGCCTACCCTGCGGGTTATTTCCAGTAGCGCTCCCTTTTGTGCAAATAGGGTTTTAAACCCTATTCCGACTCGTTTAAGCATGTTTTAAAGACCCATAATGTGCATGATAGTTTTAATTAAATACTTAATCAATTCATGAGTCGGTTTAAACCACCCGACCCCCTGTAATGATGAGTGGAGCCGCGTGGTCAACCCACGACCCCTACGCCTTACGCGGTTACGCGTTCTCACCTCAACCGTCGGGGGATCTTATAAACTTAGGGTTATCCATGGTTTATCTTTTCCTCGATCGCGGATTTTCACAAACATCTTGTGGTGCATCGGGCGCATCATTATACTTAAAGTTCCGTGCCTAGCCTAAGAGTCGATCATCAATAGGTAGGGAATTTCTCCTTTGCCTCTCTGTTTTGTGTATCATGCGGGGTGGGCGTGCTTTTGATTCAGTAGAATTGGATAAACCATACCTAATTAAAGATAATGAACGAATTCTTTAAATAAAGGAGGGGGTTTGTGATCGTTGATGTTGTCTTATATTTTTATGTTGTTTATTTTATGATCATCTTGTTAAGTTGTGCTGGATTATGCCTCCTGAAAATCGAGGCCGTTGGTGGTCGTTGTTTGTACACTAATGAACCCTACTGATGTTTTAAATGGCTTCGTGTGGTTGTGAACTCCTGTTGTGAAATTGGGTAATCACGGATACCCAGATGAATAAATTGAAAGCACCAGGATCAATCCAATCTGTGCTATCCCCGATTAAATGGAATTGAAATCATGGAACGTGTAAAATCTTTTAAATCTGAAAATACAGGCTTGACCTTGCATAGTGTTGGTGGCAGTGTTTTGGTTGTTTTCTTTTACGAGTCAATTGTCGGATATGTGGGAGGGGATGGCATCCCCTGTTCTTTTATACCCTCGGTGGTTGTGTCAAATTGGGGGATGGGATCCACTATTGGTTTGGATTCGGTGGTTGTGAGTTTTAAGACACAGTGGATACTTGTTTATGTCACGAATTCGGGTGGAATCCTCTGTTGTTGAGAACCTAGTATGGGCATTATGGTTGTTGCTTGATTGTTTACCTTCCTGGACATATGAGTATTCCTACTAGTTGCCCAGTAGTGCTTAAACATAAACATTATTATTGAACATGAAATAAGAAAATGGGACAAATGGGTTGTTAGTGTGAGTCATGACTCGGACTTGAGTGTTGTCGTGATCTGTAGGCTGTCTGAAGAAGATCCTAGCCTGGGTGAGTTCTTGTTACCTATATATATATACTTGTAGCTTTGTGTTTCTTATTCGTGCCCCACCCAAGTTGAGCACTTAGTGCCGAACACCCCCATTTCATCGGGGAGGGTGTTTTTCCCAACACTATTCTTAGTGGCTGGTTATTATCTCCTTTTCTTCTCCCTTTCCTGGATAGACCATGTATCTTTGGGTAGGCTGTTATGGCCTGAGGTCCATTATTTTCCCAAGAACCTTCGGACAGGGTAGTGTGGTGGTTGGCCAGGTGTGTGCGGTAGGTGGTTTCCCAAGTGTCTTCGGGATGTGGCCTAGGTGTCTTCGGGCGTGGTAGTGGATCCTTTAGCCTAGGTGTCTTCGGGTGTGGTGGTGGGTGTTCTGGCCTTGGTGTTTGCATGCATGGTTACATGTGATAGTTGAGGCCCAGGTGTGTGTGGGCGGGGTTTCGGTAATGGGACTACGTGTGGTTGTGGCCCTGGTGTGTGCGGGCGGGTGTGGCAGTGGGACTGTGGTGAGAATGGCGGGATTGGTCCGATGCGTAGGATGTCTCAATAACCACTGTGAAAGTGGCACGGGGTACCCAATCATCGATGTGCACTTAATATATATATTACTTGACTTACGTTATTTGGGGAGTGTGCCTTGGTGAGGCCTGGGGTGGATAGTTTACCATGATAGGTGTTTGGTTTACTCTTTTTCTCATGGGACTTTAGTACGTCCCCCCACATGTGCACGAGTGTCTTTGGTTTTCCCTACTAAGTGTACTTGTATACTCACTCTATGTATATAAAACTGCTTTCAGGTTTCCAGGAGGACTTCGGGGATCGAGTAGGACCGTACTAGCTCGAACCATTGGGGTAGTTGCAGTTGTTGTTTTCCATCTTTGGTACTTACCTTTGTAGTCACCCTTTGTACTTTGTGGATATACTTTTAGAACATGCATGTGGGAATGGTTTATTTCTTTTGGTTTTACTTTTCTTTTACCTTGGTGTTGTTGAGTTTCATCATCTCATCTCTCGATCTTATAAAACAAAAAGGGGTAATGCCTTCCATTTGTGTGAAATTTACATACCCTTGGTGCTAGTCGCCACTCCGAGACCTATTGAAGGCGGGTTTTGGGGTTCATTATCTCTCCTTCAACTTAAAGAAGGAAGGTCCTGGAATCTGCTGACCCTTCCCTCCTTTTGGTGAAGGTGGGTCATGAGAGAATGGTATCAGAGGTGATGGTTGAGAGATAGGATGGAGTCTGGAGTTAGGAACAGTGAGGATTGCATGGGATGGTAAGGCAACAGTGTTGGGTGACCTTGGCGCGTGAATTAGGCCAGGGAAAACCGGCTAGGACATGGGATTTTAGGGGCCCCCGTGATCCGATGCAAGGTCTCTGGACCTACCGAACGACCAAATGAGGCCACACTGATTGCAGGGTAGAGACCCTAGGAAAGGTGCATTCATCATAAATGACGTGTGTTCTTGTGTATCTGGGATGTCTTGGGGATTAAGAATAAATTAAATTTTAAGAAGTTTTAAGAACAATATTCTGCACTACTTGGGCTTAGGCATTCCTTGTTTTCCTTGCAGCTATGGCACCTGGAAAGCGACCACATGTGGTATAGGATATTGAGACCCCGGAGACTACTTTGGTCGATCGGAAGAGAGCTGATCGAGAGGAAGAGGAAGACAAGTGGCAGAAGACTCTTCGAGCCTTCCAGCGACAGGCCCTTGAGAAGTATGTGGGCAGAAACTCCGATATGAAGATGGAAGGCTGGCTAGAGGAGCTTGTTATAGCCTTTGGCCTGATTTGGGCCTCGACCGAGTACTGGGATCCTCTGTCCGTTATCCAGATGCGGGGAGTGACACGTCAGTGGTGGAAGCTTTACCTGGGGGAGAGGAGAGAGTCTGAGGTGTCTTGGGTGGATTTCGAGGGGGAGTTCTAGGCGGAATTCCTCTCCTCGATGATGATGGAAGAAAAGAGGCAGGAAATACTCTCCCTCCAGCAGGGGAGTTTGTCCGTGGGGGAGCTAGGGATCATGTTCAAGGACCTCTTACGTTTTGCTCCGGACCACTTTCACGACGAGGAGTCTCGGGCAAGACGTTTAGAGGAGGCACTCGGACCCTCCCTCCAGTATGTTGTTACCCCCTTTACCATGCCGACGTACTTGGAGGTCCAGAAGAAGGCCAAAGTGGTGGAGAGGATGCATGCTCTAGGAGGAGTTTCGTGAGATGGGATCCAGGTGGACCATCAAAGGGGAAGGTCGTCAGCACCAAGCCTCTAGCGTCAGGACCCTCTGGGTTCCGACCCGCAGGGAGCAGGCCGCAGCAGTTTCAGCTTCGATCCCCCGGCCATCGCCCTTTTCCTACGGGCCCGGGACCGCGGTGCTTCATCTGTGGGAGCCCTGGGAATCTCCGGATTCAGTGCCCCGACTGGGTGCATTACAGCAGTGGAAGTCATCCCCAGCACCCGCCCCAACAACAGCTTCCATCCAGTCCTTTCCAGCAGCAGCAGCAGGGACAGCGAGCTCCCGCTCCTCCAAGCGCAGACATAGGAGGAGGAGGCCGACCTCAGGGTGCTCCACAGGGACCTCGACCAAGGCATGGTCGGGGAGGTGGCCGACAGCCGAGAGGCAGGGGAGCTGGGTGTGGACAGTTTCACTCCATAGAGGAAGCAGTTCCAGCAGGGCCAGAGGTTTTTCAAGGTACGATCAGTCTGTTTAGCACTCTTGCTTATGCTTTGTTCGATACTGGAGCTTCACACTCCTTTGTTGCACCCTGTCTAGCATGTGCCATGGTTGTAGATGCCGAGAGACTTCCAGTTCCCCTGGTGTTGAGAACACCAATCGGTGGTCAGATCAACTTTTTGTTCGTTTTTCAGGGATGTAGACTGATGTTAGGGCCACATCAGTCAGTTAGGGATCTTCTTCTGCTACAGATTCAGCCATACGATTTCATCCAAGGGATCGACTGGCGATTTTATGTGTGCACCATCATCGACTGTTTTCGAAGAAGGGTGGTGTTCTCAGACTTGGACAACCGGTGTGTTACCTTTACCGGTGAGCGGAGCAGTCCGAAGGGAAGCAGGAGAGAGGAACCTCTCCTCTCCTTGTTGACCGAGCTGACAGTGGAATCAGTAGATGCTGAAATGGTGGATGTGCCAGAGATCGTCTGTGAGTTTATGTACATATTTCCTGAGGAGGTGATGACTCTACCCCCTCGACGTGAAATCGAGTTCGAGATAGACCTGCAGCCCGACGCTTGTCCAATCTCTATGGCTCTTTACAGGATGGCACCTTCGGAGCTATGGTAGTTGCAGATATAGATTGACGATCTGATGAAGTGGGGTTATGTTCATACGAGTGCTTCATCATGGGGTGTTGCAGCCTTGTTTTCAAAGAAGGCAGATGGTGGTATAAGGTTGTGCATAGACAACAGGAGGCTAAATCAGGTGACGATCATGAATTTCTACCCTCTTCCAAGGATAGATGATCTTTTCGTCCAGCTGAAAGGGGCAGAATGGTTCTTGAAGATCGACCTACGGTCTGGGTACCACTAGTTGAGGGTGAAAGAGAGTGACATCCCGAAGACAGCATTCAGGTGCAGGTATGGACACTTCAAGTTCGTATTCATGCCCTTCGGTGTTACGAATGCCTCGGCTGTGTTCATGGGACTTATGAACTCCATATTCCGGGAGTACCTGGATCGGATCGTGGTTGTGTTCATCAACGACATCCTGGTCTACTCTAGATCCGGGGAGGACCATGCAGAGCACCTGAGGACAGTTTTGGAGGTCCTTCGACAGCACCAGCTCTATGGGAAGTTGTCAAAATGCATGTTCTGGACACGAGAAGTGCACTTCCTCTGGCACGTGGTGTCCGAGCAGGGGGTAGCGGTGGACCCGTCAAAAGTTGAGGCAGTTGTTTCGTGGTTAGCACCCAATAATGTGGCCGATGTCCGATGTTTCCTCGTGCTGGCAGGTTACTATCGAAGGTTCGTACCCAACTTCTCCCAAGTTGCGACCCCATTGACAGCTCTGACCAAGAAGGACCAGGCTTTCGTATGGAGTGCGCATTTCCAGTCAACCTTCAGCTATCTGAAGGAGAAGTTGGTCAGTGCCCCAGTGCTGAGATTACCAGAAGAAGGGGTGGCCTATGAGGTATTCTGTGATGCTTTAGGATAGGGCATGGGATGCGTGTTGATGCAGCGACAATGGGTGATCTCTTATGGGTCCAGGCAGCTGCATTACCATGAGCGTAGTTACGCCACCCATGACCTAGAGCTTGCAGCGGTTGTTTTTGTGCTAAAGTTATGGCGGAACTACCTCATTGGGGACCTCTTTGTGGTCTTCACGGATCAAGTAATCTTGAGGTATATCTTCTCCCAGCGGGACATAAACTTGCAACAGTGGAGATGGGTGGAGTTCCTCCAGGATTACAACATCGAGATCTCTTATACTGAGGGCAATGGAAATGTGGTAGCCGATTCCTTGAGTAGGGGGACACAGAAGGATGCGGTCCGAGAGTCGGCAGACGCCTGGAAGGCAATGGAGTAGATGGCCGCCTTACACCTGGATTCGAAGATGGAGAGCGGCAGAGGCTGCCTATATCAGATGATAGTGCAGTCAGCTGTGTTTCGACAGTTGGAGGAGTCTCAGTGGGGAGACCCGGAGTGCGAAGTGATTCGTGACCGGGTAGAGCAGGGCAATGCTCCGGAAGGATGGACAGAGGATGGTCAGAACCATATGCTTTTCTAGAAAAGGTTGTTTTTCCCGGAGGCGATGCACGACATGGTTCTTATTGAGTTCCACAAATCACCCCTTGCGGTACACCCAGGAGTTTCCAAGATGTACCAGGGACTGAAGAGGCAGTTCTGGTAGCCCGGAGTTAAGTGAGCAGTGGAAAAGTTTGTGGCCAAGTGCATAGTGTGTCAGTAAGTGAAGGCAGAACACCGAGTTCCGGGCGGCCTACTGCAGCCTCTAGATGTCCCCGAGTGGAAGTGGGATGACATCTCGATGGATTTCGTCACGGGACTACCCAAGGTCCAAGGAGGGTACGACGCCATCTCGGTGGTAGTGGACAGGTTGAAGAAATAGGCACACTTTTTGGAGATCAGGGAGTCGAGTACTATGGACCCTTTAGCACGAACGTACATGGATGAGGTGGTGAGGTTTCATGGAGTTCCGAGGTCTACAGTCTCTGATAGGGATGCACGGTTTACCTCACGAGTCTGGAGAGGATTGCAGCATGCGTCTGGCACCCAGTTATGCCTTAGCACTGCTTCCCATCCCCAGAGAGATGGACAAACAGAGCGCACCATCCAGACCTTGGAGGATATGCTATGAGCATGTGTTCTGGACTCAGGAGGATCATGGGTGTGACACTTGTCCCTGGTAGAGTTCACTTACACTAATAGCTATCACTCTACCATTGGCATGGACCCATTTGAAGCCCTGTATGGGAAGCCATGCCGTTCACCTATGTGTTGGGCCGAAGTAGGAGAGGTAGGCATCCTTGGCCCGGAGGTGGTGTAGAACACAACATAGAAGGTTCAGCTCATACGAGAAAGGATGATGGCGGCCCAGGACCGACAGAAGTCGTATGCTGATACCAGGAGGAGGCCCTTGGAGTTTGAGGTTGGGGACCACGTGTTCTTGAAGGTTTCCCCTCGGCGTGGGCAGCAGAGGTTCGGCAAGGGGAGTAAGCTTTCCCCTAGGTTCATCAGACCCTTCGAAGTATTGCGGCAGGTCGGTGAGGTGGCTTACCAGCTAGCGTTGACACCACTGCTACTGAGGAGACATGGTGTCTTCCATGTGTCCCAGCTCCGTCAGTATCAGCACGGCGATTCACACGTCCTCGATTGGGGTGAGCTTGACATCGAGGATGTCGTGACCTTTGTGGAGAGACCAGTGATGATTGAGGATCGCAAGGAGAAGGTGATTCGTGGGCGAACCATTCCCTTGGTTCGCGTGTTGTGGAGATATGGTGGGCTTGAGTAGAGTACGTAGGAGAGGGAATCACATATGCGTACCCAGTACCCAGAGTTTTTTTAATTTTTGTTCCTTGTTGTACCTATTGTGATAGAACGTTTTGTATTTTGGATATGAAAGGTACTGTTTTTTCTTCCTCTGGATGTGTGTGAAAAGCCCTGGCTATGGGGGAGGAGAGAACCCGACCCCTAATCAAGTCGCATTAAGGTGGATGCGATTAAACCCGTACATGCGAGTTAGTGCTTCCCAAAGCGGATAATATCTTGACATGGGGGGATGAGACTCCTCAACCCACATGCCTGGGCAGTTTGGCATGGTATGTTGCTTGGTTCTTGGCAGGGAAATGTTTTAGTTAGCATGGGTTCGCTCATAAGAGGTATCTTTCAAGGTGGTTGTTCGGACCCTCTCTTCCATTCTGGTTTGTTTTGATTCTCAAGGATGATAATCGTTTAAGAGCTATCTGATGTAATGTCCCGGGTTTTTGAGGTCCATTACTTTTTGAAAATCTCGTTTTGGGTTTTCCGGTCTGGGAATCACGGTGGTGTAGGCCTATTAGTAGCTCGGTCTACCGGTGGCTGCAGCCTACCGGTAGCTCTGTCTACCGGTAGCTCGGTCTACCGGTAGCTGTAGCTACCAGTAGCTCTGTCTACTGGTTGTTCGGACTTCGGGTAACTGCGGCCTACCGGTAGCTACCGCCTACCGGTAGCTGCAGCCTACCGGTAGCTCGGCCTACCGGTAGCTGCAGCCGACCGGTAGCTCGGCCTACCCGTAGATGTAGCCTACTGGTAGCTCGGCCTACCGGTGGCTCTGGCCTACCCCGCGGGTTATTCCCAGTAGCGCTCCCTTTTGCGCAAAAAGGGTTTTAAACCCTATTCCGACTCGTTTGAGCGTGTTTTAAAGTCCCATAACGTGTATAATAGTTTTAATTAATTACTTAATCAATTCATGTGTCGGTTTAAACCACCCGACCCCCTTTAATGATGAGTGGAGCCGCGTGGTCATCCCACGACCCCCGCTCCTTAAGCGGTTACACGTTCTCACCTCAACCGTCAGAGACTCTTATAAACTAAGGGTTAGCCGTGGTTTCTCTTTTCCTCGATCGCGGATTTTCACAAACAGCTTGTGGTGCATCGGGCGCATCGTTATCCATAAAGTTTTGCGCCTAGCTTAAGCATTGATCATCAACAGGTAGGGAATTTCTCCTTTGCCTCTCTGTTTTGTGTATCATGCGGGGTGGGCGTGCTTTTGATTCTGTAGAATTGGATAAACCATACCTAAATAAAGATAATGAACGAATTCATTAAATAAAGGAGGGGGGTGTGATCATTGATGTTGTCTTATATTTTTATGCTGTTTCTTTTATGATCGTGTTGTTGAGTTGTTCTGGATGATGCCTCCTGAAAATCGAGGCTGTTGGTAGTCGTTGTTTGTGCAATAATGAACCTTGTTGATGTTTTAAATGGCTTGTTGTGGTTGTGAACTCCTGCTGTAAAATTGGTCAATCACGTATACCCGGATGAATAAATTGAAAGAACCATGATCAATCCCTTCTGTGCTAACCCCGGTCAAATGGAATTGAAATCATGGAACAAGTAAAATCATTTAATTCTAAAAATACAGGCTTGTCCTTGCTTAGTGTTGGTGGCAGTGTTTTGGTGGTTTTCTTTTACGAGTCAATTGCTGGAGATGTGGGAGGGGATGGGATCCCCTATTGTTTTATACCCTCGGTGGATGTGTGAAATTGGGGGATGGGATCCCCTATTGGTATGGATTCGGTGGTTGTGAGTTTTAAGACCCAGTGGATACTTGTTTATATCACGAATTAGGGTGGAATCCTCTGTTGTTGAGAACCAGGTAAGGGCGTTATGGATTTTTCTTGATTGTTTACCTTCCTAGACTTATTCATATGCTTACTAGTTACCCAGTAGTGCTTAAAAATAAACATTATTACTGAACGTGAAATAAGAAAAGGGGACAAATGGGTTGTTAGCGTGAGTCGTGACTCGGACTTGAGTGTTGTCGTGATCTGTAGGTTGTTTGAAGAAAAACCTATCTCGGGTGAGTGCTTGTTTCCTATATATATATACTTGTAGCTTTGGGTTTCTTATTCTCTCCCCACCCAAGTTGAGCACTTAGTGCCGAACACCCCCATTTCATGGGGGAGGGTGTTTTTCCCAACACTATTCTTAGTGGTTGGTTATTAGCTCCTTTTCTGCTCCCTTTCCGGGATATCCCAATTATCTTCGGGCAGGCTGTGATGGACTGAGGTCCATTATTATCCCAAGAACCTTCGGGCGGGGTAGTGTGGTGGTTGGCTAGGTGTGTGCGGTAGGTGGTTTCACAAGTGTCTTCGGGATGAGGCCCAGGTGTCTTCGGGCGTGGCAGTGGATCCCTTACCACAAGTGTCTTTGGGCGTGGTGGTGGTTATTCTGGACTAGGTGCTTGCAGGCATGGTAACATGTGATAGTTGAGGCCCAGGTGTGTGCGGGCAGGGTTTTGGCAGTGGGACTGCATGTGGTTGTGGCCCAGGTGTGTGCAGGTGGGTGTGGCAGTGGGACTGCGGTGAGAATGGCGGGATTGGTCTGATGCGTAGGATGTCTCAATAACCAGTATGAAAGTGGTGTGTGGTACACAAACATCTATGTGCTTATAATATATATATTACTTGACTTGCGTTATTTGGGGAGTGTGCCTTGGTGAGGCATGGAGTAAAAAGTTCACCATGATAGGCGTTTGGTTTACACCTTTTCTCAAGAGACTTTAGTAAGTTCCCCCACTTGTGCACAAGAGTCTTTGGTTTTCCATACCGAGTCTACTTGTATGCTCACCCTACGTATATGAAACTGCTTTCAGGATTCCAGGAGGACATCAGGGATCGAGCAGGACCGTACTAGCTCGGACCTTTTGGGCTGTTGTAGTTTCTATTTTTCTTATTTGGTACTTACCTTTGTAGTCGCCCTTTGTACTTTGTGGGTTTACTTTTAGAACATGCATGTGGGAATGGTTTATTTCATTTGGTTTTACTTTTCTTTTATCTTGGTGTTGTTGAGTTTCATCATCTCATCTCTCGATCTTATAAAACAAAAAGGGGTAATGCCTTCCATTTGGGTGAAATTTCCATACCCTTGGTGCTAGTCGCCACTCCGGGACCTATTGAAGGCGGGTTTCGGGGGTCATTATCTCTCCTTCAACTTAAAGAAGGAAGGGACTGGAAATCTGTTGACCCTTCCCTCATTTTGGTGAATGTGGGTCATGACAAAACTTGCCATCTCTATAGATTAATTCCATTATACAATTCATTTTTGCTCTATCAGGGAACACCATTAATATATATTTATTTCTATGTGAGACACATATATAATAATCATAACCTTCATAAATAGCCTATATAGAGTAAAATAAATGTGTTTCACTTCAATGTCATGATGTTTTTTAAGTGCTTAAAAACATGATTGTTATGTAATTTGTAACCCATGCACAATGAATGAGGATTTCATATATGTCAATTCCAAAATATGATATAACATTTTTGTGTCTTTATGATTTTCCATATAAACTAAATTGGTTTGATAATTCACATAAATAGAATGGGATTATTTATTGAGAATAAGATAGAGATTTTGAGATGAAAAATTTACAGCATAACAGCTATACTACAATGTTTTATAAAACATTAAAAATAGAGGGGGAAAGGTTACCCACTCAAAAATAAATTGTAATTTAGTATATGGATATAATAAAATGTAAATAAGATCGTGTTATAGATTTATGTATAACATAAAACAAGAAAATGAAACTTGAATGAAAATAGAAGATGCGATTTCTTTTACAAAAATTCTGCTGACTAACGGCGTCACTTAAAAATTCAGAAAATTGATTGACTAGAGCGGAAAGGGTCTCTCATAATTTTTAAATAAAATGGATTGTAATAATGATATATAATAACATACCCCCACATAATAAAATGTAATCGATAAGATAAAACATAATGTAAGTCATGACAAAAAGAGGAGGGTGATTGGTTCCTTTACCTTGAAGAGTAACTTCAAAATCTCAATGTTTGGGACTTTGGGGGGCTTGAGGGATGATTTGGAGGACTCTGTGGGAGGTAAAAAGTTCATATAATCATTGAATAGTAATTTTGAATGAATGTAATGAGGTAATGGGTAGGTATATATAACAAGAATGAGAGAATAATATATTAATTTCAAAGGGACACCTCATCAATGGTATTTTTAAAACCATGGGCTTTCCCATGGTATTTTCCCATGCTATTTTCCACACGAGAAACCTAATAAAATTTATTACCATTAAAATGTCTACCAGAATTATTATATAATTGTTATATCATTTAATATTTCATTAAACACATTGAAACTCAGAACTGTATTTTTACTATTCACCAAGAAACAAAACATTTTATAAAAAGCACAAAAATTCACCCTAACCTAATATCGATGCTCTGAATGAAAAAATGAACTCCATTTTATTAAAAAAAATTATAATTATTTGATTTTTAATTTTTACATAAAAATTTATATACCCAAAAAATACTAATACCTTTCTAACAATTTCTAAAATAATTATTTACTTATTCTATTATATCACATTACCATTCAAGATGGCTAAATAATATTTATACATTCTTATGTGATGATACTATTCCATATGTCAAATTACTATTCATAAGGGTAATATTAATATTCATAAGTTACTATTCACCAAAATATTAGTTGATCTTACTAGACTCTAAATTTAATAATAATCAGAACTGTAGAAGACCCTTTGTTGAAAATATTTTCACATTATTAATTTTTCAATGTATAAAAACATATTTTAAATTACCATTTTTCTAAAATTCACCAATAATAAGTTACTTCAATAAATACATCCTATATTTATATTGACATATCAAATTCACAAATTTTATCATAATAAGAAATAAAAAAATTATTTATACCAAAGGATTACACAAGGTAACTATGTCCTTGTTACATATCCCTTTATTACACCTGCATAGTAACTAAGAGTATGGTATGCTATGGTGATAGAATATTGGGGTGGCTCAGACAACATTTCACGAGTGCTGATTTCTATCATCTTGAACTTCTCCATTAAGATATTTCACTCAATATTCTCATGTTGGAGGTCAGAACGGGGTTGGTTGAGAGAAAAGCCTAGTGATGCTTCCTCATTCCCATGTTGCAATAATGGGTTTCATACGACCCATGTCTACAGGATGAGGCCATCAACTCTTCTTTCTATAATATTTAACCATGATCATTTTTATTTATAATCATTAATCCGAACGTTTATAGTATAGTTTTTAATGGTCATATTGGTCAAAGGTCATATAACAGTCGAAACCCTATGGTCTCATGTTAATTATACTCAGTTCAATAAATAGAGGATATAGCTTTGTTGAGTATAAAATTAAAATAACACGCATATTTTTGAAACAATTATTATTCAATAGTTTAAGTCGCTACCACGATTATGACATCGAAGAGGATATTGTTGCTACATACATTAAAAAAATTTCATCTTCAATTTAGTAAAATGCTACATAGATAAAATATTCCCTTTTAATGAAAGTAAAATTAAATGGGGTCTATTATACACCATATAAAATAAGGGGTGTAAATTATCAAAACACACCTAAATGAAAGGAGATTGAGATGAAGTTATTTATAATGATATTTTTTAAATAAAATATATCAATTATGTGTACTCAATATATGTACAAATAAAGCAATATTAAATAGAATATCGGATATCAAAAGTTATTTCTCACATAATCATATCATGGAATAATAAAAAATTAGAAGATTAACCCAAATAATTGAAATTGGGTGAAGAAGTTCCCCCACCAGGAGTCTAACTCATCACATATTTTCCTTATTATTCTGTAATAATAAACTTAAGTTCATTTATACTTTATTGAGAAGCTTTTTCATAAGTATTATTCCTTTTGTATCACTTATTATCACATTACTAAAATTACATAATTATTTATGTTAATATCAGTCATTTTGTCGACAATCTGTACTTAAGTCGAAACTGATCTTATTTTGATAAACTGTACATGTGGGGAAAAGGCTATTATTTCCATAATAGTGAAAATATTTATATATCTTATATATCTAGTATATATATATTTTTTAAAATATTAAATAACATTTGGAGATAAGAAATGAAATGCCCCGTTCATGGAGACGGTATGCTGTATATATGAATGAATGCTACATTAATATATTTTTCATACTAATAAAATAATAATAAAATGATACAAATGTATATTATTATACCAGTAATATATTGATGTCATGTATGTCCCATAATTATATTTTAACCATCCTTTATATGATCCATGTATAGCATGAATGAGTCATATCATTTTGATGGGGCGGTAGTCTGCACTTCCTCAAATGAAATTATTGTATTTAAACATCATTGAAACCATTAAATTATGTTGTAAATAAGAATTACAGAATCCTATAGAGATTATAAATATAATATATATCATATATATATAGTTTCCTCATAATGTCCACCATAATAGGTGGTAGGCGAAATCAAACAATAATCGTTTCGTGATGAAGTTGTTTTTCGTAAAATAAGAAATATGTTCGTATCCATTAGATGAAGGTGGATGTAAGTTTAGTTCAAATACATATTATAAAAATATCCTCTTATATTGAGGATAGTGATGTTTTTCTGTAATGAATGAATAATAATAAAATTGAGAGTGAAGAAGTAAAATAATGGAAAAGAGATTTAGAGAAGACACTGTATCTTAAAACATATAACTCCATTTGATTTGAGATAAAATTCCTTATTGAAAATCCATATTCCTAAGGTAAGGCTTATAGTATGAATATTGGGATTTTTAAAAATTATTCGTGTATAGGTAGGACGATCCAATGGTTTAAAGGTGTGATTAAATGGGTAGAGTTTATTCCCTTTATAAGAGGGAGGGCGTGCATTTTATTATTGTATTGAAATATTATTTTACTGTAAAATTATTTTCATTTTCAAAAGGTCCCAATGGAGTTTATTTTAAATATATGGTGTTTATGGGTCAAAAACCTATCAACCAAATGGTTTCAGACAATTCTAGGTAAACAATTTAACCATATCTTGTAGCTTTAACCCTTAGTTAACTAATTTAACCCTTACCATGTCGTCTAGTATATTCATACAATATGGATAATATAGTTACTATAAAATGCCAATAGAATATCAAGTGGTTCAATAATGACAAGATAAAAATTATTTGAAGCATTTTTCAGAATCATATATTTTTAGGATGATTATATCATTTAATAAAATAGATTTTTTTAAACAACTCCTTTATGAAAATTTTTATACTATTCATATTATGTTTTTTTAAAATACGTAAAAACATGATTATTTTGAAAAAAAATCATTAAATAAAAGATAAAAAGTCATAATCATCCCTGAAATTCATGGACGACATAAATATTTTGAAAATAAATTCATTTTTAATTTTATAATCTCATTTATTTAAATCATTAATTCATAAGTTAATCATATAATTATCATTTTGTTATAAATAAATTTATTTATTTGATGTATGAAATTTATAAATAAAATGACATGATGTAATAAATATTTTTATCTTCCTAATAAATCTTTACAGTCGAAAAAATTACATATAACCCCATATAAATATTGTTTTACTAAAAGATGCATGTTTATGTCATATTTCTCAATATTTTTGTTAATTAATATAACATATTATTGTCACTTCCATGTGGATCAATGGGGTCCCGAAATAGAACCATTGATACCCATGGTTGTTCATATCCCATCCAATAGTATTAGTACATGTGTTAGGGTAGTTTAATATAATGACAATATTATTTTTTACAATTATTTACCAGATTTACCCTTTTTATCATTATAAATAAAATAATTACTAATGTTATTATTCATAAAGTCCAAAAAAATGGTACCTATTCAAAAATAATTCATGTCTTGATTCCAAATAAGGAATCCATTTTCAAAATTCATCACACATACATTCGTAAATTTATTTAAAAATAACTTCCATTGTTAAAACCAGAAAGTGGGTTTTTAAGAAAAATTAACTATCAAAATATTGACACGTGTTTATGAGATCCTAAGGAATATTGAATTATGTAATCTATTAATAATTATGTGATTTTAGAAATGATACTCCAAATCATTTATTCCAAATCATTGGACATGGAGTTCCTCATTATTCATTCAAATCATTAGACATGTAATTCCACAATTATCTTTATATCATTGGACATTGTGTTATACATTATTCATTAAAATCATTGAACATGTTATTCCTCATTATTTATTGAATTTTTTCCCATGAATCCCCATTCCACATGGTCAAATGCTCAGCCAAAATAATTTTTTTAAATATGAATGATTGTGTGGTTATATCTATATAAATAGAAACTTTTGTTATGTACCATAGTTCCCAATTAAAATTAAATATAAACATAAAATTCATGGATATACTTCTTATTTCTATGTAGTTATAGTTTTCTCGGTGTCCCATGAGTAACCTGAGATCGAAATGGTTATTTATATATCATTTCTATATTAAAATTATTTATTATACCTACACACTATTACAAATTTTTATATTAATAGGCAAGATTTTAATTGGAATCCATTTGGAGTGGACAATATATTTGTACTCACACCTAGTTCAAGACATTTATTGTTACTAAGATAAAGCTCTTAACTATAGTTTTATACATGGGTCATGCCGCTAGTTGTTGTGTCTTATTATATAGATATTATCATGGGATTAGAGGGTAATTATGTACTCAATATATCTCCTTGACTTGAATTTTATATTTATTATTATTTATTTTATCTGGCTCTATTGAATGGATTATGTTTTGTATGTATAGTTTCATTGTGTATATGGAATAACATGTTCATGAGCGGTTGGATTAATTATCACTTCAATAGATATATTTTAATCATTCCTCAAAAATTATTATTATATTCCACTTTCTATCATTAGATTAATATTATTTTATATTTAGTATTCATCTAGATGGTATATTATGCCCACCATGACTCCTTCAGACCTCTACAAATAGTTTGAAGTTTATGGAATATGGGGAGGAATGAATGAGGCATTTTCACTAATCAGTCTATTTACAGTTATAAATTGAATCATTTAGGGACATAGAAAATTGTTATTAGAGATTATTTTTCTATGTCATACAATTTTTAGGTTGATATATATAAAACTACGAATGTGTCGAAACATAGTAAATAACTTCTACCTATTAATTGACATCCCACACATGAGAAAAATGGAATGCTTTCATGTATGGTAAAGTTGATCATGATATTAATTTTTATATTTAATTTTCATATCAACTACAGTGAATATTGAATGTATTTTAGTAAACATTAAATTGGGATAATCTGTCCCCAAGGCCTAGCATAGTTGAAAAGGTCCCTATGAGGTGTCAAATAGGTCTCATGGTCAAGCCTCCCCACCTAACATCATGTGTATGTTTTCATTATTTACTTTTATCTTTTTAGTTCCCCTTCCACATCCATTTTTATTTATGGAATTTATCTCTTTGAAAAGTATTGATTGAGAAGATGTTTTTTCATATATCATATCATACACATATGACTCATTTATCATTATCATGCTAATATTTATACCATGCTTAGGTAATTATTTATCATTCTAATACATACACCCTTATTATGTGACTATTTTCGTGTCTTCATATATGATGTGATATTTTTTATCCTCCATTATGTTAATTGTGGTTTAGGGAGAGTTAAATAAATTTATGCATCAAGCTTAATGTTGTTTTCCTATATATCTTGATGATGTAATTATATTTAACCACATGAAAATGTGATAAACAATTGAAATGGAATTAAAACAGTTAAAAATTTAACCACAATTAAATTTTCAAATGTGAGGTTAATATGATTTATTTTAATGAATTAATGATAATAATTATTGATTTTAGGTAAAATGAATAAGAAATGCATGTTATGGAATGATTTTCTCTATAACATTAGAATGGAACCATGTATAACAATGTCCCTAAATTATATATTAAATCCTTGTAGGTTAACCATATAAATATATTAATATGTAACAACCTCTTAAAATGTTTATGTTATTGTATTATCTCCTTTTTAAACCAAATTTTCTGTTATGAATGTAAATTAAATTATAAAATAATTATAAATTATAATGGTTTTTACCTATATAACTTGGGATTGGTTTCCCACATAACTGAGTCCTTATATGATTGACTCGACCATTTAAGGTGAGTTTTAAAAAATTATGCCTATGAGATAAACTCATTTTGGAATTTTTTGATGATTTTACTTTTATGGGTTTAACATAAATGGGATTTCAATTTAAATTTAGATAGAGATTGCTACTTAAATTGGGAATGGGTACTCATATAACAAGACCCATATTGGCATGATAAGACTCATGTAGTTGATCACTATATTTACTTATATTAGAAAGTAACCCCATGGGGGTATGTTAATGATAAATAGTGATGGTTATATAATGATTAAATATCCACTGAAATGGGATTATGTATAAATGTATGGTGGATTATTACACAACCATTCCGCTTGAATTTATAAAATAAATTTTCCCTACATTTATGATTTGTCGGTATGAGGTTTCAGTTAATTAAAATTCTTGTTAAAACCTAAAGAGTGTATTCCTCCCAGTCATAGAATTGTAATTTTCTTCAACTTATCACTATTGTAATAACTTATGAATAAATTAATAATTTAATAGAGAATAATATAATAATATTCCTTGAATTCCATTAGGTTTTACCACTATAATGTTCCTAGCGCGGTTTTGAGATCATGTACCTCTATCACTAGTAAATTATTTTTCATACATCTATTCATCTCAAATGTTTATTAAATAGGTGAAATGATGTATCATCTTAAATGAAAATGTTTATTGGTGTTTATAACATGTACCCTTGTGTATTGTTTAGTTCGAATACAACACCTAGAATATACTAGGAATGTGAATGTGGACTTTTCTTATAGGATCCAATGGCCATATTCTAATTCTTTGAACCTAAAAGATATGTGGTAGAACCTAGGGTCCTTTTAACGGTGACCTTATTTTTAGACTACATTATTTAATCTTTATTAATGGATTAACTTATTTTTGTAGTTCCCTTGGATATATAAAATCAATAGATCGTTGATCTAAAATTCTAAATGTGGTAACTACTTTTCGATTAATAGTTTGAGTCATGTATAACTCTAAGAAGATTAAACACCAACCAGTGAAGTAAGGTTGTTCCATTTAAATTTTATCCTTGAGGGGGTATTACAATATATTGATACTTGGTGAGTGTCAACCCTATATAATTTTTATGTTACTAACATGATTCTAACTTAATCATTTCTCTATGAGGATTCTCATAATGGATAAAGGCCTGGTAGGAAGATGCTTTATAGGTGATTTTGTTTTGAATATGTTGAAAAATTTTGACCATAGGGTGTTGAAGATATCCTTACCTGATTTCTATCATACCTCTTTAGAGAGAGTTTTTTGGTGCATTTTATTTCATCTAATTGAGGCCCTTTAGTGTGATATGGTTTTCATGTGAGATACCATAAGGATACGTGGTTAAACCGGGGGACTATGATATGATATAGGATTAGTTGGGTTAGGTGGTTGACCTAGAGGTACATAGTTTTGAATCATACTTTGGTAAGTAATATTTTGGATTGATCATGAAAATTATTAGAATGGTCGGTTCAGGTTTATATATTCTATTTAAGGTAGTGAATTTGGTTGTACAATCATGTAGGGACCAATTCATGGGAAGTTCTTGAGTTTTACGATATTTGATGGTTAATTACATATATTTATATGAAATCACTATGGGTTCTTGTGTTTTGAGACTATATTCGATAAAAACGAATTTTTGGGTGCCCAAACCAATTAAAAAGTTGTTGGGTGGTTGAATGATTAACTCTATGTAAAAAGTTTCAAATGAATGGGTGGCCATGGAATTAATTTTGGCATGGGTGACTGGCCTTATTTCTAATTTGAGTTATAAGCGGGCTCATGGCACATTATGAAGAATGTTTCATGTAGCCCGGTTAGCATGTCCAGGTAATGTGCCACTCAAAGAAGCATGAGTTAGATGGTATGGGATTATAAACATATTACGTATGGTGGATTTATATTGATCTAGTTTTATGTGTTAATAATTGAAGAATAGATAGTTAGTGAGATTATATGTATGGTATGAGTATTGATTTTTTTCAAATCTGATTCATGGGGGCATGTGAACCTAGATATTTGGTTAAATTAAATATTTTTCTTCCTGGTGAAGGGTATCTCATAAATATATTAGGTTTTATCAACCATCAGACCTATTGGTAGGCCAAGACACGCATTTTCAAGAGATGTGGAATTAAGTGTTGATTAAGGGAATGTATATCCTATTTTGATGTCATCTTGGATCAAGTACAGATATACACTTCTATCAATGAAATCTTATTTTACTTCTAGTTTATAGATGATCATTCCCATTATCTAAACATTATCCTAAGTATTTTGGGACATAATCATAAATATATTTAGCTATCTAAATTAGTTTTTAGGGATTAATATAGAGAATCCATGCGATTTGTCTCATGGATTGGTTTAACGGTAATCTAGATGGTTCAGAGTTCACCATTAGTAGATAATGTAAGAGACCATTATTGTGATTTGAAAATCACTAAACACCATGGGAACCTTTAATTGGAAGAGAGAGTAGATGAAGGTTGTTGTTTGATTTATTTCTCGATAATTAATAGATTCATTGACATGATAGTCATTATTTCTCGGAATGGATGGAAATTTGTGGCAATATTTGGATGTTCGTTTTTTTCATTAGACCATGTGGATTATACTATGGTGGGGTGTGGAGTGTTTGTCGTTGGTAGCTTACCCTCTTCTGAGAATGATATTGGGATAATGACATAGGTTACTCTTGTGGGGACATGATAATGGAGAAGAATAATGGATTTTTTGGCCATTAGAGTTGTCCAGAAGTTAGATGTAGGATTCAAGGAGCATGTTTGGAAAGAATTTGGTATGCCTTGGAAAAGGGATTTGGATTCGGCTTTTGGTTTTCATCAGTTATTGATGTCGAGCTTTTTCCAATGTATCCAGCTAGTGGTGCATCAACTTGATTTTAACTGAGTGGATCAGTGTGATTTGTGAGTAGATATGTCGAGAATTCCCTTAGTATGAGATGGCTATTATTTAATTTTCTATGGAGGAATATCATGGAAAATTTATCCTGATCAGGCTTTCATTTTCCTTTTAAAGTCGACCAATTCAATCCAAACATGGAATTTTTTGTATATTAATCAATTGTTCTATAGTGGAATTAGGGGGTTAATGTTCTAGGTGTATTTTTAGTGAGTTATAGGAATACTGTTGTAATTAATTTGGATAGTGGATGTCCAATGGTTTAGAATTGGATGTCTAAAGTAAAAACCTATGATAATTATCACCATAGGAAATTTTTCCAATCATAGGAAATTTTTATGGTAGTTTGGTTTAGATGAATTGAGTAATTACTATCAAGATGTTTATAAATGATAATGATAATTGGATTGTGTTTTGAATGTTTAAGAATTATATATGATCTTTTATGATTAGATTCCACTATGGTATTTGAAAACACAACATGGCAATTTTAGTAATAAATTTGTGGCCCTGGTAGGTCTGATGATGTTTTCCTTGTCTAATGGCGATAATTTTGGTGGATAACTGCTATGGTGGGGTGGTTTTAATATGAAATGTTCTGAAATAGTTTATCAAAAATTATGGAATTGGAATTTTCATTGGGTAGATGGGCCAAATCAGAAAACTGGATTTAAATTTGTCACACACTAGCTCTTCGGGGTTAATCAATTGATTGTATTTTATTATTTTCATTATTTTCATTTATTTTTATTTTTCTCTCTTTTTTTTCTCACATCCTTCTTTCTACCATCCTCCCCTCGTGTCGCACCTCAGCCTCCTTCTGGTTGACCTCCATCGCACTGCCACCCATCTCTTTGGCTGCTATCCATCATGCGGCCTCCCTCTGGCAAGCCACCACCGGTGCCCCACTCTCTCTCTCTATCTATAGGACTGACGCAACCCCACCCCCTTGGCCAATCCCCAATTGCTCACGACCCTCTCTCTCGGCTCTCTCTTTCTCTAGCGAAACGATCATATTTCCTCCAGATTTTTAGTCATTCCGTCATGGTAATCCCTCTTCTTCTCTCTTCCATCATTTTTCCCGATTTTCTTCTCCCTGTCACCCCTCCGTGGTTCGGCCAAACCCTAGGTTTACATGGGGGAATATTTTTAATTATTTCTCCTTGATAGGGTTTGAAACGGGTTTTTTTTGTTCCCTTCCTTCACGATTCGACAACTACCACCCAAGTTGAAGTGGTTTGCATCGATTTGGTCCTCATGTCAATGATTTTAGGTAAGGTTTTCTTCAGTTGTCCTTTGTTTATTAGTTTTTATTTGGGGTTTTTAATTAATTGTTATTTGGTGTTTATTTTAAGGTGTGTTGGATGATGTCGTGTTGTTTCGGTTCGTTTCAATCTGTCAGTCGTCAGTCTACGTGAGGATTATCTTATTGCCTTGTTTGATTTTTTTTAATTCGATCCTTGGGTATTTTTTTAGACTCAAATGCACGCATGTCGTAGGGCATGGGAAAATCAATTTAATTTTCCTAGTGTAGCATAGAGTCTCACCAAGGTCGTCTCTATTGAGGATCCTTTTCAGTTTTTCACTCAATTAATATAATTTAACTAAACTACTTCTTTTGGTTGTTTTTAAATTATCTAGGAATGAAATACATGTTAATTAAAATAAATGATAAAACAAGCATGCAGTGATAAAATTCAACTAATTGAGAAAGAACATGGCCTTTATGGGTTGGTTTATGAGTTCCATCATTTTCCATATTGGTATTTAAAATATGTTCGAAAATTAAGTTATGTGATATCATTTATGAATTAATATTATTTTATTTGTTGGTGTGAAATCTTGAATTCATTTAGCAATCTTAACATCACCACCTCCTATAATCACGGTTGATGGCACACCTCGATCGAGAGTGTGACGTCTTCCAAGACCTGGCTCCATCTAATGCCATTTCAAACATTGAATGGCTCAAATCCATCATATGATGAGATGGTATCTAGAACAAGGGAGGGAAAAGATTTAATAAAAGAATAGAAATGATTGTAAGAGTAGTGTCATAGTGGAAGATCGCCACACTAGTGCACATCACTCTTACTCATCACAAACATAATAAAACATTGGAATTTATGCGCAAAATAATTGATATTTCCACATACCTCCCTTAGGCCAAGTCTTGGTTTAACCCCTAATATTTGATGGTATGTGGTCATGGTGAATAATATGAGAAGAATAAATAAGGAAAAGAAGGAGAAAAGATGATGAAGAAAAGAGGGTGGATGACAGGACACAGAAATAAAAATAATGAATTAATCTATTTGAAATATAAATTATAATTGAAAAACAATACAAAAATAAAGAAAATAAATAAATTAAAATTTAATGGGGTAGAACTACGGCCGTCCACCTTCAGTGGATATATTTTTCTTGTTGTATTGAAGAAATGGATGTTGGATGTGATTATTTGGGAAGGAGATGAGGGCCTCCTTTTATATGTAGAAATTTGTACTCTGAATGATTGTATATTCTAGACCAATTAAATGGTAGTTTCACGCATGGACCCCTTCATCATGGGTTTTCATACATATTTTTTTTGTTTACCATACAAATTTCAGATCTTTTGAATACCGGATGGAGGCATTATGAATTTTTCATTGGCGGTTTTTGATCCTGGACGAAGCATCCTGGAAGTTTTCTCCAAAAACATGTCATTCAATGAACACCTTATGGACTTCAGAACTCCCAAATATTTATTTTAGAGCCGACCATATCTTTCACCATGCTATCCCAGGTAGAAACACCTAATTTTGATATGTGTAGGCTGAGTTTGGGTTCTGTTATAGTGGTGGGGTCCACACTGTCCACCTGGAAAAATGTACAAATTTAATGAATTTTTAGGCCATTTAGATGGCCGAATCAGCTCCGGGTCAAGAAGAAAATGACCAAGGAAATATAATCACTATTATAACTAAATTTTAATCACAAAAGTTTGATTTATACATTTCATGAAATAACTAAAATACCCTTGATGTAAATATCTGTCTAAAATTCAGAATTATGCGTTTTAAAAATTTTGCACAAAACACATCATAAATCCAAAATTTATTCATATAAACTCAAATTAATTATTTGGAATGCTTAAAACAATTTAAATACATAAAACAAATGTGGAAAATATTAGATCTATCAATTATCCAACACTTGAACTATGCTTGTCCTCAAGCATAAAATCTCATCATAGAATTGAGAGGATACCAACGTTACAAATATTAAAATTCCAAAGTAATAAAATATAATAATTTTCAATGTCAAATAAAACATTCAATAATCCATATAAAATATCAATTTAATTTCCCATTTTTCAAATAAATAATTAAATCATGTATTTTACTTTTCCCCTTAAAAAAGAATCGTCTTCTCTCATTCATTCATGATTCTCAATTCATTATTATTAAGCATCCCACATAATGATTTACCTCACCTTTTATTTTTTCCTCTCATCTCTCATGATAAAATTCAACTCGAGTTATACTCATATCTTGATAACATGAACCTTATCCATAATCTTGTAAAAAACCTACTTTATCATCTTTTTAATGACAAAAGGCACATAAAATCATGAGGAATTTTCAACAAAGGATCAAATGACTACGAGGCTTAAGGTTGGTAGGATTTGATGTTTTAAAAAGTAAGGTTCAAGGGGTAGGTTTATCACTGATGTACGATGCATGATATTAAAATTAGAAGTGTAATGAAATTATCCCCTTTAGTTTACCAACACCCACTTCCCCCAAAACTCAATGTAAGGTCATCCTCAAAGTAAAGCCTATTGAATGATTTATGCACCCACTTAATTTTTTTTAAATTTTGTATTTTTTTCATTTTTTTAATGTTATGATTAGATGAAACCTAAAAAAAATCACCTAACAACATATGATTAGAAGAACGTCGGTCTGGAAAATGGTGATTTTTTGTGCTCCCAAATCACAACCCATTTTTTTCTTTTATTGTTTTTTGTCATTTTCCTTTTTTTCAAGAGGTGAAAAACAATATATTACAATGAATGATTACACAACATTTTATAATTCCCAGATTAGAACCCCCACTCTTTTTACTTAAAATTTAAATCATCCCTTCCACCATGAATCCCTTTACCCACTACATGTCATATTTATAATACCATGGAAATAACAAGAGTAGGGTAGGAAAGGATAAAAATGGCTTGAAACATGACTAATCCCTATAAAGTTCATTCATGGAACCTATGGGATAAAAGAATTAATGGTGTAAATGGGGTCTTTATGAATAAGGTCTTTTCAAAAGGTTCCTTAACCATATTAAATAGGTTTTTTCATAGTCATAGCTTCAATAAGATCAAATGCAAGTTTTGTTTGGTGACATGTCCAAAGAACACTCAAAAAATATGCTCAAGAATAAATATAAAGTACTTGGTCTATAAATCCTCTCAGGAATGAGAAATATGGTATTGGACAATCACTTCAGGCATGATCAACAATTACAAATTAATTCACATGAATTTAAGAAATTCAAAGAATGAAAAATGGTTGGGAAATTTAATTTAAATAAATCAACTAATTCCCTTAAATTATGAGTTATCATTTAAATATCCATGCATCATGTTAAACATTAAATTTTCCATTTCACTATTTTAATATCATTAACGCTGAAATGTAAAACATGGCATCACTAGATTCCTAAGAAACTCATGTCTCCGAGATAAGTATGGTTAAGTATTAATTCAATTGATGGTATGCAATTCATATCATTAAATTTAAAATCATGTTTTGGTACAAAAAATGTAAGGAGTTTAAGATATAATCATAAAATGTGAACTCCAATTTGAAATAATGCTTTTCTTCTCTTCTTCCATTGATTTGAGATTCCTTCTTCCATCAGGAACCTATAATATAAAATAACTCAATTAAGCACAAAGTTCATGTCATTTAAGCTGAAAAAGATAAGAGGGAGTGGGTCACATGCTAGAATAATTCCTAATACTGAATTTGAAATTTAAATTCCTAATATTGAAAATGAAAGTACTAAAAATAAATTAAAGGATTAATATTGGTATGATCTCCCAAGTGGGCCCTGAAATCCTTTACTGCCTCCAAAGGGTAGTACAAGCTTTTATCCATAATCTGTCAGTGGATGAAGCTTCTTTGCTTTGAACCACCACATGTTTCTCTTCCTAGCTTACAGTTCTTTGTTATTATTGAGGAGGAATCTACATATATAATACACTTTATCCACCCCCTTCTCAATGTGTTACATCTTGTATGGTGGGGGTAGGATGAAGTACAAATCCTCCTCCACATTTTTTACTACTTGTGCAACATTTTCATTGCCTTCTTGTGCTCCCTCTATTAACTATTCAGCTTGTCCAGAGAGCTCTAATTGTTCCTCAATAGGTGAAATTTCTTTTCCCTCATCATCCTCCAAGGCATAATATGATGTGGAAAAATTTGAACCTTTAAAACTAATATGGGTTATGCTGAAATTATTTTCAATAAAATTAATGGAGTTTGAGATTAAGATTGTATCACCTCCATGAGTCAGTTCAACATTAATCTCATCTTCCACTGAATGTGCCTCTTGAATTTGATCTTCACTAGATGGAGGTAGGTAGTCAGGATCCTCCACTTCGATCTTGGATTTGACTTCATGAATGTATTTAGTGAAATCCAGAAAGACTACTGGCACTTCCTTCTTGGCCTTGAATCTTTTTAAGTCAACTTTGAGTTCATTGACCATGGCCATCAAACCATCCAGTGAGATCCATGTTTCTATGCCTCTTCCCATCGGCTTGACCATTTTCATAAGCACATCAGCTCTTCGTTGGAGGGGCTCCACATTGTAGTATTTTTCTTATTCTTGCACATCTGAGTAATTGTTCCATGTAGAATACATTGAATTTGAATGCATCATGGAAAATGTTTTTTTTCTAGATTTTTTTAAATAATGAAAACTATTTAAAATTTCGAAATAGAGAATTCATAGCAAACAACTGATTAGCTCCCCATGAACGATGGCAGTTGTGACGCACACCTGTCCTAGGGCGTGGAAAAAACAATTTAATTTTCCTAGTGCATCATAGAGGATGACTAGGGTCGTCTCTCTTGAGGATCCATTTTAGTCGTTCACTCGCTTAATCTAATTTAACTAAACTACTTATTTTGTATGTTTTTATATTATCTAGGAATGTAATACAATTCAACTAAAATAAACGATAAAACTAACATTCAATGAAAAAATTCAATTAATTGAGAAAGATCATGGCCTTTATGGGTTGGTTTGTAGGTTTCATCATTCTCCTTTTCAGTATTTAAATTAAGTTTGATAATTCATTTATGAGATCTCATTAATTAATTACTATTATTTTATTTATTTTTGTGAAATATTTAATTCTTTTAGCAATATTATCTTCACATTCTCCTATAATCAAGGATGTTGATACACCTCGATCGATAGTGTGACGTCTTCCGAGACGTGGCTCCATCGTATGCCATTGCAACCACTGAATGGCTCAACACAATCGTTTGAAGAGCTTGTATCCAGTAGAAGGGAGGGAAATGATTTAATAAAAGAATAGAAATGAGTTTGAGATCAGTGTTGTGGTGGAGTATCGCCACACCCGTGCACAACACCCTTGATCATCACAAACTTAATAAAACATAGAAATTTAATCACGATATAATTGAAATTGAAACATACCTCACTCAGGCCAAGTCTCAGGTTAACCCCTCATATTTATGGTTATGAGGTCACAGTGGAGAAAATGAGAATAATAAAAGAAGAAAATAAGTATAAAAGATGAAGAATAAAATAGGGTGGATGAGTGGACACAGAAATAAAAATAATGCATTAATCTATTATAAATATAAATTACAATTAAAAACCAAAAAAATAAAGAAAATAAATAAATTAAAATGAAATGGGGAAGAATTGCGGCTTGACTCCCTTGGTGGAGATCAACTCCTTGGTTCCTTGAAGTAATTGATGGAGAATGGTAGGATTTGGGAAGGAGGTGAGGTCATCCTTTTATAGGCCAAAATCCGTACTCTGAAAGATTACGAGTTCTTGACCCTTTAAATGGAAGTTTCTGGTTGAAAACCTTCTTAAATGTTGTTCATAAATAGGTTTTACATTCAAAATATATCTTTCAACTCTTTTGGACACCTGATTATGGAGTTATGAATTTTTAATTGGCGGTTTCAGATTCTGGATGAAGCTTCCCAGAAGGTTCCTCCAAACGTTGCTCATTCAATGGACGCCTTAATGACTTCAAAACTCCCAAAAATTTATTTTAAAGCCATCCATATCTGTACTCGTGCTATACTAGGTGGAAACACCTCATATTGATATGTTTAGGCTGAGTTTGGGTTTCGTTACTATGGTGGGGTCCATGCTGTCTGCCCGAAAAAATGTCCAACTACAGTGAATTTTTGAGCCCTTTAGATGGCTGAATCAGATCCTGGTACAAAATACAAAGTTGAAGGAAATGAAATAAGGATTCTAAAAAAATTAATCACAAAATTTGGATTTATATTTTTCCGTAAATGACTAAAATACCCTTGATGTAAAAATCTGTCTAAAATCAAGAATTATGTGTTTTTCACCATTTTTCTCAAAACACATCATAAATCCAAAATTGACTCATATAAGCTCAAATTGATTATTTGAGATGCTTAAAAAAATTTAAATACATAAAAAAATGTTGAAAATATTAGATCTATCAGAATATATTGCATTAATTTGTTGTGTTTTGATATTAAATTGGTGTGAGTTTTGCCTTAGATGGTGTTTTTGAGTGGGAGTTTGTGTTCAAAATGTGACAATACTACTTGGGGTTGTTTCAGAAAATTTTTAACTGGTTTATTTAATTATATAAACGGTGTTAAACATGTTTGTATATTTTGTGTGTGTGTATATTTTCAAAATATGGTTTGAGTATGAAAATGTGGGTATTTTTGTGTGTGTGCCTTATTGTGAAAATTGTTGGACGTGTTCATTTAGTGGTTTAAGTAGTGATTCATTTGTGTTTTTTGGTACATGAGGTGCATATTTGTAGAAAAAGTAACTTTTATGGGAAACTTACCACTTTGAAAATGTTTTACTTGTTTTCCATTGGTCAATATGCTTTGTAAATTCATTAAAAAGATGGAATGTATGTTTTAATGTCTCTTTTGTGTACTTTTTCTTTTAAAGTGAATTTTCCCACTTGAAGTTGAGTGTGTTATTAGTGAAACCCTTGATGTGTAATTTTTAAATGTTTTGTGGATTGTTTAAGTGTTTAATTGATTTATTAAATTATATGTGTAGTGTGCTGGACCTCGCTCTGATGGTTTTAGGGCACAGGTGTCAAGGCATCTTACATGTTCATGAATAGGGTAATGAATGTACATATATTCCCTCTTTGTACATATTCTCTCATGGCCTGGGGAATATGTGAAATTCAGCTAGGTTTGTATATATATATATATATTCATGTGCGTGTATGCGCCATGTGTCATTTCAGGTGGTCTTCAACATATAGAGACATGTCCGCGATATGTCCCCTATGTTAATTCCTTTATTTTTGATTTCAGAATTTATTGATTGTTTTAAAAATACGTTTTAAATTTACACTATATACATATGCTATGAAATATGGATGTAGTTTCTTGAAATGGTTATTCCATTGTTTTCGAAATTGAAATGTATTTCTACCGCCATTGATCAAAAGTGAGCTTTCATGAAAATAGATTTCCATAGTGGTTTTGTATTGGTAATGAGTATTTCCAGTGGTGTTTGTCATTTTGGTTGGTTAATTGTAAAAAGTGTTCCCTCTATGTAATTAAGCTTGTTGGGAACCTTATGAATGATTTATCAAAAATAAAAACCTCTCTTGGGGAACTCCCACTTGGATTTAGAAAATGATTTTTATGTTGAATGTGATATTATGTGCCTAATTTTATGCTTATGCATTGTGTGATGTGCAGGAGGGGGAATCCTCTTAAGGATGGAGAATGGTGGTGAGATGTAGAATGGGTTTTATATTAAGAAATTTTTATTTACATCTATGTTTTCTTGATAAAGAAAACTCTCCACCACTTGAATTAGAGAACAATGGGAAACATGGGTATCTAGGTTGGTGGACCCAGAATAGTATGCTAGATGACATGACATGGATTCCTCCTAGTTTCTTCTTGTTGGATTGACACAACAACACTAACTAAACAAATAAATTACCGATTCTTGTTGTATTTATGTGATGATTACTGAGGGTCATGATTTCTAAGTTACATTTTCTAAGGGTTATGTTTTATAAGCCACATTTCACCATGGTACAAAGTCTCTAGGGAACCACTTGTGATATCTTCCTATAGGTATTACCCATGGTTCTCATTTGTTACATAATGCATGTGATGTAATTTTTCATTTCAGTTGTTTCATATTCGATGTCTTATTTGCGAAAACCATATTTTAATCTACATTGGGATCCTTTCTTGTTTAAACATTAATCCATTCTTGGAAACTATTTTTAAAATTTAGTGGTAGAGAAATTCTTTACATGAATATGAAAACAAGTTAATTGAATATTAAAACAATGAAAAACTTTATTTTATTACATATTCTTTTGAAACTAGCATGAATTGGATTTCATATAAAAGGAAACGGAATAGGGCATTGTTGTATCTTGGATTTCTTACTGAGAATCCCAATGCTCACATCAACTTTACATTTCATTTTTAGATTCCTATAGTTTTGGATCACTCTCGTAGCGACTGTAGTTTATATTCTTTGGTGACCCATGAGTTTACTTGAGTTATGTCGGGTTTCATTGTATATTTCTTTTTCTACTGCCAGTTTATTTAGATTATTTTCTTTTATATATCTATTTATTCCATTTCTGATTTTTTATCTGTCTTTATCATTGGATAAATTTTTTCCAACTGGTTATCTTGATGCCCGATAATAGTTTCTAGAATGTGGGGATCGGGAACACCCTTCTGGCCATGTTTCCAACCAACTTGTGGGACTAGTTCAAGTTCGACCCGGGCTGGTTTGTAACAAAATGGTATCAGAGAGAGGTTTATCCCATGGCCTTTAGAAATTTATGATAGTTTGGAGTTAGGATTGTCATAATCCATGTGGTTAATTGCAGGTAGGTTCCTGATCACCACCTACCTGAAATGACTCCTGAGTTGCAAGGGTTGTTTGGGATGGTTGTGCATAAATGTTCGTGTCTGGGTCCCAACTATTTTCAAAGACCATATCATTTTTGGGTGTTTTTGGTTAGTTTTGAGATTTAGTGGTCATTCTGGAGGGGTGTATGGATGTTGTGCAGAGCCTTGAAATCCATGCGTAGACCATTCAATTGCCTTTGAAGACTTCTTATGTTCTCACCCGTTTTGTGCACGATCAGAAAAACCATGTGAAAAAACTGTGTACAGAAATTGTTTATTTGAGAATTTGGAATCATGATTCGTTGTGTGAATTGGCTGGTTTGGGACGTTCTTGGTGTAAGTTTTAGTTAGTTTTGTGGGGTTTCTCTTAGGTACCAAAATTATTGAGTGGTCTTTTGAAATTGGATTTCAAAAATGAAAATATTTGTTTGTTAAAAAATGAAATGAGTTGTTTTGGGGATGAAAGGTGTTTTAGAAAATGATTTGAGACCATGAAATGTTATTTGAAACGGGAAATTTGAAATATTTTGGAATGTGTTTGGGGGGGGGGGGGTTAGATGTTATTGTGGAATGTAGAATGATAGTTTCATGGAAATAGAAAATTGGAGATTCTTAATTTTAGAATTATAAGGGATGTCTTTAAAATTGGTTTAGAGATTCAAATCTAGGTTGGATGTTTGTTTTAGAAATAAGAATGTTGTGTTTTGATTTGGTTATGGCTTACTTTTTTTATGTATTATTATATCGCCATCATTCTTGTTTTAAAGATGGCATTTCATGGTTGAAATAATGTTATGAGTTTGAGTTAATGATTTTTTGTTAAATGTAGTGGCTTGTTTTCTATTGAGATTTAGGTTGGTTTTTATTTTCCTTATTTAAAAAATGTCACCCAAAAATTTCCAAATATCCCGAAGGGGTCATTTTTTGTTTAGTTTTACCTAGTATCCTTGTGGAATGGTGGGGTTGTTTTATTTTACATGTTGGTTGTTTTCACTGTGGTGGACGAGGTTCGATGGAGGTTGGGGTGTAACATGAGGAACTAGAGTGATTCTTCTAGCCATTAGAAACTCCAGAAGTTTTGAAGGTCATGTTGTCCTAATTTGTTAAGGGTCAAGTTCTGGATAGAAATGGGTGATTTCTACCTTCTCCATCATAGTTGGGGTCATAGACTGGGACAAATAACAATCTTGATTCTCAATGTTCTCGTGACGGGTTCCCCATCTAGTGTAGAGGGTGAACTGGAGGCATATGTTCTTGGTATTAGTTTTTCGTCTTTTTTTGTTTATAATTCCTATGACCATGCGTACTTTTGTTTCTAATGTTGTGGATTTGGGAACCCAAATCCATTCATCGCAATCTTGTGAAGGCTTGTCAATAGTGTGGCTGTTTGGGTCACCTAAGGAATTCTGTAAGAGTTCCTTCCAAAAGCTTAATCCTCAGTTAGAGGTTGTTGGTTTTCGGCTGCGGTACATCATATTATTCAATGCATTAGATCTATAGCCAAAGGTCTTGGAGAAAATATTTTCATGCACTTAGGGAGTTTCATGGTGTGAGGGATGCACTTCTATGTTGGCATCTTTAATGTTGGGGAAGTTACTTGTTATGTTTTCCCATCATGAGGTTGTCTGTTTGGGGGGAGCTTGTTTTGGTTGTCTTTGTGGCCTCTTTCATGAGGTTTCCATGGTTTTTTCTTGATAGATATAAACTATTTAATGGATATTTCTCCCCTTATGTGGTTTTGGGCTTTCGGTGATGCCTTTTGGGGATTCTTGTGGCCTAGGTAAGTGGGGAGTTCGGAGTAGGTGTTCATTTTGGGTTCCTCCTATTTGGACCCATTCTCATGTATATGAATTAGATTTGTTTTGGTGGGTTCATTATGGGAAATTCAATCCGCATTGTTGAAACTAAATTGAGAGTTCTCATTTGTGTTCCATTGTAATACTCAGTTTCAAATATGGTGGGGAGACCCACTATAGGTCTTGCCAATGTCTTCCCATAATCTAGTTAAGTGTGGCTTGGGATGTTAAGGGGGCACACCAACATTAGGGTTCTTGTTTGGTTTTAAAACTTGTTTCTATTTTGGAATGTCAATATTCAGATAGAGTCCTAATATTAAGGGGAGACAAACATAGGAAAGATACTTTGAGAACGTGATCATTAAGGGGTTCTTGCTGGGGAAACCCTTTTTGTCTGCTCCTCCAGACCATTATAAATGTAGATAATGGGTCGTATAGAAACTTTTAATTGGATATCTCATGAAACCTCTATCGATATCTATCTTTGGGGTTGGTGTGTTCCACGTTGTGGTTGTGTTTAGAAATGTGAGTCTCTTGTCATTGGTTCATTTTCTTGGTAGTCCAGGTCTCAAGGATATAGGCCTTGTGTGGAAAGTTATTTTTTGATCCCCAAGTGGTATGGGTTTTATTTTTAGAGTGGTTTCATCCTTGTTCTGATATTTGAACAACCAAGTCTTGTGGGACATTTTGGGGGTAGAAAGTGTCATCGTGGGGATAATTGACACACCCTGGCACTTCATGGTTAATCTCTTGATTTTATTTTATTGTTATTATTAATTCATTTTTTTTATTTTTTTTCTCTCTCATTCGTATCCTCTCCTTATTTTTCCCCTCCTCCCCTTGGGTCACACCACACCCTTCCCCTGATTCACCTATATCGCTCCGCAACCTCACCCTTCAGCTGCTCTTACTCTCATGGCCACCCTCCTATGAGCCACTTTGATAATGTTTAAATTATTTTTAATTTGTCTATATGTTTTTTAAATTATTGAAATTGATGGAAAGTATGTTTTATTGTCACATTGTTGTACTTTTGGTTTTAAAGTGCCATTTTCTATTTTGATTTTGAGTGTGTTATTAGTAGAGATCATTTATGTGTTCTGTTGAAATGTTTTGTGGATTGTTTAAGTGTTTAATTGTACTATTAAATTATATGTGTAGTGTGTTGAACCTCGCTACAACTATTTTGGGTTACGATTGTCGAGGTATCTTACTTGTACATGCCTAGGGTAAGGTATATATATATATATATTCACTATTTGTACATATTCTCTCATGGCACAGGGAATATGTGAAATGCATCATGGGTTGTATATATATATATATATATATATATATATGTGTGTGTGTGTGTGTGCGTGCGTGTACAATGGCATGTACGTGTATGTGCCATGTGTCGGTTTGAGTGGTCGTCGACAAATAACGACATATTTGAGGTAGTCCCCCAATTCCTATGTGTTTTATTTGAAATTCATAATTACAGGCATATTTTAAAAATATGTTTTACATTTACGCTATATACACATGCTAGTAAATCAAATTGTGGTTTCTTGAAATGAGTATGCCTTTCCTTTTTAAATTGAAATGCATTTCTACTACCACTGGTCTTAAGAGACTGTTCTTGAAAATTGATTTCCTAAGTTGTTTTGAATTTCTAATGATTATTTCAAAAGGTGTTTGGCATTTTTCCAGTTTGTTGTAAAAAGGGATCCCTTTATGTAAATTGGCCTGCTTGGCACCTTAAGAATGTTTTATGAAATATAAAAACCCCTCTTGAGGCACGCCCTAATGGTTTTAAAATATGATTTTTATGTTGAATGTGTTATAATGTGCCTAATTTTATGCTTAGGAATTATTTGACATGAAAGAGGGGGAATGCGCTTATGGAGGGAGAATGGGTGTGAGAGTTTGAATGGGTTTAAGATAACGAAAGTGTTTTGTTCACGTATGTTTTCCTGATAATGAAAAATCACAACCACATGAAATAGAGAACAATGGGAAACCTAGATATCTAATTTTGCGGACCAGGACTAGTACGCTAGATGACATAGCAGGAGTTCATCCTAGTTTCATCTAGTAGGATTGAGGAAACAACACTAACTAAAATTTTGAATTACCGAGGGTCGTGGTTTCTAAGCCACAGTTTCTGAGGTTCATGGTTTCTAGGCCATATTTTCTAAGGGTCGCGGTTTCTATGCCACATTTTGATGAGGTACGCGGTCTCTAGGGTCCCACATGTGCTAGCTACCTATAAAAAGTACCCATGGTACTGCTTTTCGACATAATGCTTTTTATGAAATTTTTCATTTTAGTTGCTTCATACTCGATGTATTATTGTGGAAAACCATATTTTAATCTAAATAGGTTTCCTTTCATTTTGAAACGTTAATGCATGAATGAATCCTATTATTAAAATGTAGTGGGGGGAAATGTTTAATTTAAAATGCAAACTATTTTCATTACTTTGAAATGAATGAAAACATTATTTTATGACTTCATATTTTCAAAGTAGCATGTTTTGTATTTCATATAAATGTAATGGGAATTGGGCGTTATTGTATCTTGGATATCCTTCTGAGCATCTCGGTGCCCACTCCTACTTTAATTTTTAGTTTTAGGTTCATATAGTTTTGGATTGCTCATGGTGCAAGTGTAGTTTATGTTCCATGGTGACCAAAAAGGTCACTTGAGGTATGTCATGTGGTTTCATTTATTTATTTTTCTGCGGCTAGTTTGTTTAGTCTATTTTCATTTTTTATCTGTTTGTTCAGTTAATGAGTATTTATCTCTCTTTTTTATTCTCCAAATCATTCCCAACAGGTTATCTCGATGCCCAGCACTATTTGACAGCCCATGGGGATCGGTAAAATCCTTCGAGACATGTCATGGACCAACTTGGTTGACTGGTTCAAGGTTGACTCCAGATGTTTCGTTATAGAACTAAAATTCTAGAGGTAGGAATTTGAATTTTCCTTTTGTGGACATGCCAAATCTAATCCTGGGATTAAAAATGTAGTTCTACATAGTGGAACACATTAATATGTTATAATTGTATATGGTATTAAATATGATATATGTCTCAGATATTCATATGATTTTTTGGAGCATCGGCATTTGAAATCTCAGTTTAGTGAGAGACAACCTCATGCACATAGTTGGTGCACAGTTACTGCTAACCATGAAGCCAAACTGTGTAGTAAATTTTATATAGGGAAACATTTTTCATATCGTGTGACGCATCCAAAATGTAGTTTGACCTAAATAAGAGGTTTATATAACCTATCATGAATGATACATGTTTTCTAACTATACACAACAACCGTATAAGATGGGGATCTTAGGACAGTAGAACCACACGTCATGTGCTTAGTTATGTAATCCATGTGAAACAACCATGAGTCATGGAGGTGTTTGGGATGTTATTCACACATAGTGAGTGCATGGTTTTCATAATCGTATATCCTAACCACTCACCTCATAAAAATTTAAAAAAAAAATTAATATTCCATCCTCCATCATTAAACGGTTTTTACCCCATTTTTTCCTCATTCAAACCTAGATGCTCCCAACACACACCCTCCTCCTCTCATCCTCCATGGGAAATATCCCTCATTCTTGGATAAAAGGAAGAATATTTGGATTTTTTCGAAGCCTAATTATCAATATATAACTCTCATTTAATCAATTTAGTGTTTCTCTTTTAATTTTTGGGATGGTCATTATGAGAGATAAAATAAAAAAATTATGGAATTCATTTGTTACATCATTTTCTCTCATTTTGGATCAAACTGTAGAGTGATATTGATTGAGTGACAATTACTTATTATAATGTAGGTGGTCTATATAACATTCCCTACAATATTCATTATTTATAATATTTTTTCCATTATGATTCATGTCAGGAATTCCACACATTTATATTAAAGTATGAAATACATGAAAATAAAATCCTAGGAAATAAATGTTCTTTAAACACATAGACATTATTGGAGGGATTCTACCCAAATATAATAACCATGTAGGGTTTATTTATTATGATACCTTTATTTTTATTCATTATTTTTGTCATAACCACATCTTGAGGTGTGTTAAATCCTATATCATGATTGATTCATCTCATTTTATTTTAATGTAATTTCTATGATATGACCATGCCACCTAGCCCATGTTGAGTTATGATATGTGGAAATGGTTAAATAGTGGATTTAATTAAATGTGATCTCACAGTAAATAAATATCTTTAATGATGATTATTAGTCTATTGATATTATCAGAGGTTAATGTTCCCAATTTGAACCACCCCTTAGGGTTCGTGATATTAAATGTTTTACATGATCATGTACTTCCCACATAACAAAAAACCCTCCAATTTTTTGTTCGATTATCTATAGTTATTAAATGAATAAATAGATTAAATTGGGTAATGAAAGGGTATGTTTATCCTAATTTTCCATTATATTATTCCCACCTAAGGCTTGGGAAATTTCCTTATATACGTAATGGATGAGTGAAATTAAATATATTGATGTATTCCATGGGAACTTATATAATGAAATGACTAAATTTATGCTTATATTTACAATTGGGATGGATGTTTCCCATAGAAAATATTAAATTTATAGAGGATCAATTCTTACTTACTAGTTATTCCATGAGGGATACTTGTTATTAGATATGGAATTCAGAGGATATGCTTGTTAGGTGTTTTAAATGTACTAAATTATGAATGATTAAGAGATGTTATATATGACACACATAATCATTTATTTTGAAATAATTAGAAACAGATTATCTCATAAATCATTGAATTATCATCGCTTGGTGTTCCTCATTGTCCCTTGAATTAATTTGTCATTGTGTTCCTCATTGTTTTTTATATCATTGTATATGACATAACTCTCTATTTATTTAATTGTAGGACATGAAACCCTACACAAATTTCATTATAAGCTTGGGATGATCCATATATTTTAATATGATTCCATATATGTTAATTTAAGGACATGGAATCATCATTTATATACGATGGGTGTATGGTTTAATTATATAAACATGTACAATGCTCAGAAAGTTCTGATTAGTCTGATGAAGGTATTGTCATCCAGGTTTTCCATGAGGAAGAAGAGTTTGATAAGAATTTTTTTACATCAAATCTCAAATGACATTATTTATTATACATGAAAAATGTATCATTTTTTATATTAATAAAATAGATTTTCATTATGAACCGTTGGTGGTGGCCTATGGAGTTTTATTCATACCCAGTTCAAGCCACTGATTGGTACCCAAAAAGACCTATTAACTGCATGTTATGCCGTGGAACGTGATTCTTGATATTTAATATTGTTATATATGTTATGGAATAGGAGTAGTAGTACAGTATATACTCAGGACTCCTTTATGATTTACAGTTATTTTTTTACTATTCATTTGTATTTATGGACCATTTTAATTGATTATACATTTTATTCATAGATTTTATTCATTCATGGAATATCATTTTCATTCATGGTTAAATTATTTGACACTACCCAGGTTATTTTTTAATTACTACATTTCAAATATGATTATCTTCAACTGCCTTTAACTCATTTATTCTACTAACATATATAGTACTGATATATATTGTATAGTCAACCCACTATACCTCCTTTAGACCCTATCATACAGTAATAATCCTATATAGTTTAGGTATGTGTGCATGAGGCTTTATCATTAACTGATATTGTTACAGAGTATAGTGTGAACCAGTTTACGGTGTGACAATAATATCATAAAATCATATTTCTTTAGATTTAAACCAATGAATATAATATATCCTCTAAATTTTATTTCCACAATACAGGGTAAAAAATTATGTAATAAATAATTGAGATTTATATTCATGTATTCCATATAGAATAACATGAACATGAAATTATTCTATCATGAGGCATTATATTCTATTGGCATGTAGATGCAAATAAATCAAATTATATGACATTTCTCAAAAAGGGGGATTGATGAACCTTATAAAACTCTTAATAAAACGATGGAGAGATTATATAGAAAAATGATACTTTAAGAATTCAATGTATAATAAAATGGGTGATGAAGATATAGATTTTTTACTTATTTGTAAAAATGAAAAAAATAGTGAGTTTTTTTCATCTAAAGAAGTGTCTTGGTTTAAATTTTTATCGACTCTATTTTCTTAAAAGGTGACCATTAATTATAAGAAAATTAGATATAATGGAGATCATGGAATACATAGATACGACCATGGAAAGACATATGTTAAGAGGATGATTAATAGATAATTTTTTCTGTCTTATAAATGTTATTTTGATAATATATGGAGATTGATATAAGAATATAAAGAAGTATATATGTGAAAAATATATATTTTAAATTTCATGGTTAACATATTGACAATTAATTCTATAAAAAAAGAAAATGTGTAATAATATTAATTACAAAACCTGGGAAATATAGTGAAATCATAGATAGGATTATAATTTCTAGAAGAGTAGAGATTCAAAATATTGTTTTGATGGTTCATTCCTATGGATGGAATGGAATATAATAAAATATTTTAGAATTTGGAGACATAAAATATAATTTGATAATATTTGGGCATCATGAAAGATAATAAGGTGAAACTCATCAAACCCTTACATGATTACATGAATTATTAAAAGAATGTTTGAGGAAGAGATGTCATTAATGAAAACATCAAGGTAGTACATTCCAAAAATGAAACCACATTATGTTTCAATAAGAAATCTTTAATTATTAACATCCATTGGGACATAAAATATTTTTAGTGATGATTTCAATAAATAAATCTAACACATCACAAAATTACTAAACCATGTTGTATATTTCTTCATAATTAATAAAAATAATAAATTATCTCAAGGTTTTAGGCATTGTGTTGAAAATGGATTTTTCTATGGTCAATGTTTCTATGTTTAAATATATTTCTATTTCAAATTTTTATTCTCATGAAATATTAAATAAATTGGATTTAAAATGAACCCATATTATAAATTTGATCACCAAAAAATTATGATATTTATGGCTTTGTGATTTATGGCTTTTTTCATAGCCATGTTCTCTACCACTCTTTATCAGAACATGATGGTTAGATTTCTCTTCCATATCCATGTTTTCGCCTATGTTATCCTATGTGGAAACCGAGTGATGAGTTATATTGGGTATCTGTTATGTTTCTAGCATTCCTTTTTAAAATGATGTTTTAGTATTCTTTTTTATGATGTGGGTTTCTATGAAATACACTTTCATGTAGAAAACCATTTATAACCCCGACGAATTCTGAGGGCGAAATTCATTTTAGGGGGGTTAAATGTAACACCCCAAGATTTTATGAGAATTATTATTTTAAATTTCTTTTACATATTTTCTTTCACTCTTCACCATGATTAGTTTTCTCTATATGCAACACCGTATTAGTTTCTTGTATACGCAACACAATTCTTGGCTTGTGATGCACCCAATTTCAAGTTCATTAAAATAAAATTTATTTTACACAACACCATGTATATATTTTGATCAATGTATAACATAAAATTAATTTGAGTATGTTATATGCAACACCAAAGGATCCTTTCCCTACATGCATCCCTGACATGGCTTGCATTACACGCAAAAGCGGCCTTCCTCAATAGCGTGGGTTGTACGCAATACCGAATTTCACTAAACAACGATATATTGTTATAATATTATTATGAACTAGAAGTTATGAATAGTATTAAACGAATTTTGAATTTTAAAACATTATCATTCATCTTAAACATTTTCTAGAACATGGAATGTGAAAAAAATAAATTTTTCAGGTAAAATAAGTAGTTTTCAAAAAATCTAGTTTTTCCACCTTTTAATGACGCACCCATTTTAAATATAGTTTTTGAGATGTTTAAATATTAAATGTGACAAAATAAAAATATTCTTTGGAATCAGTATATAATAATTTACTTTGGATATATTTTTGATATTTTTCGGGTAAGTTTCTTGTTTTGATGAATAGTGAAAATACACTAAATTTTAATTAAAAACTACTTTTATCATCAAGAAACTTTTTATGGTTAAATTATAATATTGAATGGTTTTAAAGTATAAATAGAATATATTTTTACCATTTAATATAATTTATTCATTATCATTAATTTTATATTGAATTTGTATGTAAAATAAATTCAATCTTTTGTAATGTTTTAAACAAAAACCCGTTTTTTCGACAACGGGATTAATTTTAAATTAATTACTTAAACTTCTGTATTTTGAATTTGGAAAAATTGATTCCATACTAGGAATTAGTATGTCAAAATTATGTTAATAGGCTTCTTTTTATTTTTGGGCATTATGTATAGTAACTACGGTAAATTTTATTTACCATAGTTAAAGGTAAATTAGGTAATTAAGGATAAAAATAATATTATAAAATTACCCTAACACTTTTATTAATATAAATGGATGATTAAATTTCATCATAAAATATACTTGGGTCAAAATGGTATCTATTATAAACTAATTGTATGTGATTAAGACCTTTAATTTATTTTATTTAAATGAAAGTGAAATATGTCTCACTCTAACTTTAATAATTAAATTAATATTAATATATGGTTATACAGAATATAAATTCGGTTTTAAATACTCATTTAAAAGCTAAAATGTTCTATTTTTTATTCTAAATTATTTTTAATTTTTATGATATATTTAATTACCTTAATAGCTTATACATTAATGATGCAGAAATTATTTATTTAGTGAAAAATCAGTAATATAGTTTTTATTAAAATACTAATACCTATTAAAAGTACCAAAAACCATACCAAAAAATATTGCCATATCCATCGAATGGTATAATTTTTGACCATTTGAAGCTTTATAAAAGAGAATATGACACTTGTATTATTTTATTCTAAATGATGTCAAAGTTGTCACCTTCATAATTAAATAAATATAACAATTTACATGTTGTTTTTTCAAGATGATAAATTCGAGTAAAAGTATTATATTGAAATATATTAGATTAATAATCATCATTGTATTTTATTTTTAATTTATATGATACTAATAAGTGTATTAAATGATTATAAAAAATGATATAGTAATTGTTTTATTAAGAGAAATATCAAATAAATGGTGTTATAAATATTAATGTAAATATTATATGAATTAATTAATGTTCTCCACAAATTTTAAAAATGAATATGACACGTTATAAATCTATTAAACATTTTGGTTCGAATATATCCTCTGTGTGGATTTTATATAAATTGAAATAAATGATTAGTGTAAAAATTAACACAATTCATATTTTATAAAAATAACATATTATTAAATTGTTTAAAAATCACAAAAACATTTAAAAATTTTAAATTAAAATTTATATGGTCCAAAATTTCATAAATGACACAATTATGGATAATTCAAAATACATGAGAAATTATTTATAACAATTTAAAATATAGAATATTATTACCACATATAAAATTAAATAGATTAAATAAGGATAAATCATGTTGATAAGGTTTCAAATAAATTTCCAACATGTATAAATTTCATTGGTTGATGATATTACAATTTTATATCATCTAATATTCTGATTTGAGTCATTTTGGAAGTTTTTAAGATGAGTTTGAATTTATTTTAATTTAATTTTTTGAGGATTCCAAAGGTGCCCCTCTCCTCCCTTATAAAAGGGAACCTCCTCCCTCTCCTCCTCACACCACATTGAGAATTCAAGCTCGGCCAAACCCTACCAATTTCTATTCTCTACTTCCCTAGAAACATAAAAGAGGTCCTAGTATTCTTCAAAGACCAACTTTAGGGCCCTAAGAGAAGGTTAAGATGTGGGGCGTCGAAAAAGAGGTAATCTCTTCTACTGATTCATTCAAGATTATTTATTATTATACTTCCTATTATATAGTTGTTTCATTATAAATTAACAACATAAGTATAAATAATATAAGTAAATTTTATTATAAATATGAAACAACCCAATTTCACCTTCTACCCATCATATGAAAAATGAAATCACCGCGCATGCGTACGTACAGAATGTCGTCTCTACGCCATGGTGTAATCTGTTTTTCCAACACCACCTTCCTTGGTTAGGTATAATGGTGTAAAGAATAACTATATATGGTTATAATAACATGAAACTAATTATTATATATATTATATTATCCACTCTAATTTCATTCATTAATTATGGGAACAATATCATCGCTCTTGCGTACGTACGGATTACCGTCTCCACGACGCGATGAGATTCATTATCCTTGTTAACCATTAAAGAATAATTATAAAGTAAATATAATGAATAATCATGAAATATATGACATATTAATAATAATGTATTTATTTATATGTTATTTACTAACTTCCATTCAATTTAATAAGGAAACGAAAACAACGTTAATGCGTACGTACGACCTACCGTCTCCAGGAACAGTGTATTTCATTCCATTTATCGATCTTTTACATATATGTATATTATGAATATATATTATATATAAATCATGTTTTACATTCAGGAAGTAATTAATCATGATCTATGTAATCATATGAATAATTACAATTCAAAACATGGATGATAAATGAAACGATTTTACCCAAAACACTACTTTAACATGCAATTAACAAATGAACGGGTAATATAAAGTCGTAAGTAAATCATATATGATAATATAAATATTAATATGGTTCTTTTACAAGATAATAATATTTTTAAACCCACTATACAGTGGTCTTGGACACATAAAAAGGAAATTGGACATAAGGTAAGGGATAATTTTGCAATCTCATTTTTATCCGAGATTGCTTATACGTAAGTATTTAATGGGGTTATATTTTTCATCCATACCCATAAAAATGTTTTTCATAAAGTTTTTAATATTATTAAATTTAAGTTTACTTCCATGTTTACCCCTCATTGACTTTTACTTTGTGTTATAGAAGGAGTGTTTCTTTTGTTTACCATACATGGTACTTTTTGACGTTTCCGTTAAAAGTACGAGGTGAATGTTTTTTTAAACTTATATGACATGAACAGATTTTTACAGTTTCATAATTCCTTATTTTAAAGAATCTAACTCTACAATATTTTATGAATATTTTCAACAAAATTATTTTCTTTTAATATTTTAAGGCGTTTTGTGAAAAGAAAATGATTTTGAAGAAGAAAGTATATTTTCCTCAATAATTCATTTCAAGTGTTTTATCAAAACCATTTTCCATCTAATATGAAATTATTTCATATGTGTATGTTTCAAGTAAAATTCTTCTATGATTTACATGGTTTCACTTTTCTTATGATGAAATGATATCCATTTGTTTAATATGGATTGTGTTATGATGGGATGATTTTTATGAAACCTATTTTATTCATTGGGTTATGATGAATGATTTATGGATATTTTGTGCCACACATAAGAATGATTTCATAATGGGATGGGTGGGACCTATATATCCCTCCAATGCATTAGGTAAAGATTTATATCTCATTTTATAGACATGGAAAGTATGGAATGTAAAATCCAGTTCAATAATAGAGGGCTAGAACGACATCTAACCCCAGATTATTAATGGACTTTTTCCACAATGATGGTCTTGGAAGAAATTTCATTGCTAATACAGAAATCATATAACGTGCTTAATGGTTTTCGACAATTACATGTTTTATTCCAATTCCATTTTATCATGATTAATGTTCCTTTATGATATATTCCTTATTTATAGTCACTATTTATGTCATTGCTCAAGATATTGTTGTTTTATGTTCATGTTTTTACATTCAAATGTTTATGGATTGTTTTTTTATGATCTCAATGTTTACCCTTACTGAGCCTTTAAGCTCACCCTTTTTATGTTTTCTTTTCCCCAGGATATAAAGAAAGGTTTATGTATGAAAAAAAAGTGAAGATATTTATTGGAGATGTTGGAGATATTTCCACATGATTAAAAGATTATGATTCGAGTTTCCAAACACACTAAACTAATATTGTCTTTGGGCATCTGTTTTTGTCATGTATTTAGTATTCCTCCAAATTAATTTAATGAATATTTACATCAAACTTCGGGTATCTATAGTTGGTATGAGAGGAAATATTTGGTTAAACATTGGAATTAGGATGCGAAAAATTTAGTGAGATCACTAGAGATATTTATAGGGTATGTCTCTAGATGTCTCTAAGGATATGTATAAGTATAAGTTATAGTCTGAGAATTATTGTAACGATATTAAAATTAAACCTAAGATGTTAGATATCGAAGGTACTCCCACTTTATTATGTGGTTTTCCTAAAATTATTTTTTCCTCTCACACTATTCTTTTAGTGTTTTAGAAAATGGCTGAAAACAGAAAGATTCACGATAATAGAGGATATGATGAACAATGGAATGATATTATTCATTAGAAACCAAATGAAACAGGATTTTAAAGTCCAAACATCATTATTATGCCTAATCAAAAATAACATATTATGATCAACAATATCAACTTTGGTATGTTTCCTGAATCAGTTAATAACATAAAGATAAAGTTTCATGATGATCATGTAGGAAAGAAAGTTCAATTTTCATCATGTAAATCATGTGGTAAGAGGCATCGAGGAGAATGTTTCAAAGAAACAGGAAGATACTTTGGGTGTGGAAAAGAAGGACACAAAGTCAGTAATTGCAATGGAAAAGGTTCAGTTAACACCATTGACAAGGAAAATGGTATTTCTAAGACATCAATAATGGTTAAATGTTTTAAATGTGGAATGTACGGGAATTATGCAATCCAATTCCCTAAGGAAAATTCTCATGAAGAGAATCATCATGGTCGTATGGGTAGTATTTATTTTGTTGATTATGAAGACACTACATATGATATGTGAGATGAAAGAATTGTTGAAGCTCGGTCAATGGTTTAAGAAGGTAGTGGAATGATATAAGTTTAACAAGAGTTATATTGTATAGGTAATGGTAATATGAAAGAAAGGAACATGAAAGGATTGTTACAATATTGTTTTTTGTAAATTATTTGAAAGTATATGTTGAATGGTACTGGTAAAAATGAACGAGAATTCATATATTTTTGGAAAGAATATGATATGTTCATACTGAAGGGATACAGAGAAAATGATAGTATTAACTACCTGATGACTAATATCAGTACAATGTGACATCATGGTTTGAGTATATAGAAATTTTGGGATTTTGGTATGTGCAAATAGTTAATGTTTGACAACATTCATGATTTCACTAAGGTTATATGATAATTCATGTTTCAAGAATATATTATTAAGGTATTCGTGTGTTTCGAATGTGATCAAAAAGATATATCTTATGATATATGGTGGATAAATGATGGAATCCTTATTCTTGTTATATAACCTCTCTCGTAATCTTTTTCCTTATAATATGTGATTATACAGAAGTATTTTGGAGAAGCCTAATGATAGGGATGGATTATGTTAGACATAAGATAATATTTTTTAACGCTAAAACCTTTTTTTATATTATTTATGGACTGTTATAATAGTGTAGTTTTAGAAAAAGGAAAACCTATAGGACGAGCGACAACCCATCACGTCGGACAAGGTTGTGGGAATCAAACACACAACAGAAGTGCAACATGCCTTTATTACCTACCACTGGCCTACATGAAGTCTCTAGTTAGTATGAACTTGTATTATTTTATTAACTGGTATGATAGATGAAGTATAAGTCCATTTTAGGAACCATATACGATTAATCTCACCATAGATGGACTTATGCATATTAATTAACTTATTCTAAACTTTTCATGATAGAAACGGATGTGATGACTTATCATTCTATCGCATGATCTTCTAACACTTCATGAATGACAAAGTCAACTTCATTTCATTAAATATAGATGAAGTTGAAATTGTTCATGGTATGACCAACGATGATTTTCCACTGAAATCAAGTATTTCTCCATATGTAAAAATTCATCAACAATAGGGAAGTGATCATGAAAACCAAAAATTTTGTCATAGTAGTCTCATATCTGATTATCAGATGGTACCTTAGATCATCACAAATTTATGGCTTTGTGATTGTCGGATTTTTCATAGCCATGTTCTCTACCACTCTTCATCATGTCATGATGGTTAGATTACTCCTCCATATCCTTGTTTTTTACAATGTTATCCTATGTTGAAACCCAGTGATGAGTTACTTTGGGTATCTGTTATGTTTTTATTGTTGCTTTTGAAAATTATGTTTTATTATTCCTTTTTACGATGTGGGTTTCTATGAAGGAAACATTCTGGTAGAAAACCATAGATAACCCCGATGAATTTCGATGGTGAAATTCATTTTAAGGGGGTAGAATGTAACACCCCAAGATTTTATGAGAATTATTATTTTCAATTTCTTTGATGTATTTTGTGAATTAATCACCAATATTATCTTACGCTATACGCAACACAGTATTATCTTGTTGTATATGAAACACTATTCTTGGGTTGTGATGCAAATAATTTCAAGTTGTTTCACAAAAAATTCATTTTACACAACACCAAGTATAGATTTTTATCAATGTATAACTGAACTATATTTTGAGTATGTTATACGCAACACCAAAGAAAGCATTATCTACACGCAACCCTAACTTGTCTTGCATTACACGCAAAAGTTACTTCCCTCAATAGAGTAAGTTGTACGCAATACCGAGTTTCACTAAACGAAGATATATTGTTATAATATTATTATGAACTATCCGTTATGAATAACATTAACCTAATTTTGAATTTTATAACATTTTCATTCATCATACAAATTTTCTATATCATAGTATGTGGGCCAAATAAAATTTTCTGGTAAAATATATATTTTAAAAAAATGCAGTTTTTCAGCCTTATGACGGAACACCCATTTTAAATATATTTTTTGACATGTTTATAAGTTCAATATGACAAAATAAAAATTTTATTTGGATTCAATATATAAAAATTAACTTTGGATATATTTTTGATTTTTTCTGATAAGTTTCTTGTTTTGATGAATAGTAAAAATACGCTAAATATTAATTAAAAACAACTTTTTTCATCAAGAAAATTTATATGGTTAAATTATAATATTAATTTGTTTTAATGTATAAATAGAATATATTTATACCATTGAATATAATGTATGTACATGTCAATAATTTTATATTAAATTCGCAGGTAAAAGAAATTCAATCTTTTCCAATGTTTTAAAAAATCTATTTTTTTCGACAATGGGATTAATTTTAAATTAATTACTGTATCTTCTGTGTTTTGAACATGGAAAAATTGATTATATATTTGGAATCAGTAGGTCCAAATTATGTTAATAGGCTAATTTTTATTTTTGAGCATTATGAATAGTAACTACGGAAAATTTTATTTACCACAGTTAAATGTAATTAGGTAATTAAGGCTAAAAATAATATTATAAAATTATCCTAACCCTTGTATTAATATAATTGGATGATTATATTTCGTCCTAAAATTTTCTATGGGCTTAAATGGTATCTATTATAAACCACTTTTATGTGATTAAGACCTTTAATTTATTTTATTTAAATGAAAGTGAAATATGTCTCACTCAAACACTAATAATTAAATTATTTTTAATATATGGTTATACAGAATATAAATTAGGTTATAAATACTCATTTATAAACTAAATGTTTTTCTTTGTTATGGTAATTTATTTGTAAATTTTAAGAGATATTAGTTACATTAATAGCTCAAACATTAATGATTCAGAAATAATTTATTTAGTGAAAAATCAGTAATTTAGTTTTTATTAAAATAATTATACTCATTAAAAGGACCATAAACCTGACCAAAACTTATTGGTCGTATATATATAAACCACATCCATAAAATGGTATAATATTTGACCATTTGGATCTTTATAAAAGTGATTATGACACTTATATTTTTTTTTAAATGATGCCAATGTTTCCACCTTCATAATTTAATAAATATAACAATTTAGATGATGTGATTTTAAGATGATAAATTCTATTAAATGTATTATTTGGAATTACATTAAATTTATAATCATCATAGTATTTTATTTTTAATTTCTATTTTATTAATAAGTATATTAAATCATTATACACAAATGATGAAGTAATTTTTTTATTAAGAGAAATATCAAATAAATGGTTTTATAAAAATTAAAACAAATAATATATGAACTAATTAATGTTCTCCAAAAATTATATAGATTTATATTACATGTTAGGAATCTATTAAACATTTTTTTCGAATATATCCCTTGTGTTTATTTTATTTAAATTCAAATAAAATAATAGTTTCAAGATTAAAACTATTGTTATTTTATAAAATTAACATATTATTAAATTGTTTAAAAATAACAAATACATTTAAAAATTAAAAATTGAAATTTATATGGTCTAAAATGTCATAAAGTACCCAATTATGGATAATTCACAACACATAAGTAATTATTTAAAAGAATTTAAAATTTAGAATATTATTACCACAAATAATATTAAATAGATTAAATAAGTATAAATAACGATGATAAGGTTTCAAATAAATTTCAAACATGTATAAATTTCATTGGTTGATGAAATTACAATATTATCTCATCTATGAATATGATTTGAGTCATTTTTAAAGTTTTTATGTGGGGTTTGAATTTATTTAAATTAATATTTTTGAGGTTTCCCTAGGTGCCCCTCTCCTCTCTTATAAAAAGGCACCTCCTCACTCTCCTCATCACACCACTTTGAGCATTCAAGCTTAGATAAAACCAGATAATATCTCTTCTCCACTTCCCTATAAACATTCAATAGGTCCTTGTATTCTTAAATGAAAACATTAGTGCCCTTAGAGGAGGATAAGAGGATGTGCGTCGAAGATGAGTTAATCTGTTCTACTGATTCTTTCATGTTTCCTTATCCTTATACTTCCTCTTAATTAGTTGTTTCATTATAAAGTAGTAACACGAGTATAAATAAAATACTTAAATGTTATTATAAATATGAAAAAAACTTATTTCACATTATACCCATCCTATGAAAAACAAAATCACCGTGCGTGCGTACTTATGGAATACCTTGTCCACGCTGTGGTGTAATCTGTTTTTCCACCACCACCTTACTTGGATGGTTATAATGGTGTAAATAATAACTATATATGGTTATTATAACATGTTACTAATTCTGAGATACTATATCATCCACTCTAATTCCATTCAAAAATTATGGGAATGATATAATCGCTCGTGTGTACGTACAGATTACCGTCTCCACGACGCGATGAGATTCATTCTCTGAGTTAACCATTCAAGAATGATTATAACAAATATATAATAAATAATAATGAAATATATGACATATTATTAATACTAGATTTAGTTATTTTTATTTACTTACTTCCATTCAATTTAATAAGGAAACGAAAACAGCATTCACGCGTACATACGGCCTACCATCTCCATGAACGGTGTATTTCATTCTATTTATCGATCTATTATATATATGTATATTATAAATATATATTATATATAAATCATGTTTTACATTTTGTAAGTATGTAATAATGTTCTATCTAATCATATGTATAATTACACGTCAAAACACAGACAATAAATTAAATGATTTTACCCAAAACTCTACTTTAACATGGCCCGATGGGAGTTCCCGATCCCCCGGGGATGGCAACTTGTTCTGGGCATCATGATTTAACTGCTGGGAACAATTTGGCCCATGATCAAAAGATAAACAGATAATCAAACTGACGATAACGATAAGAACCGGCAGCAGAAAGACAAAAAAAGTCAAACATACCTCCTTGTGACCTCCTAGGTCACCAACCAACTCAATACCATGTTGACCTAACACTGAGAAGCTGAACCGGAAACTTGTACGAGAAGTAGAACCTGCAACTGGAAAGATAAAAGATATGTGTGAGCATTTAAAACGCTCAGTAGGAATGCCAAAGTAAACCACATAATCCATCCAAAGCCACTTTCCTGAAACAATCCCAAAACACTAGTTTGCACATATAAAGATAAAAAATAGGCTTTTCATATATTAAAGGAAAAAGGATCCCGTTTTACCATCTCAAAAACCAACACACTCCTCAACCCATTTTCCCCCATAAAATGCATTTCTTGAAAACTAAATTTCAGATCCATGTTTATCACATTTTTGAAAAAGAAGGAACATGTAATAATTAAATGATTGAAACCAAGTTTAAGAAAAAGTAAACAAGCACAAATAAGAAATAACCACGGGTGATCATAAATATCCTTAGAAAACCCCTGGACGTACTCGGTTTCAGACTACCTGCCGGCATGGTACTCCATAGTCAATAACCAACTGGCTGCCCTAACAGCCAACCTGTGTCATGCCCCACAAGGCCTACCAACCAAGGGGGGAATTAACCCATCTAATCAAGGTTATCCAGCAACCGTCACTCGATTCTCTAAATGTCTTCCAGGATCCCATGGTGATTTTGATAATACTATGTATGTAGGAGACCCTCGCACGTGTAACTCATCTCACTGCACTTGTCAACCACTTACAAGGACACCAGTAAACGAAAACCATCGAAGTGAAGTCCCCCTGTAGAGATGCCAACAAATATGTATATATGAAATTATTTCACATTCAACAAGGTGACAACCAGTCCTTCATTACATGCGCAGTTTTCAAAACATTTCGTAAATGAGTTTAGTTGCCAATCGGGCACATACATTTTCCCCAAAAGTCAGTGCAAACACATTATTTTCAACGATTTAACACAAATATTACAATTTAATTGGATGATCTAAATTGGCCTTTAACATGGTGTGCCCAAAGGCATTACCCAAAACATTACACAAATATATTTTACATTTTCAAATCCAAACTAGCCCTTAAGATCGAAACACGCACTCAAACAATTCAAGTTTACCAAACGGGGCTTTAAGAAAACGACCATCTAACTCACACCAAAATCCAATCGGGCCATATTCTTTCAATTCCCTTGAAACAACACATTATTTTCCATGAAACCTAGTATTTAGAAAACATAGCTTTAATGAGTCATTTTCGTTTGGAGGCACATCCATGAGAGTACCAAGTGCTCCCATGGATGTGCCAACAGCTAATGGCACATTTAGTTTTTAGAAGAATCACCTTAAAACCCATCTTTCATAAAACACTTTATCATGGAAACCAAACTCAATTCTATCACAACACTTTATAAAATAAAAACGCATCTTTCAAACCAACCACCATTTCCCAATCATATCTAAAACAAGTTATTGGTTCGTCTTTTTGTTAAACAAACACACCAAAGAAATTTTACATTTCCAAAACACAATCACTATTAATTGAAACCAGTCAAATCACAATGCAATTGATTTAACACTACCAAGTACATATGCATTTCCTATAAACCAACATAAGAAGTCACTTAAAAAAATTTAAAACCACAATATAACTAAGCCAGATGCCTTTCATAAATAAGCTAGAGATGCAAATGATAAAAAAAGATTAATTGAAAACATTCAAGTACTTAGGGATAGAATCAAAAAGGGAAATGGTTGCAAACACCTACATCAAAGAATTGGCCGAGACAACGCTTTCAAACTCACACAACCACCTGTTCACGTACAGAAACTCACATGAAAGCACACACACAAGAAAAGATAACTTCACCACACCTTAACAAAATAGTTGACACCCAAAGTCAGTGCGACGAAGACCAACACACAACCAAAAGAAAACCATGGACTCAAAAACAACATAAGACACTAAATCAAGCAGTTCAAAACAAATCAACTGGAAAAACTCTTACCTAAAACAATAATGGAATAGTGAGACATTACTAAAATAAAAACTCATATAAAGCCGACTATGGACCAGATAAAGACCTCAAGGGTCCGCAAGTCTAATTCACATATAAATTGGCGTAAGAATATATAACAAAATAAAAAATATATCCTTAACCAAATATCGGTGAGGGGAATGAGATCACGCCCGATCATAGAGTAGGTGCTTCAAAGAGGGTCAGGGCAGGCCGGGACAAGGCAAAGGTGCCGCACAAGGGTTCGGGTCTCTCCGAAACACGGCAAAGGCGACGCGAGAGGGGTTCGTGTTGCACCGGAACAAGGTAGAGGTGCCACACAAGGGTTCGGGTCACGCCAGAATAAGGCAGAGGCACGCGCAAGGGTTCGTGTCACGCTGGAACAAGGCGGAGGCGTGCACAAGGGTTTGGGTCACAGCAGAACAAGGCGGAGGCGCACGTAAAGGGGGTCGGGTTCAGAGGAGCACCGGTGGTTCGCCGGACCAAATTCGGATGGGAGGGGGTGGGTATTGCGTGGTCGGGAGAGGAAGAAGGGGGCGGGCGGACAGCGGGCTAGCGGAGGCGGACGGCGAGGCGGCGGCAAGGGGGCCAGTGAGGAGGAGTGGCGGAGGGCGCCGGTGGGAGCAGAGGGGAAGCCGGCAGAGGCATCGCGGTAGGGGGGGAGAGGACAATGGGGAAGGGAGGTGCGGCCCCTGCCTGCCAAAGGGAAATCATGGGGGGGGGGGGGGCAGCGCGCAAACCCTAACCCAAGCCACTTTTTTTCTAATAATAATAATAATAATAATAATGGTAATGGTAATCATGATTGTAAGTGAATCCAATATGATGACATAAATATTATTATGGTTCTGTTACATGTTAAGAATATGTTTAAACTGACTATACATGGGTCTCAGACACATACAATAGAAATATGACATATGGTAAGGGATAATTTTGCAATCTCATTTTTATCTGAGATTTCTTATACGTAAATATTTACTAGGGTTATATTTTTCATCCATGTCCATAAAAATGTTTTTCAAATAGTGTTTAATATTCTTCCATGTGTGTTTAATGTCATTTTTACCCCTCATTGACTTTTACTTTGTGTTATGGAAGGAATCGTTCTTTTGTTTACCATATGTGGTACTTTTTGAATTTTCTGTTAAAAGTATGAGGAGAATGTTTTTTTAACATATACAACATGAAAATATTTTTACGGTTCCATAACGCATTATTTTCAAAAAGCTTAATTTACAATATTTTATATCTATTTTCATAAAAATCCTTTCCTTTTAAAATTGCATGGCATTTTTGGAACAGAAAATGATTTTTATGAAAAAAGTATATTTTCCTCAAGAATTCATTTTAATTGTCTTATCAAAACCACTATCCATCTAAGATGACATTATTTCATATGTGTATATTTCAAGTATAATGTCTCTATGATTTACATGGTTTCACTTTTCTTATAATGAAATGATATCCATTTGTTTTATATGGATTATGTTATGATGGGATGATGTTTATGAAACCCATTTTATTCTTTAGTTTATGATGAATGATTTATGATTATTTTGTGGCACACGTAAGAATGATTTCATTATGAGAAGGGTGGGACCTATATCTACCTATAATGATTGGGTAAATATTTATATCTCATGAGATAGACATTTCTGGAATGGAAAGAAAAATAAGGTTCAATAATACAGGGCTGGAACGGTATGTAAACTCGGTTCAATAATGGACTTTGTCCACTATGATGGTCTTGGTAGAAATGCCTTTGCTACTATGGAAATCGTATCATGTGCATAATGGTTTTCCATAATTACATGTTTTATTCCAATTCCATTTTATCATGATTAATGTTCCTTTATGATATATTCCTTCTGTACTGTGAAGATTTTTGTCATTGCTTGAGATTTTGATGTCTTATGTTCATGTTTTTACGTTCAAATGTTTATGGATTGTTTTTTACGTTCTCAATGTTTACCCTTACTGGGCATTTGATCTCACCCTTTTTATGTTTTCTTTTCCCCATGATATAATGAAATATTTTAGGTATGAAAACAAAAAGGGAATATATTTATGGGATATGTTAGAGATATTTCACCATGATTAGAGGATTATGTTCTGAGTTTCCAAGGAAATTAAACTAACATGGTCTTTGGGCATCTTTTTTTTTCTTGTATTAATTATTCGTCAAAATTAATGTAATGTCTATATACGTCAAGCTTTGGGTCTCTAAAATTTTAATAAGAATTTTTTTTTAGTTTTGGTTTCTAGGAATTCATTTTCAAGGAACCTGTATATTTTTAAAATTTCTATTCTTATAATTTATATATATATATATATATATTCATGTGTTTGATTTTATTATTAATTATTTTACCTTAATAGATTGGACATTTTAACCACTATTCATTATATATAATAATGTTTCTATTTATATATGATCATTTTATGTAAATGGATTATAACTATTAATCATAGAAATTTTAGATGGATATTAATAAATATATATTAAGTTATTATAAAAAATTGAATGAAATATAGTTAACTAATTGACCTTGAAAGATTCAATTACCTGAACAGAAGAGGCTCAAGATCAATGGAATATCATAAATATATATGGATTAATAAATTAGAAGAAAATAATGTGTATTGAAGATGATATCAAAGAAAAAATAATATATTTTCTGGAGGCAAATTATATATAGTTGTTACTTTTGTGATGATCTATAGAATAGAAATAAATAACACATCCTTTTTCGAGATAGTCATATATAGATTGTAATGAGGGATTCTAAAAAATTTGGGACATCAACGCATAATAATTGATAATAATAGTGAAATTATATAAATTTCAAAAATATTTTTTTGGTGATATATACATGTTTATGTTCAAATAAAATCCTTGTCAAAATAATGTTGGGTAGATATTTAATGAACATACAATTTGTTATAACTAATATCTCATATTAATGCATTATATTAGGGATGTAATCCTTAATAAGGATTCACCATTCATATAACATTTCATCATCATGAAAATTATATTATAAAATTATTTCAATACATTGAGATATCATTATGTGTATTTTTTATGGACACAGCCCTATGTAGACTAACCCGAAAAGAATTTTTCCTTGTGTGAAATAAAAATTTAATCTAATTTTAATTTTATTTTGAATTAGAAATGTGAATGATATATTGAATCATCATAATTAAACACATGAGAAATAGGCCGAGATATTTGTGGCTGTTAAATGAGGTTATTAATATGGATTCTCTACCTAATCCCCCACCCTATTATGGTCTGATGGGTCTCACTACCAATTCCATCATTTCATAACATATTTTTCGATGATTACCATATATCAAAAATCATAAAAAATGAAGATTTTTCAAAGATTAAAAAATATTCCATGAAGAAAAATGTAGTTTTTATCTATCAATAAAAAAATATTTCCTTGTGTATTTTAAATTTCGTATAATGATATATATTCTTTATAGTGTCATTGTAAAATGTCTAATGCAAATGAAGATTCTATAATTTATAATTGTTACCGATATTTCTGTCAAGAAAATTATATTTCTAATTAAATTCAAATATGTAATATTTTATGCTTTGATATTTAGATGAATAATATATTTTTCATAACCTATAGGGTCTAATACGATAATTTTGGGAGCATTAAATAATGTAATATGTCACATATCACCTTAATATGTGGGTAAATGTAAATGATAAAAAAATTAAAATTTTGTTTTAACAGTAACACATCAATAAATATTGCTCCTATATTATCCCAAAGACATTTAGATATATTTTTTATATAAATTAAATTATATAAAATTTGAAGTAGATAAAATGTTATGTACATAATAACCCATGAAATTGTTATTCAATTTATCACCCTTGACTATTTTTTTGTTTCATATAAATATTTATTTTTATATTTACCACTTTATTAATACAACACACATTCTATATAGATATATTAATTATTAATGCCCCCCACCATTGTAAGATACACTTCTATTACATTAAAATATTAGAATAACATGGTACCTCTCTTGGGTCACTCTATTTTACAATTACTTCTTCCAGGGATTCAATATAGTTCTAACATATCAGATCATATTTAGTGTATCTTAATGATATATATATAAAAATAATACAATAAGATATAAAATTATATATTTTATGTGTCAATATAATTTTAATAACCCATTTTCTTCAAATGTATTATATATACAATTTAATGTAATATTATTAATTATTGTTTATTATGAAAATAGAATTATAGTAACAAAATACTCAACTGAGTACTCAAGAATTTTAATTCGTAGTTATTATAATTTCATATCTTTTTCTCCTCCTTTATTTTATTCTATAGTTCAGATAATCTCAATTATATTTTGTAGAAAATATTCCATATTTGAGAAAAGATTTTTTAAAAATATATACACTCTATTTTGGCCTTATCAAAGAATAATATCATTATTTCATCCCTTAAAGAAAAGAAAATTTCTCCTTATATATCCATCACATTTTTTTTACTAAATATGATTTTTTTGTTTCCAAGATCCCTCATAAATATTCTATGTTCTAAAATCCATAATTTATACTTGAATCATTATTGATTTAGTAGTCAAATCACAAAATATGGGTCATAAATTTTCATATTTTAAAATATATTCACATCTATATGATTTGTAAATTTCCTTTAAACCGTGGAAGGTAGTAAAAAGATATGACTTGGTTTTGTGGTAAACACTTTGGATTTAAAAACCATGGTCATCACATCTCATTCATCAAAAAATATCTTCTATTTCCTTGGCATGAGTTACTTATCTCCAGAAAATTGGTACATAATTTTATTAAATAAGTCATTATTTTTTGCAATATAAAAAATAGTCTGACAACTCATAATTTGATTTTATTGTTTTCTTTAATATAATTCAATTAATATATTTATTTTTATACACAAAATAATGATTTTATGTTAAAAAATATTATTAAAATATATAATGAATGAAATTAATAGATATTTAAATGGAATTGATAATATTTATGTAATTAAATTATGTAAATACATTCATGATATTGTTGATATATTATCAATAATTTAAGGATAGTAATTTCTAGGATAGAAAATATGACTATTTCATTTTTTTATTGTATATAGTTTATTTAAAAGATTATTATTTTCTTTTAAGAATTTCTATTTTGGAATGATAATATTTTCATAATTAAAAAAAATAACAAGTCACTCATTTATTAATTATTAAATGCTTTGAAATGAATATAAAATGACTTGAAGGTAAATATAGTATTTTCATAAAATAATAGCTTTCAAGAAATTTTTTTTAATAATTATAAATGTATTTAATCAAAATTGATGAATGGTTTAATTGATACATTAAAATATTATATTAAGAAATAAATGAAATTAATTTCATTGTTAAAATTATGCATGAATGAAACTAAAATATTTTTCATTCTTAAAAAAAATATATGTTTTAAAACAAACATTTACACATTTTGTGTGAAGATTTATAAGTAATTTATTCCACCTTGAGAAATTGAATAACATAAAATGGGTTTAAATTATAAATTATATCTTTTAAATTTCTTATGAGGAAAATTTCATTTTTTTTATAAAATTTCTTTACATTAGAAAAACAAATCACCACCAAAAAGAGTGTTAAATGATTAATATAATGTGATAAAACATTATTATATAACTAAACCTTATTATTAATTTAATTTATTAATAGCATTTTTACATCCCATAAAATTTCTTAAAAAATTATACTTTTTAGATCTAATTACTAATTAGAGTGAATTTATTTTATATTAATTTTCAAATTATTTATAGTGGTGCAATTGTCATCTCATATATAAAGGAACCACTTTTTCTTAATACCGTAGTTGGGAAAACATGCTCATTCCTCACCAACCCCAAAACATAAAAACCATTCTACATATATCCTAGTGGTTTTTTCCTTCCAAAATTTCATCAATTCAATGAATGTGGTGTCATTCAAGGGTTGTTACTAATTAATAGGTAATTTTATATATTGATATGTTTCATGATTCTTTATTTTTCAAAATCATAAAAATATTATGTAACCATATTAATATAATTAAATAAATTAAATTAAATTTATAAAAGGAATTATTTTACATGTGTAAAAATTTCAAGGACTTTTTCACAAAATAGTAAATTAAAGATATAATCTTCCAAAGATATGTACTACCATATCTATGGAGAGATTAATTTCATTTTATATCACATCCTCACATTTTGGCTAATATTAATAGATTTAATGAAAAAAATTTATTCGTTGATATTAATATGATTCTATAAAAATAATTTTCTATTTACCTTCCATACATTTCATCCATTAATAAATAAATTATCATATGTGAATTCATGTCGGCGATCGCCCACACAAAGTGATGTAATTAATTTTTCATCAACCCCATACATGGATTTTTATAAAAGTGTATATAATGAAGAAATATGATAAATATTGACTTATTAATGTCATTTTCTTTTAACAACACGTTATTTCATGTACTATATTATCTAATATTAAATCTACATGAAAAATTGTATATTTAACACCATAATATTGATTTTGGTGTAAAATGATTAATAAATGGATGAATGTAAGCTATGAATGAGTTAAATATAATAATATAAGTGTGACTATAGTTCTTATATAGATTTTTAAAAAAATTAAATATATTATACAGTCAGTTGGAGTGTGTATGAAGTATTAGGGACATGAGGTAAGGGTTATTGTTGCAGTATAATTTTTAATCCGGATTCATCATGTTTAAATATCAACTTGAAAAATGGTATAATATATATATATATATCAGAAAACTCTAATATTTTCTTCAACATTTGTTAAAGTTATATTTTTCAAATATTAATTCAATTCTTTCCTCTTTGTTACTTTAAAACATTTAGTGAATGTTTTTAAAAACAACTGACCATGTTTATCCATATTTCTCGGGAATATTATTGTTCAATATTATTATTCATTAAAATTAATAATAATAATTCTTTATATTCTACTATTGCAATTTAAATTCATTATCAACCATATTTTAAATTCTTTACAATGTTTTGAAATGTAACATGTACATTTTAACTTAACAGATTATATTTTAAATTTTACAATATAATTAAAAGAATAGGTTTATCATTTAATTAATGAACGGATATTCCATACATAATTATTTTTGTTAATTGGAAATGTATTCTAAAATATTCCATAATTTTACGTTGAAAATAATATATATATTTTTATAAAACTTTTATTTTTCATAATAATCCAAATGAAAAATTATTTTCTGTAGAATTAGTTTTTTTAAAATGATTTTAAAAACATAATTTTCATCTGTTTCAACGTCCTTTAAATATTATTATTATTTTCTAGGGATATTATTTAATTATACCTTACAACTATAATCTATAGATGGATTATAATGATACAATATAAAGGTCCCCATGAAACCCCTTTCTTTTATAGGATCATTATCATTTGATGAAACCATGAATGATATATTCTTGTGGAAAAAATATGTGAATATTATTGTTTGGGGATAGGCCAGTCTGATATATCCCTAAAATTAATTGGGTATTTATTGATGTCATATGTAATAATATTCAATGTTATGACGTGTAAACCCAATTAAATATATAAAAATGTCCTCCATGAATGGGTAGATAATTCAGAGAAAACCCATTCCACTATAAGGCTCAATCTATAAATGGTCAAGCCTTGTAAACACATAAAATCACACAAATAATCTTGCGACATTTTTTAAAGTCTATTCTTGATGGCCATGGGTCGACGACAAGAAAATGGGTATCATACAATAGAGTATGAGAATTATTTCACCCGAAATATATATATGTTATAATAAAAATGGAGTAAAATATTAGATAACCAAAATATACTAGATGTCAAAATTGTAAAAAAGATCAAATCAAATATATGGACAATAAGGACTCAATGATTGAAAACAATATTATTAACAATATGGAACCCAAAAAACACAAAGAGGTCAATCTCTATTTGGCCATAGGTCACCTCCATCCCAACCCACCAGTAGGAAAACCTTGAATGAAGACCCATCCTCTAAATAGAACTATTCATTTTGTCCATATCCTGAATAACCAATGCCATAAATGTAAAATGAAAAAACAATGGTGTGAGAAAAAAAATTTATAAGGATATCACCAAAGTAAATATACAATTTGGAACCATGTAATACAATTAGTTATTTTTAAAAAATATACTTATATAACACATGAAAAATAACATTACCCATTTAAAAAACAAATATTGGTTTTCTTTTCAAAACCATGAAATCCCTTTGAAAATAACTTTATAACCAATAAAACAATTAAATGGAATATATTATAGTTTTAATGTCATAAAAAATAAATAAAACGAATTCAAGTTGTATTTTACATAACATGAACACGTCTGTAAACAAAAATATCTAAATATTATTAACATAATTTAATATCAATGTATCGATGTGTGAATAATATGAGATGAGGGGATACCCATCCAAACCACTATGTATCTTAATAGAACACTAGATGTCATATGTGACTCCTATAGAATGGAAACCTCAGTCCCTTTGAAAGGATACTCATTAATCTTCATGAAATCAAGATCACCCCATCTATTACAAGATAAATCCACTATGGGTTCTATTTTTATAGTTTTTATATATACCCTTTGTCCCCCCATTTTTTTATTACATTATCTTTATGTTCATGGAAAACAAAAAAATTCAAAAAAAAAATTCAAATGTAAAGGTAAAAAAATTGTTTTATGAACATTTTCAAAGAAATAATACATGTCACATAAATTCCCATATTTTGATGAAAATTCAATTTTGATCCCCGACACTTTTCATTTATTAAAAACCTTTTTAATTTTTAAATCATCATTGGGGAAATTTACCAAAAACATAACATGTCTTAATAGGTTTCCAAAAAACCCTCATTTTTTTAAAATATAGTATCTATCAAAAATAAATTCCATATTAAAATATTAAAATCCTAATTAAAACCAAATAAAAATATCCAATAACATAACACATACCAAGGGTTATATAATAGTATAGTGTCATATACCACCGAAATTATGTAACAATATTTTCTCCTCATGAATAAATATGGAAAGTAAGAAAAATAGAATATAAAGAATCAAAATCTGATTGAAAAATTATAAAAATACATTAAATTACTCTATCCAACTATATAATATTAATTGAAATCAATTTCAAAGATAAATACTATAGAAACTACGTTATAATGAGTCTTCATAATAAATTATGATTAATAGAGAAAGAATCATTTGATCTAGGAAATGATTCAGTAACAGAGGGAAAGAGAGATGCAAAAATTAACCAAAGATCCTTTAAAAACATAAAAAATAATAGTATGATCATAAGGGTCAGAATAGGGGGAATAAAATATTAAATTTATTGAAAATTACATTTTCACCATTACATGTATATTTCTCCATCAATTCAACTGAATAGACAGTGACTGTTGCTACCTTCTAGATATGTATGGTTAGAATTATATGACCAATATATTTAACTATAGTGGGATAATGCAACCTAGAGTTGTGTATAATTCTGTCCAAAATCACAGACTAGTCGGTGCCCTCCATCCATTATCTAATAGACTCCTTCTATAAAAAAAATTCAAAAACATTTCCATTTTCTAATGAGTGACTGAAAATCCATAAAAACAAAATTTCATTAAAACCTAGTTATACATACCTTGATTTAAACATTATCCCCACTATAAAATATTTTTATCTCCAGAAAAAAAAATAATGAACCTGCTAAGTTATAAGACCATTGGACGACCTTCAAGGCCTTGCACTCCCATCTCCCTTAGTTTTCCTTACCACTCAATCATCACACATGAACCAATTGAATTTTTCTAACAAGAAGACTATTTTCATATCAATCCCCTATTAGAATATCTCGCTTGAATACTAATGTGTAATGTTAAATTTCAACTCCCTCTCAGTCAAGCATTTGGGATGGATCCTCATGATACTTCTATCACTAAGAAACATGGAACACATCTTCTATATGCGTCAAATTACATGGTAATTTAAAATGGAAAATCACCTTCTTCTGTTAACCCAAAACCTCAAACAATGTGAAATATTTATTTTCCAACATTCCATGCTTTCCCAGGTGTTTATAAGCCAACCATCATAAAAGTTTGAGAAAAACTAAATCACCTTCCCCAAATTCCATCATATAATGTCGTCAATAAATATAAGTTTTATGGTGACTCTAAGATATTAATAACCTCATCTTGTTCTGCTTCACATTATCATTCAACACCTAAATGAATCTACACCCATCTAGGGACTATTTTCATACCATTTACTATAAAAAAGTTAATTGAAAATACCTATGATACAAATCCTCACACTACGACATGTGGATAAAATCCTAATAAATGTTGTTAAAAGTAAAATATCATAAGGAAATATGTTTCTCAAATGATAAAATGAATTCAAGCACACAAAATTGGTTCTTGACATAAAAAATTGTGATTTAACACTTAGTTTATTCATCTATGGATGATAAGGTACACACATATTTAACCAATTAACCATGAATTTGTACAATCAAATCCACAAAAAAGATATAAAGATAGAGTCACAATCATAAATGATAGTCGATGACACACCATGGAGACTAAAAACCTCAATCATGTAAAATTTTCTAATGTATACTATGTTTGTTTACTCCATTATGTATACTAAATGCATTGATTTATGGTGTCTACCAATAATGAACCATATCACATCATTAGAAATATGTTTATTAGGTATCCCAATTGCAAATAAAATGGATATACCATACCATTTCAACACTTGAATGGGTGAATGTTATAGAAACCCAACATATCACTGACGTTTCGTCTTGATTATCTACAATGCGAGGCTCTATGACAAAAAAACCATAATCACTCACCTCATCCCCATCCATCAATAATTAAATCTAATATCACTTTCAATCTTCATAGCCCTATATTTTATGGACCAATTTGATTAGTTCTTATTATCCATCAAATTTTTCCTCTGCACCATCAGAACAACACTCATTCCCTGAAAGCACAAAAAACCATTAGTATATTGGCAAAAATTACTCGATGTCACCCCACCAAAAACAATCCTAATAAAATGATTAATCCTTTCATCATTAAAATTTAGAAGTAAAATATGATTATCCATGAGTGATACTAACTAAGTAAAATCTCAGAATTCCTATTTATCATATTTATAATCATCCAAGTGCATATCTGGAGACAAACTCCTCAATCACCACACTTCCACTAGTTCTTCCACTACCAATTTTAGTAATTTACTAATCATAGAATCGATGACCATATTCCCTTTATTATGGTTATAAGAAATATCAAAATCAATGGTCTAATGATACTCCACCCAATGTCTATGTCTCTGTTTGAGATCCCAAAAGTAGAAAATATACTTCATTCCCTTATTGATTGAATACATTGTAAAATTCTCCTCAATGAGGTAGTAGAACTAAGAACTAAGAATATGAATCATCGTTACAAAACCAAGATCATGATTTTGATAGTATTTATCATGATGGGTCAACTAGAATGAGAAATAAACCGCGACATTTATCACTACCATTATAATACATCATAAATCCACACATATGGAATCACCATGGACATCATAACCAAGACATCTCTTAGAAAGATTCAAGACTAGAGATGAAGTCAACATCATATATAACCCCTTAATTGAAAAATAAAATTAGTCACTCAAGAAAATTTTTATAGTCTTAAAGGTTAACTTTTTCATTGGATATGTAATAATGGATAATTTCCAAATAAAAATATGTAATGAATGTTGAATCCCATGTAACATTCTATCTCAAACAAATTTTAGGCTGCTCTATTTAAATCCTAACTTATATAATTCCAGGATCCACCAAGACACCATTCTATATAATTACATTGTCTATAAATTTAAAAAAACAAATCTAGAATAAAAATATCGATATTTTTCTATTCAAAAGTGGTTCCCTCACAATTTTAAGGATAAAATTTAGGTACACAATATGATCCTACTCTCATCTTGAATAAAAATTGATATCATTTAAAAATAAAACTTCAATGGAGTCCATGAATTGATTAAATATTAGGTTCATCAATGTTATAAACACCATAGGATCATTAGTATGTTTGAATGGCATTAAAAATACTCATGATACCCAAAACTACTAATTAATTATATATTAAAACTATGAAACTCATACATCCACAGTTAATGGTTCCTTGATTTTAGATCAATCCTCAGAAACTGTTGATCCCTCTTTAGATGATTAAAAAGGACATTGATTAAATGTAAGGGATATATTATCTTTATCATAGTCTAGTTGAGTTTATGGTAATAAATGAAATGATATCAGATCCTATATTCATTCTTTATAGAGATCACTGGTGAAGCCCAATGGGAAACACTCAGTTGAATAAATCCCATAGCCAAAATATCACCAATCTAAACCATTAATTTACTAAATTCAAGGGGTTCTATATATATAATGTTATATAAATGTGTCTCATAAAAGATGTATGTCTATAGAGAACTCAACATCTTTATGGGGGTAACTGAGTGAAATAACAAAAAAACATATCCATACTCACACACTAATACCACAAGAAGGCCACTAATACATGGATTAATGAAAATAAGAAAAAATACATTGAAAAATGGTACTGTATCAACTCAAAAATAAGAACAACATGTCCTACAAATTCTGGATCGTGGATCCCTCATAGCTATGGAAGATATGAGTTGCACTATCAAGAGAGATAATTTTTAATCAATAGTGATAGCCATATATCTGAGCATTATGTCTAATAATATAATCCCTATTCCAACTATTGTATTAAATAATTTGATAGAGTCATCATGAAAATAATAATCTCTAAGGAAATAATAGAATTTTGATAAGAAAAGACAATATAAAATAATCAGATTAAGATGTATAAAACAATGATATAACCATAGAAAGTGACATTATCATTATATCACTCATGATTGTTGGTATTTCATTTATCTCATTAGGTGATCACTCTATATCATATATATAGACATATTTATCATTCCCTTATTTTCCAACAGATAATCTCTTTTAGTATGAGGTTTAGATCCTTCCCATTTTACCTTGTAAGGTGTAATGTGGGATCCCATGGGGATGGTGGATCCATATATATTTCCATGATATTCTCTCTCTTAAAAATATAATAGTTGACCCAACTTGTGAACAATTTTAAACACTTTTTATGAAATCTAAAAAACATGTTTGAGGATTACCTTTTTCCCAAACCGATAATAGACCACTAGACACTACCTTAATGTCAGTTGTGTAGTCATGTTTCAACATCCGCACTGTACATATCCCATAATTTTCTAAACGGAACCCAAAATTTGGAAACCTCTTGTTGTCACTAATTTTCCAATGATAATTCTTATCCTATATATTTCTACATCTTCTATATGAGCCTTGTCAGTAACCTCTTCTTAGGTCGGGAGACTAAGGGAACCAGTTTTTGTTTTTCCTTACTCTAAGCGAAGGTGAATCAATATTTTGGAATTTTTAATCCAGAAAAATATTTTTATTACATTAACACTTCATATTATTTTGTTATTTATTCTCTTATTTAAATTTCCTTATCTCATGAAATTATATTAATGTATGTAAAGATGGAAGAGAATGTTTTTATAAGGTTCTCTTCTCAATCAGAGTAGTTGGACCTAGTCATGTATGGTGATGAATAATACAAGGATTATAAACTATAATGTATTATATGATTACAATGTAGTGTCTTTGGAACATTCCATATTCATATTTGACTCACTAAACATAAGAGGGGTCATGAAATAATTCATTTTCCTTGGATTTGTGATGAATATGTCTATCTTTCCGCACCATAGGTATTCATTATACTACCTCGAATAATAGTATAGGCCATTATAATTAATGAATTTTGTAACACTAATGAATGAATCCACAATATGAGACATAAATTGGATGTTATAGTTCTATTTTTATTCCTAAAACATTTTCTTCACTTTGTTACTTGAACAACTGCAGGCAAGACACCTTCCTCTTCTTCACAGATAGAAACTCTAAGTTTCAAATTCATCTTAATATATTATTCATAATTATATGAATACTTTGTCATCTAGTAAACAAATGTATCCCTAAATATAATTCCCTAATCCTAGTTACCTAGAGTCAGTTCATTATTACATAACCTTGGAATGATCACAAAAGATCATATCTCAAAAGACCAATTAGTTTAGAGCCTTAGAAATACTAGATACATTAATTAGATATCCATTACATTATAAAATGAAAAACTATAACAACATAGTCTCACTAGGCCACACTCATATACCTTAGACTATCCCTGTAGGTTAGTCATAATATACTTCAATGCATCCTGGGGAAAATAAAATATAGAAATGGGTGAGCTCAGATGCTCAGAAATGATAACAATATAGTGTAAACGTACATAAATAATCATAAAAATTTTGTGGAATATAATTCTAGAACAAAATCCTTCTATACATGAACTTCAGTATAATATGGAGAAGATAAAACCAAATAATCCCATTTAATTATTCACATGGATATTCTACAAGTTGAATAATCAAATGCAATAACAATAGCCACTTTAGTAATAATGAAATACATAATGCCAGACTTCATAACAACATAGTCATGGTTTTGTGCCAAGACTACAAATAATATTTTGTCAAGGCCTTGTTCCAAGACACTAGTTTGTCTCATTAGACCTACTGATACATCAAAGAGCTATAGAGGGCCCAACCCGTCACCTACTATGTCCAATACATTCCTCATAAGAAAAGGTTTAATCAAAACATACACATTAGTATTAAAACTAGCATACGAGATGTCAATACATTATCCATATACTACGAATGGTATAAAAATAACACATCCACAGAAAAACATATTACAAAACCATTAATAGAATATGGATGTTTTGTATCATAATACATCAACTTCAATTAATCTTACAATCCATCAATGGATTTTTACATAGATGAAATCAAATAATTTTTTAAAGAAATATATATTTCTATTTTGAAATCATTTAAATGTCATATAATTATAAAATAAAAGCTTTATTTTGAAAATATTCTGATATTCTTGTAAGATAAGCTTTGATGACGTTATAATGGCAGAAAATAGCCACCCCCGCCGTATAAGTTAAAAAACATTCTTACCTTAATTTTACCGAAAAGATCATAAGGTACCTTGATTGAAAAGTGACTAAAAGATTCATTTCAAACCATTTTATGACAAGTAAAACAAGGGTATAAATGAATTTCAACCATAGTCTAGTAAATAGAAAAAAATTGAATACATTTTTATGATACATTGATATGGATGATAAAAAGGTCCCAGTAGATAGATACCTAAAAACAACCTCGGATAATAAAGAGATTGTGAAATTAAAACTTATCAAGTACTTTTCCTTGGTCGATGGTAGTTTAAACTCCTATATAATGGAGAAATAATTGTTATTAAATTATAAAAGAACCATATACATTAATATTATATCATATATGATCTTATAATATTTCTTTGTTAATGACATTTTATTAGTATCATCCTTTCGGGTGTTAACTGATTCATTTTCCTTTATATGATTAGTAACATTAGCCATGTTTGTAATGGGTAAATTTTATATGATTCATATATAGAATGATATAATTTTCATAAATATTATTTTTAATAATAAAATGAAAATTATTCTTGAATGATTACGATGGGGAAGGAATCTCTTCGTGTTCGTGGAGACTGTAATCCGTACGTATGTACAAGAGACAATATCATTCTGTTTATTTTAAAATCATATATAATTGGATGGTATATCATATATACAGTATAATTATATTGTTATATTTATTATTTACATTATTTATACTCATTTTTATACCAATCCAAATGATTAAATGTTTGAATAACAAACTACACCACGACGTGGAGACAGTAATCCGTACGTACACACGTATGTTGACTTTGTCATTTATGGAATTGATAGAATAATTGATATGGTTGTACAATTTTATAATAACATCACAATATATAGAAGTACTGGAGTTATTATTTTACATTGGAAATAATAAATTTGAAGTGGAAGAAGATAAAACATTACATAGGTGATGAAATATTTACCACTTCTTCAGGTTCTTCTTTTTGATTTGATCAAAAGAGCTCCTTAGGTTGGATTTATTACTAAAGGAAGGCCTCTGGGATGAATGGAGGAATTTTTAGAGGATATTTAGTCAGGGTTAGTCTGAGACAAATGGATTTGATGTTGTGAATTTGATAGAAGAGTAAGTGTCCTTTTATAAGAGAGGTGAGGGTCACATTAGAAAAATCTTGAAATGTTATTTTATAATAAAATAACATTCAGTTTCTAATGTCTCCAAAATGATTTATGTCCAGGATAAGATGTGTATGGGTCAAAACCCACTCAACCAATAGGTTTTAGATAGGTTTGGGTCATATATTAACCTTATCTTATAGATTTAACTCTTACTTAAAAAGTTTGACATTTTCCATGTCTCTTTGTATTTTTATATTATATGCTTAATAAAATTACAATAAACTTCCAATAGAAACCCAAGTGGTTCATTAATAATAATCCTATCATTATATAACACTTTTTTCAAAACCATTGATTTTTAAAAATATTATATCAATTAATAATATAATATTTGTTTTTAAAACACTTTTTGGTCATTTATGACACTATTTGATATTTAGTTTCTGTTAATGTCATTACAACATGATTACATCGAAATAAAATCCATTTAATCAACTATAAGATGTCATATTCATCTATATAATTCTTGGATGGAATCAAAACGTTCAAATTATTATTATTTTAATATTTATAATATCATTTAATAGATTGTTTCATTAATTAGTTAAATAGTACATCATTATTGTGTCATATATAAATATATTTATATTATGTATAAAAATTATAAATAAAAAATAATGATGTATAATTTTTTTTACCTTTATAATGAATATATATAGTCTAATATATAAATTATATAACCTCATATAAAAATTGGTTTACTAAAAGATATTTTTTTTTGTTATTTGTGTCTTTATATTACATTATTTAATATAAAATGACACTATCACTCTCATGTGGCTCCATGGGGTCCCAAAATCGGCACAAGGATGCCAATGGACAGAAATGTATCATAAAATATGGTTAAGACATGTGTTAGGTTAATTTAATATTATTATAATATTATTTTTTAACCTTATTTACTGGATCACCCCTTCAACCATGGTAAATAAAATAATTACTGAAGTAAATATTCATAATGTCTAAAAATAAAAGTTACCTATTCACACAATTTTTACCTCCTAATTCCAAATATGGAATCCATTTTTCCATATAAAAAATTCAAAAATGGAAAAATAAATTTAAAATTAATTTCCGTTGTCAAAACAAAAAACACGTTTTTATGAAATAATAACTATCAAAAGATTGACACATGTTTATTTCCAGTTTATTTGTGGGATTATATACAGTAACCTAAATTATATTAAATGATTAAAATATAATCTAATGATACTTAAAACCCATTCAAATTTATAATTTATATCTATAAATTTTTTCAATTAAAAATGTTGTTTGTAATTAAAATTTAGTATTTTTCACTATTCATAAAAAATTTAAATTTTTCATGAAAGTACAAAAAATTGAACCAATGATTATTTCAATATTACAAATCCAATAATAAAGTCCATTCTGAATGATAAAAATTATAATATTTCAAAAAGTGGGTATTACTATTCATAACGTCTAGTTTGATTGGAGGTGATGTGTTAGAATCTCGAAGATGCGTACAATGAAAGTTGATGCATAATTCAAAAGTAAACGTACCATGGAAGCTTGGGGTATTACATTCATTTTTTCCTTCAAATTTTTTTTCCTCTACATTTTTATAATACAACCTCACTAAAAGATTTAGTTGGTTCTTAATCATAGGTATCTCTTCTTCCCATGTTGTATCTTCCATCTTATGGTTTCCCCATAGAACTTTTACTAAACGAGTCATCCAGTTTCTCAGCAATTGTTCTCATGTATCAAAAAAATTAAAGGGCTATTCACAATAAGATAGATCTGATTCCTATTCCTTTTCACCATAGGTGAGTATATGTGTTGGGTTAGGCATGTATTTTCTCAACAGTGATACGTTGAACACATCGTGATCTTTCGAAAGCCTTGGCAACATTTTCAAATTGTAAGCTACAACCACAATTCATTCTACAATTTTGAAAGGTCTGATGTACCTGGGACTCAATTTACCCTTCTTACCGAATCATATAACTCCCTTCCATGGAGATACCTTCAAGACAACATGATCTCCTACCTGAAATTTCAAATATTTCCTTCAGTTATCGGCATAGCACTTCTGCCTACTTTGTGCTACATTGATGTGGATTGGGATAAACTTCACCTTTTCCATTTTTTCCTCAACATGTTATGGGTGTATGAGTTTACTTTCACAAAAATCATCCTAAAAGGTTGATGTGCAGCATATCTTTTCATATAATGTTTCATATGGTGCCATCTGAATACTCGAATGGAAGATATTGTTATAGGATATCATTACCGTAGGTAATTATTGATCCCATATACATTTAATGACATTTGCACAAGATCTCAACATGACTTATACGGTTTGAGTAGTCCCTTATGATTTTACATCAATTTGAGGGTGGTAGGTAGTGCTCAATCAAATTTCAATATCCAGGGCTTTCTGAAGACTATTCCAGAATCATGATGTAAAATGGGGATCATGATCAGAAACAATCGATAAGGGTACTCCCTGAAGTCTTACAACATCATTAATATATAGTCTTTCTAGAAGTTCAAGTAGTAAATATTCTTTTATCGCATGAAAATGTGATGACTTGATAAGACGATCAACTATGAACCATATTGCATCATTCCTACTAGGAGTCTTTGGTAGCCCCATGACGAAGTCCATCATAATATTAACCCTTTTCCACTCAGGTATGGGAAGAGGTTGCATGAATCCTCAAGGTTGTTGCCTTCTAACTTTCACTTGTTGACAACCCATACATCTTGACACAAAATCAGCAATCTCCATCCTCATGCTATCCCACCAAAATTGTTCCTTCAAATCTCTACACATCTTGGTGCTACCAGGGTATAAAGAGAAATTCGAGCTCTGTGCATCATCTAACAATTCCATTTTTAGATTTGGTATATCAGGAACACAAAGCCTATTTCCAAATTTCTAAATCATTTTTTCATATATGAATTCACCCAATCTCCAATCATTCTCATCATTAATCTTCTTTTTAAACTCCTCATCATCATCTTGATAACTTTTTATCGTTTCTAGTAAAGATGTTTTGTAAAACATTTGAAAAAGTATTTATTTTTCACCATCCATGATTATTACAATATCCATATTCACTAGATCCATGAAAACATGTTCCCCTTGAAGTCTCATCTTGTTCAAAACTCTATGATCCTTTTTTCTAAAATCATCTTCTACCTTATTTTCCTTCCCCGAGTGGTAGAGTATTGTGTAATCATAATCCTTGAGTAGTTCAAGTAATCACCATTGCCTCATGTTGAGTTATTTTTGTGAGAAAATATACTTTATACTATTGTGATAAGTATAAATACACATTTTTCACCATAGAGATAGTGTCTCCATATTTTTAGAGAAAATATTACAGCTACTAACTCCAGATCGTGAGTTGGATAGTTTTGCTCATTAATTTTTAACTGTCGTGATGCATATGTAATAACTCTATCATTCTTCATAAGGACACAACCATGTCCTTTCTTTAAAGAATCACTATAAAAAGCAAACTCATCATTACATGATTTTAGATTCATGATATGTTCATTGACTATTATTTTATTATGTTCTTAAAAACATTCTTCAGACCCTTTTTTTCAAAAAAATTTAACTCCTTTATATGTGAGCTTGGATAATGGGTTAACCAATTGAGGAAAATTCTAGACAAAATACATATAATAAACTTCAATATTAATATAACTACATACATCAGTTATACTCACCAGTGCTGGAAATTCTTGGATTTCATTTGTCTTTAAAGGATGAAAAGATATTCCGTCATTAGAGAAAATATGGCCATGAAAATAAATCTCTTGATTCTATAATTCACACTTTCTAATCTTACTGAATAAATATTTTATTTTGAGGGTTTTTAAAATAGTGCACACGTGATTTTCATGATCTTCATATATTTTAGAATATACAAAGATATCATCAATATATACCAGAACAAATTCATCAAGATATTCTTTGAAAACTATGTTCATTAGATCCATGAAAACCAGGTGTGCATTAGTCATCCCAAAAGGCACTACTGTAAACTCATTATTCATGTACTTGGTTAAAAATATTGGTTTTGGAATGTCATCATTTTTCACACACAACTGATGATATCCAGATCAAAGGTCAATCTTTGAAAAATATTGATCACCCTGTAGTTGGTTGAATAAATCATCAATGCAAGGTAGGGGATACTTTTCTTTATTATTATAGCATCGATATCCATGTAGTAAATGTACAATCTCATAGATCTGTCATTTTTTTAACAAAAAGGATAGGGGATCCCCATAGAAAAACACTAGGGAGAATAAATCCCTTATTACTCAATTCCTCTAGTTGTATCTTTTGTTCCACTATGTCCAAGGTGGCAATTCTATAATGGGTCTTTGATATGGGCCTTTAACCAAGTATTAAATCAATGGAAAAATAAATTTATTATTCTGGAGGATGTCTGGGTAAATCATTTGGAATCACATCAACAAATTCATGCACAATAGGCAAGTCCTATATTTTAACATTCTTTTACTCACCCATCATTATTTCATTATCATCATCCCCAATAATTTAATTTAGTAGAGCTACTGGGGGTGGATCTGGATAAGAATAAGGTGGTGAAGTTTCTTCTCTAAAGATATGGTACTCCATATCATCATTGAAAATTGTAACCTCCTCTTGTTAGAATAGATTTTTGAATCATGGTCTGAAATCCAATCCATACCGTGGATTATATCAAATTCAACCATGGATATGACGATGAGATCAGCAGATAAGGAACATTTATATGCCCTAATGGTAATTGATTCACAAACCATTGTTGTCATGATACTTCCCTTAGGTTTTTTGACTGAAAACTACCTTGTTATGTCAAATTGAAAATATCTAATTTCCTTAGAAAACTGGGATGATATTAAAGAATGTGATGATCTAGAATCATATAAAGCATTGGCTAAACCTAAGGACACCATTAAATTACCTGCCACCGAGTTTTTTATAGCTTCAACCTTATCAGTAGTGATCTCATAAGCTTGGCCTTGATCCCTTTGGATTTTTTTAGGTATTATTCCTTGGAGCGTAGGACATTCAATTCCATAATGACCCCTCTAAATATAATTGTAGCATTCAAAATTGACAGCCTATTTTTTCCATACAATCAAGAGCTTGGTGGCCTTTTTCACCCCACTTTTAACAGACTCCCATTCCCTTCAGGCTAGTACTAGGGTGTTTCTTCCCACATTTACTATATGATGGATATTCAACTTTTCCCTTCTTCCCCTTATTTCCATTTCTAGAGTGTTCAACAGATCTCTTCTTCTCCTTCATTACTTTAAAGTCGCAATACATAGATAATTCTTTTTCTGTCTTGATTGCACATGAGGCAATATCTTCAAATGAAGAGAAGCATTGTGAGAATAATTCTAGATGGAGAAATGGTTTTAACCCATAAAATAAATGATAAATATTAATTATTGGTTTGCATATATAATCGTCACCATGCCTTATTATCCTTGTAAAGTAAGCCTCATATTTTGCAACATTATCTTTTTTTCCACAGATTTAGAAATTATCTTTCCATATCCTCTTGATGGTCACGAGGAAAGTATTTTTCTATGAAAAGATCTTTAAACCCCCTCTATTCCATATTTGATACTTCATCTTCTTTCTTGGTGTTTTGAATAAATAACAACCATTGGTATGAATCTCCCGTGAGGTGATAAACTTCCATGACAACTTTTCCCCTTTTGCTAATCCCCAAAGCAAAAAATAATTTTTCTAAGGAATTTATCCATTGCTCTATTACTAATGTATTTTTACTGCCATTGAATGTTGGTGGGTGTTGCCTCATGAAGTACTATAACATTTATCCTCTGCACTGGGGACGAGGTTGCTCCATATGGGTAAGGTTATTATACATAACCTGAGTGAGTTATCCCTGTATAGTGATTAGCTGATCAGCCCCATTTGCATCACCAGCTCCATTATAATTATCATGAGTTTGAGGGAAATCCCAAAATGGATTATTTTCATTGATATAGTTTCCATTCCTTCTACTAGGTTCCACTTCTTAATAAAGGCATACACTAGATTTGTTTATGAATCACAATACATAACTCCAAACTTGTAAAACACTTAACATAAATTGAACAATTTATGGATATAATCCATAATCATAAAAAAATTTCTTTGAGGAATTATATACTCTTAAACCCATCATAATGGTTTGTAATGAAAATAAGAATTATCCTAACCATATCCCCTAAGAGTGTCGTAACCGTGAGTGGAGAAAGGCCCGTTGTTTTGCACCAGTTCCGGCTCGAGTCTAGCTCAAAGTGGTGTATTTGGGTTTTACCCCTTGGTACATCTGTTCCAGAGCCACCTATACCTATATAGGGATGTATTGAATGGAAAACTCAGAAAATCTCTATAGTACCAAAATTATAGGAATCTCTTTTGTAATATTCCTCAAAGTCTATCTTCGGGTAATGTTATCTAATTAATGTTTTTCTAAATCTAGCTTCCAGGGTTTGTACTAAACTTCCACTGATACCAACTGTAACGACCTGACCCTAGTAACCCAAAGATGGTGCATTATTAAATTAACTTGGCATGATCACAAAAGATCAAGTCTCTATAGACCGATTAGTTTAGTAGCCTTGGAAATACTAGATACATTCATAAGTTTTACATTACATTATAAGATGAAAAACAACAACCACATAGTCTCCAAAGGCCACACTCATATCCCATAGACTATCCCTATAGGTCAGTCAAAATATACTTTTTCGCATATTGGAAAAAATAATACATAAAAAGGGCTGACCTCATATGCTCAAGAAGTATAACAATATAGTGGAAACATTCATAAATAAGAACATACATTTAAGGAAATGTAAGAATAAAACTGAAGCCCTTTAAACACGAACTTCAGCATAATATGGAAAAGATAAAATCAAATAATTCCATTTACTTATTCACATTGATATTCTTCTAGTCTAATAATCACATTCAATATGAATAGACACTTTCATAATGACGGGATGCATAATGCCAGACTTAAAAATCGCATAGTCAAGGACTTGTGCCTAGACTACAAATAATATTATGTCAAGGACTTATGCCAAGACACTAGATTGTCTCATGATACCAACCAATGCATCGAGGATCTATAGCGGGCTCCACCCATCACTTACTAAGTCCATTGCATTACTCAAATGAAAAGGTTTAAACATAACATAATCATTCATATTAAAACTATCATACAAAATGTCAATACTTTATCCATAACCCATGAATGATATAAAAATAACACATCCATAGTCAAACATATCAAAAAACCTTAAATACAATATGGTAGTTTTGTATCATAATAAATCAACTTCATATAAGACTAAAATCCATCAAATGATGTTGACATTGTTGAAATCAATACTTTTTTAGAGAACAATATCATTCTATTTTTAAATCATTTAAAAGTCATATAATTATAAAAGAAAACATTTATTTTGAAAATATTTACATAATATTTTAAGGGAATATTTTAAAATTTTATAATGGTGGAAAATAGCTTCACCCTCTGTATAAGTTAAAAAAACATTCTTACCTTAATTTTGTCGAAAAGATCATAAGGTGCCTTGTTTGGAAAATGACGAAAAGATTCATTTAAATCCACCTTATAAAAAGTCCAAAATGGGTATAAATGACTTTAAACCATAGTCTAGTAAATAAGAAAAATGTTTTGAAATACATTTTTATGAAACATGGATGTGGGTGATAAAGAGGTCCCAGTAGATACATACGTAAAACAACCTTAGATAATAATGAGATTGTGAAATTAAAACATATCTTGTACTTTTCCTTTGTAGAGGGTAGTTTAACCTTCAGTATAATGGTGAAATAATAATTATTAATTTATAAAATAACAATATACATTAGTATGATATTATATATGTTCTTCTAATATAACTTTGTTAATGATATTTCTGTAGTATCATCATTTCTGGTGTTAATTGATACATTTTCCTTTATATGAATGGTATCGTAAGCCATGTTTTATATGGATAGGATGTATTTAATTAATATAAAGAATGATGTTATGTTCATAAACATTATTTTTAATCATAAAATGAAAAGTATTCTTGAATGATTATGATGGGGAATGAATCTCATCGCATCTATGGTGACAGTAATCCGTACACACGCACGAGCGAAAATATCATCATTTTGATATTAAATTCATCTATAATTGGATGGTATATCATATTTACAGAATATTTATCATGTTATATTTTTTATTTATATCTTTTATACTCATTATTATACCCATCCAAATGATGAATTTTTTGAATGACAATCTACAGCACGACGTGGAGATTGTAATCTGTACGTACGCATGTATAGTGACTTTGTCCTTTATAGGATTGATAGAATAATGAATATGGTTTTAATATTTTTATAATAACATCACATTATACAGAAGATACTCGAGTTATTATTTTTTAATGTATACAATAAAGAAATAGGAAGTGGAAGAAGAAAAGAACTTGAAAGAGGTTATGAAATATTTACCTATTCTTCGGTTTTTTCATTTTATATGATCAAAAGGGATCCATTTGTTGGATTTATTAATAAAGTAAGGCCTATAGGATTAAGGGATTAATTTTGAGAGGATACTTGGGTAGGGAATAGCTGAGAAAATAAGATTTGATAGTGTGAATATGAGATTAGGTGATGTGTCCTTTTATAAGAGAGGTGACGGTCACATTAAAAAAATCTTGAATTATTATTTTCTAATAAAATACTTTTCAGTTTCTAATGATTCAAAAATGATATATTTCTAGGATAAGGTAGTTATGGGCTAATAACCACTCAACCAATAGGTTTTTGATAGGTTTGGGTCACCATATTAACACAATCTTTTAGATTTAACTCTAGGTTAAATAATTTGACATTTACCATGTATCTTTGTATTTTTATATTATATGGTTAATAAACATACTATAAACTCCCAATTGAACCCAAAGTAGTTAATTAATTATAAAAATATCATTATATAAGTCTTGTGGAAAATCCTTATATTTTTAAGAATATTATATAAATGAATAATATTATATTTGTTTTCAAAACTCTTTAATGTCAATTTTGACACTATTTTGTATTCGGTTTTTGTTAAAGTCATAAAAGAATGATTACTTAGAAAAACATCATTTAATAAACCATAACATTTCATGTTCACATATAGAATTCATGAATGGAATAAAAATTATAAATTTATATTTATTTTAATTTTTATAATATCATTTATTTGATTGTTTCCTTAATAACGAAAATTATGCATCATTATTGTGTCATTTATAAATATATATATTTTATGTCTAAAAATTATAAATAAAATAGCGGGATGTAGGAAATATTTTTAGATTTATAATGACTATTTATAGTCTAATATATCAAATATATAACCTCATATAAAATGTTTTTTACTAAAAGATATTTTTTTTGTCTTTTAATTATATTATTTAATATAAGATGTCATTATCACTCCAAGGTGGCTTCTTGGGGTCCCAAAATCGACCCAGGGATGAACATGGTTGGACATGTGTCAGAAAATAGTGTAAGGACCCGTTTTTGGTTAAATCAATATTATTATAATATTATTTTGTAACCTTATATACCGGATTTACCCTTTTAACCACGGTAAATAAAATATTTACTGAAGTAAATATTCATAATTCCTAAATATAATAATTACCTATTTACACATTTTGGTCCTACTTATTCCAAATATAGAATCCATTTATCCAAATTCAAAATATAGAAGTGGAAGAATTTAATTTAATGTTAAGTTTCGTTGTCAAAATAAGAAGTGTGTTTTTATGAAATATTAACTATAAAAATATTTACACTTCATTATGTCTAGATTAATCATGAGATTCTTTCCAATGACCTAAATTATATTAAATGAAAAAAATATAATCTAATGATACTTAATAACTATTCAAATTTATAAATTAACTCTAAATTTTTTTATTAAATAAGTTGTTTTTAAATAAAATTTAGAATTTTTATATATTCATAAAAAATAGAATGTTTTCAGAAAAGTACCAAAAATTCACCCAAAGATAATTTCGATATTCCAAATCCAAAAATGAATTCCATTTTGAATGATAAAATATTTAAAATTTCAAAAAGTGGGTATTTCTATTCATAACGGCTAGTTTGATTTGTCGCGGTGTGTTAGAATCTCAAAGTTGCGTACATTGCAATCTATTGCATTATTTAAAGGGAAACGTATTGTGGAAGCATGTGGTGTTAAATTGACCCAAATGATAATAAAATGAAAATATTTTTTCCAATAACTTATTCTACTACCTATGATCTTTGAAACACAATAATTTGAAACAATGAAGTACTGTATTGATATATTTAATCTTCAATGAGAAAAAATTAAACTAAATCTTATTCGACTTTGATAGAATAAAAAAACTATTTTTAATATAAAATAATTGAAGTTTATATAATCTTAAAATCATCACAATTAACAATCATTCTTCAATATAATGTCAATCTGTAAGAAAATTATCAATTCTATGATCTTTTACGTAGCAATGTGGGAATCATCAAAATTTTCTTATCAATCAACCAAGTGCTTCAGAAAATTTTTCTTCCTTCCTCTTATAAAATAGCATCATCAAATAAATAAATTGAAATCAATATTTCATGTTCTATTAAATTCATAAAATGGATAAATGGAACCATTATGAAAATGATTAAAAAAATAAATTTATTCTTATTATTTTATGTGCATTCAATATTCTTTTTAGGATACCCTCAAATGAATATTCACTCACCAATGCATGTACACATGGACACTATTCATTTCTAATTATATTACCATAATTAGTAATTATTATTTTGATATCAAAATTCATGATGCATGTTAGTTGTGATATATTTTTTTCTTTTGAATGTATTGTACATTGTCTTTTTTTACATGAGTTTTGGAATGTTTTAAGATTCATGAAATTGCATGTTTTTTTGAACAAGGTTATTCATCTTTGTGAAATTTTTTGAAGTGTGTATCATTATCATCATGAAATATAGTTATATGGTATTATACCAACATTATTTTTCAACTCTATTATTCACAATGCTATTTAGTATATGATAAAATCTAGTGAAATATCTCAACCGCTTGATGAAACAACTTGATTGTGTGAGTAACATATCATGATATTGTGGTTCTTATTTTTAAAATAAAATGCTTCACTAAAATTATTCATGAGAAAAAGGTTCCTAGTAATCTCTTATTCACATGGCCTATGAGGTTCAAAAATCCATTCCTATATTATTATAATAATTTTCAATGTATACATGGATTTTGGAAGTGATTTCTCTCAGTGGAAAACATGAATAGGAGAACCTCTCCTAGGTTTATTGTGCTGGAATTAATAATCAAGGTTCACACCCCCATTAATACAATGTTAAATCCCAAAAAACAATGTCACACCAAAACCAATTCATCATGAAAATGATATTATATAAATAATTCAATTCATGGTTATGTGACATAGCGGATAATGTCACCATTTCTTATGAAACGATTCTCTCTTCAGTTTTGAAAACAATTCACTAGCATGCAGTTATGATAAGCTGCATAAATATGCAATCTGAAACCCTATACATGCCTATAATAATATCAAATTGACTATACAATTTATTTTTCATTTTTAATATCCTTATTCTTTGTTATTTATGAATTTATTATGAACATAGAAATCAATCATGAATCATCCATCGTAACTTCAATATAATTTTAATAACCATAGTTCGTTTTAATGCATCTCTTAATCGTCATTGGTGGTCAATCATCAAAAGGCCTGAGTCAATTAGCCATCATATCTAGATGAAGGTGATAAGTATGTGGAAGATTTATTATTATATGACTAGTTTAGATAATATGAGAATGTTCTTTCTATATGTTTTAAAAATAGATGAATTCTAACATGTGAATTTCATCTCACATTGATTTCATAAGAAGTTTAGAACACCTTAATATCCTATTATGATCCCACTAGTATCCAACAACATCATATATATGCATATAAAAATTTACACACATTGTTCATTCCCCATTGTATGGTACATGGGCTTTCTATAGTTCCATTTTAGCCAACTCATATGCTCTAAATTCATGTGCACTCACCTATGGGACTATTCATGGCATACCCACTCTTTATCCAACTTGTGTAGGTACCTTCCACTATTAATATCTGAGAGATGTCAAGCTCCAACATGGGATGATCATTCTCTCCATAGATAGTTATTATAGCCTCTATATGTGGCTTGGGTTAGCCATTTTTTTCAATACTTATTAATCTACGTGAAATATTCAAAACCAAGCACCCAATAAAACCAAAATGAAACATATCATATCTACTGCTTTAATATGCATGTTTCATGGATTTTAAATGGTATTAGAATTAATGAATGAATTACATGGCCTTTCTTCAAATTTGTTTCTTCTATTAATTTTGGAATATAAATTCCAAATAAATCTTCAACCTGAAATCATCCCTCATAGTATCTTCTTCACTAGTTTAAGCTATTTCTCAAGTCAAATAACAATCTGACTAATTTATAATTATGTAAAGAATTGTTCCAGAATAATCTGATTTACTAAGAGAATTTTTCATGAAATATAATAATTCTTCATGAATAACATTCTAAATTCAGAGTCTTCAAACCATTTACATGTTTCTTATATTTATAAGTGATGATAAATTCATCCATTCTCCATCAAAATTGGAAATCCTTCATCATATTGACATTATAGAAATATATTACTATTTATTTGAACACCTTTGAATAAAATGACCATCATTTACAACAAATAAAACTCATACATAAATTGGTCTCTTCGATATCCCCATTGTATTTTTTATCAAGATATTATATATTCTCTACAAATTAATCATTCAATATGTTAGTCATTATCATATCTCGTAAATTTCATTTTCCTAAAATTAATTTCACTTTATCTTGCCACTATTTATTGGAAATAAAAATTTCATTGGAAAAGGGTATCAGTTCATACATATGAATTACATCATCCATGATTTCACTCTATGTATACGTCAGCTATGTTCAGTGTAGAAAATAAGAGTATTTGATTTAGAATAAATTGTTTTCTATTACCAAGTGATCATTTATACATCATAAAATGAGAAATAATATAATTTTCTTAAGGGGTTATTCACATTAATTCTTGGCTAATGATAAAAAATGAGATCTAAAATGTTTTAAGAAGAATTAACCTAAATATATTACAGTCACATCAACAAGAACAAAAAAATCAAGTAATACAAGTTGGATTAGTGACCTTGTGTAACTTCAATTCCTTCCACATTTCATATTTCATTGATTAATTCAGTTAATATTTATTGATGTTTTGATTTTTATTTATCATAATTGAGGAAGAGAGATAAATAGAGATACTCATTTTATAATGAAATATCGATATAAAATTTATATAATTATTTGATTTGTTTCTAATTGAAATAATAATTATGGATGTAAATTGAAATTTCTCTATATGTCTCCCCTGTAAGGTGAACAACCCACAAAAACAATTATATGTTGTATGTATTCAATAATGAATATCTAGATAATTTAATTTTAGGAATACTCTATAATGGATCTTCCACATGTGACTATCCATACTTTAAATCATTTAAAAATTCACCGTGGATGTTCTTCTTAAATAATTATTCTTTAGTATATCAAATATAATATCAATACAAGATGGAATATACTTTATATTGTCATTTAGAAATAGGGAATCACATTCTTAAACATCATAAAATATTATCCTCCATTATATTTGTATTTTAATATGAATTGATAAATCATTCAAGGAAGGTCACTTCATCATCATTGTTGTTAGTAATTAGAAGATTTCACTACTTCACATGTTCTATCAATGAGGTCATTCATCCCCACAAATTCCATTAAATATAATAAAAATTTCAATACACAATGATTTAAGGAAATAAGGTGTATCCTTCATTGATTCTGAGTCTTAATAGGATGGTTGAGATGGTCTCATTAGAATAGTTTCACTATGTACTCATGTATTTATTCTTGAACATCTAAACTTATTTTCTTATTTATATAGGGGAAGCATGGATAAATTTACATTCTATTCTTTTTTTATGGATAATTTTTCATTATAATATTATATATATTTGATTTATTATTCGCCATCCTATGGATTTTTCCTTTCAATGGAAGAATTGTTAGAGAAAGCTTTGTGATATAAACATATACATTATGCCCCTCACATAAAATTATTAAATAAAAGCATTGCCTTTTAATAGAAACCTCTCATTCAATTTCCTTTATCATGTGGGACCATTTCATTCCGTTTATCTCTGGGCATAGCTTATGAATATTCAATTTTCTTTATACATTGGAAATATTTTGTCCGTATAAATAACATTTCAATATGAACTTTGGTATCATGCTTGAATCATCCACATAGTTTCTACAAAGGGACATATTTTTTATCATTTCTCTTAGATGATTCAATTTCATTCATAATTATTTATTTTAAATTCATGTTCTTCTATTCTTCCATATATAAAATAATTTTTGGATTTTTTTTACAAAAATACTATGATTTCATACCAAGGTATCTTATCAATACATAGTCAGCTGCTATGGTATTATTTTCAAATCAACACTGGATACATCTTGAGATGAGAAACTACCATCCATATGACCACCACCATTTGTTACATCAAAGATATTTTAAGGCCTTCCTAATATTTTCAATGTATATTAATTTTTCTTGACTTGTGGATGTTGATTCATTATTTCCAACTTAATTCCCCTAGAAATTGGATTAAATGATGATTTTTATTTTGAGGGTTATACCAAAAATCCGATTCATAAATATAGAATCCATTGTAGAACAAACATTTAACCAAAAATATTGATATCATTATATCTTATTAACAATGTATTTTGGTCATATTCATGAAATTTTTCCCTTTTGTGGAACCATATTTCAAACTCTCTTTCATATTATCCATAGTAATTTTGGTAGACCTCTTGTATATTTTCTCTATCCAAACATATTCAATTATTCTTCTCTAACCTACACTATTTGTGGGAGAAAATTTTTAATCATTATTACATGATGGTGTGGATGGTTTCATTTTATTCTCAGCTTCATGGGATAGATCATTGAATTAATTAATGATTATATAATCACATTTAGGAGGAATTTTTATCCTTAAAATATTCTTGTGAGCATTGATTAGAAGAATCTATTATCTTCTTATTTTGTGATGACTCATTGTATGTTTTCTCAATATTAGACATCTGATCCTCTACTTATAGACCTATCATATTGAGGATTAATTTCATACCTTCATTCATAACCATCTTCTCTTAAATAGTATTTTTTTTCATTATTCTAAACGCACCTACATTAATCATAACATTGTTCTGAAACCATTATGAATGTTCCTTCATCTCCCTGGATGTTACATCAAATTGTGAATCCTTTCCAACAATATTTTTTAATTTTTATTCAAGGGCATGTATTTCTTCTTTAAGAATATTATTTACAATATCATTATCTTAAAATTATATGACCCATTTTGATGAACTTATTTCATGTTTCCACTTTTTTATTTTCAAGGAAACCCACCTATATAGAGATCATTAAACATTGAAAAAAATTTATTATGATATATTCCCCAAACTATTATTTTCTTCTTCTAGTTGGGAAATTTCTTCTTGCATATATTGATTGTATCCAAAAAACAAGAGATATTATTTCTTCATGAATACAATTCAAAATATATAATAGTCTATCTAATGATATTCATTGAGATGTTGTTGATTGATCATCATCACCACATTTACCAGAATCTTCATCTTGAGGACAATTTTTTAATGGTACTACCACATATAACTGAATCTTTTGAATATCTCGATTTACATTATGTGGGATGGTTTTCCTTATCCTAGGTGGAAACAATTTTCACCTTCTCTATAATTTCTATGACAATTATTTATTAATTTTTATCAAGTGAGGGAGAAAAATGCACTTACTCCTCTTTAGAAATTGGGGGATTATTATTCAAAATTACTTTATATTTATTTGTCTCATTCATTACGGTCTTGGTAGAAATAGTATTTTTTGTCATAAACAAATATTAAAAAATCATTATTATTAACATTGGAACAAAATTAATCTCTTAAAAATATAGTTAATGATATTTTTATAATTCAATATAGGTGATCCACCCCTATGATAACACATAAAATGACAAGTTTGGGATATGACTAGCATTGATATGGGTGAATTGGTGTTGAGTAATTTAAAATCAAATTACAAAATTTTATCCCTTTACCTCTTAAAAAATTTAGGACGTCAATTCTCTAATTCTATTTTAATTATCACATGAACATATATGAATATAAGTAAATATTACATGAGAGGTTTTTTAATGGTTCACAAGACTATCAATACAGGTCTTCTATATCATGTATGGTGATTATCATTTTACAAATTCTACACTATAATGTATTATCAGTTTGTAGTGGTGTGTCCAGGGAATAATACTAACCCACCTATGAGTACCTACACTTAAGAGGTGGAATGAAGCAACTATTATTCCCTATACCAGTGATTTCCTGGTCAAACAACCATCTCCTATTAGGTTCATTATAATTCCTCTAAGGCTATTTTTAATCTTCATTGTTAAGGTACTTTTTAACATAAAAATTTTATTCCAAAATCTAAAACATATATTGGATATTATAGCTCAATTATTTTCAATTTAAAAACATATTCTTCAGTTTTTTACATGCACAACAGTCAGTAAGTAACATTACTCTTCTTTAGTGAAATAAAATAAAACATGAAATTTTTTATTCTTATTCCATTAATAATTGTATGAATATATTCTAGACTAATAAATAGAATAATCCCTAATCCAAATGATAATAAACTAAATATATATTGAAAATTCTATTTTTATTTTCTCTCTGATATTTGAAAAACAATAATATTCAACCATGTTGTAGTGTCATGATCTATTTCTTCTTCAGTGAACACAAACATCAATTAATCTTCTTCCTCTTCTAGGATCAAATCATAAACCTACTTTTTGAATATAAAAAAAATGAATTTCATCTCATCTAAAAATCCAGAAAAATAATTATTCCTCTTCGATACAATGTCAATTCGTGAAAGCATTACCAGTTCTTCTATTCTTTACATAAGATCTCTAGAAATGTATTCAATAACAACTTCAAAATAAATCAATTTCTCGATTAAATTGTTATTCCTTATTATTAATAAATTTGGTCTTTACTTAATTAACCTGAAATCCATGTATAATTTGATGGGGATTTCCTACACTGGTCATATGAAACCTTCATAAAAACTATATTAGATATTATTAGTTTTTATTATTTTAGGTTCTTTCCAAATTCTGTTAAGGGTTTCATTGATTGAATATACATTAAAAAATGCGTGTACACATGAACACTATTAACGTAAACTACTTTCACACCATTATAAAATTTCTATCTGTATATCATGATTTTTTGGGAATATAGGATATGTGATATTTTCTTTTTCAAGAATTACATTACATTATATCTTCTCCAAGAATGTTCTATCATGGTTAAATCTTCACCTAACAATGCATTGTATGTGCAAGTTCATTTTTTTGTTTATGGTTTTTGTAAGTGTATCATTGTATTATCACAACACATTAATATATTTTTGTACTTACATTGGTACATGGATATAATTCCCATGTAGTTCTTTGATTATATGATAATAATAAGCTTGGTATCTAAACCTCTTCACAACACACTTGAGTGTGTGGGTCATTAATCTAATGATTGTGGTCATTCATTAGGGAATAAAATTTTTCATGGAACATATTCATGAAAACAATGTTGTATGTGACACCCCAATCCATGTATCCAATGATACTTGTGGATAAATTTTTTTCAATTAAAATAATTCATAGAGAAAGCACTATTTTTTGGAAGGAATGGATCTTCGCGGAAAACATTAATGTAATAACCTCCCCCCGGGTCGGTGTATCGGTATTTATAGGTCGCATTCACTCTTACTATAAGCTCTATTCATGCTATTTTGAATCACTGATTATGAGTTGTGAAATAACTAATTTAACTATTTAATGATATTGTCTTTTAATTATTTATATAAGAGATTTTTGATTCCACAAATAACATTTCTAATTATTATATTATGAATCAATCATTATTTTTGATAATAACTCATTAGCATACTTTCAAGAAAAGTTTCATACATGTGAAATCTTTAGAAGAATCCATACGTATCCAAAGCTTTAATGGACTTTGAAACATAGTTTTCTTTCATAAAATCATTTTTCTTTGAGTTTCTGATGATATGAGCATGAAATAAATCATTCAAAAATCTTACATCCAAAACTCATGTTAATTTTGAGCACTAAAGACAATTCTTTGTGCATGTCCAAATCACTGGTGGTGGCCAATCATCGAAATTCTTGAGGAAAGTATCCCATATATAATGATGACGGAGATCATTAAGTGTAGGCTTGATGATCACAATATCATTTTAGTTCCTATGGACTCATTCTATCCATATGTTTTTCTCACCAGATGAACTTTTACACATCAATTGTATCCCTCATCCATTTTTTGAGCAATTGAAAACATATTAATAACATATTTTGTTTCATTTTCATGTTCAAGTTGATATCTACGTCATTACCTCGATACAGACCACACTCCTAGACCACATGGGACACACCTCTCTACATGGTCCTGGATAATCTTTTGGACCCATTAGGGTCTACTCATTTGTGAATTATACACAATTTCTCACCTTTAAGCTTACACATTTCCCAAACACTTCTTATTTGTCATATACAGGGGAAAACCACAATTGTGAGCCATGAGCTAGATGGCTCTCACATGGGTTGAGTTTGCTAACGATATGTGATAAAGATGTATTTATTAGGTGGATTTGTCTTGTCATTTTCTTCCAACACATATAAATCAACGAGAAATATTACAAACCAAGATCCGATTAAAAAAACATGAAACATATGATATAATATGAATTTAATATGATTGTTTAATGGAATTTCATTAATAATATAGTGTAATTAATAATTATAATTCCTTTATTCAATTAATCATCTTTTGTTTATTTTGGAATATAAATTCCAAATAACTATTCAACTAGGAATTGACCTTCATTCTATCATATTAATTGATTTAATCAATGTGTCTTGTCAAATCACTGAGTGACACATGCCTTCTGAACATAATACTATTAAAAATATTGTTAGAGTCAATGAGATAATTGAACAGGAAATATAAAAATTCTTAAAACATCCCACACAAAACACACTGCCTTAAAACCATTTATAGGTTTCATTTGATTATATGACATTAAAACGTTATCGAAGCTGTATAGATTTTTAAAATTCCTTATCATATAGATAGATTCTTGTCAATGTTTCTTACTGACGAGTTAGTTTTGATGAATGGCTCAGTCCCTTCAGAGTTCAGTTTGTTATGGTGTAGACACTATTGATGATGGTCTTGGTGTGTTGCAACGACAGAGGTAATGGAGTTCAGTTGATTGGTTAGATTTTAATTTAAAATTTTTGATTTTTTAAAGTGAGATTATGGGGTTTTGATGTAATTTATTTTCCATTTTTCTATTTTGTGTGAAAGGCATGTGGGTTCCCACTAACCAATTAATATTAGATAATTCCGAATATACAAAAAAAACTGATTTTTGAAGAGTAATGAAAATCAATGACAAAAAATACAACTCATACACAAATTATTCTCTTTATAGGAACATATGTATCAATATATATGAGATATATTCCCTTAACCTGATTTAAAACCATTGAAGCTTCGAATTATCCTTGTAATCATGTTCTAGATATAACTAAAACAACTCAAAAAACATTGTATCATATGCAATTATTTGACAATATCACATCTCCAAAGTAATAAACTCAAATTCCTTTTTAATCCTTAGAGTATTTGGATTGAGATGCTGGTATAATGATTTCATTAAGGTAATCAATTTGATATCCTTTTACAATAAAGATTTTATAAAGACTCGAAAATTTCAAGGAAATTTGTTTCATAAATACTTTGGAATTTAACGAGTCTTCAGTTTCTGATGACACTGGATTCCGAAACCTGGTGTGTCCGAAATCAATTTCTGACATTTTGTTCGGGTACATTCAATAAACGTATGTGACGGTTTTTCTATCTTTTGAACTGGTGCTTGGAATTCATATCTGAGGACATCGATGAACTCGCAACATTGGTATTCACTTAATGGGACCATTACCATAGTTGCGTTTTATACGGGTTGAGAGGTTTTTTGGGGGGATTTAGAATAAAATAAATAATATTGTGGTACACAATTTTATTTAAAGTTGTTCGTTATATCCTACAAGGGGAAGTTATATGTGGGTCCCACACCCACATAACCTCCCTTAAGAGGATAATGTGATGGGGTTCCCACACGAACCCCTAACCTTTTGACTCCCTTATTCTCCCCATTAATCCCCCCTTAATTAATTTGACAACTCTCCTCTTAATTAATGTGATCTCTTCATCTCCTTCTCTCCCATTAATTTTTTACAACAGTTTTGATTAATGAATAGAAACCTACAATTAATTAATTAAAGTGTTAGAATTTTTAAAATTCATGTGTGAATAAAATAATAGGATTAGCTATTATTATATTTTGGCAATAGTTTTGTTGAGAGAATTTTTGGAGAGCTCCTGAGAAATATAAGAACATCGTTCTTATCTCGACGAAGAATATCTTCGACGAACAATGCGAAGTCACTGACAACGCTTATTCTTTGGGGGAACTCCAATGTCAATGAAATCAATGTCCTTTTTTCTGCGATGTCTGACCTCTGTGATGCTTGTCTTCTATGCCTCGTTGACGTGCTTTGATCTTGAAATCATGTTATGGGGTTTGCTTCAATTTTTAATTGACTAAAAATTGTTCTTCGCACTTTGTTGAAACCATGTTTTATCATTGGCCATATGATACCTCCTAACGCAGAGGGCATGTGACGAAAAAACCTATCCCGATGACCCTCCGATGAACCTTGTTTTATTTCGATCGAGGCGGTGACAGAAATTGTGGCAACAACCAGAGGAAGCGGCAGCCGTATGCCGGCCGCATGGAGAGGAACCACGGCCTGCATCCACGGGCCTCTCGGGGGAAGAAAAATCGGTCATCCCATGGCGGCCGGGACGAAGTGACCGCAGTGCCACAAGGGCACCGTGCTACGGAGGTCTGCGGCCCGCATTCCGCATGTTGCTTAGGCGGGCGAACCAGATGGCCCGTCAGTCGTCCGGATTGGAGAAGGCCGTGACACCCGCATGTGTCGTGCGAGAGGATAGCGGCCCGGGCAGGCCACTCACGCCGGGAAGATAGGTCGGCTTCGGAAAACCAGATAGGAGGGCGGTGCCGGCGGTTTGAGAAGTCAGGGGGACCATGCCCCCCGTCCCGGCATGCCCCACTGGCCGAATTGCGGCCAGTCATGCCAGCCTATCTAGGGCGCCTTCCACGGGTCAGGCTGAGCCCCACCAGGCTGAGCCACACCCCACCGGGTCGGTTCGCGCCCTTGTGTGGGCCAGGACGCCTACCATGGGTCGGGCAGAGCCCCACCGGGCCGGGCCGAGCCCCATCAGGCCGGGACGAGCCCCATCGGGCCGAGCCATGCATTTTCAAGCCCAGATTACCCCTTAGCTAGTTCGGACCCGTCGAGTCAGGATGTGCCAACCCGCCAACCCACCGGGCTTATCTGGTCGGGCCCGTTACTCTTAAACGTGAATTACTTCACGACTGTGCATCTGATTGATGTGCAGATTGTGGAACTAGGACCCTCATGACGAAGAATCCCTTTTTCAATACTCTAGGTGAGTTTTGGATGTCCTTGGAAATTGACTGGGTTTGGAACGAGCATATTTCCAACCAGTCCACTAGAACAAAAATGCTAATAACTCTCAGACTGGACATCCAATTGATGTGATGTCTATCGCGTTGGGTTCCTTTTGACGAGATGAAACATCATGATTCATTAAATATGGGCTCTATGATAGTTGACGTAACGACCCCTTTGCTCGAGGAGCAGACCCTCCTGGAATTGAGTGTCTTGTGTGCGGGAACCCTAGAGCTGGTTGCGACTACGACGACTATCGTACTGGATTCCTCCGTGGGTTCGACGACGATGGCTACCATATTGGAATCATCCATGGGTTCGATGATGAAGATAATTGTACTAGAATCCTCCATAGGTTCGAAAGAGATGACTACTGTACTTGTATCATATGTGGGTCTGACAGTTTACCTTCTGTTATAGTATCATATGTGGGTCCGATAGAGTAGCTGGTCTAGTATCCAACGTGGGTCTGATAACATAGCTGGTCTAGTATCTTACGTGGGTCTGACAGCTTAGATTAATCAGTGACTACATCTGATCATCTCTATCACTAAGACATCACATCATTTTCCTTCAATAGGTCCATATAAATTACCATAAAAAATTACATGCATGAGGAACAACAAATATAATACTCAAAAGTGACACATAGATATATTGGTATAAATCTGTTCCACTCAATTTTTAATCAGTGTAATCTCATGGTTCTGTGATTTCATTTTTAACTCACCATTATATAACGAATAAAAATTACTATAATGAAAGAGTCAATATAAATATGGATGATCATGGTTTTGAGATCCATGAAAACAACTAGAACATTTTTAAACTAAATGGAATGAAAATAGACTTTTATAGTCTCTATATAGTTAATAATGTTGTCTTAGGAATCATCCTCATTTATGAATTGAATATTGTTTGAGCTTTACCATATATCAAACATTAATAACAACTAATCTGAACAAAACAAATAAAAAATTCATTGATTATTAGTAATGGGTATTGATTATTCACAATAACATTGTTCAACATCATATAGCTTGAAACAATACAAATACTACAATCCATATTCACAGAAAAAAATTCATATATCCTCAAAGTGAGGTACTCTATTTGGTAAATAATTTGAACTCTATATCCTATAATTGTACCATTAGTTCCTTTAACATAGTCATTCAAATAAAATATTGTGAAATTGATATAGGTTGTTCTTTTGGAATGAGAATGATATCCGATTAAATTATCTTCTCAAGAGGTTGACTATATATGTTATATAGAAATACATATTTATTAAAGATCACAGTTGGAGGATAGAAATTGTCTTCTAGTGGATCCATCGTAAGATCTAAGCCCGCTACATGAGCTATACAAGTTTTTATCGGCCTTAGGGATTGTCCCATTTTTATTACTCTAACATCACACCCATCATTCATCAGAAAATTCTATCCTATTAATGAAATAAATGATACCTGTCTCTTCTAGTTTTTAATGTGTACCAAATAACTAGACAACCTGTTCATTTCAATTATTACAATGAATCTAGTCATCTCTAGGATCCTGAAAACATATGGAAGTTAAGTATCTAGAAAATAATATGGGAAATATATTACATCTCAAAAGGTGAACCAATTTATTCATCATGGGTTTATCAAGATATAATAACTCAGGGGATAACTTCACTAGTAAGTGAAGAACAAAAATACTTCGAGTAGATATAAAAAATGGCAATGTAATTAATCTTTTTTGTAGATATATGGGATTTTTTCATGTCTATAACTCAAACAATCAAAGGTTACATTCAATTGATAGATTGAACATAGTCTATTATATAAACTCTATTTACCATAGCTCTACGTTCTTCCCCCTGTGTTTCATGACATTCCTTGGTAACTAATGTCTATGAGGTCTAATGAAACTTCTGATAAGCCATAATAGACACCTTGTTCATAGATGTGTTTATTATATACTCTTATGAGTACCTTTCTATAACATCATTTCACAAAACTACTAAAAATTATAAATATATTTGCATAGAAAGCTATTAATATATGTCCTAGAAAAAAATTTAATAAAATTCCTAGTCTATAAATAGTTTAAATAATGGGGACCTCTTCCTCCTATAGAATTTGATGAAACACAGCAAATTTCCTCGAGAATTATATCTCCACTTTGGAATAAACTAACTGTATTCATATTATAATGACTATAAGATTAATTTTGAATTCCACTGAAGGATGAATGAAAAATCATATCGTAATATTCAAATAAACCGTCTTAATAATCTGGGAAATGTAAAAAAAATCTACATATATTAGAAATTATAAATAAAAAACCAAGAATATCATATCCAAATATTTTTTGATATCAAAAATCATATCCTTAAGTCCTATATTTCTATCCAAGAGAAGAGAAATTTTATGTAACTCCGCGAAATGAATCGAGTAAGAAGATAGTATCAAAAAAACATACTCAAGCTCAATGAAACCCAATGCATGTTTATCATCAGTGAACCTAAAAAAGTACATAGTGAGAAGAGGTCCTTAAATTTCATCTAATTGATGTCATCAACTTTTTAGGTCAAGTTCATAACAGCCCAATACATCCTATAGGTTCCTTGAAACATGAAGTAAAATATCATCATTGTCTTCTGGGGTCTCCATTAGATCAAATATTTCATTAATTATGAAATTAAAGGGCCTAGAATTTTAAGGGACTTGAAATCCTTAAAATGATAGATGATATTGTATAGAAATATTCAAGAATAATTGATCATTATCTTAGAATGTTATTATACATGACCATGAAATGTTTACAAGAATCTAGGTTAAGGTTACCCTTATTCATAAATCACTATAGTGGGTACATGAGTATTATCCTATACATATGATTGTTGAAATTGAATGTACTCCCTTGTAGGAGTGTATAGGTTTGATTCCACATGATGTCCATTAAAGTGTCTCTGAGGTAATATAATTTGAGATTCTAGAATAATTCATAGAACCCCTATATAGAAGTCACATTGGACATCCCAAGACATTCATAGTCATACACAATGTATTTCCATATAAGACTATATGAAATGATAAGGAGAGGCCCTCTTAGTACTACATAAGGATATTCATATCTACACATTAGTTAAAATGATATATATGAAAACAATCATACTAATGGCCAATTAATCAACACCTGGACAAATTTATCACAATGTAGAGAAATAATTTATTTCAAAAATCAAAAAACATAATTCAAGGGATTTAAATTGAGAACTACCATGAAGCACTCAATAGGATTATATATAATACATGTGATTCTATGTGTCTATTAATGATTTATAAATGCACACATATCCCATAAAACCATATCTAAAAAATATAACAATAATGAATGTAAAATATAAAAACTATTATTATAACATTAATCCAAAAAATTGAACCTCAGATATATATTATATATGTGCTGGCTAGGTACCCATTTTACTGCACAACATTATCCATGAATATCCTATCTAATTTTTATGTTTCCCTAAAACATAGTCAAGAAAATGAAATAGGGAAGAAAACTTTTAATACAACTTTTTAATGACCAATCCTGATTCACTAAATCTATGCTAATTTTTCACAGGGACTCATGTGTTTCTGTCTATATGCAAGAGGTTTATGACAACTAGTTTTGGCCCAATCACTATTGATGGGGAGGTTGTACTAACAATATCTGAAAAGTAAATTTTAAAAATAATAACTTTGGAACACATGGTAGAAAAAATACGTGTTTTAAAGAGGAATGGAAACTATGCCAATTCATATAGAATAATAAATAACATACCCCTAAATTGGATGGTCAAACAAGAGTGGGACCAAGCCATGTGAGTAAATAAAACTCTATGAAATCACATCAGAGTCCTTCCTGGTACCAACTATAATAACTATCTTTTCTCCATGATCCCTATTACTAGGGACATTCCCTTTCATATACTCTTTATCATGATGTCTACCCATTTATCATGATTCCCATTTATAGTGTGAGATAAAATCATTAGGACACCACCAATGTCTCCATAACATAGGTGCACATTTATAAATATGTATTTCATTATAATAAATAAACACACAAGACACAGTATACAATCACTATTTTGGTGGTCATTCACTAATCTAGCCACCAAAAACCCTTGATCGTACCTAACATAACTACCATATCGAAACGTATTCATAATATATATCATGAACTGATTTTAGCAACATGTATTCAAATCCACCACTAGGATAATGAGACTCATGTCACACCACAAAGATATAAATCCGTATATCACTCATGGCCAGGACATAAGGTCATTATACTCTCACACAACCTCAGGTCTTCCATTATGTCCATCATGTCATAAAAAACTATTCCGGATCATGAATCATTGTATTCGTACCCATTTTTATGTCTTGGTCCACATTCTATTCATTTCATGTAAACGTGATCCCCCTACCAGGCCAAACCCATCCAGGAATGTCCTCTTTTTTTAAATTCAAAATGTGAACCCTCTAAAGGTCATCCATCACACACATGAGACATACCACATATAAGCACATAAAGAATAACTAGAAAGAGTATCATTACCAATATATAATCTATTCTGGTCATACTCAAAAATAGGTCTACTATATTGAAATTTTCAAGCATGTGATAAAACACATATTTAATTTTAAGGTATATTCACACATGTGATCAAACATTAAACCTGGCCTCAAAAGCTACTAAAACGCACACACTTGCTATCAAACTGAATCATAATAAAAAATAAAAATACAACTCCATATCAATAAAATAAGTATATACATATTCCTTATATGGAATGTAACTTATGATATGAATATTGTTAAAATAAATGTAAATTTTTATCAAAACATTATTCACCAAAACCATGTTTTCAAACTAACCAGAACATTATTTCATTTTATAAATTCAATAAACTAATTCCAATCCAACATGAAATTGTTCTTGAATATGAATGGTTGAGAGAATTAGTCCATAGTGTATAATGTTCATATACCCAAATGTCAATAACTGATGATGGAAACATTTAGGTTCCATTTTAGGATGTGAAATTTCTAATAATCATAGTATGTGAGGAGAAAATCTTGTTGAGGATCCTATGACTTTGAATCAATGAGATAATCATCTATCACTAATGTATTTATTCTCTAAAAAAATTCAACAAAATATCTATATAGAATGCGAATTTTCAAATTTCATATCTTCAATATGGTATTTCATCTAAATAATTTTCCTAAAACAACTCGAATATTTTTTTAAAATAATTTATAATTATGGAAACACAATGGTGAGGAGCATCAATTAATTAATAAATTAAAAAATCAATATAAAAATCAATAAATACCCATTATTCATGAGAAATTTGTTTCCAATGTTAAAGGGGTTATATACTTGATGATGGATTATGGATGCATTTGTTTCATACCCATATCAATGTATCTACACCCTCTACCATGTGATACAACATAGAAATGGTGTTTATGAATCACGAAGAAAAACATGTTACCAAAAAAGTATGTCACTCAACCCTTATTCAACTACCCTAACCACAAACTCCAAAATAGTCATTGAATGGTATCCAATTATCTAGTCCACTTAATCTATCCCAGTGCTCCATGACGATCCCTACAACCATAGATTTACATTCTATCTAGCACATTTTTTACAAGGGCACCCTAGAGACCACCACAGCCAACACCATAGTTGTGGATAATAATGTTTTGGTCTAAAATTGTCAAAAAAAGTGTTTAGCTATAAAATACCAACTAATCTACACGATACTCATAATATATAACCAATAAAATGGACTAAAACTGAACCTAAAAAGAAGAATATGTAATAAAAGCATATCATTTTTTGGAATGAAATTATAAAGAATTAAACAAATATAAAATAGAGGAAAAATTATTCTAATAAACACAATATATAATGTCATTATCATGTTTCAAGGAGAAACCTACTTGGATGGTTGTTTTAATAAATATTTGTTTGATAAAAATGAATGGATACATTGTATTTATTTATGATAGTGTATGCAATTCCTATATGTTGGGAAAGAATTATTCTGTCAAAGTAATTTAATATGATAATTAATGTGTTTTTTAATTTTGAAATAATGGATTATGTAATATAATTTTCTCTCAGAATGAAAAAAACTATTTTAAAGGATAGGAGAATGATATATATTTTTTTATCAAAGGAAATTTTCAAACTTTACTATGTGTCATCGAATTATATAACACATGGCATGAAATAAACATAAGAAATTGTAGATGTATTATCAAGATAAATGGTAGTAAATTTTTTTTTCCATGAAGGTACATAAGGGGAAATATCTATGACCTTATTGTATAAGATGATAATTTTTTTCTACATAATGAGAATGGAAAAACGTTTTGGAACAGAAAATTTGGAAATCTTATCTCAAATTCAACGGACAGGTTTGTGAAACATACATGGTCTTGTTTTATCCTTAATCATAAATGGTATCATACAAAAAAAGTGAATAATTTTTTAAAGGTAATGATCATTTATAATATGTATAATACAAAAATTAAGAAGTTATCTCATTTATTGTAATTAGTGCACATTGATACTTGTGATATGATTTCACTTTGATCAATTTACGGGAAAATATAATATATATTATTAAATTATGGAATCGGTAAGATAGAGTGGATTATAGTGATCCCTAGAGAGTCTAACTTGTTAAATTGAATTACATTTTATTGTATATTTATGCAAATGTATCATAAAAAGAATATTATGAAGTTAAAGACTAATAAAATAATGTCGTTAATAATTAAAAATGTGGGAGATTATCATAAAAAGAATAGTAAATCTCATTGAAAATCATTTTTGAGGTCTCTTCAACAAAATCATTATGATGGGAGGATATATATATATATATAATAGAGAAAATTTTAGGAATGATTTTAAATATAACGAATCCTATTTGTTCTTTTTTCCCAAAAAAATATGTTATCAAATTTGATAATTTTTCAAAAAGATCATGTTATGTTACTCGTGAAAAATATAACATATTTATAAACATACATTAATAAAAAAATTCTTCATTTGAAGTAAATTCATTATTCCTGAAAATTATAAACCCCAAATTTAGTTTATATATAATACAATTAATAAAATATTTCTTGGTAACTCATTAAAGATAAAGGCCTAAAAATTGTTTAAGAAAACATAAAAAAATTATTTACATCCATGAAATAAATATTGTAGAAAATAATAAATAATTTAATTAAAATATATATCAAATTATAATGGAAATAGTTAATGGGTTGAGTTGCATCGTATGAGAACTGGGGGTCTTATAGATTAAAATGAGTACCATGAAAGTAAAAATTGATTGATTGGGTTCATTAGATACATGGATAAGAGTAATCAAGGATAAAATGGATTATTAAATTATTATTATTATTATTATATCTAAGGTGTAAATAAGAAATATAAATATTATATAACAATCATTTTTCATATCAAAAATAGAACTCTTGTGTTTTAATTATTCTATTAAAGATGATATTAGATCAGGGTGATGAATGACAACAATAATAAAATAAAAACCAATGAAATAATGAATATCATGTTTAAAACATATTAAATAAGATCCTTTTTTGAAATAAATGTGTTTTTTATAATAAGATCAATTAAAAATTATATTAATTCAAACCCATGTACATATTCTATACAATGTATTCTCCAAGATTAGGTAATAAGTGTGGATGTCTTTTTGTCAAAAAATGCTTAGAAATTATTTTCAATTCATGGGGAAAGTGATTAAAGGGAGAATCAATATATTCCGTATTGATTCAAAGTCAATATGACTCAATGGAATTCATATAGTTGATATTTATAACATGTATCATCATTGTTGTGTTGTTCATAGAGATGAGATATAATTGATTAGGATAAATATGTAACATTATAAAATAAATAATAAACAAAGATCATGGTATTTATATCTAAATAATTATTTGACAATGATTAGTTTCTAGAATATTGGAGATTATTATAATATTTATATTAATAATGTGAATGATTAAAGGAATGTAGTGTTAGTTTATGTTGATGATATAATATTTGGAAGATTTAATGAAAACCAGTTTACATAGTTCAGGGACTATATTTGGGGTTTGATTGAATGGTAATTAATTACTGATCTATCCATTATTATTGGGTTATAAGTGATACATTGTAACATCCCGAACCAAACAGCCGCCCAAATAGTGCTAAATGGGTTGGGTGCCACTAAACATAGGTGCACCTCCCCAAATTCCAAAGGCTTCTGACTAACATTGTGGGTGTAAACAAGTATAGTAGGGACGATAAACACTATGTAAGAGGATAAATGTATTGTTTTGAGCATTATAGCATAACATGATGGGGAAAATAAAAGACTCAGCAGACTTGAACCAGACCCACAGAGTGGAATCATATTCAATATTAATAAATATATGAAGTAAGATAGAAAAAAATATCGGGGAAGGTAAATAGAATAACATTCTAAAAACAATTGTTAATTACAACTCAAATAAACAAGGCATACATCCATAGTAGTTCGTACATGTCAATGGTAAAAGGGTGCCCCTGGAAAACAATATTATCTACATATAAAAGTAAAAATGGTTATTTAGGTAAGAAATATAAACAAACATAAATCTTCATTTAGGAATGACCTCAAGGTTTATACAAATATCATTGCCAAATAGTACTATGTTTCAGCTCTTGAGGATCATCCTTTACCAGTACGTAAAACCATATTGTCTACAAATGTCTTGAAGGGCCCATGTTGGGTGTGAGATGACTCTCATTAGGATTCCACACATTGGTCTATGTCAATTATACTATTTTATGTTGAAATTCATCTCTAAGTAAGGTAAATAATATGATTTCATAATAAACCCATTCTATATTGGAGCTCAACATCCACTATGGAGTGTCACCTATTTCAGGCAATGTCGGAATTTTAGCAGCAAAGAGTGTCCTTGACCCCTAGCCCAAGGTACCCATGTAGTCACAATGTCCCAGTGAATCCTCATGTTCCACCTATAATATGTTACCTGGAATGAATTTTCTCATGAAACCTTGTGTCTCATGTACTGACGTCTCGACAGAATGCCAAAAAATGTATATTGGTCCCACAAACCCCTACACAGAATCTCATATTGACTCATGTAACGAATCATATGAGAACAATGATATCGGTCCTCATATAATAACTAAAAAATAGCGATGTCTGCTCTCAAATGAATAACTGGTGGAAGAACAATGTTTTCCCTCAATCACATAACTATGTAGCCTAATTTCTACCAACAGAAGGCATCTCACATTCCATGTGGATTCCAATGAAAAGAACCCCTGAACCAATAGTACCTAAACCATAACTATCAGGGGGATCCTCTTACACCAGTTGTAAAAACCACCTCATCATGGAGTAAACCAATATGCACATAAATCAAATAGGCATGATGGACATCATGGGTGAGTTGAAGTCACCAAATAATAACCCAAGCCATGCCACCTATAACACCTCGTGTCCCTAAGAACATGTCACTCAAATATTATGGCCATGCCATCCAAGTATCATAGGCCATGCACAACAAGACATTCAGACTACCTCAAACTGATGTCCATGAAGCCCAATCCCATGGTCAAAACCACCCATATAAATTCATTCCTTGCCCAACTTGTGATCAACATCACCCAATCGTGATGGACATGATATCCAAAACTGGGACAAGCCCACCACCATATCATGATCACCAACATATGTAATCCCTACCATTATATATATAATCCCATTAAAACACTTTTAATTCAAAAATTCAATTCAAATACATGAGTATCACTAACTACCAGCAATCATATAGCATCACTGAAGTCTATAATGCCTCTAACAAGTTTTATAAATAATTAAAAATTTATACATAAAAATATAAATCAAGACAATTCTTTTAAAACAATTTTAGCACCCCTGAATGAAATAAACAACGAGTAACAACCTCTCACTCGACCTATCTCAAGAAAAACAGGTTTGGAAATACCCAATGGTATCACACAAAGTATAACATTCAAATTAAAATTCAATAGTAGTGTTCTTCTCAAAAACTCACCATTGCACTAAAATATGGAACCAATAAATTTCCACAATAACAAAAAATGATGTATGAACCACCTACCTCATATTAATTTTATATTCCTCGTATAGTATTAGCCTATAATATGGTCTAGAACATGGTAGATCTACAAAACGAGCATAAATACTCAGTCTTTTTATCATGTTTGAGAGAATAAATTATGAAGAATAGATCAAGGGTAATTTTGTGCATACCGAGGGGATTCTAATGGATTAGAAAGTGTTCTAATATGACTCCCGATGATGGATTTTGTGCAAGATAAAATATTTACCAGTTAGTTCATGAGTGTTCGATCCAGAACTAGAAAATTAGGCTACTTCCCATTTTAAGAAAAAAATTACAAAATTCAAGGTGTTTACATGGGACTACACACTGTGTGGTTATTTTACAGTTCCAAAGACTACTGAATTTTTTCAACCTACTTTCAAAGTGTTTTTGATATAAATACACAACGTATAGTATGTAGTATGTTGTGTGTACATGGTATGATCCTCTTATCCACTATCGACATTTCCACACACCATGTATGCCCCTTACACATCCAAGAAATACATTGAGTGTACTCGTAGTGCAAGGTGTGTATCCCAAAAAATCTATTACTTGCACAGTATTCCTCTTTTTTATCCAAAACCACTTGGAAATGAAAAAAGAGTTGTACCTCAAAGAAAGAACTGGGTTCTTACAAACATCCCCCATAAATCCATTCCTCCATGAATTTCCCTGCCAAGGGTGGTTATGAAACCTCTTTGAAATAACTCTGACCGCAATGCTCGAATAAAACAAGGGTCCAAGGACTTATTGCTAGACTCATGGTCCTATTGTGATGCATCTTGACCCCAACACCTCATAATGTGCTCCTGCATCTATTCTGACTCACAATCACATCTCGAACAGCATCGTCTCCCGCCTCGAGCCCATGGTACCCATGGAACAATGAGGCACCAGAACCCATGGATGGTAAAAACAACATTTATTCATTGAACATTGATCAAAACCTATATACTTGATACCCTAATTCCCAAGTCACCTCATGTAACCCAAATCCCGTGGGTGCCCCTATGCCTAAGCACCTCAAGTAACCTACACCCAATGATGCTACTGATTCTTAAGAACCTCATGTAACCTACATTCAATGATTCTTTGGATCCCATGTACCTCATACATTTATAATCGTGTACCCAAGATGGTGCCAACCCACTAGCTTGAATATAGTAAATATATATATATATCATATTCACCTCGTGCACTCAAAATGCTTTTTCCGAAACAGGACATGCCAAGAGATGAAAAAGATCTGACCATTCCCACAATGTACATCTAACTGTCATCGGCTCACAAACCTTCTCAGAAAATAGGAGATCCATTGTGTGTACCTGGCCTAAAACCAGGTTTTCGGAATCCTGTCCTCCTTGCGATGCTTCCCCAGTCACCTACCACCCCCCATGGCTGGGTCCAACTGTATCTACCATATCATTCACATGTACCTGAATCTTAGCTACCCTCACCTAGTATTGATCCTGATCTAACCTCAGATGCCAATTTTTTTCATGGTCTCTACTTTTCGTATGTTTGAGAAGGCTTATTGCATAACCTCTCAAGATTCCTAACCATCCCATACGCTCTATACTCATATGGATAGATATCACATTGAGTATATACATGCCTTATCTACCCACACTGAATGGAAAACACTGCTAAACTACCAAAAGGTGGTCTATATTATTCTTTGGCCTAACATATCTTATATAACTCATCTTGTAATCATTTCATGTCATCTAAACCATCACCTAAATCCACCACCCGAACCAATTGAGAAATGTATGTCAGGTTGGCCTCGTCAATTAGTGTCTGATTCACCACCTCAATGAATTAAGCTAGACTAAGGATTTTTACTTGCAACCAGATGTTATGCTATAATCCATCTTCAAAGAGCCTCACCCTTGTGGTGTCATTGCTTACCATATTAGGTGTGAAGTGATAAAACTCAGTGAATGTAGCCTCAAAATCCATGGAAATTATGTCAACCTACTAAAGGCGCAAGAAACCTCGAGGTCTCTCAACCCTCAGTGTCTCTGGGAAAAATACTCAAAGAATATATTCTATATGTCCTTCCAGGTCAATCACTAATGTTTGCGATCCAGAACCTACACATCCCACCAGCGCTTTACTAGTCCTCTTATTATGTTCATTTCCTGCTTGACCCTCCATCCTAGAGGCATATCGAGCTACTCGAAAAACATCTTCAAGCTCTATATTTAGTTATCATATTCTTATGGATCACCATTACCCTAAAAAAGTGGAGGGTGTTGTGCGTAGAATTCCCATGTAAGGTAATCCAACCAGGAATTAGTTCCCTACATGCCTCTATCGATCCATTGACAAACACGTACCAAACTAGATCAAAGCTGCTCATCGAACCATGGTGCCAACACATTCATAACCTAGAACTGAACTACCTACACTGGATACTAATCATTATACTATATATGTGCCTATAAATGTTTCTCATTCACAGCCTACTGCTCATGGGTATGAACTGATCTTGCTCTTGCGGAACTATACCGTCATCCACCTGACGCTCCATCAAGAAGTCTAAGAGGAACCCTATAAATAAAATATTTGTCAGAAATCCCACAAATATGACAATATATATGACATTGAATTTGAAATCAATAAAAATTCATCACATAAAAATGAACCATTACCCTCCACATCGCAACCATTCCTAATGGCATCCTTGCCCCATGGACTCCTTACCTTCCATCAATAGAGACAAGTATCACAAAATCCTTGGGCCACTCCTATCTTGACAACCAACAATGCCACAATTCGATGACCATGTTGCTACATCATAGTGATGAAAATATCCTCAACCATAGTACATGCCTTTTAATACAAGAGCATGTCCCATGTTCCTAGCCACACACAATTTCAAATAAATTAAATTCATGGCATATCACTTTACATTTGGACAAGAAATTAAATACGCCATTTCACCTTTTCTTCATGTAATTTGATATATAAAACATGGTATTATCAAATCCCAAGGCTTTCGTGCATATATGAAATTTAATTACCCTAAAAATCTGCATATCAAAATCCAAACAACCATACCATTCATTACTTGTACGTGGTTCATTTCTCTCATTCCATGTTGGGTCAAGGGTGACATATCATAATCATTACTCATCCCCAACCACGTGAGACACCAAGGTAGAAACAATATAAATTATAATCTAAAAAATAGAAAGAAGTAATTTCCCACTTAAGGAAACTTCCTCCGTACCTCATACCTGGAGCTACAGGAACCCAATTACAAGCTATAAACACAGTTCCAATTACAAATTATCTCGATTCTTCCATATACCAACTAGTAATTCAATGAAAACATGGGAAAAATTCCTCTGATACCACTATCTAACATCTCAACCTAAACAACCACCAAAATAGTACTAAATGGGATGGGATTCACTGAACATAGACATACCTCCTCGAATTACAATGGTTACTGACTAGCTGTAATGGTGTAAACATGTATTGTGGGGAGGCTATACCCACATCAGGGCTATAAAGGTACTAGTTAAAATGTAATAGAATTACACACATGGGAATATAAAAGACTTAGCAGACTCAAACTAGAATCGTATAGTGGAAGCAGATTCATTATCAATAAATAGAGGAAGCAATATACAATCAATTGCAGTGGAAAATAATTAGGAAAATATGATAATATTATTTTTAACTACTACTGAAACACAAAGGGTATGTATCTATGGAAGGTCATACATGTCAATAGTAAATGGGAACCCTTGTAAAATAACAATAGATACATATAAAATTAAGCATGATGATATAAGAAAAAAATATAAACAAATGTAAAACAATTTCATGAAATGACTTAAAGGACTATAAAAATCTTTGTGACAAAAAGTTCTATAATCCACCTCCGGCGGCTAATGGTTTACCTATACATAGGACCATTAAGTCTACATGTGTCCTAGAGGGCCCGTGTAGGGTTTGATATGAATCTATAGAGGATACCACCAAATTATGTGTACATATTATATGTATTTAATAAGACATGTATCTCTATGTATGGTAAACAATACCGTGAAATAATAATCACAATCAACAATGGTTATCATCATACACATAAGAGTTTCACCTACTTTGTCCAACACTGGAATCTCATCAGAAAAGAGTGTCCTTGTCCCCCTGACCAAGGTAGCTATGTAGTCAAAATGTCTTGGGGAACCCTTAGGATCCACCTCAAATATGTAACCAGGGACCACATGTCTATTTACACCTCATGTCTAAAGCATTTAAGACCCTAATTATTGCGCAAAATAAAGTTTCTTGATCCCGTATACCTCTACTCCGAAGCTCACGTCGGCCCATGGCACGAAACCTAGTTGATAATTGATGTATGTCCTTAGATAATAACCAAAGGAATAGCGATGTGTTCCCTCAAATGACAAAATAGAGGAAAAAATGATTTCCCTCAATCACATCACAATGTAGCCACATCAATACAAACCGAAGGCTCCTCACTATCCACATTGCTTGCTACATAAAGTACCCTAAAATAGTACTTAACTACAACTATCAGAGTCATCTACCCATACGAGTGGTCAGAAACACATCATCAAATAGTCCTCTTGGGTGATCAGAACTCAAATCAGTGCCTTGAACATCACAGGTGAGTGTTAATCACCATAAGAACCTATTGCACACCACTGATAACACCATGTGTCCCTAAGACCTTGTTTCAAAATCTGATTTCAATGCCCTTAAAGTATACACCACCTTAATCTGACGTCCATGATGCCAAATACTGTTGTCCAACCCACCCATGAAAATTCGAGCCTCACCCAACCTATGATCGACATCACCCAATCTGGATGGCCATTCCATCCTACAATTGGCCATGCCCACCACAATATCAAGATCTTCGGCATATATAATCCAAACTGTTGCAGATATATATATATATAATCACATTAAAACACTTGTAAATAGTAAATTCAATATAAATATGTGAGTTTCTCTAACTACCAGCAATCACATAGTATCACTGATATATTTAATGCCTCTAACAATATTATGTAATCTTAAACAATTTAAACATACCAATATAAATCAAGACAATTAATTTTAAACCATTATTTCACCACCGACGAAGAAATACTGGTGAACAAAAACCTCTCACCCGACCTTACTCAAGCATAACATGTGATGGAATTACCAATATCATCCCACCCAGTATAATAGTGAAATTAAAATTCAATAATAGGGTTCTTCTCGAGAACCCTCCCCTATGATAAAAGCCAGAATACCCAAATATTCTTGAAAACAAAAAATAAGAATTATTCACCACCTACCTCAAACTCATATGGTATTCCTAGTCCAGTATCAACCTCTACTTCAATGTAGAACAAGGTAGATCTACACAATGAGAATAAAATATAAAACACATATATCATGTTAGAGGGAAGAAATTATGAATAACAACTCAATAGTAATTGAGAGCATTCTATGGGGGTTCTAATGGAATAAACGATGTTTGCATACTACATAGAACAAAGGATCGGGGGCAAGATCAAGTCTTGGTATGATAGTTCGTGACGGTTATGTACAGAACCCAAAAACAGGAATACTATCTATTTTATGAAAAAATATATATAGAATAAAAGACATGTAATTAGGACAACATACCATATAGGTTCTTTTACTGTTCTAAAGATGACCAAATTTTTCTAACCTATATTATCAGTCATTCGAACATGACTGCACGACGTGTACTATGTAGTACATAGTGTGTACATGGTTTGGTCCACTAAACCACTCCCAACATCCCTACATACCATATATACCCCTAACATGGCCAGGACATACCATGTATGTACTCGGATTGTAAGGCATGTAATCCAAAAATTTCAGCACTTTGCCAATTATCCCCTATTATATAAAAAACAACCTACAAATGAAAAAAATTACACATACCTCAAATAATTAATCAGGTTCTTTCAAACATCTCCATTAAATCCACTTGTCTTTGAATTTGCCTTCAAAGGGTGGTGAAAAAACCAATCTAGAATAAACCTTTCCCTAAAACTCAAATGAATCAATGCTCCCATTACCTGTTTTTAGAACCATGTTCCTGTAGTGATCCATCACCATCCCTACACTAAATCAAGACCTCATGTATCGCTTATAACACCCAATTACATCCCTCACTATATAAGCACCCACCTCATCCCATGGAAGACATGGAACAATGAGAACCTACATCATATGGATGCCCAAAACAATCTTGTTCCTTGCACCTAAATCACAACAGGCGACCTTAATGCCCTAATACCCAAGGCACCACAAGAATATGCATCCCATTGATGCTCTGATTGCTATAAACCTCATGTATCATGAATCTGGCAATGCTCATTGTAGAGACCCGAAGCCTGACGTACATGGACATTACATTACATTTGCGGAATACTTAGTACATAACAAAAACACACACTAAAGGATCGTAATAGTTTAGTGTCTTTGGAAACTCGGAACATAATCTTCTAATCGTGGTGAAAGTTCTTCAATATCTCCCATAAAGGTCATCCCTTTTTTTACCTAAAACCTTTCTTTATATCCTGGGGAAAAGAAAACATAAAAGGGTGAGCTCAAATGCTCAGTAAGGGTAAAAAAAAGAAATATCAATCACATCATATACATAAGAACATAGCTTTTGGAAATCTTAACCTGCAAAAGAGATCATAATTTCATAACATGGGCTAAATCATAGAAGTGAAATGTAATCCCAATAATCATAACTTAAAACATGAAACTTTGTGGCATACACACATAATCATAGAGAATCATTTCTTGTTAGTCAAGACTCATTTCCAAGACTATCTTAGTGGGCAAAGTCCCTTTCTGAATCGAGTAATCCTCATTTCAGTCCTGTTTCACTGAACCGGTATAACCTACCATTCCAGCCATGTCTATCTCATGAGATATAAAATCTTTACCCAATGCATTGGAGGGAGATATAGGTCCCACCCATCTTATAATGAATCCTTTTTTATGTGTGCCACAAAATCATAAATCATACATCATTGCATAACCCATGTAATAAAAATGGGATTCTTAAACAACATGACATCATAAAACCATTCATATAAGATAAAGGAATTCATAAACATAATTCCATCACAACATAGTCAAATAAATGTAAAAATATGGATAGAAACAGATCCCTTTATTATCTTAGATGGAAAATAATTTTGATAAAACACTTGAAATGAATTCTTGAGGAAAATATCCTTTTTTCTTCAAAATCAATTTCTTTTCACAAAACATCATGCAATTTTAAAAGAAAAAGATTTTATTGAAAATAGTCATGAAATCTTTTAGAGGAAGCTTCATGAAAATAAGGCTTTATAAAACAGTATAAATCCGTTTGTGCCGTATAAGTTAAAAAAACATTCTTCGTACTTTTGTCGGAAAAGTCAAAAAGTACCTCGTATATAAAAAAACGACAAAAGATTCCTTTCATATTCTTTACTAAAAACTCACCTAAGGGTAAAATTTGATTTAAACTATTGTAAGTGGATGGAAACAATATTACATATTGAGGGAACATGGATGTGGATGATAAAATACACCCCAGTAAATACTTACGAATAAACAATCTCGGATAAAAATGAGATTGTGATATTTCCCTTACCTTAGGTCCGACTTGCTTTGTAAGTGTCCGAACCTCCTGTATAATGATTTAAATCATGTTATTGACTTATTACAGAATCATATTCATTGTTATGATATCATATATGGTTCACTTATGACATTATATTACCCGTTCTTTTGTAAATTCCATGTTAAAGAAGCGTTTTGGGTAAAATCGTTTCATTTATCGTAGGTGTTTTGACTTGTTGTTCTTGACATCATCATTACTTATATCATGATTTACTTACTTCCAGAATATAAAATATGATTTATATATCATATATATTCAGTATATATATATATATAATAGGTAGATAAATAAAATGAAAAACACCGTTCATGGAGACGGTAGTCCGTACGTACGCATGAACGCTGTTTTCCTTTCCTTATTGTCTTGAAATGGAAGTAAGTAGATGACATACATATGTATATATATACATAAATCCAGTAGATTTATAATGTAATATATTTCATTATTATTTCTTATATATACTTTATAATCATTCCTAAATGGTTAACATGGAGAATGAATCTCATCGCGTCGTGGAGACGGTAGTCCGTACGTACGCACGAGCGATGATATCATTTCTATAAATATTGAATTGAATTGGAGTGAATTATACAATATATCAGAATCAATATGATGTTGTAATAACTATGTATAGTTATTATTTACACCATTATACCCATCCATGTAAGGTGGTGGTGGAAAATAGATTACACCACGGCGTGGAGACGGTATTCCGTACGTACGCACGCGCGGTGATTTCTTTTTCTGTAGGATGGATAGATGGTGAAATAGGGTTGTTTCATACTTATAATAACATATCAGTATATGAGTGATACTGATGTTATTACTTCATAATGAAACAACCTAAGAAGAAGAAGTGGAAGAAGAAATAAAGATGAAAGAATTGGTAACGGTAACTACCTCTTCTTTGAAGCGCCTTTTGGAGACCTCCTCTTAGGGAACTAAAATTGGTCTTTGAGTAAGACCAGAACCTATAGGATGTTGCTAGGGAAGTGGAGAAGAGATTTTGGCAGGGGTTGGCCGAGCTTGAGTGCTCAAATTGGTGTGAGGAGGAGGGGGAGGAGGTGTCCTTTTATAAGGGAGGAGAGGGGCACCTTAGGAATATCTCAAAATATTATTTTATATTAAAGTCAAAATCGGTTTATAATGGTTCCAAAGGGTCTTATTTCGAAGATAAAGTTGGGAAGGGTCGAAATCCTATCAACCAATAGGATTTAGAAAAGTTTAGGGTATTATTTTAACCTTATCAATTAGATTTAACTCTAAGTTAAATAATTTAACTTTTACCATGTCTTTTTGTTTTCTTTCACTATATGGTTAATACACTTACTATAACATGCCAAACGAACCCCAAATTGTTTATTATTAATATATATATCCTTATATAAGTCATTTGGCCGAACCTTAGATTTTTAGGAATAAAATAACAATTAATAATATAATATTTGATTTAAAAACTATTTTGTGTCAATTTTGACACTATTTGATATATGATTTTTGTGAAAGTCATAACAGAATTATATGTTCGAACCAAGTTGATTAAATCAACAATAATATATCATAATAACCTAGAAAATTAGTGGAATTCATAAAAAGTTTCAAATTATATTTATTTTTGTGTTTATAACATCAATTATGTCAATATTTCATTAATAAGATAATTACTGCATCATCTTTGTGTCATAAATAAATTATTTTATTTGATGTCTAAAAATTACAAATAAAATACCATCATGTAAGAAATCTATTTATCTTTCTAATGAATATTTACAATCGAATTTATCTTATGTATAACCCCATATTAAAAATGTTTTACTTATTAAACATTGATTTTAACTATTTTAACCCTTCTTTAAATAAATTAATAATAAATGTCCTAATCTAATCCAAGTGGGCCTAAATGGTCATATTTTATTCCTAAGTTTGTTTTTGGTCGAATTAAACTTGTCCAATAGAATTAGGACATGTGTTAGGGTAATATTAATATCATATTTACCCTTAGTTACCCTATTTACTATTAACTGTGGTAAAAAAAAGTAAAAAGTTACTATTCACCAAAAAATTATTTTCATCTCATTGAACCACATTTTAGTCCTTGATATTAACTGTGTCTCTCGGATTTTCGAAATTCCATTCACAAAAGCGGTAAAATTAAGTTTTATGCAAAATTCAGTTTTTAACCTACCACTTAGTGGTTTCACTATTCATCAAAAATTTAAAGTTTTCAGAAAAATACCAAAATTTCACCCTAGGCTAATTTCGATATTCTGAGTCCAAAAATGAAGTCCATTTTGAAAAATAAAATTTATAAAATTTTAAAAAGTGGTTATTACTATTCATAACGGCTAGTTTTAATAGCATATTGTTGTTTAGTGAAACTCGGTATGACGCAAGCTATCGAGGAAGGTCGCGATTGCGTGCAAAGCAAGCCAAGCAAGTGTTGTGTGTTGTGAAATAATCCTTCATTGTTTCGTATAACAGAATCCAACCATATTTCATTTATACATTGGATATATATATATATATATACTCAATGTTGTGTAGAATAACTATTATCAAAATTGTGTGTAACACGGTCCAAGAATAGGGTTGCGTATACTGCAAGCTAATACGGTGTTGCGTATAGCGCAAGGTAATCTTGGTGTAGAATAAAACATAAGACATTAATGAAATTAAAATAATATTCTTCATAAAATCTCGGGCTGTTACACTCATGATGCCTAAACACCTCAGGTAAACTCCATCCTATGATTCTAATGATTCCAAGAACCTCATATATATATATAATCACATACCTGAGATGGTTCCATCCTACAGACCTACATCTGGTCAGTCCATATATATCTTGTTCACCTCGTGCACTCATAATGTACATGACTCAATATTACATGCCATAAGAAGCAAAATAAAATCACGACCACACCCATGGAATACCTCTGACAATCATCAGCTCACCAGCTTGCTCAGCCCCTAGCAGCTCCACAACATGCATCTGGCCAGAAACACTGTTTCCTGATGCATTTCTTCCGTTGTATGAAACCCCGAGTCACAATCCATTGACCCCATGGATGGGTCCCACTGTCTACGCCACGTCCTCTACATGTAGTAAATCCTCAGCTACCGTCACATACTATTGATCTAGAACAAGCCTTAAACACAATTGTCTATCATGGTCCCTGATTGTTGGTTGTCTGAGTAGGGTTCTGGAAGAACCTATTTATATTACCAACCTTCACATAATCCTGAAAATCTTTTAAAGGCATATCAAAGTGATTCTGTACATGCCATGGCCTCCCAAAGTTAATTTAAACCTTGGATGGACTACCACATAGTGGTCCAGCTGAGTCCTTGCCCTGACCGCCCTTTTGTAACTCATCCAGACCTCATTTCCTGTCATCTGAACCATCACCTAAAGCTATCTCCAAACCCAAGTGAGACATTAATTTCAGTTTTCCATCAATTATGTGAACCTAATTTTCTTTCTTTGAGAAAAAGGTTAGCCTATTGTTTTTTACTTGCACTCGGATGGCGTTTGATAATCTTCCTTTGAAGTTCCTCACCCATGAGGTATCATTGCATTCAATTCGATGTTCCAAGCGTTACAACATAGTAAAACTAGTTACATAGTCCTTGTCAGGAATGTCACTATAATGATGTCTTAGAAACACCTGAGCTCTGTCCTCCCTAGCATATTTTTGAATGGTTCTAGAAGAATCAATCCTCAATGTCATTCCTATGCAGTCCCCCAAGTATGCAAGCCTGAACCTTCACATCCCACCAGAGCATTAACTTTTCTCTTAGAATGAATGTTTCTACCTTGAATCTCCGCCCTGGAGGCCACTCGAGTACATTGGAGAGAATCTGCATGCACTATATCAAGTTCTCAGCCACCTGAGGATAATCCTCACACTGAAATGGAGGTGGGTTCTGCGACTATAACTCTCGAGTAAGGTAAGACATAGGGGGATCTATTACCTAAACACCTCTATTGATCCCCTGCAAAACACATACCAGACAAGATCAGATCCCCTCATCGAGCCATGACCTAAATGCTCTCAACCCTGGCTATTTCCCTTCCTACACTGGATCCATAACCTAATCATGTTTCTCAGCCGGTAACTACAACTCATGCTCTGCCTTCCCCTTAGGGTTATGAACCTGATATTTCTTTTGCGGTATTGTACCATTACCCGCCTGAGGCCCTATCATGCCATCGAAGAGGATCCATATGAACACCATAATGGTCATACAACCCATATATATATAAATGTATATAACGTAGTTAGGGAATAATGTAATGTGGAAACACATAAAAACTACCCTTACTCTCCCCAATCGTAACCATGCCCCATGACTTCATGGCCTCATTTCCTCCTTACCCGCCCATAATAGACCAATTAATAAAAAATACATAGGCAACACCTATCCTAAAACCCAACATTTCCTCAATCTGACAACCGAGTCACCCAATCCTAGTGATCAAAATCCCCTCAACCATAGTACATGCCTACTTCAATAATATATTGGCCAAATATCCCTAACACATACAATTTCATATAAATTTAATGAATAGTATATCACTTGAAATAATAAATGATATTCTATCTAGAATTTAATCATTTTCTAATGTCATTTGATATATATCACATGTTATTATCACATCACAAGGAATACATCCATATATAAAATTGAAATACCCTAAAAATTCACTTATCAAATGAAAATGAACATTACCTGTCCTTATCAGGACATGTTCAATTTATAACATATTGTGTTAGGTAAAGGGTCACATATCACAATCAATAATCAACAAAAACCATGTGTTCCACCAAGGTGAAAATCATATAAACTGTAATTTGAAAAAAAATAAAAACAACAATTTCCCACCCAATGTAACAATGTCTCACCCTCATTTCTGTGGATGTAAAAACCCATGAACAAGATAGAAACCCAGTTATAATTAAAAATATTCTCTATTCAACCATATCTAAAATAATAATACCATGAATAAGGGAAAAGTAAACTCTTATCTTACAACTTTGAAACATTCAGACCCAAAAAACCACCCAAATAGTGCTAAAGGGGCCTAGTGCCACTGACCTTAAGTGCACCTCACCGAACGTTAAATGCATCTGACTCGAAGCTTGTGTGTAAACCGGTATAGTGGGGAGCTTTTTCCCTCTAGAAGAAGATAATGGTACTGGTCTGATTGAATTAGCATAACATGAAGTGGAAAAAATACAAAAAATACTCAAACCAAACCTTTAGAGAAGAAGCATATTCAATATCAATAAATAGCAGAAGAAATATAGAAACTACTATAGTATAAATTAAATAAAATATCATGATAAACCCCAATTGTAACTAGTAATGAATCATACATGGTATGCATCCATAGTAGGTCTTACATGTCAATAGTAAAAGGGAGTCGATGGAAAACAATAGTAGATACATATAAAAGTAAGCGTACTAATAGGGGAAAGAAATGTAAAAAAAATTAAAACACCTTCTAGGAATAACCACATGATCCATACCAATATCTGTTCCAAACTATGCTATGATCAAAATCCTATGGGTTATCCTTTACCTTTACGTAAAACCAAAATGTCCACACACTTTCTGAAGTGCCTGTTTAGGGTGTGAGATGAATATAAATAGGATACCCCCGATTGTGTGTACATATTATATGTGATTACGTAGACATGTATATATATGTTTGTTAAAAATTATTATTACCTAACAAATAGAATCTAAACTGGTTCTTACCACCCACCGAGGAGTGTCACTTCCTTTGGCCAATGCCCGAATCTCAATAAAAAAGAGTCTTTGGCCGATGTCCCAATGTACACTTGTGGTCAATATATCCCAGTGAACCCTCAACTTCCACATCATATATGTTACATGGAACGACATGCCTCCTATCACCTTGCGTCTCAAGTACCGACATACCAAAGTTATGGACATATAATAGTATCTTAGTCCCATGGATCCCTGCTCAGAAGCTCACGTCGGCCAATGGAATGAAAACTAATGGAACAATGATATATGTCCTCAAATAATAACCATCAGAATAGTTATTTCTACCATAAAATGAATATCCAAACGAACTAAAATGTATGCCCTCAAAAGAAAAACCCAGTAGCCTCATCACTACTAACTAAAGGCTGCTCACCTTCCATGTGGCCTCATACTACAAGAACCCGCATGAAAATTGTACGTAAAACATAACTATTTTGGGACTCTACCAAAACAGGTAGTCAGAACCACCTCATCGCGGAGACTACCTAGGAGAATATGACTCAAATCAGAACATTGGCCATCACGGGTGAGAGGAAATCACCAATTAAGAACCCATTCCACGCCATCTCTGACACCTAAGGTCCCAACATCCATGTCACACAAATCTTATGGCCATGCCATCCATGTATCTCAAGCCATGACCAACCTGATAGTCACAGAGCCTCAAACTAACATCCACAAAGCCGAAAACTGTGGTCAAAACCACCCATGAAAATCTATCCCCCGCCCAAACTATGATCAATATCACCCAATCTTGATGGCCATTCCATCCAACCTCGTTCCAATCCCACCACAATATAAAAATCATATAATTATGTAATCTAAACCATTACATATATATATATAATACATTAAAATACATAAAAAATGAAAATCAATTTTAACTATTGGGTTTCACTTACTACCAGCCATCACATAGAAGTACTGAGGTCATGAACTCCTCTAACAAGATTATGTAAAATTAAAAAAGTTAAATATACCTATATAAATAAGGATATTTCATTTAATACCATTTTATCTCCCCTGACCAAAATAACATTTTGAGCAATGGCCTCTCGTCTGGCCTTTCTCAAGAATAACATGTTAGATAATTCCAAATGGAATCCCAAAAAGAATACTAGTCAAATTAAAATGAATTATTAGGGTTTCACTAAAGAACCCACAATTTATCTAAATGTTGCAACACCCAAATGTCTTCGAAAAATCAAAACGAATTATGAACCACCTACCATGTACTCATTCATTAATCGTCACCTAGTATCGACCTAAAAATCAGTATAGAACAATGTAGATCTATACTTAAAGAATAAGATATCAATCTCCTATAAAAAAAATGAGAGAATAAATTATGAAGAAAATATCAAGATTCATCGACAAATTACCGAGGCGGTTCTAATGGATCTGACGGGGTTCCAATCTGACTTCAAATGATTAATCGGGAGTGAGATGAAGTCTCGACCAGTTGGTTTGTGAGGGTATTTTATAGAACCAGAAAATTAGGCTACTACCCATTTTAATAAACAAATTCAAAATACATGTTGTGTAAATGGGACTAAACACCATTGTGTTTGTTTCAATCTTCCATTGACATCTTAATTTTTCCGACTAGCATTCTAGGTCTTGCCAACATCACAACATGAAGTGTACATGGTTTGGTCCTCTAATATACAATCGAAATCCCTAAACGCCATATATACCCCATACATGGCCAATACATACATGGTGTGTTCTCGAAGTATATGGAATGTAACCCAAATATTCTTGTACTTTCCATGTTTTCCTCTATATTCTATAAACAACCAAGAAATGAAAAAATTGACTTGATACTCAATGGAATTATCATGTTCATATAGGCATGTATGTAACCAATCATTTTTTTCGAATCCTAACATGTTAGATATTTTCTCAAAATAATTTCAATGGGGGATCCCAAGGAAACAATAATTATTTTCTGTCCCATATTAATCATTCAACAGATAATGATTGAAAAAATGTCTCTATTAAATTGAAATTGATACTTTTGAGGAGATTATCATACATAACATTGACAATAACCGAAAACATTTTTAGTATAATTAATGATCCATGGTATCGATGTTTAATAAAAGACAAATGATTGAATTTTATATAATATTATAGTATATTTGAATAATATTAATTTTTTTTTCTTATAAAACAATATCATAGATGTATTTATTTCTATACAATGAAATGGATTTCTTATATTTATTAGGTTATATGAGTTTTACCTCCAAAGAATAATTTTAAATAATTTATTTGTAACCTTCATAAATAATAAATAATTTTTATTATATTTCATTGAGAACTATATGAACTAAATAAATAACATCTATTAATTTTTCTTAAAAAAGGAAATAATATATTCATGATATTTGAGTCGAGGATATTTATGATATCACTATAATGTGTAAAAACTCAATGTCTATTAGTTAGTCATTCTCATATACATAATTCATGGAATTTAATGAAACATACATGGATAACCTAACACATCATCTAGTTCAAACCATTATAGTTTCAAAGGATCCTCTTTGATTCACATGGATGAGAAACTAGTGTTAGGGAAGAATCATACATCAGTATGAATGATTTATCTAGATTAAATAGTAATAAATTGGAAAATTGCCCCAATATGTCTACAATTTCCATATCATAAGTCATACAATCATTAACATAATAACTAATGAGAAAATTAAATAATAATATCCAACAAGAGCTTTAAAAATGAAAAAACGCATTAATAATAAAATTATATCAAGTGCTTCAAAAACGACACTAAATCAATAAAACCAAACATTATGTCATCAGCCCAATAATAGATATAAATCTTGAATATAATTTCCATCATGGAATGATATATTAATTGTAAAAATAGAAAAATAATACAGTAATTCTGACCTCACATCTATATATGAAATGTAAATCATCTTTACCTTTTCCCCCAAACATACTATAACTAAAATCCAAAAATCAACTATTGCATCATGAAAAATCCAAATCTATCAGATATTCTGATATAAATCTGAATATTTCACAGTTTTCATTTTTCTCACACCCAACTACTATCCATTAAATATAAAATATTTTCATTATAGTTTTAAATAAAACTAAAATCATATGATTTTAATATTATTTAAAATAGATAAAATACTCTCATCATTTGAAATCATTTCATTATATATAAGAATGTGTCAATTTTTTTTAAAAAAAATATACATTAATATTTTCATTAAATTTGATAAATTTATCAAATAAATGGTCTAAGTGAATTCATTGAAAAGCCTCATGATTATAAAAAATATGGGTGAAGTCCCAACATTTGTAATCCCATTAAAAATTAATAATTTCTTATTATTTTAATATAAAAGGATAAAACAAATCATATTAAAAATGAAAAATTAATAAATTAGTCAACATAAAATAATCACATGTTATCTTTTATACAAATTGATTGACCCCATTCACCATAATATAATCAGCGACCAATAATCATAGGATCATCAGGGATCAATTTGTAAATTAATAGAAAAAATAAAACAAAAGCCATCGAATCATCAGCTAGTATGATCCAATAACTGAAACACTCATCCATACCCAACCTATCATAACATGGGAAGAAAAAACCCATATGTAATATAGTCCCAATTATAAGCCAACAACCAATGCATTTTACTAAACTATTACAATATGTGGACCTTTATATCCAACTAAGACAATCCTACTTTCCTACGATTTAATAAAATGAGGCGAACAAACTAAGGGAAAAATGAAAGAGTTTTCAAAGAAAGAATAATGGAACAACATCAAATCTTAATAAACTGCATAGAATCACCCATGTATTATTCATGAAATGAATATATAAACCATTTCCCATAACTAATAACCATCATTTAATTATTCTAACCAAGATAATGGGTATTCATCATGGTTATATTTACATAAATAAAACCATGTCATAATGTTTCTATTGAGACTATACAACATCTTATAAGAAATCATGTTTTAATATAATTTTTGAAAATCAATTCTCACTATCATCATCAACAATTTCAGAATAATAATAGGGAATATTAAATAATGTTATCTAATACAGGAAACAAATTTAACTAAGATATCAATTATTAGTTTTGTATTAAAACGAAAACTTCATATAAATAAGTGAATTCAATTAAAAAAATTATCATAGGAATTGTACAAAAACACTTAATATGAGTTATTTCCAGGAAACATATTTATGGATTTAAATCCAAGAAAACTCTTTTGTATAAAATGATATTCAAGGTGTATATCTACTTCCTTCAACAAAATAAAAATAAATGAATCCAATAACACCTTTATATTTTAAAACAAGTCATATAATTTGAATAAAATCATTTTTTAAAAAATTGAGGTAAATATATAATATTACCTACTTCAATATAACAGTTTCAATACGAACTAAACTAAATTTAAAAAAAATATCTAAAATAATGTTATTAAGTCCATTTATTCCCTAATTGGCAAACACATGTTAAAATCAATCTTGAAAAAATCATGGGTCTCTATGACTATACAAGGATATGAGAAAAAGTGTAAAGATAGGAAGTGGATGAAATGGGGGAAATTGAACACTTAGACTTCAATGGAAAAAATTAGAGTATATAATAACCCCTTGATTATATCATACAAAACATGGGAACTGGGAGTGGGAGGCATGTTATTTTTTGGAGTCTGAATTGGTTAAAATGATGTAGGGTAAGGGGTTAAAATAGTTGGAAAAAATCAAAATAAATAAATTTTTAATGATCTAGTAAGTTATTATAGTTTCGTTAAGTGTTTTAAAAATATTCAGAAGCCATTCAGATTTCATTATATGTACCTAGTGTATGATTCTTGATTTAGAATCGTATTTCACAAAAGCGTGCACCATCTATTTAAAAGGATCCCTTACATAATGGTGAGATTCTTGTTCTTCTACATGATTTAGTAAAACAAACACTAACCATGAAATCACATCTAAATTGAGTTTCAATATTTATATAGTCATGTCGCATGGTTTAAACTGATATTATACAATAATAAAACATGAATAGCTACCTAAATTTCTCTCAATTTAAGGAAAATTTTTCCAGAACCCTATAAATAATGATAAAACCCATAAATTAATTAAATAAGACTATAAATATATTTTAGGGTGTGACTAATCATCAAATAGTCACACATACCCAAATAAATTATCGGTAGAGTATAATGATTAGACAATGGATATGGTTTTCTATCTTCATTATCAATTAAATTTTGAAAATAAGGTAAAACCATGACACCCAATAAGGTAAAACCCATGAATCTTACCAATATGAATCAATAAAAATAAACTCTATTATATCCTACAATAATCTCAAATAACATAAAAAAATTAGTTATGCATCATTAATATGAATGATTAGTATGCCCCAAGAACCAAACAATTTCACATAAAGGAAATCATAAAAAAAACTATATTCCAAATCATCACAAAAACTAGAATCCTAAGATACAAGACCCCCTCTCTCTCAAGGATAATATAAGTGGAAAAAACTACTCATCTGGTAGTTCTACACCGTTTCCTTCATAAAGAATCCAAGATAATTAAATATAAATGGAATCCCTTCTAGTGTTCATACTCATATTATAATTACACTAACATTTTAACTCAATAATGTAACAAATAATCCCAAAAAATTGGTTATAGAATAAATTTATTCAAAATTCAATGATTCAAGAAAAATAAAAAAATAAAAATGTAAATAAATAATAATTATAACATAGATCATTATGATACCGTCAAAATATGTTTTAAATTTTTAATCAAAAAAAATCAAGGGTTATTACGTATATCAAAAAAAATCACTATAGACCATATCAAGAATGACATGGTATAACTGAAAAATAACCCCATAATAAAAACCAATTAACGAATTTTGATCATCGGAACTATCCTTGGTTCATGGAATATAAAGAAAATTTGCTATGTTCCCTTCTCATAGAACAATATCCAATTTTGATTTTAACATTATCTAAAAAATCACATTTGAGAGAACAATTAATGTCAATGTATCACTCATCCTAGTTATCAAATCCCATATCGATGACTTCCCTAGTATAACTGCTCAAAATTTAATCCATATCATTTGGAAAAAAATAATATAAATTCAAAAATGTAAAAGTTATCACTCAAGTATAATAATTAAAAAACAATAATCCTTTCATAATAAAGAATCAAGGGATTACCTAAAGAATAAAATAAATCCTAAATCACTTAAAAATTATCAAATTATATAAAATCAATAGCCATATATCTCAAAAAATATGTTCATAACCATCCCAAAATATATTTTTAAAAAAAAATTTGTTTTCATCCAATAAATAAATTTTAAAAATTTATATGGATTCCTAATTTGAAAATGATGGAGCCACACACTCAAAATACACAATAGATCTCTTTTTCTATTGAGGGGCATCATGTATACACATAATAGAGCCCTGATAAAAAAATATTCCGTAAATTGGATCTTCTATTCTTGGTCAACTTGGAAATAGGAGGAATTTAACTCATGATGTTCGAGAGTATGGATAGTTCCATCTCTATAACTCTATTTTTATTCTTTATGTAACACCACAAAATTTTAGATAATATATATTCCCAAAAAAATAATATGTTCTATAGTTTGTTTAAAAAAAATTAACAAAAAACAAATCACAACATATTAGATGAATATTACTATAAAAATTTTATAATAATAAAACCTATAGTAAAAAATTAAACTGAAATCAATTAAAATTTCATATAAAATAAGATATAAACATATCAACTTCAAAATAATAATTTTAAAATAAAAATATATTTTCATTAGATTTCTTTAATTTCAATAAAAAATTCAAATTTTAAGAACAAGAAACTAATTAAATTGTATAAATTTTTTATTTCATCATATAATAATTATGTTAGTAGTATTTTTTTTATTTTTTTGAACTATTTTAATTTCGGGGAGTAATAAAAATAAAAATTTTACAGAAATTTTAAATTATAGAAATATATATTTACATAATATATACAAATAATTTTACTAAACATTTAATTTAATGAAATATCTATTTAAATAGAAAATTTATACATTTTAAATATTATTATGAACTTATAAAACCTATTTTCAAATTTTTGATGATATGTTACAAATTATTCTAATTAAAAACAGTGTTTCGTATATTATTTAAATTTTATATTTTTTCATAAATTTCAGTTTTTTCATAAATTTAAAACAATAAAAAATGGATTTGTTTTAATATATAACGATTATTTTATTTTAAATTTTAAAAAATTTATAATTTTTACCTACACATTGATTTAATGATTAAAAAACTTTTTTACTAAATTTTTTTTCCACTCATCTGTAATAATTATTAAGTAAATATTTTTAAACAATAGATATTTTATTTTATAAAATTAAATTCATATTTAAAATTGTAATTAGAAAATTTGTTAATATATAATTTTAATTTATTTTATTAAAGTTACTTATCCATGTGAAAAAACATTTTTTACCATTGTAAAAGTAAAAATCATAAAAAAAAGTTTTAGTTACTAAAAATGAACTAATTAATATGAAAATAATTTATCAAAGTGTATGTATGATATATTGATTCACCGAACCTAATCCCCCAAAATATTTTCATTTTTTGGGTTTATTGACTATTCATTTTTGACATATATTTATTTAAATGTAATGGGTACATTAAAATTCACTGTTCTCATTACTTGGTAAAGGGTTTCACTTCCACCACTTTACTATAAACTTATCTCTAAGAATTTTATCATAATAAACATCAATTTTTCTCTTCTTATATTCCTATTTCATTTTCATAATACCATTGTCTAAATTATTTATCTTAAAGACATCATTTCCATAGATATTACCAATGTAAACTAATGTTCTCAACATGAGTATTTCGTACACATTATATTCTTATTCTTATTCTTCCTTATCCAAATTTTTTGTATACACCATATTATAATTTAATTAATAATATTAACATTATTAAATTTTATTATATTAATGGATCTACCATTATTTAATCCTTTCCATCTACGATGAATAGTTAAACAACATTGATCTAGAATTCATTGAAACAACCAATGTAATGAAGTGATGTGGTCTATTATCCCCAATGAATTTGAAGGAATGTGATAAGTATGGATATGATGAATGAATATTATTCTCATATATAACATTTGATTATAATTTCATAATTCATCATATGTATTCATTCCATCTGATTTTTTTAAAATGGAAACGACAATCATGCGTATCTGCAGACTTCCGCCTCTATGAATGATAAATTTCACTTTACAGTTACTATTATCATCATAGGTTATAATAATGAATTTAATGAATAAATATTATAATAATAAAAATATTAATTTTCATTGAATTTAATATTGTACATTATATAGGTGACATTTATAAAAAAAGTTCAAAGTAGTATTTTCCTCCTAAAATAAATATATGAAGGAACCGTTATTTATTATTTAGTTTGGGGGATAAAAATAAATGATATAAAAATTTCTAATAGAATTATATAATCTAGACACTACTAATATTGGTGATATAATTACTTTACATAACATAAATATTTTATAATTTCAATATACCAATTATGTATCAAGTAATTAGACTGAACTACTAATGTAACCGCACAAAAATGAAATATATTTAATAAATAAATATTATTTTATTAGACAAAAATTATGGAAAATGAAATATAGATGAAAAAAATTAATAAATAATTTTTAAAAAATAATTATTAATTTTTGTTGTTGTTATTGTTACATAGATAACGAAATCAGAACTATGGTAAGCATATTATGTCATTATTTTAAATTACGAGAGGTAAGTTTTATATTGGGAAACAACATTTCTCTTATATAGTTTATTCAATTCCCTGTATACATTAAGAATATTGAATATGGATCATTTCAATATATGCTAATATATATTTCATGGTATCATGATTATTATAATGTTACCTATTCTATAATGGTTTTTATATATAAATGTATATTAAACTGTATATATTTTTTATTCACCAATTCTTTTATTTGGAGGTGTTTCCACCATATTTATTTTAACATAATTTTACATGAAATATGTTGTATTTATAAATTAATTTAATTTTGTACCTCTCAATGGTTATTTATTTTCCACATAGTGATGATTTAAGGGTATTTTTTAATCATAATTCTCAGTCATTATGTAATGATTATACTTACTGATCTTCCTTTAAATATGTCATATATATTTTTTATTTTTTATTTTAAGTAATATGATCTATGTTTTTCTAGAGGTTTAATTTAATTCAAAATAAACATTTTATTTATATCAAGAATTATGAATAATGATATATTAATTATATTTGGTTAACTATTTTTTTTATTTTTTTGGAATGTTATTCCTTGAGAAATATTCATATATATTTGATTAATTATTAATTGTACATTTTCATAATATATTTAAGATTTTTAATCTAGTTAAAGTGATTGTATTAACTAAAAATATGTTTTTCTTGATTATTTATTTATGAAATTGAAAGGTTGAACCAAACTAGTATTTTTAAAATAACACTTGGTTCGATAGTGAATGCAACAAAAAATGTCGAGCTTAATCGATCAAAAAATTATTATTACGACCATTATAACATCTCCATTCTAATTAAGTGCATGGATATTAGAAAATAAATTATTAAATTTATATATATGTTTAATATATAAATATTAAATAATAAATCATAAGGAGATAAGTAAACAATTTTCAGAAAAATAATTATATCATTCCATGATATATTTTTTCAAAAAAATTAATGATTTGTTTTGGGAAAATGTTATAATAAATTTCGAATATATTTATAAATTTTATCTAATAAAAAGATATAATTTATGAAATAATAATATATAAATTCTTTTAGGGATAATGTTATATATTTCTTTGAAAAGATTGATTTTTACTGAATAGTGAAAATAATGATTATTTTAGATTTTTATTTATTTTAATGAAAAGGTAAAATTATGAATTTAAATTTATAAAAGTTAAAAAAACTTATAAAATTATATATAATATATTTAATATAAATTTTATCATCATGATTCTATATTTTAATGTAAGTTCATTTTTTGGCTAAAAATGAAATTTTCTATAATCGATTTTTTTCTATTTTATGAATTTTATTAAAAATGATTTATTCATATTTTATAAATAGAATAATGAAAATTGTTTATTTTTAATCATGAGGTTATAATTTTTTAAATAGTTTCCTTATATTTTTTATCATTATGAATAGTGATCATAGTAAATATTTGTTACATCGGTAAGGGTAAATCATACAATTAAGGTTAAAAAAAATGTGATAAGGAAGTTAATTAATTGGAACACTTCACATGACCAATTTTAGGTGTGGTATTTAAAAATAACCACCCATTATTCTATGTTATTAAAATTTTGGGAATTTTTCATTAAAAACAATATATATATATATATTAATTTACATAAGGAAAAATACCAAAATTTACTCTATCTCTTTAATATTTTTCTTAATTTTTCACATAGGGATAAAAAATTCAATTAATAATAATGGTTATTTTTAGAATAATGAAATTATTTTTATGATGTTAATTTATTTAAAATTTTTAGTGATTATATAATTAACGAAAATACTTATACAACATTGACAATGTTCTTCTGAATACATTAAAAAAATTAAGTAAATGATTTAAAAACATTCAAATTTAAATAAATTGGATGAATTGTTAATTGAAATGAAATTTTTTGATAAACATATCATATTAATATTGTTTAATGTTTTTTTATAATTCAATTACAATATTACTGTATTTAATGTAAAGTTAAATGAATAGTGTTGAAATAAATATTGATGATATTTTTTGAAAAAACCATATTTTGATAAATTATTTAAAAATAATGAAAATAATTAGAATAAAATTAGGAATTAATTCATAAAAAATATCCAACCTTGATATAATTGTATCCAATTTCATCCTTAGAAGTTAATTTCTAAACATTAAGATTGAAAATGTTGTAATCACAAATTAGGATAAAGACAATTAATGAAGGGGTAAATCAAAATGATAAGTCTTAAAATGATATATAAACCAATTTAAATTTAATTTAAATTTTATAGTAAGACCATATACTCTTTAACATAATGTAAATGTCTTATTGTAATAGTTTTCAAATAGGTATATGTATATTATTTTAATATATTTCATGTATGTTCAAAAATTCCCGAACATCAATTAAAAATCGACACCCCTACCCTATTCACTACACACATCAATATCCTGTTTTATCATCCAAAACCTACCAAAAATTTATCCTAAAATTCTTAATCACATAGTAGTGCCATTATTTTGGGAAAACTACCATCATTATTGGGATAATGGTATTAGGAAAATTATATTGTTCTAATAAGGGGAGTTAATGGAAATTAATAGAAAGTTTGAGCTCTAGGTAAGGTATTTCTTCTTAATCTCCCAACACTATGAAATATTATAATGTTACGAAACTGTTTTATTTTATATTCTCTAAAAAATTACCCTCTTATATTTTAATTCATGATTCCTTCACCATTTAAGGAATTTTATATTACAATTCAAATTATTGTATCCAATGGGATTTTACATGAATGTTATTAATTGGTATGGGGTTTATTTTCTCAGTTTTTTATCATTTAATTATAGAAAATAGTTATTTGTTTTATTATTTCAACATTGTGTATGAAATTTACATCTTATGATTTTTTATTTCCACTTTTTTTATGAATATTTACATTTTTTACTCATAATATCTCTATTAAATAATTATTAAATAAATGATGTGATATTTATAATGGTTCATTATCAATTTTTTTATTTTTTGGGGAATATGTTATATTTTGAACCTATATTCTTTGATGTGGTTTATATACAACACCATTTTTATTTCCAATCATAAAAATTCTTATATTCATGATAGTTAATGTTTCATTCTATTTTATTCATTCAAGGGGCTTATAATTTAAAAGTTACCAAAGCGAGAATAGATTTATGTTTAATCATAATTTTATACAAGATTTCGTATTATTGAATTTATTATTAGGATATTATTTTTCTGTTCCATTATAAACAAAATTTATGTGTATTACCTTTTAGATATTTATATAATGTTGAGGATTTTATTCCATATTTCCCTCTTTGCTACTCAATATGTTTCAGAAATTATTTTAAAGAAAATTCAAACTTATTTCTCCTCTTTCAGTTAGAAAATATTTTTCATTCATATCCACCTATTCTAAAATGATTTCAAAAATTCTGATGTCCAAACACAGATGATTTTATAATGTTATTTTACATGATATTATACCATCATTTAAATGGTTTTAAATGATTTTAAATTCACAATTTTACAATTTTTTCTACATTTTTTACTTTTGAATCTTTTAACAATAGTTTGAAAAAAAATATTATTTTAAAATTCACATTATTAACATATCTTCCATTTTCATAACCATTATTTTAATTTATGCTTCATTTATAATATTGAATGGTTTCATTGAAATTTTTTTACAATATACTTTTAATGATTATTTTTTAAATTCAATTTGTAATGATGAATGTGTGTTTAACTCAAGAATTTATTTAAGGACATTTTTTTGTTATTTCAACTCATCAATAAAAAACCCCTTGATTTTAATTATCCACAAATTTGGAAATGTTTTAATTATACAATATATATTACTAATGTGGGTGGATTATGATTGTTTTAATGATAATTTAATCTTAGGAATTTATATTCCATTTTTAAATCATGATATGAGTGAAAAAAATTTATTTTTATGTTAAAAATGAAATCCTTTATTTTTTAAAATATTTTTTGGTTCACGGAATTTTTTATTTTTGTGGTGTGATCCAGATATTTCTCATAATGATTAGTGAGGACTGGATAGAGCATAATTATTTTTTATCCCAATATATATTATGATGATAGGGGAGCCTGATATACGTCTCCAATGAATTTGGTAAAGAGATGGTGTCAAATGATTATATATTACACCCAATATAATGATAGAATTTACAAGATAAGTAATTTCATTATTATGATCAACTGAAAGGGTGATATAAAAATGATGTTCCAAGATACCAACTCATTTTCATTATGCATTCACAGTGTTTTAATGGATTTTGTTTAGAAATATTGTTTTCTAATGTATCATGATTTTTTTTATATGAAGCATGGATCATGTCGATGCTTTATTCAGTGTTTCAATATTTTTTGATACATGATTTATTTTTTATTAATTATCGTATTTTAAAATCATTTCCTGTGATTACATCAAAATACAATTAATTTCCTCTAATTTTCACAGATGACATTCAATTGTTAGTTGTTTTTTAACCCTTAACATGTGTTTGAGATCACCAATCTTAGGAAATGTTTTATTCATTTTATAAAGAATGATGGTATATTGTTTTTTCCATGACTCATTTGGTTTGAGAAGGATTTTATGTACCATATTTATTTAATATTGTGAAATAAAACAATATTCCTATTGTAAGAATAATGATCACATGAATAGAAAGGTATGGTAATAAATGAGTTTGTCTAAATTATTTAAAACAATAAACCCAAAATGACATTGAGTATATAAGCGATAAAATAACATAGATTGAAATTATATATTTTTGAGGGATAAAATTGGGTTTCATTTATTGGTATGAAATCTATAAATGTAAATGTTATGATTTTAGAACAAAATATGGGAGTAGATGTGTAGGGTTGTAATAGACTGTATTAGAGAAGGTATTAGACAACCATAGATATTATTATATTTCCTTGTTAGTTTAACATAAAATTTGTGGATATTGTCATTGTATTTTATGTTTATATTTTATCAAAAGTTAAAATTCACTGAAACCTCTTTTTTGTTTTATGTGATGTGATATTAAAGTGATTAATGATATTTTGGGGTGTCATTTTTTGGGTTTTATTAGAAGTAACCCTTATATGTATTATGTGGTTTAATATGAATGATTATTTCAAAAGAATGCAATTAATTTTTTTTGGATGTTAGATAAGGGTTCTGATATAACAATTATGGTTAATTCATTCTTTAATGATAAGGTTATGAGTGTGATTTGTAATGTATATTTGTTTATTTATGGAATGATACGAGTTGAACATTTGGTATTATTATAGAATTTTTTGAATTGTGTTAGGAACCAACTACGGTCAACCTCTCCAACCAACACCCAACCTGATTTTCCACATACCCAAAGGTTGTTCCCAATCCCTATAAGATGGTGACTTGCTCTAGGTCATCAAACAACAAACATAATGAATTATTTCACCCAAATTGAATATGATACATGGAATATATATATATATATATCATTAATAATAGAGGATAAAAAACATGGAGAAATATATTACATATAAAAGAGGAAATGGTAGTACATATACAACATGAAAAACTAATAAAACAAACAGAACAGGTCCAACAAAACCAATGGAATGATATAATAAAAGACAACTAATCAAGGGATATGTGGAAAACCTCCCACCATATCACCACTAATTACCCAAAGCCAGCAGATAGAAACCTCACTTTTGCACTATGGATCCTTTCCATTCCCTTTATCAAAAGACAAAACAAGGTCTACATGCTACCAAAGGGTTGCACATATTGTGAGATAAATAGGCTCAGTATGATCCCACCATGGTGTTCTATATAATTACTATGTACAAATAATCCCAATATTAATATTTTAATGAAAACATGGAATGATAAATAGTAAAAACAATTATATAAAAACCATTGTAAATATTTCCCTTTTTTCAACATTTCTAACAAAGCAGGTGAAATTGTTCAAAATCACAATTTCTATAAACATTTATAAATAACCCAATCATGTATATCAATGATATAATATTTAATGTCAATGAATAGAGGATAACGCATGGGATGGTTGGAGGACTACATGTTTCATGATCAACGACTAGTACCACCCATGTCATTATGATAGAGTCCTATATATCAAAGGAACACCCCATGGTTGACCCCCCCCCCCCCAATTTCAACAGAAATTCCCTTGAACAATATTCTTAAGGATAAAAGAAACTATATAAGTGTTAACCACATGAAAAAAAAAAGAAAACTTAATGATTACCCTAAGAAACACCTTCCACCTCTTCACCTGATGCTTCCTATGTGATTCATTTCTTAAATCATTTGAATATAATTCCACATTTAAAATAAAATCCAAACAACCCTTTTATTTTATAAAAAATATTATTTAAAAATTTATTTTACATTTTATTTTACAATTCGTCGAATATAACTTTTTCATTTAGAAAAATTATGGAAAACCATATTTTCTCTCAAATACCTTTTAACATACATGAAAATAATTCATATTAATTAATAGAAATTAGTCATAAAAACTAGAGAAATAAATATCATCCATTATAGGATAGAGGCCGAACCACCTACCTCAAATTTAGGTCACACATGTCTCCTATGAGATCTACAGAAATTTGAAATAATAAAAATTAATAGGTAGATGACATAAAATTTATTCCCAGCTATTAATACCACATTCATTAAATAAAATAGATGGAAGATTTTTTAGATCACAACAAATATAAAAAAACATGCACCCACTACACCATAACCAACACATGGTCAATCTCTAAAATAAGATCACCAAATGGATTTTGATTGTTTGAATTAAACATAAACTCATTGTCTATAAAACCAAAAAATAGTACAATGCCTCCTCCATAATAGAACCATAAAAAATAACAAATTCCTCCTACTACATAGAAGCTATAAAACATCTACAGAAATCTAATTTCAAGTGAAGCAATCCATAAGGTTAGAAGACACAAAAAAATAATCTGGAAGAGCCTATGATTTAAATAAGGGATAAAAATGATAAATTGTTTATAATTCAAACATTCATCACAAAAAACCCCACTGGGTTTGAAGGGTTGACAACATAAACTATGGTTTATGGATTAAAATTCTCAATCTTTGCATATGCAGATAAATAAATTACCTCAATTTAAAAATCTTGAATAATTATTTTACCTCATAAAAATAATTTTATACTATAAAATAGTTTTACATTATAATTGTTTTATAGAATATCTAATGTTATTTATGCTTTATGATATAAGTTATGATATTAAAATTCCATACAATATACCTCCCACCAATGATCTAATGAAAACACCCAAGACCGTTCTCAATTACCTATAAATCTGAAGAGACATACTCAAGAAATAAAAGGGTGTCAATTTAAATAAAAAATATTAGATGTTTAATTTTTTTATTTATTTATATAATGTTATTTACTGTTTTTATATTATCATATCTTATGATAAAAATACCATTTTTGGTTAATATTTAATGATTGGGTGACTAAAATTATATCCTATAATGGATTGTGTGATCTCTAAGATGTTTATTTTGGTTTGTCACGCATGAAAAATTAACATCAGTACTCATAGATTGGAGAAAAAGATGATATTATATCGTAATTTAATCAATGAATAAAATTATACTTATATCGTGTTATTATTTCATTATGTTCATAGTATATATGGTAAAAGAATACCACAAACATTATGAAAATGGTCATAAAGTATAAAATTTATTATATAACCATCAATTATTATTAATTGATGTTGTTTTCCACACCTCATTAGTACATGGGTTTGTGGTTATTTATTATATCATGCCCATTCACTTTATTATGATCAATGATCAATGTCCTCTATTACTATCTATAATTATTTGGAAATTATATATTTCATCAATGTCCATATTTTGTCTTCCCATAAATGTTACCCTTATTGTAAACATACTTGTTTTAATTCTCAATGACCATCATATATCCCCTTACCACTTTTCAGTATGTTGTTTTATTGACTATTTTTGTGATGTGTATTTTTAAACATGGTTCTAATTTCAATCCTTGATTAAAATGCACATGTTTAAATTGTAATGATTTTATTAATTAAAGGTGAAGTGAAATCAATGTAGCAATATTTAAAAAGGACACAACCTTCAATATATTATAAAACACCAACTTTAAGATAAAGAAAAACACAAAATATTATTATAACTATTATAATATATAAATAAAAAAATTAAAAATAAATATTTGTATGTGAATTATTAAATATATATAAAGTTCATTATCTATAAAAATATATTTATAAGAAATTATGATATAATCACTCAATTTTCTATGGTTTCCTTTTATGCATCAAAATAAAATCCTCATATACAATTTAATTTATTTTTTATGAGAAAATAATAAAATTATACTCGTAAAAATTTAATTTTCAAAAAAATTTATCATAATTTAAATAAAAATATAATAATTTTCTTATAGTGTATTTTTTAGATTTTTTCCAAAAATATTGATCATTCATTGAATACTGACAAATAAATATTTTTTTAAAAGTATCATATATATACATAAAAAGTAATCTATATATTTCAATTTGTTATATATGTAACATAATTTGTATTCATTTTGATATAATATAATTAATTACATATGAATCGTCATAATAATTTATTAATGTATAAGAAAATTTGATGTCATAAAACTCGGTTTCCTAAAAAACGCCATTTGTTGTAGTAGACACATTTTTATTAGAATTGATTTATAAAATATATAGGAAAATAATATTTAAAAATGGATCACTTATTATGATTCATGTGCTTAATATTAGATAAATTGGCCCAATTTTGTTCATTATAAATCGTAATGATAATAAATATTCGTTACATTATTAAGGGTAAATCATGTAATTAATTTTAAAAACAAGGTGATAAGGTATGAAAACAACCCCAAAATAATAATTTTTTCTATTTCATTCATGTGGTTCAACCATAAATATGCATTATTCAAATTTATTGATTTTTTATGGTTATTTTTCTTTTAATATTACTTTTATATTAATTTTAGAGAAGAAAAATAAAAAATAACCCATTTTTATATTTCTATAATATTATCACATGGGGCCAAAATTAAGTTATGAATAAATAATAGATTTTATTTTGATAATATTAAAATTATTTTCCTCAAAATAATTTATTTATAAATTTTAGATATTGTATAATTACCATAATCTCTCATAAAAAATTGACAATGTTCTTTTTCATATAGTATAATAATAAAGAAAATGGATTTATAAATAATAAAATTAATTTTATTTGGAGGAATTATCAACATAAATGAATTTTTTAGATAAATATAACCTCCTAGTATTTTTTATAATATTTACATTTTGATTCTATTACAATATTCGTGAATTTATTATCAAATTAAATTAAGAGTGTTAAAAATTGCATTAATGATATTTTCAGGAAAAAAATTATCTATTAAATTTTTTTTAAAAAATATTATTGTAATTGAAAAAAATGGATGTAGTTATTCAAGAATATATTCCCTTGAACAATTTTGGAACATTTTATTTCTTATATGTAAAATTTTAAATATTTGATATTGAATATTTTGTTAACATGGTTAAGGATTAAAAAGGTTAATAAAGGGTTTCAATTCAAAAGAAAAGGATTAAAATGATATATAAACATTTATCAACATTATTTTATTATTTTATTAATACCATAAGCTCCTTATTTTTTATTCCATGTTCTTTTTAGAAATTCTACATTAGTTAGACACATAAAATTGTATTATATTTTTTATTTCCTGAAAAGTTCCCCTCCCACACTAATTAAAGTACATCCCCTATCATCTCCCCCACACTTCAAAAAACGGCCAATAGATACTTAATTACCTTCATAACATCTCTCCCCAAGTCCTATGGGATTTAATTTGGGCATAACACAATTCTCAGTTGCAATAATGTATAAAAAACTAGTGGTTTCCAAAGAATATGTGTTAAATGATATAAATGGAATATAGATATAAGAGGTATGGAATTTCATCTCATTTTACATTCATGTAAAACTATATTAATGTTATATTATAATTTTATTATTTATGTTTTATATATATCCCCATATACATGTTATATCGTGAATTCTTTATAATTTCTGGTATTTTATATTGCAAGTAAAATTATTTCATCCATTGGGATATGACTTGAATGTTACCAAGTGGTAAGATGTTTCATAACAATATTTTATTTCATTTGGTTATATAACTTTCGTCATTTAATATATTATGTTAATATTATGTGATAAGTTAATTTTTTTGAACACTTTTTTATGTAAAACGATTTTTTTTTATTTAAATTTGATACATAAAATATCTATATTGATTTATTTTCAATTCCATGATAGGATTTTTGTAAGGGATTATCATCTCAAATTATCTTAATTGAAGAATATGTTTTTTATACACCAATAATATTTTATAAAAAGTATATACAGACTATTTTACATGTTACATATTCAAACATTTTATATTTATTATATTTAATTTTTAATTTAATGTTATTCTTTCTTGGGGATTACGATTTAAAACTCGCTAATGAGGTGAGGGTTTTATTTTTCAATCATATTTTAATGGGGATTTTTTATGGTTGAATATCCTTTAAAAATATTTATGATACATATTTGTTATAACACATTACGTTTTCATCTCATATAAATATTTTTTGAAGATTAATGTATTATTACCAACATTATCTCTTTGGTAATCAAAATACATTATAATGTTTTTTAATAATTGATGACCTTATTTTTCCTCTTTCTGTCAGAAAATATTCCTCTTAAAAATCCATGATTTCAAAAATATTACTACTCGAAAGTTACTCTATCCCAATGGGGATATACCCATGGTTTAGAAAAACCACGGTTATAGAAATTCTATATTAGACTATACCAATATTTTTAAAAACCCATTGGTATATGTTTTTTTGTTGAAACAGTGTTTAGAAAACCATTGGTATAGATCTTTAGATGTAGAGGACCTCTTGGGTTCCTCTTCCCATCCTCCACATTCAAATCCAAATCATCCTGTATTCCAATGTGTCCACCCTCCCCTTATGGGATTTTTGAGTCCTCCCACCCCTCCTCAAGTGGATTTCACATCCCCTACCCCTCCCCCAACGATTTTGTCCTCCCCATGCCATCTTCATGTGAATTTGTCATAACAAATGCAATATTTCACCCATAATAAGGTGTTATTCTTCTAGTTGGGTAATGTTTTTTCAATATTATAGAGGTAATATTTTATTCCCTCCCCTTATTTCTTCTCTCTTATTCCACGTTTTTCATGAGATTGAGTAAATTTTATAAATTTACAATGAGTCAACATGTGTCTTTGTAGTTATTTTTGTATATTGTAAAAAGAAAATAATCTCTCTACAGTTTTTTAATTTTTTTCATGTTTTTGTCATAACATATGCATTATTTTCAATTTTATGTAATTTATTTTATGATAAAAATTTCTCCCGACGGTTTATGTGATCAATGAACCCTAGTTTTTAAGAAATATGTTTTAGGTTATTATGTCTTATACTATATGAGAACCTATTTTATATATCAATACATGGGTCACTAAAATAATTTATTATAGTCAAGAAAAGTTTTGGTTGTTTATTTACCTCATAGTTGCAATTTTTAAATTGAGAGATAAAATGGAACTTGTATTTTGGAAGTTATTATATGGAATTAAAGTAAATAAATATCTTATTATCTTCCTTTATTATATTCCTTATTTGTTTTGATCTTTGTTATCCGCCTTTATTGGTTCATTTTTAATGGTTTTAAAATTGAATAAAGTTTTCTCCAATGTGTTTTACTAGAGAATTTACATGAGTAGTTGACTAAATTTAGTTTTTATATTGAATAATGGATCATATAATCCTTTTATTCATCTTATGGGTAATCTCTGAGTATGTACGGGAATAAATTATTAAATCGTAATGTTTTATTTATAAATTTATTTTTATTAATAGTCATTTTGATTAAAAAAAATTATTTATGATTTTATTTTGTAACTTTTATTTCTTATAAGTTAATGGTTGGTTTTCTTATATGACTTTAAAAACAAAAAGTCATGTTTTTTTAAAAGGTTTTTTTGGATGTTTAATATGATAGTTGGGTATATTTAATAGATATTGATTTTTTAATAATTTATGTATTATTGTTTTATAATTAATTTAATATTTAATTATTTTATTATTCTATGTTTTCGTGTTATTTGTTTCAAAATAAATTATTTTATTTGTATTAGTGAAAATTATATGATGTTTTCATCATATCTGACTTCCCTAATAGAAATATTTTTTGAGTTATGTTTCAATTTTGGTGAAACCATTTACATTGTCTGTGTTGAAGTCTTTGGAAGTTCGTTATAACACATTTTAACCTGGAATGATATTTAATTCTTATGGTAGATATGATATAGTATAGGGATTTATAGATAGACAAGGCTTATTTATTAAAATATAAGCGATTATAATAGAATAATATGGATTATAGTGTCAAATTTATTCAATTTATCCACCAAGATAGTGAATTATTAAATATCCAGGATTCCCACAATGGTTCGTTATTAGAAGTCATCACTTATAGAATATATTTTGTCTCTAATTCATTTTTTCTAGAAAATAGTATTTTGTGATAACTTTAATATTAAAATTAATTTAATGATTTTTCTAATTATCTATTAAATTGTTTATATGAACAATTGATTTCCCTTGGAATAGAATGGATAGAAGTAGGATATATCATAAAGATCATATTTCAACTCAGTATAGAAAAATTAAAAAAATAGATTTTTCATTTAAAAATGATTTTGATAGAGGTTGTTTATAGTTTTGATTCTACAATTGTGATGGAATACCATGGTAACTGTATGAATAAGTTAGCTACCATATAATTAACATCAAATTTAAACCTAATTATTATGTTAGGTTTCATTATAAATAGATGGGACAGACTTCTATTGTTGATGATTGAAAAGAAAGAAGTGGTATAAGGAATTTGATATTTGATTGGTTTAAATTTTTGAATAATCATGAGAGAGATAGTATGATAGTGAAAAAATCAATGATATCAATACCCAAGAGGAAAATACTGAATATGATTATGTTGAGAGAGTTAAAAAAATTAATGGATGAGGCCATAAATCTAATATATCTTGAATTTACTTAAATGACCAAGTTATACTTTTTAATGTGGATATATCATAGGAAAATCATGTATTAAATTTATAATCCCATCATTGATTAAATAGGTTTTTTGGGAATTAATTCCTGGTTGTGCAGATATTTTCACAAATCATTATAAGTCTTGGGTGTTAATTAAGAAGATTATATTTTCTATAAATAAATTTTATGTGTTTCTAAAGGATTTAAGTTTATTTTGGGAGGAAACACATGAAAATAATGTATATAAATAAATTGGTACATCTTTATGGAAGGAAAATAAAAATAGAATACCACCTCGTGTTCCATAGAAAGTCATATAACACTCTTAATTGATTTACTTGCTTCAAAACATCATCATTGTAAAGACCCGGGTTTTTTGTGGAATTTTTTTTAAAAAATACATGGGAATTTTTCGAGTCTGCAGTTTCTAATAGAACATGATTATGAAGCCCGGTGTGCCCGAATTCAATTTTTGAAGTTTTGTTCGGGTATGTTCAGAAAACGTATGTGCGGGTGTTTATATCTTTTGAATCGGTGCTTGGAATTGAAATCCAAGGACACTGATGAAATAGAAGCAGTAGTATTTACTTAAGGATACCTTTACCGTAGTTGCGTTTTATTGGGAGAATAAGATAATTTTGGGGTTTTTCTAAATATATTAAATAAAAATATTACTAACATATTTTTATGTAAGTGGTGGTTTAATCCTCCAAGGGGAAGTTGAAGGTAGGGCCCTCCCCCACATAACCTCCCATGGGAGGATATTATGTGGTGTGGCCCACATGAGCATCAAACCCTTCAACTCCCCTTGAACCCCCCTTTTAACTCTTGAACTCCCAATTTATGGTGGAGCCTTTCCACATTCCCTCACAATGGTTCCAATACAAGGATTAATTAATGACTTAATTAATTAATTTGTAGTGTTATGAATTATTTTTAATTCTTTTGAAATTAATTGAATCATTAATGTAACATGGAGGATATTATTTTGTTTTGGCTTGGCGTTATTTTTTGGTGGAGCTTTGGGAGAACTCCTAGAAGAACGACATCCACCCAACGAAGAATGCTCACTGTTTCCAAAGAATTTGAAGAATCATCTCCTTCCCATCCAACCAGGGAAAGAAATGGAAGATGCCACCCATGAAGAACGTCACCAACGACAATGTCATCCCCTCCTGAAGTCAATGGAATGTCGTCTTTTTCCCGCGACACCGTCATGCGATCACTAATTGTGAGGTAGAGGGAATTGGATTATTTTTACGTATGAATTATACTAATGTAATTCTAAATTTATTATTGGATTGACAGTGGAAAAATGTTTAGCACCTAATGCAAAGGGTGTGGTCTGAAAAAACCCGGCCTGATGTCCCTCCATTGAATATTGTTTGGTTGACGTCGGAGGAGGATCTGAAAGGGCGCGGTGTCATCGCACCATGGCAGACGAAAGATAAACCATGGCCAGGAGGGCCGCAGCGGATGAATAAGTGTGGTTTCATCGCACCACGGTGGTAGTGCAGAAGAGGCTGGACAAGCCGGTCGCCGTAGAGCCGGACCACGGGATGACCGACCGGCCGACTGGAGAAACGCGGCGCCTGTAGGCGCCGTGTGGAGGAGGACGCGGCCCACGTCTGTGGGCCTCTCATCTAGGAAAAATTTCCAACTGCGTGCCAGTCGTGCTACAAAATCGCGGTGCCCGCAGGTTCCGCATGGGAAGAACCACGACCCGCAGCCCGGACCACATGTGCCGGGCCGAACCGGCTGGCTAGGGCCAGCTGGGCAGAGAAGGAGGCGGCGCTGCTTGGCGCTGCCGGGCGAACTAGAAAAGACCGCAGCATGGGCCGGGTACATGGGTGAGCATCACCCCACCGGGCAAGGTTGACCCCCCGATGGGTCGGACCCACTGTGCGGGGTCGGGCCGATGTGCCAGCCCACTAGGATTGACGTGTTGGGACCATCTTCGCAAAAATTTGAATAACTAATAGACCGCGCGTCCTATTGACACGTCGTCTATGGCACTGGGACCCTCATGATTAGGCAGTCCTTTTGGGATACTCTATGTGAGTTTTGGACAAATTTTGAAAATAGCCGGGTTTGGATGAAGCGTAAATCCAACCGGACCCCTGGAACGGAAATTCCAATAACTCTCAAAACGGGAGTCTGATTAATGTTCCATCTATCACGTTGGGTTCCTTATGATGGGACCGAACTATGGGATACATCAACTCAAGACTTCGTGATAGTTGATGTATCGACACATAGCTCGAGGAGTGGACCCTCCTAGAATCGAGCGTGTTGTGTGTGGGAACCTTAGCGCTGGTTGCGACGACTACTATACCAAAATCCTTTGTGGGTTCGACTGCCAGGATACTGTACCAGATTTCTACGTGGGTTCCACTATGACGCTACTATACCAGAATCCTACATTGGTTCAACTGCGATGCTACTATACCAGAATCCTCCATGGGTTCGACAACGATGACTACTGTACCGGAATCCTCCGTGGGTTGGACAGCGATGACTACTGTACCGGGATCCACTATGGGTAAGAAAGTTCTGACTTTTGTTCCTGTATCCTGTGTGGGTCCGACAAAATATCTGGTTTTGTATCCTGTGTTGGTCTGACAGCTTAGCTGGTACTGTATCTTGTGTGGGTCTGACACCTTAGATGAATCAGTGACTACATATGATCATCTCTATTTCTCTACAAAAGATGTATACCTGTGTGAGATGAGTCTTGTCTTCAATCATTATCATCGATGTGATTGAATTTACTTCCATTGTGTTTTGGGTTGTGTTTGGGCTCAGGAGTTGAGCCGAAATGTGACTGGTTACTTATATATATGTATGGGCACATACCTAAGTAGGGTTGGTTGATACTTCGTGATTGAATCTTTATTCGGTCATTTATCCTTTGGGGATTCAGGGAGAACATCGGGGGTCTTGGGGTCCCCTACTAAGTGTACTTATACTCACCGCTGCACAGGCTTCACCCACAACTTGTTGTATTCTATGCAGATGATGGACAGTAGTGATTGAGGCTGATGGTGATGGATGGGAGGCTGCTCGGAGCTGGATTAGACGTGACATATCATAGGGACAAGTTGTTGGAGTTCTGTACCTACCCTTCAGGTTGGATTCCCTAGTGGACAATCCAGGAGCTGTTTTCCCTTTTTACATGTACTTGTTGTTCAGTTGGGTTTGTATACTGGCCCACTTATTTTCATCACACCTTAATTTTCTATTTTAGTAGTTGTTGCCTCTGCTGCTTGTGTTCAGACTATGTGTGTTATAGGTTTAAAGGAAATTTCTTCTTTTTTTTAGCAGAGATTCACCTTTGGTGCTAGTCGCCAGCCCATGTCCAATGGAAGGAGGGCTTGGGGTAATCACAGAACGGGCACCGAGGACTGGTTGAGACACATTGCTTTCGGAGGAGTTAGTTCTACTGTAGAACATGGACTCTGATTCTTTTATTAGAAATAGTGTTAATTTTTTTGGGTGTGGTGATCAGTTTAGGGAAACCGGTGTTTGTGTGGCAGCCAACCTATCCATACACTAGGACTCTGACTTCTGATTGCCGACTCAGTGCACGAAAACACTAATTGTGTGTGGGTTCCCTTTGAAAAAGTTTTCATTTTTATTAATTTGTGTCAGGTCACCATGTGTACTGTTTTAACCGTGGCGCACCTATTTCTTTTTTGGATAGCCCCAAAAAGTCAGTCAGCTAGGGTTCCATGTTACGTAGGAGATGGTAGCCCACCGAGCAACGAGGCCTCGGTGGAGGGCCCCATCATAGTGGAGGTACCAGCAATACCACTACCCGTTGTGCCACCGATACCACCAACTCTAGTAGCACAGAGTGCATGTCGTCTGAATTCATTGCACGAGTTTCAGTGCCAGAGCCAGCCCATGTTCTGGGGAGAGATGGACCCACAGGGAGCTGAGGATTGGATGGAGTCTGTCGTGAGAGTTTTTAGATTTGTAAGGACACAAACCGACCTCATGGGGATCCTTGCTGCGAGTCTACTACATGCAGAAACAAGAAGATAGTGGAGCCTGATTCTCTAGGTGCATTACAAGGCATAATTACATTGGGTGGACTTTGAGAGTCACTTCCACTCAGAGTTTATTCCATCCACCATTTGTGAAGTGCGTATTTAGGAGTTACTTCATCTGCGGAAGGCCCGCATGATAGTATCTCAGTACCCAGTGAGGTTCACCGACGTCTAAGGCTACTCCATGGATATGGTGCGGGGCCAATTATTTAGGGCCCTGACCTTCGAGCAAGGACTCAGGCATGATAACATGGATTTGATGATCCCCCTCAGCATCCCTTCATAGGTAGGGGTGCTTCAGAGAGCACTTCTAGTATAGAGTTTTCTCCTTGAGTAGTCAACAGTAGTGATACCCACCACAGTGCGACACATAGATGAGTATTCTACACCTGGTAGTAGACATATGTCCCTGAGGTCCAAGTGGAATAGGCCATTAGGTGGGAGACCCTAGGATACAGGTTCGGTTGTGCGAGTCACATGAGGTAGAGCCAGCTATACGAAGAGCATGTAGTGTTATTCAAGCGGAGGGCAGGGCCACATGGATCGTGACTGCCCGACCCGCCATGCAGATAGGCAGCATATAGTAGAGGGACCTCCCAAGATGAGACTGTGGTTCGACTGTGGTGGACGGCCAGGAGCAGGCGGACGTGGGAGAGGAGCTGGCCGAGCAGCGGGTGGTGGATGAAATTTGGAGGCTCTGCCACCACCAGCACCAGGAGGTCCACCCCGACTATAAGCAGCTGGCTGACAGAGGCGGGCTCAGCACCAGGTAGTCAAGGCCTATGACCATGGTGCATCTGAGATGATTCGAGGTACTATCTGTGTCTCCTCCACACTTGCTGGAGTACATATAGACACAAGTGTGAGTCATTATTTTATTTTCACTACCCTCGTTCATAGATCAGAGATTTCAACGTATCTGTTGGCTTGAGCCTTATATCTAGAGACTCATACAAGAGTAGACTCGACGATTACGCACTGGTGCCGGCAGTTTGAGCTTACTCTATGAGGCGAGAGCTTTGGCTGGGATCTCCTCGTTGCGGCGTCGAGGTCTTATGATGTCATCTGGGGTATGGACTGGTTATCCACAGTTCATGGTCATATTGACTATATTAGGTTCAAAGTGCGGTGTATCCACACTGATGGGACCAGGTTCACCTTCACCAGAGATAAGGGAGCCTTTTCAACATGGGAGTGACTTATGCATAGGAGGGGGCAGCCGATCACACATCAGTTGGATAGTATCATCCTCGAAGAATTTGATGTGTAGAGTCTAAGTTCCACTATTTTGGTGGATCAGTATGTGGATGTTTTCTCTAATGACGTTCCCGGACTACCTTTTCATAGAGAGATAGACTTCTACATCGACATGTACCCCAGGACGACACTGATATCTTCTCCAGTATATCGGATGGCTCTAGCCGAGCATTGTGAGATGTGGGTACAGCTTTAGAACTTGTAGGGGAAGGGATTTATCTGACCCAGTGTTTCACCCTGGGCATCTCTGGTTTTGTTGGCCAAGAATGTGGATGGGAGATTGCGACTATGTTTAGAATATCTTCGCCTGAATCAGGTGACCATGAAGAACAAGTTCCCTCTACCGAGGATTGGCGATCTCGTTCATCAACTCAAGGGAGCACGATGGTTCTTGAGGATAGACCTTAGGTTAGGCTATCACCAACTCAGATTTCGAGGTGATGATGTGCAGAAGATGGCCTTCAGATGTCGGTATGGCCACTGTGAGTTCTTGGTTATGCCCTTTGGTATAACAAATGCTCCAGCTGTGTTCATGAGTCTCGTGAACATGATCATCCAGCCATACCTCGATGTCTTTGTCATAGGCTTCATCGATGACATACTGATCTACTCGACTACTGAGGAGGAGTATGCCTGCCATTTGCAGGTATTACTGGACACACTCTAAGAGCACCAGATTTATGGTAATCTCTCGAAGTGCCTGTTCTAGATTAGAGATGTTCACTTTTTGGTACACGTCATCTTAGAGGATAGAGTTGCGGTGGATCCATCAATGATCGAGGTAGTACTTGCATGGGATCCACCCAGGAGTGTGAAGAAGGTGCCGAATTTTCTGGGACTAGCTGGGTACTATCGGAGATTTGTGCCAGACTTCTCCCGAGTTGCAGCAGGGCTTTCAGCATTGAAAAAGAATGGGAAACCCTTCGTGTGGTCAAATAGAAGCCAGCAGAGCTTTTAGGAGCTGAGTCAGAGGTTGACCAGTGCTCCCATCTTGAGGCTACCAGAGGAGGTCATAGGGTATGTAGTATACTACGATGCATCAGGGACCAGACTCGGGTGTGTCCTGATGCGGGAGCGAGTAGTGATCACATATGGTTCACAGAAGTTGATACAACATGAGAAGAACTACACTACCCATGACCTGGAGTTAGCAGCAGTGGTCTTCGCCTTGAATATGTGGCTGCACTATCTGATGGGTGAGCATTTTATAGTCTACTCTGACCTACAGAGTCTTAGGTACATTTTCTCACATAAGGACCAGAACCTAAGACATCGAGGATGGATTGAGTTCCTCCAGGACTATGACTTCGAGATAGTATATAAATTTGGGAAGGGGAACGTTGTAGCATATTCTCTCAGCAGGAGATCAGGCATTCAGCTACTAGGAGAGGTGACAGAGCAGCTGTCCACATTGCAGATATCCTTTGTGCATAGAGATGGAGTAACCTTTCTGCAGTATCTCATAGTCACTCCACAACTTCATCAGTGATTCCGAGAGGGGCAGCGTGGTGACATTGACTGTGAGATGTGACATGCTCATATATCCTCAGGGCAGGCACCTGATGGGTTTTTTGAAGGTGGGGAGCACGTCATCCTTTTCAGAGGATGTACCGTGGTACCAGTTTCACTATATAAGGATGTGCTGAGGTAGTTCCATACTTCCCCTATAGCGGTAAATCCAGGAGTGGTGAAGATGTATCAGGACGTCAGACAAAGAGTAGTGGTGGCAGGGAATGAAGAAGTCAGTAGTAGAGTTTGTCTCACGGTGCCTCAATTTTCAGCAAGTGAAGGCGGAGCACCCGGTTTGCAGCAAGCTTGGTTCATCCCTTAGAGGTCCCAGAGTGGAAGTGGGATGGGATATCCATGGATTTCATCACGGTACTTCCACGTACATCCAGTGGACACGACTCTATCTGGGTGATTGTTGACCGAATCACCAAGTCGGCCCACTTCCTACCGATCACAGAGAAGGACTCAGTAGTGAGGACCATTCAAACTCTCGATGACATTCTCTGTGCAAGTGTCCATGCCTTTGGTCACTGTTGGGAGGATCAGATACCCTTGGTAGAGTTTGTGTACAACAACAGCTACCACTCCACCATCGAAATGGAACCTTATGAGGCACTGTATGGCTGAACATGTAGATCACCACTGTGCTGGAATGACCCAGGGGAGTCAACACTTGTAGGACCAGATATGGGGCAGGCTATGATCGAGAAGGTGCGGATCAACCAAGAGCATATGAAGACTGCACAGAGAAGGAAGAAGTCATGTACTGATAGGATACGAAGACCAGGTGAGTTAAAGGATGGCTACCATGTTTTTCTACGGGTCCCACCTCGATGGGGTCTACGGAGATTTGGACAAAGAGGTAAGTAATCTCTGTGATTCATCAGGCCATTTTATGTCCTCAGCAGGGTAGGCAAGGTGGCTTACCACTTGTCTCTTCCACCTCAGTTACACCGGGTGCACGACGTCTTCCACGTTTCTTACCTGAGGAGATATGTGCATGACCCATCCCACATCATCAACCATGGGGAGCTGGAAATCGATGATGGGGAGACATTCACAGAGGTTATAGTGTATATTGAGGATCGACAGGAGAGGGTCCTGCATGGATGGTCGATTCCTCTAGTGCGCGTTCACTGGCAGCACGGGAACCTCCAGGAGAGAAAATCGGAGCGGGAGGCTAGGACGCATGCTCAGTACCACCATTTCTTCCCTTAGTGTGTGTTGTTGCTTACGAGGATGTAAAACCCTAATGTGGGGAGAATGTAAAGATCCAGAAATTCCATGATTTTTTTTCAAATACATGGGAATTTTACGATTCCGTTGTTTTTTACAGCACTTGTATCTGAGGCCCGGTGTGCCCGAAATCAATTTATGATGTTTTTTTCAGGTACGTTCAGTAAACATACATGTGGGTTTTTATATCTTTTTAACTAATGCTCAGAATTGAAATCTGAGGACACCGATGAACTCGCAGCACATGTATTCGCTTAAAGAGACATTTACCGTAGTTTCATTTTATCGAGAGCGAAAGTTAATTTTGGGGGTTTTCTAAATAAATCAAATAAAAATATGACTAACATATTTTTATGTAAGTGGTGGTTTAATATTCTATGAGGAATTTAGAGGTGGGTACCACCCCCATATAACCTCCCATGGAAGGATATTATGTGGCGAGGCCCACACAAGCATCAAACCCCTCAACTCCCCTTAAACCCCCCCCCCTTTAACTCTTGTCCTCCCAATTTTTGGTGGAGCCTTTCCACCTTCCCTCATAATGGTGCCAACATAAGGATTAATTAATTACCTAATTACATAATTTTTAGTGTCATGAATTCATTTGAATTATTTTGAAATACATGGCATAATTAAAATAATATGGAGGTAATTATTTTGTTTTGGCTCGGTGCTATTCATTTGTGGAGCATTGGGAGAACTCCTGGAAGAACGACATCTACCCCATGAAGATTTCTCCTCGTCTCTGAAGAATGTGAAGCATCATCTCATTCCCTTCCAACCGAGGCATGAAAATGAAGACGTCGCCTATGAAGAACGTCGCCAATGATGACATCATCCCTTCACAAAGACAACAGAACGATGACGTCTTCCCGCGGCGCCGTCAAGCGATCACCAATTGCGAGGTAGGGGGATGTAGTTTATTTTTATGAATGAATTATACCCATTTAATCCGACATTTATTTTTGGATTGATGGTATCCAAATTGTTATCACCTAACACGGAGGGAGAGAGACGAAAAAACACGGCCCGACCTCCCTCCATTGAATCTTGTTTGGTTCATGTCGAAGGTGGATCCGAAAAGGCGTGGGGCTGTCCCACCATGCCGGAGGAGAACCGCAGCGGACGAAAGAGGAATTGTGGTCGGGAGGGCCGCAGTGGTTGAAGAAGCACGATGCCATCATGATACGCGTTGGAGAAAAGGCCGCGGCAAATTCAGGCCGCGACGGTGGTGGCACGACGTCGTCACGTAGCGTGGAGGGAAGCAGAACTGTGACGCTGTCACGCCGTGGTGGAAGTTTGAAGGTGGCCGGCCGAGCCGGCCACCGTAGAGCCTGATCGCGGGACGACCAGATGACCCGCTAGAGAACCGCTACGCCCGCAGGAACCACATAGAGGAGGACACGGCCCGCGTCTGCGGGCCGCTCAGCTGGGAAAACCGACTGGTCGTGTGCCGGCAGGGCTAGAGAATCGCAGCACCCGCAGGTGCCGCATAGGGAGAACTCGGGCCCGTAGTGCGGGCTACGTGTGTCGGGCCGAACCGGCCGGCTACGGCCAACCGAGCAAAGGAGGAGGGGGCGCCGCATGGCGCTGCCGGGTTAACCGGACCAGCACGCAACATTGGATGGGTCCATGGGTGGGTTGCGCCTCACCGGGTCGGACCCACTGAGCTGGGTCGGGCCGACCTGCCAGCCCATTGGGCTTGATGGGTTGGGCCCATCTTTGCTTAAATGTGAATAACTCCTAGACCGCGTGTATGATTGTTGTGCCGTCTGCAGCAATGGGACCCTCACGATGATTCCATCATTTTATAATACTCTACGTGAATTTTAAACAATCTTGGAAAACGTCCAGGTTTGGATCGAGTGTAAATCTAACCAGGCCCCTGGACAGAAATTCCAACAACTCTCAAACCGGGCGTCCGATTAACGCACCGTCTATCGGGTTGGATTCCTTATGATGATACTGAACTACGGGATACATCAACTCAAGACTTCATAATAGATGATGTGTCAACACTTAGGTTGAGGAGAAGACCCTCCCATAATCGAGCGTGCTGTGTGTGGGAACCTTAAGGCGAGATGTGAAAAATATTGTATCGGAATCCTATGTGGGTTCGATTGGAATGCTAATGTACCATAATCCTACATGGGTTCGACTGCAACACTACTATACCAGAATCCTTCTTCGGTTCGACAGCAATGACTACTGTACCGGAATCCTCCGTGGGTTTGACAATGATGACTACTGTATTGGGATCCTCCGTGGGTCTGATAGTTCTGACTTATATTATTGTATCATGTGTGGGTCTGACAGAATAGCTGGTCTCGTATCTTGTGAGGGTCCGACAACATAGCTGGTCTTGTATCCTATGTGTGTCTAACAACTTAGATGAATCAGTGACTATATATGATCATCTCTATCCCTCTACTAAAGATGTATACATGTGTGAGTTGAGTCTTGTCTTCAATCATTAACATCGATGTGATTGAATTTACTTCCTTTGTATACTGGGTTATGTTTGGGCTAGAGAGTTGGAGCTAGACTGTGACTGATAACTTAGGTATATGTATGGAAATATAACTATGAATGGTTGGTTGGTACTTCGTGATTGAATATTTCTTCTGTGGTTTATCCTTTGGGGATTCTAGGAGACCATCGGGGGTCTCGCAGTCCCCTACTGAGTATTGTTATACTCACCCCGGTACGGGGATCACCCGCACCTTTTTGTATTCTGTGCAGATGACACACAACAGTGATCGAGGCTATGGGTGACAGACAGGAGGCGGCTCAGAGCTGGACTAGACGGGATGTACCGTAGTGATGAGTTGTTCGAGTTTTGTTCCTACCCCACAGGTAGGATTCCCCTTTGGATGATCCATGAACTGTTTTCCCTTTTTACTTGTATTGGTTGTTTAGTTGGGTTTGTATACTGTCCCACTGACTTTCAGTACACCTTACTTTTATATTTTAGTACTTTTTATCTCTACTGCTTGTCTTTAGACTGTGTGTGTTACAGGATTAAAGGAAATGCCTTCCCTTTTTATCAGGGATTCTCCTTTGGTGCTAGTCGCTAGCCCCTGTCCTATGTAAGGCAGGGTTGGGGTAGTCACGACATGGTCCTCGAGGATGGGTTATGACAATCATGTCTGAAAAAATATAATCCAATATTGTATATCATGATATAAAGTGAAGTAATGGTAATGCTGATATTTTTCATCATGTTTATAGTTTATCCTGGAATCTATTTTATATAAAACGTCTTAAATTTTCACTGGAGGGGTATAATGTCAAGTTCAGTCTATACTCTGGTGGTTTTAATCTATTTGGTCAGATGCTTACTGCTCACAGTACGTAGCTAGTTACTATTCACATTTAAAATATTCCTCCATGGATGTGTATGAAAAATCATTTCATATTCTTGAGTATAATTAATTATATCCCTTTTATCCAAGTAATGATATATATATCTACATAGAACCATTAATAAGGGAGTTGAAGTAACTTTTGGGGTATGTGTGTGCACTCATTCGATGCTTCTTTATAAAAATATTTCAGATGAGTGATTCCCATATATAGATAATAAAATATTTCCATGATCATGAAATGATGTATGATTCTATCATTAAGGGAAAAAAATTCATGTCCTATTTTTATGAATAATTCTTGATCGACATCGCTTATATATCATCATAGTTTTAGTCTTCTGAGGCATCATTGAATCTTTCCAATGCATCATTAATATAGAAAAAATCATAGAAGGTTTTATAATAATGTTGACATTGAACAACCAACACAACATATTTCAAGATCATATGTTCTTAATTAATTGAATGATTTCAATTTTGAATAGTAAAAGGTCATTTGAAATCTAAAAATATATAGAATGTTGACAGTAAATCCACTTACAATCGAAAAAATAGAAGTATATTTTTTGAGATGCCATATTGATCTACCAATTTGTTACATAATTTTTTATATTTAATACATATTGATGAAACTATATGTGAAATATTTCATTCAATTATTCAAAATTTATTGGGTAAGTACATATAATAAATCCAATATCGTCAGGACATGTTGGATTAGGGTATTCGACCAGAACTCCGTCCTGTGTGTATCAATGAAAACAAATTCAAAGTTCCTTGTGCTTATTATGTCATTGCACCATTGGATAAAAATAAATTTTTTGAATATTTAGAGAATATAACTCTTCCTAATGTATATTCTAGAAACATATCAAGATGACTCAACATAAGGTATTTTAATAAAATTCCTCAAAAACTCATGATTATTTCATAAAATATTAGAAATTGATTCCAATAGAAATTTGAAATTTTCTATCCATTAATGTAATGGTGAAACTGATTGACTTGTTCCATTTTATAAGACACCATTGTGCTAAAAAGTTATCCATGTAATTCATGATATAAATCCAGCAAGTTATTCCATTAATTTGGTGTGAGGGGGAAAAATATCATCCTTCATTTTCCACTAGAATTCTATAGTTAATATTTCAAACTCCAACTAAAACACTTCTTATGGATCCAAATTTTATAGATGTATCTCACTGATAAAAATATGTCCAAAATGAAATATTATGTCTAAAATAAGAATTATCATGAACGTTCAATGATGATAGGTTGTCTAGATTAATAATATATGGATTTTTTCAATGTATTTTTCTAATGTGAGAACAACACCTGGCCGGAAAATATGAAATTAAGATGAGATGTATCGGGAAATTGAGCCCATATTTCAATATCTTCCTCAAATAGAAGGATATCATGGGTCATATACATTGGCTACATTGATCTTTGAAGAGTGGGATATGGAAATTCACAGTCTTGTTCAACTGTGGTTTTTTTGAGGACTATATAAATTATGTAATTTTTATATTTATATAATATATCATAAAATTTCATTTCACATATATCTTAGACATTTATTATCATTTTATTTACGTAGAATAATCAAATTATATGTAAATTTCATTGATCTATTCCTTTGAGAAGTATATAATATTTTTATAGACAAGACATTCATTCTTGGTTAAAATAAAAGGTATGAAAATTACATTAATTAACTTAAAATATAAATATCCTATTAATTGTATTATTCATATATATTTAATTTATTTAGTTTACCTATTGACTCTATTTATAATTAAATAACAGTGTTGTATTTTGGCCCCCAATCGCTGGTTTGTGAATGAAAATACATAATATTCAAGGGGAATAAATTTCATACGACTAATCGAGTGCTGAATATGAGAACACAACATGATGGAAATATGTTTTCTGCTCCAATTAACTATTATTCCAATGCATCAGCTAGTTATCCCCAATATTAATATGTGCATTATTATTGAATTGTTAGGAAAATATTTTAATTGTATTACTACTATAGAGGTTGAGTAAATACAATGAAATGTAAATGGTTTTACTAGACGATGTGACATGTTACATATATTGATGATTGGGTTTTCAATGTAATTTTCATGATTTGATTCATGGCTTCCGATGAACCATACATTTTTTCATCAATGGAATAAACTATTGTTTTATGTGAAACATTGTATGAGACCAGATTATGGTGTCAGTAATGTGGTAATACCAATCCGTACTTTCATGATTCATGGTATGATATGGGCCCCATTGATTCCCCAAGTGGTGCTGAACAAAATATTGCATTTGATGAGTAAAATTTTCCCCTTTTGAGATTTGATGTTATACCTGAAGTAGTGGTGGGTAATATTTAGAAGCTACCATATATGATAACAGTTATTTTAGATTAAAATGAAAATAATTTATTATGTTTTTATTATTGTAATTAATGATTTTTTTTTAATTTTGGAATGATATGTATTCTTTATTATTGTTTAGTATTTTAAATTTAATTTGATTTATTTCAATTATAAAAACCTGTTTTAAAATGGGTGCTAAAAAAATATATAACATAGTTTAAATTTAAAGTTACCAAATCATGTTATCAAATTGATTAGTAATTATTTTATATATAAGTTGAATGATTTATTTTTAAAATTTAGTTTTCAATATTGTAAATTTCATTATGTATATTTGAAAGAAGTCCGAAGGAAGATATTATTTGATGATCAACAACAGCGGAATAAGTGTTTCCTAACTCCTCTTGTTTCCTTAGTTAGTATAATAATGCTAATATTTTTCATCAACATTATAAATAGTGTCATGTTCACATTCATAATTAAATTTATTTTATGGAATTTCAATAGCGCTAGATTTTAATCTTATTCATCTTACAAGTGAGGTTCTGTTTGGGGATGATCATAGACCTAGAAATATCACCCATAGTACACATTCATATCCTAACCCCACAATGAACACCATATCTACCACACCTTTCCATAGTATTCTTCATCCTCTTGGGATATTCCCATGAATGCCTCCAATATCATGACGTTTAGCCTCTTCCTCCCATTCCATGTCTACAGTGCATGTAGGAATGTTCCTACCCATGCCTCCATCCTCATCTCACTGAGACTCTTCTTCCCCTTCCATATATACACCACCTATAGGGATGTTCCTACCCATTCCTCAATCATCATCTCATTTAACCTCTTCTTCCTATACCACGTCTACACCGCTTATGGAGATAGTTCCACCTATACCATTTCCATATCTACTGATGAGTCCCCAATCCTAATGTCCATTTCAAATCATGTCTATGTCACCTCAATTTCCTTCAATCCATCCAGTATCTGATGATTATGTTTCATCATCTCCTACTCATGTGCATGTAGATCATGTAGAGAATACATTGTAATAGACCCATAATTCAGAGGATATTGATCTAGAATAGTCCATGGATCTATATGTTTTTATTTAGTTGCATGAATTAGTTGTTTTTTTATAACCATGTGAAAATATATCACTTCTATATTTTCCAGTTGTATCATGACCAAATTCATATCTTTTTATTTAATTATTCTTATTCAGTGGGATCCTCTAGTAGGTAATGTGGACTCACCTATAAATGGGATTCATTCTTCACAAGACACAAATAAAAGTATATTACAGTCAATAAAATCATACAGTATGTAAAAATATCCGGTTGGGTATAAGATTCATGGACACTTTATCGATGTACCATGATATCATTCTAGTGTAACCTGTCACATGGAGACATCACAGTAATGACATCAATGACAAAGCATGTGCTTATAATTATGTATGAAAATTTTATATTTCTGTATCTATATTATTGATGCATTTATATGAATTTTCATTTTCATTGAAATTTTGGGTTAGCATTCCCGAAAGTGAAGAAGCTAATGATAAAAGGTTGAAGGATCTTGAAGAGTTATGGTGATCAAAAATTAATTAGTTATATGTTATTTGGACGAGTATATGTGGTTCTAATTTTATAGATGTATCCATATTCTGCGACTTTACAAAATCTGAATATCATAAAATGATCGCATATTGTATGACTGATTAGTTTAATGTATTTCAGATATTAAATAGTTTGGATATATAATTTAATTCTTATTAAATGTATTGAATTATTTTAGATGCTTCGTGATAAAAAAGAAACCTTTAATGACTTATCTAAACACAATGATCCAGAGTAAAAATCCCAAGAATGAGATTTTCTAGGATCTTTAATATGAATATAAATAATATATACATTTATATTGTTATATAAATACCTATGTATATTTGCATGTCTTACATTTTATTCATTATCAATTATTTATATTGTAAATATAATAATTATATCATATTATGCCATTAAGTAATTAAAATAAACCCTAAAAATATTAATTTTTAAAAATTATACCATTTATATTTTCGTAAAGAACTAAAAAAATAAGGTAACGTCTTTTCCAAAAATTATAAATAAATATACATTAACCTGGATCAATCACCTTAAAAATGTGATATAGTGTCTATATCTTAGATAACATAAAATACACCTCCCTTCATCTAATTAATATGATAACAATAATTATTATAATCATTCTCAACATAATTGGTTCTTATATTCATAGTCAACTCTCTGAGTTACATATTTTATTAAAAATTAATTATGTTAATATTAATAATTACATGAAATAATGAAAATATTATATATATTATATTCACCTTTATTATTTTGTATATACGTTTAAATCATCGTATATGAACCTTTATTTCCACATTTAATTTAGAAACTTTCTTGTTTATTTTTATATTATGGTAATATTCATTTTCCATTATTATTGGTAGTTTTAATTTGTATTTTATTTACACTTTCAGAACTAAATAATAGATTATATTTATGTAATTTTTATAATGATAAACCAAAATTATAAAGTGTTTATTATTAGATTTTATTTATGAATTTTTCATCAATTTACCTCATTTTTAAAACTACTAATTGTTAAATCATTTAAAATTTATTATATATTTTTATTATTCATCTTTATAAAATAATTTTATTTTGAATGTCTATATACTAATAATATAATTTTTTAAATGTGGTATTAGGCATCTAAGGTTATGTGCCTCGAGAAAATTTATTTTTCTCGTGTAAGAAGAAATAGGATAGAAGTTTGGTAAACAGAAAAGCACAAGAAAATATTTTTTTAAATTTTTCATTTATATTTAAAATATTTATATTAAATTAATAATTTAATTTCATTGTTATATTTTCAATATTCTTATGTGGAGTACCTCGATTCTAATGAAGATTACAAATTTCGTCCAAAATATCATCTGATTCGGGTATTAGGTGAGGAGAATCAGTGGCTAGTCTGATATAGACCAAGTAAAAACATCATCCCCACTTGGTATTGGTCCTCATCAGTCTCTTCTCAAAACTCTTTAAGCCCTGAGCTAAAAATATATAATCAAAAACCAGTTGAAGAAAAAAAATATCATTATAGGATCATGAAATAAGTAAACATGAGAAGGAATTAAGTAACAAGATCACTGAACCCTTCATAAAAGATATATAACTTATCAATCAGTCAAATCCATCAGATAATGATACTATACATGATTCTTATATGTAATGTATAAACTCTTTAACTGGTTCCCCTAGTGATTCCAATGAGGTTCCTAGTGTTGATGGAGATGATGGTGGCGGCAACGATGATTTTGATGATGTCGTTTTTGATGTTGTTATTCCAGATGATGTAGTTTCTTATCCCCAAGATGTTGTTAGTGATGAGGGTCTTTTTAATGGTGATAATGATAATGATTCTGGTGATGAGGATATGGATTTTGGCGATGGGGCAGAAATTTATTCCCTCAATTATTTACATTGCATGAATGAGTCATGTACATTTTTTGCATGACATTAATCGATTTCTTGTATAGATCCATATGTATATTTTATTATTGTATATTTTTTGAAAATTGTTATGAACTATTGTTTGAATGATAAATATACATTATTTTTACTTTATAAATTTTATATTATGTGTTAAATTCTATTTACATTTTCAGGTAGTGGTTGAGAAGGTATAGCAGCTATAGAATCCTAATGAAGGTAGGTACCTAATCCTATAATTCTAAAACTTATAGGTATAGTTTCTATGTTGGGTTATGTTAATGCTATGATGTTTCAAACTATGGGTATAGATATACTACCAAGGTTTTTTTAACCTTAGTTATGGAAAAATTAGAAGGAATTATAACCATTATTTTTCTATAAATCATGGGTATAGATCTATACGAACAACTCCATCATCCATGATTTATAAATCTATGTGTATAGTCTATACCCACAATTTTAGAGTATATACCCATGTTTTAAAACCATTGTCATAGTGTCACATTCCTTTAGTGTTTTTCAAGAATTTTTTCTTCTTAAATTTTTTGATTTTATAATATTATTTTAACTAATCATTGACCTTATATTTGATGGATTTATAATAAATATTAACATTTTCCGCATGGGTCACTTTTCACTCTATATATATATGTCTCAAAATCATTTAAATTTTAAATATTTATGAAACTAATGGATTTTAAAATCATCATGAACATTCCATTATTTGATTTTTCTTTTATATTTTTCTGAGGTAAATTTCATAAAATTTATTTTAACTATATTTGTTTGAATTTTGAGTTTATAATTATTATTTTCAATGTGTAATAGTATTTTCCTCTTATATGTTTTAATGATCTTTTTATGGTATTTTATTCATCGTCAAGAAATAACACATTTCTCATACTCTATAATGAGGCTATGTTGTAATCATGTCATATTCATTCATTATCTAGATAGATTATTATTGTTTCGATGATATTTTATTGGAACCCTTTTATTTTCAAGTGGTGATTCAATATTTCAAGGAAAACTGGTTAATGTTATAGAGAAAAATTATTTTTTTCATATTTTATGATTATGTTATGGTTTATTAAAAAAAATTATGATTATGGGTGAGATTAATATATCTCATGATGATGGATGATCATTATATACATCATGATGATATGAGAGCCCAATATAACTTATGATGATAAGTTATCTTGATATAGCTCTCCAATTCATTGGGTAAGGAGAATGAGATAATGGGATATAGGTTTCTCCTAGTATATTGTTTGAATTTAATTGGTAGGTTATTTCATTTGTAAGGATTAAACTCGGACTTATATTTAAAAAATCTTCAGTTTTTCCAACATTTTTTTATGATTGTATCATGCTCTTAAGGATTAGTTGTTCAAGGATTATTTTCACATGGCTCGAGGTTGTTGACTTATTTACTCCTCTCATGTGTTAAATATTTAAGCCATGTTTCATGATTTATTATACATTTTTTATGGGTAACAATTCTATTAGGTTATGCTCATGCACTTTTATTAGGTCATAATACCCTTAAACTCATCTTATTCCCACTGATGAAATTAAATTATTAATGATTATGTTTACCCTTATTGAGTGTTTATAATCGCCAATATTATGTTTCCTTTTCCACATGTTATGGAGGATGATTATAAATTAATATTTTATATACTAGTTTCATATTTGAAGAATTTTACGGAATATGGTGAATACTTATTTTTAAATAAAATGTGTTTTTATAGTTGCATGAATGATCAAATGAAGACATCAATATTTTTATCATATTGTTTTTCTTAATTCCCTAAAACACTAATCCTAGAACATCATTGGGTGTATAAGTGAGAAAATATTTCAATTTCATGTTAAATTTTATGGATAGATAAATTGGGTAACATTTATTTTTTTTAAATATAGAAATTTAATTTTTTTGCACCATATCATGGAATACGAGTTCGAGACTGGCACAAAAATTCATAAGAAAAAAATTTGTATCCTTTAATGTAGTTTTCCCCTCTATATCCATGTTCAATATTCAAAAAAAAAGTCAAATGTTTTCAAATCTAATTATGTATTTAATAATTTTAAATTTCTATTTTCCATTAAAAATTTTAAATGTATAATTTCAATACCTTTTTATAAAATGTGGGTTTTCAATAATGGTATTTCGAAATATTTAAATTATTTTATATAAATTGAAAAAAAAATTCTCTTCCACTCTACAATATCATTATAGAAAAATTGTGTATTTTCAAGGATATATTCATTAATATTAAATTTAAATTTATTGTCTTATAATTTTTTCACATAATTTTTTTTAAATGATCATACTATGTGATAGTAACTTCTACTTTTAAACTCAAAAAATAAAAGCAATTTCAAAAAAATTTGATTTAAATTCATTTTTTCATTCTACATCTAATGATTTCTTTTTATTTGAAAAAAAATTAATGTTCCCCCAATAAATTTTTAAATAAAATAAACTATTTTTATGATTGAATTTTTTTATCATCCATTTAAATTGTTGAGGTCATTTTTTGGGATATCATTCAGAATTGTTTGGAATACAATTTCCTATACATCTGTTTTTAGGATATAATTAATTTTATTTTCAATTGGAACACATTTGTATGGGTTATTTATTCTTTGGGTCTTATATCTCGCTACAAGGTATCTAGTTTGTTTTCTAACTCATTAGATAATGAAACATAATCATGAATATATTTGTTCAAAATAAAAAGTGTGGGAATGCTTTGGCACGTCCACAACTAGAATTATGGACCATGATAGATTTTTACACAACATTATGGGTTACCATAATTTTATGTTTTCAAACCACAATGGTAGTACATGTTGGGATTTTATCATTACATAAAGGGTTTCCTTTGTTGAATATTTTCACCACCTAAAGGGTGTACATGCATATATTTCTTCAAAACATTAAGGGTGGAAATTCCTGGATCCTTTAACAATATACATAATTGAAAATGTTGAATTTTATCACAATATAATGGGTATAGAATCTTGTATTAGTTTCTAATTTATATATTTTACATGGTTGAATTATTTACTAACTAAATAGGTGAACATTAATTTACTTTTTCACAACAAAATTGATGGACATTTATATATTTTTTCGTAACATAATGGGTCGACATACATGGATTTATTCACAATATGAAGATTTCATTTAATTTTTGTATGCCATAATTCCACTCTATGATATGATTAAACGAAATTTCATGTTATTTTTTCATATGTCCATTATTATTCTCCATAGATCTTTTTTATCATCTCACACTCTTATGTATGATATATGTTTTTATCATATGAAGTTACATGACAATTTATCATTTTTTATGTTGAAATGTTATTTTTATAAGTTGATTTTAATAATTTATTTATCCATTGAGCATGTTTTATAAAATTATTATTATCTAACCATAGATGAAATTTTGATGAAATTTTCCACTAATTTTTCTTTTTAGATCACCCATTTCATATGTTTCTATTATCGTGGTTATAATGTTCTATATAGCATATTATAATTCAACTAGGGAGTTTAGTGTGGCTTAATTATTAAAAATTGTTTACAAGTACTGAAAAATAATTTCTTTTTGTAGATTATCCTCAAAAGGCTAAATATTATATTTTTGGGATTTTGTGAATTATTATGAAATTTAATATTTAAATAAATAAATAATATAAAATAAGAATTGGTTGATCTCAATATATATCAAATATAGTGTTTAATGAAATTATTTTTAGCACCATTACTAACATTATGGGTTTGGGATGCCTCAGATCCTATTATAGTAGGTTATATATATATTTTAGGATAATTATGTTATTTTTGTGGTTTAGGATGAGATAAAATTAGTTAAACACCTATGGATATGTCCAGATATAGGATAAAATCCAAATGCTTGTATGATGTAGAGAGTATGTGGTTCTCCTAAAAAAATCAACATTTTATGGATACTTGAACGTTGATGTGGGTGTGGAAAAAATTAAATTTTTGGTATTAAACATATAAAAGGTTTTTTGAGTATTAAATAAATCTCCACTCATTAAATTACGATAACATATAACACTTCGCACTGAGATTCAATCTCTAGAGGGATATGGGTCGGCTAATCATATTTTAATTATGAACCACTATTATCTATTTAAATATATATAGGAATTGGACAATGATTTAGGAATACATAGTTGAATCTAGATGAATTATTGGGTCATCCAATCAAATCATAGTCTAATATAATGTTTGATATGGTGAAATAAAGGTTTCATTAGAGAACGAAGAATGGGATTGGGTTTTAATATACTCATGATTATTTAATCATACATTATTAGATATTATAAAAAAAATTATTAATATGTTTTTGGATACAAGATCATGAAAATTATGATATAGAATGTATGTGTCCAAAAAATATAATTATTTATTTATAAGTTCATATTTTTAATTAAATTGTTGAAAATCATAAAATATTCCTTTTAAATGGAAACATATAAGATACTTATTTATCCATAATATAGATGGTTTATATCTCATTGGATGATATATTATTTGTTAATATGATTTTCAAAAACCCCAAGACATTTTTATTTTTAGTTTTTACATAAAATTATGATTAAATAATCTATTTAAGAGGTCGAAAGTAGAAACTCTATATTTTAGAATATATATATATTTTTAAAATTAATAATAGGTTTGATATCATCTTTCAAATACAATATCAAAATAAAAATGATCTTAATGTTTTTATATTAACATTATTAATAAAAATTCACAATAGTAAAACCATTAGTATATAAATAGAATGTAATATATTTTTAATATATTTTTATTGGATTAACAACAGTTTATGTTTTAAAAAATTATTTTTCAATCAAATATTTTTTTTTAAATATTAATTGTCATATTAACTCTAAATTTAAAAAATTTATAATTTGAAATTAATTAAATAAACATTAATTTGTAAATAATATATGAAAATTATCTTATCAAGATATTTTTGGATTTTATTTTTAAAAATACTATATTCTTAAGTTAATAGTGAGAAATAATTTGATTACTCGAATTAGAAACATTATGAAATTATCATTATGTAAGAATTACCTAATAGTTTACTAAAAATGATATTTAGAATAATATATATATATATATATAGAAAAATTATTAATTATAAATATTATTTTTGAACTTATATAACCTATTATTAATTTTTAGAATTTAGGTAACATCTTATTCATAATATCGAATAGTTTTTTCTATATTAGTTTTAATTAATTATTTATATAGAAAATTTAGGTTTTTTATATAATTGAAATTGAAAAAAATTATTTTTTATAATAAAAAAATTTATTTCATTTAAATTAATAATATTTAAAATTTTAACCAACATTTAAATCTAAATCTTCAAGAAACAAATTTTCTAAAAAAATGTCTTTTTTCTACCATGTATATTAATTATGAAATGATATTCTATGAAAAATATATATTTTTTTGATAAAATTAGTTAATTTCTGAAATCATGAATTATAAATTATGAAATGATACTCTATCCTACACCAAAATTCCAAGAAATTTTCTTATTCTATGACTCATCCCTATACATATCCATAAACATTTCCTTGGGGTTTTAACCAATTTTTTATCATCCATGTTTCCTATGGTTCACTAATATTTTTCTTTTATACCAAATATATTGACCCCCTCTTTACAAATATTAACCTTGTATAACATTTTCATAATACATAAAATTTATATAAAAAGATTTAGGAATGCAATACTATTCTATTTTCTTTGAGAATATAGAAACATAAACACTGGTTCATAAATAGGCTAAATTATCTTTCACTAGATTCTTCATGAGTATCACCCTTCTTAGACACCTCAATAACAACAAATATCATCCCGAATTAGGGATGAGAACATAAAAAGCGGTGATATAAAATGCTCAGGGAAGGTAAACAAGGGAGACATGTTATAATAATCACGATCATATGTTTTTTATAACATGATCATAACGATATAAGATCATACCCTGCATTTCAATGATAATAACAAAAATTGTGGAATAAATATTTGAAATTCATAAGATGTCAATTATAATTAAATAAATAGAATAACATATGAAATCATAACATATGAATATTCATGGAATTGTCGAAAAACATGATCATATAATGATTTACAAAGTATCTATGTCATCACTTCCAAGACCAACTTAGTGGATAATGCCTTTTAGTGAATCGGGTGAACCACTATTACATCATAATATTACTAAGCTCAGAAAACCCTCATTATAGCACTATATTATGGAACCACATAAACCCTCCTTCCATCAGTCTATTACTGAACCATGTTAACCCTTATTTTGTATGTGTATATCTCATGATATACAAATATTTACCCAATGGATTAGAGGGAGATATAGGACCCACCCGTCACATATTTATATCAAATGTGCATATTCTAAAAGATGATAAATGAACACATCATAATCCCTGACATGAAATGGCTATCATAAAAATTTAATCATATCATAACCTGTGGAAATAGATAGTTTTCATCATCATTTCTTTACAAACTTAAATCGTTAAAAGAAGCTGGTTTCAAAAGCATATTACTAGGGAATGGGAAATGTGTCTGATAAAATCATGCCACGAAAACAAATTCCATTCAAAGAACGGATAAGAATGGAGATAGTGAATAATTCCCAATAAAGGTATTATTAACACCAATATATGTTATCATATATGGGAAAAAATATTTAAGGATCTTTTAAAAATACATCTTGAGGAAAATTTCCTTTCCTCATTGAGAAAAAAATTTTATTATATATAACATTTTTCATAAATTTTTCGTTGAAAATATGTTTGAAAAGTATAATGGAAGCTTTTAAAACAATATAACATTTTCAAAATATTTTTTTCCTTGAGAATTTTCTTGAATGATCTTTTGAAAACATTTTTTAAAACATGGTTTTTCAATACAATATATTTCCAACAAAATAGAGAGGTTGTCTTATTTTACAAAAAAACATTACTATAAGTACCATAGAGTGGAAATTGTACTAAAAAATGAGTAAATCATGAATAAAATGTGAATAATGATAATCATAAGTATTCATAAATGATGGATCATATGATTTCATTAATGTAAGCACAAACATATAAAATCTTGAAAAAAATGGAGAATATCCCAATAATCTCTTATAACATAGTGACATGGGATAATACTCTCAATGTAAGAAATGTAAAATATATGAAGAATAATATATCATGAAAATAACTATATTTTTAACATATCATTTAAAATGTAATTATATACACCGTAAATATGGGTTTATGTATATAAAAAAACAGGAGTCTCAAAGATGAAAAATTGAGACAAAATTGTTTTATCGATTTATTATGTTTTCAATGATAAACCCCATAAAAAGGATCATAAAATGAAAATGAGAGTAAGAATAAATTTAGGATACATAAAATGAAATCATGGGAAGCACATACAACACATAAAATGAAAGAGTGGCAAATAGAAATTATATCTCACAAAAATCTAAACTGAGATGAAATACCCTTACCATCTTGACTCTCTCCGCACTTGTACAAGAATTTTATATAATATATAATAGTATATTATACATACATTAAAGAATAAAATTCTTATATCTATTACCATATAATATTTTATTATGATATTATGTTACCAGCGTTTTAACGATACTATGTTAATGTTTCACATCGGGTAATATTCAATTTGTTCTTCACATGTGTCTCAATTTGTTATATCGTTGATCCTTATAATTAAATAATGAATATAGAACATATAAAAAGATATATTTATATTTATATTCATTATATTTTAGTATAATAATATATAGCATAATTAATTACGTATTGTAATTCACCGTTCATGGAGATGGTATGTCGTACATACGCATGAACGTTGTTTCCCGTTTTTTTCCGTATTTAATGAATGTATATAAATGAAATATATATATATATATATATTATTACAGTAATATGAATATATCATATACCATATACATTATTTAGCCACATTCTTAATACATTTTATGTGGTGTGTAAATGAAAAACATCACTTTGAGGGGGTGGTGGTCCACACTTCCTCAAAAAACATTATCATATTAACAACAAATGGAAAGTAAAAATATTTTTTCAAAAAATGGATAAAGAAGAAAAAATACATTGTAAATATAATATATGAAGTAGATATACAGATTTTTCAGCATAATTTCCTTAATTATTGGTGGTAATAGATAAATGAACAATCATTGTTTTTGTGAGGTTGTAGTTCTCCGTACATGGAAACTATATGTCCAACTTACACTAGATTTAGGTGTGTGTAAGTGTAGGTCATAACCATTGCATAGAAAAATCCTAGTATATGGACGATTCTTGTTTTTTAACAAAATAAGTTAATAAAAAGGGTTTATGGGTTTGATAAACACCACAAAGTAATGGATCTTGAGAGAAGATGTTAAATCTTAATCGAGTAACTCCTTTTAGTTTACGCCAAAAGGATTCCATGATAATATTTATTCCCAATGGGTGGATTCAAGTCCGAATTTATGATTTATTAGAGGCTACATAGTTATATACTAGATGAACTAAAATGGTTTTAGAGGTCTGGAAAATGTGAAGAGGCTTTGTCTATTTATAGGGACAGAAAAGGACTCATTTAGAATTTCTAGAAACAAGTTAGATGTGTAAATGTTCATACATAAAAAAAGTCTTAAAAACTATGAAAACCCATGAATTTAATGTTTATTTTTTAATTATTGTCACAAAATGGATTTTGGACAAGTTTATATGTCATTTGGAACCATAATATTAAGGGTTAGTCCTTATATAAGCATAATTTGTCCATAACTAATAGGATTCATTTTAATCACATTAACTAATAATTTTGGACAAAAATTAACGTGTCTTTATTAGAATATAAATATTATAATTAATTAAATTTTTTATAAAAGTTTTTTTATAATCAGTTCTTATATGTGGAAAAATTAAGGTTAGTTCCAATTTCATAGACTGAATAAAATAACAGGGTTTTTAAGTAAAAGAAACATTCAGAAGTGTGTTAATAATTTATATTCAGTTTCAAAGTAAAATTTATTTTTAAGAATTTAATTATAATATTGTATGAGATATTCATCTAAGGTGACATTAAAAAAATTAATATCACTTATAACTAATAAACAATTATAAAAGGGCCAGTTTTTTACTAAAAAGGAAATATTTTAACTATTCATCAAAAAATGATGTTTTTCATAAAAAAGATAAAAAATTCACCCTAAGATAATTTTGAAATTATGAATTACAAATGTATTTTATTTTATCAGAATGAATTTAAAAATGTTTCTAAAATTACTTTCATTATTAAAATGATTTTATTAGTGAAAAATGTGGTTTTAAACAAAAAATTAACTTTACATAAAATCATATCTTTTATTATCTATATGATTTATTAATATAAAAAATTATAAATAATATATGAAAATTATTTATTAAAATTAATATTAAAAAATTTATTTGATAGGAAATAGTTATCTTATTTCAATAATTAGAATAATAAAAAGAGATGTTTCGTAGAAACTCAGTGTTGCGTGTATCGTATGCCAACTCAGTGTTTCATGCATCGTACACCAAGTCAACATTACTTGGAGAAAAAGACATGTTCATATTTCATGTAAAGGGGATATTTTTCTTATTTAATTGAAATATATAAATTATTATTTAAAATTTATTAAAAAAGGACAGAAAAACATGGGGTTTTGTAATGCTCAAGTTGAGTTTGAAACTAAGGGAAGGATTAGATGTCTCTGTTTTCAATTCCATGAGACATGTCTCATATTATGAACCATAATTTTTTTATAGGATGGAATGAAAAGATAATTTCCATAAAATATAATGAATATTTATAGTTTTAAATATATTTTATTTTCAATTTCATGGTATCAATCTTATTCTAATGTTACCATTATTGTAAATGTTTTTGAATATTAATTTTCACATAGTAAGATATGATTATCATCCCAAACTTATTTCTTATGTGGTTTATATAGTGGGAATGTATTTTTTGTTAAATTTTTTTATGAAATCTATGGTAATTATAAATCGATATGATTCATTTTTATTCTATGATCCATGCCATAAATTATTAATTTGTTACAATTAACTAATGTTCAATGCCCATATGTCAGATGCTTATGATTATGATCAATGGCTCATAATAATCATCTAAGACTATTTTAATTTATATATTTTTATAAATTAGATATTTCATGACTTTTTATCAGGACCTATGGGGAAATCATTTGGTTCCACAATCTTTTTCATATGATATTTCTCGCATACTCATGTTTCTTATACTCTTATAATATAAGCATTGCGGACAGGTCATTGAAATTTTACCCAAAATGTGACCTTGTTCACACCCATTTATTAAATTTACATTACATATGTTATAGTCAGGATTATATCATATTGGTACTCTTGATTAGAGTCTATTGTATCTCAACTATGGATAAACGATAACATGTGTTGTACAATTAATTTCATGTGTAGTTATTCCTTAATAAGACTAAATCATCTATTCAAGGGGTTTTATGAAATTTTGTGAGATGTTATATTTATGTTAATTAAATTTTGTAAAATAAAAATATGATTATATCATTTTATATCAAACTTGATGTTTAATGAATTTGTTTTTAGAACTAGGAATATGTGAACATGTCTTAGTAGATATAATGGCAGGAACAATAACTAGAAACTTCACATATATACAATGGGATGAATTACCAAATGGGCCATCCCGAATGTTACTTTTTACATATCATAATGACCATTATAAAGAGTATAATCTAAATAATACAATACATGATCCAATCAATTGAGGTTTCTAAATTCAAATAAAATAGTTTTATTATTGACCACATTTAAATTAAACATTAATAATTCCCCTCATAGATATATACAATAAAAAGATTTTTAAATCACCAGTATTAATATAAAAATAAAAAAAATTACAAAGTAACTACACATTAATAAAATTTCACCTTTTTTGAAAATTATAGATGGAATGTTTCACAACTCTCATATGAGTTAATTTTCCAATAATACCCAGGGAGATCAAATAATTTATAAATTTGAACTTTTAGTTTTAATTTATTTTCTTTTTCATAAAAAAACCATAATACAAAAAAAATCATTAAAGTAAAATACCTATTTTCAAATAACCATTCAAAAATTGTTTAAAAATCAAAAAAATTGTTGAAAAAAAAAATTTCATTTAAAAATGACTTCATATTATTTCCAAATTCTACTTCTCATTGAAACATTTCCATAATAAATCCCTACATCGTTTTAAATTCAAAATAAAATTTATAATCCCTTTAGTAATGATTTTCATCCATTGAAAAGACAATACCCAGAATATCATTATTAATTTCTAAATTGAATCAACCCAAATTATGTCAATAATCTATATAAAATACCCAAATTAATTAGAAATAAAGTATGTAAATGAATATAATTATTTAGAAAAATATGGTATCAGAATAAATATGTTTTATAAAATTAACAACTTCACATGGTTTTGCCACAATATTTGGATATCTATACAGTAATAATGTGAAGTTCACATTGAGATACTCAATGAAGGTTATAAGGAACAAGTAAATTTTTTATAAATTGAGTTCTATAACCATACCTCCATATATTTTATAGTATATTAACTCTAAATAATTTCTTTTATAAAAATAATTGATTAATATTAAATTTGAAAACAAATAATCAAATAAATACTAATAAATCTAAAATATAACTAAAAACAGAGATCAAATTCATGATCCACAGTCACAAACATTCCTTTTAACTCTATATTTTTCATGAATGATGGTGTGTATGAAGCAACCATGAGATAACATTAATATTTTGAAAATCCCATCACCATAATATTTGACTTCAAAAATAAAAACTAGACTATGATACCATTTATTCATGAACCATTATATTTTGAAATGATAGGCCACCCATGAAAGCATTTTTAAGGCTCAAAATGTACTTTTGGTCATCATCATGTGAAAACTAGTGTTCGGGTATCAAAATTTTTTTTTTTAGAATTAATTATCTATATAAAAAATTAATAAAGACTATTTAGAACATGAATTCTTATATGAAATTTTTGAAATTTGGATATCCATGAAAATAACAATATAATATTAATATATAATATTTATAGCCAAACATGTCATAAATACATAAAAATAACTCATGAATAAAAATAAATGCCAATAACAACATAGAATAGATCCAATCATTAATAGAAGTAAACATTAAAATAAAAATTAGAAATAATATATATAGATAGAAATAATTGATGTGCTGACATGGAATAATACATCATACGAACAAAATCCCAAATTAAAAACGGCCCCATCCAAATTTCCAGATGATCCATGTAATGAATATTCACATGCCATATCCAATATTACCAAACTAGGATCCAATAATTAACTACAGCATCAGGGTGTACCTAAAATGATCATATAATATGATTTGGGTGATAAAATTTCATTGTGTGTAATTTATCCACACCCCATTCCAACCATTAAATTTAAATTCATTTAATTATAGTTTCAAAAATATATCTAAAATAATCCATTACCTTCTCTTAATAAATATAATATAAAATTATAATTTCAAACAATATAATTCTATATTAAGAGGTTGGATATATAAAATGTAATTCACTTCAATATGATTTTCAATAAATTTGAGAAATTAAAAAAATTGAAATTTTATAAGTCTATTCAATGAAAAACCCAAGTATGTGAAATCCAAAAGAGAAGGTCATGTCATTGAAATGGTTCACTTAAATAAATATTTCTTATTTTTCTTAAAAAGGTAAAAAATAATCATAACAACCAGAAAAATAGTAATGTGGGTATTATAAAATAATCATAGGGAAAATATCATATTAATGTAAGAATAAAAAACATCACAACATCATTAAGAGCAAACAAACATGAGAACTAATCGGTCCACAAGGCTGAAACCCTGAGAGGTGGGTAAACCAGGGTATGACTAATTTAAAATTAAAGCCCGTTCTGATCTTGTTTCTCTATTAAGAAAAACACTCTTCTCTCTATTTCCCAATGCACAAAATAAACCGAATGTGAAGAATGTAGAGGAAACAAATATTTTTACTTGGTTCACCCTCACTGGGCTACGTCCAAGGAGCATACACCGACAATGTCACGATGTACCAATTCACTAAAAGTGCACTGCTGCTTACAAGGCTTGGGCTAGATCACTTCTATTCCCAGGCTCACTGCCTTTACTAAGTTTAGGGTCAGCACACTACTTTCCCAAGGGTCACTCCCTGCTACTCTCTCTCTGGCTCACTGCTGGTGGAGATAATCACCTTCTTCCTCTTCCTTCGCACACTACTCTGAAAAGGATCCACTCACAGTTTATAGACCTGTAGGTCTCTTCATTATCACTAATGAAATCTACATCCTTAACTATTGATAGATGCTCTATTGATTTCTAACATTCACCCGTAGATGAATCTCACTTTACACCAGGTCGACCGGGCAAACCCAATTTTTATGTGCATCCCTTACGGTGCTTTGCGCGCAATTCCCTTGCTTTGCGTGAAATTCAATATTCACGCAACACACCCTTTTACGCACAACCTCAATAATTTTATGTACAGCCTCTACAATGCCTTGTATGCAATTCTATGATTTTTCGCAAAATCCACATTTCGTGCAACACCACTTTTCTGCGCCAACACCTGTTTAACACACAACCTTATCTTTTAGCGCAACACCGGACATTACGCGCAAACATAATGTTTACGCGCAACACCCTTTCGAACATCAATTTCGCACACCAAATCTCAGTTATTTTCTATGTCTTGAACTCCCTCTAATGGAGGGGGGGTCACTTCATATTTATAGGCAAAATTGACCCCGCGCGAAAAACCCTCCTTCAGCGCATAATCCACTTTGAGCGTGAAATAAAAATCTTTTGCGCTACACCATTTTTTGTACACTGCTCCAAAATTTTTTGCACCTCATGCCTTTTCCAATTTTCGAGCTTCGGATCTCGAAACACCTCTTACGTGAAGTACTTCATCCCACTATTTCGCGCAACCCGCTGTTTTTCCGTGCATCCCACTATTTTCCGTGCACATTTTTAATTTTTCACGTACCACTCTGATTTGTTGTGAACCACTTAATTTTTCAACGCACCTCTTTCCTTTTTCACACTACACCCTTTGCCAAAAACATATCTCTACATTTTCTGATTTTCAGTCCCAAAAAATTTGTCAAACACTGGAGAACGAAGCCACCTTGTATTTCCTCTCTTTAAACCTCCTCCAGATCGTCCATTCCATTGTTGAGGTTCTTCAATCAATCATCAATTGCTGAAAACACCCCTTGAACCTGAAAAATCACCATGTAATCCCCCTTTGTCGACACACTCATTTATCATGGTCTTCTTTGTCAACAAACACAACATGGAGGCCCACTTTGTCAACAAACACAATCACCTCAAAAATTCTTCAATGATTCCTTGAGGTATTTTTTTCCCAACAATCTCCCCCTTTGGGTTTGTTGAAAACTCTTCTTATAACGATTCTATGCACTTGATACCTTATTAAAACTCCTTCCGGTCACTACCACCATTCGCCTCTTTAGATTCGGATAGCGTTCAAGGATTCACATAACACGTACTCTAAGCCCACATGAGCAATGCTCGGCATGAGAAACAAGGGTAAATGAAAATTTAATCAATGAAACACTACATTTCAAACACCAACTGTTGATAAAAAACTAATACCAATTGCTATACTGATACTAATTATAGATCGATGAAAACCTTCTCTGACTCACACCTTTCATCTTTTATCACGATCTTCATCTATCGTGATATCTATTCTTTGGTCGATCACTTCTATCATAGTCAGATTTTAGAAACGCTCCCCCTATCTGCTTACAACATTAACTCTTGTCATCTGCAAATCCTCTTTAGAACTATTGCATGTGTTGTCCAAGCACTTTGAAACAACATCAACTCCCCCTATCTGGCTGCTCCACCTATCAGCTTCTCCCCGTATCAACCATGATTTATCAAATTTCCACATTGTCTACCCCATAAACAATAAATTTTTGCTCCCCCTTTGTCAATGAACCCAAAGGTCACACCTTTGTAGTCTGTAACAGAGCAGAGAACACATATCAACACAATAGGGAAAAACACATCATACATTGGGGAGAGGGTGTGTTCCGAATCCAAACTCTATTAAGTTCGGGGAGGCGACAGAACTCCCAGAGCCAGTCGATGTCTTTCAAACGCTTTATTGGGTAAATCCTTTTTCAGAATATCTGCAACCTGTAGCTCTATAGGCACGTACTCCAACTACACAAGCCTTTTCTCCACCTTCTCCTTAATGAAATGGTATTTCATCTTCAGGTACTTTGTCCCTGAGTGAGGAACTATATTTTTGATATGATTTATAGAACATGAGTTATCAAACTGGATTCTAATCGGTGACTTTACTTTAGCACCCATATCTTCAAGCTGCTGCTTCATCCACAATAACTGTGTGCATGCTTTAGTGGACGCAATATACTCAGCTTTCATGGTGCTCAATGAAATTCTATCACGCATATTTATTATCCAAGAAATTAACAATCCACCAAGATAGAATGCACCACTTGACGTTGATTTTCTATCATCCACTGAACCGGCCCCATCTGTATTAGTATATCCCAATAACTGTATCTGATATTTTTCATTATATGTCAATCCAAAATCCATTGTGCACTTTATATATCGAAGTATTATTTTCACATTAATAATGTGGGTTTCCTTGGTATTACTCTAATATCATGTGACTTGGCATGTGGAGAAAAAAATATCAGACCTTGTTGCGGTTAAGTACAACAAACTTCCAATAATTTTCCTGTATTTTGTGATATTAACTACCTTTCCATCCTGATCATTTGATAATTTCATCCGGGTAGTGACCAGAGTCTTCATATCCTTGGAATTATCCATGCCAAACCTTCTTAAAACATCCTTGGCATATTTGGATTGAGAAATGAATGTTCCATTCCTTCCTTGTGTCACCTGTAGACCAAGGTGAAACGTCAGCTCACTAATCATTGACATTTCAAACTCATTTTTCATGAATTCAGAAAACTGTCTGCACTGAGCATCATTTGATATGCCAAAAATTATGTCATCGACATAAACCAACACCATCATCCTTTGATTACTGTTGTTCCTTAAATAGAGATTATAATCAACTCTACCATGCTGGAAACCATGATTCTTCAAATACTGATCCAGCCTTGAGTACCATGCTCTTGGTTCTTGTTTCATCCCATATAACGCCTTATTTAGCCTAGAAACTTTTTTCTCATCCTCATTATTGAGAAAACCATCTGGATGCTCAATGTACACCTATTCTTCCAGAACCCCATTCAAAAATTCAGATTTGATATCCATCTGGAACACATTGAACATTCATTGAACTAATATGGCCAAGAATAATCTGATTGTCTCCAGCCTTGCAACTAGTGCAAATGTCTCATCAACATCAAATCCATCTATCTGGGATTATCCCTTGCACACTGGTCATGCCTTGTTCCGTATCATTGTGCAATCGTCATTCATCTTGTTGCGATAGACCCATTTTAGTCTCGATGACATTCTTATCTTCTAGACTCGAAACAATCTCCCATGTGTTGTTCTTTTCAATCTAATCAAGCTCTTCATTCAAATCCTAAACCGAATTTTCATCTTCAACATCATCAGTAAAAAATTTTGGCTCTGCCTGAGATAAGAAAGATGTCTGCTGTAGTGACTTCATTCTTCTTGTCTGAACTGGATCTGTCTAATCACCAATGATATTCTGCCTATCAATTTCATCTCATCTCTTTGACTTCCTTGCAGACACAGACTTGACAGTTTCTTGTTCATCATCAGTGTCTTCTTCTGAATTATCATCATCCACTTATACTCCCCCTGTATTGCTTACCTCCTCATCACTTTCATCCATAAATTGTTCACCGAGTCGTTGAGTATTATGTTCATTTTCAACTATAGTGACATCATTGCTCTCAAAAAAAATTCCTATACTTTTGTTGAAAAATTTATATTCTTTTATTTTCCCTGAGTAGCCAAGTAATATCCCCTCATCTCCTCGTGACTCAGACTTCCTGTTATTTTCATTGTTGAAAATGAAACACTTAATTCCAAGGATTTGAAAATATTTCAACATTTGTTTCTTTCCATACCACATTTCATATGGAGTCTTCACTTCTTTCAGACACAACAGAGCCCTGTTTGAAATATAGATCGATGTCAAAACTGCTTCCTTCCAAAAAAAATTCTTGTAGGTCCTTCTCAATAAGCAGTGTTCTGGCCATGTTTTTGATGTTCCAATTTATACTTTCAACTACTCCATTCTGTTGGGGAGTTCTCTCTAATGAATATTTATTCCTTATCCCGTGTATCTTGAGATAATCTTCAACTTGACTGTTCATGAATTCTGTACACTTATCAGTACGAAACATCAGCATTTTCTGCCCAAGAATCCTTTCTGATTCCCTCCTATACTGCTTAAAACAACTGAAAACTTCTGTCTTATGGGTAATGAAAAACACCCAAGCCATTCTGCTATAATCATAATTGAAAAAAATATAGTACTGTTTCCCAATTATAGGTCGTGGTGAGATAGGTCCACATATATTATCATGCACCAATTTGAGAACTCTAGTTGATTTCTGTTCCTTTGGAATATATGCCTTTCTGATGATCATCCCTTGTTGGAAATCATCACACGTATGAGTGCAATCACGTGATAGATTGGGTAGGCCTCTAGCAGCATCACATTTTACCAGATCTTCCATGGATGGTTGGCACAGATGACTAAGTCGCATATGCCACAGCTGGTTTTCTTCCTCTCTGGATAAGAGGTACGTATCTTCTTCCCCACCTACATGGTAATGATTTTCCTTTGTCCATTTTCTCTATTGAACAACTACTCCATATTTTCCATTCACAAAAGACATCTTCTTGGTAAATCAGATAGAGTGCCCATAGTCAAAAAGTTGACTGACACTGATCTAGTTATGACTAAGACCCTATACTACCAAGACATCAGCATGTCTCATTTCGTTTCCCCCAAACATGGATTTTCCAGACCCAACAATCTTCAAGAATTCATCGTTTCCAAATTTTAAAACTCCTTCTTTTTCAAATTTTAATCCTGTAACAAGATCCTTATTACCTTTCATGGGATATGTGTAACCACTGTCAAGGATCCATACACCAGAGTGATCTGATTCATTAAAGTCAATTTCTGCCACCACAGCCTTCCCATTTTTATTCTTCTTAGTCCATACTTTTGCCTTCACATTCTTCTTTGATTGAGACTTCTGTTATTTCTCAGAGTATTATGGACTAGCATCATCTTGTAGAGCCGCAAATATATTCTTCATTTTTAAATCACATGTTGGTCTATTGATCTTATACTTTTGAACATTTTGATTATTCTTTGGAAAACTTCTCTGTATAGTGGACGTGTAGTAACTAGCCAGAAGCCCAAATCCTCCGCACCAAAAACAGTGTCCTGTGAAATATGTTCTAGAAAACCATTCTCTGTTTGGCTGCTACCTCTGTTCTCGTTCCCTTCAATAACACTTGGCTATGGAACACACATACTGTGAATGTCCCATCATTCCACAATAATAACACCAGATATAAGGTGCATTCTTTCTTGTTACTTCAGAACAATGAGTTTCCCCTTGGGATCTCTGAATATTTTGATTCTTCTTTGTGCCCAAATCAACCTTCAATCTCAGGACAGGTTCTTGGGGTATGACTTCAATTGCCACGGGTTTTTGCTTCTAATCAAGCCTTGAATCATCCTTAATGTCTAAGCTCAATTACTACTTCTTTCGTGGTGAACTACTAGGCCTCTCTTTCATCTTCTCAGTCTTTGGAATGAACTGCTTTCCTAATATCAAATTGGAGGTCAATATTTTTTCTTGATCCTTCATTTTTCATTGCAGACCAACCACATCTTCTTCAAGCTCTTTGATACGTTTGACCTTCTCTTTTCATGTGTTAGTCAAATAATCGATTTCATTGTTTTGTTCCTCAATTTTAAGATTATACTCAACGATATTTTCTAAGCTCTCTGGTGTTGAATATTTTAGTCATTCAATTTATTCTAATAGCTCAGAATTTTCATCATCATTTTGTAGCATATAGAGTTTTTCATCACGAACCACTCTATTGGCTTTCTTCGTTTTGGCTCTCCAAACATCAATCTCCTCAAGAGTTGCTTCGAATTCGGCTTCCATATCAACTCTTCCTTCAACTTCTTCGTCTTCTTCTCCAGCATCAGTTTCTTCCTTTTCTTGAGAACTACCGACAACCGCCACCATAGAATTTTCTCATCAATCATTGCATTTATCTATTTCCTCAACCTCTTCAACCTCAGACTCATCTGCACTGTCTATTTCTTGTGAAGAAAGACTATTCTTCTTGAAGAAATTTCTCTTGAACTACTTATTCCCTTTCACATAGGCTGAAGATTTCTTCTTGGGAAGTTCAACATCATCTTTATCATTTTCTTCTTAAAACTTTTTGGGCATCTTGCTGTGAGATTTCCAAACTTTCCACATCTAAAGCATGCAAGTGGAAGTTATCCTTTGATCTTTCCTTTTCCTCTTTGATGGTTTGAGGAGAGGAATCACATTACCTCATCTGTCTCTTCTTCCTCTTGAGAATATTTAATGGTGAGCTTCTTAATGGACTTAAATGCCACCTCTTTGGATTTCCCCTTTTCCACGGTGTCGTTATCATCATTTAACATTTCATATGAAACAAGGGTGTTGTGCAGGTTATCCAATGTCAGTTATTTCGGGTCATTATCTTCCAAAACATAAACATTCAGATTGAATCGAGGTGGAAGTTTTCTCAAGATGCGCTTCACAATTTTTATGTCTTCTATAATCTCACCAAGACCTCGAATGTCTTCTACCACAATATTTACCCTATGAAAGAATGCATCAAAAGACTCATTCAGGTTCATTCTCAGATCTTCATACTTGTTCCACAACACTTGTATCTTTACCTCTCCGACCTTTGTATCCCCTTCATATATATTCAAAAGATTTTCCCACAAGGCATGTGACATTTTTCATGACATCACATTTGTATAGATGGGATTGGAAAGTGCTCCCCCTAAGGAATTGATTGCTTTGGAAATAGCATATAACTCTCTATGATCAGCTTATGATAATGCACCACTAGTCATATCAGTTGTGATTCCATGCATAGCTGCTGAAACACATCTATTCCCAATGATCGGAAATAGGGTTGCATTCGATTCATCCATATCTGAAAATTACATCCGTCGATGATCGAAATCCCTTTATGATTAGTGACCTCAATTGAGAGAAGGGAATAAATAAACCTTTCCCTCTGATGCCAATTTTTAGGTCCACAAGGCTGAATACCCTGAGAGGGGGGTAAATCATTGTATGACTAATTTAAAATTAAAGCTCGTTCTAATCTTGTTTCTCTATTAAGAAAAACACTCTTCTCACTCTTCCTCATTTCACAAAAAATTCGAAAAGTAACGCATGCACAGTATACAATGATTTTTACTTTGTTCACCCTCACTGGGCTACATCCAAGGAGCATACACCGACAATGATCCGATATACCAATTCAATAAAAGCGCACTGATGTTTACAAGGTTCGGGCTATATCACTTCTATGTCCGGGCTCACTTCCTTTACTATGATTAGGGTCATCTCACTACTTTCCCAAGGGTCACTCCCTGTTTCTCTCTCAATGGATCACTACTGGTGGAGAGGATCACCATTTTCTTCTTCCTTCGCTCACTGCTCTGGAAAGGATCCACTCACAGTTTATAGACCTATAGGTCTATTCATTATCACTAATGAAATCTCCATCCTTAACTGTTGATAGATGCTCTTTTGATGTCCAACTTTCACCCACAGATGAATCTCACTTTGCATCAGGTGGACCGGGCAACCCTAATTTTTACATACATCCCTTACGGCGCTTTGCGCATAATTACATTGCATTGCGCGTAATTCAATTTTCACGCAGTATCCCCTTTTACGCGCAACCTCCATATTTTACGTGTATCCTCTACACTACCTTTCAGGCAATTCTCTTATTTTGCATGAAATCCACTTTTCGCGCAACACAACCTTTCCGCGCCAACACCAATTTTACGTACAACCTTAACTTTTCGTGCAACACTAGACTTTACGCGCAAACTTAAAGTTTACGCACAACACCCTTTCAAACATCAATTTCCCGCACAATATCTCGAGTATTTTCTATGTCTTGGACTACCTCTAATGGAGGGGGGTCACTTCATATTTATAGTCAAAATCGACCCCATGCGAAAAATCCTCCTTCAGAGCATAATTCACTTTGAGCACGAAAAACAAATCTTCCGCGCTACACAATTTTTCGTACACTTTTACAAAATTTCACGCACCTCATGCCTTTTCCAATTTTTGAGCTTTGGACCCCGAAACACCACATGGGCGAAATACTGCATCCCACTATTTTTTGCAACCCGCTGTTTTTCCGCGCATCCATCTTTTTTCCGCACGCCTCGTTAATTTTTCGCGAACCACTCTGATTTTGCGCGCTCCACTTAATTTTTCCACACACATCTTTCTTTTTTAGCACCATTCCCTTTTCCAAAAACATATCTATAAATTATCCTATTTTCAGTCCCAAAAAATTGGCGAACACTGGAGAACGATGCCACCTTGTATCTTCTCTTTTTATACCTCCTCCAGATAGTCCATTCCATTGTCAAGGTTCTTCAATCAATCATCGATTGCTGAAAGCACCCCATGAACACGAAAAATAACACTGTAATCCCCCTTTGTCGACACACTCATACATCATGCTCTACTTTGTCAACAAACATAACTTGGAGGCACACTTTTTCAACAAACACAATCACCTCAAAAATGCTTCAATTATTCCTTGAGGGATTTTTTCCCAACAAGAACACATAAGAGATATAGGGAAAATCTATAAAGAAACAAAAATAGAATCCAACTTATCAGAAACTGGTGTGAATAAATAACCATAAAACATAGTGATACCCAATCTAGACTATAAGAGGGTAAAACACTCCAAAATAGACAATAGTACCAACTTGGGGAAACCGAGGATAGAATATAAATAAAATAGTACAGTATATCAACATGGATATCCCAATAAGATACTCTTGGAATCCTATTATATATAAATGATATTTGATCAAATTATATGAATATAATACCTGTGTATACTAAATATGACTATAACAACACCACTACCTATGAACACCATTATAAGAATGAGACACATCTTAATCCCGAAATAATTATATAAAACATGTCCCCCAACTATGTTACATCTATTTATATACATGAACAAGAAGAGGGGAACCCTTCAATGGAATATTTCCATTAGAAAAACCTATTTATAAATAGTTATCTTGGGATTTCTAAAATACTATAAATATTCGATTTCTAAATACTTTGAGAAAATAAAATCACAAAAGCTTCATCAAAACATATCATGTAATAAAAGATACAAGTAAAAACAATCTCACAAACTCTAATAACACACTTACATGAAAATAAAATCCTTTGATTTTGTTTTAAAAAATAGAACATCCATTAATCAAGGTAATTACATTAAAAATTTACTCGTATTCATTTATGAAAACACTTGGTATGTGTCACTAAAATAAAATATATTTAAGAACTTCAAACCATGAACTACTTCTATATGAAATGACATACACAAAAAGAAATTAATTTTTTAGGATGAAAAATTATATTAATATAATATTATCTCTAATTAAAAAACACATTTTATATAATTAACAAGTAATATTGTAGTTAATGTTAAATGTTTTGGAAATGAGGAACATAACTTAATATACCACTCCCATAATATACAATACTAATACATTAAAACATTGAAAGTAGAGCCCATAAACTAGATTTATAGGACCTACAATTAGAAAAAAAATAGCTTAAAATTTAGAAACAAAAACTCATAGCTCACCATGAAAAATATATATAGATATTATAGAACTACAAATATAAGAAAGATATCATATGATGTGTAACACCATAACCTATAAGACACAAAATAGTTTCACCATCTCCTGATCCAATATGGACACAATCACGACTCACTGTATTGCTGAGGTTTCTAACTAGAGGTGGAATCAAATAATTTAATCATTGTGAGAGTACATCCTCATAACAAGAGTACCCAATATAGAATAAACTAAGTAAAAGATTACCATAAACAAATATATAAATAAACCGAAGTTTCTAAATTACCTAATCACACCCCAGATAAAATTGTAGTCATTCTATATATATTTAATAAAAATTATGTGTCATTAATATAGAAAATCTATCCATAATTTTTGATAATTAAAATAAATAATTAAACGTAAAATAAAAATATACAACATTAACCTTAAATTTTGGATATATATCCTAAATTATAGTTTCAATACTCCAACCGATCAATCTAATCAAGCATCTCATTGACCATCACACAGAACCTATAACCTACAACTGAGTAGCATCTACTCAGGGTAACCATGTTCAATGGTGACCAGAGCATGGAGTGTGTAAAACTTCATAAGTCGCCACTAATAGTGTCTAATAAAAATCTTATCTATGAGAAAACCAACAGAGGTATACAATAAACAAATGTTATTGTAATAGAAGTAAGATATATAAATAAGATTAACCTAGTCATGCCTCATGTCTGAATGTGGAAAACTTGGACAATACTACATACATTAGGAATCACTGGTATATATTAATATAATTTAATCATTGTTTACAAATTTGTACTTGATATGAATCACTGGGGAAACCATAATCAAGTGGCCCGATTTGAAACCATGTGCCTCATATAGGAATTCCCTCCTATAAATTCCCAAGAAAAATCATATGTTTTCATTGTACTATAGGGATTATCTTTACATTTTTATGAAATTACTAATTGGAATCCATGGATCATAACCTTTGAAATAAATACCATTAATAATCAATCATCATATGGGAGATCATATCATGACTTTCAACAATGGTCTCCCCCATTAATATGGGGAATTAATCTCTGGAATTTGATAAATTTAGTCTTTACCTAAATCCATAATTTTTCCATCCTATAGAATTTTTGGTAATTATTATAATTATATTCCACTCACTCTATTAGGTAATTACATAACATTTTACCTCATAGAATCCATGGATATTTCCACTCCTAACATCCTAATTATCCCTTAGTATAATTAATGGCTCATCCTTGTAACTCTATAAAAATTAATTTTGTAATGGATTCAAGGATTATTTCAACTAATTTTAATTATAAAATATACTTTGAATAATATCAATATATCTATTCACTATAGATAAATTGAAATTAGTTTAATATATCAATATAAGATTCACAACTTCGATCAATTTCAAAAAAATAAAATTCGACACTTTTTGAGAAAACCCCCATTTAATAGAAATTCATAGTTTCGTTTATATTTTCCAAGGCCATAAGAAATACTTGTTATGTATTTTTTTCATTGAAATCTAAAATTCCAAATTAAAAAATTATACTACTAATATTTACCACAATTCACCCCAATTAGTTCAAATATTCTCATAAAAAATTATTTACTACAACATCAATGGTTGAAATAGTATCATACCCTCAATAACATGTTTATATAAACCCAAAAGGTGTTTCTAATGCATCAATGGAAACATTTCATAAAAATTATATGGTAAATTTTCAGATGAAATGTCAATACTACACTAAACAAAACATACTTCTAACTATGTTTCATTAAGGTAAAATCACAATACCACCTGCCTAAACCTTTGAGACACCCACACATCATATATCACCCTTTCATTTGAGCTAAAATGGGGGAATCAAATAAACCATACAAATTCGTTTTATGTAGATCATATGACACATAAACTAAATGAAAATGTTATAAAGTGATATAAAATAATGAAAATAATGAAGATGATTCTTAGAATATCTCCATGACATCCAACCCGTATGATGAAAATCCAAATAAAAAATAACTTTGGGAGATTCACCATGGCCACGGTGGGTATGGGGAGGGTTCCTACGCAGTTTAGAATGACCAGTAGCTATGAAAAAATGGGTTTAAAAGTAATGGGTATGTGGTTTAAATGACCGTTTCTTCCTTTTAAAAATAATGAAACCAGAACCGAATAGTTATCCATTGGGTCATTCAAGCCTTCTAGTGTTCCATATCAAACGTTCACCCCTATAAGACTACCTACAGTTAAATATCTGACATGTAGTAGTTATCTTGTGGGACTTTAATAACTTCTTATAGCATGGATCATGATCTTGAGAATCCTAAGCCTCAAGATACCTGATGAACATCTAGAGTACATCCACCATAAATTATCTTTTGAGGAGATCAACCCATCATAATTTAATCTTGAAGGTCGGTAGTATATTTTATTTTTTTACTAATAAAAAACTCATAGTTTTATTAATATAAGAACACTAATATAGAAACAATGATATTTAAGATAATAAATGGATCACTTCATCTTAATAAAACATCATAAAATCATTGATAAATCCAATATAAAACCACAATGAATGAATAACCAAAGAATATAGGTTAATGAATTGCATGTGGATTAATATTTGGAATAAAGGAGGTCCAAGTTGTTGAATCTGATTTGGGGAGAGAAATTTATTCCTTTTCCCAATTGTACACATGGTTTACAAAACATTGCCTCAATCACACAGATGAAAAAAATAAACCAATTGACTCTAAACTATTTTGATGCATGTTTCTCTTAACTATTCGCAAACAATGAAAGATTCCCATATAATGGGGTGATATATATGGTTCAGTCGCATGATTTAGAAAATTATGTTCCTAAAATGAGATGGTCAATGAAAATTATCTTAGGATTTCCAATTATGGGTTGCACGGTATTCACTATCCATCACAATCCTTTTGATATGAAAAACATACTCCACATCCTACCCAAATGATTGAAAAAATGACCTCAATGCACAAAATAATAATAATATCAAAAAAATAAAATAGAATAACATGGAAAATTTATATCACTGTGTAAAAATGAAACAACAAATTAAGATTAAAAATCACATAATAAAGGTGATATCTATGGTAGTAATGGATAAACTATAAAATGTTTCTATATAGTCCAAATATTGATTATAAAAAATGGTTTTATACAAAGAACTATTTGAAATGCATTGAATGGATTTTTTATTTCACCCATCTCTTTTAACAAAAATTGTTCAGATAAGGGACCCTCACTTCCCTATAGTGATTTTTTTTATTGATTGTTGTTTCAGATTCCCCTTAAATTCATGATATCTTTATCAAGTGGTTAATTTTATGGTGTGTTATCCATCATTATTTCACTGAATTAGTTATTATTTCACCTTTTTCAACATTCTGATAATTTCAATATGGGATATGTATAAAAATAGAGGGAATTGATTGAAACTATTATATTTTATATATATTATCAATTATGGATTTAATGTTATTTCATTCGTATTTAAAAAAGGAGGAAACTTCTCATCTTTACAATGGGGTGTGAGTGATTTTAAATGAGATATTTTATAATGTATAGATAGTGAATGTGTACTTTAGGTCACTATTTTAAAAATGGTGTAGAATATATAATATACATGTAGTGAAATAATTTGGGCCCATGTAATAGATTTATAAATCTATTGTTTGGGTCTTAACCAATATTGATGTGGTTTATAAAGTGGATTTTACTAGTGGGATTCACGATCAATGAATGTTTATCAATGGAGTGTTTAATTATGAACATTTCATGTAAATATTTTTCACATGTTTAGTGTGATTTTCTTTTTAATATAGTTAATTATTATCGAATTAATGAGTTTAATACCATGTAAATTGAAGTGGGTAATTATATATTTTTTCTAAATATGAAATAATTAATTTTAGTGTGCTATCAATAAATTCAAATGAGATCACATTAAAAAATTCTATATTAAATTTTGGTGTATAGTTTATTTAAAAATTGGATAAAATACTCTATATGGAATGTGAAATCATTGATTATAATTTTCTTAATGTTTAGGGATTTATTTGTGATGTTTGTAAATGTGTTTCCCTATTGAAATGTAACACCCCAAATAAATGGACTAAACAATGAATAAATAACCATGAAATAATATTGTCATAGTGATTATTCAGTGCATATCTTTCTAAGGATGATAGAGTCTTGGGATTTCAATGAATGTGGAAACAACATAATAGATTATGTTTATTTAATTCCATAAAATAAACTAAAAACATACACGAAATTTTTAGATTTTTCACCTTTATTTCATAGTTTTAATTGTAACATGTAATGTTGGTAGAATTTTCAGTTTATTTTAGAAACTATTTTCCAAGGATTGGTCATTACACCATAATGCACTGAATGTAAAAATATTCTAAAAATGAGACCAAATTACTACTAAGTAATTTATATTTAGGACATTCTAGGACTATTACAAGACCGATGATGTGTCTCAAGATGGTAACAATCAAGATATGGTTGAATTAATAAAATTATTTTACATATTTAATTTTTTTTAATATTTTAGGAAATCATATGGGATTCAGATGTATATTTTTTTGACTCGATGGTAAATTATTTGTATGAATTAAAATAATATTATAATTAATTATTAATTAATAGTACGGGTGAAGGGAATCTTATGGAATCAATTTTAGACATATGAGATATTCATTCCAAAACAAAAGGGGGAACAAGATAAAAATATCAATTTATATAAATGGATGTATTTTCATGAAAATAGTATGATAGGAAAAATTATATAATTATATGAATTACCAATGATCTATATTTTAAATTCATGTATATTTTTTGAGTTGATAAAGGAAGAGGATGTCACTGTGGATTATAGAGGTATCATAGAGAGGAGTTGTTTTCTAATTACATGTAGGGAAATATATGACTTCTTATAGTTTTTAAGTGTCCAAAAATATGAGGATGTGTGATACAATATTGAATATTTATTACACAACCAGTGTTCTTAGATTAATTTAATACACCATTATGTCACTTAGTGTCTTCTCCTCAGATGTCACCCAATACGGTTGAACCATATAAAATAGATGTGACTATATTTTATGACATTTCTAATTAATATTATATATAAGCTATAGAAGATTGTTTTTATTCATCATAATATATGATTTGTGGAATTATTTATTATTATTCAATATATCCTATTTCTCTCCTTAGTAGAGTTTCATTTTTATCAAAATTGTATTAACTATGTATAGAACAGAACACCACATTATACCATGATATCCATTTTAATAGTATTTTGATGTAATATAAATTTTTCAACACTAAGGTAGATTCATAATTAGTAATATTGTAAAGACCCAAAGCTTATCGTACATGGACATTACATTACTTTTGCGGAATACTTAGTACATAACAAAAACACACACACAAGGATCGTAATAGTTTAGTGTCTTTGGAAACTCGGAACGTAATCTTCTAATCGTGGTGAAAGATCTTCAACATCTCCCATAAAGATCTTCCTTTTTTTTACCTAAAACCTTTCTTTATATCCTGGGGAAAAGAAAACATAAAAGGGTGAGCTCAAATGCTCAGTAAGGGTAAACAAAGGAAATATCAATCACATAATTTTCATAAGAACATAACATTTTTGGAAATCTTAACCTGCAAAAGAGAGCATAATTTCATAACATGGGATAAATCATAGCAGTGAAATGAAATCATAACTTAAAACATTACTCATTGCGGCATACACACATAATCATAGAGAATCATTTCTTGTTAGTCAAGACTCATTGCCAAGACTATCTTAGTGGACAAAGTCCCTTTCTGAATCGAGTAATCCTCGTTTCAGTCTTGTTTCACTGAACCGGTATAACCTACCATTCCAGCCATGTCTATCTCATGAGATATAAAATCTTTACCCAATGCATTGGAGGGAGATATAGGTCCCACCCATCTCTTAATGAATCCTTTCTTATTGTGCCACCAAATCATAAATCATACATCATTGCATAACCCATGTAATAAAAATGGGATTCTTAAACAACATGACATCATAAAACCATTCATATAAGATAAAGGAATTCATAAACATAATTCCATCACAACATAGTCAAATCAAAAAATATGGATAGAAACAGAACCCTTTATTATCTTTGATGAAAAATAATTTTGATAAAACACTTGAATTGAATTCTTGAGGAAAATATCCTTTTTTCTTCAAAATCAATTTCTTTTCACAAAACATCATGCAATTTTAAAAAAAAGAGATTTTATTGAAAATAGTCATGAAATCTTTTAGAGGAAGCTTCATGAAAATAAGGCTTTATAAAACAGTATAAATCCGTTCGTTCCTTATAAGTTAAAAAAAACAGTCTTCGTACTTTTGTCGGAATAGTCAAAAAATACCTCGTATAAAAAAAACGAAAAAAAGATTCCTTTCATATCTTTTACTAAAAACTCACCGAAGGGTAAAATTGGATTTAAACAATTGTAGGTGGATGGAAATAATATTACATATTGAAGAAACATGGATGTGGATGATAAAATACACCCCAAAAAATACCAAAGTATAAATAATCTCGGATAAAAATGAGATTGTGATATTTCCCTTACCTTAGGTCCGACTTGCTTTGTAAGTGTCCGAACCTCCTGTATAATGATTTAAATCATGTTATTGACTTATTACAGAATCATATTCATTGTTATGATATCATATACGGTTCACTTATGACATTATATTACCCGTTCTTTTGTAAACTCCATGTTAAAGAAGCGTTTTGGGTAAAATCGTTTCATTTATCGTAGGTGTTTTGACTTGTTGTTCTTGACATCATTATTACTTATATCATGATTTACTTACTTCCAGAATATAAAATATGATTTATATATCATATATATTCAGTATATATATATATATAATAGATAGATAAATAAAATGAAAAAACACCGTTCATGGAGACGGTAGTCCGTACGTACGCATGAACGCTGTTTTACTTTCCTTATTGTCTTGAAATGGAAGTAATTAGATGACATACATATATATATACATAAATCCAGTAGCTTTATAATGTCATATATTTCATTATTATTTCTTATATATACTTTATAATCATTCTTAAATGGTTAACATGGAGAATGAATCTAATCGCGTCGTGGAGACGGTAGTCCGTACGTACGCACGAGCGATGATATCATTTCTATAAATATTGAATTGAATTGGAGTGGATTATACAATATATCAGAATCAATATGATGTTGTAATAACTATGTATAGTTATTCTTTACACCATTATACCAATCCATGTAAGGTGGTGGTGGAAAATAGATTACACCACGGCGTGGAGACGGTATTCCGTACGTACGCACGCGCGGTGATTTCTTTTTCCGTAGGATGGATAGATGGTGAAATAGGGTTGTTTCATACTTATAATAACATATCAGTATATGAGTGATACTGATGTTATTACTTCATAATGAAACAACCTAAGAAGAATAAGTGGAAGAAGAAATAAAGATGAAAGAATTGGTAACAGTAATTACCTCTTCTTTGAAGTGCCTCTTTGAGACCTCCTCTTAGGGCACTAAAATTGGTCTTTGAGGAAGACCAGAACCTCTAGGATGTTTCTAGGGAAGTGGAGAGAAGAAATTGGCAGGGGTTGGCCGAGCTTGAGTGCTCAAATTGGTGTGAGGAGGAGGGGGAGGAGGTGTCGTTTTATAGGGGAGGAGAGGGGCACCTTAGGAATATCTCAAAATATTATTTTATATTAAAGTCAAAATCGGTTTATAATGGTTCAAAAGGGTCTTATTTCGAAGCTAAAGTGGGTATGGGTCGAAATACTATCAACCAATAGGATTTAGACAAGTTTAGGGTATTATTTTAACCTTATCAATTAGATTTAACTCTAAGTTAAATAATTTAACTTTTACCGTGTCTTTTTGTTTTCTTTCACTATATGGTTAATAAACTTACTATAACATGCCAAACGAACCCCAAATTGTATATTATTAATACATATATCCTTATATAAGTCATTTGGCCGAACCGTAGATTTTTAGGAATAAAATAACAATTAATAATATAATATTTGATTTAAACACTATTTTGTGTCAATTTTGACACTATTTGATATATGATTTTTGTGAAAGTCATAACAGAATTATATGTTCGAACCAAGTTGATTAAATCAACACTAATATATCATAGTAACCTAGAAAATTAGTGGAATTCATAAAAAGTCTTAAATTACATTTATTTTGGTATTTATATTATCAATTATGTCAATATTTCATTAATAAGATAATTACTGCATCATCTTTGTGTCATAAATAAATTATATTATTTGATGTATAAAAATTAAAAATAAAATACCATCATGTAGGAAATCTTTTTAGCTTTCTAATGAATATTTATAGTAGAATTTATCTTATGTATAACCCCATATTAAAAATGATTTACTTATTAAACTTTTATTTTAACTATTTTAACCCTTCTTTAAATAAATTAATAATAAATGTCCTAATCTAATCCAAGTGGGCCTAAATGGTCATATTTTATTCCTAAGTTAGTTTTTGGTCGAATTACACTTGTCCAATAGAATTAGGACATGTGTTAGGGTAATATTAATATCATATTTACCCTTAGTTACCCTATTTACTATTAACCGTGGTAAAAAAGTAAAAAGTTACTATTCACCAAAAAATTATTTTCATCTCATTGAACCACATTTTAGTCCTTGATATTAACCGTGTCTCTCGGATTTTCGAAATTCCATTCACAGAAGCGGTAAAATTAAGTTTTATGCAAAATTCAGTTTTTAACCTACCACTTAGTAGTTTCACTATTCATCAAAAATTGATGTTTTTCAGAACAATGCCAAAATTTCATCCCAAGCTATATTTCATATTCCGAATTCAAAAATGAAGTCTATTTTACCAAATTAATAACATAAAAGTTGCATTAATTAATTTTATAATTAAATCCCGCTGTTAAAACAAATAGCGTGTTTTTAAGAAACAATATCTATCAAAAGATTGACACTTGTTTATGTCTAGTTTAAATGTGAAATTACATCCAATGACCAACATTGTATTAAATTGTAAAAAATATATTCTAAATATACTTTAAAACCACTCAAATTAATGATTTATCACTATTAATTATTTCGATTAAAAAAGTTGTTTTTAATTATAATTTAGTAATTTTCACTATTCATCAGAATATGAAAGTTATCCGAAATGTACCAAAATTTCACCTTAGGCTAAATTCGATACTCCGTATCCAAAAATGAAGTCCATTTTGAGAGTTAAAATTTCTAAAATTTAAAAAGTGGTTATTACTATTCATAACGGCTAGTTTCAATAATATTTTAATAGCATATCATTGTTTCGTGAAACTCAGGATTACGTACCACACACGCTATCGAGGAAGGTTGCGATTGCGTGTAATGCAAGGCAAGTCAAGGATGCGTGTTGTGCAAGCTCCTTTTGGTGTAGCGTATAACACAAGACATTAGTAAAATAAAAAAGAATATTTTTCATAAAATCTCGGGCTGTTACATTCTACCCCCCTTAAAATGAATTTCGCCCTCGAAATTCGTCGGGGTTATAAATGGTTTACTATTTGAAATTTTCTTTAATAGAAACCCACATCATAAAAGGGAATACCAAAACTTGGCTTTAAAAACTAAAGTATGAAATGTAACGATTACCCAAATAAACTAATCATTGGGTTTCCACAAAGGTGAAAATATGGATATGGAAGAGAAATCTAACCATCATGTTCTGATGGAGAGTGGTAGAGAACATGGCTATGGAAAAGCCAGTAATCACAAATCCATAAATTTGTGACGATCTAAGGTACCATCTGATTCATCAGGTATAAGAGAACTAGGACAACATTTTTGGTTTTCAAGATCATTTCCCTAAAGTTAAAGAATTTGAATTAGAATAAATACTTACTTTATTTTGGTACAATCTCACTGTTGTTCGTGCCTTTAACAATTTCCACTTCATCTCTTAAATAAATGAAGTTGAATTTGTTATTCGTGAAGTGTTAGTAGATCATGTGATAGAATGACGGGTCATTCCATCTGTCTCAAACAAAAGGTTAGCAAAAATTATATACATAAGTCGATCTATAGTGAGATTAATCACATATGGTTCTTAAAATGGGCTTATACTTCATATATCATACTGCTTAATATAATAAAACTAGTTTCTACTAAACAGGGACTTTTTGTAGGCTAGTGGTAGGCGATAAAGGCCAGTCACACTTCGGTTGTGGGTTCGATTCCTACAGCCTTGTCCGAAGCGATGGGCTGTCGCCTGTCCTGCAGGTTGTCCTATTTCTAAAACTACGTTACTATAACATCCCATCAATAATATCGAAAATCTTCTATCCTTAAACAATACTAACTTATGTCCAACATAATCCAGTCTAATCTTTAGGCTTATACATAATACTGCAGTCCACTCTCATAATATAGTGACATCGATTACCAGAGATTTAATACTGTCGTTGATCCCCACATATCATAAGATATGTCTTGTTGGTCACATTCCAAACATTCAAAGTCCTCAATCGTGTATTCTCTTGAATACCTTAGTGAAAACATGAGTGCAGTTAAAAGTTAACACTTTCCACATACCAAAATCCTCAAAATTCTATATACTCAAACCATGATATCACTTAGTCCTTATATCAATCATGAGCTCATGAATACTATCAAACATTTAATTTTCTCCTTATCCCTTCATTATGCGCATATCATCTACATTCCAAAAATATCTGAATAACCTTTCATGGATACTGGTAACATTAATCATACACTTTCAAAACACAAGGAAAGAAAACAGTGTAACAATCCATAGATGTCTCTTTATTCCAAAATTACACATGATAAACATGTAATCATTCCACTACATTCTCAAACCATTGACCGAGCTTCAAAAATTCTTTCATCTCACATATCATTTGTAGTCTCTTCATCATCATCCACGTAAATACTACCCATATGACCATACTGATTCTCTTCATGAGTCTTTCCCTTGGGGCATTTGTTTGCATAATGCCCATACATTCCACATTTAAAACACTTAACCATTTTTGATGTCGTAGCAATACCATTATCCTCATCCATGGTGTTAACCGACCCTTTTCCTTTGCACTTACTTGCTTTGTGTCCTTCTTTTCCACCCCCAAAGCATCTTCCAGTTCCCTTGAAACATTCTCCTTGATGCCTCTTCCCACATGATTTACATAGGGGAAATTGAACTTTCTTTCCTCTATGATCATCATGGAACTCCATATTTCTCTTATTAGTCGAGTCAGGAAACTTACCAAATTTTAATTTATTGATCATGTTGTGAGATTGCTGATTCGGCATAATAATGATGTTTGGGCATCCAAATCCCATTTCATTTGGTTTCTCATGAAGAATATCATTCCATTGTCCATCATATCCTCCATTATCATGAATCATCTTGTTTCCAGCCATATTCTAAAACCCAAAAAAGAATAGTGTGAGAGGCAAAAATCACAATAAAGGGGGAGTAACTTAAATATCTAACATCTTTGGTTTAATCTAATATCGTTACCATTGTTCTAGGACTATATCCTATACATATACTTATCCTTAGGGGCATCCCTAGACATACCTTAGAAATATCTCTAGGGATCTCACTAACATTTTCGCATCCTAGTTTCCAAAGGTTGACTAAACCTTTCCTCTGATACCAACTGTAAAGACCCAAAGCTTATCGTACATGGACATTACATTACTTTTGCGGAATACTTAGTACATAACAAAAACACACACACAAGGATCGTAATAGTTTAGTGTCTTTGGAAACTCGGAACGTAATCTTCTAATCGTGGTGAAAGATCTTCAACATCTCCCATAAAGATCTTCCTTTTTTTACCTAAAACCTTTCTTTATATCCTGGGGAAAAGAAAACATAAAAGGGTGAGCTCAAATGCTCAGTAAGGGTAAACAAAGGAAATATCAATCACATAATTTTCATAAGAACATAACATTTTTGGAAATCTTAACCTGCAAAAGAGAGCATAATTTCATAACATGGGATAAATCATAGTAGTGAAATGAAATCATAACTTAAAACATTACTCATTGCGGCATACGCACATAATCATAGAGAATCATTTCTTGTTAGTCAAGACTCATTGCCAAGACTATCTTAGTGGACAAAGTCCCTTTCTGAATCGAGTAATCCTCGTTTCAGTCCTGTTTCACTGAACCGGTATAACCTACCATTCCAGCCATGTCTATCTCATGAGATATAAAATCTTTACCCAATGAATTGGAGGGAGATATAGGTCCCACCCATCTCTTAATGAATCCTTTCTTATGTGTGCCACCAAATCATAAATCATACATCATTGCATAACCCATGTAATAAAAATGGGATTCTTAAACAACATGACATCATAAAACCATTCATATAAGATAAAGGAATTCATAAACATAATTCCATCACAACATAGTCAAATAAAAAAATATGGATAGAAACAGAACCCTTTATTATCTTTGATGAAAAATAATTTTGATAAAACACTTGAATTGAATTCATGAGGAAAATATCCTTTTTTCTTCAAAATCAATTTCTTTTCACAAAACATCATGCAATTTTAAAAGAAAGAGATTTTATTGAAAATAGTCATGAAATCTTTTAGAGGAAGCTTCATGAAAATAAGGCTTTATAAAACAGTATAAATCCGTTCGTTCCGTATAAGTTAAAAAAAATAGTCTTCGTACTTTTGTCGGAAAAGTCAAAAAATACCTCGTATAAAAAAAACGAAAAAAAGATTCCTTTCATATCTTTTACTAAAAACTCACCGAAGGGTAAAATTGGATTTAAACAATTGTAGGTGGATGGAAATAATATTACATATTGAAGAAACATGGATGTGGATGATAAAATACACCCCAATAAATACCAAAGTATAAACAATCTCGGATAAAAATGAGATTGTGATATTTCCCTTACCTTAGGTCCGACTTGCTTTGTAAGTTTCCGAACCTCCTGTATAATGATTTAAATCATGTTATTGACTTATTACAGAATCATATTCATTGTTATGATATCATATATGGGTCACTTATGACATTATATTACCCGTTCTTTTGTAAACTCAATGTTAAAGAAGCGTTTTGGGTAAAATCGTTTCATTTATCGTAGGTGTTTTGACTTGTTGTTCTTGACATCATTATTACTTATATCATGATTTACTTACTTCCAGAATATAAAATATGATTTATATATCATATATATTCAGTATATATATATATATAATAGATAGATAAATAAAATGAAAAAACACCGTTCATGGAGACGGTAGTCCGTACGTACGCATGAACGCTGTTTTACTTTCCTTATTGTCTTGAAATGGAAGTAAGTAGATGACATACATATATATATATATAAATCCAGTAGCTTTATAATGTCATATATTTCATTATTATTTCTTATATATACTTTATAATCATTCTTAAATGGTTAACATGGAGACTGAATCTCATCGCGTCGTGGAGACGGTAGTCCGTACGTACGCACGAGCGATGATATCATTTCTATAAATATTGAATTGAATTGGAGTGGATTATACAATATATCAGAATCAATATGATGTTGTAATAACTATGTATAGTTATTCTTTACACCATTATACCCATCCATGTATGGTGGTGGTGGAAAATAGATTACACCACGGCGTGGAGACGGTATTCCGTACGTACGCACGCGCGGTGATTTCTTTTTCCGTAGGATGGATAGATGGTGAAATAGGGTTGTTTCATACTTATAATAACATATCAGTATATGAGTGATACTTATGTTATTACTTCATAATGAAACAACCTAAGAAGAAGAAGTGGAAGAAGAAATAAAGATGAAAGAATTGGTAACGGTAATTACCTCTTCTTTGAAGTGCCTCTTTGAGACCTCCACTTAGGGCACTAAAATTGGTCTTTGAGGAAGACCAGAACCTCTAGGATGTTGCTAGGGAAGTGGTGAGAAGAAATTGGCAGGGGTTGGCCGAGCTTGAGTGCTCAAATTGGTGTGAGGAGGAGGGGGAGGAGGTGTCCTTTTATAGGGGAGGAGAGGGGCACCTTAGGAATATCTCAAAATATTATTTTATATTAAAGTCAAAATCAGTTTAAAATGGTTCCAAAGGGTCTTATTTCGAAGCTAAAGTGGGGATGGGTCGAAATCATATCAACCAATTGGATTTAGACAAGTTTAGGGTATTATTTTAACCTTATCAATTAGATTTAACTCTAAGTTAAATAATTTAACTTTTACCGTGTCTTTTTGTTTTCTTTCACTATATGGTTAATAAACTTACTATAACATGCCAAACGAACCCCAAATTGTATATTATTAATACATATATCTTTTATATAAGTCATTTGGCCGAACCTTAGATTTTTAGGAATAAAATAACAATTAATAATATAATATTTGATTTAAAAACTATTTTGTGTCAATTTTGACACTATTTGATATATGATTTTTGTGAAAGTCATAACAGAATTATATGTTCGAACCAAGTTGATTACATCAACACTAATATATTATAGTAACCTAGAAAATTAGTGGAATTCATAAAAAGTCTTAAATTACATTTATTTTGGTATTTATATTATCAATTATGTCAATATTTCATTAATAAGATAATCACTGCATCATCTTTGTGTCATAAATAAATTATATTATTTGATGTCTAAAAATTAAAAATAAAATACCATCATGTAGGAAATCTTTTTAGATTTCTAATGAATATTTATAGTCGAATTTATCTTATGTATAACCCCATATTAAAAATGATTTACTTATTAAACTTTTATTTTAACTATTTTAACCCTTCTTTAAATAAATTAATAATAAATGTCCTAATCTAATCCAAGTGGGCCTAAATGGTCATATTTTATTCCTAAGTTTGTTTTTGGTCGAATTAAACTTGTCCAATAGAATTAGGACATGTGTTAGGGTAATATTAATATCATATTTACCTTTAGTTACCCTATTTACTATTAACCGTGGTAAAAAAGTAAAAAGTTACTATTCACCAAAAAATTATTTTCATCTCATTGAACCACATTTTAGTCCTTGATATTAACCGTGTCTCTCGGATTTTCGAAATTCCATTCACAGAAGCGGTAAAATTAAGTTTTATGCAAAATTCAGTTTTTAACCTACCACTTAGTAGTTTCACTATTCATCAAAAATTGATGTTTTTTAGAACAATGCCAAAATTTCATCCCAAGCTATATTTCATATTCCGAATTCAAAAATGAAGTCTATTTTACCAAATTCATAACATAAAAGTTGCATTAATTAATTTTATTATTAAATCCCGCTGTTAAAACAAATAGCGTGTTTTTAAGAAACAATATCTATCAAAAGATTGACACCTGTTTATGTCTAGTTTAAATGTGAAATTACATCCAATGACCAACATTGTATTAAATTGTAAAAATATATTCTAAATATACTTTAAAACCACTCAAATTAATGATTTATCACTATTAATTATTTCGATTAAAAAAGTTGTTTTTAATTATAATTTAGTAATTTTCACTATTCATCAGAATATGAAAGTTATCCGAAAAGTACCAAAATTTCACATTAGGCTAAATTCGATACTCCGAATCCAAAAATGAAGTCCATTTTGAGAGTTAAAATTTCTAAAATTTAAAAAGTGGTTATTACTATTCATAACGGCTAGTTTCAATAATATTTTAATAGCATATCATTGTTTCGTAAAACTCAGGATTACGTACCACACACGCTATCGAGGAAGGTTGTGATTGCGTGTAATGCAAGGCAAGTCAAGAATGCGTGTTGTGCAAGCTCCTTTTGGTGTAGCGTATAACACAAGACATTAGTAAAATAAAAAAGAATATTTTTCATAAAATCTCGGGCTGTTACAAATATGACATGGTATTTCCAAGTGAAATTAATTTGTATCATCCAAGTAAATATTTTAATTTTCAACTTCTAATTTAGATAACATTTCAAATACTATTGGTACTATAACTATAAACATTACATAAATTTTTGGCCCCATTATATCATGATATTTTTTCAAGTATAATAATTCAAAAAATCCATTAAACCGTGATAGATTTTTTAAAATACTTGAAAATTTATAGTGTTCCATATTATTTTTGTAATCCTCCTAGTGACCAGTAGATTCAACATCTATTGACTTCTTCTCATTTGTAACGTTGACCTAGAAAATTCTAATTACCTGGTCTTGTTTATTAAACTTTACCAAGCCATCATATATTCTTCTTCTAAATTCTAGAACACTCCTCAAACATCAAATAATTCCCATGTGAGCCATGATGAACATATTTCACCCTTATATTCTTCTATCAAATCCATATGTTGAATATCCACTCTTAAATTAAATTTCTACATTCACATGAAATATTTTCAAGATATAATTATATTCGTTAATATAATCTATAATATAAACTCATATTCTATTTTCTATAATAATTATATCCACTCATACAATATCATATATAATTCATGTGTCTCCATGTCTTACCCTATCCGATCTCATTCCAAGGACCACGTATTTTTCCATGAATGAAATTATTAGAAATATTTCCATTTAATAAAATAATAAGTTTAATAACTCAATCCCAAAATTCATTTACACTATATGAAATTTAACATAATAAAAAATACATTACACATCATATTGTCTGAACTCACTATTGTAGAATGAAATTATTATTAATATAAAATCTCCATATAACATGACATTCTTTACTTATATATTTACAATTTTGTATATGTGTGTGTTTTATTGTATGAATATGTGTGTGATATATAGTTTATTTTTAGAAATTAATTTTCATTGAATTTTAAGTAATTTATTACACAGGAAATATCTTGATAAATGAAAATTTAGGCAAAACAATTATTGAATGATAATATAATATTTAATTATATATAATTTATAGGGTTTGGGTATTTCAATGATTTATAAATTTTCAATATGATGTGTCTCTCATTTTCTATATATTACAATTTAACTGTAATGCTAGAAATACTCATTACTAGGGAAAAACTTGATTTTTTATCTTCTTTTAATATATAGAATTGAATCATTGAACATACTCAAATATTATTATTTTTTATGATAACCTACATAAAAAATAGTATTTCATATGTTATAATGTATTTTATTTTGTTATTATTGAATTTTACAGTTAGAGATAAATATTTCATATATATATTTATGAATATATTATATATATTATGATAACATCAAACATTTTATCTTGAAATGTTGTTAACAAACTAAAAATTTTATTAGGTCAAGGAAAACCCCTATTAATGAATTGAGTATATTTGTAAATATTTTTTTATTATTAATTTAGTGGTTTTGTGTAATTTTATGTTTTTTATAGATGTTTTGGGTATAAATGAGTCATTTACGTTTAAAATGTTTTTAATGAAACAAAATTTTATATCATTTTAATTTTTTTAATAGATAAAAATGAAATATTTTGGAAAATAATATAGAAATTTTATTTTTCATTTTTATTACTTTCCATGATATTAAATTAGTTTTAAAAAATTTATTCCTTGATTGAATATTTCTCAAAATACATCAAAGAACATTCTATTTGAGTAAGTTGAAAATAATTATTTAACCATTATTTGGGAGGTAGGACTTTATTTTTAACTATATGAATTAAATTTAAAATATATTAGTTGTTTAAAGGAGTATTTCATTTATCTTTTTTTAAATATAATTTGATGAAATAGTTAAAGTATGTCTAGAAAATATTTATTTATTTATGATTTTTTCTTTAATAAATACGAAGATATAATTTTTATCATTTAATTACAATAGGTTTATTAAATAAATGAGGTCAATATTTAATATAGGTTTATTAATAATATTTTTTTTTCAATGAAAATGGTTGATTTAAATTTCAAGAGGAATGTAAACTATCATTTTCAAATTAATTAGAGTAAGGGAAAAATTATTACCAAATTAGATGTATGAGACAAAACAACTCAAAACGAGACAAATTTATGGTACTATGTATAAATAAAAGATAACAGATAAATCATTCATAAACAAAAAATATAAATAAATAATTTTATAAGATATTTATAGTAGTTTCAATCATAGATATATTATATCTACATATCACACTCTCATTCCAATGTGCAGAGATAAATAATTGATACAACATGTTTAAAATTGATTTTTTGCTATTAAACTAGTCTTTCAATAGATCATGTCCCAATTAATATTCCATACCTTTTCACACATGGTGAAACAACATAGAAAACTACATTTTCACAATTGGATGCACAATAAAAATATTTCTTTTAGACATCATAAAAGAACCATATCTGATCGACTATATCATTATGTTAAAATTAAAAAAACACTAACATTAAAAGGATACCCATTTGGATATTTAGTTGTATTCAATAAGATATCAACTATTCAATACATTTAAAAATCATAATGAAATATATAATAGTTAAAGCAATGAATGTTCAATATAGTGTTTATAGTGTATAAATAAAGAGATTTATAACTATAAAGATTCAATGGAACGGTGTATCTTTTTTTGGATAATAAACATCTTATAAAATCAGAATAGTTGAATAACTATGATATTTAATATTAAAATTGTGCCTTGATGAAATTTTTTGTTAAACCATTTTTATATATAAAGTATAAATGGGTATTTCCTTCACCATAATCTCTAAAATAATCTTATTAATGATGAATGGTAACATCACATGAGTGTTTCATTAATAATATAAAAAATATATAATTAAATAATTAAAATAATTTAATTATAATGGAATATATTTTTTCCCATATAATTAATATCAAGTGCCACCTCTTATATAATTCACACATTACATTTATATAATATAAAATTCACTTCAATTTAACCTATCGTATATATATAACATGGAATTATATATGAAATAAAACCTACCAGGTTTCATAAGAATTCATTATCAAAATATGAAAACCCTATTCTTATTATTTATAATATTTTCAACAATCTATTATAGACTCACTCATAATTCAATTATTTTTTGCAGGAGATAGACCATGAACTACATTAACAATGAAGATTTTATACATTCTATGGATGTCTTGATCTCCACATAATAATATTTGTTAAATTATTGAGATATCATCCAACATATTCAAAAAATATTAATTAAATTCAGTAGATTCTTTAATCGAATAATAGATAGATAAACTATTTTGATCAAACTAATATAGTCTTCATGAGTTTAAAATATCATAACGGTTCTAAAATGAGTGTTGTGAATATTTATTTATTTATCTTCATATATTTAATTGGTTATATTTTTTTTAATTTTTACCTTTCATAAAATAATTATTTATATGGCGCATTCATTATTGAGTTGTCATAATATAGAGTTCGTGCACATCTTGTTTTGTTCTTTAATCATAATGTCATGCCTTTTTCATAGCATTTGATATCATGATATTTGAAACTATATTCAATATAACAAAAAGAAAATTTTATTATTTCATATAATTTTTCTTTTTACTATCATAAGTATAATTCTACATAGGTTTCATATGATGAAATTTTGAGGACATAATACCAAATCTGTAGGAAAAAATATTTTTCCCAATAAATTTCCTTATGTGTTTCATAATTTGATAAAAATTTCCTTATTAACATATTTTAAAAAAACTAGTAATGTATGAGAGTTAAATGAACATATGGCTACATGAAATACCTATTATATTGTATGATCTACTCAAAATAGATATAGTTACAAGAAGGGTGAATTATAGTTTAAAACACCTAGATTAAAATAAATAAACTAAATATAACCCTTATCCTCTTTATGTACGTTATAAAACTTATCCCTCTGTCTTATTAACAAGACACAAACTTAGGACATGGTTATAGTCTAATTAAATAAGAGTGAAAATAAAAATCACATAGAATATGATTTATAATAGTGTTGTATTAAACCTAAGTAGAATAGCACTGATAAAACAAAAAGTATTATGTTTAATATGATGATCAAATTTATATTTCTAATAGTGGAAATAAAAACATGTAAAAAAACAAAAAACAACTAACAAATGTATGAATTAATTATAATATATTAACATTATAACTTCTTAAACCTTATAAAAATGTAGTCTATATCATTGAATAAATATTTCAAATATTTTATTCATACAATAAAATTTATATTTACTTCCCATGGAATTCCCATGACATAATGATCAGAATGGCTTGACATTTCTGTTCCTATAAGCCCTCAATATGATGATCATGTTCTCTATCTTACTATCCACGTAATCCATTGATCCAATGGATAAAATTCTCCATCTTCTTATATTTATTTTTTTAATTTTGAATCTCAATATTATTCTAAGATAATTTTTTAATATTTTTCCAAAAAAATTGCTTTTTTTTATAGTGAAAAAGTACATATCTTGAAAACAATCTATCACTTTGATGGAATTATCATAATACAAGAATGACCTATAATATTTTTAAATTTTATTTATTTAAAAGATATATATTTTTAAGATAAATATGTCTACTAAAAATATATTGTTTCTTTTATAAACCTAATGTAATTTAATTCAAAAAAATAATTTATACTTTATTCTAAAAAATGATTTTATTCTCTAATATACAAAATTACATTTCATCATTTTACGAGATTTATTTTATCAAAATGTACATAATATTTTAAGTCAATATGGTCATATTATGTTAAATTGTTAGTTCTATTTTTGGGCATAAAATATTGATTACTATAATTAAATTTAATGACAAGGATAAGGGTAAAATGTTATTTTTAATGAATTGTTTTATTAGTATTATTTGATTTTTAAATAATTAAGTAAATTAATATTTATTAAATTATGACTCTATCATTTTGTTCAACAAAATATATTATTATATTAAAACACATTGATTTGTTATAAAATTCTAAACAAGATTAAGAACATGTAATGTTTAAAAAAACATTTCTCTAAAAAATAACTTCTCTTCATATAAAATGATTTAATTTAAAATAAAATTTTCTAATATGTAGGAATAAAATTTGATTATAATAATAATGTATTTATTTTTTAAAAAAATTATATTGATTGGATTATATATATAAATATAAATATAAATTATTTTTCTAAAAACAGGTAACAAGATTAAAAAATTATAAATTGTAAAAAAATATGGTGGATCTATTGAAAAATGTATAAATCATGTGTGTAAATTAAAAGGTGAATATTTAATGGTAAAAAATTACTGGAAACTATATTATTAAAACAATTTGATTTATTGAACAAGTGATTGTGTAATGATATCATGGAAGGGTAAAAGGTACAACCAAAAGTTCCACATTATTCCCATAAAAAATGGATCACTTACACCACTCAATCTAGAAATAAGAAATTCAGATTTCCCATGAACCACTCACGTCATACTTATCTTATTATTCCTTTTATAATCCTTAATCCAATAATATCTAAATTATATTTTATGTCCTTCAATTTTCATGATATCTTTAATAGAATATCAATTATCCAATATAAGTATTGTATTTTTTGAAATTATTTATCCTTAGTATTCCTATACATAATTTTATATATCCATAAATAAATAATTACATTATTATAATTTATAAAGTAATATTTTATTATATAACTATAATATCCCATATTTTATCCTCTCTATCAACTAAGGAATATATGGTCATTAGTGTGTGGGCATGGACTATAGTCACCCCGAAGTAACATATTCTATATTTCATAATAGAAAATCATGGATTCTATTATTATGGATTTGAAAAATAAATATGATGTATAAAATATGTACAATAATTTTGAAATTTCAAATTATAATATACATTATTTCCTTCTCATTCATTGATAATTGAATACATTAATCTTACTTATTTAAAATATACTTCAACCATGAACAATGAGTTTCATTTGACATCACAAACCAACATGGATGAATTTTAAAATATATTTAATATTGAAAAACTATTTATATGATACTCAGAATATTCTTGAATCTATGAAACTATTTTATGTAACTTTCTTCCATTGTCATCATATATAAGGTGTTATGTAAAATTTAATTGGAAAATATCAAGTAACTATCGTATGCAAAAAAACACTATAATAAATAAATATGATATGATAATAAAATTCACATATTAAAAAAAATTTAGACAAATTTTTTTCCAAACATGTTATAAAATTAACAAAATTTGACTATTTGTGAGGATTTTCACATGGGCTAAATGAATCTGGAATAAGGTAGGTGTTTTGGTGTCAATCAAACTTTAGGAGGCATGATTTGATATTATTCACAAATAATCATTTTTATGGTATAACTACTACCCCCTTGAATTTTAATTTGACAAATTAATTTATAAAATTTTAACATAACTTCAATTCACGATCTTCCATGATGTGCACTGTGACTAATGTCTTCCAAAAAATATTCTGGTATTGACTTACACATTCATCTTCCTTTAGTTAAATTGAGTCTCATTTTAAAAAGTAAAACCTAACTATGTTTCATATTTTTTATTAAAGAGTGAAATGTATCATCCATGGGTATTTTTCAAAACTATTTATGGAAAGGATTAGTTAACCATATAAACTATGGTGAATTTTCCCCTTTAGGATGATTGTAATGGGAGTGACTGTTAACGTTTGTAGTTAATACAATGAATTATGTTATTAATATGTATTACATGATTAGATAATACTAAGATATCCTTTTCAAATGTAATTTTCCATGATTCGTATAATAAACATTAGTATAACATGGTATGCCTCTTTACTCTCATTTATTCATTAAATCCATGTTTTCTCTCTTATTTTGATTTTGAGAAACCTTTTTCCTTCTTTCATTTTACATAATTATTTCTTTCTTATTTTAGAAGATCAATGGTAGTTATTAGAACTATTTGGAGTTTAATATTATGATAACGACATTATGTTTATGATGGTGTATTTTTTTGCTTAATCTACAAATGACACAAGACCTCGACATCATGTTTATTATTTATTATAAAAGAATGAAAAAATTTATGAAAAATTGTTTGTTTAAGGATTTAATAAATATAGTTTGTATTACTGAATGGTCTAGTTAATTATTCAGATTGGGATTATTAGACATTAGTGAAAACCCAAAGGTATAACCTATATATTGGATAACATCGTGAAATTTTGGAATTTTTTTCAGTATGTGGTTTTCCTTTTAATGATATACTTTTCTAGACACTACTTTGATGCAGGAGATTGCATAGATGTACTATGGATAATAACCCAATGAAGGGAGGATTGGTCACTAAACATATCATCACCTCTTACATGAAAAATGGTCCTAACATAACACCTTATTTGATACTATAGAGGGATGCCCTTTGGTTCATCATATTCTCTTTATGAACCAATATGATGGTATAATTTTCTATTAAAATTGTGTGAAAATATTAAGATGTATTATAGAAACAATATTATAGAAATATAGTATGAATCATGAATAATTTAGGTATAACCAAGTATTATATAAAATTATGTGAGAAATATAACATATCAATAAAGAGTTATATTGCATGAAAAAAAATATAATTATAGGATATCAAGATGGTGTTTTAATGTGAAACATATTAATGTAAAATTAACATTTGGTATTCTGGGATACTTCTATTAGGATTATAGTTTTTCATCAATCATGCATTCAGCTTTGGTTTTTAGTACGTATCGGAATAAGAAGAAACCATGTTGATAGTATATTTGAGGAAAATGAAATTATTATCCATTTGACCAACACATTGAAATGGGATATGATTTGAAAAATTATGTGATTATAAAAAAACCACCTATCCTAAAAATATAAGTTTATTTGAATAAAAATCCCACCAATTAAGAGAATGATGAAATCTCAGGGGAACTCATTTGATGATAACGATTAGGGAAAGATTATTCAAAATCCTACATGTATATATTGTGGATATATAACCAAGAGAATTTCTTCAAAGAGACTTGTAGATAATTTACTTATGTTAATTGGTGAAATTGATAAAAACTTATCAATTGAAAAAGGACACTAGCATGTAAATCATGAGAGGTTCCATGATTGAAATTCAAATTATTCTCTAAATCAACTAAAAATGTATTTGGTGGATGTAATGGATGATCCCATAGAGAAAAAAGGTGGTACTTGGGTCTATGGATTTGACCAACTGTCTAGGATACATATATGTGAGTGCATAATGGAAATAAAACACAACTTATCATATATTAGTTTTATGGTATGTAAGATTAAATGTTTTGAATTAAATTAATTGTGTCTTTCAATTTCACCGGTGTGTTGGGATCATAGTAACTAAAATTGTTAAATTCATGAATGGTTATAGAAAAATCCATGGAAATGATTGGGTCACTGTTCTGGAACTCAATGAATACCTATAGTCAATGAAAATCATTGGTTCAGTATTCAATGTATCGTTCATTTAATTATAGAGAATCCTTAAAGTCAAAGGAAAACGAATCCAATCATCATGAAATCCACATAACCAAATTTTATTGGGGGTTTACCTCTCTCATCATTATTTTAAGTTAATTTAAAGTTATAATGGAATTAAATATTGGTCCCAACACAATAAATAATCATTCCATAAATTAAAAAAGATTTTTGATGTAACTCACGTCCAAAACAACATCACCTATCAAATATATATGACCAATAATGAAATTAAGAATTCATAAAAAAATATAGTGATTTTAGTACTTACTACTTCAAAATATAGAAGAAAAAGTCAGGTTTAATGGATATTTGAAGATGTTTAGTGGTCTAGGATGATCATGTCTTGAAAGGAACTCCAACCCACCTTATAATCATTCCTTGTATGCTTCTCAAAAGTTAGATTTTGGTGGGGAACCTCATCTAACCTATTTTTTATCTCCCTCAACATCACCAACGAGTTTTGGGCTTTATACATTCATCAAAACATCTAATAATTGAGTTAAAACTTTAGTTTTTGGTATGTAATGGATGTACAGCTCAATATAATGGTTTTCAAACCATGTGGTGATCCTTCGATCAAAATTGGAAGTTGATTTTATTGATTCAAGATTTTAATAGGGTTTTTAAATTATGTGCAACCTGTGTGAGGACCCTAAAAACATAAATTTTCATATCCTATGGTTTCTTTGGTGGCCTCACACAGTTTCAAAACCATGCACCACCAAATAGTGTCTTATTTTGTCTCTAAAACACCTCTAAAATATGATTCCTTCCTAAGTAACATCCATGTTAATAAATTAAACATAAATGAAACATAAAAACAATATAAAACGCATATTATATAGTATATGATTCATTTTACAATTAAATTCAAAAAAAAATTTGTGAAAACATTCGGTATATTAAACCCTCAAAATCATAATTTTTTTTTCATTAATTAAATCCTAAAAAACAATTTGTAACAAACTAAAAAAAAGTTATTTAGGTTCAATTTTTCAATTATTTATATAAAATCATTTTTCATTAAATATGATATTTGCCTTCATCATTTAATATAAATTCACTAAATTTATATCCATCGCATTATAATCTTAGGTAAGATAAGAAATATTTCATCGGCATCAATTTATGGGTAACTAATTCTATAGGTTACACAATCTCATTGTCCTGAAACATCGAGGCATGATATAGTGTAATCAATATATTTGGAATGAGTATTCATTTCAGATAATTTCTATTATATTTAGATACATGAATTAATATTATTAGAACAATATTTGTTTAGAATAATCCCCTTGATAAATTTTGAAAAATGTATCTCATGAAATTAAGAGACTGTAATAATCCCATGTATGACATCATAAATTTACAAGCATACCTTACACAAAATTTATATATAAGACAAATAATTTAAGGTTTTACTTAATATAAAATAATTTGTTGAAATTTAATAAACATTTAATGTATATTAAGGTGAAAATTTAAGATATTTTAATTATATATTCATAATACCACTCACCAAGAATAAAAGTTTATCAATTATTTCATATAGAAAACATAAATTTGATACTTCCATGACCTTTCATTATTTTACTAATATGAATTTGAAACATTTAGGAAAGGCCATCAAATTATCGATATGAAAAATATGCCATCATTAGTAATGATATTAAAATTATTCCAATATGGTTACATATGAGAGCATCCCTCACACTTAAAATAAATATTATTTTGAATTTTTATTTCCATGGGAGTTATGAATATTAATATTATGTTATAGCATTAGATTAAATTCACACACAAATTAAATAAAAAAATAATTAGGAGAATAATACACCATTTTTAGTAACTCATTTCACCTCTCAATGATCATAAGAGTGGAAATCCAAAAAACCCGTATATAATAATATGTATTCCTTTAATATTCAATTAAAACTATTAATACACAAGTCTATTATTAAATGACAATCATAATGGATGATCTCTAAGATATTTACAAGATATATTCCTTAGATAACCAAGATTAATGAATATATAGGTTCATATAGATGAATTGTGATTAGTAATGTTCTAAAATATATTTTTTTATTTAATTAAATAATAAATTAAAATTTCAAATATTTATTTAACTATTTGTTTTTATTGATTTGGGTTCCCTATAATGATATCCATTTTTTATGTTTACTAACTCAACTATGTAAAATAACCCTCATATATAGTCACATGGAGGTAAGGGATTCCTCTCATAGAACCACAACATTTGATTATATCCACACCCATTAACTAAAATGTAACACTCTATAAGAGGATGAGGTTTAGGTTTAAAACATCCTTACTCCGTAGAAGAAAAAAAAGAACCGATGGTGGATCCATGTTTCATCCATACTCTGTATTTCATCCGCCTCTCGTAGGATATATGCTTTAACCCAGATTTGATTCAGGGGAAGTGCATATAATATTTATGGTTCCTCTTTACTTTTTTCATTCTTTTAAATTTCATAAAAAAATAATATCTTGAGAAAACCATTTGAAGTAAGGGAAATTTTATCTATGTTATCAAAATTAAACATCCTTGAAATTTATTATAAGAATGGAATAATGAATCTCTAATATAAATGTCCTCATATGAATATTTAGTATCACAGAAAAATGGACTTATATAAAAGATAGATCAATATCACTCCACTCTACCACAGTTTATAAAACCTTTTTAGATTCATTTTAAGAAATTAATTTATTCTCACACCCATTTTAAAAACTATATATTTTAGAAATATCATTTTTGTTGATGGAAAAATAATTTGAAACCACCATTTTATCACATTGTGATTGTATAAAATCATTTACCTCATCAAAAGACACATTCAAACCCTCATCTCCATTAAAATAACGTTTCCCTTATTATTTACCATCATGGATTCAATACCAACCAAAACACTCAATCATTTCAATCGGTTAGATTAGCCTAATTTTCCTATATTGATATTTTATATCGTTTACATGAAATGTTTTGCATTAAAAGTGTCAGTTACGATATTTTACAGCTTTAGAAGTGAGTGAAGTGAAAATGAGTTCAAATCAATGTAATAACCCAAAACAAAATAATCACACCCTTGTTTTATAAAATGTGATTGTCTATGGATGTTTGAAATTGAATAATTATTTGAATGGTATTTATGAAAAGGGTATAAAGAATTATTCTACCACTATTTTTGAATTAATGTATATGAACTATAAATGTGATCACCATTGATTTTGGTTTCTCTACTTACAAACCTCCAAGCCCAAAAACCTATGACACCAATTGGATCATTCATTATTCTTTAGTAAAATATATATACCGCCTTTTAAAAAAAATTTAAATTAATTTTTAGAAAAAAAATCATAAATTAGATTGTCTAAGATCCCATATATATAACATTATTCCCGAGATCTGGTTTGAAAATATTTCACACCCCTCATATGATGTTCCAATATTGAAAATCAGTATTTTCCCTAAATCTAATAATAAGTTAACTACTATATGTATCTCTTTATCCCACAAAAAAATTATAATCCATGGGTATATGTATCTGACCAATTATTTAAGAGACATATATGTGAGTGGATAATAGAATGAAAACACAACATATCATATGTTATATATATGGGACGTAAGGTTATATGGTTTCATTTTAATGAATGATTCACAAAATAAATATAGAGTCTTTCTAAAATAATAATTACTCAAATGTTCTCAATTCATGAATGGAATATTAATGATTTAATGTAATAATTGAGTCCATGGTCATGCAATCACAAAATAACGCTAATTAAAACAAATCCTTGATTTTGTATTTAATTTCTCTTTCATTTCAATAATTAAATTCATTTCATTAAATGTAAAAATATCAAAATATCATGGAAGGCACTTATACCAATATTTTTATTTTAATTAACTCTAAACTCTATGGTCTAATAATTTAACTTATTTAAGAAAGAAAATTTCAGAAACAAAACAATTCAAACAAAATCCATAAATGAAAACACATGAATGTCATCAAAATCACATAAAAAGTAACATCATACATAAAATATACACAAGAAATCAAGAATGTATGATATCATATGATATATATATATATAGGAAATTTGATAGGTAATACAAAAAAATACAGAGGTAACATCGATGTTCAATTAATATTCGTAAGTGTTTTGTGGTCCGCGATGATCCATGCATGGATGACAATCCAATCCACATTGGAATAAATTATTGGATGCTATAATGTTGTTATAGTGGGGTGTGGAACTACCAATGAACATGTTATAGTCTCTATATGTGTCAACATTGAGTACTAGGCCCAATACCACCCACAAAATGGGTCAAAATAATGTTAAATGGTTGTTAAGGGGTTGTTAAGGGATAAACGGTTTAGTTGACCCATTATCAAACCATATAGTGACTATTTCATCACATTGGGATCCTGTTTTTTTAGGATTTATTGTTTTATAATGGTTTAAAAAACCATGAATCATTTTTTAATCCCCTAAAACCACAAAGTTTCCTCTTTTATGGTTTCTTATGTAGTCTTTCAGGGTTATAAAATCATGCTCCACCATTAAGTGGATTATGTTTGCTTTCATACACCTCCAAAACACTCTTATTTCATTTATAACATCCATGTTGATAAAATACACCAAAATGAGTCATTTGTATATAATGAAACATATATTAGATATTATATTTCTTATTTTCTAAATAAAAATAATCAAAACATATCTACACACATTGGGTACATAAGATACAATGGTGCAAAATAATGTTCTTCCTAAAGATCTACTGATAATTAGATATTTTATATGTGATTAACATGGTCACTATTAATACCTATAAAATAATCCCATTATTAATGTGCCCAACCAACACCAAACACATCCAATATTTTGGAAAGAAGGAAAAGTCTATTTAAATATTATTACTAAAATAGATAATGATTTGTCACTATAAATTTATTAATGTATAAAAATGGTTAGTGGTATAATTATTATATACATGGTATATGATACTTTTCCAAGGATTGAATAAAGTAATATCATATAGATTTATCTCTTCTTAACTTATCTTGATTCTATTAGGAATGGACTATAACTTCGTATAAAGTTCTTATATCAAATTTCATATATGTAAATCTCAAATCATTATTATAAATCTACCCTGTATCAACTACCACTTCATGTTTAATTAGTATCCCTTTATGAAAATTACTCTCATCATGTGAGTTTTAAAATTGCGAGGAAGTAATTTATTTAGTGGGGGTGTAATGTCCTAATAATTTAAAATATACTTTTATATAATTAATTCTAGAGTGCTTTATATCTTGTAACAATGGAAGTTAAAAATTTAATAAAAAATTATATTTTCAAATGATTTAAACCTAATCATTTAAGTAATAGATATTAATTTACATAACAGAATTTCAAAATATTTTATTATTCATGGTCATATATATATATATATGTGTGTGTAATTTTATACAAATTTTCATAAGTCATTATTTTGTATAAAAAATAATTAAATAAAACAACAGATATTATTGATAAATGATCATTTTAATGAAATATAATTTTTATTTATTAATTTTGATTTATTACTGTAGTAATGAAATTATTAAAATGAATAACTTATATTTTTTAAAAACAATATTTTCATATTAAAAATGATTCCAACAATATTTTTTGTTTTATTTAAAATTTATAATAGAAAAATATATAGATAAAAATTAAAAGTGTAAACTTCATTTCTGGAATTATCTTTTTAATATTAGTTTAATTTGGTTTTTTGAGTCATTTCAAAAAAATTACTTATAGATGAATAGTGAAAAAATATTGATTTTTCTAAAAACTATAAATTTTATAACATCATCATAATACAAGAATGAATGATAAATTTTGAAATCAATTTCAATAATATATATATATATATATATTATTATGTAAAAACAAATTTTTTAGTTTTTATAAAACCATTGTATATCATTTTGACAACATAATAAATATATTTTTTTCAAAAAACATTTTTTCGTAACAATTATTAAATATTAATTTTCATCCCATTTTTTAATATAATATGTCAATAATGATTTCATATTATAGATCGATATGATAATATCATATTAAATGTTCTATTTTAATTATTTTCAAAAACATGTGATTAGTTTGATTAAAATTAATGACCATGATAATGGTAAAATTGTTATTTCTAAATAATTTATTTATTTTTATTGTCTAATTATTATGTAATAAATTAAATAAATAAATCATATTTTATGAATATTATATTATTTTTAATAAAAAATATAATTATATTAATACACATTTAATTGGTAACCAATCCAAAATGTGATTAGGAACACGTAATATTTAAAGCACCATTTATTTACAAAATACCATTTATATATATATATAATGAATTAATTTAAAATTAATTTTCTCATTAGTAAGTAAATGAATTATATTAAAAGGAAATTAAATTTATCTTGAAATCATTAAAAATTTTAAATAGTGGCTAGCTTATATTTTTAAATGTAGTACAATATACATAGTGAAAACTGGTTACCTAGTTAAAAATCAGAATGTTAAAATGTAAACACCTTTGGTAAAAGACTATAAATAAGTTTAAAACATGAATGGAAAGTATTTTTTGAGGATTTATCAAAACAAAATCATTAAAATATATTCCATTATTATCATACTTTTTATTCATTGTCCAATGAGTAGTGTAGTGATATCATAGAGGGGTAAAAGGTATTCCAAAAATTTCCATTTTATTTACTTTTAAAAAAACGATCACATCCACCCTACCCAATATACACATATAATGTCATGAACCGTCTCACGGGACCGGTTCCGTGACTACCCCAACCCCGCCTTCCATAGGCTAGGGGCTGGTGACTAGTACGAAAGGCATAATTCCCTAAAACTCTGAATGCATTACCTTTATAACCTATAAACATACACAGCAAGATACGAATATGAGTAAACCATATAACCAAAAGAGTGCTGAATGTAATAGGGGCCGGAATACACGACCAATAGTAAAGGTACATGTACACCTAAAAACAATACAACTGCATAAAAGGAAATAAAAGATGCTACTGGTTTTCCTCTAGGATTCATACGTGAAGGTTACGTACTGATTTCCTCCTCAACACCCCGCGTCTGTCTGTCTCCAATATGTACCAACACATCGTATGGTCCACCTCTAGGCACTAATAGTCCTGGTACTCTCAGCCTCTGTTAGTGTTGTCTGTCGTCTACATCCAACATAATGAAGTGTGGGTATAGCCCATGTAGGGGTGAGTATAATGATACTCAGTATGGACCCCGAGACTCTCAATGTCTTAAAAAATCCATCAAAGATAAACACAAAAATGAAATAAATAGATAACCATACATAGGTATATTCTAATACATGTTACTATGTTATCACGTGATCCATCTCAATCATGAGGAAAATACAGTAAGACTGACTCAACTCAGAATAGTATTTTTATTATAGGGGTAATATTAAGTAATACCCCAAGTTACATTATCAAAACCTCAGCTGTGGGAGAAATCCTCCTCTATTAAGTACAGTGGGCCTGTCGTAACCCCAAGCGTGCTTCCCAATAACCGTGGAGTGCCAAGGTACTCCTCTTGTCGAGTACCATGGATCTGCCACGTCACCAAGCGCGCTCCCTACTATGGGTCTGCCGCATCACCAAACGTGCTCCCACTTGTAGCCGGTTGAGGTACTCCTCCTATCGAGTACCATCGGTATGCTGCAGCACCAAGGAAATCCCCATTATGGGTCTATCGTGACACCAAGGATCTCCCCACTGGGCTAGTTGAGTCACACCAAGTCAAACCGGTCAGCAATCATCAGGTCTCGGCCAGCTACTAGTTCTCCGCACTATACTCACTCGTCTCTGAGAGGATCTGATCCACGATCTAATTTTTGACACTCCAAGTATTAAAAATTACGACAAAGATGTATCTCAAATGACTTCCACGTCATAGGTGTCTCAACGCAACAGACGATGCGTGAATCATATGCTCGATCTGTGAGTTATTAGCCTTTTAGTCCGTGGGGCCCAGTTGGATCATGGTCGATCCAGCCTGGTAGTTTTCCATCTCATTCCAAAACCCAGTGGAATATGCTCAAAGGGATCGTCTCACTCCATGATTTCCAGCACCGCTGACAGTTCGTCAAACAAACGTCCATTTCCAAAGATATGGCCAAAAGAAAGTAAATAGAGTCGTAGTGGGCCAAGATCTGGTTCGACCTGGTCAAACCGACCAGGCCCGACCAGGCATGGGTTGACCCGGTTCAGGTTGACCTGACCCAACCCGGTGGGTCAGGCCTGGCCCGGGTTGTGGATCGGTCTGCTGAGAGGTCCAGAAGACCTTGAGGGCCGTGAGGGGTCGCGGAGACCGCATGAGGCCACGGGGCGGCGCAGCCGCAGTAGAGCCGTGATGGCCTGGGGCCAGTTCGGCTAGGGCGTCGCGAGGGGAGCGTGGCTGGTTAGGTCGTTGTTCCACGAGGGGCGTGGTTCAGTTTACTAGAGGCACCACGAGGGGAGCGAGATGGTTCAATCGGGGCACAGGGAGGGTCATGGGCCGGTTCGTCCAGGGCACCTCGAGGGGCGAGGGCTGGTTCGACAGGAGCTCTGCGTGGGGCGTGGGCTGGTCCGACGAAGACTCCACGAGGGGTGCGATCCTATTCAGTCGGGGCGCTAGGAGGGTTGCAGGCTGGTTCTTTCGGGGCCCCATGAGGGGCGTGACTTGGTACGGCCGGGGCACCAGAAGGGGAGCCAGCCAGTACGGTCGGGTTGCCAAGAGGGGCACGGGCCAGTTTGGCCGGGGCACCTCGAGGTGCGCATTCCAGTTCGTCTGGGGCACCTCTTAGGATGTAGGCATTTCGGTTGGGGCGTCGCAAGGAGCGCGGGCCAATGGGTGGCGCAGCCAGCGGGCAATGGGGCTGGGCTGGCTCGGCCAGCATGGGCGCGGTGGGCTGGCGGGGCCACCAGCAGGCAGCACGGCCTGTTCGGCCCGGGGTGGTCTGTTGTCTCAAGGGCGTGTGGCCAGTTCATCCGAGAGGATAAAACACCGTGGGGGAAGCGTGGTTCATGGTGGCCACGGGTGTTGGCACCATTTCCTTTGTTGCCTTCGTCGTCTTCCTTGATTCCTAAGAACACCACAAAGATGAACGGTAGAGGGTGGTCGGGCCATGTTAGTTTGGCATGCACCCTCCATGTTTAGAGTGTTAGAATGTGGATAAACATTAATAATGAATCAAGAACGAGAATATTAATCATGAAGATTCTCAAATTTAATAATCATCCAAACCTTGTATTGTTCATTGATGACGATGAGGAGGGAAGGTCAGTCATAGATGACGTCCCACGTCGGATGCCTCAGCAGGGTACATCTGACGAAGAAGTCAAAGACGTTCCTCTCTGGCATTCTTTGTGGAGGAAGAAGACTTCTTGGAGGTATCATTCTTCGTTGGAGAGGGCAATCCTCCAACTGTTGGGCATCACGTCACTTTACCAGAACTTCATTGCTTTGTGAAGCCGTCCCAAATCAATCCCCCAATCTCCCTATATATAGGAGGGGGGTAGGTAGGTAACGATCATGGTATTTATGATGGTTCATTTATTATGAACCTTCCTATATTCAAATGATGTTGTTATATAATTTTAAAAATTGGGAAAGACAATTAACATAGTTGGCACAATTAAAGGTATGTGAATTAGCACAATTAATGTGGAGGAATTATAGAGGCTCCTCCACATTAATGAGGGGGGTTGAGAGTTTCTCTAAATTAAAGGGGGGTTTAGTCCCAGGTGTTCCCCACCAACTTAAACTCTCTTGAGAGGTTAGGGTTCGGGTTGTCCCCACCACCATAACCTCTCATGAGAGGTTACGGTCTGGTGGTCCCCACACCTCAACTTCCACATGGAGATTTAGTTCTGCTGCACCCCTCCTCCCAACCCCTGCATGGGTGTTTCAAATAAAAATATAAATGTAATACACTTTTATTTTTATTTTATTCTTACACAAAAAAACCAAAAAATAACATTCACCCTCAACCAACTATCGTCGAGGTGAAATTCTTCTAAAGAGAAAACATGCACTGCATGTTCAAAGGTGCCCTCAGATTTCAATTCAGAGAACCTGTTTAAAAGATAGAAAATTTGGCTCACACGTTTACTGAAAGTACCTCAAAAAATGTTCAGAAATTCATTCCGGTCACTCTAGCGCTCGGAATCACGCACCGTCAATTTTCGCAGACTCGTAAAATTCAAATATATTTAAAAAAAATAAATGGAAATTCTGTGTATTTATATTCTACCCACCTCAGGGCTTTACCTCAACGTAAGAAAAGACTCAAACTAGGGGAACAAGTGGGGGTACTGAGCTCACATATGATCCTCTCTCTCCCATGTTCTCTCATGGAGGATCATGTGCTGCAAGAGAATGTGCACTAGAGTTATCGACCATCCACAAAGGACCCACTCCTGTCGATTCTCAATCTCCATTGGAACCTCAATAAAAATTTCCCCTTCATCGATGTCCAAATCACCATGGTCGATGATGTGAGAAGGGTCATGCATGTATCTCCTCAGCTGGGATATGTGCAAGATTTCATGCACCCGGTGCAACTACGGTGGAATAGGTAAGCGGTATGCCACCTCTCCAACTCTGCTTAGGATTGGAAAAGGTCCGATGAACCATCGAGAAAACATGTCGCCTCGGACAAATCTCCGCAAACCTCGTCGAGGTGAGACCCATAGAAAGATATGGTCACCCTCCTCAAACTCTAGTGGTCTCCTTCTCCTATTGGAATATGACTTATTCTTACTCTGTTTAGTCTTCATCTGTAACTAGATGACCTACACCTTCCATGTCATATCCCATACTATCTCTAGTCCCATGATTGTGGACTCCCCTAGGTCAGTCTAGCATAATGGTGTTATGCAAGGGTTCCCGTATAAATTCCTCAAAAGGTGTCATCCCTATGGTGGAGTGATAGCTTCTGCTATATATAAACTCCACCAATGGTAAGTGATCCCTCCAGTTGTGACCTATGTCGAGGACACAAGCACACAACATGTACTCAAAGGTCTAAATGGTCCGCTCAGTCTGACCATCCATCTGCGGATGGAAGTCGGTGCTCAAATGAAGCTGTGTTCTGAAAGCCTCATGAAACCCCTTACATAATAGGGAAGTAAATAATGTATCACTATCGGAGACAATTGTCATCGGTACTCCATGTAGCCTCACAGTCTTCTACACATAGAGGCGTCCCAAGTTCTCTACTGAACCCTGCTCTCTGATTGGTAGAAATGGGACGACTTAGTGAGTCGGTCGACGATCACCTAAATTGAGTCATGACCTCTAGATGTACATTGAAGTCCCATCACAATGACAATGGATATCCCATCCCACTTCCACTCTAGGACTTCTAAAGGCTGAACCAAGCCTGCTAGTACATGATGCTCCGCCTTCACTTGCTGACAAATGAGGCATTAAGAGAAAATCTATGAAACAAATTTATTCATTCCCAGCCACCAGTGTTGTTGTTAGAGGTCATGGTACATCTATTCCACTCCTGCATGTACCATTAGAGGGGATGTGTGGAACCCCCTCAACATTTCCTCCTAAAGTGACACTGGTAACATGATAAGTCCTTTGAAGAGGATGATGTGCTATCCAACATCATAAAATACATTAGATGCCTTCCCTATGGATATCTAAGCACATCATGTCTCGTAGTCAGTGTCCCAACACTATGCCTCCCTAACTCACTGATGAAGTGGGGGAGTGACTATAAGAGACTGAAGAAAAACTACTCTATACCAACCCACAAAAGATATCAGCGAAGTGGCCAGCTGCTCTGTCGCCTAGCCTAGAAGCTGTATACCAAATCTTCTGATGAGTGCATCTGCAACAACACTCCCCTTCCCAAGAGTATAGACTATCTCGGAGTCATTTTCCTTGAACAACTCAAGCCAGTATCATTGTCTCATCTTCATGTACTTCTAGGAGAAGTTATACCTGAGAATCTTGTGATCAGTGTACACTATAAAGTGCTCGCCCATTAGATAGTGTCACCACATATTCAAGGAAAATACCACTACTTCAAACTCCAGGTCATGTGTAGCATAATTCTGCTCATGTTGTCTCAGCTATCTAGAACCATATGTGATCTTTGCATGCTCCTACATCAGGACACATCTAAGTCCAGTTCCTGATGTGTCACAGTAGACAACGTACCCTACGCCTTCCTCTAGAAGCCTCAAGATGGGGCACCAGTCAGCCTCTACCTCACCTCTTGAAAATGCTTTTGGAATCTCTATGACCACAACAAGGGTTTCCCCTTCTTTTTCAATGTAGATAGTGGTGATGAAACATTAGAGAAGTCTGACACAAACCTCAGGTAGTATCCATCCGATACCAGGAAACTGAGTACCTCCGTCACGCTTGTGGGTTTATCCCAAGCAAGTACTACCTCAATCTTCGATGGATCTACTGCAACTTCATCTTCCGATATGAAATATCCTAGAAAGTGAACCTCTTAGATCTAGAACTGGAATGTTGGGAGATTACCATAAATAGGGCACTCTCGGAGGGTGTCCAGTACTACAAGCAAATGGTAGGCATGATCCTCCTCATTAGTCGAGTAGATCAGAATGTCATCAATGAAGAATACGAAAAAGAAATCAAGGTATGGTTGAATGATCATGTTCATGAGTCCCATGAACACTGCCAGAGCATTGGTTACACCGAATTGAATAACCAAGAACTTTTAATTTCCATAGTGCCATCTGAAGGCCGTCTTCTACACATCCTCGTCACAAATTCTGAGCTGGTGGTCGCTTGATCTGTGGTCTATCTTCAAGAACCACCGTTCTCCCTTCAACTGATCAAAGAGGTCATCAATCCTAGAGAGTGGGTAATTGTTCTCTACGGTCACCTGGTTCAGGCAACAATAGTCAACAAAAATCCTCAAGCTCCCATTCACCTTCTTGGTGAACAGAATCGAGGCTGCCCATGGAGAAAAACCGGGCTCGATGAATCCCTTCCCCTGCAAGTCCTCTAGATGTACCCGCACCCCGCAAAGCTTCACGGGAGCCATCCGATACGCTGGTGTAGATATCTGTGTCATCCTAGGGTTCAAGTCAAGGTAAAAGTCCACCTCCTTGTGAGGATTTAGAACTGGGACATCATCAGGGAAAAAATATGTGTACTGGTCCACCACTACCGGATAACTCGGACTCTCCACATCAACAGCTCCGAGGGTAAGGCCAGCCAACTGATGAGTGATCGGCTGCACTCTCCTCCGAGAAAGTTCATCCTAGACTCCAAAGGCTCCCTTCTCTCCAGTGAAGGTAAACATGGTCACATCCATGCAGACACACCACACATTGTGCCTAATATAGTCAATCTAAGCATGGACTACAGATAACTAGCTGGTACCCAAGATGACGTCGTAAGGCCTTGACCCCGCTACTAGGAGATCGCAGCCAAATCTCTATCCTCCAAAGGTAAGCTCACACTACAAACACCAGTGTGAAATCATATAATCTTTTCCCACAAGATTCTCTAGCCATAAGGATCGAGCCAACGGCTCCATCCAAATCATTGAGCTCCGAACGACGGTGGTGGAAATAAAAGAATAACTGACACCTTTGTTTATAAATACTGCATCTAAGGTGGAGTAGACACAGATATTACCTCATATCATCTCCAGAGCACCATGATCATAATCCTCAGTAGCCTGGAGCTGATATCTCCCCTATCCACCTGCTCCCTGTGGTCAGGGTGGACCTCCTAGTGGTGGTGGCGACAATATCTCAAATTGTCGCCCACCGCCAGCTGCATGACCAGCTCCCATGCCACGTCTTCCAACTCCTTGTAGACCACCTCGATCGAATATTTGTCTATGCTTGGGCGGTCCATAGACCATCTACTAATCATCTGAATGTCAAGTCGGGCAGTCACGAGCCATGCGACCCTACCCGCCTATGAAACATTCCCTACTCCTGGCTTGTATGTATCCGCTCTGGGTGCCCCCACACAACCGATCATGATTCATGAAATTTTCCACCTATAGGTCTGATCCTCTTAGACCTCTATGAAATATATCTACTGCCAGCTGTATAAGACTCTGATACGTGTCGAATGGTGGTGGATCTCACTACTAGAGACTGCTCAGCAAGGAAACTCTCCATCAAGAGGGCTCTCTCTACCACAGCCACATGTGTCAGGATGCTAAGTGAGATTGTTGAAGCCCTAATCTCCCGCCTATGTCCCTTCTCAAAGGTAAAGGCCAAGAAGAATGGGTCATGCACCATATCTGTGGTGTACCGTGAGAGGTCAGTGAACCTTGCTTTGTATTGATTTAAAGTCATGCTTCCCTACTGAAGATGAAGTGCCTCTTTAATGCGCACTGTGTGAAGAGTCGCTTGAACAAATTATGCCCAAAATAGGCTATCGACATCTTCCCAAAGAAGAATCTCCTCATTGTGGACATGGATAATCATGCTCCACCATCTTCCCGCTACTTCCTATAGAATCCTGGAAGCAAGAATCACCATGAGGTCTACTGGTGTCCCAACCTGTCGGAAGACTCTCACCACATCCTCCATCCAATCCTGAGCCGCTTATGGGTCCATATCTCCCATGATACTAAGTGGAATATTTCATTGGAACTCGTGCAACACGCTTAAGCGGCGTGCATTGTCTACTGCTAGGGATAGTGGCATCAGTGGCCCAACAGGGAGTGGTACTGTTGGTTCCTCCACTAGGTTCTCTATTAGAAAAGGGCCCTGCAACAAGGCCTCACCTCTCGGTGGGATATCAGTGCATACAACTTTCATAAATCTAGCCGGCTATCTGTGTGGAGGCATCCTGAAAGGAAAAAGGTACATTAAAGTTGAAATTTATACCTGGTGACCTGACATGGACAGTTGACTTAATGAAAAGTTTTGAAAACACACACGCAATCAGTATTTTCGTGCACTGAGTCGGAAATCAGAAGTAAGGGTCCTGGTGAATGGATACGTCGGCTTCCACACCAACACTGGACACCCCAAACTGAATACCATAGTCACATCATGTAACACTATTACTTTACAGAAAATATCAGAGTCATATGTTCTATGGTAGAACCGACTCCTATGATACCAATTTGTCATGACTCGTCCCCCAGAGCTCGTATCGTGACTACCCCAATCCCACCTTCCATAAGCCAGGGGCTAGAGACTAGAACCAAAGGCATATTTCACTAAAACTTGGAAGGCATTTCATTTATAACCTGTAAACACACAGAAAGATACTAACATGAGTAAAATGTATAACAAAAAGAGTTCTGAATGTAAAATTGTCCCTAATAGAATCCCAATAGTAAATGTACTAGTACAACGAAAAATAATACAACTGAAGAAAGTGAATGAAAAGCAGCTACTAGGTCATCCTTTGGGATTCCTACCTGAAGGGAAGGTACATATAGCCTCCTTAGCACTCTGCATCTGTTCGTCTCCTCCATGCACCGACATGCCATATGGTCCACCTCCAGACACTGATAGTCCTGGTACACTCAGCCTCTGTCAGCGCTATCTGTCGTCTGCATCCAACATAATGAAGTGCCGTCATAGCCTGTGCAGGGGGTGACTATAATGATACCCAGTAGGGACCCTGAGACCCTCAAGATCTCAGAAAATCAATCAATGATAAAAACAATGAATGAAATCAACAGATAACACTACATAGGTATATTCTCATACATATACCTAATTTATCAAGTGATTCATCTCAATCATTAGGAAAATACAAAAAGTCTGAATACTCTCAAACCAGTATTTTATTTTAGGGTTAGGATCAAGTAACATCCCCAGTCACATTATCAAAACCCCGACTGCTGGAGAACACCCCCTCTATCGAGTACAGTGGGCACGCCGCGACACCAAGCGTGATTCCCACTAACCTTGGACTGTTGAGGTACTCCACTTTTTGAGTACCGTGGATCTGCCGCGTCACCAAGTGCGCTCCCCACCTTGGGTCTATAGCATCACCACGAACGCTCCCCATCGTAGCCTACTGAGGTACTTATCCTGTCGAGTATTGTGGGACTACTGTGACACCAAGGCGCTCCCCACTATGGGTCTGCCGCGACACCAAGCCTCTCCCCACGGGGCTATTATAATCACCTCGAGTCAAAACAGTCAGTATTCGTGAGGTCTCAACCAGCTACTAGGTCTCCACACTACGCTCGCTCGTCTCCAAGAGGATCTGCTCCATGATCTACTGGTCGATACTCTAACTGTCATTAAGTCCCATGAAGAAGAATTTTAAAGGTATGCGACGTCATACGGGTCTCAACGCAACTGACGGAGCGTCTATCAGACGCTTGATCTATGAGTTATTATCCATTTAGTCTCGAGGTCCTGGATGGATTTGTGCTCTGATCCCACCGGACCATTTCTCATATCAAACCAAAACTCAAGGGAATATACTCAAAGGAACTGTCTCACTCCAAGATTTCTAGCGCTGTTGACGGTTCGTCATACGGACGTCTCGTGCCAAAGATATGGCCCAATGAAAGTAAACTAGGCCGTAGTGGGCCTGGGTCCGGTCCCACCCGATCAGACTGACCCGACCCAACCTGGCATGGGGCGAACCGATTCAGGTCAACCCGGCCCATCCTGATGGGTCAGGCCCGAACCATGATGCGGCCCAGTCCGCTGAGAGGTCCAGCAGGCCGCGAGGGCCACGAGGGGCCACAGAGCCCATAGGGGGACAAAGAGCGGCTCGACCACGGGGGTGCCACGAGGGCGCGAGGTCGGTTTAGTCGAGGCCCATTAGGGGCTCGGGGCCAGTTCGTCTTGTACACCAAGAGGGACGCGGGTTGGTTCTGCTGGGGTGCCACGATGGACATAGGGCCAGTTCGGCCGGGGCTCGCGAGGGGGTCGAGCCTGGTTCGACCGGGGCACCAAGAGGGGCGCAGGCCGGTTCGGTCGAGGTACCGTTATGGGCTCGGGCCGGTTTGGCCAGGGAGCCGCGAGGGGCGCGAGCCCGTTCAACTAGGGCACCGCAAGGGACACAAGAAAGTTCTTCCGGGGCGCCGCGAGGGGCACGGGCCGTTTCAGCCAAGGCCTCGTGAGGGGTACATGCAGTTTGTCCAGGGCGTCGCGAGGGCCACAGGCTTGCAGGCGGCGAGGCTGACGGGAGGCGCGGCCAGCGGGCGGCGTTACCGTGGAGGCTCGGTAGGAGGGTGGTGCAGCCGGTGGGAGGCACGGCTAGCGAGCAGTTCGGCCGGGGTTTCTCGGTCGGCGGGTGGCGTTGCTGGCAAGTGGTGAGGCCGGTTCAGCCCAGGGAGGCATGACGTGGCGAGGGCACGAGGCCGGTTTGGCCAAGATGTTGGAATGTCGTGGGGGCGGCGCGGTTCGCAGTGGTCGTGGGCGCCTGTGTCATTCCCATCATCGCCATCGTCATCTTCCTTCATTCTGAAGAACACCACAAAGAAGAATGGTAGAGGGGGTATGGTCCTGTCAGTTTAGACCAATCCCTCCGCGTTTATATTGGTATAAAGTGGCTAAACATTAATCATGAATCTAGAATGGGGATATTAATCAAGAATATTTTAGAATTTAATAACCATACCTACCTTGTATTGTTTGTTGACGACAATGTGGAGGGAAGTTCGGTCGTCGAAGAAGTCCCATATCGGTTGCCTCTGCAAGGTGCTTCGGAGGAAGAAGTCAATGAAGTTCCTCACTGGTGTTCTTCATGGAGTAAGAGTTCTTCGTGGAGGAGGCGTTATTCATTGGAGAGCGTAATCCTCCATGTGTTGGGCATCACATCACTTTACCCGAGCTTCGTCGCTTGGTCAAGCCATCCCAAATCCTCCTCCCAAACTCCCTATAAATAGGAGATGGGGGGGAGGTAGGTAACAATCAAGTAATTTATGACTGTTCATTTGTTAGGAACCTTCCAAAATTCCAAAGATGTTGTTACTTAATTTAAAAATGTGGGCAAGCCAATTAACTCAGTTGGCACAATTAAAGGTATGTGTGTCAGAACAATTAATGTACAGGAAGCCTAGAGGCTCCTCCAAATTGATGAGGGGGGTTGAGAGTTTCTCTCAATTAATGGAGGGTTTAGTCTCGGGTGGTCCCCACCACCATAACCTCTCTTGAGAGAATAAGGTCTGGTGGTCCCCACACCTCAACATCCACATGGATGTTTAGTTCCGGTGGACCCCTCCTCGCAACACCCACATGGGTGTCCCAAAAAAACTTTCATACACTTTTATTTTTATTTTATTCTTACACGAAAAACAAAAAAACTAACTTTCACCCTTGACCAAGTACCCTCGACGTGAAAGTCTTCATAAGAAAAAATCGACATTGCGAGTTCAACGGTGCCATAAGATTTTAATTCCATGCAGCAATTCAAACGTTAGAGAAACCCACTCGTATGTTTACTGAACGTTCCCAAAAAAGGTTCAAAAATTCATTTCGGGCACTCCGGGCCTCGGAATCACGCACCATCAATTTTCGTGAATTCGTGAAATTCCCATATATTTAAAAACAAATTACATGGAAATTCATGGACATTACATAATATTTCAATTTATATGTAAACAATGAATAAAATACCTCATTCAATTAATTTCTTCATAATTATTATTCTAATATAATGATTTTATCTTAAGGCCTTTACCTCCAAGGATATCTCTATGATATGATCAATTCACTTACATAAATATTACTTTTTAAATATTATTTATTAATTATTATATTCCAAATCAGTTATATCAAAAAAAAAATTAATAATTATGTATAATTATAATACAGATATGATATTATATGAATCGATATCCAATTATTTATTCATGTTAATACATAGAGGCATATAAAAAAATTTGCAGTTCATGTACATGGAATGGCGCCTCCATGCAGCAGCGTATTCACTTTTTCATAACTACCACTCATGGATGGTTTAAATGATAGAATTTATGGATAAATATGAAATATATAAATATATATATTATTCTAAATTTTTAAATTTCTATATACTTTAGTTCTATCTAATTCATTTAGTAATTGAATCGTTAACCACACCTACATGCGTTAAGCCACCACCATGATCAATGCATTTAATTTGTCATCACCACTAATCTTGGATGAATTTTAAAATATAATAAATATATAATTTTTTCATATTCATATTAATATTATATATATTTTGAAACTATTTTAGGATTATTTATACTACAGTTATCATTCATATGGAGTTACAGAACAAATAGATGGAACAATCTCATGTAACTAACATAGGAATGCATATATATAATAAATAAATATAATATGATAATAAATTATCCATATTAAAATAAACATTGATGATTATGGTTAAAAATACATAAAAATATAATAATAATGTTATTATTCATGAATATAGGCACATATGCATAATTAATTTTGAATAACGTAGTAGTTTCCATCTTAATCACCATTCATTGAGGAATGCATTCATATCATTCAAAATTACTTATCTATATAGAATAAGTGATTCCCAAAATTGTTTTTATAATGAAATATTCGTGAACTAGAGAACATCACTTCGATTAGTTCTCTTCATTTTTGTCGGTTACGATTGATTTCTACTGTAAAATTTAAAACTTTTTTCATAACTCAGTCAGATTCTTGAGTTATGTTATTTCTCATGGAGTTTCATCTTTTTTTAATATGTTATATCATATTCCATATCACACCAATATTATCATTTTTATAGAGTAAACAAAATAAATATTATCAATTTTGGAAATTTTATTTACCCTATAATATTTTCTAAATAATGTTCTATTATCATTTTTTACGATGTGGGATTTGAACGTAGGTGTTTTTAAAAGAAAAATGTTAACCCTTATGGATTTTTAATTTCATGAAGTGTGTCACCTCACTATAGTTTTTTTCACCCTGATTAGCATTACAAAATATCATTATTTTTTGGAATACCATCATATTTAATTTAAAATCTTCTAGTAAATTATTATCAATTTCATTAATATATCCTATGCTCATTTGGATAAAGAATCATCTATAAGGTTTATTTTTATTCTTACTACTCCTAGATCATTCTCATTTATTATACAAAATTATAACTCAATGTTAATGAAAATTGTTTAATTATTAAAATATATAAATTTCCATTAATCCAATTCCATTTTATCTTAATATTCGTTATAACATAGACTTAAGTTATTTTTTGAGGCAATTTTTCAGAACCAACATTTTTCTCATCGGGTTTTTCAAGTTTCCGCTTTAAGTTTATATTATTTTATTCTTTGGGAACATATATATAAATATAATTATAAGGTTTATCATTATATGATGTGTGGTACTAAAATTATATATACCTATAATGCATTGAATAATTATCAACATTATATAATACTATGTACTGTGAACTGGTGGTTAGCCTAAGCACATTATTTTTTGTAATAGGTAGACCTAGAATTATATAGCCCACTATGGAATTGGGTATGTATTTATATAACATCTGATGTTATGTATGGGAAAATAATTTAACCTAATTCAATAGTTGACTATTTGCACTTATTTTCAGGAATGTGGACTGAACTAAATCCCTCATTTGACATTCTCGACCTTTTGATGAGGGTCAGGGGTGTTACCCTTGACTTAAGTTTGTGGTTTAATTTCTAATATAGCTGATACATATTCCAAAATTTCAAGAACTTATGATTTATTATTCTTTTTAATATTTCCATGATTATGTTCAATCTCTTTATGATATAATTTTATGATTCTTTACTCTCATGTTATGTGTTGATTCCATATATATTACCTTACTCAACTTTATTGTTAACCCTTTTTCATATGTTTTTTTCCAAGGAATCATATATAGTTTTAGAAAGACTATGGGACTTAAGATCACTATGAATATTTTTAAAAAATGGTAATTCTTTTCATTAAATATGAAATATTTTTATTCTTATTCTTCTAAAGACACTAGACCTATAGATACTCGGTTTTTATTTTTATGTAAATGTATGTGAAAATTTATGTAATAAAGTGTGTCTAATGCTTTGGTTGCAAAAAATATTTGTGAAAGAAAATGTATTCAAAACCAATAAATATAAATGGATGAGGGTTATGAATTTTTTTTTAATTTATATTTTAATGATCTGACATCTACACCTCGCACTTTCAAACCAATTATCACGAATCTTCACTAAGTGCATCATTTTGAAATTACAGTGATTACTGATAAAAATATTCTTTCATAGAACCAATGCACAATAAAATCTTTTTATTTTTCCAATCCATGAATAATAACCTATACCCTACCACGTTCACACCCAGACGAAAAAACCATACATTTTCATTTTCTAGAGACAGCACACAACCATTGATATAATTTTTATTAGGATTTCATACAGAAGTTATGTCTTCTTAATGATGAAATAATCATTGTGTGTGTTGTGTCACAACATTATAATGGCTAATAAATACTTATGAAAAAATATAAAGAAATGATAAAATATTTGTAATAATGAAAAAATAAAATGGTGTTATTAGTGTAACAACATTATAAATTATCCCTTTATAGATTTTACATTTTGATGTTTTCTACAAGTTAACCCGAAATTCCTTGGTAATTTAAAATAATTTTATATAAAAATTTCACTTTAAATCATTAAAAAACATCCATATTTAATATTGGAATCATCTCTCAAAATAAATTTGATTCAATATCTTTTATAGATGTACCAATAATTTCACATTCCCTTAATATAATACAAAACATTATTATTTACATTTTCTATAATACTCTTAATATACTATAATAAAATAATTAGAATAATCAAAACATATAAAAATATAACTGATACCTTCCTATGTAATATTGGATGTCATTAATAATAGAATTAATGAGTTAGATTTTCTTAATATAGAATTCACCTAAACATAAACTGTCATTCATACAAAACAAGGGATTATGCCTGAAACATATCTTCCTGGTCTTTTTTACAAAACATTTCTCAAACAATCATCTCCTCTATATTTTATTAATAATTAATTCCCTTAAATATTATAGCCTCATTCTTTTTTCAGTGGTATTACATTATAACCAAACCATATTCTGCATGAACTGTCTTTATTATATTGTGCCTTTTTTACTATAACCTCACCATAATAAATCAGATACATTGAATAAGACATCTTTCCCTTAACATGATGTATTATACCTCAAAAAAACCTCAAATACATGGAAAACAACATAAACAACATCATTATAATTTATGAATTATTAAAAAATTGACAAACCAAAGTTATAAAACCAAAATAATCAATAGTATATATCAATATCTAAATAGTCATAAAACACATTATTGTGTCACCAAGTATATTGGATTACAATTTTTATCTTTTATTGAGTATCTTTATATGTTATTGGTATTGTATTATTATAAGGATCAATAGTTATCATAAATTTATTATGTATAAATAAGAAACAGTTTTGGAATTGGTTTCATTACTCAATGATTGTATTGTCAATACTTTTTCATAGAATTCGACATCCTGATAACATATAGTGGAATGTATATAAAATAAACTATATTTAGAATTTAATTTTTTCAATATTATAAATACCATAACTCAACTTCTACATATTTCAAAATTCGTGATGATTCATATCATAAAGCATTTCTATGGTGGTATATCATTTATTCTATAACTATCCTTATATATTCCATCCATTACAAAAAAACATTGAAATTAACTTACATTAATCCTCCAATGTGTGAAATAGGAAAAACATATGCATATAATGAAAAATAAAAAAAACAAAATTTAATATAATAATGGTAAAAAGATTACAAATATAATATAAAATTAGGAAAAATAAACTAACATAGGAGTAAGTTAATTATTAAAACATAAATAAAAATTTGAAATGAGAAACTCAGTAATTTAATCATATTAAACATGGTTTTGTTGGGTGAAATTTTAAATGTTATAAATTGAATATTTCTAATATAAATTAAGTACATATAACATATATTTATAATTAATTTTTCAATAATTTTCTAACATTAAATGATGGGAATGATTATTTATTTCTTTTTTTGATGTTGAATAATAGGAATAAATTGAAAAAACATCGTTATTCTTTTTCACTAAAAATATGGGGGATATTTTTTTTTTTTATAATATTTAATTTAGAGATGTACTATATTATTATGGCCATATTTTAAAATGATATTAATATAAAATTTATATAGAATATTATTTGATACCCTAAATTATATATATCTATATATCATGGGATATATTGGAATTATTATTTTCATATATTTGAGACATAAATAATGGATTTTTTTTCTTAAATTTTAATTAAATAAATAAAATAAATTTCCAGGAAATCAATTATATTTTTTCAAAATATATAAGATATTTACTATCTATGATGAATGATATAATAGGATGAAGAATTATGAAATTGAATTTGTAAAATAATTTATTATAATAACTAAATTGATTTGAGTGAAAGACTGCATATCTATAAAAAAAATCATATTAGTTTATTCATAGAACATGATACTGTAGAATTTATATCCTTGATTTGAGAAAATTGAAATAGATTTTATATTTATTATTAATTTTTTAAGTATACATGTTATACTTACCTATTTGAAATTTTTCTTCTTAATAATTTTTTTTTTCATATTTACGTATATGTAATAGTTTAGTATTAATCAAATGAACCATTTGAAAATAAAAAAAATTATTTAATTATTGTAAAAAATTACATATGAAGGATATATACATTATATAAAATTATAAATAGTTAAATAAAAAAAATGTATCCAAAAAACATGACATGAATTAAAAAACATAAAATACTACAGTCCCCTAAAAAGACCATTTCCAAAAAATAGTCATACAAAAACATAAAAAATTATTTATCTGATTTTAAATATATTATTGATGTGATGAACCTTGAGATGAAACTATTTAAATGATGGATTAATTAAATAATAGATATTATAAGTAAGTGTAAAGAAAATATTATGATTATAATAGTAACCTCACTATTAGTGTAATGACCTAATTGTTATAATAGTAACATGACAATTGATATAGTAGAATTTGTTTTAAAAAATATTTACCCTGAATAAAATTATTTGGTGAAAATTTTATAATTTTATAAAATAAATATTAAAATAATTTTAACTAAATTAGAGTATAAGTGTTTATTTTTAATGAGGTATATTTTAACTTATATTGTAAAAAAATTATGTTCAAACCAAATTTATGAATTCATAGAAGTTTTTTAAAAATCTAAATGTTATTCATTGAATTATCCCATAAAATTTATAAAACAGTGATTTTTTTTAATTTTTATTGCAACGTGAATTTTTATTTGAATAGTAAAAAAGTAGTTTTTACATTAAAAAATTTTTTAAGACATATTAATTGTTTAATATAGAACTAGTAACTTTTTGAAAGTCTATATTGACCCTAAAATTTTTTTTATAAGAAATATAATTCATTTAAATTCATAAATCAAATTTCAACATCTAAAACATAATTCCCCATGTCTAAAAATATAAATTATAATTTGAGAAAATATCATTCATTTTTTTCTTCCTAATATTTAAAATTGACTAACTGATATGATCCTAGTTGTGTTTACAAGTAATAAAAATAATTATTTTTAATTATATAATATTCAGTGTGTCAAATAAAACAATTATTATTAATATGAATATTTAAATCATATACTTTTCATTATATTCTCCCCAAATACACCCCATTCCTAAATATATGTCTAATGTCAAAACTAAGTAAAATCACTCTAAAAATTTAATCATGTGAAATAATGTTTTCCCAATTACCTAGATGTAAGCCTCATAGAATAAAAAGTGATATTCTAGTATCAACCCATATAAAGGCTTCATTGTATGAAATGCCATAAAAAGGATAAAATTTCAAGGATGAAGTAATCTACACTAACCTTACTTCATTTTTCCATATAATATTTTTTTATTCATTTTTGAAATAAAATTCTCTATAAAATGAATAATTATTAAATTATATTAATGATATCCATCTATTTCAAAACTGTTATTTACAAAATTTTTGTGTTTGTGTGTCTATATATATATATTATCTCTCTCTATTGTGGCATGTTCTGTTATTGGTTTTCTTAACCACCAATAATGATGTTTTTAATTATATAAATATTATCACATTTTATTTTTGTTAGTCTAAAATATTTATATATAATTGTTATCCAGATTAACCTTACTAATTGGAATATATCTATAAAAAATATATAATTTCACTCATTATATTCCCATTCCTATTTAATATTCTATTTTCATATGAAGACATAGTAAATTAATTATAGGTCAATAAGAACATATAATGTTACAATATATTATAATATAAATATATGTGTGTCTAAGTTAGAGACAAAGAGAGATATAGAGGGAGATAGTGTTTGTTTATGGGTATATTCTTATTTATTATTATGATTATTGAGGTAATAAAAATAAGAGATGAGTAATTATAAAAATGTACGTAATTTTGAATCTAAAAAACAATACTTAGAACAAACTAGTCATTAAAACTAATTAATCATCAAATAAATGTTATTAAATAAACATAAATTGTAATAATTATTCAATAAAAATTAAATGAATGTAATTTAAATCTATAATAATTATTTATCAAGAATTTTTTTTATAAATGTTTACTATGAGTAACTCATCTAAACAAAATCTTAGTTAAGAGACTTCTTATTAACATTCCTTAAATTTGAGTTTATACTCCCTCTCTATTCTTCTCGATTTTGTTTACGAACCAAATAAATCATGATTGATCCACTTATATTTTTTTATTACATTTTTATTTTCATTTTTATGTAGATATGCATTTCCTTATTTCTATATGGTGATTTCATGGAGAACCATAACCATTAATGGTGGTTACTTTATTTTTGAAACATTTAATTCATAATTTATATATTTACTCTTCTTATTAATATGAAATGTATTATTTGAACAAATATTTAATTTATAAATGAATTTTACCCGTCTCTTAAGAACCTATATATTAATTCAATTTCATATATATTATGATATTATTAGAAAATCTGTTCATTTACCATGTGTTTATTCTTGTTTATTCTAGATTTCTGTTTATTTTTTACATTATATATGATTATGAGTATATTATGATGTGTAAGGTTTATCCATAATTATATATCTTTTTAATTGATTGGATATAGTTTTATAAATCATGATATGATTATTCATATAAATTATTCGATTATCTTTTTCTACAATGTTGTGTATGAACATGATTTATTTATCATACTATTTTATGTTATAATTTATTTTAAATGAGTAATGACTTATGATTCTTCATTAAAATTAATATTAAAAAATATATGAATCTTCTAATTGACTTATATGTGTTTATGATTATTATATTATTATTATAACGTGAAGCCTATTATTATGCTCAGTTATTTACGAATATTTATTCACATCTCATGCTCTTACTTATTATTCCTCCCCTTACTACACATGGTAGATGTATCTTTGTTAAATGTATATAACATAGTGATCACATGTATTATATATATTATTAATGTATACAAGTGGAATATGTTTATTGTAATAAATAAGTTTTAATATCTTATATGTATTAATGTTATATTAAAACAATTTTTCCTTATACTAACCCATTCCATTTTGGGATGTGAATTTTTAATATATTTTTCATTTTAATGGTGTCGAAATTAGGTATGAGATAAATGAGTCATTATAGTTTGTATTAAATAATCATGCGTAATTATGATAGATAATACAGGACAACCAATGTTAAAATTTAGTATTTTTTATGTTAATGTATTGGAATTTATTGACACATATGAATATGTTTTTAATATTTTAGTTATTAACATATTTTTTCATCAAACATTTACTATTTTATAAGATCATGGGAACCTGGTGAAAGCAAGGAAAAATCCCACCTTACTGTTGATGTAATGATTATTTGAAAAACTATTATAATAAAATGTTATATGGATTTCAAATCCATATGGAAATAGATAACAACATGTATCTTGTTTTTAATTATAACCAGAATCAAATAAGAGGTCCACCTTCCCCAAGAAATAATGATTAGCTATTGATTCCCAAATATGATAGCATCCACCTTCATTTAGAAAATATTCTGATAAAATTTTTCTTTAAAAATTGGTTAACATGAGAAAAATGTTGTTTTCAATAAATTTTTGTTTGGATTAATACATTTTCACTCATATTTTATTTTATTAACATGGATAATATAGTTAACTATTGAAATTTATAAAGAATAAAAATATAATGAATAATGTTAGATCATGGGAATATATTCACAATATGATAATTTTTCTAAATATCTACTTTCCAAAAATCCTTTATAAAAATATAATGATTTAAATTGTAAATATCATAAGAAAACGAATCTAATATAAAATAGAATGAAAATTACATATTAAATTCATGGTATACCTATAGTATTTCCATTGACCAAGATAGAAAAATATATGGATTTCATAGTGTCAAAAAACCATATTATATAAAATCTCAAACAATTCCATTATTTAGGATTTATAAAGAAGGATTTTTATGTGATCTAAAAATAGATATGGAGTTTGATGAATTTCCTCATGAAGGTGGATATAAGAAATTAATGAAATTATGTAATTTAAGAGTTTCAAAGGATCATGAATGTGAAGGAAATAACATCCAACAACCAATATATAAAATTTTTTGTAATAATATCTAATGGAACTAAAAAATTAGTAAATAATAAAATTATGGTATATAAACTAAAAGAGTATAATGAAAATGAATAGGAAACTCAATGAAATATTTGGAAGGAACACCCCACTCAATACTCAACACATAGTCATACGATTCAACTACACAAAACATGGGAAATATAAGATCTAGTTGACCAAACCAGGGGTCTTCATAGTTTGTAAATGTCAATAATAACCTAATATAATAACAAGGAATGAAATTTCACATTATAATAACTATAGAGTAAAAAAAATAGAATTGTCAAAAGTTAACTCAATATTCATTCAAGAATATAGATTTTTTTCCTTGATTATAGGTCAAATAATTTATATATATCATGAAAATAACCTCCCGAATACCTTGAATTGGATATGTATATATAAAACACAGTGGCTCAATTTTTCTATTATTATGGTTTGAATCTTCCTCGATAATAATTTTTAATAACATCCTACCAGTAACACTATTAAATCCTCATTTAGAGAAATTTAATTCAATATCATGCAATTATTTGATCTTGTTTAATAGATTTTATATCAATTGAAATGAAATATAAAACACTGTATATATCTCAACCCATATCATGATCTAATACAATTTAATAAAATATTTTTAATCAATTTTATCAAACAACTCAATGTATTCTGTATTGAAACCCAGTAATAAATCAAGCCATGATAAAATGGTGACAATAAAGGCAAATGTAAACTATGAAGAAATTATTATAGAATGGGAATATAAATTTTTTTTGAGAAAAAATTATGATTCATTCAAAAAATTGTGATATTTAATTCCTAATAGAACATTGAACCCCTGAAACACATATATGAAAAAACCAATGTAGAAGGACATTGATAAATATGGGTGAGTAAAATAATAAACACTAAAAACATTCAGAAAATGGTTTTATATTCCCTAGTTTACCACCACAATGTGCATTAGTTTTCATTATGAAGTAGAAATATTTTTTATTTCTACCACATCTCAAAAACCGGGCACTCAAAATTTTCACAATAAAAACACATATCAACTAAATTATATTAATGAACTATTTGACCAAGTTCAAAAAGTAAAATATTTCTCAAAAAATTAATATTCACTATAGATTTCATCATTTCATTTTGAAGAGATAATATTTTCAATGGATTGTTTTTCAATATAAAATATTGATAATATAAGTCTGTTGTAATGCTATTTTGATTTACAAACACCTAAAATACCATGATATATTTAATTTTTACGGTATTTAGAGATTAACATTATATATGTATAGTTATATTTTTTGTAAATATATTTATATACTCTATGATCATTAAATATAACCTCAAATATATAGGTATTTTACATATTACTATAATTAAGGAGATATAATATGCTATGTTCAAAAATTATAAATATTTGATGAACAATTTTACATCGATTGGGAATATTATATGAAAGAATATTTTATCATTCATCAGAGAAAATTATAATTAAGGAATAACCTAGACCAAAACGTGTCATATGAATCAATAATTCTATTGGATTCATTGGGTGTTAATGATCCTTTAAGGGGAATTTCTAATGATTTTCATGTATACTACCATTTTTATAATTGTAGTTTGAAATTATTTTAAGACAATAACTGTAATGGGATAAAAAGGAAATCATAGAATAGAAGAAACACTACAACACTCTTCACATTACCTATTGTTATATATGGACTCGTGATAAAATATTTCATATCAATGAATGTCTTGGATTGTGTACTCATAGAAAAATTATAATTTGATAAACATTACCTCATGAAAATAAAATATCAATGAATAAAGATATGTAAAATATGACCTGAAGATAAAAAGTGGGATCCTCTAAATAAATATTTAGAGGCATTAACTCTATATAGATAAGTTTAACATATATACGTTTTAGAACATATTTATATTTTTTATATAAAACTATGTTTTATAACATATATAACTCACTACATTAATCCTTACCAAACAATGATTATTTATATATTATAATTATAACATGGCTATTAAGTTGGCAGTTTTAAAAAATTTTAACCACTTTATAATATATATATTGTACATAATCAATATAATTGTATTGATAAATTATTATGAACTAAGAACTCAATATTTTAGTAAAGAAATTTATTTAGTCAAAATAAAATTTCATCCAATGTGATTTTTACATATTTTTGAAAGGAAATATTATATATTATTGTAAAGAACATTTAAAATTGTTTTATTTTTAAAATTAATATCATTTTCTAAATCATCATATAAAAATAAATTATTGTGATAATTTATGAAATTTTTCAAGAGATTTATTTTCTTTTGAATAGTGACATATACCACTTTTTGTAAATATTCAATTTTTTAATAAATTAAAAAATATAAAAATTAAATTATGATTTTAATTTGAAATCAAATTAACCTAATTATTCTATAAATTGACTTAATATAGTTATTTCCAATTAAATCGGTAATTTTCATGATTTTGGTATATTTTTAATTTTATAATTAAAAATGTAGTTTTCTACAAATGGTTGTTATGTGCATAAATAATATAAATTTTTATTAATTAAAATAACTGTGATGGTTAATGTCCCTTCTATATGTCACATTTTAGGTTTTTTGATGTTATAGATGTTTGGAGGATTTTCCAGGAGTTTTCGTAGATGTTGGGGATGCATAAAAGCTACTGCATTTGTTCTACATTTTCTAGCTATATTACAAGATGTGAAAGTAGTTTTCAAGACATCTCCAAGGCTGGTTCATGGTGTGAAATGATTTAGGGTCTAAAAAATAGATTAACTCTAATGGTGACATGTTTTTTTGAAAAAGTCAATTGTGGGGAACTACACTGCTTAAAAGGATATTACACATCGTGTAATACCCCACTATTGTTACTTTGTAGTTTTTTCTGTCCAATCAGTTCGTTAAACTATATAGCTAAAGACACCCTTCCTCGACCCCAGGTGATTCAATGACCCATTATAATTATTTTTAGGACTCCTATGGAAAATATTGATGCATATCATCCCTCATTCGATCTATAGTGATCCATCATAGATCTAATTTGTGTTCTTCCTTTATTTTTGTGGTTTATTATTCTTTGGTATCTTTCCCGTACCATTTATTCTTTCTATGAAATTCCCAATGATCACTTTTATATACAAATTGGATTATATATAGTTTATGTTGGTGCAGTGGTGTGGCGGTATTCTCAGATGGATGAAGATTTCGTGGGAAATGTTATAGGAGATATTTTGATTTTACCATTCTTTTTTGATGATCATTGACACCCATTTAAGGTAGGATTTCATTTGTTTCTCTTAATTTGTCCATTATATTTGATAGATCTATATTTTTCACCTATGGATCATGGTTCTATTAGGCTAATAAATTATTAGAATCGATTAAACAAAATTGAAAGGGGTATGGGGATTCGACTTATATTCCTTTTTAGTTTTGATATTATGATATAGATATTTTGAATTATATGTGTTTGAAGCCCTATTGAAAATAGTGGCCATTTGGGGCCCTTGTTTTCACCGTAAATGGGTTAAATGTTTTTTGGTTCCTGTTGAACACTTACATATGAAAACTTGTTAATCACTTAAATCCTTCTAATGAATGGATTCCATTGGATTTGGTTTGGGTGATAACACCCTTAAATAATAAAGCGAAATCATATTAGTGTTCCATTTTCTAAATATATAAATTTTATACATCATGGTTTGTTATGTGATGTGTGGAATGGTTGTGGATATGTGTGTTTGAATAATGTAATGTGATGTTGTGATGTTGCGATGTGTCAGTTTTCTATGGTTTGTGCTATGGTATCTCTGTGAGAACAGTTTTGTGTTGTGGGTTGTCATGGGAGCTGTTATAGATGAACATTTAGATGATACATCAACCTGTATATGTAATGTAGTCTCAGGTTAAAATATGTATTGATTGTGGTATGGATGATATCTGTTTTGTAGTTGGGCTATAAAACTTTTTGTGTGGTATGTGTCATAATATGGGGTCACGAGTTGGAGGTTGGTTTGGTTGTTATATGGCCTGAGCATGATGAGTTTTAAGGAGGAAAATAGTTATTGGTATGTGCAATTTTCCTGGAGTTTCTCCATGAGTATCACGCAGAACAATTCACCACACATCAAAGATATTTATAGATGATATACCATTAATTAATATTATACGTGGAGAACATAGAACAATGTGTATTTAATGTGTAGGATCATTAATTTATCTAGCTCTGTGAATTATGAAATTGATTTTTTGGTGCCTTTGGAATGTTTTTTAGTGGTTGCTCATATAGAGATGGAATAAATTAATAAATTAATAATAAATCCAATAATGGCTTGGTTTATTATGGCTAACAGAATGGAAATTTCTAAATTAATTGGTTGGGAATGTGAATCGGGTTTTGTGGCTTGTTGTGTGGTATTATTCGTTTAGAGGCAACCGTAAATTTGGTGTTGTCATGAGTTGGTGGTTTGTCAGAGAACCCAATGGTTGGACATGAGTGTATGGTATCAAATTTTTATATACTTTTCTTTTCCTTGTAATTTATATATACACCCAACCCAATTTAAGCTTAATGAGATGAGCATTCTTGTAAACATGGGAGAGGGTGTAATTCCCAAACATCCCTGTTTAAGGACAGATGGTTGGCCATCAACTCTTCCATACATCGCCTTTAATGTGGTGATATCCCAAGATTATTTAGAAATATTTTTTAGGCCAGGTCTATGTGGGAAGATTTTGACAAGGTACATTCGGAAGAGATGGGAGCCTAAGGGAATTTTACCTTTGGAAAGAGTGGCTAATAAGTGTGAATTGGTGTGGGGTAACCTATCATATATTTTCATTATATTACATTACCTGACATGAATTTTTTTGTGAGTGTGCCTTAGTGAGGTTGGGATAGTTGGTATACTTGTTAGGTTCTTTTTTATTTTGTTGTTTTCACATAAGGGAATATGTATGCTCCTTTCATGTGTGCATGATAGACTTTTTTTTTCTATTTAGTATACCTATATTCTCATTATATTTATATAAATATTTTTCTAGGTTTTCTAGGGGATTACTGGGATCATGCTGGACCCTATTATCTCATAGCATGACCGTTGTTTTGTCTCGTCTTAGCTTTACTTTTGGTATTTTCATTGGAGAAATTTTTTCTTGTAATTTTTCTACATCATACACCATGGTGTATGGTTTTTTAGTCTTATATATATATATATATATCTTGGAGTTGTTTTTGGATGACTCATTTTACCTCCTAATCTTGTTACCTATGAATTCTAATGACTCTCATTTTGTTAGATTTGTATACCCTTGGTTCTAGTTGCCAACCAAGAGGCTACTAGAGGCGGGAGTCGAGGTTCATTATCTCCCATTATTCATTTCCAGTAAATGAGGGTAATATATGGTGGGAGGGGTCATGAATGAATGGTATCATAGGGGATAGATGAGAGATAATATGGTGTTTTGGGTCAGGCATAATGAGGGTTTCTTGGGTTGGTAGGGAATTAGTTTTTGTTGATCTTGGTGCATGACATAGTCTAGGTAATACTGACTAGGGAAATATATTTTAGGTCCCCCATGATCTGATGCAAGGACTACGAGCCTAATGAATGAAAAATTAAGGAAACATTTTCTTCAGTTTAGAGACCCTAGGAAATGTACATGCATCATAATTCATTGTGTTATTTTCTGTTTGGGTTATTTTGGGATGGTTGAAAATAATAACAAGATGAGTTAAATGTGTTAAAATAAGTCTCAAAAAGCATACTACTCTTGTTTAGGAACTCTATTTTTAATTTTTAGTTATGGCTCCTAGTTTTCATCATCATCTGGCTCTGGTAGTTGTGTCTCACTAGGCATATCTGGTTGATTAATGGAAGGTTGATCCAGTTGAAGATGATGACAATTTGTAGAAGTTGTTGTGTGAATTCCAGCAGTAGGCTTTGGGTATGTATGAGTGTAGTGTTCAGAAAAGGATGTAGAAAGCTTAATTAAGGAGCAAGATGTCACCTTCATATTGATCTGGGCATCGACAAAGGACTGGTATTATTTGGTAGTCATCCAATGTAGAGGATCTGTTTGTTAGGGGTGGATTCTTTATCTGGGGAATAAGAAGGAATAAAGATATTTTTTGGGTTGACTTTGAGAAGGAATTCTAATAAGTGTTCCTTTCCTCAACCATAATGGTTGTGAAGAGGCGATTGATACCCTCCATCAGTAGTGAAGTTTGCTAGTGTGGGTTCTTGGGATCAATTTATAGGACCTCCTTCTTTTTGTACCAATCCTCTTTTCAAATGAGGAGTCTCATGTGAGACTTATCGAAGAGGAACTCTATTCATTGATCTAGTATTTGTTTACTCCTGTTACATTGCCAATGTACTTGGAGGTTCCGAATAATGAATAGGTGATAGAACTCATACACTAGCAAAAAGGTCTACCACGAGAGGGGTGGCCGAAGAGTTCTTTAAGAGGCAGGGTTACAAGATAAATGTCTTGATCACCATGATCATCATGTTTTCGACCGGTTGGGAGTCGAACTCTACTACTTCATTTCAGACAATCAAGTGGGAGTGCTTCCCGTACACTTATCATGGGTTTCGGGTCGAGGTATTTCTACTATGGATTTTACATCATTCTTCAAAACCAATTTTCAGCAGTTTTACATGATATGTATGGGGGTGGTGGGTAGGTTCAGTTCCATCTTAATTAGTAGTTGCTAGTGATACCATTTCAGTAGCCGAGTTAGTGGGGTTTTCCTCCATCAAGATAATATGGAGTAAGAAGAGTCTAACCACAATATGTTCCTCATGATCTGGGACCTCGACCCAGGTATGGTCCTAGATGTGGTACTCAGTATATATTCAAAGGATTTGGGTGTGGAAAGTTACACACGGAATATTCGGTAGTTCCCACAGGTCCAGAGATCATCAAAGGTATGATAATTGTTTTATTAACCATTCTTATTATTTGTTTGATTCAATAGCTTTACACTTTATTTCCATCACCCTTCTAGCTCATTCATAGGGACTAAACATATAGAGGCTTCACATGCCCCCAGTGTTTATTATTATAGTTGGTGTCTAGACCATCTAGTTTGATTTGTTTGGGGTTGTTGACTGATGATGTGACCACATAAATCATGTGGGGATATTTTCTGGAATCAAATTCCACCATACAATGTCATTTTCAATTTCAACTGGTTATATTCCATGCAAACCATTATCAACTATTTTTTCTGGAATGTCTTGTTTTTAGATGTGTATGGATAGCATGTGGTTTCATTGGAAAGAAGATATTTTATATGGGATGTCGGCATGAGGAACCCTTCCTCTCCATATTGGATGATCTATTATTTTTATGAGTGGAGGTTGGGATAGTGGAGGTTCTTTGGGTCATTGAGGAGTCCATAAAATATTTCCCTAAGGAGGTTGTGATGATACCCCTAGAAATGATGTTGATTTTTGTGTACACATAAAGTCTTGTGATTCTCCTATGTTGATGAAAACCAATCAGATGGCACCTTATGAGAATCAGGTGCTGAGGTTTCAGATAAAGGATATGATGAATATTGGTTTAATTAATCCTAGTGTGACTCTATGGGGTTGTATGGTATCATTTTCAAAGAAAAAGGATGGCAATATTAGGTTGTTTAAAACTACAATAGTTTGATTTAGGTTCTAGTTGGTTTTCTACGGTTGAACTGCAGTCTAGATATCACCAGTTAATGGTAAATGAGGGTGATATCTTGAAGACTGCATTCTGATGCACGTATAGGATCTTCGATTTGGTGGTAATGTTGTTCGGTGATATGAATTAATAACCTATGTTCATGGTTATTATGAACTCCATGTTCCATGAGTTCATCGATCAGTTTTTCATTTATCTCGTTGATGCTATCTTAATCTACTCGATGTCAGAGGAGGAGCACACCGGGCATCGCAGAACTGTCTTCCAGGTTCATCAACAACACCATCTCTACGAGATGTTTTCCAAGTGTAGGATCTGGACATGAGATTTCTATTTACATATTCATGTGGTGTCTCAGTAGGTAGTTGAAGTAGACCTATCGAAGTTTATATTGATATTTTGTTGGTATCACCCAAGAATTTGGTAGAAGTGCATAGTTTCCTAGGTATTTTTGACTATTATATGTGGTGTGTAGCAGAAATATATTGTGTTTCAGACACACTGAGAGATTTGAAAAGGAATTAACTATTTTTTATGTGGATTGATAAGTCTAGGAAGAGTTCAGATATCTTGGGGGTGGGGGTTCTTAGTGCTCAAGTGCTCTGGTTTCATGAGGAATGTGTAATGTTTGAGGTGTGTGTGATGCTTCCCATCGGGTATTGGGATGCGTCTTGATGTAGTAGTTAGTGATGGTCTCTTAAAAGACTACATAGTTACATCCCCATGAGCATAGCTATTCCACCCATGATCTGAAATTGGTATTTTCAGGGTTTTTACTAATGTTATGGTGGAATTACCACATTGGGGATCACTTTTTGATTTTTTGGAATCACAAATAATTTAGGTATATCATTCCCAATGAAATCTGAACATTAGAAAGTGAAGGTGGAGGGATTTTCTTCAGGAAAACAATTTTGAGATCTCCAATACCTTGGGAAATGTAAATTTCATTGTTGATTATGTTTGTATAAGGTCTCATAAGGAGGTTGTTCTGGAATCTGCAGATGCTTGGAGTGAAGTTTGTAGCCTCACACTTGGGTGTAGGACTGGAATGCGCTAGAGGTTTGTATCAGATGACAGTGAAATCTTATCTTATGTAGAGATTGGAAGATTCTTAGTGGGGAGACTCAAAGATATAGGTGTTTCACAATCGTGTTATCCATGGTGATGCTCTGGAGGGATGGTCGAAGGATGGTTAGAACCAGATGTTGTTTCGTGGGATGTTATTTGTTAGTTTGGAAATGAATAATGGGGTATATTAAATGTTTCATATATGAAATTTATCATTAAATGAAATAATTTCTAATATTTATCATGGATGTAGGATGTAGTTTTGGTTTCCTTGGATGAAGTAGGTAGTAGAAAAGTTTGTAGTAAGATGCTTGGTCTCCAAACAGGTAAAGGATGAGCACTGTGTTCTTGATTGTATATTTTATCCCATGTATGTTCCCAAGAGGAAGTGGGATAAATTTTCTAAGGACTTCATCATATGGTTACATAGATCTCAGGGAGGCTACAATGATATTTGGTTAGTATTGGATCGACTTAAAAATCATCTCACTTAATAGTAATCAAGTAGTCTAGCACAATAGATGGCTTGGAAAACATTTATATGGATCAGGTGATGCAATTACGTGGTGTTCAAAGATCCATTATCTTGGGTAAGAAAAAAATTTAACACTTTCTTCTTTTGGGTATTATTGCATGCATTTATCACCTAGTTATTATTCAGTATTGCATTCCACCCGTTGATAGATGGGAACTCGGACCTGACCATCCAAATGCGGGAGGTCATGTTGTGTGCATGCGTATTGGTCATTGGTGGATCTATGGTACGACACCTAACTTGTGAAGTGGTCACCTATGATAATAGATATCTATTTTCCATTGGAAAGGATCCATTTGAATATTTGTTTTAAAAACCAGTTTGTTCCACATTGTATTGGACATATGTTGGGGAGATAGCTATCATTGGTCCCAAGGTAGTGTAGAGAATGACATAGAAGGTTCAACTTGTTCCTGAGAAGATTAGTTCAACGCATGATCATAATAATTCTTATACCGATCATAGGTGGAGAGTACTAGGATTAATGAAATACAGATGTCTTCCTAGTACCTGAAGTTTTTCTGAGTTTGGCATTGTTCTAATTTGTTGTTAAATGATAATATTTTACCTTGTTTTATAAGATGAGTTGTTTTTTACTTGATTTGAGATGTATATGGTATGGTATGTGATAAATTCATGATATATAAAGAAGGAGGCACCATAATCCTAATTGAGATGCATTAATTTTGTGGCGATTAAACCGTTGTTGGTGAGTTAGTGTCAGCCAGAGTTGATAGTATTATGGCATGGAGGATTGTATTCCATGATTCCTTTGTTCAAGACCATGTCATTCATTGACTATCATAGCTTTTTTGTTCTGTGTAGATGGTGAGATGGTTATGTTGTTGTCATGTGCAGTGTGATCTTGTTCATTGGAGTAGACATGTTTGGTGGGTGGTAGTTCTTGATGAGTTGAAAGGATCTTGAGAGGTATCCCATAGTGTGGTTTTTCAGTTCCCTTTTTTCTTATGGTATTTGATTTGGATTATCAAGGATGATAATAATTCTAGTAGTGTAAAATGTAATGGTTTGTGTCCCACTAGTCTGTTACATTGCTAGTTTTTTGTTGTTTGATATCTTTGATGGGGGTTCTGAGAGTTTTCATAGGATCTAGGGGTGTATAAAAGCTATTTCATGAGTTACACGTCGTGAATGTTGGTTTAAAAACATTTCTAAGGCTAGTACACAGTGTAAAATGTTTCAAGGTTTGAAAAATAAAATAATTCCAAAGGTGACGGAAATTTTTTCAACAGTTGACTATGGGGAATTACACGACATTAAAGGGTATTTCATGCCATGTAATCCCCCACTACTAATACTTTTACTTGTTTTCATAGCTGCTTGGGTTGTCAAACACAATGGCTGTAGTGACCATTCCTCAACCCAAGGCAACCCAATGACCCCTCTTTCATGTTCTAAGGAATCCTTTGAAAAGGATTGATTCTTATCTTGCATAATTTGATTCGTAGTGATCTATATTAGATCTAAGATGTGTTCCTTGTCTATTCTTGTGGTTTTTATGGGTTGGTCTCTTTCAACTCCAATTTATTCATTCTGTGTGATGGAAGATGATATCACATAGTTCTAAATGGTATTTTATTTGGTTGTTGTTTGTATGGGGGCTGCAGAATCCTCAGATGTATGCCGAACATGCGGGAGAGGTGGACAAAGATCCACTGTGTTTCCTGTTATTATGTTATGATCATTAAAACCCTTTGGATTATGGATTTCTTTTGTTTCTCAACATTTTTGAATAATGTGGGTGGGATCTGAATTTTTTCCTATGTTGTTCATAAAGGAAAATCAAAGATAAGATTCAGTTAAATGAAACTGAATGGGGTAGGGGATTTGACTTACATGCCTTTGATATTATGATATTATTATTATGATATTGGAAATTATACAAGATTAATTCCACTCTGAATAACAGGGACATTGGGGGCCCTTATTTTTATACTAAATGGGGTTCATGCTTTTTGGTTCCTATTAAACACTTATATATGGAAATTGGTTACTCCCATTAATACAGATAAAAAATGAACCCCCCCCCCCCCCATGATTAGGTTTATGTGATAATACCCACAAACAATGAAGTTAAATTGGATAAGTGTCCATTTATATAAATCAGAAAATATGTCATGGTGTGGCACTACTACAAATAGGCCCTTTATCAGAGCTAAAAACTGACATTAACAGAGCTAAAAAAGTGCTGTAAATTCCGGTGAAGGTAAAGGGGGGTCCCCATTATCAGGTCTCCGAAAAACGCTCAAAAGGAGGCCTTTATCAGCGCTAAAAAAAGCACTGATAAAGGCCACCTTGATCAGCGCTTTTCAAGGGGCTGATAAAGGGGACCCCCTCCTTATCTTCGCCAGCATTTACAGCGCTTTTCTAGCATTGTCAAAGGGGTTCCTTTACCAGCGCTATCTTGAGCGTTGATAAAGGGCCATATTATCAGTTCTCAAGATAGCACTGATAAAGGCCCTATTATCAGCACTCAAGATAGCGATGATAAAGGACCCAATTATCAACACAGAAGATAGAGCTAATAAAGGTTTCCTTTATCAGCACTCAATATAGCACTGATAAAGGCTCCTTCAGCTGCACCTGTAGAACTAGCACCTGCACAAACCTGCACCTACACCTGTACAAAACAGCACCTACACACAATATTTTGAAAAACATTCCTATATACATTTATTTAACATCATGAATACAAAAAAAACAGAGTACTATATACATTTCAAACAATGTTTTACATGGTTACAATTACAATTATCCAAAAATAGTTTTAAACATTAATGTTTCATCCTTTGATATCTGTCATTCTCTCTCAAAAATTTTCGTCCATTGTATTGGTTGCCGAACAAAGTATCCAAACTCAAGGAAAAGAATTCACCTATATAAGAAAATAAATATTATGTTAGTAATACAATAATGAAATAAATTAAAACATTAATATGAAAGAATTCATTAATATGGAAATGTGAAACTAAAATATAGAAATGATAAACTCAAATGTTTTCATTCTGATAACAATGAAAGGGAATAATGTAAATTCAATATATTTTTCGATGATTTATCTCATTTAATAAATACATATTCTTTATCCAATGAAATTATTTACCGGTCACATCGTGCATCGGATTGAGGTGCCATCAATTCGTACACCTCACAAATGACTCATGGATCATTTTCCTAATGTATAAAAACAATCCGAATGCATTTGCTGGGTATTCTGTATGTCATTTGTGTTGTTTTCTAAAATTATTGTCAATTTGAAACTGTTATCTGACACTTTAATCCATACCGATCACACTGTGAATTAGATTGAGGTGAGGTTGATTCATACACCTCACAAATGACTACTGGATCATTGTCCTAAAGTATCAAAACAATACGAACGAGTTTTCTCAGTATTCTCTATGTCAGTAGTGTTGTTTTCTAAAGTTAATGTCAATTTGAAACTATTATCAGACACATTTATCCATACCGGTCACACTGTGTGTCATATTAAGGTGAGGTAAATTTTTACACATCACAAATGAATCATGGATCGTTTTCCTAAAGTATAAAAACATTCCGAACACATTTTCTCGATTTTCTGTATGCCATTTATATTGTTTTCTAAAGTAAATGTCAATTTCAAACTAATATCAGATACTTTTAGCCATACCAGTCAGACCGTGTATCAGATTGAGGTGCGGTCAATTTTTACACCTCACAAATGACTCATGGATAGTTTTCCTAAAGTATCAAAACAATCTGAATGCGTATTCTCTATATTCTGTATGACATTTGTCTTGTTTTCTAAAATAAATGTCAATTTGAAACTGTTATCATACACTATCAGCCATACCGGTCACACCGTGCGTCGGATTGCGGTGCATTAAATTCGTAAACCTCAAAAATGATTCATGTATCGTTGTCCAAAAGTATCAAAACAATACGAATGAATTTTCTCGGTATTCTGTATGTCAATAGTGTTGTTTTATAATGTTTATGTTAATTTGAAACTGGTATCAAGAACTTTTAGTTGTACCGGTCACACCGTGCATCAGATTGAGGTACGGTTGATTCATACACCTCAGAAATGAATCATTTCTCATTTTACTAATGTATAAAAATAATCCGCATGTGTTTTCTCAGTTTTCCGTACATAATTTGTGTTGTTTTCTAAAGTCACTATCAATTTCAAACAGATATCATACACTTTTGGCCATACTGGTCACACCGTGCCTCGGATTGTGGTGAGGTCAATTCTTACACTTAAAAAATGACTCATGGATCGTTTTCCTAAAGTATCAAAACAATCTGAATGCATTTGCTTAGTTTTCCATATGTCAGTAGTGTTGTTTTCAAAAGTCAATGTCAATTTGAAACTAGTTTCAGACACTTTTAGCCATACCAGTCTCACCATATGTTGGATTGATGTGAGGTCGATTTCACATCTCAAAAATTCCTCATGGATCATTTTACTAAAGTATCAAAGCAATAGGAACACGTTTTCTTAGTATTCCATTTGTCATTTGTGTTGTTTTATAAAGTAAATGTCAATTTGAAACTGGCATCAGACACGTTTAGCCATACCGGTCACACCATACATCAGATTGAGGTGTGCTCAATTCGTACACCTCAAAAATGACTCATGGATCATTTTTTTAAAGTATCAAAACAATCTGAATGCGTTTTTTTTGGTTTTCCGTATGTCATTTTGGTTGCATTCTAAAGTTAATGTCAATTTCAAACTGATATCAGACACTTTTAGCCATACCAGTCACACCATGAATCAGATTGAGGTGAAGTCGATTTGTTCACCTCAAAAATGACTCATGGGTCATTTTACTAAAGTATGAAAACAATCCAAACGCATTTGATCGGTTTTCCATATGTCAGTAGTGTGGTTTTCGAAACATAATGTAAATTTGAAACTGGTATGAGACACTTATAGCCATACTGGTCACACCGTGCGTCAGATTAAGGTGCGGTCGATTATTACACCTCACACATGACTCATGGATCGTTGTCCTAAAGTATCAAAACAAATCTGAATGCTTGTTCTCGGTATTCCGTATGTCATTTGTGTTGTTTTCTAAATATAATGTCAACTTGAAACTGGTATCAGATACTTTTAGCTATACCGGTCACACCATGAATCAGATTGAGCTGCAGTCAATTCATACACCTCACAAATGACTCAAGGATCGTTTTCCTAGATTATCAAAACAATACAACCTCTTTTTCTCGGTATTCTATATGTCATTTGTGTTTTTTCTAATGTTAATTTCAATTTGTAACTTTTATTAGACACTTTTAGCCATACCGATCACAACGTGCATCGGATTGAGGTGTGGTCAATTCATACACCTCACAAATGACTCATGGATCGTTTACCTAAAGTATCAAAACAATCTGAAGACGTTTTTTCAGTTTTCTGTAAGTCATTAGTGTTGTTTTCAAAACTTAATGTCAATTTGAAACTGGTATCAGACACTTTTATCAGTACCGGTCACACCGTGCATCAGATTGAGGTGTGGTTGATTCGTACACATCACAAATGATTCAGGTATCGTTTTCCTAAAGTATCAAAACAATCTGCATGCATTTTCTAAGTTTTCGTATGTCAATAGTGTTGTTTTCTAATGTTAATGTTAATTTGGAATTGGTATGAGACACTTTTAGCCATACTGGTCACACCGTGCATCAGATTGAGGTGTGGTCTATTTATACACCTCAAAAATGACTCATGGATTGTTTTCCTAAAGTATCAAAACAATTAGAATGCATTTTCATGGTATTTTTTATGTCAGTAGAATTTTATTCTAATGTTAATGTCAATTTAAAACTTGTATTAGACACTTTTAGCCATATTGGTCACACTGTGAATCATATTGAGGTGTGGTTGATTCGTACAAGTCACAAATGACTCATGGATCGTTTTCCTAATGTATCAAAACAATCTAAATGCATTTTATCGGTTTTCTGATTGTCATTTGTGTTCTTTTCTAAAATTAATGTCAATTACAAACTAGTATCAGACACTTTTAGCCATACTGGTGAATCCATACGTCGGATTGAGGTGTGGTCAATTATTACACCTCACAAATGACTCATCGATCATTTTCCTAAAATATCAAAACAAACTGAACTCATTTTCTCAGTATTCGGTATGTCAGTAGTGTTGTTTTCTAAAGTGAATGTCAATTTGAAACTGGTATCAGACTGTTTTAGCCATACTGGTCACACCGTGCATCGGATTTAGGTGTGGTCAATTTTAACACCTCACAAATGACTCATGGATCGATTTCCTAGAGTATCAAAACAATCCGAACGCGTTTTCTAGTTTTTCCATATGTTATTAGTGTTGTTTTTTAATGTTAATGTCAATTTGAAACTGGTATCAGACACTATTATCCATACCGGTCACACCGTGCGTCGGAATGAGGTGCGGTTGATTCGTACACCTCATAAATGGCTCATGGATCATTTTACTAAAGTATCATAACAATCCGAACGTGTTTTCTTGGTTTTTTGTATGTCAATAGTGTTGTTTTCTAAAATTAATGTCATTTTCAAATTGGTATCAGACACTTTTAGCCATAACGGTCACACCATGCATCTAATTGAGGTGAGGTCGATTCGTACACCTCACAAATGACTCATGGATAATTTTAAAAAATTATCAAAACAATCCAAACGTGTTTTCTCAGTATTCTGTATGTCAGTAGTGTTGTTTTCTAAAGTTAATGTCAATTTGAAACTGGTATCAGACACTTTTATCCATACCGATCACAACGTGTGTCAGATTGAGGTGTGGTCAATTTTTAAACCACAGAAATGAATCATGGATCATTTTCCTAAAGTATCAAAAAAATCCAAACATGTTTTCTTGGGTTTCTGTATGTAATTAGTGTTGTTTTCTAAAGTTAATATCAATTTGAAACTGGTATCAGACACCTTTAGCCATACCGGTCACACCATGTGTCGGATTGATGTGCGGTCCATTCGTACACCGCAAAAATGACTCATATATCATTTTACTAAAGTATCAAAACAATCCGAATGTGTTTTATCAGTGTTATGTATGTCATTTGTGTTGTTTTCTAAAAATAATGTAAATTTGAAACTGGTATCAGACTCTTTTAGCCATACTGGTCACACAGTGCCTTGGATTGAAGTGTGGTCAATTTTTACACCTGAAAAATGACTATTGGATCGTTGTCCTAAAGTATCAAAACAATCTGAATGCATTTTCTCGGTCTTCCGTATGTCACTAGTGTTGTTTTCTAAACATAATTTCAATTTGAAACTATTATCAAACAGTTTTAGCCAATGATTTATGCTTTACTAGAAATTCAAATCATATCTACAATCATTCTTCATAACCTAAGGATATAAAACATAATAAAGGGTGATCATATATGTTCAGTATGTGTAAACAAGGGAGATATCAATGATCATATATGGATAACATTAGTAAGATTTCACCTTCATCTAATTTTTGTACAATATTCCATCAAGTATGATGCCCATTCGTTTCTAAACACATATATATCATCTCTTGAATATGAGTTTTTGCGACAGTCATGGTAGTACTGAAAAAATATAAATACACAAAGGATTAATAAATATTTTAAATGAACTCGTAATTATTTTCGAAAATACCTCGTCAGGGATGCTAGTTTGTTGATGAAATATGATCTCTTTCATAAATTTACAAACATAATAACCACAATCCTTTCTATTTGATTGTTTTAGACACTTTAGAAACATTGACAACAATAATAAATTTGTTTGATATGTGTTTGGTTAGTGAAATGTTATTATATATACCCGGATACTTTTCCAGTTGTTTGTCTTGTAGGCTTACTCATCCTTCTGACCTGGATTCATTCCATGAATTAGACGATATTGATGAAACTCCCTATCATAACCGAATACTCATTAAAATATAACATAAATTATATAACTACATGTTTAGTTATAAAATGCTCGATATAGTGTATTACAATTTAATAAATGCCATCATGTGTGGCCGGTTTGTTGGATATCCATGCATTTAATCCAAGAAATAAATCTTTGGAGTATCCAAATTGATTGCAATCAGCATCCAATGCTCCCTAAAATACAAAATGGAATAGGTAAAGGAATAAATGAAAATATTGTTGATTTAATTAAATTTTAAAGTTTTACCCATGCATCGTTGGTGTTAAAAAGAGTCTGTCATCCTTAATTTTGTTTTCGAATGATTTGAGCAGGGATGACATTATTATATCCTCTTTATCAGAATCTATTTCTTCTTTTGAAGAGGTGGTGTGAGGACTAACGAGTCCAAATTATTGTGCATGTGGAAATCCATTCAATTGTTTTTCATATATACACCAGCAAGAAATATAAAATCTATTTAGTCATTATTATCAGAGTATATCAACTTTTGTAAAATAAAATCATGAAAACAAACCTCATGTATACATTTACAACTGAGGTGCCTGGCCATTCATACTTGAGGATTTAATTTACATTTTCAGCACTAATGAAATCTGATGTTTCCTATCCATACATATTTTTTTCAAAAACAATTGTGTGAGAATTGCAATCTATCAACTTTTTATCCACATGAGCCTGCAATGATATTAACTGTGGATATAGAATGGATGGGGTGAAGGTGCTCTTAGTGGACCATTTCAATCAGTTGGTTGATCCTTGAGATAGTTTTGAGATGATAATTCATTTCACCCCTTTCGCTTTGTCATTATGTAATAACATTCATCGGTTTAGACCTTTTTTGTTTAAATGTTAAAGGTCCTACTTGAAAAAGTACTTGGAAATGGATACCTCCTTGTCGACATGTTTGTTTTCAAGAAATGATGGCCATGAGATGAATGTTCCAACAGCTTGTTCAACCGTATGAATGTTGTCATCATCATTTGGAATAGTTATCTCAGAACTCGGATCATTAGCTACATTAATTGACACTCTAAAATTATTTGTTGAATGTTGTCTGTTGTGTAGCATGTCGTTTTGCATATTGAACACCATAGACCTCGCTACAAGGCGATATGTGGTAGTCGCTAGATATAAATCGCAGTCATTTTCACCAAGTAAAATTTTACTACAAGAAAGGTATCAGTGTCTATGTGAATCAAATTTCACAGAAACAATTATAAAAACATTTATTACCTCATCTAAGTTAGGTTTTTTAGGGGAATGGCTTGCCTCAAAGCTGGTGGGGGTGGGGCGGGATCATCACGTACGGGTTGTTGTTGAGTTGTTTCTTCTATTTGCCTCTATCCCATAAATGTTGCTATCATATCTCTCTGGTATTGTAACTCATAATGAAAAATAGCTAATTTTTCTTGCAGCTTTTCCATTTTTTTCATTTTCATCATCTGCTTGTTTTTGTTTTTAAAAATATGTTCGGGGTGTTACCCCAAAACCCGCACCTCTGACGCGGTCATACTGGTCTGGCCACTTCAAGGCTGCTGAAAGTATTTCTGCATCTATTGTGGGTGTTGTTGATTCTTGTGACTATGTCAGATAAAAATAGAGAAAATTAAGTAGTCATTTTAATGTAATAACGATTTAAAACAAATACAATTTATATTGTGTCATACTTATACATGTTTCCCACACTTTTTGTCTGTTTTCCTCTATCAGTATCCCCTCTTTATTTACACGAGCCTCCTTCCATAGTACATGGAATGGGTTGGATTTGGATTTTGATTTCAATTCATCAATTTTCATATAAACAGAGAAACATGGTACTGGGGTTGTTTTATGTCACATATAAGTAGTACGGTTGATTTAAAAGGCATACCAATTTTTTATAAAGTGAAGTGTACCCCAACCATTCTTTACGGTAAGGGTACGCTGGTTCGGCTGTGCGTTTTTTATTTTTAGAACTCAGTTTCGGTTTCATAAATAAAAAACTGTCAACCAAATTGATGAATACAAGTAACGTTAAAAAACATATTACACCACACAATGTACCTGAAAATTATGCTTCCCATGATGGTTGATAAATGAAACCCACACTCTTTGGGATATCGCGTGTGCATAAAGACGAGGTGGGTGCGGCTTTATATTCCCTTATGATTCTTTAAGATGATATTTCATTAAAATAATGCGGAAACCTCTATGAATCCTTCCTGCAACTCTTAATACATATTTCGTGTGTGAGGAATCTACTATAAATGCACATTTCAATGGATGATGACGAGTAAGTCAATGTTTTGGTATTTTATTTTAATAAATTTAAAAATGATATCATATTGTTATCGTAATCTCTTCCCACATTAGTGTCTAAAGACTGGTGACGACATGGTGCCACAACATTACATCAATCAACACGTGTTTCTGAGTGACGATTCCAATGTAACTACTAAATAAGGCTTTGTTGCGGTTAACATGTTGGCCTCTCTTCTTCCATCCGACCTAAAATTTGATGCCTTTTTCTTTCTCCTTAAGGATTTTGGCTAACATTTTCAAACTACGACGCTCTGGTTTTTTTCCGCTTTCAGTGTTTCATTTGCTACCATTTCCTAAAAAGTATCATCAATATCATTCTCTAGATAACTAGCATCAGCACTGGGACCAGTAGGAATAGGTTGAGAAACTTGTTTGTAACACCCGAGACTTTTATGTTATATAAATTATCAAAGGAATCTTTTTCTACGCAACACTTGCTTGACTTGCTTTACACGCAATCGCGACCTTCCTCGATAGCTTGCGTCGTACGCAATACCGAGTTTCACTAAACAACAATATGCTATTAAAACTAGCCGTTATGAATAGTAATAACCACTTTTTGAAATTTTATAAATTTTATTTTTCAAAATGGACTTCATTTTTGGACTCAGAATATCGAAATTAGCCTAGGGTGAAATTTTGGTATTTTTCTGAAAACTTTCAATTTTTGATGAATAGTGAAACCACTAAGTGGTAGGTTAAAAACTGAATTTTGCATAAAACTTAATTTTACCGCTTCTGTGAATGGAATTTCAAAAATCCGAGAGACACGGTTAATATCAAGGACTAAAATGTGGTTCAATGAGATGAAAATAATTTTTTGGTGAATAGTAACTTTTTACTATTTTTACCGCGGTTAATAGTAAATAGGGTAACTAAGGGTAAATATGATATCAATATTACCCTAACACATGTCCTAATACTATTGGACAAGTGTAATTCGACCAAAAACAAACTTAGGAATAAAATATGACCATTTAGGCCCACTTGGATTAGATTAGGACATTTATTATTAATTTATTTAAAGAAGGGTTAAAATAGTTAAAATCAAAGTTTAACAAGTAAATCATTTTTAATATAGGGTTATACATAAGATAAATTCGATTGTAAATATTCATTAGAAAGCTAAAAAGATTTCCTACATGATGGTCTTTTATTTGTAATTTTTAGACATCAAATAATTTAATTTATTTATGACACAAAGATGATGCAGTAATTATCTTATTAACGAAATATTGACAAAATTGATAATATAAATACCAAAATAAATGTAATTTGAGACTTTTTATGAATTCCACTAATTTTCTAGGTTACTATGATATATTAGTAATGATTTAATTAACTTGGATCGAACATATAATTCTGTTATGACTTTCACAAAAATCATATATCAAATAGTGTCAAAATTGACACAAAATAGTTTTTAAATCAAATATTATATTATTAATTGTTATTTTATTCCTAAAAATCTATGGTTCGGCCAAATGACTTAGATAAGGATATATATATTAATAATAAACAATTTGGGGTTCGTTTGGCATGTTATAGAAAGTTTATTAACCATATAGTGAAAGAAAACAAAAAGACACGGTAAAAGTTAAATTAATTAACTTAGAGTTATATCTAATTGATAAGGTTAAAATAATACCCTAAACTTGTCTAAATCCTATTGGTTGATAGGATTGCGACCCTTCCCCACTTTATCTTCGAAATAAGACCCTTTGGAACCATTATAAACCGATTTTGACTTTAATATAAAATAATATTTTGAGATATTCCTAAGGTGCCCCTCTCCTCCCTTATAAAAGGGCACCTCCTCCCCCTCCTCCTCACACCAATTTGAGCACTCAAGCTCGGCCAACCCCTGCCATTTTCTCCTCTCCACTTACCTAGAATAATCCTAGAGGTCCTGGTCTTCTCCAAAGACCAATCTTAGTTCCTTAAGTGGAGGATTCAAAGAGGCGTTCCAAAGAAGAGGTAATATCCATTACCGATCTTTTCAATTTCTTTCTTCTTCAACTTCTTCTTCTTTAGTTGTTTCATGATAAAGTAATAACATCAGTATTACTTACATACTGATATGTTATTATAAATATGAAACAACCCTAATTCACCTTCTATCCATCCTACGGAAAAATGAAATCACCGCGCGTGCGTACGTACGGAATACCGTCTCCACGCCGTGGTGTAATCTATTTTCCACCATCACCTTACAAGGATGTGTATAATGGTGTAATTAGTAACTATATATTATTATTATTAAGTAATATTGATACTGAAATAATATATATATATACTCCAATACAATTCCACGATCATAGGAACGATATCATCACTCGTGCGTACGTACGGAATACCGTCTCCACGATGTGATGCGACTCGTTCTACATGATCTTCATTTCATAATGATTATATAAATGAATTGAATGAATGAATATGGTATATACTACATTAATACCATTCTGGAAATGAATTATATATAACCTAAAGATAAGAATAAGAATTTATTCGACAAAACACGCATAAGAACAAAAAGTTATAAAGACCCGAGTAACAAGTAACAATGAAATATTACTAACAAGAAGCTAATAATATGACCATATATGATCTCATATCAATATGTATGATTCTGGAATAAGTCAATAACATTATTTAAACCATTATACAGGAGCTTCGGACACGAACAAAGCAAATCGGACCTAAGGTAAGGGAAATATCACAATCTCATTTTTATCCGAGATTGTTTATTCGTAAGTATTTACTGGGGTGTATTTTATCATCCACATCCATGTTCCCTCAATATGAAATATTGTTTCCATCCACTTGCAATAGTTTAAATCCAATTTTACCCTTAGGTGAGTTTTTAGTAAAGAATATGAAAGGAATCTTTTGTCGTTTTTCCGTACGAGGTACTTTTTGACTTTTCCGACAAAAGTATGAAGAATGTTTTTTTTAACTTATACGGCATGAATGGATTTTTAAAACATTGTTTCCAAGAAGCTTCCTTTACAAGTTTTCAAGTTTATTTTTAATCAACTTCTTTTATTTTAATGTTGTATGACATGTTATGAAAGGAAAAATGTTTTTGAAGAAGAAAGGATATTTTCCTCAAGAATGGAGTTCAAGTGATTTTCAAAATTATTTTCCATCTAAGATAATAAAGGGTTCTGTTTCTATCCATATTTTTACATTGGTTTGACTATGTTGTGATGGAATTATGTTTATGAATTCCTTTATCATATATGAATTGATTTATGATGTCATGATGTTTCAAGAATCCCATTTTTTTTATATGTGTTATGCGATGATGTATGTTTTATGATTATGTGGCACACATAAGAAAGGATTCATTATAAGATGGGTGGGACCTATATCTCCCTCCAATGCATTGGGTAATGATTTTATATCTCATGAGATAGACATGGCTGGAACGGAAGGTTATTTCGGTTCAGTGATACAGGACTGAAACGAGGAGTGAACTCGGTTCAGAAAGGGACTTTGTCCACTAAGATAGTCTTGGCAATGAGTCATGACTAACAAGAAATGATTTTCCATGATTATGTGTGCATGCCACAAAGTTTCAAGTTTTATGTTATGGGGATCTCACTTTCACTTCTATGATTTATTCCATGTTAAGATATTATGATCTCTTTTGCAGGTTTTGATTTTCATAAAGATATGATATGATTTTTATTTCCTTTATTTGCCCTTGCTGAGCATTTGAGCTCACCCTTTTATGTTTTCTTTTCCCCAGGTCAGGAAGATGGATATTAAGTAGAATATGCTAAAAGGGACCCTAGATATGATGAAATAAATGGGAGACACTGTAGAAGATTTATGAACCAGTTGTTTATGTTTCCCCAGTTTCTAAAGACACTATACCTATACGGTCCTTTGTGGTTTTGTCATATGTTGTAATAAGAGTGATTCAATTTTGAAGTATTAACAATGTATGTAAAGTATGGGTCGTTATAGTTGGTATCAGAGGAAAGGTATAGTCAACCTTTGGAAACTAGGATGTGAAAGCCTTAGTAAGAACCCTAAGGATAAGTCTAAGCATAGAACACAATCTTAGAAATGGCCATGAATAACCTAGGATAAGACCATAAGCATGAATTTTTTTTTCTTTCTTGAATTATGTGGTTTCCTATTATAATTAGTGTTGCTCACACTATTCTTCTTGGTTTTAGTCAATGGCTGGAACCCGAAGGAACCGTGTTAATGCGGAATGCGATGGACAATGCAATGATTGTCCCCCTGAGCAACCAAACGATATGGGAGCTGGAATGCAATATCTTGTAGCCATGCTCACACAACTTTCTCAAGCTATGAATCATGCAGGATTTCCAAACGAACAAAAGAGGGAGCAACATTCTGTTGAATCCTTCATGAGGCAGCGTCCACCATCTTTCAGCGGGTCTACTGATCCATTAGTTGCTTAACAATGGATTAGTACTACTGAAAAGATATTTTCAGTTCTTCAATGTTCTGAGCATGATAAAGTCATCCTAGCAGTGTATCGTTTGGAAGGAGATGCGGATCAATGGTGGAATCTTGTTAAGAATACGAGGCAAAGGGATGAAATTGAGTCTATGGAATGGGACGAGTTCAAGAACTTATTTTTTAATAAGTACTTCCCTCGTATTCTCCAAACAAAGATGGAGAAAGAGTTCCTTGAACTGAAGCAAAGGGATGATGAATCTGTTAGTACCTATGAAGCAAATTTTACAAGACTTGCAAGGTACGCTTCTGGTATTATTATCCAACCTGAGAGTAAGATCGATCGATTCTTTAGTGGCTTAAAACCAAGTCTTCGAAGGGCGTTAGCCATAAGGGACTTCAATAGCTACAAGGAAATCGTTCGATGTGCTCTCAAAGTCGAGATGGAGATTGGAGTAACCCATCAGTCACATGGGTTTGATAAGAAGAGGAAGATGGAATTCAAAGAAAAATCTAAAGAGCACACGGAAAAGAAGATGAACTTTCCCTTATGCTCAAAGTGTGGAAAGAAACATGGAGGGAGTTGTCTTAAAGGGACAAGTAAATGTTTAAATGTGGAAAGGAAGGTCATCGGGCATTTGAATGCCGTGATAATGGGAAGAAGATGTCTAATGATGCAAACAAAGGAAGGGATACACAGAATGAACCTGCTACACTTCAATGTTTCAAGTGCAAGGAGATGGGGCATTATGCCAATCAATGCCCAAATCCAAGGGTTGATGATGATGGTCGACGTCAACAAACTCTTAAGGCTAAAGACAAAGGAAAGTCACATGCAATTTCTATCAGCGATGTGGAGTACGATAACGATGTGGTGAAAGGTACACTTACCATCAACTCTAAAGTAGCAAATGTTTTATTTGATTCTGGATCCACCCACTCTTTTATTTCTGAAAAATTTTCTAAGGGTATCACCGTATTACCTCAACAATTAGATGTTGAGTTAGCTGTGACAACACCTAATGGCACATCAATCGCATCAGAAGTTTATAATTCTTCTCCGATCGAAGTTTGTGGGAAAGTGCTTCCTGCAAATCTTGTGATCCTTCCTTTAGTGGAATTTGATGTGATTCTTGGCATGGATTGGCTTTCTCTACATGGAGCTCATATCAATTGCCAAAGAAGGGAAGTCACATTTCATATTCCAGATCAACCTACGATCGTCTATCAATGCAAGGATGAACATAACCTTCCAGTGGAAATTTCTTCCATCTTATGGGTATTGATTCCACTAAATGAAGGTTATTTATCTCAAATGGTTGGTGAGAAACTCACGATTAAGAATATGCCCATTGTACGGGAGTTTGATGATGTCTTTCCGGAGGAATTGCCGGGTCTTCCACCAAATCGTGAAGTTGAGTTTTCAATAGAACTCGTACCGGGTGCTTTGCCTATTTCAAAGACACCTTATAGAATGGCCCCAATTGAGTTGCAGGAATTGAAGAAGCAACTCCAAGAGAATCTTGATAAGGGATTCATACGCCCTAGTGCGTCACCTTGGGGAGCACCTGTTCTATTTGTTAAGAAGAAAGATGGATCAATGAGACTCTGTATTGATTATCGAGAACTTAACAAGATCACTATCAAGAACAAATATCCTCTCCCACGCATTGATGACTTATTTGACCAACTACGCGGAGCTCAATACTTTTCCAAGATTGATCTTCGTTCAGGGTATCATCAATTAAGGGTCAAAAGGGAGGATATACCAAAAACGGCTTTCCGTACAAGGTATGGACACTATGAATTTATAGTGATGCCATTTGGTCTTACTAATGCCCCTGCTATCTTCATGGATCTAATGAATAGAGTCTTTAGAGACTATCTTGATCAATTTTTGGTAGTCTTTATAGACGATATTCTTGTCTATTCAAAGAGCAAGGAAGAGCATGAAGATCACTTGATAATTATATTGAAGACCCTGAGAAAGGATAAGATTTATGCCAAATTTACCAAGTGTGAATTTTGGCTTCAAAAAGTTGCATTTTTGGGTCATATAATCTCAAAAGAGGGGATATCTGTGGATCCAGCAAAAACAGAGGTTATCGAAAGATGGTCAAGACCAACAACAGTAACTGAGATCCGAAGTTTTCTTGGTTTGGCTGGATATTATCGACGTTTTGTAAAAGATTTTTCACGATTATCTAATCCACTCACCAAGTTGACTCGGAAAGGAGTTAAGTTTGTCTGGACAGAGGAATGTGACGAAAATTTCAAGGAGTTGAAAAGAAGGTTATCCAGTGCACCTGTGCTCACACTGCCTTGTAGTGGAGAAAGGTTTGTGATCTACGGTGATGCATCCAAGAAGGGATTGGGGTGTGTTCTTATGCAAAATGATATGGTAATAGCTTATGCCTCACGACAGTTGAAAATCCATGAGCAAAATTACCCAACACATGATTTGGAGTTGGCTGCGGTAATCTTTGCATTAAAGATTTGGAGGCATTACCTTTATGGTGAAAGGTGTGATATTTATACTGATCATAAAAGTTTAAAGTATATTTTCACACAAAAGGAGTTGAATATGCGCCAAAGAAGATGGTTGGAGCTGATTAAGGATTATGACTGCTCAATCCATTACCACCCTGGGAAAGCAAACAAGGTGGCAGATGCATTAAGTCGACAAGACCATGCTAGTTTATCCATGATGAGGATCACAAAAGATCCAATATTTATGGATTTACAAAGGATGGATCTTGGAATTATAATGGAAGGGGAAAAATCATATCTTTCTCAAATGAATGTTCAACCATCTATACATGTGAAGATTAAAGAGGCACAGAAAGAAGATGTCGAGTTACAAAAGAAGGTGAGAAATGTTCCTGAATTCAACCTTGATTTTGATGGGATAATAAAGTTCAGGAATCGTGTTTGTGTTCCTCCCATCCCCGAATTAAAGAATGAGCTGCTGGATGAGGCTCATAGTTCATCATTTTCTATTCATCCTGGAAGCACGAAGATGTATAGGGACCTGAAAGAGTACTTCTGGTGGGATGGCATGAAAAGAGATGTTGCTGAATATGTCTCTCGATGCTTGGTTTGTCAACAAGTTAAAGCTGAGAGACAGAAGTCTAAGGGGATGTTACAACCATTACCCATACCCGAATGGAAATGGGAAAACATCACTATGGACTTTGTCACAGGACTTCCTAAAACATCCAAAGGCAATAATGCTATCTGGGTCATAGTTGATCGTCTTACAAAGTCTGCACACTTCATTGCTATTAGAGAGGATTTCTCTCTAGATCAGCTTGCCAGGATATATGTAAAGGAAGTGGTAAGATTGCATGGAGTACCACTTTCTATTATATCTGATCGAGATCCGAGATTTACCTCGAAGTTCTGGCGAAGTCTTCAGCATACTCTGGATACAGAGTTGAGTTTCAGCACTGCTTATCATCCCCAGACAGACGGTCAGTCTGAGAGAACAATTCAAACCCTAGAAGATATGTTGAGAGCTTGCTCTATGGATTTCAAAGGAGGTTGGGATCAACACCTACCTTTGGTGGAATTTTCTTATAATAATAGCTTTCACTCCAGTATTCAGATGGCTCCTTATGAAGCTCTCTATGGAAAGAAATGCAGGACTCCAACTTGCTGGGATGAAGTTGGGGAAAGAAAGCTATTAGGACCTGATCTCGTTGATGAAATGGCAGAAAAGGTTAGATCTATTCAACAACACATAAGAGCAGCTCAAAGTCGACAGAAAAGTTATGCCGACAACCGAAGAAAAGACCTAGAGTTTGAAGTGGGCGATAAAGTGTTCTTACGAATATCTCCCTGGAAGAGGGTTATGAGATTTGGAAAGAAGGGGAAGTTGAGCCCTAGATATATCGGTCCTTTTGAAATACTGGATCGTGTTGGGAAGGTAGCTTACCGATTGGCGCTTCCACCGAATCTCTCTCAAGTTCACGATGTGTTCCACGTATCTCTCCTGAGAAAGTACATACCAGATCCTTCACATGTACTCAGCTCAGAAGTTGTACCGCTGGAGCAAGATCTTTCTTATGAAGAACAGCCGATAGAGATTCTGGATCGTAGCGAAAAAGTCCTACGAAACAAGACCACTCGCTTGGTGAAAGTTTTATGGAGGAACCACCAACTTGAAGAAGCTACATGGGAGCTTGAGGATATGATGAGGGAGAAGTATCCTCATCTATTTGTTACAAAGTGACGAATTTCGAGGGCGAAATTCTTTTTAAGGGGGGTAGAATGTAACACCCGAGACTTTTATGTTATATAAATTATCAAAGGAATCTTTTTCTACGCAACACTTGCTTGACTTGCTTTACACGCAATCGCGACCTTCCTCGATAGCTTGCGTCGTACGCAATACCGAGTTTCACTAAACAACAATATGCTATTAAAACTAGCTGTTATGAATAGTAATAACCACTTTTTGAAATTTTATAAATTTTATTTTTCAAAATGGACTTCATTTTTGGACTCAGAATATCGAAATTAGCCTAGGGTGAAATTTTGGTATTTTTCTGAAAACTTTCAATTTTTGATGAATAGTGAAACCACTAAGTGGTAGGTTAAAAACTGAATTTTGCATAAAACTTAATTTTACCGCTTCTGTGAATGGAATTTCAAAAATCCGAGAAACACGGTTAATATCAAGGACTAAAATGTGGTTCAATGAGATGAAAATAATTTTTTGGTGAATAGTAACTTTTTACTATTTTTACCGCGGTTAATAGTAAATAGGGTAACTAAGGGTAAATATGATATCAATATTACCCTAACACATGTCCTAATACTATTGGACAAGTGTAATTCGACCAAAAACAAACTTAGGAATAAAATATGACCATTTAGGCCCACTTGGATTAGATTAGGACATTTATTATTAATTTATTTAAAGAAGGGTTAAAATAGTTAAAATCAATGTTTAACAAGTAAATCATTTTTAATATAGGGTTATACATAAGATAAATTCGATTGTAAATATTCATTAGAAAGATAAAAAGATTTCCTACATGATGGTATTTTATTTGTAATTTTTAGACATCAAATAATTTAATTTATTTATGACACAAAGATGATGCAGTAATTATCTTATTAACGAAATATTGACAAAATTGATAATATAAATACCAAAATAAATGTAATTTGAGACTTTTTATGAATTCCACTAATTTTCTAGGTTACTATGATATATTAGTAATGATTTGATTAACTTTGTTTGAACATATAATTCTGTTATGACTTTCAAAAAAATCATATATCAAATAGTGTCAAAATTGACACAAAATAGTTTTTAAATCAAATATTATATTATTAATTGTTATTTTATTCCTAAAAATCTATGGTTCGGCCAAATGACTTAGATAAGGATATATATATTAATAATAAACAATTTGGGGTTCGTTTGGCATGTTATAGAAAGTTTATTAACCATATAGTGAAAGAAAACAAAAAGACACGGTAAAAGTTAAATTAATTAACTTAGAGTTAAATCTAATTGATAAGGTTAAAATAATACCCTAAACTTGTCTAAATCCTATTGGTTGATAGGATTTCGACCCTTCCCCACTTTATCTTCGAAATAAGACCCTTTGGAACCATTATAAACCGATTTTGACTTTAATATAAAATAATATTTTGAGATATTCCTAAGGTGCCCATCTCCTCCCTTATAAAAGGGCACCTCCTCCCCCTCCTCCTCACACCAATTTGAGCACTCAAGCTCGGCCAACCCCTGAAATTTTCTCCTCTCCACTTCCCTAGAATAATCCTAGAGGTCCTGGTCTTCTCCAAAGACCAATCTTAGTTCCTTAAGTGGAGGATTCAAAGAGGCGTTCCAAAGAAGAGGTAATATCCATTACCGATCTTTTCAATTTCTTTCTTCTTCAACTTCTTCTTCTTTAGTTGTTTCATGATAAAGTAATAACATCAGTATTACGTACATACTGATATGTTATTATAAATATGAAACAACCCTAATTCACCTTCTATCCATCCTACGGAAAAATGAAATCACCGCGCGTGCGTACGTACGGAATACCGTCTCCACGCCGTGGTGTAATCTATTTTCCACCATCACCTTACAAGGATGTGTATAATGGTGTAATTAGAAACTATATATGATTATTATTAAGTAATATTGATTCTGAAATAATATATATATATACTCCAATACAATTCCACGATCATAGGAACGATATCATCACTCGTGCGTACGTACGGAATACCGTCTCCACGATGTGATGCGACTCGTTCTACATGATCTTCATTTCATAATGATTATATAAATGAATTGAATGAATGAATATGGTATATACTACATTAATACCATTCTGGAAATGAATTATATATAACCTAAAGATAAGAATAAGAATTTATTCGACAAAACACGCATAAGAACAAAAAGTTATAAAGACCCGAGTAACAAGTAACAATGAAATATTACTAACAAGAAGCTAATAATATGACCATATATGATCTCATATCAATATGTATGATTCTGGAATAAGTCAATAACATTATTTAAACCATTATACAGGAGCTTCAGACATGAACAAAGCAAATCGGACCTAAGGTAAGGGAAATATCACAATCTCATTTTTATCCGAGATTGTTTATTCGTAAGTATTTACTGGGGTGTATTTTATCATCCACATCCATGTTACCTCAATATGAAATATTGTTTCCATCCACTTGCAATAGTTTAAATCCAATTTTACCCTTAGGTGAGTTTTTAGTAAAGAATATGAAAGGAATCTTTTGTCGTTTTTCCGTACGAGGTACTTTTTGACTTTTCCGACAAAAGTACGAAGAATGTTTTTTTTAACTTATACGGCATGAATGGATTTTTAAAACATTGTTTCCAAGAAGCTTCCTTTACAAGTTTTCAAGTTTATTTTTAATCAACTTCTTTTATTTTAAAGTTGTATGACATGTTATGAAAGGAAAAATGTTTTTGAAGAAGAAAGGATATTTTCCTCAAGAATGGAGTTCAAGTGATTTTCAAAATTATTTTCCATCTAAGATAATAAAGGGTTCTGTTTCTATCCATATTTTTACATTGGTTTGACTATGTTGTGATGGAATTATGTTTATGAATTCCTTTATCATATATGAATTGATTTATGATGTCATGATGTTTCAAGAATCCCATTTTTGTTATATGTGTTATGCGATTATGTATGTTTTATGATTATGTGGCACACATAAGAAAGGATTCATTATAAGATGGGTGGGACCTATATCTCCCTCCAATGCATTGGGTAATGATTTTATATCTCATGAGATAGACATGGCTGGAACGGAAGGTTATTTCGGTTCAGTGATACAGGACTGAAACGAGGAGTGAACTCGGTTCAGAAAGGGACTTTGTCCACTAAGATAGTCTTGGCAATGAGTCATGACTAACAAGAAATGATTTTCCATGATTATGTGTGCATGCCACAAAGTTTTAAGTTTTATGTTATGGGGATCTCACTTTCACTTCTATGATTTATTCCATGTTAAGATATTATGATCTCTTTTGCAGGTTTTGATTTTCATAAAGATATGATATGATTTTTATTTCCTTTATTTGCCCTTGCTGAGCATTTGAGCTCACCCTTTTATGTTTTCTTTTCCCCAGGTCAGGAAGATGGATATTAAGTAGAATATGCTAAAAGGGACCCTAGATATGATGAAATAAATGGGAGACACTGTAGAAGATTTATGAACCAGTTGTTTATGTTTCCCCAGTTTCTAAAGACACTATACCTATACGGTCCTTTGTGGTTTTGTCATATGTTGTAATAAGAGTGATTCAATTTTGAAGTATTAACAATGTATGTAAAGTATGGGTCGTTATATTGTTGGTGCTCTACACTGGGACCAGCAAGAACAGGTTGAGAAACCTGGTGCTGCTCTACACTGGGACCACCAGCAGCTGGTTGAGAAACCTATTGTTTCTCTGCACTCGGACCACCAGCAGGTGGTTGGGAGACCTCTTGTGCCTTAGGATTGGGCGTATCAGTATCTGTAGAATTCATTATCTGTAGAATTGGTTTAAAATTTAATTTAGATTACATAAAATCAGCAGCGGACAGATTGTAACATAATGTAACACAATGTATTTTACAATAAACAAATAACCTGATTATTGTACTCTCTTTTTTTCATTAAAGGATGAAGAGATTTGACTCCTCTATAGACTATGTAAATACCTTCATTATAGTCTCCTCTGACATACAGAACGTCGTCTACATTAGGACCGCTACGAAATGATTGTGAAGTCCCTATAAAAGGGTCATCCTCCATTGAACTTTCATATGACCCTTCAGTTGTTTTGGTCGATAACAGAACAATTGAAAAATTTTGATTTGCAGGGTCTAGATCATGAAATACTTGTACTTATTGTGATTCCATTTTAAATGGTTAATCTTTCTCCCCTTCCTTAATGAAATCAACATTCATGAATCCTAATTCATCTATTTTAACAGCAGTCTTGTTATCAACCCACTTGCATTGAAAAATCATCACTTTGAATTTTGTATAATCCAACTCCCATATTCGTTTGATGATTCCAATGTATGACATATTTGCATAAATTAGATTTTTTTCCTTATCACCGGAAACATGCATCGCCTCAGACACAATTGTAACCCCACTATTCTACATGGTATTTTCTTTATCATGTTCATTAGTATAGAATGTATAACCATTAACTGCATAATCATTGTAAGATTATACATACACACTTGCTCCTCTGTCTAGCCATTGAAGTCGTTCTGAAATTGAGTCTGGATTTTCATCTAACTACATCAAAATATGGTCCTGAAACCATCCTACAAACTATCTATTATGTTTATTTGATATCCATTTTTCATCCCTAGATGGATTCAAACGCCTAATAATTGTTTTGTGGGTTTGAACATATGGGTCAACATCGAAAATGTTATGCAAAACGTAAAGGTGATCCTACTCATGATCTGTAATATTGATTGTGAAAACCTCTATTCCAGAAATTCTTTCACCCTCAAGTTGCTCAATGTGATGAGATTTCGGTAGGCCAACATTTTCCACACCAGACAGGTATTCAGTACAAAATTCAATGGCTTCCTCAACAATATATTTTTCTACAAAACAACCCTCTGGTTGACTTCTAATTTTGACATACCCTTTTAAAATATTCATATACCGTTCAATGGGGTATATCCATCTATAATGTATAGAACCACATAGTTGAATCTCTCTCACCAAATGAACCATCAAATGAACCTTCATATCGAAAAATGTCAGCGGGAAGAACATTTCCAATTCACATAATATGGTGGTAATTTATCTTTCCATAGTTGGCAATTTTGCTGGGTCTATAACATTGATACATATAGCTTTGGAGAAGAAATAGATCTTTGTTACTGTATGGCAGACATTCTTGGAAAAAATGCAACGTAAAGCTATAGTAATTAGATCTTGCTTCAAAACATGGTAGTCATGTGATTTCAGAATCTTTAATTTTAAATCTTTCATTGACACGATGTTCTTGATATTTGATGAATAAACCTCTGGAACCATTTCATCATTAAAGAAGTTGCAAAACTGATATATCTCCTTCCTGGAAAAAGTGTAAGCAGCAGGAGGAAGAAATGTTATTTTTTCACCCTTCACTAGTGCCAACTATTCTTTTATTCCCATCACAACCATGTCCAATCTAGCCTTAATTCCATCCTTATTTTTCTCGGGTTCATTTCGCAACATCCTGATGACACTATCACATTCATTTTTTTCAATATGCATAACATCACGAAAATGTATGACATACAGAAAATTCCAGTATGGTAATTCAAAAAAAACCAATCTCTTTTTCCAACCAGTTTTTGTAAGGTTTTTAGAAAACTATTTACCAAAATTATTGTTCAAATCTTTTACCTTATCAAACAATTGATCAAATTTTAGTGGAGATGGTGTTGTGCGTTCTTCTGAAATTTCGTTGAATGATGTCATCCAAAATCGGTACTTATGGCATCGAGGTATAAATTTGTGATGTCCTAAAAACATGGGTTTTGATGAATGTTTCAACCTAATTGACTGTGTACATTGTTTGAAAATGGGACACCATTGAGTTCCTTTAATGCTATATCTGGACAAATTTCCATAAGCAGGAAAGTCATTTATCGTCCCGTATAACATGGATTTCAAAGTGAAATCTTCTTTTTTGTAACCATCATACAAGGTAACACCTGAACCCCACAATATATTCAAATCCTTGATCAATGGACCCAAATAACAGTCAATATCATTACCTGGTTGTTTTGTTCCTAATATAAGCATAGATAACATGATGTATTTTCATTTCTTGCATAACCACGGTGGTAAGTTATAATTTACCAACCTAACCGGCCATGTACTGTGACTCATTCTTTGAAAACCAAAAGGATTCACCCCATCTGTAGATAACTCCCGATGAATGTTTATCGTCTTGTTTCCAAATTCAGGATACACGTGATCAATTCTCTTCCACTGAGGAGAGTCTACCGGGTGATGTAGTTTCCCATATTTAATTCTTGTATCTGCATTCATTGTAAATTGTCATGCAGTCTCCTCACTTCCATATAAAAGCCTAAACCTTGGAATGATTGGAAAGTACCATACAAAATTCGTAGGTCTAGAATCATATTTCTTGTATCGAGAAGCACCACACATTGGGCATTCATTAAGTAATTTGTGGTCCTTGCAAAACAATATACAGTCATTCGGGAAGGCGTGTATTCTTTCAGAGATCATACCCATTGATCGTAGCATTCGATTGGCATCGTATGTTCGGCATGGGAGTTTATTATCTTCTAGGATCATGTCATTCAGGAGAGAAAGTAGTTCCGTAAAACATTTGTCACTCCACCAGTTACCTGCTTTCAAATTATACAGCTTCAGTACGGCTGACAATGCTGTATATTTAGTGCAACCAACATTCAATGGCATTTTTGAAAAACTCTTTAACTTCTAAAGAAATTTTGGGAAATCACGATGTTCATCTTCAACTGTCCTTTTCATTTCCTCAATACGATCTTGAACATCATTCAAATCTTTAATCACACCCTCCCAACGATCGTCTTCACTGTTCATGCTTGTAATCATATCAGATCTTCCATAAAATGTTGTGTTATCTGAGTCATTACCTACATTCATTTTTCCCCTTGTTCATTCCAACATGTATAACTTCGTTCTATTCCATGACAAATTAGGTGTTCTTCCAACCCCTCTGGACTAATTTGTCTTGAATAACAACAGTGTAAACACAAACAGATTATTTGAGAAGGGTCATATTCATGATCTCCAACAAACATGATAAACTCGTTCACGCCATCTTTATACTCTTTTGTCAACCCATTAGAATTCATACATTCTTTATTAATATTCATTGTCTTTATGGGTTAGATCTCAAACAAGCCTAATATTATGTTTTAATTAATCATGTAGAATTGTTTGGTTTTTATAAAAAAAATCATGGGACAAATGCCTCTACAATGAAATAGAGGAACCTACCCCAAAACATGTGAATGTACTTGAACTCTATCTATATACGGGGGATTGTGCCCTATATTCTATATATCTCCGTGGAGTGATTAAAACCTATACATGGAGGACTCTTCACCGAATCATGGGGGAGAACCATACTCCATATTTTTTCCAAACATCTCACTTGTAACTTGTCAACTCTCGTGCAGAGTGAAGATAATTAAAATATCCAAACCACATCGTGTGCAATTTCCAATGAATGAGGGAATCAATATATTGTGATCTACATACGATGATATTTATAATGGGCTACTCATACATGAAATATTATCATATAAGTGAAAAATATATAATAATAATGAAATTAACATAGCACACAATTTGTTCAATGGAAACACAATGTGTAGGGTTCTCAGTCAAGGTTGGTTGTATACTAACATTTCTAAACTCATGTGAAATACATATACATGGTGTGTCTAGTAGGGTGAACATCTTCTATGGATAATTTACCTGATTTAATCTGACATATATCAAATTAATTCCAAGTTATTCTTTCAAAGACTGTATTATGCCTTTGAAAATAATGACATATAGAACAACTTGAGCTAAAGGCGTGTACTTTAGATACAATCCAAACAATCACAATTTAGATTTTTCAAAGCATCCCTTATTCAATTTTGTTTGTTAATTTAGGGGTTATCACAGAAGTTTTATCATCCTGGGTAGTTCATTAATAAGTCAAGTATACGTAAATTACCAATTTTTATATACAAATGTTCAATATGAACCCACCAACATGCAATTCATTTAGTGCGCAAACAAGGAACACCAACGACCGCGATTTTTAGCGGGGCGTTTAGCCCGTACATTTCACATTATAACCATCAGTATCAAACAGTAATAACATGCGAACAAGAGAAAATAAATGAGTAACAGGAGAAAAATCACTGTGAAGGTGTCGTTAGGCACACAACAGAGATGCGTTCGTGGCAGAGGAGAGTCGCACAACAGAGGAGATTTCCAACTGAAATGAAAACATAAAATAGGGGAAACTCATAAGGATAAAATAATCTAAAACCGAGTACACCATTTACCACATCCCACAATCCCCAGGAATCCACTAAAATCGAAATCAATCCCCACCATGGTTTAACACACCTTAAGATAACAAGAAATTATAAAACCCACCTTCGATAGAACGACTTCAACAGACATTTAAAAATATAAATGATGGACATACAATGTGTAAGCCCTGACCAATAGGTCCTTCTTACTACGTATAATCCCCAAGTTTATTCAATATAGCATATCCAAAATGAGTAAGCCCCGATCAATCCTCTATTATCACGCCTTTCACGACACATACATCCTAATCGCATGACTTTAAACATCATGGTACAATATTTTCAACAAAACATGTGGTATCTAGTGAGTAGGATCATATCCCTTTTCAAACTCAATGAGCCTACCCGTACATCTTGACAAAAATTATGGGGAACGCACAAATTTCAAGTGGGACACCCCTGGTACTCTTTTCCAATCTTAACATCACACCATGCCAAAAATCACCACACGATCACCAGTTACCCAACATTATTCCAAAAAAAGGAATATACCCATGCTTCATTACCCAAAACCGATCCATCTAGGTTAAATAGTGATGGTCACATTAAAACCATGCTATAAATAAATATGGTTGGGAATCCAAATGATCAGGTCCCTCAACCAAGTCATAACACCAAAACTCTAGAATAGAGAGTGATTCCATTATACAAATCCATGGCATGAACATTCCTTTTCTATGAAAATATATCCATTTTATACTATGAAATATTTTTTAGCCTCAGAGAAATCCCTATAAATGTCATGATATTCTTCCAAAGGTATAGAATCTCTTAGATACAGACTGAAGCACTACATGTCTAGATAAGAATTTACCCAAAAAAATAACTTAATATTCATCCAAGTGAGTATCATATCATTATGGTTATTCATCACCAGAATTAACCATCGACTAGATAATAATAGAAAAAGAAATATCGTTAAGACAACCATTTTATTGAGAGGATTCATCACAATGTGTGGAACATATGTGACTCTATCAAGTCAACCATCAACTTCCTGGGGTATAGCTCACACCAATACATGGGAGGAATCTTCCTCTAAAACACATGTAGAACAATAATCCTGTACACATCCTTATATTTTTATGTGTTCACAACCTTTTACTCAATGGGTAGCAGATAGAATGGAAAACCTCCCAGAGGTACCACCTCAAGACCAATTCGCTACACTGAATCCTCATCCCTAAGAGGTTCATCATCATAATCTAACTACAGAAAACAATATTATGTTTGTAATAGTATAATCCTAAAATTGAATTAATATTATCTATAGATAATGATTATATATACTCTTACAATGACCAGCGGTGGCGGAGGCGGTGGCGTCTGGGGTAGCGGCGGCGGAGGGAGCGGCGGTCGCGGAGGCGAAGGCAGTGGCGGTCGCAGCGGCAGAGTCAATGGTGGTCACGAAGGAGGAGCAAAACCCTATGGCAGCGGCGACAAACGAGGATGAAGAGTAGCAGAAGGATGAGGAGGAGGAGGAAGACGAGGACGTGGCATGGACGAGGAGGAGAAGTCGTGGCAGAAAAGGGTCCTGGTTCAGCTTCCACGAAAGCTTATAGAAATAATTCTTTACTTGAATATGTAGTTTTCTTCATGGACATTTAATAATCGCACTATACTTTTGGTTTTAGTCAATGGAGGGAACCATAAAGAACTAGAATAATGTTAAATGTGAGGTATGATTTTATGATGAGCAGTCAAGGGGGATGATTTGTGGACTGATATATGTTGTCACTGTGCCCAACCATTTTTCATGGAACATTATTAACAATTTTTACCTTAACCAACTCTCAGACTCGCCGTGGAAGAGAAAGAAAACGTTTACTAAGAGTGTGGGTAATTGAGACTATAGAAGAATGAAGATTCAGTTTCCTTTGTGCCATGAATATGGAAAAAATCATCAAAGTGATTATCTTAGAGGAACAATAAGGTGTTTGACTTTGGAAAATTAGGACAAAATAAAGTGATTGTAATAGAAAATTGTGTTCTAAGTTAATGAAATGGATTTGAATTTTGGCCTCCCTATGTCGTCATCTAACATTAAGTGTTTTAAGTGTGGAATAAATGGTCATTATCTAACCTATTTTCTTGTGATGAATGGTCCTGAAGAGAATCAACAAACCAGTGTGAGTAATAGTTACATTGTGTATGATGAAGAGAGTATGGATGGTATGTGAAATAAAATATGTATAATTGATAATGGATGGAGGATGATGTAATCGAAGTATTTATGTATTTGGATTCCAAAATTAAGAATGGTGAATTATTTATGGATTGTTTAGATTATGTTTTTTTCTAAGTATTTACAAGAATATGTTGAATGGTCACAATTGACATAAAAATTTATCACATGAATGTTAAAAAATTTACTAATGGATGGTTACCCTTACTATGTTCATAATGATAAGATAATGATTTGTGGATAATGCTATGTGGGATATGGATAATTAAATTGGATGATATTGATTACCTAGGAACTAAGTAAGGAATTGTTTATCGGTTGTTAATTCGACCACAAATGATGATTAGAACATTTCTGAATTTATAGATTATGTTCAACATAATTTGGAATGAGGAAGAATGAATTTTTTATAAAATGATTAAAGGTAATTCAGGTTGTTATCATGTTTTAAGAGAATGCGTGATGATGGTATTCTAATGTTTGGATTTTGACAACCAACAACTATGTTTTATTATACATGAGAATCAATTTAAGGATGATTTTGTGACTTCATCTTATTGTTTTGGATTTTCATATTTCATAAGTGTTATATGATAAACCATTTATGGAAATATTTTTTTATTATCCTACCACATGAGGATTTAATCATATTGGATATCCGCGTATAAAATCATAGTGATGATGATAATTGATGACAAAATGGGTGTCATGTCAGTGAAATTTGGATCTATTAGTACTTCAGAAATGAAAAGGAAACTTTCATTTTGTACATATATAAAGACATTAAGTAGATCAAAAAAAATGAAATGGTGACGTGTTCTATAAACAATGCAAGTATATAATTTAATTAAAAGCCTTTAACTTTAGGAAAACTGATTTTGAAACAAAAAATGTTGTCACATACCTATGTTTTCGAGGAATAAGAAGGTCACATAGGTCAATACTTATTTATTGATTTATAGTTGTAAAAATTATCCTAACCTTGTTCTATATCAATCTCCATCAGAACATGGCGGTTAATGTTTTTTTCCAAATCCATGTTTTCACATTCATCCTATGTTCTCCCATTTGGGAACATATTTATATGTTATTTAGGGTAACTGTCATGGTTCCTAATTTCCTTTTTTGGGACGTTTTAGTATCCATTGTTACATTGTGTGTTTCTATAAATAAAATAATCATTTATTAAATCATCGATAACCTAGAATAATTTTTGAGAATAAATTAATTTTAATGATTTAGAATGTAACACCCTTAACTTTTGGGAAATATTTTCTATCGAAATAATTTATCAGGTCAATATTATTCATTTTAAAAGACCTAAGAAATATTTATATATAAATATATATTAAAACAATAATTCCTAAAATCCTTTCTCATGCAGTACCAACTTGTATTTTGCTACATGCAATACCTAATTGGCTTGCACTACAAGAAACATTTCATTGGCATATGATGCATTCAATATTGATTTTCTATGAAACATCTATTTTTATTTTTTTATTATATAAAAAATATAATAATATACTATATGTTAATATTATTAATACGAATATTAATAACAACTTCCCAAATATTGTAAATATATATTTCATAAAAATAAAACTTATTGATAATGAAGGATGATATTTTTGGAAATTTCCATTATGTTAATAAAACCATTTTCATCAATGGAAAAATAATTAATAAAAAAAATTTAGACACATTTAATAATATATAAAATTTCGACCAAATTGATTAGAAGAAGTGACCAAAAGTAATCGCAATAGTTAATGCCAAATTAAGTTTAATTAGGGAAAAACTATAAAATTAAGGGCCAAAATAACCTAGTCACTTGTCTGACATCCATTTTATGTCCATATTTCATCCAAAAACCTTCTTTAATTGTGTTTGGTTTTTTTTTGTTTTAATTTCATTATGTAAGAACATGTCCACACCTAATTTGATTCGAAAAGTTACATCTGAGTCCTTTTCCTTCTTTATAAAAGTCCACAACCTCTACCCATTCCTCACACCACTCAACCAATTTATGTTCATCCATGTTCTACCCAATTAGCCTCCCAAAAATACCCCATTAATCCTTAAATCCTTTTGTATGGTAGAAATATTATCAAGGAATCCATTTTGCACGAACGAAAAAGAGTTACCTAATTAAGAGGTATCGTCTTCTCTCAAACACATTTCATTTATTTTCATTCTCCACCCCATCCACAATAGTAATTACCTTATTGTGTTCCAAAAATACAATAATAAATATACTTGTATGTGTTTATGAAATATTTCTGACCTAAACATACACACAAATCCATCTAATGGATGTTGAACATACTTCTTCTGTGTATGGAGAACTACAACCTCACTAAACGATGATATTTCATTTCTTCTTTACCAGCAATCAGGGTGGCCATTATAATGGAGAATATATTTATATACAAAATATATTATATTTATTATTTCATTATTATTCTTTATTACGTTTAAAACTCACATCTATTTACCTCCCATTTGGTGTTAATACGATAATCTCGTTTGAGGAAGTGTGGACTTACTCCCCCTCAAAGAGACATGATTCGTTCAAAAAACACATAGAATTTATTAAGGATGGGTTGAATGAATGTATATGATACATATAATATATTCATGATACTCTAATAATTATATATATATACATAAAACTATATACATATTTCATTTCAATATTTTGTTTCAATATGAAAATAAAAATGGAAAACATGTTCCTGCATTCGTAGGGATTACCGTCTCCATGAACGGTGTATTCCATTTCATACTTATAAATGATATAAATAATTATAATATTCATATAATGGATAAAAATAAAATTTATATAATGGTATTTTTTCTGGAATCATTTTGTACGTATAAATACCAACAATATAACAAATTAAGGCACATGTGAAGAACAGAGCGAATATTACCTGAAGTGAAACTTTAATATTGGATCATTAACAAGAAGGTAATATGCGGTTATAGAAATACATTTTTGTTAATAGATAGAAGAATATGATTCTGTATAAATATGAATAAAAAAATATTTATTATACATGAGGCTTTTACGAGTACATAGAGAGTCAAAACACAGGGTAAGGGGAATTTCATATCACATTTAATTTCGGTCTAACTGGTGTAATGTTCACCACTATTTAATTTTTTCTGGTTTATGTACATGCCAAGATTGAATTATATGTATATTATACCTAAATATATGGGTATTCACATATTCATTCTATGATCCATCATTCATGGTGTTAAAATTTCAAAATATATAAATTTGGTAAAACAATTTTGTCTCAATTTACCTTCATTGATAATCATGTATTGTTATGAACCAAATCATTTTTGAGGTTTATATAATTCCTTTTTAGATTATGTATCCTTAGTCTCCTTATTTTCAGGATTTATTAACCCTCTTGTAATTTCCATTCCATTCATAGAGAGAACGATCACAAGATACCATATTATAAGAGTTTACTGAGACAATATCTTTGATTTTCAGGATTGATTATGTTTAGTATTCTATTGAAGAAATATTTTGATCCATATCTTAATTATATTCCTTATTTTTATTCTAATGTATTATTTTATGATATACTAATGTATTGGAACCATTTTCTACTATTTGGATCATAACATACGTAAGAATAAGTTTTTTATGAAGCATGACTTTACCCTCACTTTGGATATAGATCAATGTTTTCTAAAAAGATTTTCCATGAATATTATACCATTATCCTACATGATTTTATATAAATTTTTTCCCTTTATGTAATTTAAAAATATTTTCAAGGTAGTATTCTTATCACTTTATGAGTCAGGCATTCCTCCTAACCATTTTACCATCCTAAACAAATTTTTTTACATCATATAACACTTATAGATTTACCCACCATCAATCCATTGAATATTCCTTTTCATTTTTGAAAAAGATAGTCTTTCAGAAACTGTATTAAAAATAATTCTCAAGTAATTTTTTTTCGAAAATGATTCTAATCCTTCATTATATGTTTTCAAGGTACTATCTATAAAATTTATTTTTAAATGGTTTTATGTATAAACAAGAATTTTCAAATAAGAATATATATTGTCCCCATGAAGCATTTATGAATGATATTTCGAAACTATTTTCTATCTTAGATGACATCCATTAATGTTAATAATTCCATTTTTGAAATGGTATAAACATTCCATTATTATCCTATATTTTAATGGGTTATGCTTAATGTTGTTATATATATGAAACCTATTTATCTTTCACGGGTTATTTTTTTTTTGAAATGGGTTTATCATTCTTGGGTTATGCTTCGGTGAAATAGTTACAAAACCAATATCTTATACATAGGTTATGTTGTGATGAACTATAAATGACACCCATTTCATTTTATGGGTTATGATATGATTTTTATAATACCAATATCTTATTATAATCCATAATATGATGAATGTTTTATTATATTTTTGAACATATGTGAATTACATTACTATGTGATAGGTGGGACCACTATCTCCCTATAATTCATTGGGTAATGATATGGTCTATACGAACTCAAAGGGGACATAGATTGTTTCCCAAGACTGAAAAGAAGGAGGGTGTATGGGTTGTAGCCCAAGCTCGAAAGGAATAGGGTGTAGGGGTTGTTTCTCAAGGCTGAAAAGAAATAAGAAGTGTAGGTTGTTTCCCAATCCCAAATGAAAGACTTTTTATGGGTTATAGCCCAATCCTAAACAAAAGGGTTAAACGGGTTAAAGACTATGCCCCAAAACAATAATATATATGGGTTGTATACTAGTCTTAAATGAATGAGGGTACATGGGTTGTAGCCTATACTCGAAAATAAGAAGGTTCATGGGCTGTGGCACAAGCCTAAATTAAAGAGGGAACATAGGTTGTATCATATTCTTGATAACACAAAGGTACAAGGGTTTTATCCCAATCCGAAAAGAAAGTGGGTATAGAGGTTGATATCCCAAGATCGAAGTAGGTTCATATGTCAATCCCAAGCCTTACAATTTATAATGGTCTTTGTAGGTAGCCTTGAAAATATATTTTCATTTCTTATATGTATAAAAAAAATTTATTTCTTATTCATTATTTATTATTTCATGTCTCATGATGTTTATTTCCTTATGATTCAGGTCTTATATACTACCAAAAATATTTCTATAACTCATGTTTATGACTTTTGATATGTAAGATATGATCAGCTAAATTTACATTCACATTATTGTGCTATTATGATCATGATTATGATTACATGGCTCCCTTTTAAACCCTTACTAAGAATCTAATCGCACCACTATCTTATGTTTCTTTTCTCCAGGTTATGAAAAAATGTTTCAGGTAGAATTAAAAAAAATTTAGTTCATTATGGGAGACATTTAATATCATTCACAAATATAGATGATTTGGTTTCCATGTTTCCAAAGACACTACACTCTTAGCTTTCTGTGGCATGCATTTTTGTAATGTACTGAATATTCATATAAAATGATTTAATATCCTTGTATGTTATGAATAGGTTGCTAAAATTTTGACATTCAAACCGTTTTCATAGAAAATATGGTAGGTAATAATTAAAAATTTTACCAAAATAAATGATTGATTCACTCAAAAAGGGACTAAATAACCTATTTTAATAAAATAAGGTAAAATATGAATTTTTAAGTGACACAGATATGTCATCTATCTATATCATTTCTAGATGTAATAAGGAAATATAAGATGTCAGTGAGCACATGTAGTAGGATAATAAACATAATGATATTTTTGGAGTACACCACAATGTTTTTTTTGAATTATGTTGATGGAGAAACAAAAAACTTCAAAATGGATGATGCAAAATCTACTAATTTGAACATGAAAATAAGAAAATTTGACCATATATAATATAAAAATTCATAAAAATATATCCTATGGAAGTAATGAAATAATGGTTGGGTGGAATTATTTATAAATTCTACACACATAATAACCCTAATATTATATTTCTTAGTCAATCAACTTACAATGATATATATCGAGGACATGATTGGGAAATAGTGGATACCCTTGGCCCAACTATACAGTCTTATTGATTATTATATCATGTATAAATCTAGTTATACATGATGTATTCTTACCAAAATAGTGTTGAAATTTATGTGTCCACAATTTAATGGTAACTTCCTAGATTAATTGTCCCATTGAAATGTTATAGCATATCCCAATTTATAATGAGAACCTCGATATACTAGACATTGATATTAAATATAGGTTTTATGGTATAGATACATCTTACTTATTGGATATAGTATATGTTTGACTATTATTTGATGGGGGATAATAATTATTGAGACTAATTCTCAGAAAGTATTCACTTGGTGATCTCAAATAATGAGATCATGAGGACTGACCCGCCAATAGGAACACCACATGTTTTAGGAGTCATTGGTTTTTCATTTCTATGGACATTTGTATTGATGTCTCGATATGAGATCATTATCAATGGGTGTTATTTGATTGTGTTCTATGATTCATGGAAAAAACCATGATATTGAAATCATGGAGAGGTAGCTTGTGTTGGGTGCATCATTGGTGGTATGACATTGGTAGAATGATCATGAAATAATTTTTCACTTCCTTTTATATGATGTTATATCTTCTGAGCCTTATTAATCAGGATTTTAGTACCCTCATAAGTCCTTGGCCGAGGTAGTCAAATGTAAATTCATCTTCATAGATCCAAATATAATAATTCAATAAAAGGGAAATGGCACAATTTTACATCCTCATTTATGAGATATTTAATGTCAAAGATATTTTTGCACAAAAATTAGTGTTTGTGAGATTGTAGTCTTTGTTATGACTATCATTATCTCTTTATGGGCCTTGATGGGTTTCAAGACTCTAAGCTTGGTCTATGGATTATATTCACTGCTATCGAGATAGGGGCCTACATGGTTACACATAATAGCATATTCAACAATCCTCTCTATTTAGTATAATAGGTATATAGGACATTTTGGGCCCCAACACATTGTATGGGTGTTGTCTAAGTTATCCATCAGCATTGAAATAAATAAATTCATTATTATTAATGTTATGAATATTAGGGATTTAATTTATTTAAATTATTTACAATTTTAGTAAATATGAGAAAATATTATTTGAATAAATATTATTTTGATATTAATGGTTCGTTAATATTAAGCGGGATTGGCGAGTTGATTCAAATGGTTCAGTTTTATCACATAATATAGTTTGTATATATTACAAGTATGTGATAAATTTTTAATTATATTTATGGTTAAATTTAGATCATTAAAATTATTATTTAGTGGACATTGAAATAAATGGGGGCTGGGGAACCCAACCAGATATTTAACAACTCAACTATAAATAGAGTGAGACACTATTTCAATTAACAATTATTTGATTTATGAATTATAGTCTCTCTCCCCTCCCACTTTCTAGAGAGACACTATCTCCCTCTCATGGGGTGATCCAAGTTCCATCTTCATGTATCGAAGTCATAGAATCACAGTAACCATTGGGACATTGATGATATCATCAAATTTTCTCATTGTCACCTAGAATTCGACAATCGACACTCTTATGGGTTTTTTTCTTCATTGTGGATGATCAAGAGGGATCCTTCAATGGACCCTTAATTTGAAGAAAACCAATGATGAGTGGTAGTCAACCACAATATTATATATCCGAATAAGCATGTTATCAGGTTTAAATTATGTTCTCTATTAATTTACACGAGATCCTGGGACCTTACCGAGACTCGGATCATCGGGGAAACATGTTGTGTCGTGTTGATGATGAAAATTTTAAACTCCCTGACCCACTATCTTCCACTGCATGACCCACTACCTTCAATTGGTATTAGAGTAATCACATAAATTTTCTGAGCCAAATTAATGTTAATTTTCACTAAATGATATAGAGGGTATAATTTCGGTCCCCATAGTTCAAACCACATGTCGATCCGATTTTGAATAGCCAAGTTATCGATATTCAGTATTTTAGATATGATTCGAATTGGGGGTTCGATCTCAGGGTTTAAAATTTTTATTCATACTATAAAACTATCCAAGATTCGTTTGGTGATGGTTAATCAGAAATTATTCCAATTATGTCCAATATATAATTTTACAATTTTATATTTTTCAATAAAATTGTATTATAATTATTATATTTATATTATTATTAGACTAATAGAATTATTAAAATAATAATGTTATTACTTAAAAATAAAAATTTGTTTTTATTATAATAAAGGGTATTATAAAAAATGGCTAAAGATTAATCATTTTAATAAAATTTAAGGATGTGGAAACTATCCACACCACACTAGTAAAAAAATCTTAAAACCTATGTGGGTGTGGTGGGGAAGATAATTGATTAAGAGAAATAAAAAAGGTGGTGGGGTGCTTGCTAGGAGTGAAAAATATAAATTAGAGGGCATGTCCCCCCTATTGTCCCCTTCCATTCACTCTTGGCCGACACCATACCACTGCACCAAACCATCCTTAATATCTCACATGTGGCATCACTGCCTCCCTATCGGCTGCCCCTCCGTATCACCAGCACTGGCCTCCCACTGGTGACTGACAGAGCGGCAGCCACTTGCCTCCTCTGGTGGCCCTCCTCCACCTTTTCCATCTCAACTTGGACCACCTCTTGCGCAGTTGGCCTCCATGATCCACATAGGTATATCTCCACATGATGCCTCTCACATAGTCTAGCCCTCCTCCCACAACCCGCAAGGACCTACCCCACCTTATCCAGGCACTGAATCCCCCATCCGGATGTCCTCTACTCCCTAATTCGTGTTGCATGTCATTACCCATAGCCCCACTACTATATATCTCACATGCTACGTTGATTCCCTAGCATGGTTGGGCACCACATTCAATGTAGATTGGGGATCCTCTATGTTAGCCACCATGATTCATGCGGCATCGCTTCATATTTTTCTAGACAGATCCCGATCAATGGATCCAGATCTTAGTCCCTCAATCCATTCTATTTCAGTTTCAGCGTGAGGTAACTTCTGTAGAGCCTGAAACACCTTAGATGTGGCCCAAGGAGGTCCTCCCAACACAGAAGGTGTTTGGGTGGAACTGTTTGGCCTAGAAATTCTAGGCACTATATTTGTCTGGCGTATTATGGGTGTGTGAAAGTTCGACGTGACCCAAAATCGGTCGTGCAATGTTTCCTTCCCTAATCATTTTTATATTAATCAAAATTAATAAATTTATTTGAAATAATTTTTCCTTTTTATTAAATTAAATAATATATTAATTTTGATTAAACAATAATAATTTTAATACCTACGTCAACATAATTTTAATTTTGTTATAAAATGAAATTATTTACTGGAATGAAAAATAATTAATTTATTAGAATTATGTAATTAATTTAATTTAATTAAATAACCCTCATACTTATTTAACGAAATTTAATTTTATCGCACATTATTATACTTTATTACTGGCCTTGAGCTCCGACCCTGTATATATGCATTAAATTTATATATTTAATTAATTAATTAACTATGTGCGATGTTTTTAAATATTTAAATTGTGGTCGGCATGTGGACTTTATTTTTGGTAAATTTTTAAGGCCATGTGTTTCCATTACATTCTATGTACATTTACACCCCTAACCCCTCTCCTGTGCATCAATATCCATGTATTTTGGACAAAGACGGTGTATGGAACAGACCCCACCAATATGAGGTGGTGTATGTTGATAAAGACGGGACATGGACCCCTCCAAGTCAAGGTAGTACTCAAAGATGTGATGTTGACCTCACCAAGATGATCCAATACATCAGAAGAGAAGCAAACATACAAGATGGGGCGAGCTACATCTTGAGTCAAGATTTGAGTCAGGTTTGATTCCCTTAGGTCATTTCGTTTCTCAAGTCATGTCAGTTAGTTATTTATCATTATACATTTATTTATTGTATAATTCATTTTATAAAAGCTCGACAATACATGAAGTAATAAATAATAAAATTAATAAACATGAGACATATGTTTTTTATTAATGTTTAGTTGTTAGTACGGAAACATAGATGGAAAAGAGTAATAGAAATGGATTACATTCATTGAGATAAAAACATTATAACCCTTAAATTAATATTATGTATTAATTTCCTTCCATCAATCATGATTGAACAAAACTAGGTGTTAAAGGTGTCGGTCAATCCAAAGATTAGGTTGACTCTTAATACCAGGGAGATCTTATGTGAGTTGTTGGATGACTTAACAAAAATTTAAAAAAAATGAAACTATGGAGGCTTGTTTTTATTTTAGAGGCATCCATTGGCTGAATTAATTAATGAATTTAGAGTTTTGGAAATCACTGAACCGATCAAGGAACCACAAGTAAATTTTATTACCAGCAAAAATTGTCACGACTCGTCCTAGTGGGGCTCGTGCCGTGACTCCCCATGCTCGCCTCCAATAGTCTAGGGGTTGGTGAGTAGCATTGAGTAGACATATTACTAACATGTGAGACATTGCCTAAGCACATGTACACACACACCCATCTCGATGCCCAGAAATGCAGAAAATGTAATAATACTAAGGAACAAAATGAATGAAGACAACTAAACCCAACCAATAGTGTATGATGGGAAGTAAAGTAATGAATGTAAATTGGGATAGAATACAATCCCACCAAACAAAGAGTTTGAACACTACAAAGTCCAAACTGTATACACAAAGAGGTAATGGGACTGCTACTCATAACCAAAGGAATGCCTCGGCCTGTAGGGGACTCAGAAAGCTTGATCATGTCCTGATCCACCCTGGACTCTGTCAAAAGGATACTCGTCCGCAAAAGACACGACATGTGTGGGCAATGCTCGTGTTGGGATGAGTATAACAATATTTAGAAGAGGACCCTGAAAACCACAAAGTAGTACACAATGTAAAGGTACAGTCAGTTATGCATAGTATATGTCTACAGATCATATATCAAGAGAAACACAAACCTGATACACCTAGAACTCAAAACCATGGTCTAGAAACAAGTCAAACAACCGCATACCCCCGTATATGGATTCAGTTCGATGATTTCCGCGACGCACTAGTTCTGGGAGAACACACTCCATGAGCCTTATATATATGATGACGTATTTCCGAGAAGTACAGTTTGTCGGTAAATTTCACGAGAGGTTGTTACACTCATTACAAACGACACATTCCTGAGTGGGGTGATTACGATAGATATATTCACTCATTACAGGAGACACACTCATAAGTGGGAATGATCCCGATACAAAGATGAGGATCACTTCCAAGGCCATGGTGGATACCATGACTCATCCGGATTCACCAGCTATGTAGAGGATCAATGCCTGGTAGAGTTGTTCATGTCGATTCCTAACACTACCTAGGGGAAAGAATGGATAGAGAATCTCGATCTGAGCCTCTCGGATGGATCTCTGACTCTATCACAGAAAGTCTTGCTGAAGGGATCATATTCCTGTAAAAGGAAATGATGCATGTCATTTAAGGGAATGAGAAGAATGGGAACTATCCCAAACGAAACATGTCCAAGATATGGTGGACAAGAGGACCATGAAATTTTCTAAAAAGTACACGGCATGTAAAAAAGTTACACGTCGTGTTGTCGGACCCCAGGTACTGCCCATGCACAATGGCCCGTGTCGTAAGGCTGGTTGTGTAGAAAATTTTGTACATGGAATGTAGTACTTTGTGCATGTCGTGTCTGACTGACTATGGTCGGCTCCATGTACGCTGGCCATGTTCCCGTACATGGCCCTGAACCCGTGTACTCTAACCCGTGGGATCGGTACACAGGGTGACCCGCATTACTGGCCTCGCCTAGTCGTGTGATGAAGTACACAGTCGTGTACTCCATCCCGTGTCTGTGTAACCCCTGGATACACACTGATTCCTATATAGCCACCTCTGCCATGCTGTGTAGAGAGTACACGCCATGTTCTGAAACCGTGTAGTCCATCCCGTGTCTGTGTACTTCCCAAAATACAAACTGAGTTTTGGGGAAAGTCGAACATGCTGTGTGACCAAGATCACACGCTGTGTGATTCCTCTCTAACCCCCCGAAACCAAGCCACTACCACCAGTACTACATGGTGTGTTCTTCGGAAGTACACCCCATGTATTCTGGAAATTTTCAAGATCGCGGACTTCCACTACCGTGCCTCCATGCTGCCCTGATCGTCAATCCGGCCTTTTGATTGCTATGAAACTATGGAATCTAGGTCTCCCAGACGTCCCAAGGTCTTTTCCATTGTTTTCAGGCCTCCTATCGGCTCCTAAAATGCATTTCTATCCTCCCTCACGAAGAACGGTTGAAGAAAGAGAATTCCCGAACCGTGTCGATTCATCTGCGGCTATTGTCTTTGCACCTCCGCTAGTTCGTCACGATGTCGGATCTCCAATTTGGGATTGTTGCATTGCAAGATGGGTGCACAATGATCTATTGTTCATCACCCCATGAAAAATTCAAATAATGTACAATGAGAAAGGGAGATGAAATACCAAAATAAAAAATTGAGGAATGAACCTCCACTGTCATTTGTGATAGCGTTAATCCACTCCCATTAATAGACATAATTGGAGTTGAAATCAAGAACAATAATCAACATGGATTAATTCATGATAATGATCCCAATGAAATCCCTCCCGCAAGGATATAAGAATCCACAGATAAACATGTTCGTGGTTCATCCATGCTTGTCATTTAAATTCTAAAACGGGGAATGATGAATTAAATAACAACCCCTACCTTTAAGAAAGGATTGATTGTTGAAAAAAGGGTCATGCTAACATCTTTGTCAAGATCCTTCAACTTTATTGGCACAACGATTCTCAATTTCATTCTGTCATCGTTCATCGTTGAGAGTTTTCTCCAAAGCACCTAGGATTCTTCGGAGTTTCTCTCCATCTTCTGCCAACGAGAAACAATTGATTAACCCATTAAAAATAGGGAACATGTTTTGGATTCTCTGATGATGTAGTATTAATGAGTCAGTGTGGTTGTTTCAGGGTCAGTATGACATGGCATTTGTTATTGAAACAACTACCCTATCAATGTGCTACAGCGAATGTTTCCAAAAATACAAGATCAAATAAAATATTCCATTTATTTTATTTTATTTTTCTGAAAACATCCAAAAATTAACTTTTTCCCTTGACCCACACCGATTGAGGTTAGACTCATTCTTAGGTAAAGTCATCGTCCCGGACATAACGATGCCCTTAGATTTTTAATATGGGAATCTGTTTGGAAACTGCCACAACCGCGCAAAGTGTCGACGCACTTAACTTAAAAATGTTTGAACCACCATTCCGGGATCTTCGAGACATGGAATGAGGTTCCATGTCTACGCCTAGCCTTGTAATAATTCCATATAATATTTAAAAATAATACATGGAAAATATGATACATTACATTCTCCCCACCTTGGGGCTTTGCATCCTCGAAAATCTAAAACAAGACTACTCAAAATGATGACGGTACTGGGCACATATTTAAGCCTCCTTATCTCACGTGCTCTCCTAAAGATTTTCATGCTGCCACCGGACTCACACTATGGGAATCCATCTCCCATGAAGGATCATCTCCTGCTGAACCTTGATCTCTATCGGGTACTCAACACTGGTCACTCCATCCTCAATGTTCAGCTCACCCTTGTCGATGACTTGCGATGGGTGATGAACATAATTCCTCAGCTGCGAAACGTTGAAGACATCATGGACCAGATGCAACTATGGAAGTAGTGCTATGTGGTACGCCACCTCACCAACTCTGCATAGTATCTGGAAAGGTCCGATGAACCTCGGAGATAGCTTTCCGCCTTTCCAAAACCTCCACCACCCTCGTCGATGTAAGACATGACGAAAGACTTGGTCTCCCTCTTCGAACACTAGATGTCTCCGTCGTTTGTCAACATAAGACTTATACCGACATTATGAAGTCTTCATCCACTCCCATATGATCTTCACCTTCTCGGTGGTAACTCACACAAACATTGGACCCATGAGTGCTGACTCTCCGGGGTTGGTCCAGCAAATAGGTGACTGGCAGGGTCTCCCATACAAGGCCTCAAACGGTGTCATGCCAATGGTGGATTGGTAGCTATTGTTGTATGCAAACTCCACTAGTGGTAGGTGGTCCTCCCAAATATGACCAATGTCCATGATACGGGTGTGCAATATAGCCAAGATAAGGTGGAAAAGAGGACCATTCCATTTTTTCAAAAGTACAATGTTTGTAGAAAAGTTACACGTCGTGTTGTCTGACCCCGGATACTGCCCGTGCACAATGACCAGTGTAGTAAGGTTGACCGTGTAGAAAAGTTAAGACACAACATGTAGTACTATGTGCACACCATGTCCGAGTGACCGAGGTCGGCTCTATGTATGTTTTCCATGTGCCCGTACATGGTCCTCAACCTATGTACTCCAACCCGTGTGATCAGTACATGAGGTGACCCGCGTTACTGGCCTTGCCTGGCCATGTGATGGAGTACACGGTCGTGTACTCTATCTCATGTCTGTGTAGCCCCAGGATACATGCCGAGTCTTGTGTAGCCACCTCTTTCATACTGCGTAGAGAGTAAATGATGTGTTCTGAAAGTGTGCAGTCCATCCCGTGTATGTGTAATTACCAAAATACACACCAAATTTCGGGGAAATTCCAACACACCGTGTGACCAAGGCCACATGTCCTGTGATTCCTCTATAATCCTTGAAACCCTAGCCGTTGCTGCTAGTACTACACAACATATTCTTCGGATGTACACGCAGTGTATTCTGGAAATTTCCAAAATCGCGGACTTCTGTCGCCTTGCCTCCGGGCTGCCTCGATCATCGATCAGGTCATCCAATTGCCACAAAAATCTGAAATCCAGGTCGCCCCGATATCTATAGGTTATTTCCATTTTTTTCGGGTGTCTGATCGGCTCCGAAAATGCGTTTCGATCATCCCGCACAAAGAACGGTCAATGAACGGGAATTCCCGAATAGTGTCGCTTCATCTCCCGTTGTCTCCATCACACCTCCACTAGGTCGTCACAATGTCGGATCTCCAAATTTAGATTGTTTCCTTGCAAGGAGGTCCAACGAGCTCGTACCCGAGTGGTAAGGGCTCCCGTTTGGCATCCAAGAGACCTGGGTTCAAAACCGGGTGGAGGCGAATTTCAGGGGTACTGTAGCAGCACTGTAGCTTGGAATAAACTGGATCGAATAAGAAATAACACACTTCTTTTTTAGTATATATTCATCAAATAATAGTATTGTTTTAGACATACTTATTGGGTATAAAATACAGTATGCCAATAACATATGTGTATTGAAATATAGATACCAATTATATAAATAAACATTACTTGTATTAAAGGTATCTTCACTCAGAGGCTAAGAAAGGGTGATTACTATGTCAGTGGTGAGAAAAACATAAATTCTAATTTTCATGTAAATGATTGTAGTTGAACAAGTTGTTTAGTATAACCAAAAAATTTATATAAATTAATCTTCAAAAATAGAGATACATTTTCCCCAATCATGAATGAATTATTTTTTGGTAACATACTCAATATATTGTTCATTGGTAATTGAGTCAACGACAATAAGTGGTGAATATAAAAATTTTAAAAGTTTTACGCATATGTCATAGGATAATTCATTGTAATGAAAAACAAAATGCATACGTCAAAAATATATCCAGAATGATATATTGGCTCGGTACAACTAAGAACCATTTTTTTATTGTTGTAATTAGTTTGGACAGACTAACCTAGAGAAATAAAGGGGTTATGCCACAAATCTTATGGGATTATTTCAACAAGTGTGTATGATCTATTTCAATTGAAATTTAGTGGTATATATATTTCATAAGATTTCATTATGTCATTAAGGAATGTGATAGTGATGTATATGTATGGTCCTAAGATATGTGTTTTTTTGGATCTGTATGTTGAAAAATATATTGACAATCAATCATCGATCATGATAATTTAGCTTGGCGTAATTCCTAAATGCACATTACCTTATCTATATCATCACATTGATGTTCGTAAGGAGGATTGATGATGAGTCTTACATGTTAACATTGATCAACAAAATGTCTTGTAGATAAATTACAAAATGCTCATTTTATTCATCAACGCTATTATGTAAGTAGTATCAATGATAAAAAATGTAGTAACATCCATCATAATTCAAGATGTTCATCGCAATTAACGGGAAAAGCCCATTACTTATATGAAAACTAAAAATGTAAAATAGAAATCATACGAGTCGGGGTATCATGTATATCCATTATGTAATAGGACACGTGTTTATAGGAAAAGTGTTATTTAGGATTTAAACAAAATTACATCAATCTAAAAACATAGTGTATCTATGTAATTATCCTAAATGTTTCATAAGATATGTAAATCTATAAGATAGATAAGTTGTATTCAAGTGATTGAAATCCTTTATATAAAAGGTATAGTTGAGATATTGGGAGACAGATAGACTTGGGTTTAATAAAATCTCAAGATGTAAATGTGGTTCGCATAGGAACATGTTCTGCAAGTACATGTGGAATAGCAATGTTCCACATACACATAATGCATTGTATGATTAAAAACCGTGGGGATGGTTTTGAGATTGATGTGTCCAATGATTCATTAATAATTAAGAATAAGAATCCCTAAAAGTAACCAGTATATGTAAATTAGTTAATATTTAGAAGACTAAGAAAATTAAATAAAGGATTTCATGTATAAAAGTGAAAGGTGAATATTAAATTGAATACTATGGTGGTATTCAAGTGAATTGATTCAGGGGTGGTACAAATTTTTTACCAACAAGTCTTGGTTGGTTATACCGAGTTAGTATGCCAAAATAAAATAGAAATTCAACCTGTCAAATCTAATTTATAAGAATATTAAATTATACATTGGATGTCAAGATCATCTTTTGTGGAAGGTGGCTATACAATGTAACCTGAATTAGATAATGACACCATTGTATTGAAATAGTAGATGCAATTTAATGAAATCAAGTTCTAGAAGAATTTATGAAACATGATATTAGATCATTCATTTGGAATGAATATTTTCTATGGGTCTACCTTATGTTAGTGGGAGCATCATTGTATTCCATGATGAATATTCTTGGCAACATATGGGAAAAAATATTGGTCTAACAGATTGTTAAGACAATGATAAAATTAATTATCCAGTGATTGAAATTATGTACAAAACTATGTTTTATGGGACATGATCTATTACTATAGATCTAACAATTTCATGGATCAAGTCAATCGTACATACAGTAACATAGTATTAAAAAAATATAAGAAATTCGAGTTAATAATATTTTCCAATGTCACGTGGAATAATCTATCTAGGTTGACATGTTTGGAAAAAGGGGGGATATTAATGAGGTGAGTTGAGTTCCATACACTTCAATGATGGATCAATCATGTATTCCATGACACGTAAGAAAAATTAATATTGATATGATATACTTTATAAGAGGCTAATATCAATTATATCTCATACCACCGCAAGGGATGCAGTCAGTACTATCTGATTCTACGTCAGAAGGCACAATTGATTTATACTTGGTATGTGAAGAATGATGAACACTATTTATTGAAGGAAACAATCTAGTATTACATAGATCAATTTAATCTAGTATCAGAGTTAGGCTATGTTTTTGAGCAAGACAAGATCATATACGCCCATAGTAGACGTTCCTATAAATACAGAGTATGTTGTAGCTTATAATAGAGAGAATAAGAAGTTAAACACAGTGACTTGATCTAGTTAATAGGATAACATGTACTAATTTATAATCTTAATATAAATTATTACATTATTACTAGCCAAGATATGATGTATTTATAATGGAAAAATGTATATACTCAGGGATACCATCTATTGAGATGTTTTACTTAGGGAGAGGAGGTCACATACAACATAATTTCCATGTGTACCAAACGTGGATGACCCAAAAGCTACAGTAATTACCCACAAAAACCTGATCTCTATCATATTATTAGCTTTCAAGTATTTCTAGAATGTTTTCTCTAATGAAAGTGAGATTATTTAAATAGGGGAGGTTCCCTAGGAAAAACTATGTAGTAGTTTAGATTACCATATCATGTATACTTCTAGATATACATGATGTTTTCTTACCATTATAGTGATGATATTTCTACAGCCACTATTTAATAGAAATGACCTAATTTGATTGTCATATCGAAATGTTATAGTAGATCCCAAGATAAAAAGAGGACCATGGGATATTATGACATTAATCTTAAATATAGGTCTCATAGTCTTGATACATCTTACTAGTTAGACGTTGTAAATGTTTAACTATCAAGTGTTGGGGGACCATAAGCATTGATACTTCTTCTCATGATATTCTCACTTGGTGATCTCATATAATGAGATAATGAGGACTGACCCTCCAATAAGAACACCAAATGTTTTGGGTGTTATTTGTTTTATATTTTTTATGGACATGTTTAGTGGTCTCCGGACTTGAGTTCATTACCAATGTGTTCCATTGGAAGGCGTAACTAGATGCATGAAAAACCACATGTCATTGAAATCATGGGGAGGTAGCTTGTTTTCATTACTTTATTAGTGGTATGACATTGGATGAGTGATAAAGAATTAATTTGACGCTTCATGGTATAAGAATTTGTATATCTTAGTCCTTATTGATAAATATTGTATTACCTTTATAAGACCTTGGTCATGGTAGTCAATGGAAAATCAATTTAGATAGATCAAAAAACTCATGAAAAGGGAGATGATAGAAGTGTGCATCTGGCTTTATGTGTTATTTAATGACAATGAGATTATAGCACATGGTTAGTGTTCATAAGTTGGAATTCATTTTTATGACTATCCTTATTTCTTAGGGGCCTTGATGGGTTTCTAAAATTTTCTGTTGTATTGTGGATTTTAATCACTTTTATCAAAATATGGGACTAGAGGGCCACACACAATATCATATTCAAGAATTGTCCATATTCAGTAGAATATGTATATTGGAAATTGTGGGACCCACTATGGAGTCCATGTGTTGTCCATGCTATTGATCACCAAAAAAATAAATAAATTCATTATTATTCATGTTATGAACAATTTTTATTTAATTAATATAATGTATTTACATGTTTAATAAATACACGAAAATATTTTTAAAACGAATATTATTTTAATATTCCAGCATTGTTAATATTATGTGGGATTGAAGAGTCAAGTTAAATGGATCAATTTTATCACATAATCTATTATATATATATATATATATTACATGTATGTGATATATTATTAATAATATTTATGTAGTATTTTAGTCTGTCAAAATAATTATTTAGTGGATGTTGATATAAACGGTCACCGGGGGACCCAACCCATTATATGATAACTCCACTATATATAGTGAGAGAGGGTCTATTACAATTAACTATACATTCATTTATGAATGAGATCCACTCTCTCCTCTACTTTATAAATAGAGAGTCTCTCCTAATTTTTTGGGGATCCATGATCCACCTTCAAGCATCAAATGTAGAGGATCACAGTGACCATTAGGATGTTGAATATATCAGAAGATTGTCACACTATGACCTAGAATTCTACTATCGGTGCTCTCAAGGCTTTTTGAAGTTTGTGAGGATGATCTAGACGGACCCTTATATGGATATGTCAAGAAATGATTTCAATTGAAGAGTTGCAGTCAACTACATCATTGGTTTTGAATAATTATGTTCTCAGTTATAAATTTCATGCTATTTTAATTTACATGTTGTCCTCAGATCTTATTGGGGCTCAGATCTTCGATGAAAACAAGTTCAGTCTGACATTCGATTAATATTTTAACCCCCCCCCCCCTCACTAACTTTCACTGCATTCCACATTACATTTAGTGATGAGGTTTTGTAAAGAACTTCATTTGAACATATTTGATCAATATCAAAATTCCACATATATGTATTGGGAGAGTCTTTGAAAAGTCATGATTTTTTTGAAATTTAGTAATGGTTTTCTCCCATAAATAGATTACCAATTTCAAAAAACCACTAAAACAATGGAATGCATGCAAAATTATTTCATGATGGACTATAATTGTGATTCATAATGGTATTTTCTATTGGGTATGTTGTCATACAATAACCATTTAAAAGATAGTATATTAATGTCTATATATGATACTCTAAATTATAATACATTTATAACTCTGGCATGTTGTGATGTAATTATTGAATAGAAACTACTATGACTAGAAGTTGTGAATGAAATAACAAGGAAGGACCATGTTATTCAAAAAAAATTTAATGAGTCACGGTGTTAATAGAAAATCCAAAAAACAAATCATGGAAGAGACCTATAGATTGATGTGAGTGAAAAAGTATCACTTATAATATCTATAAATAAGTTAATCGTGTGTTTTGGAAATAGGGGAATGATTAGTTACTGGTATATTATCTCCTTTGATAGCATTGATCCCATAGGAGTTCTGGTCTATCATATATCACTTAAATAATACATTGATCATGTGTATAATGTATTCATCATATCTTAGCTAAGGAAGTACATACTAGGTTTATCACATGAAATGAATCTGGATGTGACAGAATTATAGAAAAACCTCTCTTATCTAGGGTAGACAATATTTAATGACCCAATATTTTATAAATGAAATTTCCTTTAAAATGATTAATTATATTATTACACAATGTAGTTATGGAAAAAATATATACTAAATTGGTTAGTTTGGGAGTGTAATATAATCTACCAGTTTAATAGTATATTAAGAACCATAACCATGAATAATATAGTCATTCAATAGGGACCATTATGTTTGGTATATATATAGGGTTATGATAAATACATTTCACACAAACAAAAGAAGTGATATCCTTATCCCATCGGATCATACCCTATGAGTCCATTTTATAGAATAATCTAAGGGAGATAGAATAATTGATATTTACCTTGAATAAGAAAATGTTGAGATTCAATAATTTGAGCATAAATGAAATTTTTTATAGGAGAAGTTCCAACTCATATAGATCACAGCCCCAACCATGTGGACTGAACCACCACATGAAAATTTCATCATCATACTCCTTAGCCACAGAAAGTTCACTAGTATAATAAAGGGTCATGTATCTGGACCCTAATAGTATGAATTTTTTGATTTTATTTATACAAAATAATAATTATAATTCTACCTTTTAATATTAAATTTTAAATTATTAAATAATTATTCTGATAATAATGATATTTTATAAACAATCAAGCCGAACATGTATCTATGGAAAATATAATGTCAAAATCATGACTTTTTTCAGAATTAAATAATTTTTAAAATATCTTATATTTTTAAAATAAAAATTTTATTAAATGATATTTATTAAATATAAATGATAATATAATTTTAGAAAGTCAAATATATGTTTAATATGGGTCAAAAAAATTTATTATAAAAAAATAAATTTTCAATAAATATGGATTTTTTTCAAAGTCTAAATTATTGTATTTGTAGAATTATTTTCAAAAAATAATTATTAATATTTAATTCACCAAAAAAATTACATAATGGTGAATTTTTCATAATATTAGGATATAGATTAATTTTTGGTAAAAACATAAATACAGTAAAATTATATTGAATATTTTAGGACATCATAAAAGACCAAAACTGGGGTAATAAATACAATAAAAATTCGAAATGAACACAATTTTTGTTCCCATTTATAATAATGTGTTTTGATGTATATTTATTAACTCTATAAACCCCAAATGAATCATCCAAATTCATTTTTATATTTTAAGGATTTAAAATCAACTTTTCCTTAAAATGACTCACATTTGAATTACTAAGAGAATTACTGTAATGTTTTCAGTTATTATATTTATAATATAGGAAAAAAAAATATTATATGGAAAACAATATTTGTAAAAACCATGGAAAGATATGTCTTTTTATTACATTATCATATAGAGTCCAAATCCTAAGTTTGGAATTTAATAATGAATTTTCCTCTCTTTCAATATATAATGCCACACCAAAAACCATTAATCATCACTAAATAATCTTTTAAAATTTATTTCCACTTCCAAAACCTCTATATATCCTACCGTGGTTCCCCTAATTATGAAATAAGCTCTTCTAAATATTTAAGAAGTTCCTTCTTAAGGTAAAGGATCATTTCAACTTCTTTATTCATGTAACTTATTTTTTTCATGCCTTTTTATTTCAAATTATCTAGTTATGAAATGTTTTTATATATATTTATTAATATCCTTATGATTAACAAGCAATATGATACCACTTTATCTATCATTAAACATTTCTATAACTCTTTATGTACACTCGTTGTGTTTCCTAAAGTATCCTACGATTTTTTATGATAATCATTTATGTAGTGAATACCTATCTCCATTTCAACCGAATTTTATTCACCTAGAATGAAATATACTTCAATTATTTGGTATTTATATTTATGTAAGCCAACATACTTATTTTGTGGGTTAAAAATTATAAAATATAACATTATGTTATGTAATCTATTTGGAGTACTTGCTAATTTACATTATATGAAAGTGATGGGTTATCCAAGAATTCTATATACCTCAAATAAATTTAGTAATATTTCTATATCATGAGATTAAATGTATGGTTAATGTGAGGTAATAATAAGCACACTATATTATGATATATTGGAATTTATCCCTGAAACATGTTAATGATATTAGGTTTTTTGTTGATTCTACATTTCCATGTGGCCATTTAACTATCATATTATATCATGCCTCGTTGTTCAGGATTATTATTATCAAACATTTTTTTCTAAATTTGATATGCCTCTTAACACACATATTTCATTTTTTCATGTTATTATTTTTTATCACATTATAATGCTTTATATCTCACCCATGTCTTTTATTTGTCACTAGGTTATCTTTGGAAGATTCAGAAGATCCATGGGAAATTAGCACATATTATTGGGTTTTAAACGATTCTATTGTATTGATATTACCATTTGATATGATAATTACCCAATTAACCAAATAATCTATGCCCCATGAACTTCTAGGGTTTCGTTATGTTAATCATCATGTGATAAATCATGAACTACATTGCTTTACTAAATGTGTTATCATAATTGGTATTAGAGGAGAGTCCAATAATTCTTTGGATATAGGATTAAATGACTCTATTGAAATCCATAGGGATAATGATGAACACATGAAATCATCCAAATTTTTTAAAAATTATTGAGTAATGTTATTACGAAAAAAATACATACATGTATGCATACAACAAGTGGATGTGGTTCTATCCTAGATATACATAGGGATAACAATTACAGAAGGGAACATTGAGAAAGACATAATTGTCAATCGGAGCATGAAAACACACCTTTCTTCCCACCTAGTTTTAAACCCATGGGGGATATTAATTGTTATATTCAGAATCAAAATATTAAACATAATTAACATAATAAAAATGAACATTAAATTGAATATTTGTAAATTTATCATGGAGAACATATATTTAAACCAATAAATACATATGTTAAATAATATATTCCATTTATAAGTTACCCTTTTGATGATTATGGGTTTCTATATAACTGATTAATTATTTAAAAAATCTCATCCCTAATTTTCTATTTATTTCTTTTTAACGGTCAAAATTAGGAAAAACTTAGTAAAAAATAGTTTAACGACTTCCCAAATGAAATAACCAATCCAATGGGAGAACGAAACACAATAACTGTGACAATATATTCTAAATTTACTTATATTTTTACCCAAAAGCAGAATTAGTATGAAGGCCCATACCCACCTAAGAAAGAGAAGTTTATAATTAAAACCTTTACATGATAAGAGCCTCTAGATTTTAGTTGATCATTTGATTCCTTAACCATAGATAAATGGATAAAAACCATTGAAATGATATCTTCTATAATTCAATGATTCTAGCAAGAATATATTTTATTGAATTTTTATAATATAGAGGGATAATATAATCACTGTTAAATGATGGTCAAAAATATGAGGCCTATTGGGTAGATCAATAAATCAGAGTGTAAGGAATTCCAAAAACAATTGTATTTTTTCCCTGTACTATATAATAGTAAATGGAGAGGGATTTAGAAAAAAATAATAAAAAGAAGATAAATCCATGTGATAATATGTGGGAAACATCAAAATGCATCGATGGTATGCCTTCATCTTGGTTATTACCCCCAATAGTAAAGATGTTATATCCTTTTGTGGGATAAATCTATATCTACTGAAACCCTTATTCAGTCGATACATTGATAGCTATGATAAAATAATATGATGCTCTATCAATGTTGAAATGGACATCAGGTAATCAAAAACTTATCATGGGGATAAAAATATGAATATATAGGTTAATTCTGGTCATTTTATGGATAAATACAATGATGGAATGAAATTCCAACATCCCACATGTCAATGGTGTGGGAAGAAAAATCCTACGAATTTTTTGAAAGGTGTGATAAATGATTATGGTGTTGGAATGAAGGACTCCTAGGTATAGATTTCAAAATAGATAATCCCAATAGTTTTATATAATAAAGGAATTCTCAAATCAAAACCCATCATGTCATCCAATTTTTCAACTATAAGGAATATGGTACTGTATGAATCAATTCTTTTATCATAGGGATTTCATTGATAACTGCTGAAATGAACTTCTAATTCCAAGAGAGAAAGGGTTATCTTATTCCATCACAACTGTGTATGTGGATACCGTTAATGAAGTGGTGAATGGTATTCTTGTTAATCATTCATGAATAGAGAACATACATTTTGATTCGGGTTCAATTCATTAATTCATATCACACATGTATAGAAGAACTATTCAAATTCCACCACAAAAAACTGAATTTTATTTATTGGTGATGATGGTTAATGAGTTAATTGTTGTAACACAATTATACAACTCATCCTCTATCCAAATTGTCTGTCTAAGTAACATGAAAAAGGCTATGATAGTAACCTTAGTAGAATTTTTCACTATTCTTAGAATGGATTGTAAATCATTATATAGATCCATTGAAAAAATTTATGAGAAGGAAATCACTATCAATATAATAAATATCCCTATTATTCTATACAATTCCGAGGAAAAGGATGAATCATCATTGGAACAATAATATCATTCATGGATATAATGGCATTGCGGGAAATAATATCTAGGTAAAATGATTAAGACTAAAGAAAATAACATAATTGATGAAAATCCCACTGTGAGGTAATTCATTGATGTTTTTATTAAATAATTGATTGGAATTCCTCAAAGACGAGAGGTCGAGTTCTCGATCAAACTTACCCCTGGATCATTTACAATATCGAACACTCCACATATAATGGTTTATGTTATTCATGTGGAACTCATGAAAATTTTATAGGCTGATTTGGATAATGGGATTATGTCCCCATGTGACTTACCCTAGGGTTATCAGTCCTCTTCATTATGATTACGGATAGGTTAATGCGCCTCTATATTGATTATTAAGAGCTCAATAAAACCACCATAAAATAACAAGTATCTTATTCCATGAATTTATTACTTATCCGATCAGTTATGTGGATCCCAGTAATTCTCTAAGGTGGATCTTAAGTGAGGATAAAATAATATAAATTTGAATATGAAGGATATCATCAATAGTAAATTTCATAAAATGTAAGAACACTATGTGTTCATAGTTATTCCATTTAGTATCTGTAATGTTCAAAAAATAATTATGTTTATTATGAACAATGACATTATGGATTACCTTTAAAAAAAATATGTGTAGTCATTATGAGAGATATTATTATCAACTGAGAAATAAATAAGGACCATGATGATCATTTAAATACTATATAAATGACCTTACAAAAGGAAAAATAATATTGAAAGTACAATAATTTTGAGTTTTTTTTGGATCATGAATCATTCTTGTGGAATATTATCACCATCAAAGGGATATCTATGGATCCATAGTAACCCAAGGAATTGAAGACTAGACATTATTTGAATCTATGATTGAATCATCTTTTTTCAATAGATTACATGGTTACTATCATTGATTTTTGAGAAATATATCATGAAATTCTATCCTGATAACTAAGCATACACTGAAGTGAGTCAAGTTTCTCTAGATTATTAATTTTGAAGAGATATTTAATGAGCTAAATAATAATATAATCACTGAACCTATTCTCACATTACCCATTAGTAGGTAAGGATTTATCATCTACAGATATGTATCCAAAAATTCATTGGATTATGTACTAATTAATGATTAAAAGTGATGTTCCATGTCTCCCATCAATTGAAGATTCATGACTTGAACTACCAAATTTAAGATCTTGATTTAGAAAAAATGACCTCTATGATTAATATTTGGTGACATTATCGATATATAGGAAATTATAACATATTTATGGATTATAAAATATCAAGTATATTTTGAATCAAAATGAGCATAACATGTTCCCATAAAGTTGGTTTGATCTAATCAAGTATTATGATTGATTAACCCACTATAATACTAAGAAGGAAAACAATGTGGATGATTTTATGAGTATAAATGATATCACAACCCAGTCCATGATGAGGATGAAAAGGGATCCAATATTCTTGGATAGTAAATGTATATATACGGGAATAATAAATTTATATTCATTGTATGATTATAAAATAATTTATCAACAATGTACTCAAGAGGTGATTATAAAGTCCCAAAATGATAATGTGTTTCTATAGAAGTGTGAACTGAATAATAAAGATTTCAATGTTTTTATATACGGTGTAATAAAGATTGGAAACGTGATATTTTTCCCATTAAAAACAAAACTATTAAACGAAATAATATATTGTACATGTATCACATACTTATATATTCATATAAGAAGAAATAATATGTATATATAATGGGTGAAAAACATCTGGTTGGATAACATGAAAATATAGATTGTATATTTTTTAGCTATATTCTTTTTATTCCATAAATTTTATGTTAAATGAATGATGTCTCTATTAAGGATGCGTGCATTTCCATTATGAGTATTCAAATTGATAAAATAACCACTGGTTTTATCATTGGGCTCCTCAAGACACATAAATTCAATGACCCAATCTAGGGGTAGTTGATGACCTTAAAAAGTTGGTATATTTCATTACAAACAAGTAATATTAATCTATTTACCAATTATACGTGATATATATTAGGTAAGTGGTATGATATCATGGAGTTCCAATATCTATTTTCTCTGGTCGATATCCAAGTTTTTCCTTTTAGTTTTGGAGATTCATTTAGAATTTTTTTGATAAGGATATGAGATTCAACACTACTTATCAACTTATGAAGACTTTTTAGTTAGAAAGAACCATTCATGATCTAAAGGATACATATATATAAGTCATGTTTGATAGGTTCACAATTATTTTGGAATCAACACCTTCCCCTAATAGAGTTATCATATAACAAAATTTTTGAAGATAGAATTAAAATGACACCTTTTGAGGCTGGCTAAGGGAAGAGGTGTTGGACACTGAAATGATAGGATAATGATGGAGTGTGGAAACTGATGGGACTTGATCTTATCAAATATATGAAATAAAAGGATCAAAAAATTTAGAGACATATAAAATTTCAAAAATATTGATCATAAATCTAGGAAATTAGTCATCGGTGATACCATTAGATTGAGGTCAAAGTTAAATTGTTCCTTTTTATATTTCCACTAAAGAATGTAATGAGTTTTGGTAATAATATAGAGCTTATTCCTATATGTATCATTCTTATTTTTATACGTGATTTCTTAAAACCAATATCTTACCAACAATAATTTACAGCTAACATAGCCATAGTATGTGTTGTACTCCATATATCCCTCTAATGGAATTATATAAAATACCCCTCAACTGTACTATATATCAATGTGTTACCTTTTTAGAAGGATCCTTCAAATGGGGATAATCATGTGATGTTCTTAGATCATTGATACAATGTTATAAAAATAAGATAACTCACCTGGTCAAAGTGATGTGGTGGAACTATAAGACAGAGGATGTGATATAGGAATCAGAAAAGGTGATGAAATATATATAAAATTTTTAGTTTTGGTGTAAAAAATTAAAATTTTGATTGTTACATTTATGATGGGAGTAAAACAGTATAAACATTATCTTTAATAAATGAAATTCCGTTTTTAATGTTGTTAAATACTTATTAATTAATGAATCCATAATATGGATATACTCAATTATATCATCTTTTGTGACGTTTTACTCAAGGAGATAAGGCCGCACTTTGAATAATAGCTTTGTGGTGGAAATGTGGTAGACCCAGTTTCTAAAGTCATTAGTCAATAGAAACATGATCTTTATCATGTGAGTAGCTAACATGTATTTCTAGAAATTTTGATCTAATGCAAGTGAGAGTCTTGACATAGTGGGTTACTTTTACCCAAATATGTAGTCGTTTTGATTAGATATCATTTATATATCTAGATTTACATGATGTATTCTTACCATTATAGTTTATATAATTCCAAATCCACAATTTAACAGAAATGTCCTAGATTAATTTTCATATCTAAATGTTGTAGTAGATCCCATGTTATATCGAGGACCTTGAGTTATTAAGGCCTTAATCATAAATACAGGTCCTATGGTCTAGATATAAATTACTAATTGGACATTTTAGTTGTATGACTATCTGGTGTTTGGGACTCCTAAGCATTGGGACTTCATCTTATGAAGTTCTCACTTGGTGATCTCAAGTAATGAGAACATGAGGACTGACCCGCCAAAAGAAACACCACAAGTTTTTGGTTCCATTGATTGTTCATATATGTGGACATGGGTATTGGAGTCTAGACTTGACATTATTACCAATGCCTTACATTTTAATGTTTACATTAATGCATGTAAAAAACCATGATATGAAAATGACGGTGAGGTATCTTTTGTTGGGTGCTTCATTGGTGGTATGACATTGGTTTAATAGTCAATAATGAATTTAATGATTTAGGGTATATGAAGATATATATCTCTAGCCTTGTTGACCTAGATTGTTTTACCTTCATAGGACCTTGTCTAGGGAATTTGAAGGTAAATCCATTTGTATAGGTCAAAAATTAATAAATAAATAAAAGGGAGATGACACAAGTGTACATCCTGCATTATGAGATATTTAAAGACAATGAGATTATAACACAGAGTCAGTGTTCATAAGTTGGTAGTCACTAGAATGAATATCATTATCACTTAGGGGACTTTATGGGTTTCTAGATTCATATCATGTTATGTGGATTTTATTCACTACTATCGAGATAAGGGCCTAGAGTGTCACACACTATAAAGTATTTAAGAATCATCCATATTCAGTATAATATGTATATGCGATATTCTGGGCCCCACTATGGGGTATGAGTTTTGTCCATGTTACAGAACACCAATGAAATAAATTAATTCATTAGTATTATTGTTATGAATAATTTATATTGAATTTATTTAAGGTATTTAAATGTTTAGTAAATACAAGTAAATATTATTCTAAATAATATTATTTTAATATTCAAGGTTCATTAATATTATGCGGGATTGGCGAGTCGATTTTAAGTGATTAGTTTTATCACATAATATTATATATATATATTACTTGTATGTGATATATTAAAAATAATAATTATTGAGTGGTTTAGTTCTTCATAATTATTATTTATTGGATGTTGAAATAATGGGAAGTCATGGAACCCAACGAGTTGTTTAACATCTTTACAATAAATAGTGAAAGAGGATCTCTTCCAATGAACTATTCCATCATTTATATGTGAGGGCCACTCTATCCTCCCTCCTTCTAGAGAGATATTTTCTCCCAATCATGTGGTGATCCATGTTCCGCCTTCATGAATCGAAGGAATATGATCTCAGAGACCATCAAGACGTCGAAGATATCATCAGATTTTTGTGCTAGAACCCGTAATTCGATGATCAGTGGTCACACATATTTTCGATGTTTGTGTGGATGATATAGGGGGATCCTTATATGGATCCTTCAAGTGATGATATCTAATGATGAGTTTCAGTCAACCACATCTTCATATCTGAATAGGTATGTTATCGGTTTTAAATTACATTATCTTTTAATTTACACGGAATCCTCATACATTACCAGGGATCATATAATCAGTGATGACAAGTTCAGTTTCACCTTCGATGATAATTTTAAACCCCCCACCAACTTACGATGCAACCCCTATTACATTAAGTAATGATGTATTTAAGGAACCACTTTGGATCATATATAATTAATATTCAATGTTCAAATACATGTTTTGGAAAATTCTTCAAAAATACTTTAAAACAAAGTTAAACATTAGTAAAACATTTCACCCTTAAGTAGATTACCAATTACAAAAAACCACCCAATATTTGAATCCATGAAAAATGTTTTCTTGATAGACTGAAATTGAGGTTTGGAATTGTATATTCCATTGGGTATGTTCTCATACACTAACCATTTCCACTACAGTATACAAATGTCGATATATGATACTCTGAATTATAATAAAAATATATCTCTATCATGTTGTCATGTAATTGTTCAATGGAAACATATATGACCATAGTTTGGTAATGAAATAATAATTAAGGTACATGTCAATCAAAAACAATTTAATGAGTCATAACATTAATAGAAGATCCAAACTAACAAATAATTAAAGAGACCTAGAGTTTTATGTGAGAGAAAATTTATCACTTATAATATCTCAAAATAAGTGAATCATGTGGTTTGTAAATAAGGGATTGATAAGCTATAGTTATATTAGCTCCTTAGATATAATTGATCCCATATGAGTTTCGGTCTTTCATATATCACTTAAATAATACATGGATCATGTTCATAATGTATTCAAAATATCTCAAATAAAGAATTACATACTTGGTATATCACATGAAGTGAATATGGGTGTGGTAGAATTACATCACATCCTTTCTTATTTGGGGTTTAAAATATGTAATGACCCAAACATTTATAAATCAAATTCCCATTTAAATGAAAAATTTCCTTATCAAGTAATGTAGTTATGGAAAATACATGCACTAAATTGGTTAGTTTGGTACTATTATATAATCTATCGATTTAATTGTATGTTAAGAATAATAACAATGGATTATATAATAATTATATAGGAACCATTATGTTATATATATATATATATATATATAAGATTTTGATAAATCCATGTCACACATAAAAAGGATGTGATAGCCTTAACCAACTAGATCATATTAATGAATCCCTTTTATAGAATCATCCGAGAGAGTTAGAATAATTGAGATTTATATTGACCAATAAATGGACTATATTCATCAATTAGAGTGCGAATGAATTTTATATGGGAGATGTTCATGATCATCGAGATCACATCGGAAACCATGCTGGACGAACCACCCCATGAAAATATCATCATCTCACACCTTAGTCATAGGGTGTTCACTGGTGTAATAAAGGGATATGTCTCTGGAACCTAATATTATTAATTTGTAGATTTTATTACTATAAAAAAATAATTATATTTATACCTTTTAATATTAATTTTTAAATTATTAAACAATGTTTTCGATAAAAATGATATTTTTATATGATCAAACACATATTGTATTTATGGAAAATATAAAGATTCAATCAAGAAACTATTTTTAATAAATTAATTAATTTATGAAATAAATGATATCGTAAAAATTATAAAATGATAAAATGATATTTATTATATAAAATGATAATAAAATTTTACAGAGTGAAACATATTTTTTTATAGATCAGAAAATTGTAATTATAAAAAATTATTTTTCAATAAATATGTGTTTTTTTATTTCAATCCATAAATTATTATATTTATAAAATTATTTTTAAAAAATCAATTGTATTTTTATAATCACCAAATGAAAAATATACAATGGGTAATTTTTCATAATTTTATGATATAGCTAATTTTTTGGTTAAAAATTAAATATGACATAATTATATAAAACATATTATGACATCATAAAATACAAAAAATGATGTAATAAATACTATAAATAATTTAAATGAGATAAATATTGGTTTCCATTTATAATAATGTGTTTTTGATGTAATTTGATTAAATTTTTAATCCCATAATGATTCCTCTGAAAAATATTTTATATATTAATTTTTTTAAATATATTTATTTAAATGAATGACTTTCACATTACTATGGGAATAATTGTAACGTTTTGAGATATTATACATATAAAATAGTTAAAAACAGACATATTTGGAAAATTGATTTTTGAAAAACCATGTGAAGGTACGTGTTTTTGATTACATTATCATATAGTGTCCAAAACCTATGTTTGGAATTTAATAATGAATTTTCCTTTCTTTCGCTATATAACCCCACCCCAAAATCTATTAATCTTTACTCAAAACTCTTTTGTAATTAATGTAAACTACCCAAAACTCAGTATATCTTACCACGGTTCCCCCATGTACTACATAAGCTCCTCCCAAGATTTATGATGTTCCCTCTCAAGTTATGGGATCCTCTACTCTACTTCAATCAAGTAACTTCATTTGTATAGACTCTTTATTTCTAATTTTCATTTTTTAAAATGTTGATATACATATTTATTACAATCCATACAATTCCCAAGTAATAGTATAAATCTTTCTCTCTCAATAAACATTTGTATAAACCATTATGTAAAATTGTTATGTTTACAAATGTATCCTTATATTTTTCATGGAAAACATATATGTAGTGAATATATATCTCTATATAATCTCAATTGAATTCACATAGTAATAAATATTCATCAATAATTTTGTATTTACATTTATGCAACCTAAAATAATAAATTTGGTGGTAAAAACTTATTAAATTCATCTTTATGTTCTATGATCTATGTAGCACACCTAGAAATGTACATAATATGAATGTGATGTGTTATCCTTGAATTATATAGTCATAAAATGAATTGGGTAATGTTTTTATCTCCAGATATTAAATGTATGATTAATGGGAGGTAATACAAAGAACACCATATTATGATATCACAAAATTTATCCTTGAAATATGTTTATGATATATTGTTTTTTGTTGATTACACATTTTTATGTCCTTTTTTCTATCATGTTATATCATGCCTCATTATTCCTGATTATTATTATCAACCATTTTAGGTCATATTGATATGCCTCTTATCACAGTTATATAAATTTTTCCACGTTATTATTTGTTTATGACCTTACAATTCTTTATATCTCACCCCTTTCTTATATATGTCCCTAGGTTATCTTGTGCATATTTAGAAGATCCCTAGAAAAAAAGAACATATTATAGGTTTTTTATATAATTTATTTTATTAAAATTTCCATTTGATATGATAATTAACTAATTACACTAATAAAATAGGCCCCATTAATTTCTAGGTTTTAAGTATGTCTATATACATGTGAAAAATCATGAATTGAAGTGATTTAATAAGTGAGTTATCATATATGGTATTAGAGGAAAGTCCGGTAATTCTTTGAATATAGGATTAAAGGACTCAACTGAAAGAATTAGGGATAATGATAAACACAGAAAATCATCCCTAATTTTTATAAATTATTGAGTACATCGTTTCAAAAAAAAAATACATTTGTGTATGTATACTACAAGTGGATGTGGTTATATCATAGATATACCTCGGGGTAAAGATTATTAAAAAGGGAACATTGAGACATACATAATTGTGACTTTATTCCTGAAAACAATACTTTCATCACACCTGGTTTGAAACACCTGGGGGATATTCACTGGTATGTTTATAATTCATTTATGAATCATTAGGAATGTATGAAAAATTACCATAACATTTTATGTTAGTAAATTGATCATGGAAAGCATATAATTAAACCTATAAATACATAGGTTAATATATATATATTCCATTTATGAGTTATACATTTAATGATTATGGGTTCCCATTTATGTGATCAAATATTTAAAAAATATCATATCTAATAACTCATTTTCTTCAATGGTCAGAATTAGGAAAAACTGAGTAAAAAATGTGATGACATCCCAAATGAAATACCCAACCCAACAGGAGATAGAAACACAATATTTGTGACAATATATATTCAATATACATAGGTTATTACCAAAAACCATAATTATAAGGAACACTTATACCCCCCCAAAGAAAGATAATTTTGTAATTGAATCCTTTACAAAAAATGTACCTCTAGATTTTCGTGGATCATCTTATTCCGTAACCACATAGAAATAGATATTATCCATTGAAAAATTATCTCTATAATTAAATGATTTGAGAAAAAATTATTGTATTGGAGTATGATCATATAGAGGGATACACAAAGCAATGTAAAAAATTGTTCAACAATATGAATCCTAAGGAGTTGATCAATGAATCAGAGTGTAAGGAATTCCAAAAAATGTCATTGAAAAAATATTTTCCTTGCACTCTCTTACTAAAAATGAAGAGGGATTTACTTGAAAAAAAGAAAAGGAATAAAAATAAATTTGATAATATGGGGAACACATCACAATACATACATGTTATGCCTTCATCATTGTCATTCCCCCTGAAAGTAAAGTTGGCCTATTGTTTAGTAGGATAAATCCAAGTCTACAAAAACCCTTATCCATTAAAAATATAAAAAACTATGAGAAGATGTTTTGATGTTCCATCAAAGATGAATTGGGCATCAGTGAATTGTAAGGTTATCATGGGGATTAAAAAAGTAAAATATAGTTTAATTCTCGTGTTTTTATGAAAAAATATAAATGTGGAAAAAAATTCCCACATCCCACTTATCAATGGTACGGGAGGAGACATCCTAATAATTTCTTGATGGGAGTGAGGAAATTCATTTATTGTGGGATGGAAGGATTCATATCTCTAAATTCAGAATAGGAGAATCCCAGTAATTTCAATGAATAAAGTAATGATCCTATCTACCCCATCCTATTATCCAATTTTTCGACTACAAAAATAGGGACGTAATATGAATCAATGCCGCAAGACTAGGGTTCTCAATGATAACTGATAAAAAGATCCTAATATTCATAGAGATAAAGGGTGGTCTTATTTCATCACAATTATAAAGGTGTATCCCATCACAAAATTGGGGAAAGGTATACAAGTTATTCATTCAAGATTAGAGAAAATAATTTTTGATTCTGTTTAAATGTATTATTTCATATCAACCATGTTTAGTATAACAATTGAATCACCACATCAAGAAATTGAAGTATATTTATGAATAAAGATTGTGATTGGTTTATTTTTTGTAAACCAATTATATAACTCATCATATGTCCATGTTGTTGGTATAAATTAGCCAAAAACCATGTGATACAACCCTTACTAGAATTTGATGCTATTATTATCATGGATTAACATTCCTTATATAGATCCAACATAAATTTTTAGAGAAGTAAATCATAGTCAATATAAAAATATCCTTATAATATAATACAATTTCAAGGAGGATGATGAATATTCATTGGTACCGACATCCCAATCATGGATATAATATCCTTGTGGGAAATAATATCTAGATCAAATAATTGAGACTTAAGAAAAGAACATCATTGAATACATGACCAGTGTGAGGTAATCCATCGATGGGTTTATTAAATAATTGATCAGTCTTCCTCCTAGATGATAGGTCAATTTCTCTATCAATCATAAAACTACATTGTTTTTAATATCCAACACTGTATATAAAATGGTTGTTTTTGATATTGAGGAAATGAATACATTTTATAATTTAATCTAGATAAACAGTTTATTTTCCCAAGTACCTCACCATGAAGGTATCATTCCTATTTATCATGAATAAGGATAGGCCAATGCACCTCTATATTGATTATCAGGAGCTCAATAAGTTCACGATAAAGAACAAGTATCCTCTATCATGAATTGATGACTAGTTCGACAAGCTATTTGGATCCAACTACTTCTTTAAGGTGGATATTCTGTGAAGATAAAAAATTATAAAGATGAATAAGTAGGATTTCATCAATAATACATATCATGAATTTTGTGGGAACTATGTGTTAATTTTTTTTTACATTTTGTCTCACTAATCCATGAAAAAAACTTTATAGACATTAGTAATATTGACATTAAGGATTACTTTTTATAAAATTACGTCATTATGGATGATATTATTATCTACTCCAAAATAAACAATTAACATGAGGATCATTTAAATACTATACTAATGACCTTACAGAAGAAAATGTAATATTGACTGTACAATGAATTTGAGTTTGTGTGGGATCATGTAACAATATTATGGAGTATTATAATCATCGAAGGGATATATATGGATCCATAATAACAATAGGCAATTGAAGACTTTCCATGATTAGAATCTATCATGGAACTGCATATTTTACTTGGAATACCTAGTTACATTCATCGATTTGTGTGAAACTTCCCATAATATTCTTTACCAATAACCAATCATCAACCTAAAAGACTCATGTTTCTCTCGAAAAATGAATTTGATGTGATCTTTAATGAGTTAAATAAGAGGCTAATCACTGCTTCTATGCACCCAGTTCACACTAGTAGGTATAGGGTTTTAATCTACAATGATGCATCAAAAAATACATTGGATTTGTACTATTTCATGTTTAAAAAGTGATGACATATTCCTCACATCAATTGATGAATTATGATTTGAACTACCCAATGCATGATCTTTAATTGGATGAAATGATATTTATGTTTAATATTTAGTGATGTTATCTATACGTAGAATATTATAACATATTTATGGAGGATAAAATCCTCAAGTGTATTTTCAAACACAATTATCATAATATGTTCCACTAAAGGTGGTTAGATATGATCATGGATTATGATTGATGAACCCACTTCAATCATAGGAAGGAAAACCAAGTGGAGGATTTCATGAGTAGAAAGGATACCACAACCCTATACATGATGAGGATGGAAAAGGATCCAATATTCGTGGATATTAAATTGATCGATATGGGAATAAGAATAGTATAATAATCCTTACATTCTCAAATAATTTATCAACCATGTACTATTAAGGTAATCATGGAGGCCAAAAAAGATGAAGAGTTTCTACAGAAGTGGGTAGTGAATATTCTAGAGTTTAACTTCTCTAGATATAGAGTTTTAATGTTTGGAAACATGATATGTGTCCCATTGAAAACATAAATGGTGATGGAAATTATAGATGATGAATGTAGCATATACATATATATTCATCTAGGAAAGTGTAATATGTACATATATTTGGAGAAAAAGCTTATGGTGGGATAACATGAAAAGAAAGATTTTATATTTTGAATATGAATGCATATTATTCCAACAATTCAAGGTATACTAAATGATGTATATTTACATGATGCATCTATTTCCATTACGAGTATTGATATAGGAGTAATAACCATGTATTTTATCATATGACTACACATGACTCATAAATTCAATTAAACAATATTGATGGCATTTGATCACATTAAAAAATTAGTATATTTCTTACTAACAAGTAATATTCCACTATTTACCAATTCTTGATGATATATATAAGGTAAGTGGTAAGATATCATGGAGATCCAATCTCTATTGTGTCTGATCAATGTCTACGTTTTACCTTGAGGTTTATGTGATTCCTTTAGGAAGTGTCTGATAAAAAGATGATATTCTAGAACATATTATCACACTAAGAAATATATTCAGTTAGAAATAAACATTCATGATTTGGAGGATATATATAGATAATGTTAAATAGATTCAAACATTTTTTGGGATCAACACATTCTCTTAGTGTAGTTCTCATATAATAATAGTTTCCAATTATCATTCAAATGACTCCATATGAGGCTAGCTATGTGAAAAATGTGTTGGCAACATACATGATATAATGAAGCTGGAGTATGGAAGATGATGGGACCTGATCGTATCCAAGAGATGAGAAAAAAGATTCAAAATATAGAGAGTCATATGAAATCCTCACAATGTTGATAGTAAATCTATGAAAACATTCAATGATGATACCTTTATATTGTGAATAAATAAATACATTTCCTTTTTTTATCATCATTATATAATGTAATGAGGATTGGGAATAAAATAGAGCATAGTCTTAGATGAATTGTCCCCTATAATTAAGTTGATTGCATCAAAGAGATGGACTATCGACTAGAATTAACACCTAAATTTTCTCAATTACCTGTTCTTTTCCCTGACGACATTCTAGAACTACCTCCTTGTAGAGAGATGGACTTCTACATTGACATGTTCCCCGGGAAGACACCGATATCCACTCCATCATATCGAATGGCTCTCACATAGCTTCGTGAACTATGGGTACAACTAGAGGAATTTCAGGGGAATGGATTCATACAACCCAGTGTTTCTCCCTGTGCAGCCCCAATTCTATTTTCCATGGAGGAGGATGAGATCTTGAGGCTTTGTGTTGACTACCATTTCCTGAACTAGGTGACCGTGAAGAACAAGTACCCACTCACGAGGATTCATGACCTCTTTGATCAGATGAAGGGAGCACGGTTGTTCTCGAAGATAGTCCTCATATCAATCTACCACCAGCTCAGAGTTCGAGATGAGGATGTGCAAAAGACGGCCTTCATGTGTCGTTATAGCCCCTACAATATCTTGGTTATGACTTTTGTAGTAACCAATGCCCTAGTAGTGTTCATGGGGCTCATGAATCGGATCTTCCAGCCATACCTCGATCTTTTTCTCGTAGTTTTCATCGATGACATTCTGATCAACTCAACTACTGAGGAGGAGCATGCCAAACATTTGTGGGTAATACTGGACACAATCCGAGAGCACCAGCTTTATGGTAACCTCTTGAAGTGCTAGTTTTGGATTCGATAGGTTCACTTTTTGGGACACGTCATCTCGGAGGCTGGAGTTTTAGTGTATCCAATGATGATTGAGGTGGTACTTTTTGGGAGCTACCCAGGAGTGTGACGGAGGTGCAGAGTTTCCTGGGATTGGCTTGATACTATCAGAGGTTCATTCTAGACTTCTCCAGAGTTGCAGCACCACTATCAGCCTTGACGAAGAAGGGGAAACCCTTCGTGTGGTCGGAGAGATTCCAGCAGAGCTTTCAGGAGCGGAAGTAGAAGATGACTACTGCCCCCTTCTTGAGGCTTCTAGAGGATGGCATAGGGTACGTAGTTTACTACAACGCATCAGGGACAAGAATCAGGTGTGTATTGAGGCAGGAGTGAGTAGTGATCACGTATGGTTCCCGTCAGCCAGTAGAACTACACTACCCATGAACTGAAGTTAACAACAGTGGTCTTCGCCTTGAAGATGTGATGCTGCTATCTGTTGGGCAAGAATTTCACCATATACTATGATTACAACAGTCCCATGTATATCTTCTCTCAAAAGGACCTGAACCTGAGACAACGACATTGGCTTGAGTTCCTTCAGGACTATGACTTTGAGATAGTCTATACTCATGGGAAGGGGAACATTTTTTCATTTGCACTCGGTAGGAGGACTGTTATACAGCTTCTAGGAGAGGTGATAGAGCAGCTGGCTACTTTACAGATATCCTTTGTGGATAGAGAAGGATCAACATCCCTTCAATCTCTTATGGTCACTCCCCCACTTCTTCAGTGAGTCAGGGAGGCACAACATGGGGACACTGACTGGGCTACATGACATTCTCAGATATCCATTGGGCATGCACCTGATGAATTTTCTGAAGGTGGGGAGCACATAATCCTCTTCAGAGGGAATACCTTGGTACCAGTTGCTCTTCAGGAGGATGTGTGGATGGATTTCCAAACATCCCCTCTAGCAGTACTTCCATGAGTGGCGAAGATATACCAGAACCTTCGACGACATCACTGGTGGACAGGTCTGAAGAAGGAAGTAGCGGAGTTTGTCTCATGGTGCTTCACTTGTCAGCAAGTGAAGGAAGATTAATAGGTACCAACAGGCTTGGTTTAGCCTTTAGAGGTCCCAGAGTGGAAGTGGGAAGGAATATCCATGGAATTTATGAGGGGTCTTCCACATACAGCTAGGGGTCATGACTCGATTTGGGTGATCGTCGACCGACCCACCAAGTCGACCCACTTCCTACCGATCAGATAGAAGGGTTTAGTATAGAGTATGGGATGCATCTATATGCAAGATATTGTGATTTTACATGGAGTAATATCTTCTATTGTCTCCGACCACGACACACTGTTTACTTCCTGCCTATGGAAGGGGTTGCAGGAGGCTTTCGTGATACAGCTTCGCTTGAGCACCACCTTCTATCCTCAGACATATGGTCAGACTGAGCGGACCATTCAGACCCTTGAGGACATGATACGTGCTTGTGTCCTTGAATTCGGTCGCATCTTGGAGGATCACTTGCCTTTTGTGGGGTTTGCGTATAACAACAGCTATCACTACACCATCGGTATGGAACCTTTCAAGGCATTGTACGAGCGACCATGCTGATCACCCTTGTGCTAGACTAACCCATGGGAGTCAACACTAGTGGGAAAAGAGATGGTTCGAGATACTATGGAGAAGGTTTAAATCATCCAGGAGTGGATGAAGACTTCATAGAGTAGGTAGAAGTCATATGATTACAGGATATAGAGACCTCTGGAGTTTGAAGATGGAGACCATGTCTTTCAACGGGTCTCACTGTGACAAGGTCTATAGAGATTTGGCCGAGGTGGAATGTTATCTACGAGATTCATCAGACCTTTACAGGTTCTCAGTAGAGTAGGTTAGGTGACTTACCACTTATCTCTTCCACCTCAGTTGTAATGGGTGCATGACGTCTTCCACGTATCTCACCTGAGGAGATACGTGCACGACCCTTCCCACATCATTTACCATGGAGAGTTGGACTTCAACGATGGGGAGACTTTCAAAGAGGTTCTAGAGGGGATTGAGGATCTATAAAAGAGGGTCCTACCTAGATGTTCGATACCAATTGTTCATGTTCATTGTCAATACGGGAACCTCCAGGAGAGCACATCAGATTGGGAGGCTAAGATGTGTGCTCAGTACCCCCATTTGTTCACATAGTTTGATTTCTACCTTACAGGGATGTAAAGACCTGAGGTGGGATGAATATAAAGACCTGGAAATTTTGTGGAATTTTTTTAATTAAATACATGGGATTTTTACGATTCTGCGAAAATTTACGGCACTTGATTTCAAGGCCCGGTGTTCTCGGAATAAATTTCTGAAGTTTTGTTCGGGTACGTTCAGTAAACGTACGAACGAGATATGATAACTTTTGAACCGGTGCATAGAACTGAAATTTGAGGGAACTATTGAACTCGTAGCACCGACATTCGATTAATAAGACATTCACCTCAATGGCAGATGATCGAGAATAAATGTTAGTTATTGGATTTTAAAAAAAAATAAAATAAAGTGTACAACACTTTATTTTATTTTAAGATTCCATGTGTTTTATTGTTGGTTAAACCCGCCACATGGGAGTTGGAGGTGGGACCGCCACACTCTAACCTCCCATGAGAGGTTATGGTGGAGGGGCCCACCAAAATTTAACCTCCTGATAGAGGTTACAATTTGGGGTCCACACGATACTAATACCCCTATTAATGTCAGGGTGGAAAATCTTCCAACTCCCCTCATTAATGAGAAGGGATTCCCTTAAACTCCTCTACCATTAATTGGTGCCACCATTCCCTTTTAATTAATTGTTCCAACACCCGTGGCTTAATTAAGGGGAGCCTACATAATTTAATTCTCCTTTTTGAATTACATGCCAACATTAAAACAATAGAAAATCTATTATTATTAGTTGGGTTGGCAATATCTTTTTGGTGGAATTTGGGAGAAGGGAGAAAAGGACCCAATGAAGAACTATTCTACCAACGAAGAACGCGAAGAACACCGACGACGTTTTCTACTTAGACTTCCTTCCTCAAATCCTACCCAATGAAACGTCATCAATGAACCAATGTAGCTCGGAATTGGGGATGTGCGGCGGATGCGACGAACAACAGTCTTCATCATCTTCCTTCCGCGACTCCACCAACGAGTGACAAATAAGATATAGGGGGTTTATTTCTTGTTGAAGTTGTTTGTTTTTATTTTCTTCATCCAAGTATAATAAGGGATTGTTGATGATTTATTATTGATTATCTTCTACTCATGATGATCGAAATGATACCTTCCTAAATGTGGGGGGTGTGGGCCAACCTAACATGGCCCAAGATCCTCCATCGTTTTCTCTCTTCTTGTGGTGCTTTACTGCATGACGATGAAGGCGGAAACGATTAAGGTCGTGCTATCCAGAGCCTTCGAGAATCAAACCGCCCCCACGGCACACCGTTGCAACTGGCCGACCACAGCCGGCCCGAGTGACGCCCGGCCCACCTACCCGCGGGATCCCAGTGCTCTACTCAGTGTGCGGCCAGCCTGCCCGCGGCCTCCCTACGCCCATCTCGGCGCGCGACCCTCCTGCCCGTGGCCTACTCGTCACCCATTCACGCCCCCGCAGTCAGCCCAGCCTCTGTTGTGCCCTACACAACACCCTTCTGACACCCCCATGGCCTGACCGGCGCCCTACCGGCACCCCTGTGGCCTGCTCAGTGCCCTGCTGGTGCCCTCGCGGCCTACCGGGCACCCTTCCCATCACCCCTGCACCCTGCCCGGTGCCATGCCGGCACCCCTGCGGCTTGCCCGGCCGCTGCCGCACCCTGTCTGATGCCCTTTCGGCACCCCTGCGGCCTTCCTAGCCCATGTCGTTCCCTACTCGTTGCCCCCATGGCCTGACTTGTGTCCAACCGGCCTACCCGCGCCCCGCGTGCTCTGCATGCGGTCTGCTCGCACCCCGCGCGGCCTGCTCGTGGCCCTCCCGACTGTCCTGACCTCATGGGCTGAGTTGCCTGAGCCGCACCCCTCACTGTGCTGGATGAATCGGCCCCAACCTTCAGGCCAAGTCTCCTACTTGGAGACCTTCGGGCCGAACTGCATTCACAGTCTGCCCGACCGGGTCCAACGAACCATGCCAAACATAGAAGGCATACCAGTCGACCCAGACTGGGTGGGCCCAGTCTGGGATGGACCGAGATGTTCCGTCTAGGTCAGATAGGTCTCATGCACATTACTGATCTCCATTACCTTCTTGGGCCATATCATGGGCACCAGACGTCCATTTGACGAACCGTCATCGGCACCAATATTCTTGGAGTGAATCTGTCCATTTGATAATACCCCAATGGAGTTCGAGGTATAGTTGAGATACAGTCAGGTTGGATCGTACACGAATCCAACCAGGCCCCTGGGACAAAAATTCTAACAACTAACAGACCGAGTGTTTGATTGACACACAGTCTGTTGCATTGAGACCCCTATGACGTGGAAGACCTTTGAGATTCTTCTTTGTAGGACTTCGTGGAAGTTGATGTATTGACCTATAGCTCATGGAGTAGATCCTTCCAGGGGTGAGCAGATAGAGTACGGAGACACAATAGATGGCTGAGATAGGATGATTGGTTAACTAATTCGACTTAGAGGGACTCGACTAGCCCAGTGGGGAGCTCCTCTGTGTGACACGGCAGACCCACGGTGGGGAGCGCCTCTGTGTGAGCGTGATAGACCCACGATACTCAACATGAAGAGTACCTCTAAAGGCTACGATGGGGAGCACCTCTGTGTGGGCGCGACAGAATCGTGGTGGGGAGCGCCTCTGTGTGAGCGTAGCAGAACCACGGTACTCGATAGTAGGAGTACCTCAGTAGTCCAAGGTTAGTGGGAAGCACCTTTGTGTGACAAGGCAGACCCACTATACTTTATAGAGGAGGAGTATGCCACCATATGTGGTTTCGATAATAAAAATCATGATTTGAACTGAGTCAATGACTTTTTTGTTTTCCTCATGATTAAGATGGGTTACAAGATAACTTAGGTATATGTATGGGCATAAACATAAGTAATGGTTATCCGTTGATATCATAAATTTGTTGCATTATGTTTTATGTTTTTTCCTCCTTCCAATGTCACCTTTATGTTATCATGTTATGTCATGAATATTTGTTATGATTGTGATTCTAGACCCTTTTATTTTATATTGATATTCCTCTTGAACCAATTGAATTGGTTTCATCATGTTATACTTTATTTACTCCTTTAAAAGGATTAATATCTATCCACATTCTTAGGTATATCTTCATGTTATCTTCTGAAATTTTAAAATATCTATGGAATATAAGATCATGTTTTGGGGTTTTTAAATAATGTTTTTGTGTTTTTCATGTAGTTTGATATATATTAGTACCTAATTACTCAAAATACACATGGCCTCATATTATTATAGTGTTGTATTGATAGTATCAATATGGAATAAATCATTACCTATATAGCTTCATATTATGGTTTCTCATGTTATGAATATAATATATCGTAGATATAATTCTACATGATACAACACAAATAAACTTATAAATTTACTCTAGAAAAATAATTATTAAAAATATGAAACATGGGAAATAATTAATTTATTAATATATATAATATAATTTAATAATTGTTGATTTTTTTAATTGAAATTTTTAGTATGAAATATCAATAGGGGATAATGTAAAAACCTAAACTATTTTATTTAATATTTAGATTTCATAAAATTACTCAGTTATATTTCGATTTTTCATATTATTTAATATAATTCACATTCCCCGTATAAAATAACTAGTAATATATTATTTTTTTAATTGAGGATATTATATGTGATGAAAAAAAAGCATTATATAATGTTTAAAATAGTACTATTAGAAAATAATTAATATTAAACATGACTACAATTTGGAAATAAAAAGGATAGAAGTTTCCTAGTGAAATTACATCCATGATAAACATTATAAAAATTTAATTATATTTGATATATTATTTGTATATTTTTAGGGATGTGGAAAAAATTGTGATAATACAATATGAATGATGGATAAATGAAATGAGAGGTATTTAGAGGATATATTAAGGAAGTATGATCATTTTAATAGTAACATGGCCATAAAAATGACATTTTAAAAAGCCACCTTGTCCTTGGAATACGATCATGACCATTAAAATAGTAAAATTGATAGTAAAAAAAAATATAGTGAGAATATTTTTTGTAAACTAATATTAATATTCAATGAAATAAATATTCAATCTATTATAACTCAAAGAGTTTTGAATTCTATATTTTATTATAATATGTTTCAACAAACATATTACACATGATATATAATATATTAACATAAAATTTTAAAAATGACATTTTTTTATAATATTAATGGATTTTTAATAATTATGAAATTAGAATTTTCATGAAGAAATTTTTTAGTCATTTTCAAAAAAAATGATTTTTTCTGTGAAAATAGAAAATCAAAATTTTAAAATAAATTGTGTTCTGTGAAATAATTTTTTTGTAATAATGACCGAATAATTTATATAATGTATAAATCAAACAACTATATATTTTAAAATATAAATATTGTTTATAGAGAAAAATATTATACTTACAGTCCAATATTTTAAATTTAATATTCCACAAAGGAAATCTATACCATTAAAACTATTTTTCATCATTTCATTTTATTTATTTTTTATAACATATTAATTTCATTGTGTTAAGAGTTTAATAGTGAAAAAAAATTATTTTAAACTTATTACTATTCTTATTCTAAATGTACACAACTATTTTAGGTCGAAGTCCACAAATAATATTTTATTCACAAAATTAACAGAAAATAATCCTCCCTTGTAAGGATATTTACCCTCTCTCACCCTCAATAAAAATAACTTCTTATATCCATCCAATTATATAGGATCTAACACATTGGGACCCCACCGAGGATTATAGTATATCAATTCTTCCACCCTAATCCCACCACCAATAGGTCATTCACTTGCAACTGGTAATGTGAAGGAACATAACACATATGGGAGTACTCATCCTATATAACCTATATATAACATCCATTCATTGTAAAAATATATTTCAATTCAAAAAATATATATAAAACTATAATATAACATAAATGATACACATTCTAAACATCAAAATTGAATAACAATGTAATAACCATCAATTGAGATGAAAATGAAGGCTCAACATATCTTTAAAAGGCTAAGCATGGATAACTCAAAAATTTTAACACCATATCATGATAACATTCAATTGGGTAATCATAGAAATTATAAATACACAAACTGCTAGGGGGAATCTCTATCTACACCATGTACACCAAAATATACTACAAACTCAATAGTATCTACAAATACTTAACACATTTGGCAACAAGACCCATGTTTTGATTTCTGTAAACATTTCCTATATGATGAAAAAATGAGAAATAATATAGTATTACACCTCAAAATTTTATGAACCCACATATTAATAATTGATTATAACACTGAATATTCCTTACTCTATGGATCCAAAACCAAGAACTCAGAAATTTAATTTCTCCTAAGAAAATCCCTCTATTTGAGACACAATAATGGTCTAGGAATTTTCCTTCATGAATACATTTATTATATATTATTTTATTCCAATACATTTAGGATGGAAGTAATATACATACTTTATTATATAATTTTCAATGACCCATATCATTTCTAAAAATTTATAACAATCATGTAAATCATTATAAATATTATTAAAAGTATTGAAAGATATTTAATGAAATATATAGGTTGATAAATACTACCTAATTTCAAAAAATTCATTACAAAAAGCACAAAACACACCAAAAGGATAGTTTACTGAGGTTGTATCTAATTCTGAGATACCAATGAGATATACTAAAGATTTTTTTTAACAAATAAATCTCAATGATAAAATCTTTCACCTATTCATGGTTAATTATTGTTGATGCTCAATAGATATCATGTATTTGGAAAAGGATATTTCACCCTTGATATACATCCTTACTCAGTCAACATTGTTATATGGTTCATGCATATAATGCATTTTTTATGACACATTTAAGAGGATATGTATTTACACCATATACAAGAGAAAATTTAGGTAATGATAAAAACTATCTACCTTTTTATATTTATAAATGGCCAAATAAATATATTCTCTTCAAATATCACCAATTAATTTTTCACATTATAACATTCAAGAATAAACTATCTCCCTCCCCAAACTCTAAGGGCCTTAATATTCTATTGATATTATCCTTATAATTGATCTAGTACCTTAGAATATAATCATTGATCTCTTTATCATTTTATTTCATAAAAAAAACTACATCATGCTACACGATTGATGACTCACTGATTCGCTTCTAAATAAGGGACAACCTGTAGAGTCTCCAATATTATCCTCAAATGGTTCAACACATATTGTGGAGTGATAAATTTTTTTATCAAAATTATACTAAGGTTAGGTAATTAACATAAGTACTTATACAATATAGTATACATGACCAAAAAATATCCTCAAAAATATAAATGGTTCCTTCAATCAGACTTTCCTTTCAGGGGTGAATGTCATACTCCAAAAATATATAGTAGAAATAAATTATTTAAAACATCTCTATAAATGGGATGTGGATTGAGAATCATGTTTATCCATCATTGATTATGTTAACCAACAAAATAGAATATTCCTATATCAACATAGGTGTTAAATGATATTCATCGAATAATGCCCCTAACAGGGATGAATGTGATCTTAAATGGTCAACTTGTCAGAGTTAACCTATATAATATCATGATAATATATTGATAATGGATTATTTATAAAAAAATACATTGATAAACTTTCCCTAATATACTCTAAAACATCAATAGAGTAAAAAAACTACCAAGAAACGGGTGCTCAGCCATCATCTACATTACAATGAGTCTTATGGATATAAACTCAATGACACTACACTTATTAACATGACGCAAAAATAGGTTCTTGAGATCTGGGTACATCTTCATCAGGAATAGGTGTACCACCATAGGGATATGTGAAACTGTAATGTCTGATAATTTCTATGTAATTTGTTATTATTACACGAAATTATTTTGAAACAAATCCCGTAGAGGAATAATTATTCCAAGGCCCAAATATGTCGGAACATATTTTATAACTTTTTAATGTATGTTTAATAATTGGGTGGGCTTGTTTTTCTAAGATTTGAACTAGTTCCTGGATCAAAAATACAAGGGCACCAGTGAATTCAGAACTCCAAGATTCACCTAAGGATGTCCAAACATTGACTGGAATAAGTCAACCAAAAAAACATTATTTGGAATTGTAGTGAAAAATTAAAATAAAATTGAAATTAATTTAAATTGTATTTTATTCAAACTATTTATGATACGATGCAATGACCAGTCAACGATGCAGTGCAATGATGAGGTGATGTAGAATCATTAAGTAACCTCATTAATGAGATAGCATGGAGACGCACAATGCATATATTTCCATTAATTAAACATGGATCACGAGTTAAAAAACAAAGCTTGTAAATTCTATAATGAATGAGAAATATATTTTTATCTCTCCGATGATGAATTCCATTGATCAAGAACATTGAATAAGGGATGATGAATGCCGGTGGGACAGATTTGAGAGATGATGAATGTTAAGGAATGATAATAGATCGAGGATCAAATGGGTCTTGGACCATCATCACTCAACAGTGAGGGATCCTCAAACAATGTGGTGGATTATTTATTTTATATGTTCCATGTCTTTTTTATAAAACAACGAATGGTGATCAACCCATGAACAGGTTGATCTGTGGACTGTGTGTTCTCGAGGGAGGGTGTTTTCCTTGGGATATTTTTATAGGGAATGCTGATTATCCAATAAAACTATGATATCAATCCTACATTGTATCATTTAAAATATAATCCGGAGGGCACGTTCTGACACAAACAAGGCATGATCCCCGCCAATTTTTCATTCTATATAGATGCATCTTCAAAATAGAGGAAATATTGATCAGAGGCCATGGCGGTGATGGGGGCAACCTGAGAGGCCTAAGGGAAAATTTATATTTTATATCAAACCACCTAAGAGGACCTGGTGTATCGTGGAGGGTGCCTCTAGTAAAACGTTGGTGGAGGATTACAGCGGTGGACATAGGACGAAGGTGGCACCAACTAGTATTGCAGGCATGATGAAGCGGTTGACCCTCACTAGCCGCACTAGCGTAAGCGGTGCACCGGATGCGTGTCATGGTGGCTGGCTGGATGTAGCGCAATCATGAAACCACATTAGTGAAGCAACCCAGTCAATATCGACCATGTGATGAGCATGGGGGCTGACAGGCTTCTAGGACACGCAGCGCCCTGGGCTAAGAAATGTGACCAGCCTACCTGTGCATGTTGGGCCATATAAACTCAGGTTACTGGGTGTATAACAACACTACGCTTTGTCAAACACTTAAACTAGATTTATTATATAAAAATTTATTTTTATCAAATATATAATATCAAGAGGTATCGTGTCTCTAGGTATTAGAAACATTAAAAATTAACTAGGAACATAATATAAACATCTTTATATAAATCTTCTTTTACATGACCACAACATTCCATCGTGCATTGCACCGCATGGGATAAGCTGATGACTTAAATAAGAAACATGTGTTATATAAAGCCCAATAATAGAGAAATCAATGAATAAAAAGAATAATACAATACAAGTTAGGAAATAGAATATCAATGAAGAATAAGAGAAACTTGAACATAAATGCTTGATATAGTGTGATTGTCATACCCTGGAAATGTGGAAACACCATTTAACTAACATTAGCATGTGCCAAGGCACATTTCACACGGACAATGAGTAAACCCAAATTTATTTAGAATTAGAACAAGTAAACACTCATTTCAGAATAATTATCATGAGTCAACACCCATTGCACATGACATATCATGATACTATTCTTTACCCAATGTCTTGGAGCGATAGCAGGGTGCACCCTTATTCATTTCATTTCATGCATAAGTGTGAAACATAGACCATACTACATGGATTCATTAAAAATAATAATTTATTCTAAGAATTAAATATGTGGAAGACATAAATTTAAGTCCTCAATCAACAAGTACCTGGTATAATGGGGAATACCCTAGATAGATAAATGGATATGGTATTCACTTACTTTATGATTTTGACATGTGAAATTTTATTGAAACTTCGCCTGTATAAAGTCATCACATAGGAATCATAAAATCTGTTGAAGAGATATAAATGTAACTCTCTTAATTTATACATGAAATAGAGAGTATGGGGTCATTTAATATAATATCCCAACATGTTTAATGGAATTTAGATGCATAATATAAAAAATTTCTTAAATATACATTAGGAGAGAGAAATCCATTATGGAATATTGGCATGGTAAAAGGTGTACATGGAAGGCATTAATGAGAGACAAAGGGGACTATCATCATTCAATAAAAGGAAGGAATTGTAGTGGTGGTCAGAAATCATGCACCAACATATGTTATTGTAAATAAAATTCCATATCAATCTAAGAAAACATGGGCATAAATATGGAATGAAAAAAATTGTGGACCCCTTACATGAGAGTGTGACTTCCAGAGCTTGAGGAGGGGATTCATGTGATCTTGGGGCACCTTGTGAGGATTCTTTATATTAGAGTGCATAGTAGGGATGTTCTCCAATGGATTTAATGGAAATGAAGATGGATATTTGGTGGGTTTATATAAGAGATGAGAGGAGAATTTTTTTAATATTTCACAAACAATTCTTTTGGAATCTATACAATTAAATAGACAAAAACAAAAACCATCCCATGGTTTCGGCCCATGTTTATTGCCAATGGGGGTGGAAAAAATTATTTTATATGTCCAATGTTCGTATTTATTAAAATATTAGATTTTTTAAGTGGAGTTGAGTCACACTCTCAAGTAAATCATTTCATATTGTTAAAATATTATATAAGTATCGGGGGTACACTATGGCATTATAAAATTAATCAAAAAATCTAAAATCAAAATATATTTAATTATAACCATATATTGGACAAATCTAACTTTTATTGGTTCTGTTTACATCACTATTTGTTCATTATGACGTCATAAACATATTATATATTTATTCGGTATTTAGTTTTTACCCAAAAATTCGATTGTCAATGAAAATTATGAAAAATTAAACATTGGATAATTTTGATGTCTGGATTCAAAAAATAATATTAATTTTATTTATTAATTTTTCAAATATTTTAATTATTAATTTTTATATAAAAATCGACATTTATTAAAAATTCAGGGGTTTTGGTAAAAATAATTTTCAAACCTTAATAAAAATTACAATTGTATTCATAAAAATAATATGATCACTTATATTTAATAAATATTATTTTTGTAATAATATTTTATATAAATTCTATTTAATTAAAAAATCCATTAATTCATAAAAATAAATTTATTAATTGAATTTAAATATTAACTAAAAAACTATTTGTGCTTTAAAATTCATTTACAAAGATAAAAATATAAAAATTAATTTATATTCATTATTCTATAAAAAATAATTCACATAATCATAATTCTAGTTTATTTTTACATACCACATTAATACACTAGCATATTCCCTAAGAGTATTGGGTGAGAGGGTGGGGCTTTCTTGGGGTTGTTACGTGAACATGGTTTGGTCATGATTTCGATGAGCTTGAACTTATCCCGTAAAAGGTTTTGCTCATTCTTATATTATTGGATATCATTGTGGATTTAGTCTAAGAAAACATCCTGAAATTTTATCTCCCTCAAAATATTGGATAAAATGGATTAAAAGGGAATGACCCTAGTAGTCGAGGCCATCACATCCTTGGTCTTTTGTCAAAAGGATCTGTTAAAACCACATATATATAATAGTCATGTGATCACTATTCAATGGTTATATAAACCATGGTAATCATACATAATGGTTATTTAAATACAAATGGATATGAAATGTGCATCTGTTTTCAATAACCAAAAGATATTTAATTAAATAAAAGAAAGGGAATTTTATTCATGATTGTTCGAGTCATTACAACCATCCCCACTTAACAAATTTCACACTTGAAATTTCTTTTTCCCACACTAAAATAGATGTGGGTAACTACACCTCATTGCTTCCTCTCGTTCCCATGTTTCTTCATCAAACATACGGTTTCTCCACAACACTTTGACGATATGAATTTTCTTGTTTCTTAAAACCTTTTCCCCATGTTCAATGCCCTTCCCTAGCTTATCTTTATTAGAGAGAACATTCAGTAATATTACCACCTATGAATTGAGTACATGCGATGGGTCAGGTAAGTATTTCTTAAAGAGTGATACACGGAATACATCATGTTCTTGAGATAGGTTTTGTGGAAGTACTGATTGATAGGGCACTACTCCAATGCATTCAAGGATCTCAAAATGACTGATGTACCTTGGACTAAGCATTCCCATCTTCCAAAATATCATAAATATGTTCCACGGTGATATGTAGAGGATTACCTTGTCTCTAACATGAAACTCTAATTCTCATCGATGATTTCCAGCACAACTATTTTGTCGACTCTGAGAAGATTTAATGTGTAGCTGGATGGTCATAACCTTCTCCACCCTTTTTTCGCCCATTTCCTGACCTTGGAGTTTTTTATTTCCAACTTCATCCAAACATGTTGATGTTCTGAAACTATTCCTATAGCGGGCCTCATAAGGATCGATTTGGAAGATTGAGTGGAAACAGTTATTGTAAGAGAACACAACCAGAGGAAGATATTGATCCCATCTTCCTTTGAATTCTATTGAGCAGGATCTCAACATGTCCTTATGATCTTGGATAATCAACTCAGATTGGACATCATTTTGAGTATGATAAGTCACACTACCGTTCAACTTAGTATTCATATCATGTTTGAGACTCTTCCAGAACATAAAGGGGAATCTTCTATCTCAATCAGATACAATTGAAAGTGGTAATCCATGCATCCTTACTGCTTATTTGAAGTATATCCATTGCAGTTGATCCAATGAGAAATCCTATAGAATTGCAATGAAGTGTGTAGTCTTTGTAAGATTATCCAGAACAACCCAGATATCATTGTTTCCATTAGATGTATTTAGACTATTTTCATGTTGGTATGGGTAATGGTTTCATCATACTCTTAGACTACTACCTCTAATCCTTCACTTATTGTCACACCAGATACTTTGATATATACTCTAGGATCTCCTTCATCCTAATATCCCATCAAAAATTATCTCATATATCTCAATATATAATTGTTTTTCATAGGTGAATGGATAAATTCAAACTATGTGCATCATCAAAAAGATCATTCTAGAACTCCAGATTTTATGAAACACATAGTTTTGACCAAAATATCACAATTATTTCTTCATTGAAATTGAACTATGATAATTTTCATTTTGTAGTAGTTTCCAAGTTCTTATGAATTCCCACATTAGCCTCTTTATCATACATTAACCTTTACTAAAGAGATAATTAAGCAATCACATGTGAAAGGATTGATGACGTTGCACAATTTATTATTCTCCTATTCATCTTCATCAAATCTAAGTAGATAGGATCCTTTTCAATTTTCAACAATGATAGAATCATTGGGTCCATTCAATTAAGAGAATTCTCTACATTTTTCACTTTCCTAGTGTGGTAATGGATTGAGAATTCATGGACTTTGACCAGATCCAACCATCTTTATTGTAGAATATTCAAATCTTTTTGTGTGAATATATACATGAGTCTTTTATGATCTGCATATATTTCACACATCTCCCCAAAGAGGTAATGTCGCTAATTTTTTTAATTGAAGATCATTGTAGCCATCTCCAGATAATGTGTTGGATAGTTTTGCTTGGGAATTTTCATCAACAATGAGGCATATGCAATGAATTTTTCATTTATCCTCAAATTAACTCAAAGGAATACATATAAAATTTTCAAGAAGAACATTCCCACAAACATCATCATGTGATACAACACTTTTATATTTTTTCACTAATGATATAATATCATTTTTTGGGGAGACAATGTTATTAGAAACCATAAATTATATACTAATTGGACCTGAATTGGAATAAATTATGACATACACTACTTTTAATTAGAGGTTACAAGTACACCATTAATCATTATTCATAATATATTTGGGATTATTTTTCTGCCTTGATCATAGAGATTAATGACTCTCATCATGCGTCCCATCCCATACAAAGATAATTATATTGGATAATGTCAAACTTCTCTAAATTTATAGCATATGACTGTGTAAGATTCCTTAGATGGATATTTTTTCCATCCATCACATTATCAATTATTTGATGGAAATAGGATACTTTGTTCCATTACTTTCCACACATAAAAAATATTTTAGTACCTTTGTGACATTTCCCTTGGTGCCTCCTTCAACACATGTTACACAATGGAAATTGGGACTTCTTCCCCCTATCAACATTAGAAGATGGACTTCCATGAGATGTCATATTCTTCTTACTTGAATTCCATGAGAATAATACAATGTTCCAATTCTTAATCATTATTTTTTATTCCTGGTTTGGCATAATCACGATATGTCATACTTGAGATTTTATTTGATTAGGAATCTCACTGGGACATTCATCACGTTGCCCTTCACATCAGTTGTTAGCCTTATTAATCATATTACTGGACATTTTATATAATTACAGAAAATTAGGGATGAGTATATTAAACATTTAACCCCATAAAGGGGAATCCAAATTCAAAAATGGACAACTTTTAAATTAAATTAATTTCTGTAACTTTTGAACTTATTGTCTTCAATCTATGTAATTTTTTATCTTCTTCCGAACAAATATTCATAGAAGAATTTTTTTATTCCATTAATAATGGATAATACTAAGCTTATGAATTACCAATGAATATCCCCTAGGGGTGTCGAACCAAGAGTGCAGCATGGCCCATTTTTGTGCACCAGTTCCCATTCGAGTCTACTTCAAAGTAGTGTTTCAGGTTTTACCCCATCTGTTCTAGAGCCACCTCCAATTGTTCTTATCCATACATGGATGTATTTTTTTGGATAAACCACATAATCGATAATCTAAAAAATACATGGATGTTAATATTATACTTAGTATTATTCTTAATTCAATCCCAAGGGTTTTCAAATCCTAATCCTAAAATTCACTAAACCTATCCATAGATAAAAACTATAACAATCCTGCTCTATATAACACATTTAAACATGATTTATCATATAAAATTTTCACTGGATACAAAATAAAAGATTTAGATTTCTATTTTCTTTGAATATTCGGAACATTAAATAACAATATAGAACATAAAATACAAATATTTTTTGAAAACATCTTTTACAAGACCAGAACATTCCTTTGTACTTAGCAGTGCATGGGATAATATGAGTACGTACATAAGAAATGAGTGACATATAAATCCCAGTAAGGGTGTAAACAAGTCATAACATTAATTATGAAATATAATTTAGGAAATAGGTATATCAATATTAAATAATATCAACATGAACATAAAGTCATGATATAGAATGATTATCAGAACCTGGAAATGTGGCACCAACATTTAACATGATATTAGCATGAGAAAAGGCTCATTGAACATGGGTCATTAACAAACTGTAATTTCAAATGAATCATCTTGATTATATGCTCATTTCACAGGAATAATCATGAGTCAACTCCCATTGTGCTTGATGTATCATGATACTATTTATTACACAATGCATTAGAGTGCTAGATGGGCACACCATTCATAATCATTTCATTTCATGCATATTTTTTCCACATTGATCCTAAAACATGAATTCATTAAACTTTATAATTTATTACAAGAATAAGATATGGGGAATACATAAACATATTTCCTCAATCAACAAGTACTTGTTCATAATGGTGAATACCTTTGATAGAGAAATGTTAATGGTATTCACTAACATGATGATTTTTTCATGGGGAAGTTTTGTGTAACTTTTGTAGTATAACAACATAAAATAGTAATCTTAAAATGTGTTGATTTGAGAGAAAGGAATATCTCATAATTTATACATGAAATTGATAGTATGGGCATCATGTAACGCCATATCCCAACATATGTAATGTAATTTAGATTCATAATATAAAATAATTTCTTGAATGTAAATGAGGAGAGAGAAATCCCTTACAGAATTTCCGCATGGTAAAAAATGTACATGGGAGGAATTTCTAGGAGAGAAAGGGGTCTCTCATCATCAAATCATAAGGAGAGATGTATAGGGGAGGTTTTAAATTATACCCCATCATTTTTAATTGGATATATAAGGGAGTTACCATATAACGAATCATGAACATAAATAAAGAAGGAAGAAAAGTGAGGATCCCTTACTTGAGTGTGTGACTACAAGAGCTTAAGGTGGGGATTATTGAGAGATGGGGGAACCTTGGGAGGATTTTGTAGAGATTAGGGAAGAGTATGGAATTGTTCCCAGGGTTTTGAGTGAAGATAAGTGTGATCATGGGTGGGTTTATATAGGAAATGATAGGGTAAATCTTTAATATTTCACAAACATAGGTTTTAGAATATATATAATTTATTATTAAAAATCCCAAAAATTCCATTTGGTTTCCCCATGGTTTTTTCCAAATTGGAGTGTATACCATTTTTTTTAAGTTTAATGGAAGAACATTTTAAATGTTAGGCTTTATTATGTAGATGTGAGTCACAATCTCAAGGAAATCATTTTAAATGTAAAAATATTTTATTAGTCTTGGAGGGTCCACTATGGAATTATATAATTAATAGATAAAATATAATATAATAGTATTTTATAGGTAATACACATGTTGGATTAATATTCATTTTATAATATTTTATTACATCACTATTGGGTCATAATGATGTTGTAAAACACAATATATATTTATTAGGTATTTCATTTTTACAAAAAATGCAACTGTCTTAGCATATTTTGAAAAAATTTCCATTCGATATTTTTGCATCCAAATTTAAAAAATAATATTTTTTTTATTTAAATAATTTTATAAATATGTGAATATTAAATTCTAAAACAAAAAACAAAATTCATGGAAAATTCATCGTTTTTTATATAAATAGTTTTAAAACCATAATTAAAATTAAAATAGTATTTATTCAAATTATATGACAATTTATAAAAAAAAATTAATTTTGTAATAATATTTTATAAAAATATTATTTAATTCCAAAATCCGTTAAATCTTCAAAATTGATTTCTTTATTGAATTTAAATATTTACTTAAAATACAATTTGTACTTTAGAAACAATTTATAAAGAAAGAATAATAAAAATGAATTTATATTCATTATTATATATATAAATAATCAACATAATCATAATGATATGGTCTTTTAACACATCCCATTATTAAACCAACATATTCCCAAAGAGTATGGTGTGTGACTGTGCAGCTTTCATGGGGTTGTTCAGTGAACATGGTTTGTGCCTGGATTTCGATGAGCTTGAACTTCAACTGTAAAAGGTTTTACTCATGAAAAAGTTGTTGGATCCTAGAATGGATTTCATATTTGTAAAATCCCATAAATATTATCTATCTAGAAAGATCCGATAAATATTAAGAGAATGATCCTACGGGTCGAGTTCATCACATCATTTTTCCTTGTCAAAAACATTTGTTAAAACCCTCTATATATACTAGTCATGTGTTCAATGTTAAATGGATATATTATCAAGGGTAATCATACAAGAAGAATATTTAAATTCAATTTGATAAAATATAAAATAGTGAATGTATTTTTGATATCCAAGACATTAAATTAAATAAAAAAAATGAAATTGTATTCCTGAAATTTTGGGTCCTTACAGGGTGGCCAAGAGGACTTGACCCATGACCAACCTTGTAAGGTTCTATTGGGGCCCAATAGGGTAGGCTAATGGGACATATGGACATGATCGGGTCATGCGGGACCAAAGATAGGGTTGGTTGGGTCAGTCAGAACCAGTCGGACCAGGCCTGGAAGCAACCAGCCCTAGTTTACAAAAAAAGGGACATATCTTCCAAACAATCCTTCTGATTGATGCACCATTTGAGTATTTGGCACCCACATTAGGGGGTGGTCCTTATGAAATATACTAATCAAATGTTCATGGATGTTTACCCAAAGAGGATTTGTGACTCAGCTACCTACGAGACTCCATGACTCACCTATCAGCGAGACATCCGGAATCATCTACCTAGGGACACAATGTGGCTAAACTATCATTGAGACACATTGACTTAGCTACCTAATGAGATTTTTTGACTTATCTACATAGTGTGACTTCTCGACTCATCTATCAGTGATACATCATGACTCAGCTACCCAATAAGGCATCTTGACTCAGCTATCAGTGAGACTCCTTGACTCAACTCACCAGTGATGCTTCATGACTCTCCTATCAGCAAGGATTCATGAATCATTTACCCATGGAGGATTCATGAAATAGATACTGAATTGATCTATGTGACCTATATATCCAAATGGACTCATATGGTTAAGTGTTTTTGCAGTGATTGTTTTTCGTTGTTTACACCGGTTTTTTTTCTATCAACAGTTTAAATTCTTCTTGTGTTGAGCCAACTATAGTGACTCTAATAGTTTTGTATTATTTTTTTATTTCATTTGTTTATTTCTATGACCCCAAGTTTCTTTCAGGGTACCTACTGGTTATTGTTATGCTCAAACCTTCACTGGAATCACCGACAATTGTTTTCTCTAGTGAATATGATAGAAAGCATTGAATGGGATCTTGGAGAGTTAGGGCCAAGTGGGGCTCGGAGATGAATCTAGTGATGCAGTATTATTCAGTGGCATCTGATTGTGAGATACAAAAACCCTTCAGGTTGGATCCCGATCATATAACCTTTGAAGCATATACTTTCTTTTATTTTACTTTCCATTTCTTTTGGGTTTTTATTATGTCCCCATTTATCCCTTCATTGAAACCATTACATGTGTTATTTATTAATCATGTGACATGATTGTTGTTGGTATCCAAGTTTCCCCTTTCCTTTCTATAGTATAGGACGTTTCTATGTATAGGAATAATGTAAATGCCTTACTTTTTTGGGATATCCCTTTTGGTGTGAGTCTCTAGCCCATGGCTTATGAAAGCCAGGCATGGGATAGTCACAACACTGGCCTCGAGGGATGGTTCATGTAAGTGTGGGGTTAGAGATTCTCAGTTCTACCGCAAATACCGAGAGTCGGTAGTTTTGTTTTTGGGAAACAATCTTAAGTGTTTCGATTTTGACTTTCAGATTCATGGAGTCCAGTGTGGGTGGGGTTGCAGATGTATCCATACTCAAGGACCCTAAATTATTCATTATGACTTGAAGCATGAATACCCCGGTTGCTTGAATCTTCAAAATGTTATTTATGAATTATTTTTGTTCGAGTCAACTCATCAGGTTTAATAACTTACCATGGATCATAATGATTTTTCACAGGATTCCTCCACGTAGATAACCATCTAGGATCCCTATACAATATCAAGATGATGGTACACCGAGAAACAAGGCAGCGGTAATGGGATTGGTTCTGGAGATGGCACCCCCAGGTGGTGTATAAGAGGCACCAGAGCCTGATGAGTAGTAGTTGCTAATAGATTTACTAGAAAGAGGATGCCTACCAACAGAGTGTGTTTCATGAGTTTAATATACAAAGGACTCTGAGGTATTGAGGAGGGAAATATCCTTAGGAAGTTGAGGATTGGATGGAGGCGGTGACATAGGTTTTCCACCTAGTGAGGACATATTCTAACTAGATGGAGATTCTAGCTTCTATCATTCTACAATGCATGACAGTGAGATAGTTGAGCATGACACTACATACGCATGAGGAGGAGAACCCCACCTGGGGAGACATCATGTTCCTTATCAGGGAGGAGTTCTCCCCTATGAACATGCACTAAGTACACAAACAAGAGATTCTCCACTTATAATAGTGTAGCATGACTGTGGCTGAGAAAGCTGTGATTTTCACAGACCTCTCCTGATACTATTATGTTATTGTGAGAGACCCTTTCGTTTGGGAAATAGACATCGGGAAATGGATTATATGGGATCTCATATTATAGATGATATCTCTCAACAACCATATGCAGGTTGCAGTGAAAGAGGGAGCCCTTTTCAGGGATAACTTCTTAGAAAAAACTGGAATGACTGTGGGACTTACAACAATACGGTAGGTAGTGGAGTCCATGATAGTGGGCATCTGACACATGACATAGGGGTCCAAGAGGACCAAACCCTCTAGGGGACAACCCAATGATACTGGATCCATAGGGTGAGGCCCCATGGGTGGTGGACACCAGTAGAGGAACATGATGTGATTCACCTATGGTGGGCAGGGCCACATAGATCGTGACTGCCCATCCCGACATACAGATGATCAGTAGGTGGTCGAGGGACCTCCAATGAAGCATCAGATATCCATATAGGGTGGTCCATAGTATGGTGTATGTGGAAGGGGCATGGAGAGTGGAATACAGTGGGAGCAGATACGACGTACAACCACTACAACTTCCAGTCTATCCACCATGAGTATTAAGAGTAGGCAGATAGGGGCAAGGTCATCTTAACGCAACGAAGGCCTGAAACCATGGAGCTCTAGAGAAGATTAGAGGTATAATTTTTGTCTACTCCACATTAACTATAGTTCATATAGACATAGGTTACAGTCTCTCATTCCTTTCCAAAGACATCATTTGAGGCTAAGATATTCAAGTGGAGTCGTTGGATCGATCCTTACAATTAGATACTCTTATTCGAGGTGACTCGATGATTACACACCGGTGTCGGTAGTGTGATCTTACTCAATGATATGAGATATTCAGCTGGGATATCCTATGTAACACCCTAAGATTTCATAGTGTGTTATTTCTTCAAAATAATATAATAACTTTCACTACACGCAACACCGAGTTCAAGCACACCATGACTTACCAAACAATCCGTTCAAAAGAGGTTATGAATAGTATTAACTAAATTTTAAGCTTTATATAATCATTATAATTTTAGAATCCATATTATGAGTTTCTTAGACATAATGTAAGAACAAATTCATTTTCAGTATTGCACTTTTACTAACTTTTAATAGTGAACCCTTTTTAAATATGATATTTTAAACTTTTGGACTAAATGGGGACATCAAAAAATTTAAAATTAAACATCCCAAGCTTCCACGGTACGCTTTCCTTTGAATAATACAGTAGCGTGTGTTGTACGCAACTTCGAGTTCTAACACACACCACAACCAATCAAACTAGCCATTATGAATATTAATACCAAATTTTTGAAATTATATATATTTTATATTTTAAAATGGAATTCATTTTTGGATTCGGAATATCGAATTTAGCCTAAGGTGAAATTTTGGTACTTTTCGGATAACTTTCATATTTTGATGAATAGTGAAAATTACTAAATTTTAATCAAAAACAACTTTTTTAATAAAAATAATTAATAGTGATAAATTATGAATTTGAGTGGTTTTAAAATATATTAAGAATATATTTTTACCATTTAATATAATTTTGGTCATTGGACATAATTTTACAATTAAACCGAACATAAACAAGTGTTAATCTTTTGATAGTTATTATCTCTTAAAAACACGCTTTTTGTTTTGACAGCGGGAATTAATTTTAAATTAATTTCTGCCACTTCTGTGTTTTGAATTTAGAAAAATGGATTCCATATTTGGAATCAGGATTTTTATATTGTGTAAATAGGTAACTTTTATTTTTAGACATTTTGAATATTTACTTCGGTAAATATTTTATTTACCATGGTTAAGGGTAAATCTGGTAAATAAGGGTTAAAAAATAATATTTTAATAATACTAAATTACCCTAAAACGTGTCCTAGCCTTATTGGTTGATACAGGTTCGACCATAGTCATATTTGGGTCGATTTTGGGACCCCATGGTGCCACTTGTAGGTGATAGGGACACTTTTTTTAATTAAGTTAAAATGAATACAAAAATGACACAAGCATATATCTTTTAGAAAAACAATTTTTACATAGGGTTATATATGTTGGATATTAGATTATAAATATTCATTAGAAATATATTAATATTTAATACGTAATTATATTTTATTTATATTTTTTAAACATTAAATATTTTAATTTAGTTTTGACACAATGATGATAAATTAATTACTTTAATATTGAAAAATTAAAATAATTGATATTATAAATACCCAAAGAAATAAAATATGAAACTTTTAATGAATTAAAATAATTTTCTAGGATAATATGATATATTAGGATTGATTTAATTGACTTTTTTAGAAGTAATCAATCTGTTATGAGTTTCACAAAAATCAACTATTGAATAGTGTCAAAATTGATATAAAAGAGTTCTTAAAACAAATATTATATTATTAATTGGTATTAAATTCCTAAAAATCTAAGGTTCGGCCAAGAGACTTATATAATGATAAGATCATCATTAAGGGACCACTTGGGGGTCTCTTGGATTTATATAGTAAGTTTATTAACCATATTATATAAAAATATAAAGTGACATTGTAAAAGTGAAACTAATTAAATTAGAATTAATACTTAAAGATAAGGTTAATATAAGTACCCAAACCTGTCTAAATTCTATTGGTTGAGTTGTTTTAGACCTATCCCCACCTTAAAATTTAAATAATTAACTTTGGAGCCATTAGAAACCGAATATGAATTTATTATAAATTAATATTTCTAGCTTTTCCGAAGGTGCCCCTCACCCCTCTTATAAAAGGGCACTCCTCCTTCTCATTTCATCACACCTTCAAAACCTTTTGGCTCAGAAAAACTCTGCCCAAATACTCTCCAAACTTCCCTCACTACAACCTAGAGGCCTTAGTTTGATCAGAAAGCCAACCTATGGAGCCCTTTTGATCAAATCAAAAGGAAGAACCCGAAGAAGTGGTAATGATTTCATCACCCTTTTCCATGTTCCTTTCTTCTTCCACTTCTTCTTCCTTTGTTATTAACGTTATAAAATAATAAATCCAGTATCATATATATACTGTGATTTTATTATAAATATGGTACAAACATATTCAGTATTCTATCAACCCTTTGAATAACATGTCACCATACGTGCGTATGTACGACTTACCGTCTCCACGTCGTGCTGTAATTGTTATTCAATATATTATTATTTGGATGGGTATAATAATGATATGTAACTCATGTAAATAATAATGAAAACATGTTAATGATTATGTATATATGATATAACAACCATTTATATATTATTTCAAAAGAATGAAATTGTCGCTCGTGCGTACGTACAGACTACCGTCTCCACGAACGCGATTAGATTCATTCTCCATCGTATCCATTCAAATATAATTATCATTTGATGATTTAAAAATGATTTTTAAGGACTTGATATCATTCTGGATATGAATAATATACAACCTATCCATTACAAACATGGCTTACATAACAAAACATATAAAAGAAAACAAGTAAGTTAACACCCGAAACAACGATAATACTAAGATATTATTATCAAATCAATATTAAAAGATCATATATGATATCATATTAATGTATATGATTCTTGTATAATTTAATAACAATTATTTCACCATTATATAGGAGGTTAACCTACCCCAACCAAGGAAAAGTACAAGGTAAGGGTTTTTCATCTCACTCCTTATTCCCGTGAGATTCATGCCATATTGCCACCATTACCTTTTGTGTGGTGTATGTACTGCCCATAATTATATTATTTTAGTAATACACTATAATTTATGTGTATTTACATATTCATTGTGTGATACCTCTTTCATGGGTTGTATGTTTCATAATTTACCAAATTGGTAAGGGTTATTTCACAATCTCTTCATTATCCGAGGTTGTTTATACGTAATAATCTACTGGGATCTCTTTATCATCCACATCCATGTTTCTTAATAATGTATTTCAAAACATTTTTACTATTTACAAGAATATGGGTTAAATTCATTTATACCCTTATGTGTTTCGAAAGGAATCTTTCCGTCGTTTTCCAAACAAGGCACTTTTAACCTTTTCGACAAATTTAAGGTAAGAATGTTATTTTTTAACTTATACGGCGGGTGCGGCTATTTACCGTCATTATAAAATCGTCAAAACATCCCTTACAAGCTTATAAGAATATTTTCAAATTGAATGTATTATAATTATGTTACTTTTAAAATGATTTAAAAAAAGAGATATTTCTCTAAAATATTTTTGATTTCATCTATGTCAACATCCTTTTATGGCTGTTAAGCTTATTTGAAGTTGATTTATTATGATACAAAACTTCTATATTGTATTGAAGGTTTTGTGATATTTTTGACTGTGGATAAGATATTCTTATGTCACTCATGGTTTTTTTTAAATTATTGAAATTTCATAAGTTATTTTTAATCTGAATGTTTATGTTATATTTCAACCTTTCATTTAGATGAATGTGTTAGACAAGTATGTTCCAGGTTGGGGACCTGTAAAAGTAAGACCTCTGGTTTGGTCTCCGGTTATTAGAGGAACTCTGGTTTGGTCTCCGGTTATTAGAGGAACTCCGGGTTGGTGTCCGGTTATTAGAGGCACTTCGGGTTGGTGTCCCGTTATTAGAGGCACTCCGGGTTGGGTTCCGGTTACAGTTAGCCCCTAGGTCTTGGGACGAGGCCTTGACAAAGAAATTAAAGTTCAGTATTATGCACTCCAACATTATGAAAGTGGTTATTGATATTTCATGAGATTATTCGATTAGTATAATATTCATGTGAAGAAGTAAATGGCATTATTTCATTTTACTTTTTCCATACTATGTTGATGTTCAAGTTTAAAAGGCTATTGTTTTAGTAATGAATTGCCTTAAATGTTTATGCTTATTTTTGAATGTTCCTCTATATAGTTATCCTTACTGGGCATTTGAGCTCACCCCTTTTTTATGTTTTATTTTTCCTAGGATGTGAAGAAGTAAGTTATGAATGACCTGCAGGGATATTATGAGGGGATAATAGTGTGGACTATGGAGACATTATGTTGTTGTTGTTGTAGTTTTTCACTTTATGATGTAATGTAAAACTTATGAATATGTCTAGTGTTTCCAAGGCTACTAAACCAATCGGTATTTCGAGATTTGATCTTTCTTGTGATCATGCCAATGTTATGTAATAATGCACCGACTCTGGGTAACTAGGGTCGGGGCGTTACATCCTAGTTGTGGCACCATGGAATTTTTACGTCATCTTGGGTATGGACTGGTAGACTATAATCCATTCTCTTATAAACTATATTTGGAAGAAAGTGTGGTCTGTCCATGAGGATGGGACAATTCTTTACTTTACCAGTGAGAAGGAAAATTTTGAAACTCATGATACAACTTCTCGTAGGACGGTGCATCCGATCACTCAATAGTTGGCGAGCCTCACCCTTAGTGCAATGGACAAGTGGAGGCTGAGCATTCCTATAGTGGTGAATGAGTATGATCATGTCTTTCCTGAGGATGTTCTAGGAATACCTCTTTAAGGGAGGTACACTTTATCATCGAACTATACCCCATCACGACAACGATATCCATGCCATCAAATCAGATACCCCCCATAGAGATTCATGAGATGTGGGTATGGTTAAAGGAATTGCATGATAAGTGATTCGTGAGGCCAAAAATTTCACCATGTGTAGCACCATTGTGGTTTTCCATGAAGTCATATTGGAGATTGAGGCTATGCGTGGACTACCAGCTCCTACAAAAGGTGATCGTGAAGAACAATTTTCCACTTCCGAGGATTCAGGACCTCTTCGACTAGCTGAAGTGAGCGAGGAGGTTCTTGATGATTAACCTCATATCATGATATCTTTAGCTTTAGGTCTAGTATAAGGTCATACTGAAGAAAACCTTTATACAATGGTATTTCCACAATGTGTTTCTGGTGATGCCTTTAGGCAAGAACAATGCCCCAAAAGTATTTATGGAACTCATAAACACAATCTTCCTACCTTAACTTGACTGGTTCATCATAGTCATCATTGATGGTATATTTTTGTACTCATTTTCGAGTGAGGAGCATGAGTCACACCTACAGATAGTATTGGATACACTCCCCAAGCATCAGCCTTATGGTAAGCTCTCGATGTTCTAGTTCTGGATTCATGGGGTCCACTTTTTTGGACACGTCATCTCGGAGGTTGGAGTTACAATGGATCTGGTGAAGATAGAGGCGGTTCATTCTTAGGATCAACATAAGAGTGTGAAAAACATGTAGAGTTTCTTGGGGTTGGATGGATACTACATGATGATAATTCTAGAATTTCCCAGAGTAGAAGCATCATTATTTGACTTGATATGAAAGAGAAATCCCTTCATGTGGACGGAGAAGTTCTTGCAGAGTTTCGAGGAACAGTGGTGGAGACTGACGAGTTCCACTATCATGAGTCAACATAAATAATGATTTGGGAATGGAGTCTTCTTTGACACATCAGGGACTAGACTAGGTTGTGTGCTGATGCCTGAGTGAGAAGTGCTCACCAAAGGTTCATAGAAGTTTAGGGATAAAGAGATGAACTATGAGACCCATGACTTGGAGTTAGCAGTAGCAGTCATTTCCTAGAAGATGTGCTGGCACTACTTGATGGGTGAACGGTTCAATGTCTACTATGACCATATGAGACTCGTGTATTTTTTCCCACAAAAAAGTGCATAACTTGAGACAGATGTGAATTCTAGAGTTCCAAAGAGACTATAATTTCAAGATAGTCTATCCTCTTGGTAAAGGGAACGTGGTGGCAGACTTTCTATGAAGGAGGTCTGGTTTATAGCTACTGAGTGAGGCGACCGAGAATCTTGGTGCGCTATATATATACCTCATGGATGATGGTGAAGCAGCTTGCCTTTAGTTGATGACTATCACTCCTCCATTCATATTGTAAAATAGGGAAGCACAACATGTGGATGTTAACTATGAGTCCCTACGTGTTTAGATATCCTTAGGAGAAGGTCCTAATGGAATTTCGAATAGAGGGGATCACATCATATCTTTCAATGGATGCATCATTATACCAGAGAAATTTCCTGAGAAGTTATTCATTTAGTATAATTTATCCCCTTTGGCAGTACATCTTGAAGTGGAGAAGATGCACCAGAACCCCCGATGTCAGTACTGGTGGCCAGGGATTAAGAAGGTGGTTGTAGAGTTCATTTCACGATGCCTCACTTGTTATCATGTGAAGGTAGAGAATAAGGTCCTAGTTGGATTAAAACAACCACTTGAGATACCAGAGTGTAAATGGAATGGTATCTTGATGGAATTTTTGATAGGGTTACCACTCACATCCAAGGTCCTCAATTCTATCTAGGTGATCGTCGACTGGCTCACCATGGTGGCTCACTTCCTACCCAACCTGGAGTGGTATCAGTAGATGAATTGGGATACCATTATATACAAGAGATAGTACGGCTACACAGGGTTCCGTTGATGATCATCTCTGACCGTGATTCACACTTTACATATTGGTTGTGAAAGGGATTTCCAGAGGCATTTTGGACTCAGTTGCGCTTGAGCACAACCTATCACCCCCAGACCGATGGCCCAATAGAGAAGACCAATGAGAACATGGATGAAATGCTACATGCTTTTTCCCTGGATAATTTTCATAGTTGGGATGATTGGATAACACTAGTGGAGTTTGCATACAACAACATCTACCACTCCACAATTGACATGACACTATTTGAGGTCGTGTATGGGAAGACTTATAGATCACATATATGATGGAAAGGCCAAGGGGATTAATTAGTCATGGTTCAAGAATTGGTACGGGATACCACAATGATTATGCTGATCATCCAAGAGTAGATGAGGACTGCATAGAGAAGGTATAAATCATATGCGGACAGAAGGCGATGACCTTTGTAGTATGAGGAGGGAGACCATGTTTACCTTTGGGTTCACCCGGATGAGGATTGCAGATATTTTGTCAAGGCTGACAGTTATGTCAAATGATTATCAAACCTCTTAAGATTATAGTAGAGTTATAAAGGTGGCATACCATCTAGATATCCCCTTACAGATGCACCAGATTCACATTCTTATCCATGTGTCGCAGCCAAGGATGTACATTAATGATCCATTACACATCATCAACTGGAGAAAGCTAGATATTGATGATGGGGCCACATATACTGAGTTTCTAAGGAAGATATAGGATCGACAGGAGTGGGTCCTTCGTGGATGGTCGATTCCTATGGTACAAATTTGGTGGCAGCACGAGAACCTTCTAGAGAGAACATGGGATTGGGAGGCTCAGATTTGTGCTCAATTCCCCCATTGTTTCTTTATCCTAGTTTTAGATTATGAAGACATGAAAACCAAAATGGGTGGATTAATGTAATTTCACAGAATTTCAGTTTAATTTTTATTAATTATAATGAATTACTTAAAAACCAATTTTGTAGACGCCATGTGATTCCGCAGCCCAGAGATGCTGGAATGTATTTTATTACTTTTTAATGAAATTTATGTAATTGTGCAAGGGAGTTTTTCTATATTTTGAACCAATTCCTGGATCAAAAAACAGAGGGAATCAGAGAATTTAGAGCACCGGGTTTCTCTTAATAAGGCCCTAACATTGACCTACATGGGTCAAATATACATTTTCGACTTTTGTGAAAAAATAAAATAAAAATAAATTTAATTCAATGTTTATTTAATTGAAATTGTTCCTGATATGACCCAACAACCACTCAGCACTACGGTGTAGCAACAAAGCGACGTTAAATAATTAATGAACATAATTAATGAGAAATAATGGAGATTAAAAATACATCTCCATCGTTTCATTAAATCAGGATCCAATGTTGAAAAATAACACTGGGAAATTTTGTGACATATGAGAAATATCTCTTTCTATCTCTCTATAATCATGACTGACTCTTTGAATTCCATTGAATCAAATATCGAAGAATGTTGGTGGGATAGATTTGTGAGATGAATAACGATGAATAATGTTAATAGATGGAGAATCGATGATGGCATGAATCTTCATCCCTCTTCAGTGATGAATCCTCCAACCAAGTAGGGGATTAATTATTTCAATTCCTCCAATTATTATTCTTAAACAATGAATGTGGATCAACCCATGAATAGGTAAATCCACAGATTGTGTGTTCTTGTGGGAGGGTGTTTACCTTCGGGGTTTTCTCACCGGGATTGATGATTATCTTATAGAACAATAATCCCAAACCTCCACTATTTTTTATAAACTTCTAATGTGGAGGGAACAAGCCAACACGAACAAGGATCCATACTCTCTTCTTATTAATTTTTTGTAGCTTCATTATATATATGGATATAAGGTGGATCGAAGGTTGTGGTAGTGATGGAGGTGACTCGAGAGGCTCGACGACCCTGGTAGATTTCAGATCGGACCATAGGAGTGGACCCAGACGCCCACGGAAGGTGTCGTTGGCACCACAATGGATGATAGTGGCAGCAGTCATAGGCCGATGGGGGAACCAACTGATGCCCCATGTGTGATGAAGTGGTCGACCATCACTGGCCGCCTAGCCGGTGGTATCTTGCTCAGTGCATGTCATGGTAGAGGAGGTCCACGACCCATAGCCATAATAGTTGGCTGGATGTGGTCCCCTCCATGCAGGCCACATGTTGTCCATGGGGGGTTACCATCTACCCGACCACGCACAACCCAACCATCTTGACCATGCTAGTCTAGGTCAAGACAGCAAACTGGGTTTCCCAAGTGGTCTAGCTAAACTTTTAATATGGTCTGCATTAGCAGACCAGGCCAATAGGATATAACCAGGCCGCACGGCCGCCCATGCTTGGAAAAGAGACCGGCCTGCCAGTGAAGGCAGGGCAAAATAAAATTAGGTCACTAGGTGACCAAGTTTACTAGACCCACGACCAACCTCATCCAAGTCCAGTGAGGCCCAATGGGCCTATCTAATGAGACAGATAGACAATATCAAGTCATGCGGGTCCTCGGGTCAGGTTGGTATGGTCAGACCGAACGAGCTGGACCGGGCCCAGAAGCAACCATCACCTATTTTAAAAAGGGACTTATCTCACATACTATGTTTTTCATTAATGGACCATCTACAAAAATATGACCCATTTGATGGGGAAATCATTATGAAATTATCTATGTATGATTTCACGGATGTTGACCCAGTGAGGCTCTGTGACTCAGAAACCCAACAAGACTCTGTGACTCAGCTGTCATCAGGAAATCAAGACACAACTACCTAGAGAGACTCTGTTACTCAACTATCAGCAAGACTCCCCAACTTGAATACATTGAAAGACATTGTGACACAAGTAACTAGTGAGATTTTGTATCTTATTTATCATTGATACTTCATGACTTGGCTATTCAGTGAGATTTCATGACTCAGCAATCAGGCAGACTCCGTGACTCAGGTACCCAATGAGGCATTGTGACTCAGCAATTAGTGGGGCTCTGTGACTCAACTACATAGAAAGGATTCATGAATCAACTACTAAATTGGTCTAGGCAACCTATATAGCATAAATAACAATTGGGGATGTGTTCCTTTTTAGTGATTGTTGTTTTGTGTTTTCAACGGTTGGTTTAACAATTAACACTATATGATATACCTGTGTCGAGATGAATCTATTTACTCTAATATTTGTTCAAGTTTTAGTAATTTCCTTCATGGTTTTATGTGCGGCCTAAGTGGGTTTTAGGGTCCGTATTGATTGTTTTTATACTCACCCCTTCATGGTCTTCCCCTATACATATTGCGTCTTGTTCAGACAACTGACAGCATTAACTGGGATCATGGAGCATCAGGGCCAGGTGGTTCTTAGAGGTGGATCTTCATACGCACTACACTTCAGCGACATCCAACAGTGAGCTACACCAACCATTCATGTAGGATTTTTGCATGATGACGTTCAGAGAATGTACTTGCTTTGACTCTACATTCTTTTTTAGTTATGTTTGTATTTTATCCCCCGTTTTCCTTTCAGTGGCACCTTTACATGTGTTCTTTCATCCTCATGTGGAATACTTGTTTTTGGGATCCCATTTTGATATTTACATTCCATAGTATGGTCTATGTGTGTGCATACCGGTTTAAAGGCAATTCATTCCTTTTTTGGGGGATGTGCCTTTTGGTTCTAGTCGCTAGCCTATGTCCTATGGAAGGCGGGCTTGGGGTAGTTAGGACATGTGCCCTGGGGGATGGGTTGTGATAGAAACTCTTATAACAGCTCATCATGAATGTCATGTATAACTATTTTCCATCCATATAAATGGAATATGTTATCTATTCATTCAGATAATCCTTAAATCACATCACCTATGTATATCTTGTCTTGCATGATCCCATTGTTGATGTCTCCCAAATGATTCTCTATTATTTGGTGTAGTATATTATGGGACACTAATGTTGATCTAATTTAAGCATTATATTTATATTCTAAAAGTAAATTCTATTTTAAATGGAAATACTTAGATGAATTCTCAATCAATATAGTAAATCATTTCCTACTATGGTAATGTAAAACATTATTTCCACTTCCTTGTTTGTAAATTCTCTAAAAATTAGAGTCTTTTAAAAAATCAAACCAATACATCTACCTCAATTTTAGATCTATAATGTAAAGTGATTTTCAATTACCACAAGATTTTATAGAGACAAAAAAACAAAAACTAAGGGTATATTGACTCCACAACATCAATAAAAACTCCACTGTAGAATATTTTATGGTATAGGTTACAGAATACTAGGTGTATGGCCTCAGTAATCCTACCCAATTAAAATTAGAAACCCATAAATTCATTATAAAACATCTTATAAAAAACTATATGTATCTTTGATAATATAATACTCACCTCCTTCCTCTAGAATATATAATACTGGAGCACCACTCAGCCATCCATAGATATCTTCAAAGTCCCTTTAGTTATTATCAAACAATAATTAAGGTCTCCTTTTTAGTTAATCTTTTTTAGACATGTAGTAATAAGGATTAATTCTACATGAAATATTTATTAATAACCCATGGGATCTAAACACATTAAACATTATATTTGGGTGTCAAGAAGATAATAAATCCCAAACCATCATGGGATCAAATGGAACACCACCATATAATAGTAAATTCATTATAAAATTATTTTCTAGAAACCAGATAATGCACATAATGACATTTCCATATATTTGATGAAAATATAGCTAATATTAGATAATAATATTATGAATGAATAAATTATCGAGTAGCTGATTGAAAATGAGGATGTATTAAGTTAATACTGATATGAATGATTATAAGAATCAATATGAAATCAGGTGCAGGATTATCATGAATGTTATTGAAGAATTCATATGAAACCCCTATTTTTGTAAATATTTATTTCATGATTTAATACATTATGATAAATATAATACATTAATTTGTTATTTATTTTCTTAGATCATTTTAGTAATTAGATACATATCAAAATAACGTGAAATATGTATAAATTGATATTAATTAGTACCCTATAACATTATCAAAGCATTACATTGAACTAAAAAATATATTGGGATAACCTATAGAAATCTATAATAAAGGAGAGATCCAAAAAATCCAGTAAGGGAACAATCAATGAATAAAAACGATAAAATTATTTCATGTGATTAAATAGGTGTTGCGTGTCAACATAAAAGGTTGAGAATCATTAACATGAATATTGAGGTATTATATAACATGATAACATTAAAGAAAAAAATGAATATGTTGACAACATAAAAACATGACATCAGAAGAATAATACAAGTCTAACCTCCATGGCCACAAATCATAGTTTTATTAGGATAACCACCCATGTACCATAAATGAAATATCATGTGATAAAAACATTACCGAATGTATTGGTGGGCTATATAATTCCAGGCCCATCCGTCACAACAATATAACGTACATTCATTTATTTTCTATATATATCATTCAATATAAGAACATATTTAATCACTATTAATACCATGATTAAGGAGTGTGGGTTTAAAGCATGAAATCCCCAAATCCATTATCTATAGGTACATCTATTTAAATACCCTTGAGTGTAAATAGATAAGTATATTCACCTAACAAATAATGTTTTTCATTGAAAAAATAAGATAATTTTGGTAGCATAACAAGAAAATTAAAGGTACACGGAAGGTTTAATGATAATTAATGGTGATATCTCATTACATAGAAAATAATTATTAAAATAAATTGATGTATACAAATAAATTACAACATGAACAATTTGAAATCAAAATCCTTAGCATACAAGAATTACATGAATGAAAAGTAATATGCGAGAATTCCATACTTGGTGTGGTTTCTTCTAAAATCATGATATGAGACTATTAATAAATTTGGGACACCATGGGATGGAATTATAGAGAGAGTGAGAGAGGAAAACTATAATCAATGGGTTTTTTGTTATGTGGAACGATAATTTCAATGCATATTTATAGAAAAATAAAGAGGTATTAATTATTAATTTCTAAGCATAGTTTTTTCACCATAAGTGATAAAATAATCACAACCACATTCCTTCCCAATGTTTAATCTCCTAGGTTCTTCCAAACATGAGTTGTTTCCAATACCTTTTTAGGATATTAACCAAAACCTTTAAACTAATTCAATTTATGATGTGGAATTTACATGCGTTCATATTGAATTGATTAAAAAATAATACAAAATAATATTATTCTTCATGGATTCAATAAGTGTATTTATAGACAATTATAAAATATCCAAAACACATTATTTGAAAGAGTAAATCACTCTTTTGACATGAATTAAATATATGATTAATAAAATCACATTTGGAAAATTATGAAATCATAATTCATACTTTATATATATATATATTGTATTTTAATTTCCCCAAAAATATTATATCATAAAATATTATGAAAAAATTACTATATGGTAACAATAATTAGATTATTTTAAAAAATATTTATTTTAACAAAATAATTTTCTAACTACAAGAATTTACACTTAAAAAAATCTTATTGATATGAAAATTCTACTTTTTATGACACTCACAACATTTTAAACATTCTAAAAATTACATTGGACATTTATAAAATTACATTCCAATTTACATTTAAATAAATATTATTTAATAATAAAATATCATTAATGAAAGTATTTATGAAAAAAATTCATGAATTTATCAACAATTGGGTTTTAATTGAGATTATATATTTCCTAAAGATATTATATTCATTTGATCATATATTTAACTATTTTTTCAATCGCATTATATTTTATTATATAGAATTAATGTAATAGTGAAAAAAGAAAAAAAGAATTATTATTTTATTAGAAAAATATACAAATTCATACTACTATGGTCTAAATATTTAACACCTTATTATGCCAATATACATGCTAAGTGTAAGGTTATTCATTGTGGTACTTTTTTGTGTGGTTCAGTGAACATGGTTTGGGTTGTGATATTGACAAACTTTAACTTATACCATAAATGGTTTCACCTGACTTTCAGTTTATAACCCAAAAATGGGATTTTCCAAGGTCATGGCATACTGATACCATATCTATTTGAAGATATGACATATTGTCTTTATAGGGTACAATCTTACAAGTTTAGGCCACCACTTCATCCATCTATGTCAATTATACTATATCATAACACTTAATATATAATAATCTAAACAGTCACTTTAAAATAGTTATGTGGTCAATAGAGATTATTATTAATAGTATTTAAATCCTAACAGAAATCATGTGCTGATGTTTTATAAATGGTAAATAAAACTGAAATGTAGTGAAAGATTAATAATTGATAACATTAAATAATTAGATACTTATTAATTCAAAAAAGAATTTTTTTTAGATGTTTGAGACATTACATTCTTCCCCATAATCATATTTATCCCCAAAAAATCATTTCACAAACTAAAAATATTTGGGATCATATTGTTCTTTTCCTATTTGAATTCCTAAGACACCTCCTAAAAAAATTTCTATAGTATATTGACTAGGTGAGTTGTCTTGTTTAGTATTTCATTGTCACTATGATCTAAGATCTTCCCCAAATACTCCTCATATTAACATTGATTCTCAATGGGTATCATATCAAAATTTAGTATGTATGAGGTTTATAATATGCAATTCCTTAAAAGTGAAACATTGAAACAATAATGCACATGATATATATTAGGTGGGAGTGGTAATTGATAGACCACATCTCTACGACAATAATAGAATACATAGTGGTAAAAATGTCTTAGACTAAGCTTTACCTTCCTCTCAAACCTCGTGAATTTATTATATGATTATATATAAAGGAACACATTATCTCTAACGACAAAATCTTGGTCTCCTAAATAATTCTATATATTTTTTTATCAATATTTGATGGAATTAAAATGATGTTTAATTGTGTGAATCTTCTCTTTCACATCTTATATAAGATTAGGTCCTATTATTTTCCACTATACATTTTAATCCCAGTATGATGAATTATAAAACTAAATCCAATACGGAGCCTCAAAAAGTTTAATTTTTATTCTACAATTTAATGTTTTGTTATATGTGAACAATTATATAGGATGGATTTGATCTCAACAATAATTTAAATCAATTGAACAAGGTCTCGTCATATCCTCTAGAGTTCGGATGGTTCTCTCTGTCTGACCATCATTCTGAGGGTAATAAGTTGTACTGAAACTCATATCTATATCTAATTATTATTTAGGGATTCTCCAAATCCTCATGTTAAACCATGATATTTATCATAAAAAATTGAGTTTTATAACATGTTTTCTTAACACTTATTTTTTGTAATTCTTGGCATGTTAGTCATGGGATAAATACTCCTTGATAGAAATGATGTTTTCTACTATTGTAAAGTGATCATCTACCAACCAAATGATGTTATTGGATTTAGATTCTAGGTATATCCCATTGATAAAATCCATGGTTATGTTTTCCTATATACATACATTTTTTTAGTTAATTTGGATCATACCATTATACATTTTTCATTTAGCCTTGAATTTTGGGCATGACAATAATTAAGATAAAAATCCTCAAATCTATCCATTCATGTTGTCTAATAATAATTTTTTACATTAATTATAAATAAATATTACTTATTCTTGGATTAATTGAGATGTATATGTTAAATAAATCATCCATAAGTTCACACTTTAGTTCATTTAATGGGATACATATTTGGATATCAAAACCTATATGTCAATCAGTTTCATTATTGTACTCTGAACTATTAACTACCATTATCGGTATCTCCTTATATTCTTTTTGGGAATCCTTGTTCCTATCCAAAAGGGATAGAAAATAATATTTTCCATAATTTTAGGTTCACATTATTTTTGTGATTCTCAGGTCCATCGATTCATGTCCAAGAAGATTGAGTCCCTTTCATTCTTCATCAATGACTTGGTTGTGGGATCCTTTCTACTCAGATAATTTTCCACTTTAGTTTCCATCCATGGATATAAATGGATTTAATATTCAAAATACAAGTCTATATCTATTTTTTTGTGTATATTTATCTCATTTGGTGTGAATATATAATCTAGGCTTTTATGATCTGTATATATGTCAAACTTCCCTTTTTATTTATAATGTTAGTAAATTAGTAATGTAAATTTCACTACAACCAATTCTATATCATTAATCATATAATTTTTTCAAAACTAACATTAATTAGATACTAAAATAGGCTTTTTATTTTTCATATTTCTTAACAATCACATTATGGAAACATCAGTATTATCAAAACACCTTCCCCACTAGTGGGTAATTTTATCACAGGCGATGTAATTAACCTCTTATTTATCACTTCAATGCTCTATTTTAATTTATTAATCCTGAAAAATTCAATTTTTTCTACGATGGATTCTTTAGATGAATTTATAATCCTTCTAATTTTCCCAAAATGTAATTATAGTACCAAACTAATCCATATAAACAATGGTTATCCATCATTGTTGTTGTTATGCACTACACTTCAGCTACATATGTCATCTAAGTAGCAAAATAAATCTCTTTGACATTAATAAAATTCCAGAATAATGGAATTTTCTCTATCTAAAACTTATGTTTTTTATCGATTTTCAAAAAAAAATTCGTTTTCAAGGTATTTAGTACATAATTAAAATTATCCCATTGTTTATCCTTAAATTTTAAGTATTTATTAATATCATCTATAAAGGCAACCAAAAAATTATTTAGGTAATCCCTTAAGACACTATTCATTATATCCAAGAATAATTATTGATTATTAGTGACACCAAATGATATTATAAAGAACATATATATTCATTACCAAATATGTAAAGTAGTATTGGGGATATCCTTATTCTTCACATTTAATAGATAATGTCTGTACCAAATATTTCCACATTAGAGATGTACAAGGGCCAATGTAGTTGATTAAATAAGTTATAAATTTGTGGAAGAGGATAATTTTTTTTGTCTTGATCTTTTTGAGATTTTAATAATTAATAAAATAGTGTATCATCCCATTCTTCTTCATGATGAAAAGGACCAGCATACCCTTTGGTGAAGTATTTCAGTGTATAAAACCTTTATCCATATTATCCTATAGTTTCTTCTTCATATCTTCATCATCAATAGTGGTAATTCTATATAGATACTTGAATATTTAGAAAACACTGAGTATGTGTTTGATTGATAACTCAAATACATGTCTGTGAATAAGATATTGAAACCCAATGGGAACGAAATAAAACTATACTCCTTAAAAGGGAATAATCATAAAATATAATATCTTCCTAATTATCATTCATTTTAGTTAGATATGATTACTTATAAATTGTTAATACCCATTCTGTAAATAATTATTCCAATGTAGATCAATCCTCCTCCTTTATCATTTATTAAAATTGATGTTAATTCATGATATAGAGTGTAATTTACTTCTCCACATAATTTATGATTGTAATATAATATAAAATAAAACCAATATATAGAATAATGTCAAATTCTACATACTAGAGCATCAAAATGGTTATTAGAAAATTTATCCCACATATATCAATTAGAGATATGTTATATATCGTTAACGTAATAATTTATACCTTTATTGTATTCAACAGTAAATAAAAATATATTTTTTTATATGGTGTTTGAATTGATATTCTAAACCATTGTGATATTAAAGAATTCATAGAACTGGAATCAAGTATAACAGTCAATATTTTTGAATGAATTACTAGTGAACCTACCATAACATCTATTTGGTATCCTCCTTAGTAGTTTTGATGGAATATACATTCCCTCTCACTAGTACGTAGAATTTTTTGTCATCCATTATTTTTTAAAACCATTTTCTTAGTGCATTGGATCATACGTTGTCCTTGAACCTTGTAGATGAATCATTTCATAGGTGATGTCGGTTTGATGGAATATACATTTATTAAATAACATTGGTGGGTTTATCCTATCCCCATTGTCTAGCTTGGATATAATCCATCCTATACGTAAAAAATAATATTTTTCACTTTACAAAATTTCGAAGATGCTTATTCAAACACTTTTGACAAGCAGGATATTGTACTTTATTTACACTGTCATTTCTCCATCTCTCTTCCAGGACTATAATTCAATATCCACTTCACATTTCTAGACACATGAGACCATTTATATTTCTAATATCGATTAAAGTAAAAATTTAACAATTTCATCATAGCTATGAATGACTCCAATAACCAATGTTATTTTTATATTTGGCCTTATCCCATTAAGAAGATGGCCAATATTACTTTTTGGGTTAATAATAAATTATGAGGTGTATCACACGTAACCTATGATGTTTTTTTGATATGCGATAATAGATTTATCCTCCATCAACTTGAGGCTATGAATATCACTTTCAATATTATGTTATAAAGTGAGCGGAAAATAATTATTGGAATCTATTTTCTAGAATTTATCATAACAAAACCCTTATATTTCTTCATTAGGGTTTATATTATTTTTCATTTCCACCATTTATCATATTCTCTCACCATGTGATAAATAAATATCACGAACATTTCATACTCAGAGCATTAAGGGATGAATAATATCATTTCAATGGATTTTAACCACTGTTCCATGATTAAGGGATCATAAGATCCACTAAACATTAGGGGTCCTTTATTATAAAAATTTTAACAATTAAAACTTGATATTTCGTAGGGGGTGTGGGGTTTAAACTTGATTCATGTTTATATTCAGAACACGAGTTAATTGAGTATTTTTTCCAGAAGTTATAATGTACTATCTCATTGGGATGGGAATATTTATTGGGTTGTCCTCATGTTTCCCTACACATTGGTTATTGACTTAGTTCTTATTAGTTTATACCAGTGAATAAAATAAAGGAAAAAATAGTGATATTAATTTTCAAAATTTAGTCACATAAAAGGGGAAATAAAAAAAATTGATGGGATAACTGATAAATGAAATGTATTATTGATCCTTTTTTATTTATATGTTTCTATCTATGTTATCCGTGGTCTATTTCCAAACATAAAATTTCAAAGAATTTTTTTCACTTCATAAATTTATAGAAAGAGCATTTTAATTTACCAATTCATAGGCCTTGGATGTTCTAAACTAGGTGTATATAAATGCAATTTTTTTATACAATATGTGATAATTGTGTTATTACGCAATGTTTCATTTTTGGGGTTATTACCATTGGGTAAAGCTATTCCAAATCCACATCAACTTGTTGTATACAAATTTGGATTTGGTTATATGGAATCCACTCACTCTATACATAAAAAAAATTAGGTATGTTTTCCTATGTTTAGTCTTATCATTAAGTCGTACACTATTTTTTTATAATCCTATTTCTAAAAAATGACAAGGCCTTGTTGTGATACCAACTATGAAACTCCATGTTATAATTATAATTAATTTCATGATATAATAAATAAATATACACATAATACAATCCAAATATTTTGAGAGGACGAATGTTATTTTTGAATAAAATACATATTATAAAAATATTTAATATGGATATAATGACATTAATTAAAATTTGATAACATTCCATTATAATATCATTGATCATAAAAAATTGAACAAGATATCTTAGAGAGGTACATAAGAAACATTTGAGGTATAAATCCCATTAATGGAATAATAAAAGAATAAAACGATGAAAGTAATCCATTTTATTGAAGATGTATATCATTGTTCCATAAAAGGGTGATAATAATAATCATGAATATTTAATCATTATATAATATGAAAACATCATGTAATCATAAGAATGTTAAAATTACATAATGTATGAATTGATAAGGGTAAGGTAAGGATATCCCTTGAGACATCAGGACATAATGTTATTAGGATAACTAATCATGTACCATACATGGAATATATGGAGATAAAGAAATTACCAAATGTATTGGAGGGATGTATAATTCAAACCCCACCCATTAAATTCATATCATGTACATAAAATTGTGGGCCACATAGGGTATAAAATATAAGAACATATTTAATCAGTTATAATCTCATGGTTAATGAGTATGGATTATATTCATGGATGCCCAAACTTAATGAAATATAGGTATATCTTCATGAATAAATATAAGTGGTAATGATTATGGGTATTAAAAATATAAAAACATGTCAGGGAAAATCTGGATAATATTTTGGTAGCATAACAAGTGTACATAAAGGTTTATCATAAGTTTTAATGATAGGAAAAGGTGGTACCTCCATACATGGGAATCATAAGGAATATAAAGGTATGTGCTAAAATAAATTAAAAAATTATCAACATCAAATCAAATGAATTTTACAAATAAACTAATTAAATGAAAATGAAGAGGAGAGAATCCAATACCTTGAGAGGGTTCTTCTAAAAGCTTTAGGGGGGATAATAATGATCATTGGGGAAACTTAGTTGGTATTTCGAAATATATGGGGAGAAATTATTTGTGATAAATATGTTCTTATTGAATTGGAATTGTATTTTAGTTAAATATTTATTAAAAAATATAGGGTAATTAATTATTAATTTCTGAACACAGTTTTTGGACTCTAGGTGATGAAAACAAAAAACCTCTCATATATTTTTCCATAGTTTCATCCAGATTGCTGTATTTTAAATAAATTATGATAATAACCAAAATCCTTCAAATAATATAACTTATTATGTGGAAGTTACTCATGTTCATTAGTAATTTATTTTAAAAACATGAAATGTAATATATATTTTAGAGAATTCATTTGAGGATTTTAAAATTATTAATATGACCAAAAAAACATTATATTAAAGGGGATAGGTATTATTCTCCATGGATTCCATTTATATAATTTATTACATATTATAGTGTAAATGTATTATTCTCCATGATTTTTATTTATAAAAAAAATATACAACTACGATTTAGACACATAACCTTGTATTAAACCAGTGTAGGCCTAAATTGTATGATGTACAACAAAGTTACTCTCCTAGGGATGTTCGAAAAACATAGTTTGGATAATGATCTCAATAATAATAAATTTATTCTATAAATTAATTTGGTCAATTTTTAGTTGTTTAATCACATCTTGGGCTTAGTCATGTGTAAATCTCAATGCATCATCTCCAATAGAAGATATGATAAATGGTATTTATATGGTATGATCCTAATGGTCGAGGCCAAAAATTATTCCATATACCCATATTAGATATTATCTTAACATTTTTCATATAATAATCATTATAGTCACAATATAAATTCTATATTATCAATGGTTATGTCTCTTACCAGTCTTTAAATCCTCATAGAAAAATTATGGCCATATTTTATAATGGTTTTAAACAAAGTGAAATATAGGGCATGTGTTTCTATAATATTAGAAGGAAATTTAGTTTTTTAATTTTTGTGTTTTTATAAATCACCACAAAAAATAACATCACCAATAACTCATAATGAGCATAGAGTCACTTAAACACTTCTTTTTGAAAAATCATCATCTAAACCTACTGTAGAATACTTCCTTACTTATGATTAATTACCAATATCCACTTCAATACCATTGTATTTTTAAAGTGATAATTGTTCATTAGTATAAATTATTTATTCCAATTATCACATATTTTAAATAGATATAATTGATAGCAACCCTCAAGTTCTATTCATCCTTCATTATGGATAGAACAGAAGCTACTAAAGGGGATTCACTAGTTCAAATAGGTATATTCTCTAAAATATCTTTTAACCATAACAAAATATTTATGAGCTCACAAGTAGACATAAAATTATTACCTATATATAATGGGGTGGACATATGGTTTTAATCATTACTGAAACAATCCCCTCGATAATGGGAAAACAGTGGAATATCCTCTATGAAATAAATAATTTATGTATCTTAAATAGAAATAATTTCTAATCCAAACCATCTGTGATGCACATAGAGATAATCTTAAACTAATGTGTGATAGGATATAAATTCATATGTGTTGTACCAAGTCATTATAAATGAGGGTTTCACTCAATAGTGAAAGTAAATCTCAACCCATCTGTTTGGTAAAATATGACAATAAGATGATAATAATCCACCGTTTCATGGTCTTTGGGTAACCGGTTTATGCGAATGATTAAATAATAGGTCCTCATATCCATCATTCTAATATCTATGGAGAATGTTTATCAACTAATGGTACACTCAGTATTATGTTAAATTGGAATGAGAATATGATCCCCACTAGTAGGCATCTCAATATTAAAGTTTAAGCTTCACGATCTAATATAATATTGAAATAAAAAATAATAATGTAGAAAAAAATTACTAACACATGAAAACGTCTATATGTATGAGTTAAACAATAAATAAGGCATTAATAATACCAAAAATCCATTTAGGTAATGCTAGACATGGTCTACCAGATATATTTTCATTAAAACTTGATCAATGTGCCATGCACCCTTATCTACTCCAAAATATCTATCCCATCTATTGTCGGTACCCTTATATAGGACACAATATCCACCTCAAGGATACCCCTTATCTATTATATGCCTCTATCCCGGTGGACTATCAATAGTGTCATTATAATTATCCTCCATAGCCCATATAGTGGGATAAATACAAGAGAAGTATCATATAAAAAAAATCATATTATTTTTTATCTCATATAAGGATGAAACTAAATATGATTTACTAATTTTCCTACCTCTGATACCAAGAACAATAGTAGGTGTTATACAAATAATGAGTTCTCATTACATTTCACCAGAAAAATATAACATATAACTATACAATAAATAATCCAAATCTAATCCATTACATGGTTGTGACTCCATTATAAGACTCATAATTATTTATATTTTGTATTGAAATATTTAATTGGATGGAATATATAATGGGTTTGTTACTACTCAAATCATCTATCAAATGTTTCGATCAGAAATATGATCACAGAGATATATTTTATGTATAATTTCTAGAAAGTCCTCATAAGCTCAGCGAACATTGTAGAATACTTTCACACAGTCATTCCAAAATTTTAGAGGTATAAAATATTCTACAATAAAACAATTTTTTTAAAAAGATATGATAATACACATATTTGATCAAGAACATGAACTCTATTAAGGGTAGAATATCCTCAACATGATCCCTTTTGATGATCATCTACTAATATCTATTTGAGTTGTGAATTAGACTTGATGAATGACTAACCATTTCATCAGTAGTTTATTAAACTACAATAGAAATGTGAAAAACTAACTCTATCAAATACTCTACAACCATATGATACAACTCACCTTAGAACCTACATGGTGACTAGTGATATCACTCTTGAAGAGCACTCAACTAAATGGATGATTTATCCTATTAAGAAGAGAATTCCATTCAATATTTAAAAAGGAATTCTCTACTTTCTACTAGTGGGGGATAAAACATCTACTATAATGGAGAAGGGAATTCCTCCCTATCAATAATAGATAATTAATCCCATTCTCTAAACACATGCATGATATTGTTGAATGGGGTTATCATGTCCTGTATATAATGTAGTTCTGGGAATCTATGGATTCATATCTTTAATTTTGGGAATATAAAAATATTCTTACCGTAAAATATCTGTATTAGAATGTCCATGAATGAAATATTTAAAAGACAATTTACATGCACTATATTTCACTTACCACCCTATTATGAAATATAAATAATACATCCGAGTAAAATTTTGGGTAAAAATTATCAATGTCCTAGAGAATGGATACATCAGTAAGACTCACTATTCATTGGGATCCCTATTCTATTAACCAAACATGAATACCCTTAAAATTGATGCCTTATGTACCCCAATAAATTCATAACTTTTCCCATAGGGTAATGCATGGAAGACGGAAGACCATGCCATAAATACCCCAATGCCACCTCCATAAGCCAAGGGATGGAGAAGAGCACTGAAAGCAATAACTAAAATGAATGTTCTTTTCCTAATGTACCTATATTCATTCACCAAAATATATCCACAAAAAAGTAAAAAATAATAGTAATAAAGATATAAATTTCGATAGTATAAACCATGAATGTAATAACTTCTAGGGAACGTAAGAAGTGAAATATTGAAAACTAAAACATATAGGGGAAAAATACATGCCATACTAGAAAATATATCCCAAACTAGTAGTCACTAGAAAATTAATACTAAAAGAGACTGGATCCCAATATCTAAGCCCTGGCCTCCAGTCATGGTCAAATGCACCCGAGTATCCATATGAACGTCTGAAATAATTGATGACAAATTTGTCATCTACATAATACAACACATGGGTAGGAAATGACCATGCAAGGTAGATTATATACTTACCTAGTATGATGCATTGAAAACATGAGTGGGATAAATATGAGACATGATATAATTAGTCATCTCAACCCAAATAAAGAGGGAAGAAAATACCAACAACAAATACACACACACACAGAGATATATATATATATATGATTTCATTTGAAAATAATAGATAAGATATAAAGGGGATATGTATATTATATTTCAAAGTTCTGGAGGGAGTCATAAAATAGTTCCACATGTCCATCATTGATTCCCAACATCTCACATGTTTATCCGTAGATTTAGCCTTGTGGAATACCCACACCTTCCCACTGTGTCTTATAGTCGAGGGAAAAAAATCTCCAAGTAGAAAACCAACTATGTAGTATTTTTGGGGGTACCACTTAATTGATAGATAACCTAAGATATACTCCATCTGGGGGGAACCACTTGGTAGATAGAGGAAACCCACCCATGTTTTTCAAGGTTGTACCACTCAATAGATAGAGAAATAATGATCTTTTATATCAAGTGGTACCACTCAATAGATAAAAGGATTATTCCATAGTACATTAGGGGTACCACTCAGAAGATAGAAGAACAACACGCTAGTACATCAGGGGTACCAATTTGAATATAGAGGTGTGTGTGGACCCATCCCAGGTATAATTGGGAGACAACTAATTTCAGGCACACTTACATGATCATACCTGATAACTACCATCATTGAGCACCATATGAAGAAGCATCATGTTTTAAAAATCACACATCGTATCACAAAGGAATCATTTAGGGAAACTATTTCATTCTATCAAGAAAATAACATAGGATTGGATTCTCAATGAAACATTTCATGTCAAAATAATGGAGATATGAGAAGAAAATGTCACATGAATGAGTACACATCATGTAAGTGGTCCATACAGGGTTTCTTCCCACTCCTATTCCTATTTGTGAGCCCAAAAGTACATAGATGACTATTTATGTAGTATGAAACAATGTTTCAGGGTAGTACATGTCATGTCTTGTGAAAACTTCATAGAAAACCATGCTCTTCATACATTTATATTTCATCACACTTTTGAAATTAATAAAACATTACACAAATTAACTCCCAAAAACTATATTATTCTTGTTCTTTTGAACAAATATTAAAATAAACACTGGTACCTAAGTGAGTTACATTAACTCCTCCAATGTACTTCCTGACTAGCACTCTTCTTAGACACATAATACCCAATACATATCTTCAAAACCTAGGGAAATGAAACATAAAAAGGGGTGTCCACAGATGCTCAATAATGGTAAATAAGTGATATATATAAGAATAAACACAAGCATAATTGTATGAGAATGTGATCATGAAATTAACATATTATACGTTTGATATCAATGATCATAAACATGAAGCCTCAGAAAAAAATTGTACGTGGATAAGACAAGAATCATAAAGTAATAAAGAACATAATCCATGAAAGAATAACATAATAATTAGACATGGAATTGTGGTATGCAGATTAAAATTTATTATCATTCCATATAAGTCAAGAATAATCTCTAAAACTTATCAGGGAACTTCTTGTGGACTACACCTAGTTTGTGGGACAACAACATGATCTCCAATCACATTCCTTTCCGTATTAGGGACCATGTATCCCCATCACACCATAATTAACAAGTTTCCCCATCATCCCATAGTTGGTCAGGTTTATCCATCTTCCCATAGTGGATTGGGTTTTCCCATATTCCTATAGGTGATTAGGATTCCCCATATTCCCCAATGGATCATGACTATCAACATGAATCCCATCACTATCTAATGAGATATAAATTTTTACCCATTGTATTGGATGGGGATATAGGTCCCAACCATATCATAATGAAATCCTACAAAAAATTCAAAACAATTATATACAATAATACCATAACCCATGAAATTAATTGGGTATCATAAACATGTAATCATATGGAAACTTATTAAAAAATATATAGGTTAATTAATATTTTCATCAATATAATAACCCACTAAAAAGTAGGTTTTATAGACATATAACCATTGAAGTGTAAATTGGGTTCACAAAAATGTTACCTCTGAAATGGAAACTATTTTAATAAATACCATTCCATAAAAACATAATTAATTCATGGATATAATATGAATGTAACCTTCAGATCATTTACCTAAAATGTCATGAGTAACTAAAATAGATGTCATCTTAGATAGATTATAATTTTGAAATATCTTTTAAAAAATTTCATGAGTAAAGTATACTTTGTTCATTGGAAAATTATTTTTAAAACATAAAAACTTGTGAGAAAATATTTTGTTAAAATAAAAATGAAAAAATATAATGAATTATTTGAAAAAGTTTTGAAATCATTTTCCTTTGAAAACAAATAACGAAATATTGAAAATGTTTTCAAATCCATTTCATTAAAAACAATTTTAAAAATCATAAATGATTCTTTGATAACAATAAAACATTTTTTAGATCATTTTTTCTTAAACATTATTTTAAAATATAATTTTTAATAACATTTTTTAAAACACAGTTTTGGAAAGTTATGGAAAATGTCTCAGAGAAGGCTAATTGAGGCAAAATTACCTTACCAATTTCGTTACTTTTGAAAGATAAACCTCGTTAGAAAAAGATCAAAAAGTGTATATTTAAATACCTAGATATATAATAATTTTAATAATATAATATATTCATGGGTTGTATATATACCACAAAAAAGTAATGAGTGGTGAATAATATATACATCTTGTAAAAACATTGATACAAGAAATCTCTTATACCTTCTATCTTGAATCTCATCATTCTCATTAAAAAATCATAAATAATAAATATATGTTTATTATATATCTACCAAATAACATTAATATTCTATATAAAACAATATAGATCTTATAAAAGAAAATTATTAACACTCCCATGTTTTGGTTACCTTTAAGGTAATATCCCCTTTTTTTCACGGGTCTTAATTTGATATGTTTTTGTCCAATAAATTGTAACTTGATTCCTAGAATGTAAACCATGATATAAATATAATTTTTTTCATTAAATATGTATTTATAATAATCAATTAGATATTGAAATATGAAATTGAATACACCGTTCATAGAGACAGTTGGCCGTATGCATGCATGAACATAATTTCTATATAATTTTCATATGGAATGAATGAAATTAAATGAAATATATGTATAAATTTATTTATACTAATTATAGTAGGATTAATATTATATATATATTATATAAATTTATTATATTAGTCCTCAATATATTCTATGAACGGTGTGTACGAAACAAACCGTTTTGAGGAGGCGGTAGTCCACAATTCCCCAAATTAAATTATCAATCTTAAAAAAACTAAATCATGATGTTATATGTTATATATTAATTACATAAGCATAAATACATCATACATATCATATATAATAAAAAAATATATTTTCTATAATAATTCCCAACAATGATAGGTGGTAATGTAAAAACGAACAACATTGTTTTGTGAAGAGGTAGTTCTCCATACACAACAATGGTAAGTCAATTACCCATTAGATGAAATTGTGTGTAAGTTCAAGTAAAAACCATAGAATAAAAAAGTTTAATTATATTTAGGACATTGTTTTTTATAATATAATTCAATAATGTTATTTGAGATTGTGGATAATGAAAATAAAACAATGGATCTTGAGGGAGGGTGTTAGCTATTATTCAGATAACTCCTTTTGGTTTTCACCAATGGGATTATTTAGATGGATTTATTAACAAAATTTGGATTCTAGGATGGGGGGACTGATTTAAATTACCTGTTATGGCTGATATTGGTTGATCAAAAGTGTCTTGAAAGGTGTGATGAAGTGGGAGGTGAGAGTGCCTTTTTATAGTGGAGGATTTCAATTTCGTTTAAATTTTGGAAAAGGAAATTCCAACCATGTTTATCATTTGAGATTTGACACAAATAAATGATACAATTATATTAATTTAAGGATATGGTATAACTTTGTCCATAAAATTACTTTTGTAAATATTTTTAGGTCTTTTGTCCTTAAGATTAATGTTTAGTCCCTTGTTATGCTAATTTTCCATTTAATCGTTGTAATTAATTTTTATCACTTTCAATATTATATTAGATCAAATCTATTTTGAACTTATTATTTATTATATATTATTCTAATTCAAAATACGGAATCCATTTTTCCAATTTTTAATAATAGATGTGTAAGAGATTAATTTGATATTAAGCACACATATGGGTTGGAGAAACATTTTTTTAAGAATGAATTGTTTTAAAGTTTCAGATGTATTGATATCCAATTTCATGGAGAAATTAGTTTAAAAGACCTAAATTATAGTAATGGATATAATGTAAATATAATTTCACTTTAAAACCAAATTAAAATATAATATAACTATATAATTAATTAGATGAAAATTTAATTAAAAAAATCATTATCTTTTTATATTCATCAAAAAAATGATGTCTTTTTAGAGAAATCCGTAGACATAATCCAATGCTAATTTTTACAACATGAATCCATAAATAATAATAATTTTATCAAATTAAATTTCTAAAAGTTTCTACAGTCAATTTTATTATTATTAACTGAAGGGTATAAAAATATGAACTTTAAAGGAAATAATATTTTCAAATATCTAAAGACACAACTAAATATATATGTATTGTTATCAATAACATTTATTTATATAAAACCTGTATAAATAATATTGAAAAACTAATCATTACTATTCCTAATTATTTGTTTAATTTTAACATTATAACTATCTTCATTAAATAATTATAATAATAAAATGTGGTTTTTTATAAACACAGTGTTACATGTAACATAAGTCAAGTCATTGTTGTGTGTATCATGAGGTTAACATGGTGTATCATATAAAGTAGTTTTTAATTACTGTAGAATGAATTTAATAGCATCAAATAAAATAAATGTTTTGAATTTTTTTTTATGAAAACATGTTTTGTTACATTTTACCACCTCAAAATGAATTTCACCATTTAAATTTGTTATTCTGATACAAGAAAATGAGGATATTTCATACTTATCACATCCAAAAGATCCCACATAGCTTACACTAATTTATTATTTCTCTAAAATTAATTTACCATGTGATTTGTCTTATTTTATATAATATTATCTATAGGATCCATAATTTCAACTGGTTTGTTACTCATAAAAATGATAATTCTCTAGTGGTATGACCTCGTAGTTGAGTACATTTGAGGGGTCATGTATCTACTTCCTTAAGAGAGATGCATGGTACTCATCATGGACATGAGATATATATGGAGGAAGTTATTTGTGATTGGATACCTTCCCATTAAAATCAAGAATATTAGAGGTACTGATATACCAATGACACAATTTTCCTTTCATCCCAACCCTCATAACCTCATTCCAAGGAGAGATTCATAATAAAAAAATCACAACAAATTATAATAATAGGTCACACCAGTGGTTATTAAATTAAATTTTATATATATTTTTGGATTTCCTCATATATATCTAAATGGTCACAACCTTTACATCCATTTGTTCAGCTATATATGGTCCAAATTGGTTTCATTATCCCACATCATCCCAGAATGTTGGAGCTCTACATTTCAACACATAATGACCTTCATAAGGATCCATTTGAATACATTTGTTATATATATTATTGTAAGAAATATAAACTATAAGAAGATGTTGATTCGAGTCACCTTTGAAATCAAATGAACAAGATCTCATCATACTCTATAGGGTTTGAATTTTTATTTCAGACTTTCTGCCCATCTAATGGTGATGAGAATTGCTGAAAACCAATTCTGTATCATGTATATTATTAAGGATTTCTCCAAAACATTGAGGTAAAATTTGGATCTCGGTTAGATTCTATGTAATGTGATACTCCATGAAATCTTAACAATTATTTAATATATATCATAGAAATATTATCCAGGTAGAAATCATCTCTAATAGAAATAAATAACATTGATTTTTAATGTTTATTGACTACCACCCATATGAAATTAAAACCATTAGAGGTTTTTTGGTGTTAGATGATATCTTCTATAGAGATGTTATCCCATTTATATTTTGGTATAGTTAATGGATGCAACAACCCCTTAGACATTTTTCATTCTTCTTTAACATTCTAGCATATGATGCAATGAGATTCAGACACTGTGATATCCCTCTTCATGTCATCCCTCCAGAAGTATTCGTTCAAATATATAAACATGTCCACTTTTCTCTAATGAATAGATAATTAAGAACTCTGACAATTCACCAATATATCCTTCATCAAATTGAGTATGTAATAAACACATACATTATTCCTGAACCTTACCATTTCACCATATTCAAGGTTAAACATAGGAACATTTCTAAACATCTTTTTTAGCTCTACATATTCATTCTAATCCTCTTTAATCATCACATGCAAATAGGAATGAATATTAAGTTGATCTGGATATGATATGTCCCCTTCCCTATGGATTCCTAGATCCATCTTATAAAAGTAAATAAATATTGGATCATTTTTTCCTCATCATCGATAAGCTAGCATGATCATTTCGACTCAAAGCACCGACCACCCTATTCGCTTTCACTAGGTGGTAATATATTGAGCAGAAATAATACTTTATTTGCACTAACCATTTTTTATGGTTATTGTTCAAATCCTTTTGCATTAATATATATTTCAAACATTCATAATCAATATATATATCACATGTTTCCCAATAATGGTAATGCCTCAATATATTTAATGCAGAAAATACAATTTTTAACTCCAAATCATGAGTTGGGAAATTTTTCTACTGGATCATTAACTATCCCAAGGAATGAGTTATAACCATGTTATTATTAAAAGGAAGACATCTAAATCCATTCTTGTAATAATCACTATATATTACAAACCCTACTCCACTATAGGTTAATGTAAACATAGTTGTACTGAAAATATACTCTTTAGTTCCGTGAAATTTCCCTCATATTCATCTGTCCAGAGAAACATGGAACCCTTCTAAATAAACATGGACAATGGATTATATAGTCATGAAAATTTCCCCACTAATAATTAATAATATCTATCTAAAACTAGATAAATATGAATAACATTATCCTTGATTGGTCGAGGCCAACATTCAGTAGATTTTCTATTTAATGGATCTGATGTTATACCACCTCTTGAGATTATGTGACCCAAAAAATGAATCATTTTGTCTATAAAATTAACCCCTTTTAAATTTATCATATAGATTATCCTTCCTTGGGGTCTTATTTAAATTTTTAAGTGGTATTAATGCTCTTCCTTTCTCATTGAATTGATAATAATATCAACAATAATGACTACCAAAAACCGATTCAATTATTTTTTAAGACTCGATTCATTAAATCCACGAAGATAGATGGGGAATAATAAGAACCAAATGCACAACTATATATTGAAAGATCCCATACCTTTTATGGAATAACATCTTGGGGAGATCCACTTTCATGACCATCAATTTTTTATTTCTAGAGTGATGGACATCCATGTAAAATTATTGTGATCTCAAAAGTTAATCAAACAAGTCATCAATACGGGGAAGAGGATACTTGTTCTTGATGATGATATTTCTCAACTCTTATAATAAAATAAGATTCTCATTAATCTGTAATTATTTTTTAAAAATGAACAGGTTCACACAATTCTGTCACAATTATCCGTATTAATCACTTTTCAAGCTTTTCTTGTATTTTATTCTTCAATTTATGTAACTGAATTAGATATATTCTCTATGGAATCTTTTAAATTGGTGTGTAACCATAATGATTTCTATCGAGAACTCAACTTCACATTTTGGTGGAAGGCTAGTCAACTCATATAAAAAGGCATCCAAAACTCTAGAACAATATGCATCTTATTGACGTCAATTTTCTCCCCTACCATTTGAGATAAACTATCCATCTAAATGGGAATTAAGAACCATACAATGGATGTAATCTCCATAGGATGTTTGGTCTTATAATTACATTGATATATGATCATAGGATATAATTAAAAAATGTTCACTTCCTTTCCTCATAAATAGATTTATATTTTATGAAAATAAAGCCAATCTAGGCCTAAAATGATATCAAGTTCAACCAGGGTAAGAATGAAAATATTTTTTTGAAGACCATTCCCATAAAACATCATTCCTAGAGGAATCATAGACTTTACATGAATTAATCATTCCATTAGGAGTTTGAACTGTTAATTTCACATCTATTCATTTTTCTGGAATCTTAATACCCTTATATAATTCATAAGATATGAAAGTGTGGGTAGATCTAGAATCAAATAATATATTAGATGTTCTAGAGTGGATAGTAATTATACCTCTTAGCACAAAATTATGACACCACTAATTAGAAATAGATTACCTCATATGAGTTCCCCATGTCCCTTGGTTAAAGAGGTTACTGAAGCATATCGTGATCATAAATCCTTGGGTTTGGGAACTGGCTAAAATAATTCTCATCCTCCTAACACATGAAGCAGTAAAGTATAGGAGGTTCATTCTATATATATTTTCATCTATCAGCATCATTGGCTAAATTTTCCATCATTTCCAAAATTAAATCCATTATGGTCATCTCTTCCATATATAAAACACTTATTGGAAACAATATGACAATTTCTTCCTTGCTTATTTCCACACTTGAAGAATAAATGAAGGCTACTATTCATCTCTTCATGATTTATTGATTTTTATTTTTAACTCTATCTACTTTTTGATTCTAAAACCATGAGATTGATATGTAAATACAACCATTATTTCAACTTTGGTTTCATAATGAACAATCTCTTTGTAACTAATAATTTCTCCCATGAAAAATTCCTTACGGAGACATGGCTTTAAGCCACTAAAGAACCTATCATAATTACTTTTTGGGGTGTATGATTATTCTAGTAGCATAAATCAAAAGTCATTTCAAATATTCCTTATAGGTACAAATAGATTCATCATCCTTTTACTTCTACTCAAGGAACTTGTTTTCCATCTTCGTATGAAGAACATGAGGAATGTAATTATTTAATAATAAGTTATTCTACTTTTCCCAATACATGACTTAAATTTTATCATGGTTAGTTATATTCTTGATTGGATTCCACCAGTACTATGCTTCCACTTATAACTGATAAACATCCATAATTACTTTCTACTGATTTGAATAACGTAGAACGGAGAGTATCTTTTAAGTGGTACTGATCCAATGTTCAGAAAATAATGGATTAAAAGATTCATTAAAATAATGTGGGTGTTACCTGATAAAGGACTCAACATAATTTTTTATATCCTTTTACTTTTTGGAATATTAGAAACATTCATAGCATGTTAAATTTGTGTGGCAATAGCAATGAGGATTTACATTATAGATCCCATAGCATTCATATGCTCTGGTGGGCAATCAATGCATTTTCCATCACATTCACCCTTAATGTGGTTCCTCTGTGTTATTGTCACTGACTAAAACCATAAGGCACAGAGTAAGAAACATTTTTCAGAGTGGGGAGTCACATATTCATGAAAAACCACTTACAACATGTTTAAATTATAACTCCTTCTTTAATCAATTATACCCTAGTTTTTTCCTAGGTTTTTCATAGAGAACTTATTTATAAATCCATCATGATGGTTTGTGTAGAGTTTTTGAATTCCCAAAGAATATCCCATGTATGTGTCAATCTAGGTGCGCAGTAAGGCCCATTATGTTCTATTAGGTTAAACTCATGTCAGGTCTGATGCCCCTTGTCAATGTTGTTACTCCTAGGTACATTTGTTCTATATCCCCTTAAAATTGTACTATCTAGACATGTATGTTATACTATGAAAATACTCACTCTGTCCTTTACAAAAAATCAAGGACAATTTCCTATAATTGTACATATCAATAGAATAATATATAAATAATTACTTAAATTCCTCACTATGCTTTTCTTATCATTTTTTTCCAGGGTTAACTAAAATTTTTCTCTAAGACCAACTATAAAAACCATAAATTTTCATATACTAACATTAAATCACATTATTTGAATTCATAATACATTAAAAAACTGATTTCAATGATTTTATTAGTCCAGTGAATTTGGAAAAATGGTAACATAAACACTGGAAAATAATTGACCTACATTAACTCGAAATAGGTTCTTCATGAATAGAACCCTACTCAAAAACAACATAAAAAAAATATATCATCATAACCATGGAAATTTAAACCTAAAAAGGGTGATCTTAGAAGCATAGTAAGGGTAAATATGGATGATTTTTAAGAATCAACAGATGCATAAGGGTATAACAACGTGATCAGGACATTATAGAATCATAAATTTCATATAAATGATCATAAACATGGATCATAGAATAAATATTTTCAGTTAATAATACATGAATAATAAGGTAATCAAAAGAATAATCCATGAAATCCTAACATAGGAATATTAAATAAAATTAAGGCATACATATAAACATCAAATATAATTTCCCATAAGTCAAGATGTATTTCTAATCTTATCAAGGAACATTATTGGGACTACACCTATTAGGTGGGACACAACACTGTATGTAGTAATAGTTTTTTATTTATTTGGGATAGAGTTTCGCTATCCTTCAATAGTGGAATGGGTTTCCCCATATTCCCATAGGAGATCTAGATTCCCAATCTCCCAATAGTAGAACTGGTTTCTCCTTCTCCCCATAGTGGATTGGGTTTCCCGATTTTCCCATAAGGGATAGGGTTACCCTTCTTCTATAGTGGATTTGGTCCGTCGAGTTGAATTCCGTAATTATCTCATGTGATATAAATCATTACCTTAAAGCATTGGTGGGAGATAAAAGACTCACCAATGTTATTATTAAATCATCCATACATGTTACATAAATTCATAAACAGTCATATCATGACCCATGAAAAGTAATCAGTATCATAAACATGTAATCATATAATAACTTATATAAAGAAAGACCGTTTGGATAATCATTTCATAAAATTCTCTATCAATACAAAGAAACATGTTTTATATACATATAAACCATAAAGAAGAGACATTTTACATAAACATGTATCCAATGAAAGAGAAAAAGGTTTGATAAACTCAATTTCATCGAAACATAAACCGTTCTGAGAAATAATATGAATGGAGCCAATGCATCATTTCATCATAAAGGTAAGAATAAAAACAATGGATGTCATCTTAGATGGAAAATAATTTTAAAAAATATTTTTAAAACATTTCTTGGTTAAAATACACATTATTATATGGAAAATTATGTGTATAACATAAAACATTTTTCAAACCATTTTCTTTCCAATAAACATCAAAATTTATAAATAAATATTTAAAAACCTTTTGAAAACCTTTTACAATAAAAACATTTTGAACTCTTAAAATTTAATGTGGAACATGTTTTCACAACCATTTCATAGAAAACAAATAAAAAACATATAAAGGATTATTTTAAAACCACAGAAACTATAAATCCTTTTCCCTAAAAATGATTTTAAAATTTTATATTTAAAACAGAGGAACCACAGTTTCAGAAATTCATGGAATGTGACTCAACAATGAAAAATTGAGACAAAACTACATTACAGATTTAGTATCATTTAAAATATAATCCCCATTAAAGAGAGATAATCAAATAAATATGTAAATACCCATAATAATAACGATACTAATAATAAAATATATTCACGGGTGGTATATACACCACAAAAATGGAATGAGTGTTGAGTAAGACATAAATCATATAAAATTAAAATTGACAAAATAAATACTACATACCTTATGTCTTGACTCTCTTCATACTTGTTAAAACCTCCTATATTATAAATACATTTTTATTTTACATCTAAAAAATAATCAATTTTTTATATATAATACCATATAGTGATCTCTATTACCCACTTATTAATACTTCAACATTATGCTTACATTTCTTGTAGTGTACACATTATTTTTTACACGTGTCTTATTTTTTTATATTTTGTTCATCATTCTTATGTCATGATTTATATAATATAAAATAGGATATAAATATCATGTATATTTATTATATATGTATTTAGACTATAAATTTAAATATATAAATATGAAATAGAATACACTTTTTATGGAGACGGTAGGTCATATATACGCATAAATGGTGTTTCCATTTAATTACCTCATTTAATAAAATAATTTAAAATAAATATATGTATAAATTAACATATAATAATAATTTTACAATAATTATTTAATATATATCATATAATTTCACAAAATTCGTCTTTAATACAATACATGTACGGTGTGAACAAATCACAATGCTTTGAGGAGGCAGTAGTCCCTACTTCCCCAAAAACAATTATCATAACTATACAAAATTGGAAAAATGATGTTATATGATATATAATAATTTCAAGAGAATAAAAAAATAATACATAAAATATATAACATAATAAAAATTCTATAAAAATTCTTCACTATGAGAGGTGGAAAAAGAAAAATGAACATCATTGTTTTGTGAGGTGGTAGTTCCTCGCACATGAGAACAGTAATTCATTACCCCTAAGATTGAATTGTGTTTATGTTTAGGTAAAACCATAAAAATAAAAAAATATTAATATATTTAGTATACAATTTTTATTATATAAGAATGTAATAGTAATATTTTATTTTTTGGAGAAGGAAAATAAAACAATGGAACTCGAGGGAGGGTGTTACCTTTTATTCGGGTAACTCCTTTTGGTTTTCAACAAAGGGATTCCATGGATGTATTTATGACCAATATTAGTATTCTTGGTTTGGGGTAGGAATTTCAATTATCTATTTTCATATATATCTTCTGACAAAACAATCATGATAGGTGTGAGGATGTTGGATGGTTGAATGTCTTTTTATAGTGGAAAAGGATTGACATTAAAGTAAATTTTATAAAAGGGAATTCGACCCCAGTTTTCCTATGAATAGTTGATACAATAATGGATGAAATTAGATAAAATTTAGTATATGGTCGTAATATGTTAATACAAATTATTTTTGATCAGTTTCTAGGGTTATTTGTCCCTTAATTGTAGTGTTTAGTCCCTTGATAAAATAACTTCTTCATAATCATTATATTTAATTTTGATCACTTTCACTATGTTTTTATCAAAAAATATATTAACTTATTAGAAATTATATGTTGTTATAATTAAAAATATATAATCCATTTATCCAAAATATAATAATACATGTGGAATAATGTTATTTAAAATTAATTTTATAGAGGGGTCACTACAGTGGGTTTTTTTAAGGCAAAACGTTTAAAAATATCAGATATTTTAATATCCAATTCCAAGGGTAAATTTTATTTAATGACTTAAAATAGATTAATTTATGTAAAATTAATATTTTCATAATATAAAAACAAAATAAAATATAATTTTACCGCAAAACTAAATTATATGAAAACATTTTTTTGAAATAAAATTCAGTATCTTAGACTATTCATCAAAAATGATGTTTAGAAGAAAATCTATAAAACTCACTCAATAAAAAATTGAAATTATGAATTAATAAATAATGTTTATTTCAAAAAAATTAAATTTCTAAAAATTTCTAAAATTAATTTTATTACTATTCATAGAAGGATATACAAATTAGTTCTTTTAAGAAAATAGCATTTTCAAACATATAAAGTCTTTCCAGAAAATATATATCTTATTATAAATAAGTTTTATATACATAAAAAACATTAAATAATATTTAAATATACTTATTAATATTTATATTACAATGTTTAACAACAATGACATAACTAGCTTGTTTAAATATTTATAATAATAAATGTTTTTTCATAGAAACATAGTACTGTATTTAATGCAACAGAAGTCAATGTTGAATGTAGTACAAGGTTAAATAATTGTAGAGTATAAAGAAACATTGAATTATATTATTGTACATTGAAATAAATGAGATAATTCTAAATTATTAAAAAAAAGACTCACAAAAACCTAGGGTGTTACACCCTGGGTATACCCATGTGATCCTGCCCATATGTGTGTCCTTAAGGCTATGTTTGTTTTCTTAGTTGTGTACCAATCCATGTTTGTGATTTTGTTTTCTTGAAGAACACATCTGGCCACTCGCATCAGGTTATATGGAATTTTGGGGTCCCACAATGTGTGTGATAATTATCACTACTTGAAACCCTAACTTCTTCTACCAAGGGTTTAAATTACATATTTTCTTTAGAATACAATACATGTTGTCATGTTTTTTATAGAATCCATGTTATTCTAATTATGTTTCTATATCCATAATCAAGTCATTAATTCCCACCATTTTACCACCTGAAGTTAGCGTAAAACTCCACCACCCCTCGATTTTGGTCCTCTTGTCGTTGTAAATTAGTTTTTTGATCATCTGTTCGAATCCCCCACAGACCTTGCATGCCATTCATGTATCTTCCTTCTACACTATGGATCTTGTATCCATGAATCCATCGCCTCTACCTAATGTTCACTTCGATTCATCCTCCAAACCAATGTACAATCATTTTATTAACATCCACCGTGAATTTGGGTGTCTGATCATTCTTGGACCCTCTTATAAATAACTGAATTGTGTCCCCATGGTCAAACTATGAAGAGAAAAAATAATGGGTGGGGAAAGGAACAAGAAAAAAGTTTATAACATTGTCATAGAATTTATCTAGATGAACGATCATAGAATTAGGGATTGGAGGGTTTGATTTAATTGAATCATAAAAAATAAATTTGAAAACAATTTAATTTGAAACATGATCTCATGAAAATGATTTGTTTAAATGAAAATCTTGGAATAACGGATCTAATCATGGTCAATATATAAATCAAGGTTTAAACTAAAAATGATGATCCCTGACTCAAGATTTGATTTTTCATTAGTGTGGTAACCATTCCCTAGTGATGGGGGAGATCTGTTGGGTTTACTTTCTATCAAAAATCCTTTATGAGGTCGTTATAGTCTTCCAATATTGATCAACCAATGAAAAACACTGTAAATACTCTTACCAATTTTAGGGTTATGTATATAACCATGGAGATTCTCCATATAAGGATACATATAGAAGGATTTAGTTATTTTGGAATTATATGTTTTAATTAATTAATTTACTTAATCTACCTACCAATGGATTTATTAACTGAAAATATGTCACTCTTGAATGTTAGGTCACACCATGTTCTAGATTCAACTCCGGTACAACATTTTCAAACAAAAACTCTATTTAGGTGATATTAAATTATTTCTAAAAACAATGATCATGTGATTTAAAATATATATAATATATTTATAAAATTCATTTTTTCATCACTAAGAGTCAAAATCGTTAAATATATCATAACTTAGCTCCAAATATATTAAATAATATATATTGTAGTCTTACAAGGAAAAGAAAAAGCCTCTACTTTATTCCCCCTTCAATATTTTCATCTTAGAGAATCCAGAAAAACTAATCAAAGATAAGAAGATAATGAAGACGCATCTACCTCTCCCAATCCCAAATTCTCTATGGTATGCACTAATTCTTATAAAACATATGATTTAGGGGACTATTATATTGATGCAAGATCCTCCCCTTCTGATCCAAAATTTCTATTGGGTGCTCTGTAAAGGTTGATTTATCCTCAATATCCAACTCTCCCATTAAATAAATTATGTAGGATCATGAACGTATCTCATCATCTGCAATACAAGGAAGACTCCTAGAACTCACTCCAACTATGTGGGTATGAATTAGATGTATGAAACCTCAAAACCCTTCTGAATGATCTCAAATGTCCTAATGATCCTTAGGGGTATCTTTATTTTCCATCCAAATCATTGAAATCCTCATCATGGGGAGACTCCAATAAAAATATGGTATCATTAGACAAACTCCATGGGCCCACATATTTGATATGTATTGTACTTCTACCTTCTATGGGGTGTCATAATCCACTTTAGGATCACCTGGACCTCCTTTGTCATTTCCTGCACCATATATGGCCCAAAAAGTGATTTCTCCAAAATCTCAATACATCATAATGGTGGCCTAAATAGTCTTCTGTACATGGCCTCAATAGATTCCATGCTTATAGTAGATTAATATCTATTATTATAATAAAATTCCACCGAGGGTATGTGGTGCTCCCAGATCTGGCAGATGTCTTACACAAAAATGCTTAGTATATCCTCTAGTACCTAGATTGTACACTCAGTATGACCATACATATGTGGGTTAAAAATTATACTTATCTTTATATGGGACATTAATACCTCTTATAAGCCTCTCCAAAACATTTATTTGAACAAAACATAACGTTTGGAGACAATCATTAAGGGAACCCCACGAAAGATTATGTTATCTTTCATATAAATCATCGTTAATCTCTCCACCAAACTCTGGTCCTTAATAGCTAGGAAGAGCATCTACTGGGTAAGTCGGTCAACTACCACCAAAATGGAATCATGGATTATCACTATTTGTGGAATACCATTATAAATGTCTATAGATATACCATCCCATTTCTTCTATGTTATCTCGAGAGGCTGCCAAATTCATTCTAGAACATTTTTATCAACCATCACATGCTATCATGTGAGACACAGAGAGATGAACTCAGTAGTACTCCACCTCATTCCTTCCCACAAAAAAATTTCAATGAAGGTATCTGTACATATTAACCATGATGGGATATAAATCCACAGGTGATTGTTTAAACACTCTCATCAACTACTCTCACAACATGACTAGAACCACCATCTTTACTTTGAAGAGGATGACTGATTCCCTCATTCATAGAATCCATCTTGTGAATATCTAAAATGTTCACAAAAAACGTCACAGTTAATGTCTCACAACTGATTATCCACCACATGATACATATGTAGAGGATTCAAACCCATCGATTGAAGAAATTTTTGAACCTCCAATTATACCAAGTCCAACTTCAATGAATCCAACTGCTCAATCAAATACTCCACCATATGAGAATGAGTCTTCCTCCTTAGGGAATATTCTAACACATTGATCTTCCTAGGAGTATAGAGCATCCCAAATTCATATCCATGTGGGAACTCAAAACATTACCCCTATCTCAGGAAAAAGTCACACTACATGAAGACATACTTGAGACTCTAATGCTACGAGTAAACAACAAACCACTCTCCCAAAAGATAGTTCCTCCATGACCTCAGAGCAAAGGACACATCTGTCAAATATAGGATGTAAGTCATGTAGTTTTTCTTTTTGGGTGTCAACTGCCTCGACCCAATTTCAGTCACTCACTTCCTCTACATCAACACATTGTTGAGAATAACTCTAAAGGTATTTCAATACACTAAGTACTCCACACCCACTTCAGGTATTCTCAAAATAGGAGAAGTCATTATCCTCCGCCTCAACTCCATTAAGGCACTCCCGAACTGCATAGTCTAGGTAAACAAATACCCGTTCCATTATAGATTAGTAAAATGGTATAATAACATAGATAATTCTTCCATTAACCTCTTTTATTACCCATTAATTAAAACACAACATTGAAACTATAACATTCTCTTGAGTGTCTCTCAAGAAAGCATTGCATCAATATTAACTAGGTTCATAGATACTTCATGATCATAAATCACATGCCCCAGAAAGTGTACCTTAGGGATCTATAACCAGAACATCATGATATTACCATAAATATAGTTCTACCAATGTATTTCTAGGACTATAATTATTTGGTCTACTTTCTAATCCTCTTACAAAAAGTAGATGGGTATGTTTTCACTAGAAAAAACTACAAATAAATCCAAGTACCACTAGAAGATTTAGTTCATCATATCCATAATCATATAAGTGGAATTTGTCACACTAAAATGAATCACAAGGTAGTCATATTTTGTATAGTGAAAACAGAATTCCATATTCATAATGTTTGAATCGAAAACACAGAACTGGTGTTAGACGAACCAGAGATCAATTTTTGAGAACCATATGGCTCCTCACAACAGGTCAAAGTGGTCATCAATACTCATTAATGGGTATGTTTTAATTTATTTGGAATGATTCAAGAAATGATAATCAACAAAAAAATTCAATATCCCACCCACCATTTTCACAAAATAAGATTGGAGCTACCCAATGGTACACATTGGGTTGAATATAACCCTTCCCTTGAAGATCCTACAACTAAACTCTAAGATCATCAAGATTAATGGGGGAAATATAATTCCCCATAGAAGATATTAGAGATGTTTTAGAATTAAAGTAAATGTAAAACTCTATCTCCCATGTTGCAGGTACTCATGTAACATCTTCGGGTAAGATGTTCATATAATCCGCCATTATTGAAGGAATCCAGATGGCTGAATATCCCATTGTCCCAAGGGATAATCTATCCAACTTATGGGTGATGGTCTATAACTTCGTGACGTAATCACCACAAACTCTTCCACAAGATCTCTTTCACCCACAAAGGAGAATCATTTTTCATTAGTCTGAAGGAATATTACTCAATTATGGTGATTGTTGATCTGGGATAATACTTTGGAAAACCAGTCTGTACACAATATGATGTCATATGGTCTCACAATGAATACAAATAGATCACATGTGAAGCTCTCTCCATTGTGTGATAACTCACACTACATATAAAATATGATATAGAATATGTGTTCACTGTTGAAACCTCAAGACAAATATTATAGGATGAAGTCTAAACTGGGAGGCTCAACTATCACACAATAAGTAAAGAGATTAAGTAATGAATTATTACTATGTTTAATAATATGAAATTAGGAGGATAATAAACACATAATGTAACTTTATACTTCATACTAGATATCAAGTCATAATCCTCTATAGCCTGCAACAGTCCATATCCCCAGCCCCTTGCACCTTGAGCCTGACATGGGCCTCCTATTGATGGTTTTGGGGGGTAGTTCATAATATCACCCACCACCACTAGATTCACATAATAGAACCAATCATTCTCTTATTCGAGCTCAACATCCCTCGAGGCCACCCTAGCCTCACTAGGGAGATCCACATTCATGGACCTTTCTCTATCGTGGTGGTCCGTACAATACCATCCTACCCACCTCATTATGTTGAGTCAAAACATCACATGCTATATGACCTCACTCATCACATGTATAAACACACCCATCTAAGGGATGACCCGGTCCCCTATGTGGTCTTTATGCTAGATGAGCTAATGTCTGAGTCTTGTTATGGGGAAGTATCATATGATGAGACCCTATCGACTGGCACTTACAAGATACTGAAAACAACTCAACCCCAGAAAGCCCACTTCCATAACCATATTCATGGAATCCCTTAAATATTATAATCTCTTCATCAACAATGTCTATTTTAACACTCCTTCACGTGGTATATTTCATAGAGGCAACTCAATGAAATTTATTTCACTGTAGAGACTCTTCTCAGACCTCCATTATCAGATGTATCCGTTTAGAATCATGTCAATGGAGTGATACATAAATTTATTAAAACACATAGTATACATAAAAATATAATCTCTATCTGCTACAGTTCCAATAGATTCTAAATTTATATTATTCACAAGCATGTGTGGTTGTACTCTTCACGATAAAGTTGGTGGAAGTCATACAATGAGATTGCTGAATCATCATGAATCTTTGTGACTAAACTCCACCACAACACAAATACTATATGTAAAAATCTGGATACATGAACAACCATATGAGTATTCATGGTTTATGAAAACCTAAATACATTGACCACCGACTCATTCTAATCCTCCATGGCCTGGGATATAGCTCACCATGGTACATCATCAGCTATTGGTGTTGGAACCTACATAGTGCACTAAACCTACATTCATATTCCTCCATTTTTATGTGTATAATATGATACTCAATATGGGGTGTCTTAACTTCCCTCCAGGTGGAATTATGATATGATATGAACCCTTAACTGAGGCCTCATGACTCATCCAATCAACGTTTTGATCCTGAAGCAGTAACCTTTATAGATGTCTTTGTGGATGTATCCTGAAAATTTAATAAATAAATACCATGGTTAGATGATTATATATATATATTTTGAGATAATTAATGAAAGAAGTTCAATGGAATAAATCAAATATGATTCATGTACAAACATTCCCTGCAACTTATGTCTCAGTATGCTGTGTCAAAAAGATGGTAGTCAGAGTCCTGGTAAGTGGAATAATTGATTTCCAACCAAAAACTAGGTTCGTATCCTACAAGATTCACTTGATATAGTATACAACCATTTAACTAATTTCCCAACCATAACTCATAAGGTGAAAAAACACTGAACTCCTTCCCAACGATGAACCATATTCGACTACCAATATGTTATGACCAGACCCATCGGTGCCAGACTCGGTGGATGAAGGTCGAACCAGAACTACTCCAATCCCACCACTATTTGATACAGAATAACGATAAGCACAAAAAGGAAAAATTGGAATGAAATAAATATCCCTAATTTTCCTATACAAAATCATCCAACCATATCCATATATATGTGAATAAGAATAATAATAGAGAAAATAAAATCTAGAGTATAATCAATTCATGTAATAACCTTGAGGGATTTTTGGAGTGTGAAGGTGAAATCTAAAATGAAAGGGGAACAAAACATGCTCATCCAGAAAAGACATCTCAACCTAACAACAACTAGAAAATAAATGTTGAGAGATCCTGGTTCATTATCTCTAATCCATGACAACTATACATGGTGAAATCTTGCAGAGTATCGTTGTGCTCCTCAAAAATCACAGTTATCATGTCCTTCACCTAAAATGAAACGAATCATAATATCCAACCCCATTTTGTTGTAAGTATATACACACCCATTATTTTACCCCCCAAATGATAGGGGGACTAAAAGGAGTCCTGAAAAAAGTAGTTAGCTCAACCAAAAATAAGAGGTAAATGAAAACAAACGACAATGATATGTATTTATATGTGTTCTTACATAAGAAACCTCAGTGGGAGAGAGAGGGGATATCTATATCACAGTTCCAATATTATGGAAGAGTCTTCCGAAACTTCTATGATTCTATCATTGATTCCAAACATCTACTGTTTATTTCCATAGATTTAATTGTGTGGAGGACCCACACCTCACCACTATACTGTATAGACAAGGGGTATAATTTCCATGTTGCGGACCCACAACCTAGTACTTTATGGGGGAAATTAGTAGAAATAGTACGCATTCCTTAGTCTATTATGGGATAATTATCAATATACAGAGGACCAACTCCCTAATCCATCAGAGAGGTACCACTTCATTGATGGAGGACATAAGCCCTAGTCCATCAGTGAGGTACCACTTAGTTCATAGAGGATGTGTTCTCTAGTCCATTAGGTGGGTACCACTCAATAGATAAAGGACCCAAAACCTTGTCCATTAGTGGGGTATCCATAAAAAGATAGTAGAATATTGGTGACCCATGCCTTATTATGATAGGGATATTTCCAATCCCACCCTCTCTCTGGTTATATTTCCCAATCACTATTGTCGCTCAGTGTCACCTAAAGATGTTTCATGATCATAAAGTCTCACATAATATGTAATGGCCCAAACCTCCCTAGTATATTTCTTTGTGAAAATGTGGTTCTAGAGGTGTTATGGGAAATCAAGGTGACTTGGGGTGCATTTGGGATGACTTTTAATGTAATTAATGTGCAATAACTTTCGCACGGTTAGCGCATGGTTTTCCTAAACCGTGCGGCTAAACAGTGAGAGGTTGGTGTTGGAGGCAGTGGATAACACATGGTTAGCGCACAGTTTGTCTAAACATCAATCCTAACCATGTGAGGAGTGTTTGATGAGATAGAAGCTAGCACATGGTTAGTGCACAGTTTGATGAACTGTGCGGACTAACCGGGCGAACACTTAATCTTAGATCCAAAAATTTTGGATCTAACACGTTTTGCCTCTAAATTGTTCGTTTAAGCTCTTAAGAAACCATAACTCGGAATTACCCTTCCTTGAAAGTATGATAACCTCTCCCAGGCATGTTGAAGGAAATCCGGAGGCTTCTATTTGTGAATCGAAGCGGGTTTCTTGAGGTATGTGGTCATTTGGGTTTGGTTTCTTAGATCTACATTGATCTACTCCTCATATTCAATCGGTTTCTTAGATCTATGCCAATTATGGGTAGATCTAAGTGTGTGGATGCCACATATGACGATCTTTGGTCTTGATCTTTCTAGGATAAAAGATCTATGGAGGATTCTTGGAGAATCAACCTGAATTTCTTGTGTGATTCTTCATTTGTTGTGGTTTTCATCAAAAACCTTGAGGTAGGGGATTCGTTGCTTCTCTATATTTTATGTGCAACCATATTGTTAGCATCTTAAATCTCGCTGGATGAAAATGGAATTGACCTAATAAAATATTTTGAACAGGATTAAGAAATTTTATCGATCGTATGTTATTGGCTCATGTTTTTCTAGATCGTGTGATATCTATGCTTTCCATTCTTAGATGTTGTTCTTGATAGAAATTGGGAAATAACGTAAACCAGGACTAATTGATATTTATTTGGATAAAGATAAAGAGGCATGTGAACGAATCTAGTTCTTGTTGAAATTCTATATTAATCAAATTGGCATAGTAAGCATGTATAATCTTTTGTGATAGCTTACTGGTTGGGTTCCTGATTTTGGAACCAACGGATTAAATATGTAAATTCAAGATGGTTTAAAGAATGTGATTGTTTGATAATTCCATGAAGGGTTTTGAGTTACTCTCTTGTTTGTTGAAAGGGACATAGACCAATTGATTTGATATTTGATTTCCTGCTGCTTATTCTATGATGTGACCCTGGAGGGGTGTTGCGATACGTGTTGGCATATAGGCCTATTGGTTGTGGTAGTAGATGATGCCTAGAGTTGTGAGTTGCATCGGTTTATGCATGTGGGTGTCAGGGAGGACACCAAGGATGGTAGAATGGGATGCATGTGATTTTTGGATTCTTGTTGATTCTTTGGTTGTCATCTGCTTTACTTTTCACCACTGTTCAAAGGAGATGGTCTTGCTTACCCTTCTTCCGAAAGAGGCGAAGACATGTGGGGTATTCCACATGCTTTCCGTGTTTATCCTCTCAAGGGGGAATGGTTTTATTCTCTTTCTACAGGCGGAAAAGACTCAACGAGTATATCATATACTCACCGTGTTGAGCCCCCTTGTGTTTAGTATCATAGGATGCTTTTCTAGAATGCCTCAGATTATTGGAAAGTAATTCTGTAATAAATGTTTGAATAAATGATGTTAACCCATGGGGTTGGAGTTTTTTGAAACATAATGATGAGGTTGAGAACTTTTTAAGGGACAATGGAATTTTTGGATGTGGTGTTAATGGAATTTAATGTGGAATTGATAATGGTTAATTAATGTTTGATGAATTAATTAACGTACAGTGGAATTGATGAAAAATGGAATGAATTAATCTAATAAATACCTTAAATGGTTGTGTTCTTATAGGATTCCTAGTCTTAGAAGTGGCAACCGGGAGTCCGATAGATGTCAGCTGGAGTTGTGTCTAAGACTAGGTTATGCACATAGTGTGGTTTTAAGGTATAGTATATTCTGTACTTTTTTTGTTTCTATATGCTACTCCACCCTGTCAGTAAGTGAAACTAGCACCCCAAGGATTCTGAGCCCTGGTTGGGTGTTTTACCAAACATTTAGGTGGGAGGATGAATGGCCGACTACCCCCATTGACCCCGCTCTGTTCTCTTGGTAGATACCAGTCCTATTAGGCACAACGATTAGTTTTCCCCATATATGTGTGTATAGGGTTGTAATGGCTTGTGTTTATTCACATGCATATTTTCTGGATATAGTATCCAATGGAATACTATAGGTGTAACGTGTATAGGTTGTGATGTCTTCAGGATCCTTACTCGGTGTATGTGCAGTAATGGATTGAGGTATAATACCCAATGTAGGATACACGTTATGCGAGCTATGGTGGCTCCCAAAAACTACCTGGTTACTCTTGGTTGTGAGGATGGTCTGGTGCTTCACCCAGGTGTCGGCGGGAAAGCCTTTGTGGTGCATGTGGTGAAAATTGTGGAGCTTAGCCCCAGTGTCTATGGGCAAGAAATTCGAGAGAGATACACAGGACGTATGTCGTTGTGGAAAAGTGGAAAACCAATGGGGAAGTAGTTGTGGGGTACCCTTGAGATTCATTACAATATTATAAATTCTTGTATGCATTTCATGGTGAGAGTAGCCATAATGAGGTTGGGAAATTAGTATACTTGTTTAGTTGATGAGTTGGTTTCACTTTTTGTTCACTGGGCTTTAGCATGCTTTCTTTACTTTTGCACAGGAGGCTTCGGGGAGGATCCTACTGAATATACTATTATACTCACCCTATGTATATATAAACTATTTTTCAGGTCACATGGAGAAGGTTGGAGATCAAGCTGCTTTCTACTAGCATGGGGTTGCAGGAGCTGTTCAGGCTTGAGGTTTCAGCTATTTTTACTTTCTTTTGGGTACATGCAGTTTTACCATTCTATTGTAGTACTTTTTCCTGACATTACATATGTGCACTTAGGTTTTCGTTTATACTTAAGTTCTGAGTTAAATTTGGTTGGTGTCTATCTTATCTATATCTTTCGCATGTGTTCTCTTAGAGGGTAATGCCTCCCATTTGTGTGTTACTATACCCTCAGTGCTAGTCGACAACCCGGGGCCTACTGGAGGCGGGACTCGGGGGTTCATTATCTCCCTTCTCACATTGCCGGCCCAGGATGGGTACACTTTGTGCGGAGGGGGTCATGAAAGAGTGGTATCAGAGGTCTGGTTGCGGGATAAGATGGAGTTTGGAGTTAGGCACATGTGAGGTTTCATGGGTTGGTAGGGAAACAGTGTCATTCATGTTTAGCAAGTGAGGTAAACACTGGATACCGGTTGAGACATAGTCATTTAGGGCCCCTTATTATCTGATGTATGGACCATTAAGTTTACAATGGATACTAAACAAGGTGATACTAGTTGTAGGGTAGATACCTAGGAATGGATCATGCATCATTATTCTTTGTTCTTGAGTTTGAATGGGTAGACCTTGGGAGAAGATAACCTAAAATCAATAAAAGAAATAATTAATTAATTAATGTCGAGTCATCCATATTCAAGGCTTAGGGACTTTAACGGTTTGTTATTTTACAGGAATGGCTCCAGGTCAACATTCTCGTTAGGTTCGCGCAGAAGATGACAAAAAAGCTATCCCAGCAGGCCGCCGCAGGGTAGAGGTTAACGACGACGACACTTGGAGGAAGACACTTTGAGAGTTTCTGCGCCAGAGTTTGCAGAAGTATGAGGGCTCTATTTCAGATGGAATCACAGAAGACTGGTTAGAGGAGGTCGAGATAGGCTTCTGTTCGATCCATGCTCGGAAGGAGCACTGGGTCTCCATAGCTATGACGATGCCTCATGGAGAAGCGAGGCAGTGGTGGTTCATATTCCTTGGGGATCGTGAGGATTCATCGATCTCATGGGAGGAGTTCCGAGACAAGATCAGAGTTGAGTTCCTTTCCTCGACTACGAAGGTATCCAGTCACAAGGAGATTCTTACCCTTTGACATGGGATGTCCAGTGATCGAGAGTCTGGAATCCTTTTCAGGAACCTTTTACGATATGCTTCGAACCTGTTACCAGATTAGGAATCTAGGGTGAGGCATTTCGAGGAGGCTTTGCGTCTAGAGATCTAGTGCCAGGTCACCCAATTTATGATGAATACATATCTTGAGGTGCTGGCGAGTGCAGAGGTTGTCGAGAGGACTTTGTCCAGGACCGAATCATCACGAGTGGGGAATCAGAATGATTCCACATGAAGCAAGGATGTGGTCGTGGGCTCTTGGTTTTCTAGGCAGAAGAGTTTCCGTTCAACCTGGGGTAGGTCCCAGCCCTTCCCATCTCGTTTCTCCAGAGGCAACAACTCTCAAGCCTATGACAAGGGATAAGGTGCTTGTTTTTCTTGTGGTGGTCATGGAAATTAACAGTGGGAGTGCTCTACCCTTCAGAGCAGTCATCGTGCACCAGGTGTTATGCTCCAGGTTCCTCTATTGAGGCAGTTCCCGCAGAGGCATCAGTAGCCAGTTGCACCAGCTTTGGATCACCAGAAGGTAGATGGGGCAGGCATAGGACAACCCGATGATGCTCCCCATCCTCAAAGAGTAGAGAACGGACGTGGTGGTGGTCGTCATTTGGGTCAGAAAGGCCGTGGAGGAGGTCCTAGATAGCTTCATGCTCTAGCATTGCCAGCACCAGATGAACCAGATGTTGTTCGAGGTACCCTTTGATTTTTTTTCTAACTTGGTGTATGCCTAGTTTGAATTAGGAGCGACAAACTATTTCATATAACCTACCCTTTTCCACGATTTGGAACTTGAGGAATAGATTCTTCCACTGCCCTTGGCGTTGAATATGCTAGTTGGAGGTCGAGATGACTTTTTTGAAGTATGTAGAGACAATGATCTAGTGTTGTGTAAACACCACTCTTGGGGAGATTTCCTATGTTTAAGAATACAAACATATGATGTCATCCTCAGAATGGATTGGTTGTATTCGGTGCAGGCTATCGTGGATTGCTACATGAAGAAGGTCATTTTCTTTGGTGTGGATGGAGAGAAAGTTGTGTTTGTTGGTGATCGAGATCCTCCGATGGGTCATAGGTGTGTTCCGTCCTTATCGTCTGTGATAGCTGAGGTGATGCTGAGTTCTTTATAGGTTCAGTAGTTGGCTTTTCCTAGGGCCGTGGAGGAGTACCAGGATGTCTTTCCAGAAGAGGTTGTAACATTACCCCCTCGATGAGAAATTGAGTTTGGGATTGAGCTACAGCCAGGATATTCTCCTATCTCTATGTCTCCATATAGGATGGATCCTTCTGAGTTACGAGAGCTACGTATACATCTCGATAGTCTTTTTCATTGTGGTTTTTTCGGCCATGTTTGTCACCATGGGGTGAACCAGTTTTGTTCTTGAAAAAGTCTGAAAGCAGTTTGCAGTTGTGTATTGATTATCATCGTTTAAAGAAAGTGACAATAAAGAATCATTATCCTCTTCTGCAAATTGATGATTTAGTTGATCAACTGAAGGGTTCATGTAGGTTCTCAAAGATCGACGTGTGGTCAGGATATCATCAAATGCATGTGAAGGATGAGGATATCCCAAAGAATACTTTCTATTGTAATCATGGGCATTATGAGTATGTTGTAATGTCGTTCAGTGTGATGAATGTTACAACTGTGTTCATGGGATTGATGAATGTTGTGTTCCATGAGATCCTGGACATGTTTTTGGTGGTTTTCATCGACGACATCCTTGTGTACTCTAGGTCTGAGGAGGAGCATGTAGAACATCTACATGTCATTTTGGAAGTCCTTCGACAATATCATCAGTTTGGGAAGTTGTCGAAGTGTAATTTTTGGGCTCGAGATTTCTGTTTCTTGGGGAATTTTGTGCCCTAATAGGGAGTAGTTGTGGATCCATCGATGGTAGAAGCAGTTGTGTCTTGGGCGGCCCCCAAGACAGTTTCAGAGGTGCGAAGATTCCTTGGTCTCGTAGGCTACTACAATAGGTTCATTGCCAATTTCTCATGAGTTGCAACTCCTCTAACAGATTTGACCAGGAAAGATCAGGATTCCATATGGACTGATCAATGTTAGACAACTTTTGATTATCTAAAGAAGAAGTTATTAAGTTCTCCATTCCTTTTTCTTCAAACTGAGGGATTCCAGTTTGATGTCTTCTGCGATGCTTCACATCTGGGGTTAGGTTTTGTCCTCATACAGTATAGTTCAGTTGTTTCTTATGGGTCACAGCAGTTACTTCCCCACGAATGCAACTATTCCACCCATGATCTTCAGTTGACAGCCGTGGTTTTTTCTCTGAAGTTGTGGAGACATTACCTCATTGGTGAGCGCTTTGTGGTTTTCACTGATCATAAGGGTTTGATGTATTTTTTCTCCCAGCGTGACTTGAACATAGGAGAATGATTGTGGATGGGTTTCTTACAGGAATATGAACCTGAAATATCGTATACACCTGTAAAAGGGAATGTTGTAGCAGAGCCACTGAGCTGAAAGTCACGTAGTGATGCTGTGTATGAATCTGGTGATTCCTGGAGAGTAATGGAAGAATTGTTAGCATTACATCTTGTTATGGGATAAGTTGGGGGTAGAGGTTGTCTTTTTCAGATGACTGTACAGTCATCCCTGGTGTAAAAGGTGGAAGAGTCCCAGTTGGGGGATCTTGAGGTGGAGGTCTGGAGAGATCAAGTTGTTTGTGGTGAGGCCCCTGATAGTTGGTCGGAGGATGAACAACACCGAGTGTGGTATCATGGACGGATTTTTCTCCTTGGAGATACATGATATGGTTCTCAGAGAGTTACACTGTTTGTTTTTAGTGGTACATCCTGGCGTGATGAAGATGTACTGATCCTTGAGGAGACATTATTGGTTGCCTGGGCTGAAGTGTACGATTGAGGGGTTTCTATCTCGATGTTTAGTCTGTCAGAAGGTGAAGGTCGAACACCCTGTTTCTGGTGGTCTTCTCCATCCATTAGAGATTCTTTAGTGGAAGTGGGAGGACATCTCAATGGACGTTGTTACTGGTTTACCTCGAGATCCGGGAGGACATGATGTTATTTGGGTGGTAGTGGATCATTTAACAAAATCATCCCACTTCATAGAAATCAAGGAGTCGAGCTCAGTGAAAGTATCATCGAGGTAGTATCTAGAGGAGGTGGTGAGACTTCATTGAGTCCCAAGGACGATCATTTCTGATCGAGATCCCCATTTTACCTATAGGGTGTCGAGAGGTCTCCAACAAGTTTTTGGTTCTCAATTATGCCTTACCACTGCTTTTCTTCCTCAAATGGATTGTAACACCCGAGACTTTTATTTTATATAAATCATCAAAGGAATATTTTTCTACACAACACTTTCTTGGCTTACTTTACACGCAATCGCGACCTTCCTCGATAGCTTGCGTCGTACGCAATACCGAGTTTCACTAAACAACAATATGCTATTAAAACTAGCCGTTATGAATAGTAATAACCACTTTTTGAAATTTTAAAAATTTTATTTTTCAAAATGGACTTCATTTTTTGACTCAGAATATCGAAATTAGCCTAGGGTGAAATTTTGGTATTTTTCTGAAAACTTTCAATTTTTGATGAATAGTGAAACCACTAAGTGGTAGGTTAAAAACTGAATTTTGCATAAAACTTAATTTTACCGCTTCTGTGAATGGAATTTCAAAAATCCGACAGACACGGTTGATATCAGTAAGTAAAATGTGGTTCAATGAGATAAAAATAATTTTTTGGTGAATAGTAACTTTTTACTATTTTTACCGCGGTTAATAGTAAATTGGGTAACAAAGGGTAAATATGATATTAATATTACCCTAACACATGTCCTAATTCTATTGGACAAGTGTAATTCGACCAAAAACAAACATAGGAATACAATATGACCATTTAGGCCCACTTGGATTAGATTAGGACATTTATTATTAATTTATTTAAAGAAGGGTTAAAATAGTTAAAATCAAAGTTTAATAAGTAAATAATTTTTAATATGGGGTTATACATAAGATAAATTCGACTATAAATATTCATTAGAAAGCTAAAAAGCTTTCCTATATAATGGTATTTTATTTGTAATTTTTAGACATTAAATAATTTAATTTATTCATGACACAATGATGATGCAGTAATTATCTTATTAATGAAATATTGACATAATTGATGTTATAAACACCAATATAAATGTAATTTGAGACTTTTTATGAATTCCACTAATTTTATAGGTTACTATGATATATTAATGTTGATTTAATCAACTTGGATCGAACATATAATTCTGTTATGACTTTCACAAAAATCATATATCAAATAGTGTCAAAATTGACACAAAATAGTTTTTAAATCAAATATTATATTATTAATTGTTATTGTATTCCTAAAAATCTAAGGTTCGGCCAAATGACTTAAATAAGGATATATATATTAATAATAAACAATTTGGGGTTCTTTTGGCATGTTATAGTAAGTGTATTAACCATATAGTGAAAGAAAACAAAAAGACATGGTAAAAGTTAAATTATTTAACATAGAGTTAAATCTAATTGATAAGGTTAAAATAATACCCTAAACTTGTCTAAATATTATTGGTTGATAGGATTTCGACCCAACCCCACCTTATCTTCGAAATAAGACCCTTTGGAGCCATTATAAACCGATTTTGACTTTAATATAAAATAATATTTTGAGATATTCCTAAGGTGCCCCTCTCCTCCCTTATAAAAGGGCACCTCCTCCCCCTCCTCCTCACACCAATTTGAGTACTCCAGCTCGGCCAAACCCTGCCATTTTCTCCTCTCCACTTCCCTAGAATAATCCTAGAGGTCCTGGTCCTCTCCAAAGACCAATCTTAGTTCCTTAAGTGGAGGATTCAAAGAGGCGTTCCAAAGAAGAGGTAATATCCATTACCGATCTTTTCAATTTCTTTCTTCTTCAACTTCTTCTTCTTTAGTTGTTTCATGATAAAGTAATAACATCAGTATTACTTACATACTGATATGTTATTATAAATATGAAACAACCCTAATTCACCTTCTATCCATCCTACGGAAAAATGAAATCACCGCGCGTGCGTACGTACGGAATACCGTCTCCACGCCGTGGTGTAATCTATTTTCCACCACCACCATACAAGGATGGGTATAATGGTGTAATGAGTAACTATTTATGATTATTATAAAGTAATATTGATACTGAAATAATATACATATACTCCAATACAATTCCACGATCATAGGAATGATATCATCACTCGTGCGTACGTACGGAATACTGTCTCCACGATGTGATGCGACTCGTTCTACATGATCATCATTACATAGTAATTATATAAATGAATTGAATTAATAAATATGATATATGTTACACTAATACCATTCTGGATATAAGGTATCTATAACCTTAAAATAAGAATAAGAATTTATTCGACAAAACACACATAAGAACAAAAGGCAATAAAGACCCGAGTAACCAGTAACAATGAAATATTACTAATAAGAAGCTAAGAATATGACCATATATGATATCATATCAATATGTATGATTCTGGAATAAGTCAATAACATTATTTAAACCATTATACATGAGCTTCGGACACATACAAATCAAATCGGACCTAAGGTAAGGGAAAATATCACAATCTCACTTTGTTTTTACTTTGGTAATTACTGGGGTGTATTTTATCATCCACATCCATGTTCCCTCAATATGTAATATTATTTCCATCCTTCTAAAATAGTTTATATCCAATTTTACCCTTCAATTAGTTTTTAGTAAAAGATATGAAAGGAATCTTTTGTCGTTTTTTTTCGTACGAGGTACTTTTTGACTTTTCTGACAAAAGTACGAAGAATGTTTTTGTTAACTTATACGGCACGAACGGATTTCTACTGTTTTATAAAGCCTTATTTTCATGAAGCTTCTTCTAAAAGATTTCATGACTATTTCCAATAAAATCTCTTTCTTTTAAAATTGCATGATGTTTTGTGAAAAGAAATTGATTTTGAAGAAGAAAGGATATTTTCCTCAAGAATTCAATTCAAGTGTTTTATCAAAATTATTTTCCATCTAAGAAAATAAAGGGTTCTGTTTCTATCCATATTTTTACATTGATTTGACTATGTTGTGATGGAATTATGTTTATGAATTCCTTTATCTTATATGAATTGATTTATGATGTCATGATGTTTCAAGAATCCCATTTTTGTTACATGTGTTATGCGATGATGTATGTTTTATGATTATGTGGCACACATAAGAATGGATTCATTATAAGATGGGTGGGACCTATATCTCCCTCCAATGCATTGGGTAATGATTTTATATCTCATGGGATAGACATGGCTGGAACGGAAGGTTATTTCGGTTCAGTGATACAGGACTGAAACGAGGAGTGAACTCGGTTCAGAAAGGGACTTTGTCCACTAAGATAGTATTGGCAATGAGTCATGACTAACAAGAAATTATTTTCCATGATTATGTGTGCATTCCACAAAGTTTCAAGTTTTATGTTATGATTATGGGGATCTCATTTTCACTTCTATGATTTATTCCATGTTAAGATATTATGATCTCTTTTGCAGGTTTTGATTTTCATAAAGATATGATATGATTTTTATTTCCTTTATTTGCCCTTGATGAGCATTTGAGCTCACCCTTTTATGTTTTCTTTTCCCCAGGTCAGGAAGATGGATATTAAGTAGAATATTCTAAAAGTGACCCTATAGATGATGAAATAAATGGGAGACACTGTAGAAGATTTATGAACCAGTTGTTTATGTTTCCCAGTTTCTAAAGACACTATACCTATACAGTCCTTTGTGGTTTTGTCATATGTTGTAATAAGTGTGCTTCAATTTTGAAGTATTAACAATGTATGTAAAGTGTGGGTCGTTATAGTTGGTATCAGAGGCAAAAGAGGTAGGAATGTATCCGATCCTTGGGAACTCTCACATGTGAGCGTTGGACGAAGCATGGCTCTCCTCCCAAGGGCTTCATGAGGAAATGGCTGCCACTGGGGATGGTGGTGTGTCCCTCCCAGGGGGTGTAGCCGCCCATGGAGTGCCCTGATAGGTATCAATTGTAGTCCACTGGAAGTAATTCTAGACCGCTATAGTTGGTATCAGAGGAAAGTTATAGTCAACCTTTGGAAACTAGGATGTGAAAGCCTTAGTAAGAACCCTAAGGATAAGTCTAAGCATAGAACACAATCTTAGAAATGGCCATGAATAACCTAGGATAAGACCATAAGCATGAATTTTTTTTTTCTTGAATTATGTGGTTTCCTATTATAATTAGTGTTGCTCACACTATTCTTCTTGGTTTTAGTCAATGGCTGGAACCCGAAGGAACCGTGTTAATGCGGAATGCGATGGGCAATGAAATGATTGTCCCCCTGAGCAACCAAACGATATGGGAGCTGGAATGAAAAATCTTGTAGCCATGCTCACACAACTTTCTCAAGCTATGAATCATGCAGGATTTCCAAATGAACAAAGGAGGGAGCAACATTCTGTTGAATCCTTCATGAGGCAGCGTCCACCTTCTTTCAGCGGGTCTACTGATCCATTAGTTTCTGAACAATGGATTAGTACTACTGAAAAGATATTTTCAGTTCTTCAATGTTCTGAGCATGATAAAGTCATCCTAGCAGTGTATCATTTGGAAGGAGATGCGGATCAATGGTGGAATCTTGTTAAGAATATGAGGCAAAGGGATGAAATTGAGTCTATGGAATGGGACGAGTTCAAGAACTTATTTTTCAATAAGTACTTCCCTCGTATTCTCCGAGCAAAGATGGAGAAAGAGTTCCTTGAACTGAAGCAAAGGGATGATGAATCTGTTGGTACCTATGAAGAAAATTTTACCAGACTTGCAAGGTACGCTTCTGGTATTATTATCCAACCTGAGAGTAAGATCGATCGATTCTTTAGTGGCTTAAAACCAAGTCTTAGAAGGGCGTTAGCCATAAGGGACTTCAATAGCTACGAGGAAATTGTTCGATGTGCTCTCAAAGTGGAGATGGAGATTGGAGTAACCCATCAGTCACATGGGTTTGATAAGAAGAGGAAGATGGAATTCAAAGAAAAATCTAAAGAGCACACGGAAAAGAAGATGAGCTTTTCCTTATGCTCAATGTGTGGAAAGAAACATGGAGGGAGTTGTCTTAAAGGGACAAGTAAATGTTTTAAATGTGGAAAAGAAGGTCATCGGGCATTTGAATGCCGTGATAATGGGAAGAAGATGTCTAATGACGCAAACAAAGGAAGGGATACACAGAATGAACCTACTACACTTCAATGTTTCAAGTGCAAGGAGATGGGGCATTATGCCAATCAATGCCCAAATCCAAGGGTTGATGATGATGGTCGACGTCAACAAACTCTTAAGGCTAAAGACAAAGGAAAGTCACATGCAATTTCTATCAGCGATGTGGAGTACGATAACGATGTGGTGAAAGGTACACTTACCATCCACTCTAAAGTAGCAAATGTTTTATTTGATTCTGGATCCACCCACTCTTTTATTTATGAAAAATTTTCTAAGGGTATCACCGTATTACCTCAACAATTAGATGTTGAGTTAGCTGTGACAACACCTAATGGCACATCAATCGCATCAAAAGTTTATAATTCTTCTCCGATCGAAGTTTGTGGGAAAGTGCTTCCTGCAAATCTTGTGATCCTTCCTTTAGTGGAATTTGATGTGATTCGTGGCATGGATTGGCTTTCTCTACATGGAGCTCATATCAATTGCCAAAGAAGGGAAGTCACATTTCATATTCCAGATCAATCTACGATCGTATACCAATGCAAGGATGAACATAACCTTCCAGTGGAAATTTCTTCCATCTTATGGGTATTGATTCCACTAAATGAAAGTTATTTATCTCAAATGGTTGGTGAGAAACTCACGATTAAGAATATGCCCATTGTACGAGAGTTTGATGATGTCTTTCCGGAGGAATTGCCGGGTCTTCCACCAAATCGTGAAGTTGAGTTTTCAATAGAACTCGTACCGGGTGCTTTGCCTATTTCAAAGACACCTTATAGAATGGCCCCAATTGAGTTGCAGGAATTGAAGAAGCAACTCCAAGAGAATCTTGATAAGGGATTCATACGCCCTAGTGCGTCACCTTGGGGAGCACCTGTTCTATTTGTTAAGAAGAAAGATGGATCAATGAGACTTTGCATTGATTATCGAGAACTTAACAAGATCACTATCAAGAACAAATATCCTCTCCCACGCATTGATGACTTATTTGACCAACTACGCGGAGCTCAATACTTTTCCAAGATTGATCTTCGTTCAGGGTATCATCAATTAAGGGTGAAAAGGGAGGATATACCAAAGACGGCTTTCCGTACAAGGTATGGACACTATGAATTTATAGTGATGCCATTTGGTCTTACTAATGCCCCTACTATCTTCATGGATCTAATGAATAGAGTCTTTAGAGACTATCTTGATCAATTTGTGGTAGTCTTTATAGACGATATTCTTGTCTATTCAAAGAGCAAGGAAGAGCATGAAGATCACTTGAGAATTATATTGAAGACACTGAGAAAGGAGAAGCTTTATGCCAAATTTACCAAGTGTGAATTTTGGCTTCAAAAAGTTGCATTTTTGGGTCACATAATCTCAAAAGAGGGGATATCTATGGATCCAGCAAAAACAGAGGTTATCGAAAGATGGTCGAGACCAACAACAGTAACTGAGATTCGACGTTTTCTTGGTTTGGCTGGATATTATCGACGTTTTGTAAAAGATTTTTCACGATTATCTAATCCACTCACCAAGTTGACTCGGAAAGGAGTTAAGTTTGTCTGGACAGAGGAATGTGAAGAGAATTTCAAGGAGTTGAAAAGAAGGTTATCCAGTGCACCTGTGCTCACACTGCCTTGTAGTGGAGAAAGGTTTGTGATCTACAGTGATGCATCCAAGAAGGGATTGGGGTGTGTTCTTATGCAAAATTATATGGTGATAGCTTATGCCTCACGACAATTGAAAATCAATGAGCAAAATTACCCAACACATGATTTGGAGTTGGCTGCGGTAATCTTTGCATTAAAGATTTGGAGGCATTACCTTTATGGTGAAAGGTGTGATATTTATACTGATCATAAAAGTTTAAAGTATATTTTCACACAAAAGGAGCTGAATATGCGCCAAAGAAGATGGTTGGAGCTAATTAAGGATTATGACTACTCAATCCATTACCACCCTGGGAAAGCAAACAAGGTGGCAGATGCATTAAGTCGACAAGACCATGCTAGTTTATCCATGATGAGGATCACAAAAGATCCAATATTTATGGATTTACAAAGGATGGATCTTGGAATTATAATGGAAGGTGAAAAATCTTATCTTTATCAAATGAATGTTCAACCATCTATACATGTGAAGATTAAAGAGGCACAGAAAGAAGATGTCGAGTTACAAAATAAGGTGAGAAATGTTCCTGAATTCAACCTTGATTGTGATGGGATAATAAAGTTCAGGAATCGGGTTTGCGTTCCTCCCATCCCCGAATTAAAGAAAGAGCTGCTGGATGAGGCTCATAGTTCTTCATTCTCTATTCATCTTGGAAGCACGAAGATGTATAGGGACCTGAAAGAGTACTTCTGGTGGGATGGCATGAAAAGAGATGTTGCTGAATATGTCTCTCGATGCTTGGTTTGTCAACAAGTTAAAGCTGAGAGACAAAAGTCTAAGGGGTTGTTACAACCATTACCCATACCCGAATGGAAATGGGAAAACATCACTATGGACTTTGTCACCGGACTTCCTAAAACATCCAAAGGCAATAATGCTATCTGGGTCATAGTTGATCGTCTTACAAAGTCTGCACACTTCATTCCTATTAGAGAGGATTTCTCTCTAGATCAGCTTGCCAGGATATATGTAAAGGAAGTGGTAAGATTGCATGGAGTACCACTTTCTATTATATCTGATCGGGATCCGAGATTTACCTCGAAGTTCTGGCGAAGTCTTCACCATACTCTGGATACAGAGTTGAGTTTCAGCACTGCTTATCATCCCCAGACAGACGGTCAGTCTGAGAGAACAATTCAAACCCTAGAAGATATGTTCAGAGCTTGCTCTATGGATTTCAAAGGAGGTTGGGATCAACACCTACCTTTGGTGGAATTTTCTAATAATAATAGCTTTCACTCCAGTATTCAGATGGCTCCTTATGAAGCTCTCTATGGAAAGAAATGTAGGACTCCAACTTGCTGGGATGAAGTTGGGGAAAGAAAGCTATTAGGACCTGATCTCGTTGATGAAATGGCAGAAAAGGTTAGATCTATTCAACAACACATAAGAGCAGCTCAGAGTTGACAGAAAAGTTATGCCGACAACCGAAGAAAAGACCTAGAGTTTGAAGTGGGTGATAAAGTGTTCTTACGAATATCTCCCTGGAAGAGGGTTATGAGATTTGGAAAGAAGGGGAAGTTGAGCCCTAGATATATCGGTCCTTTCGAAATACTGGATCGTGTTGGGAAGGTAGCTTACCGACTGGCGCTTCCACCGAATCTCTCTCAAGTTCACGATGTGTTCCACGTATCTCTCCTGAGAAAGTACATACCAGATCCTTCACATGTACTCAGCTCAGAAGTTGTACCGCTGGAGCATGATCTTTCTTATGAAGAACATCCGATAGAGATTCTGGATCGTAGCGAAAAAGTCCTACGAAACAAGACCACTCGCTTGGTGAAAGGTTTATGGAGGAACCACCAACTTGAAGAAGCTACATGGGAGCTTGTGGATATGATGAGGGAGAAGTATCCTCATCTGTTTGTTACAAAGTGATGAATTTCGAGGGCGAAATTCTTTTAAGGGGGGTAGAATGTAACACCCGAGACTTTTATTTTATATAAATCATCAAAGAAATCTTTTTCTACACAACACTTTCTTGGCTTGCTTTACACGCAATCGCGACCTTCCTCGATAGCTTGCGTCGTACGCAATACCGAGTTTCACTAAACAACAATATGCTATTAAAACTAGCCGTTATGAATAGTAATAACCACTTTTTGAAATTTTATAAATTTTATTTTTCAAAATAAACTTCATTTTTGGACTCAGAATATCGAAATTAGCCCAGGGTGAAATTTTAGTATTTTTCTGAAAACTTTCATTTTTTGATGAATAGTGAAACCACAAAGTGGTAGGTTAAAAACTGAATTTTGCATAAAACTTAATTTTACCGCTTCTGTGAATGGAATTTCAAAAATCCGACAGACACGGTTGATATCAGTAAGTAAAATGTGGTTCAATGAGATAAAAATAATTTTTTGGTGAATAGTAACTTTTTACTATTTTTACCGCGGTTAATAGTAAATTGGGTAACTAAGGGTAAATATGATATTAATATTACCCTAACACATGTCCTAATTCTATTGGACAAGTGTAATTCGACCAAAAACAAACTTAGGAATAAAATATGACCATTTAGGCCCACTTGGATTAGATTAGGACATTTATTATTAATTTATTTAAAGAAGGGTTAAAATAGTTAAAATCAATGTTTAATAAGTAAATCATTTTTAATATGGGGTTATACATAAGATAAATTCGACTATAAATATTAATTAAAAAGATAAAAAAATTTCCTACATAATGGTATTTTATTTGTAATTTTTAGACATTAAATAATTTAATTTATTTATGACACAATGATGATGCAGTAATTATCTTATTAATGAAATATTGACATAATTGATGTTATAAACACCAAAATAAATGTAATTTGAGACTTTTTATGAATTCCACTAATTTTCTAGGTTACTATGATATATTAATGTTGATTTAATCAACTTTGATCGAACATATAATTCTGTTATGACTTTCACAAAAATCATATATCAAATAGTGTCAAAATTGACACAAAATAGTTTTTAAATAAACTATTATATTAATAATTGTTATTGTATTCTTAAAAATCTAAGGTTCGGCCAAATGACTTAAATAAGGATATATATATTAATAATAAACAATTTGGGGTTCGTTTTGCATGTTATAGTAAGTGTATTAACCATATAGTGAAAGAAAACAAAAAGACATGGTAAAAGTTAAATTATTTAACTTAGAGTTAAATCTAATTGATAAGGTTAAAATAATACCCTAAACTTGTCTAAATATTATTGGTTGATAGGATTTAGACCCCTCCCCACCTTACCTTCGAAATAAGTCCCTTTGGAGCCATTATAAACCGATTTTGACTTTAATATAAAATAATATTTTGAGATATTCCTAAGGTGCCCCTCTCCTCCCTTATAAAAGGGCACCTCCTCCCCCTCCTCCTCACACCAATTTGAGCACACCAGCTCGGACAACCCCTGCAATTTTCTCCTCTCCACTTCCCTAGAATAATCCTAGAGGTCCTGGTCTTCTCCAAAGACCAATCTTAGTTCCTTAAGTGGAGGATTCAAAGAGGCGTTCCAAAGAAGAGGTAATATCCATTACCGATCTTTTCAATTTCTTTCTTCTTCAACTTCTTCTTCTTTAGTTGTTTCATGATAAAGTAATAACATCATTATTACATACATACTGATATGTTATTATAAATATGAAACAACCCTAATTCACCTTCTATCCATCCTACGGAAAAATGAAATCACCGCGCGTGCGTACGTACGGAATACCATCTCCACGCCGTGGTGTAATCTATTTTCCACCACCACCTTACATGGATGGGTATAATGGTGTAATGAGTAACTATTTATGATTATTATAAAGTAATATTGATACTTAAATAATATACATATACTCCAATACAATTCCACGATCATAGGAATGATATCATCACTCGTGCGTACGTACGGAATACCGTCTCCACGATGTGATGCGACTCGTTCTACATGATCATCATTACATAGTAATTATATAAATGAATTTAATGAATAAATATGATATATGTTACACTAATACCATTCTGGATATAATGTATCTATAACCTTAAAAGAAGAATAAGAATTTATTCGTCAAAACACACATAAGAACAAAAGGCAATAAAGACCCGAGTAACAAGTAACAATGAAATATTACTAATAAGAAGCTAAGAATATGACCATATATGATATCATATCAATATGTATGATTCTGGAATAAGTCAATAACATTATTTAAACCATTATACAGGAGCTTCGGACACATACAAAGCAAATCGGACCTAAGGTAAGGGAAAATATCACAATCTCACTTTTATCCGAGATTGTTTTTACTTTGGTAATTACTGGGGTGTATTTTATCATCCACATCCATGTTCCCTCAATATGTAATATTATTTCCATCCTTCTACAATAGTTTATATCCAATTTTACCCTTCATTGAGTTTTTAGTAAAAGATATGAAAGGAATCTTTTGTCGTTTTTTTTTCGTACGAGGTACTTTTTTACTTTTCCGACAAAAGTACGAAGAATGTTTTTTTAACTTATACGGCATGAACGGATTTCTACTATTTTATAAAGCCTTATTTTCATGAAGCTTCCTATAAAAGATTTCATGACTATTTTCAATAAAATATCATTCTTTTAAAATTGAATGATGTTTTGTGAAAAGAAATTGATTTTGAAGAAGAAAGGATATTTTCCTCAAGAATTCAATTCAAGTGTTTTATCAAAATTATTTTCCATCTAAGAAAATAAAGGGTTCTGTTTCTATCCATATTTTTACATTGATTTGACTATGTTGTGATGGAATTATGTTTATGAATTCCTTTATCATATATGAATTGTTTTATGATGTCATGATGTTTCAAGAATCCCATTTTTGTTACATCTGTTATGCGATGATGTATGTTTTATGATTATGTGGCACACATAAGAAAGGATTCATTATAAGATGGGTGGGACCTATATCTCCCTCCAATGCATTGGGTAATGATTTTATATCTCATGAGATAGACATGGCTGGAACGGAAGGTTATTTTGGTTCAGTGATACAGGACTGAAACGAGGAGTGAACTCGGTTCAGAAAGGGACTTTGTCCACTAAGATAGTCTTGGCAATGAGTCATGACTAACAAGAAATGATTTTCCATGATTATGTGTGCATGCCACAAAGTTTCAAGTTTTATGTTATGATTATGGGGATCTCATTTTCACTTCTATGATTTATTCTATGTTAAGATATTATGATCTCTTTTGCAGGTTTTGATTTTCATAAAGATATGATATGATTTTTATTTCCTTTATTTGCCCTTGCTGAGCATTTGAGCTCACCCTTTTATGTTTTCTTTTCCCCAGGTCAGGAATATGGATATTAAGTAGAATATGCTAAAAGGGACCCTAGAGATGATGAAATAAATGGGAGACACTGTAGAAGATTTATGAACCAGTTGTTTATGTTTCCCAGTTTCTAAAGACACTATACCTATACGGTCCTTTGTGGTTTTGTCATATGTTGTAATAATTGTGCTTCAATTTTGAAGTATTAACAATGTATGTAAAGTGTGGGTCATTATATGGATGGTCAGACAGAGCGAACCATCCAGACTCTTGAAGTCATGTTGCATTCTTGTGTTCTTTGTTTCAGAGGTTCATGGATGGGGCAATAACCCTTGGTGGAGTTCACATACAATAATAGTTTTCACTCCTCTATCAGTATGTCACCATTTGAATCCTTTTATGGTCAACCATGTCGTTCTTCATTGTGTTGGACTAGGGTCGGAGAGTCATCAATTCTCGGACTCGAACTAGTGCAGAGTAAAACATAGATGGTTCAGGTGATTCGTGAGAGGATGAAGACAACACGAGATCATCAGAAAACATATGTCGATAACCGAAGGAGACCCTTATAGTTTAATGTTGGGGATCATGTGTTTCTAATGGAGACTCCCCATCATGGAAAACGAAGGTTTGGTCGTGAGAGTAAGCTTTCTCCCCACATTGTTGGGCCTTTCGAGGTTTAGATCATGTTGGAGTTGTGGCATATTGGGTAGCACTTCCCCCTCGGATGAGTCGGATATATGATGTTTTCCAAGTATCATAGCTCTGTCATTATCTTCATGATGACTCTCACATCATTTATTGGGGAGAGATCAATGTTGATGATGATACAACCTTTGAGGAGCGACCTGTGGAGATCCAAGATCGCAAGGAGAAGCTATTGTGCAGGCATTATATCCCTTTAGTTCGTGTCATGTGGAGACATGATGGCTTGGAGGAGAGTTCTTGGGAACGTGAGTCACAGATACGTGATCAGTACCAATATTTTTTTGATGTTTTACTCTTTTCAGGTTTTGATGTGACTTATGTGGTTATAAAACTTTCATTTTTATGATATGGCACCCATTGTTTCTTTTGGGGCTTGCTCTCTGTTGAGAGGTATCTCGATATGGGTTGTTCAGACACTCTTTTGTTTTCTCTTTAAGTGGGTTTTGGATTCTTGAGGACAAAAATGTTTTGAAAGGTATCTGATGTAATTTCCCGGACCTCTCTAGTCAATTCCATTGTGAAAATGTGCTGCTAGAGGTGTTCCGGGAAATCAAGGTGACTTGGGGTATGTTTGGGTGGAATTTAAAGGGATATAAAGGGAAATAGAATTCGCACGGTTAGTGCACAGTTTGCCTTAATAGTACAGAAAAACTGTGCGAGGTTGGTGTGAAAGGTCGTGGCTAACACATGGATAGCGCACAATTTGTCTAACCATGCGGCCTAACCGTTCACGGAGTGTTTGATGAGGCAGAATCTAACACACAGTTAGCACCCGGTTTGTTGAACCGTGTGGACTAATTGTGTGGGCACTTAATCTTAGATCCTAAAATTGTGGATCTAACTTTTTTCCCTCTAAATGGGGTTTTATGCTCTTAAGCGGCCATAAGTCGGGATTACCCTTCCTTGAAGGTAGGAGAACCTCTCACAGGAGTTGTGAAGGTGATCCGGAGGTGTCACTTCGTGAATCAAAGCCGGTTTCTTGAGGTATGTGATCATTCTTGTTTGGTTTCTTATATCTACATAGATCTACTGCTCATCTTCTCTCAGTTTCTTAGATCTACACCTGTTATGGGTAGATCTAATGGTTTGGATTCCAGATATGATGAGATTTGGTCTTGATCTTTCTATAAGAAGAGATCTTATAAGGTTTCTTGGAGAATCAACTCGACTTTCTAGTGTGATTCTTCGTTTTTGTGGTTTTAGTCAAAAAACTTGAGGTAGGGGATTCATTCCTTCTCTTTATTTTACATGAAGCCTTAATGTTATCATGTTGAATCCTACTGGATGACAATGGAATTTAACTAATAAAATACTTTGAACCGGATAATGAAATTGTATCGATCATATGTTATTGCTTCATGTTTTGCTAGATCGTGTGATATCTATGCTTGTTTTTCATAGCTTTTGTTCTTGATGGAAATTGGTAAAGAACGTAAACTGGGACTAATTGATATTTTTTTGGATAAAGATAAAGAGGCATGTGAACGAATCTGGTTCTTCTTGATATTTCATGTAAATCAAATTGGCATGGTAATCATGTATAATCATTTGTGATAGCTTACTGGTTGGGTTCTCAATTTTGCAACCAATAGATTAAATCTTTTAATTCAATATGGATTATAGAAAGTGATTGTTTTATAATTCATTGAAGGGTTCTGAGTTACCCTCTTGTTTTTTGAAAGAGACATAGCCCAATTTATGTGATGTTTGATTTCCTACTGCTTCTGCTATGATGTGACCCTAGAGGGGTGTTGTGATAAGTGGAGGCATATAGGCATGTTTTTTGAGGCATCTAATGACACCTTGAGTGGAGAGATACATCGTTTTATGCATGTGGGTGTCGGGGGGGACCCAGGGATGATGGAATGGAATGGATGTAATTTTTGTATGCCTATTGAATATTTGGTTGTTATCTGCTTTACTTTTTCCCACTGCTCAAGGCAGTTGGTCTTGCTTACCCTTCTACCGAAAGAGGCGAAGACACATGGGGTATGTCATGTGCTTTCGTGTTTAGCCTCTCAAGGGAGAATGGGCCTATGCTCTTTCTATAGGAGGAAAAGACTCGACAGGTATTACATCTACTCACCGTGTTGAGCCCCCTTCTGTTTAGTAGCATAGGATGCTTTTCTAGAATTCGTGGGAATATGGGAATGTAATTCTGTAATGAATGTTTTAATAAATTAAGTTAACCCCTAGGGTTGGAGTTTTTTGAAACTTAATGATGAGGTTGAGAACTTTTTATGCGGGAGTGGAATTTTTTGTTGTGGTGTTAATGGAATTTAATATTGAATTTTTCATGGTTAATTTTTTTTGAAGAATTAATTAACACACAATGGAATTGATGAAAAAGGAAATAAATTAATCTAATAAATCCCTTAAATGGTTCTGTTCTTATAGGATGAATAGTCTTAGAAGTGGTAGCCCAGAGTCCGAGATACGTTAGCTGTAGTTGTGTCTAAGACTTGGTTATGCCCATAGCGTGGTTGTGAGTTATAGTATATTTTGTACCATTTTTGTTTCTATACGCTAATCCACCCTTTCAGTAATGGAAACTGGAACCCCGGGGATTCTAAGCCATGGGGGTGTTTTCCCCAACATTTCGGTGGGAGGATGAATGGCTGACTACCCCCTATGACCCCGCTCTCTTCTCTTGGTAGATTCTAGTTTCATTAGACACATATGTTAGTTTTCCCCATATATGTGTGTATTGGGATGTAATGACTTGTGGTTATTCACACGCATATATTATGGATATATTATCCTATGGACTACTATAGGTGTAAGGTGTATAGGGTGTGATGGCTTGAGGATCCTTACGTGGTGTATGGGCTGTAATGGCTTGAGGTATAATACCCTACGTTTGATACACGTTATGCGAGATGTGGTGGAACTTGGAAACTACCTAGTTAATTTGGGTAGTGAGGATTGTGTGGTGCATTTCCCAGGTGTCTGCGGGAAAGCCATTGTGGTGCACGTGGTGCAGATTGTGTAGCTTAGCCTAGGTGTCTGCGGGCAAGCCTTCGGAGAGAGATGCACAAGATGTATGTCGTTGGGGAAAAGCAGAATACCAGTGGGGAAGTAGTAGCGGGGTACCCTTGATATTATTTAATATATGATATATTCTTGTATGTGTTACTTGGTGAGAGTAGCCATAGTAAGGATGGGAACTTAGTATACCTGTTTAGGTGATGAGTTGGTTTCACTTGTTGTTCACTCGGCTTTTGCATGATTTCTTTACTTTTCCACAGAGGCTTAGGGAGGATTCTACTGAGTATACTGTTATACTCACCCTACGTATATATAAACTGTTTTTCAGGTCACTTGGAGCAGGTTGGAGATCAAACTGGTTTCTACTAGATTGGGTTTGCAGGAGATGTTCGGGCTTGAGGTTGCAACTGTTTTTACTTTCTTTTGGGTACTTGCTGGTTTCCCTTTCAGTTGTACTACTTTTTCATGACATTACATATGTTCAATTGGGTTTTCTTTTACACTTCAGTTCTGAGTTGGAGTTGTTTGGTGTCTATCCTATCTCTCTCTTTCACATGTGTTCTCTTAGAGGGTAATTCCACCCATTTCTGTGTTATTATACCCTCGGTGCTAGTCACCATCATAGGGCCTACTGGAGGCGGGACATGAGGGTCATTATTTCCCTTCACACATTGCCGTCATAGGAGGGGTACACTTTATGGGGAGGGTGTCATGAAATAATATCTTGAAGACAACTACGAAGGTCACCCTAACATTCTACAAGGAAAAGCAGTCTAGTTCACCTACTTGAAATCCAAAATCAATGTTAAAATGATGGAGATAAAAGAGGTAAACAATTCATAAATGAGTATATGACATCTAAGGGGTTCAAAAGGAGTATGTCCCCACACCTATTATTGTCTATATCCTCACCACAACATAGATCACTATACATGTAGTACTACAGAGTTTGTAAAGGTACTACATGTTGTAACTCAGCCACCATCGGTTGAACCATGTGATCCTAGTTGTACCCATGTTTTTCGAGCCCTCTTCGTGTCCTTTCACATATACCATGTGGTTTCTATGTCTTTGTACTCTCAGTGTACATGAAAAGCCTCTGTATTTGAGTCACACACTGTGTTGGATTCCCATACGATGTGTGATACTTATATATCCAAGAAACCTTGTCCACCACATCCAAGGCCTACACGTCGTGTGTTAATCTGACTACAAGGTGTGTATTTGGGTATTTCATAGAATCTGATGAATCCTCATGTGGTTTTTATATCTATCCTAACCATTATGATTCATATCATTTATGTAACTGAAATTGGTGTAAACACTACCAACCATCTATTATGGCACTGCAAAGGCCTGTAATTCGAGATTCGATCCCCCACTCAATGCCACTACATGCCTCTCATGCCACCCATTCCACTAACGTCTATTATTCAGAAAACAAGTCTATAAAAACATAATAACTAACTAATGTTATATGAAATTCAACCTCAAATATCCAATATGATCATTATATACACATCCACCAAAATTTTGGGATACTGATCATGCTCTAACATTCCCGCCAATAGTCGAATCATAACACCGTGGTCCAATGATGAAGTATGCGAAGAATTTGTGGGAGAAAGGTAGAATAAAAAAGGTGATAACATATTTTTCCAATCATTATTGGACAAAGATAACAAAATCAAGGACTGGTAGTGGTTATTCCATAGAATATTAAAAAAATAATTTATTAAAAAATTTAATTAGATACACGAGCTCATAAAAAGTATATATTTAAATGCAGAAAACATAATAATAGATCTAATCATGTACATTATTTTAATCGAGAGAGAAATAGACATTAATAATATCTACCTCAATATTGGATCTTTTTTTAAAGAACACATCTTCAATTGATATGGAAGATCTATTGTGTTAAATATCTATCAACACTTATGTTCGGTCATCTGTCATCATCTGTTCTTAGACATCAAATGAATAATGTTGTATCCTCCTCTCAATGATCCCAATGTTATGCAGTTAACCTTGTAGATTATACATATAAAGATAGGAATATATGGAATTAGTTCTTTAGGAATTAAATTAATTAATTGAATAATTTGATTATTTAATTCACATACTGTACAATTCAATGACTTCTTTATCGAAACATACAGTATCGTCCAAATTTAGGTTGCAGATAGGGTGAATCCCATACTCTAAATTCAATTTTGATCACATATTTTTTATTCAAGACTCCCTTTATGATAAATTATATTATTTTTCCACAACTATTCATGAATGATATAGAATATATTTAATATTTTTATGAAACAATTCCAGGATCACTAGGCCTTGGAATTGTACTCCATCACTACACCTGGATCCAAAATATTTCGTAATAAATTTCAATGTATTCTTAGTAAAAATTGGAGTATCTATACATATAATACAAAAAAATACAATAGAATCTAATATTTTTACATAGGACACAAATTCCATTGGTATCATTTTTATATGACCCAACCAATAAGGACACCATTTAGGCCAGTCGTAGGCTGAGTGTCCCACTACAATCTCACCTACTATATTCATGGGGATATAAACTATACAGAATATGTAATATTAGTATTTGGTATGTCTTAGACTACATTCCCTCATTATGAACACTTTTTTTGTGGAATAATATTTTACAATGAGAATTATAGACAGATAAAATTTTAATAAAATAAGCACGTGGAAAATTTTATATATCCACAACGTATGATAATGAAAACGTGAAAAAAATAAATAAAATATGTGGCCTAAAATCCAATGATATGACCAACATTTAACAATATTTATGTTATAAATTAATATAAAGAAAACTCTTACACGAGCTCCAAGACCATAGATCACAAATAAGCTCTCCAAAGCTATTTCTCCTTGCAGACCACATATATTGAAAAAAATATTGAATTGAGTGTCTTTTACATGAAAAAGTCATGTGTGGGCACAAGGAACATATATGAGTGAGTATAAACATAAATATAATGATACTCACACAACATAAAAGTGGAATCAGATAGTATTTCAACAAAAAACACTATAAACCAAGTCATAAATAAATAATCACAATATCAAATGATTAAAGGGAAAATAAATCTTAACAACTGGTATATTCAAATTATAAACAATAAAGGGAACCTACAATATATTGAACATCACCAAACACATAGAACCTAGACTATATATAATCTAAATAATCCACCATTAAAACTAGTGGATGACTCACAACTCATTTATGAGTGCATTCCCATTGAGGAGAACCAAACCATGTGAAAGACCATGGCCTTATCATATGATATGGTAATTGAATAATTAAAGCAACTAGTCCATAATCAGAGGACCCGTTACCCAACACCAAAAGAGTTTACTTACTCTACTAAGCTTATGAATGATCCAAAACATAGTATTACTAAAAATTCCATGGTGTTTTCAATACCATGTCAACTCGACGTTTCTCTACCACCCTTTTTCATTTTCTATATGATACATTGTCACAAAATCCCTTATAAACTACTTAAAATAATAATCAAATGCTTATGTTGCATGAGTAATAACAAATAATGTAAAAAAATAACTAATGGAGTGTTAATTTATATAAATCTTACACACTATAAAGGTCATGTGAGACAATTAAAAGTAGAAAAAATTACCTGCATGTGCTTTAATGTACATAGTTTGTAAGCCTATAGATAAATTCCATAATGTACATTAATTTTTTTGTTTGTTTGTAGATACCTTTATGGTAACTCATGATGAGTAATCAGTGTGTCAAACATCCATCAAACATACGTGTGTACTAGAAGAAAATCCTGATATGAGTCTCTACGATATAAAAATACCAACTTGACCACATGAAATGATAGTCTATGTAGTTATCCAATTTTGTGATAAGGTATATTATAAGTCATATGATTTTGAATGACATAGTGTATCATATTATGTAACACCAAATTTTATAATTATAACACAGTGGAAACCCTATTGCTACGTGAAGCCACATACATAGTGTGGGTTTAACCAACTAAATTATATACATTCATGTCAAATTCTATATCAAGGTTTTCATTGATTATACTACTGTTAAATCTATTTTCAATATATCCACTACAAGATATGTTATTAAACTCTTCTACAATGATCATGGCTATAATCACTTGACAGAATCAGAAATATAATGGTCATAAACTCTAAACATGCATTTTTTCACCCACCGATTTCCATGAGAAACCCCTTTAAATTTAAATTACTTACCATTCAAAAAAATATCCAAAACTTGTCAATTATTACATTATATAACAAAAATGAATATTATCTAGAAACTATGAATGGGGATAGTGTTTATTACTGCAAAACAAAAAATTTAGAATGTGAAATAGAGATGTTTGGATCTATAGAAGTCGTTAACCCAAAAAAATTGTTAGAAAAATTTAACCTATTGAGAATTATTATTGAAACAAAAAAATTAATAATCATATAATCTTCATCTGGAATAAATTTTATACATAGAGACACTGATCAATATATATGATAATAAATCATATTAATTAAAATATAAAATATATATCAAATAGCATAAAATCTTATTAACTTTTGAGATTAAAAGTAATGATAAATCAATGGAATAAATATTCAGCATAATTATTGATTTCATGAAGTAGAATTGTCAAGGTGTAAATATAGACATTTCATGAATCATAATAATAAAATATAATTATTCTCATAAATTATTAATCAAATAAAAAATTATATATTTTAATAAACATTCATAAAATATATAATATAATAAATTTTTATGATTTCAATTATGGGATGAATTATAATGGAATAAAAAAATGATCATTAAAACAATGAAAAAATCACCCTTATTTAATTAACACTATAATTTTAGTGATTTGACTTTTCCTCGTGGATAATGATAATTCTACCATGAAAAATAGACTTCTAATTCCCTAGGAATGAAAAAATATATTTAATGATTACATTCATTGACAATATAAAACTGTAGGATAAATATATAAAAATAAATTTATAATAAAATTATTTGGATAACCATTCTTTTATATTATCACCTTTTAACCCTTGGTCTCAAGATCTAATGAGAAAACATGAGTTTAAACTTCTAATAGAAAAAGAATCATGTAATGAAAAAAAATTCCCATGCAAAAATATTTATTCTTAGTAGACGAATATTTATTACTTAAAATAATTATCCATGCCAGAAAAATTCATTCATAGTGCCTTCAGAAAATTTTATGCATAACAAACCAATCCATTTAGGAGATATGTTATCTCCCACTATATTCTTCATAACTATATTACTTATTTGAAATATCATAATTAATACCATTTTCATAACATAGGGAACAAAATAATAATAAAGGGTGATCTAAGAAGCTCTTTATGTTTAATAAAGGGATATATCAACCTATTATTAGAATAAGGCTATGAGAATATATGAATAACATTTGAAAACAGTATCCTACATATCACATATCATAAAATTGAGCCATGGAATAAACCAGTTCTCTTATTATGAAAAGAATGATAATAGAATCAATGACAAAAACCATGACAATATAACATTTTCATATGTAATATATTTATTTCATACGTATATGAATAGAAAATAATTTATTTATTAGTTCAAGGATAATTTCCAAGACTATCATTATAGAATGGGTTTATAACCAAAACCATCACAGTTATCATGGTTTGCTTGTAAAAATATAATAATCGACATAGTCCATTAAAAAAATGGGTCCACTACCCATTTTAGTCAATTTCACCTCTTGAGATATCACTCATTACCCAACTCATTGGACTGAGATATAGTTCCCACCAGTCACATAATTAATTTCATACATATTTGTTATATAAGATCATACAACATTAATTGTATCATACCCCAAGAAAAAAAATTGGTTTCATAAAAATTTCATTATAACAGAAACTATGAAAATGGAAAAGGCTTTATAATATTTCATCATTACATCAAATCATAACACATAGAAAAACTGGGTTTCATAAGATCATTATCTTATTATAACCCATGGAAAAAGAATCATGTTTCATAAAAATGTTTTTATAATAAACATAATCTTTCTAAATAAATAACAATAATGGTATCTTTATATCTTATCCCTATTAAATCGTATGTAACATCAAAGCATATCATCTTATATGGATCATTATATCAAAATATCCCTTTAGTATTTAATAAAGAAAAATAACCTTTCTTAAAAAATATTTTTAAAAAAACTAAAAATTCATATACTAAATTTGGAAATGCATTTATTTAAAAACAATATTGAAAAATTAGAAAGGATTCTTCAGTGAATAAAATGTCCCTTATAATGGGAATTTTTATTCATGATTAACAAGTAGAAACAAATATTCATTTCGGCATTTATGTAAAATCCACTGGGTCCTTATTTTAAAAATGATATAAATATTCCATTTTGAACAATTTTTAAAAATCAAAAAATGGTTAAATAATAATTTAAAAATTAATATAAGATCAATAAAACATTTATAAATAAATTTGTAGAAAACTGGGACAAGGAAGAGAATGTTTTTTGAGCGATGATAGAAATTTATTTAATTTAAATTAAAACATATTTTTGAATTATTTTGTAGATAAATATAGAACAATAAATGGAAAACATGTAATATCTAGAAAAATTCATTGGTGAAAAAAATTATGAGTTTCTTGGTAGATGTGTGAGAATATTTCATAATCATAATCATAATCATCAATGACCTTATCAAATGTTGACATTGTATTATAAACAACTTACCAAATTAGTAACACTAAATTACAAAACCATTGAAATTATAAATTAATTGAAGGTTAAAATATCATTAGAATAAATATATTCATGATATTAAATTTTATGGTTATGTATATACACCTCATAAAAATAAGACATGGGTATAACTTACCTTATCACACAAATAAGTGAAAATCAGTCAAAAATAACTTATGGTTTTGTTAACTTTTTAATCTTAAACCACATGAAAGAGAGATCCTAAAATGGATATGAAAATCACCATAATGTCATTTTATAATAATAATAGAATAAATTCAAGGTAGTATATACACCATATAAAATATACATCTGGAGAATATAACATGTGATTCATTGTAAATAAAAGTGAGGTAGAAAGCACACTCCTTAGGTATTGAATTCATACGTACACATTCAAAATCCCGGTATAATAAAAAAATTATTATAAATATTTTATATAAACATGCTTATATATATCATACCATATATTATTTACTTAATACATTATATTACCCATTTATTAACAATACCATGTTAAAGTCACATTTCATGCACTAACTTCATTATTTTTCGTATATATTTTGATTTTATAATTTTGGTCATATTACATTGATCATGATAAATAATATAATGAATAATAAAAATGATATAAATATAAAATATATTTATTTATCACTATTCATAAAGGTTATAGAATGAAAATTGAACACATAGTTCATGGATATGGTAGGTCATATATACACATGAAAATTGTTTCTATTTTATAAATGGATCGAAAGAAAAAATATAAATAATATAATAAAATTATAGAATATATTTAATTTAATATATATTACATATCTTCAATTTTTTTCATCCTTATTAACTTTTCTTTAATGCGTTAACGAATCACATTGCTTCATGAGTTGGTTGTCCCCAATACGCAATATTGATGGTTTTGTTTCCCATTTGATAGAGTTTGAGATGGATATGTATTATAACATTAAAAAACTAACATCAAATTATAAGATTGATACTGGTGTTATTATTTTGTAATAATTAAATGGTATTTTAATGATTTGGATGATGTAAAATAAGTATGCATGGTTAAAAACATTACATCTTCTTCGGACAACCACACCAGGTTTATCCTATATCCATCCTAGATCAGCTCCATGATCTCACTATGGAAGCTGGGGTATGGATATGGATGTAAGGAATGTATTTGGAAAATTATTGGGTGAAAAAAAAATGGTTTTTAATGTTTGAAGAGGTTATGAGAAGGAATTTCCTTTTATAATAGAGGCGAGATGAACACTTTTAATTTTTCAAAATAAACAGGTTTTCCCATGTTTTTCATTGGCCAAAAAACCTCAAAATAAGACCGTTATCAGCAATAAGACATAATAATGTTTAAATATGTCCATAAAAATATATTAATCCCTTTTTAAAACATTTTTTATTAAATATTTTTATTTTAACCCCTTGTAAAACTATTTTCATCTTGACCATGTTAAATTAACTTTACATTTTTATGATTAATTAGGGTTTACATTTATGTTTAGATTATTAGATAATATAAATTATAAATAATCCAAATATGGATTCCTTTTTTATAACTTATGGCCAATGATGTGTAATATTTTAATTTAAAATATAACACATAAAAGTGATGAGAAAGAAGATTTGAAAAAGAAAAATAAATTATAAGTAGAGAATGTTTTTTAACATAAAATTCAATATGAAATTGGTTCTCAAAACCTAAATTGGATTAATAAATAAATAATTTGACTAAATTAACTTATATAATGAACTTAATAAAATTTAGACGTTTTTAATTATTGTAAATGAAAAGATAATTCTTAATAAAAACAAATATTTTTCAGAATTCACTGTACATTTTATATTCTCAAAACATTCTCAACAATTCACTCTAAAAAAATATGGCATGTGGATTTCAAAAAAAAATTTATGTTATGAAATAAATATTAATAATTGGAAATATTAGTTTTATTATTTTATACAAAATGAAATAATAAAAATATTTTTATGAAAAATATACTTTCAAAACATATAAAGACTTTTAAAAAAACTACATTTTGATCAATATATATCTCAGTTGGTTAAAACTCAATGTCACGTGTTATAAAATCTAAACTTGTTGTTGTGTGTAACACAATATATAAAATTAATTTATTTTCCTCAAAATAATAATAGTCCGTAAAACTCAAGGTGACACATTATACCCTTCTTAAAATGTGTTTCTCCCTAAAAATATATCACTCCACTATAAACAAATGAGGATAAGTTTGCCTCAAATTTTCTTAAGGATCCCACATAGATTTTTCAAATTAGTGGTTTCACAACAAAACATTGAAAAGGGGAGTCATCTTGTTTTACAGAACATTATCTATACGATCCAGAGTTTATAAATGTTATTCCACATTATAAAAATCAAGTATAATAGTATGGACTCTAAGTTCAATACATTTGAAGTATAAGTTATGTAATTCCTCAAGAGAGATATATGGAACACATCATGATCTTTAAAGAGAATGGGTGGCAATACCAAATAATAATCTACTATCCTGATATGATCTAGAATCTCAAAATGATTAATTTATCTAGGTTTTGAAATTTGATTCCATCCAAACCTGATTATATTATTCCAAGTCGAAATACATAGAAACAACTAATCCAAAAATTCGAATTCAAAATCTTGTGTGAGATTTTTAATGTAAAATTTATTTTGACATCGCTCCTCTTCTATATTCTACTGAATATATCTACACTTATCTTAAATATTTAAACTATATCAATTAGTAATATGTTTATTCCTATAACATCATCATAGCATGTTTGAATTTTTTACTTTATTATATAGATGCATTCATAACAGTCCATCTGAATTCTCATGTGAAAGCTATTATTGTATGAAAACAAATATATAGGATGGTTTTGATCAGAAACACATTTTAAAAATAGGTATAATGTTCTCAATATATATTATATTATTCTAATTTTTATTTTGGACTAAAAATCAAATTTATGATGATACATAGTTATTAAACACAACCCCATATCAAGTGTTTTTTGAAGACTTTACAAGAACATTTAGGTAAAACTAATATCCTAATGAGACATAATGGAATGAGTTACCCAAGAAACCATAAAACATCCCTAATGTACATCCTATAAATATGGTAAAAATAGAAATATTATATTATATCAATAAAGCGTTTTTTCTTGTTATGGTTATCAACCATAACCCATATATCATTATTTCTATTAGACAATTTGGGGTGTCTAATGGAAAAATAAATGGTATTTTTTTCCATTTTTTATTTTTGTATGGGTAATTGATGTAGAAAAACCTTAGAAACAAGTCTCTTAATGATAAATTACAAACATACCAAGAACTGAGATACCAACTCTATGTTATCTATCATTGTTCTATCCCAACATAAGTACTATTTCACGACAATTTACATATTTTTACTTATAGGATGAAGAGATAATGAATATCTAAGAGTGTCCTCTAAAAAAATCCTTCTTTTAAATATGGTATGGATTTAATAAATACACAGATACTAAAAAATATCATTACATCATGATCATGATTATTCTTAGTAACATTTATATATTTTTTTTGTATCTCTACAAAATCCTTCTACACCTATTTAATCTTCACTTACATATATGGATGAACAATAAATTGAGAATGTTACGATTTCTCCCCATCCATCAGTATTTCCTTATATATCCTTTTAGAATCCATGAATAATGTATCCATTATGATTAGCATCATGGATAATCTCTCATGATCCTTTTTACTAAAAGAATCAAACACCATGTTCATTTTTCCTATGTGGTAATGTGTTGAGAAATCATAATCTATAATCCACTGTAACGACCTGAAATTTTGAATAGATCTTGTTTCCTAATTTTATGTGTTATTTTATTTTATTTTTATACTCAACAAAAATGTATCATTTGATAACATGACTATAATTAAAATGAGACCGTTGGGTTTAGACGGTTATATGACCATTGGTCAATATGACTACTAGAAACTAAACGTTTTTATTATTGTCTCTAAATACAAGTAACCATGGTTAATTATTATAGAAAAAAGATTTGATGGCCTCACCCAGTAGTCTTGGACCAATCGAAGCCCATCTAACAGAACATGGGAAGGAGGTAGAACCACTGGGCTTTACTCTGGATCAAACCCAAGCCGAACTTCATCATGTGAAGCTAGAATGGAATCGACTTTGCGAGAAGTTCAAACTGATAGAAATTACTACTCGTGTGATGTTAGCCGAGCCTCCCTCGGATTCTATCACATTAGCACACCATACACTTAGGTCATATGCTGGTGTGATAAGGGGATATGTAAGGAGACCGTAACTGCCTTGTGTAATCCTTTGTTTTAAACAAAAATTGGTTTTTCTTCTTATGATGAAGTTTATGAATTTTTAAATGACCGGATAAATATAGTATGCTTATTTTTGATGAATTTTAGAAAAAGGATATTTTAAAAATGATTATGTAAACCTTATATAATTAAAAATGTGTAATGATTTTCAGAAAATGGTCTTCTACAAATATGTTCAGTATGAAATTTAGAGTCTAATAAGATCAACTTGATTTTTGATGAATAGTAAATAATGAATAGTGATTTTATGATTAGGATAAGTAATGTGTCCAAATGGATTATTAATCTCACTTAAATAAAGTATTAATATAATCTAGGCACCATGATTATGTAATGTGATTCAATAAAATGATTAAATAACGGTTTCATAAATTATTATTGAAGTATTAGTTTTTTTCGAGGGAATAGTGTTTTTTAATTTAAAATTAAATAAGAAATATTTAAAAATGTTATTTTTATAAAATGGAGTTCATTTTTGAACTCAAAGGACCAATATTATGTTATGGTAATTTTTGGGGCTTTTTCTGAAAAAATGAATTTTTGGTGAATAGTGTATTTATTTAAAAAAATAAATTAAAAATATTTAGAAAATTATTTTTATAAAATGGAGTTCATTTTTGAAATCAGAGCTTTGATATTTAGTTAAGGTGAAATTTTGGGATTATTCTGAAAATGTTGAATTTTCGATGAATAGTGAAAATACAGTTTTTAAGTTACGAGTGTTTAATGACATAATTAAATGATGTATTAAGAATGTAATAAATATGGTCGACTTATGAATAGTAAGATATGGTATGAGGTGTCCCAAGTGGCCAATACCATGGGCAAGTACCACGGTTTTGCCAAAACCACTAATGAGGTGTCCCTTGGCCATTAATGCTTTGTCCTCTCACTTTCCCTATAAATACCAAGCCATCCTCTCATACATTCGACACCCACCTCTCCCCCAACGAAGTTCTGGTCTCATTACCACCCAATAAGTCCTCCCAAGGTGCCCCCAAGCCCTCAAGGTCACAACCTTTGAGTTTTAAGAGTTACTTTTTAAGGTAAGGGATCTAATCTCTCTCGTTCTTTTCAAGAAATCTCTTTTATGTAATTTCTTTTATGCTCCATCTTCTTATGTAAAAGGGTGTCCTTTTATACTACTCTTACTGACCTTTTCATGTTCACATAATGAGAGATCCCCCCTTATTCTCATTATTTCTTTTTATGATGTTTTATGTGGCGCCGTTAGTCTGCTGAAAGTTTTGTAACGGAATCTTTCTCCCTTCTCATTTTTCAGGATCTATTTTCATGTAAAGTATTTCAAGTTCCTTTTTATTTTTTTGGAGTATTATCTCGAGATTTATCATACTGATATTTTATTATCATATGATGAGAGACCCCATTTGATCTCTTCAATTCAGTATTTTGATGTTTTAAGTGGCGCTGTTAGGCTGTCGAATATTTATGTGGTTCTTCACCCTTCTCGTTTTGAAGTTCTACTTTCATGTCAATTCTTTCAAGTTACTTTTTGTTATGTTGGGGTATTATCTCTATATCTATCATACTTATATTTTATTACCATATGATGAGAGACCCCATCTGATCTCTTCAATTCAGTATTTTTATGTTTTAAGTGGCGTCGTTAGGCTGCCGAAATTTTAAGGGGTTCTTCACCCTTCTCGTTTTGAAGTTCTACTTTCATGTAAATTCTTTCAAGTTTCTTTTTTTATGTTGGGGTTTGATCTCTATAACTGTAATACTGATATTTTATTACCATATGATTAAAGAACTCATTTTATCTCTTCAATTTAGTGTTTAGAAGTTTAAGTGGCGTCGTTAGGATGCTGAATTTTTAAGTGGTCCTTGCATCTTTCTCCCTTTTCAAAGTTCTAATTCCATTTCAAGTCATGCATGATATTTTTTATTATGTTGGGGTATGATGAATATATCTATCATACTGATCTATTATGTTCTTATGATGAGAGACCCTTTTTTATCTCGTCAATTCATTTTTGTTGAAGTTTAAGTGGCGCTGTTAGGCTGCCGAATTTCTAAGGGGGGTTTTCACCCTTCTCGTTTTCAAGATCTACTTTCATGTCAAGTCTTTCAAGTTATTTTTTATTATGTTGGGGTATGATATCTATATCTATCATATTGATCATTTATGTTCATATGATTAGAGACCCTAATTGATCTCGTCAATCCATTTTTGGATGTTTTAAGTGACGCAGTTAGGATACCGAATTCTTATAAGAGAAAATCTTATTTTTGTCTTCCTTTCAAGTTCTACGTTTCATATGCTATATCATTAAAATTTCATTACCATGTTCTTAAATACTATATATTCTGCTCCCCTTCTGTTTTATATATCATTTTTGAGTGGGTGACCCTTGTCCCCTCTCTTTTCAATGTTTTCTAAGACCATGTATCGTAGACGTTCTGCTGCATAGTTTTCGTCTCAAAATGACTCCCTCTTTATCTCAAAATTATTTTATGTTATTAAGTGAATACTCAAAGATCTTATTTCTACAGGGATATTCACATATATATCAAAATTTTCTATTTTAAATTCTGGGATTTACATACATGAAACCCGCTTTCCCTTTTCCGTGGGTTTAAAGTGACATAAAGATCATGTCTTTAAAGCAGTTTTTAAAACGTTATGATTATGAAATGAAATCCATTTATTTTATGCTATATGGGTTGTTTATGAAATGATTTATGATGATATATGTGGCTCACATGATAATAATGACATGTCAAGGGTGTGCCCAGATAGCGCTCCAATGCATTGGGTAAAGACTTAATCTCTAGAGATGACTTTTTAGACTGATACCTTGGTGAATAACCTTGGTAATTTTTAATGACACCATGGGGATGGAACTTGGTGAAACGAAATGATTGTCAATATTAAATGTTTCAGCCACATCTTCATGTTATGAAAATGTTATTTTCATTATGATATGCCTCAGGATTTCATTCTCATGCCTTAATGTTCTTTTCATGACCTTATTGAAGTATCTCAAGTTCACATGTAAAATATTTCTCTTGTTTCCCTTATTGGGCCTTTTGCTCACCCTTTCTTGTGATGTTTGTCCCCAGGTTATGTGATGTAGTATTGAACCTAGTATGAACATGAGGAGAAGCCTTTCAAGTGTTTTAGAAGAATGTTTTATGTTTTCATTTTAAATTTCCTGGTTTCCAAGACACTAAACCTTAAATATCCTCGGTTTTGTAAAATGTAATGAAAGTTTATGTGATAAAAAGGTGGGATGCTATAGTTGGTATCAAAAGATGGTTTAGTTATTTGTGGAAATTAGGATATGAAATATTTAGGAAGAAGCCTATAGAGAAGTTAAAATATAGGAAATTTTCCTGGTATTTTGGTGAGTATTGAGTATGAGGTTTCCAAGAAAATACATCTATGACTGGATACGAGCAGGTAGAGGTGGATCTGGCACAGATGTACATAGGGGTAAAACCCGAAAACACCACTTTGAGCTAGACTCGAACGGGAACCGGTACACGACAACGAGCCTTGTTGCACTCTTGGTTACGACAATCCCGGGGGATATTCTTTGGTAACTTCATAAGCTTAGTGTGAACCATTGTTAAAGGAATTAAGATAAAATAAAATAAAGATTCACATAAGAATATATGATCATGGATAACCTAGATGGGAACCTAGGGGATCACAAGTTAGGGTATACTTTTCTTCTACAAGTTATCCATATATGCTTTCGGTTCATTTTCATGATTATTGGCTAAGCATTAAAGCCCCTAATTATAGTTTCTTTTCTTAGTTAATGGAGGGAAATGGAAGAACATGTCCCAACAACCAATGTGATAGGAAATGCGATTTTTTTATATTAATATGACAGGGATGATTAGGGGATTAAAATATGATTATTATTTTGGAAGACGTTCACTATTTTGGGGACCCTATATGACCGAGGTAAATAGATTACTATGGTATTTTCATTAAGGAGTAAGCTTGACTTATATTTTGAAGAATCGATGAATTTAAGTTTGACTTATAGTAATTTAGGTTACTTATGGAAATGATTAACCTATCTTGGGTAAAATATGTTTAGGTTATCTACTTTTGTTATAAGATGTCAGGAGTAGTTGTTGTTGTTTGGAGATGAAAAATGAAGTTTATTTTGGATGACTATGTTATCAAATCCTTCTTGTATTTGGGTTTCAATATTAGTTTGGTTTATTTTGAGGAATCTTAATAACTATTATTTATCGAATGATCTATGATGAACTATGGGTAGTACCATGGAACTTTTAAGATTTAAAAGTAGTTTCTATTCCAACGGGATTCATTCTTTTTGAAGAGTTGTTTTACCTTACCCTTTCTATTTTTGGGATAATGTTTAAAGATGGAAGAAATATATAGTTAAACTTTTGTGGATTATGTGATTCTCTAGAAGATGATTCTTGTGTTTTGATGAGACCAAGTAGTTTTCAATGCTCATAGTTTGGAGAAAAGATTAGTTTTGGGTAGAAACTTATTAAAGGATGAAACTCTACGTGAAGATAGGTATATTTTCTTATGTTTTTGTTTTATGTTGTAAATGAATTTCTCAAAATTATGAAAAGGAACGTACAAAAAACGTTATTGGTTTACGTTTCCTACTAGTAAATCAAAGACCGTTTACACACATCATAAGTTTGGGATTTTCTTATGGATAACTTTCTCCTAATCATGTTCTCTATCACTCTCCCCCAGAACTTGACCCTTTGTTTTTATTCCATGTCCATGTTTTCCTACATGGAATCCTAGTGTGGGTTAACTCGGGTGACCTTTGTACTTCCCTTTCTTTCGTTTAAAGTAATAATTTTACTGGCTCCTTTTCCGATATGGGACTTTCAAGGAAATTTCAAAACCCAATTTTAAAAATTGCGAGGACGCAATTTCTTAAGGGGGGAAGAATGTAACGGCATGAAATTTTGAATAAATATTGTTTCCTAATTTTATGTGTAATTTTTTTTTATTTTTATACTCAACAAAAATGTTTCATTTGATAACATGTCTATAATTTAAACGAGACCGTTGGGTTTAGACGGTTATATGACCATTGGTTAATATGACCTATGGAAACTAAACATTTTGATTATTGTCTCTAAATACAAGTAATATTGGTTAATTATTATAGAAAGAAGAATCGATGGCCTCACCCAGTAGTCTTGGACCGATCGAAGCCCATCTAATAGAACTTGGGAAGGAGGTAGCACCACTGGGCTTTGCTCTGGAACAAACCCAAGCTGAACTTCATCGTGTGATGCTAGAACGGAATCGCCTTTGTGAGAAGTTCAAACTGATAGAAATTACTACTCGTGCGATGTTAGCCGAGCCTCCCTCATATTCTCTCACCTTAGCACACCTTACACTTAGGTCCTATGCTGGTGTGATAAGGGGCTATGTAAGGAGACCGTAACTACCTTGTGTAATCTTTTATTTTAAATTAAAATTGGGATTTCTTCTTATGATGAAGATTATGAATTTTTAAATGACCGGATAAATATAGTATGCTTATTTTTGATGAATTTTAGAAAAATGATATTTTAAAAATGTTTATGTAAACCATAAATAATTAAAAAAGTTTAATGATTTTCAAAAAATGGTCTTCTACAAATATGTTCAGTACGAAATTTAGAGTCTAATAAGAACAACTTGATTTTTGATGAATAGTAAATTATGAATAGTGATTTTATTATTAGGATTCGTAATGTGTCTAAATGGATTAGTAATCTGAATTAAAGAATGTATTAATATAATCTAGGCACCTTGATTAAGAAATGTGATTCAATAAAATGGTTAAATAACGGTTTCATAAATTATTATTAAAGTATTATTTTTTTCGAGTGAATAGTATTTTTAATTAAAAATTAAATTTAAAATATTTAAAAAAATTATTTTTATAAAATGGATTTCATTTTTGAACTCATAGCATCGATAATATTTTATGGTAATTTTTGGGGTTATTTCTGAAAAAATAAATTTTTGGTGAATAGTGTATTTATTTTAAAAAATAAAATAAAAATATTTAGAAAATTATTTTTATAAAATGGAGTTCATTTTTGAAATCAATGCATTGATATTTTATTAAGGTGAAATTTTTGGATTATTCTGAGAAAGTTGAATTTTCGATGAATAGTGAAAATACAGTTTTTAAGTTACGAGTTTTTAATGACATCATTAAATGATGTATTAAGTATGTAATCAATATGGTCGAATTATGAATAGTAAGATCAGGTATGAGGTGTCCGAAGTGGCCAATACCATGGGAAAATACCATGGGCAAGCCCATGGTTTTTCCAAAACCACTAATGAGGTGTCCCTTGGCCATTAATGCCTTCTCCCCTCACTTTCCCTATAAATACCAAGTCATCGTCTCATCCATTCGACTCCCCACTCTCCCCCAATGATGTTATGGTATCATTACCTCCCAAGGAGTCCTCCCAAGGTGCCCCCAAGCCCTCAAGGTCCCAACCATTGAGTTTTAAGTGTTACGTTTTAAGGTAAGGGATCTGATCTCTCTCTTTCTTTTCAAAAAATCTCTTTTATGTAATTTCTTTTATGCTCCATGTTCATATGTAAAAGGGTTTTCTTTTATACTCCTCTTAATTCCATTTTCATGTTCACATAACGAGATATCTCCTCTTACTATCATTATTTCGTTTTATGATGTTTTAAGTGGCACCATTAGGCTGCCGAAATTTTTGTAACAGATTCTTTCTCCCTTCTCATTTTTCAAGATCTATTTTCAGGTAAAGTATTTCATGTTCAATTTTATTATGTTGGGTCATGATCTATAAATTTATCCTACTGATATTTTATGATCATATTATGAGATACCCCATTTTATATCTTCAATTCAGTATTTTGATGTTTTATGTGGCGCCGTTAGGCTGCCGAATTTTTAAGTGGTTCTTCACCCTTCTCGTTTTGAAGTTCTACGTTCATGTAAATTCTTTCAAGTTCCTTTTTTTATGTTGGGGTATGATCTATATATCTATAATACTGATATTTGATGACCATATTATGAGAGAACCCATTTGATCTCTTCAATTCAGTATGTTGACGTTTTAAGTGGCGCCGTTAGGTTGCCGAAATTTTAAGTGGTTCTTCACCCTTCTCGTTTTGAAGTTCTACTTTCATTTCAATTCATTCAAGTTCCTTTTTTTATGTTTGGGTATGATATCTATATCTATCATAATGATATTTTATGACCATATGATTTGATACCCCATTTTATCTCATCAATTCAGTATTTTGATGTTTAAGTGGCGTCGTTAGGCTGGTGAATTTTTAAGTGGTCCTTGCACCTTTCTCCCTTTTAAATGTTCTAATTCCATGTCAAGTCTTACTAGTTCCTTTTTATTATGTAGGGTTATGATCTCTATATCTATCATACTTATCTTTTATGTTCATATGATGAGATACCCTATTTTATCTCATCAATTCATTTTTGTTGATGTTTAAGTGGCGTCGTTAGGCTGCCGAATTTCTAAGGGGTTTGTTTCACCCTTCTTGTTTTCAAGATCTACATTCATGTCAAGTCATTCACGTTATTTTTTATTATGTTCGGGTATGATCTCTATATCTATCATACTGATCATTTATGTTCATATGATGAGAGACCCTAATTGATCTCGTCAATCCATTTTTGGAAGTTTTAAGTGACGTCGTTAGGCAGTCGAATTCTTATAAGGGAAATCTTATTTTTTTTCTTCCTTTCAAGTTATTTGTTTCATATGGTATATCATTCAAATTTCATTACCATGTTCTTAAATAATATATATTACGTTCCCCTTCTGTTTAATATATCATGTTAGAGTGGGTGACCCATGTACCCTCTCTTTTCAATGTTTTCTAAGACCATGTATCGTAGACGTTATGCTTCATAGTTTTCGTCTCCATATGCCTCCCTCTTTATCTCAAAATTATTTTATGTTATTAAGTGAATAATAAAAGAACTTATTACTACAGGGATATTCACATATATATCAAAATGTTCTATTTTAAATTCTGGGATCTATATACATGAAACCCGCTTTCCCTTTTCTGTGGGTTTAAAGTGACATAAAGATCATGTCTTTAAAGCAGTTTTTAAAACGTTATGATTATGAAATGAAACCCATTTCTTTTATGCTATATGGGTTGTTTATGAAATGATTTATGATTATATATGTGACTCACATGATAATAAATACATTTCAAGGGTGCGCCCAGATAGCGCTCCAATGCATTGGGTAAAGACTTAATCTCTAGAGATGACTTTTTAGACTGATACCTTGGTGAATAACCTTGGTAAATTTTAATGACACCTTGGGGATGGACCTTGGTGAAACTAAATGATTGTCAATATTAAATGTTGCAGCCAAATATTCAAGTTAGTAAAATGTTATTTTTATTATGATATGCCTCATGATTTCATTACCATGCCTTAAATTTCTTTTCATGACCCTATTGAAGTATCTCAAGTTCACATGTAAAATGTTTCTCTTGTTTCCCTTACTGGGCCTTTTGCTCACCCTTTATTTTGATGTATGTCCTCAGGTTATGTGATGTAGTATTGAACCTAGGATTAACATGAGGATAATCCTTTCAAGTGTTTTAGAAGAGTGTTTTATGTTTTCATGTTTAAAGTTCCTAGTTTCCCAGACACTAAACCTTAAAGATCCTCGGTTTTGTAAAATGTAATGAATGTTTATGTGATAAAAAGGAGATATGTTATATCCACTCTTAAAAATTATCTAATTCTTGCTCATCTCATTTTATGTTAATATATACTTTTATGTTTTATCATAATCATATATATCAAACTTTTATCCTTATTGACTAAGCCTCTATATATTTGAAAAAAAAATCTGTAGCTAACTCTAAATCAAGAGTTAGGTAATTTTGATCATAAACATTCAATTTTAAAGAGGAATATTCTATAACAATTTCATATTATATAATAACGCATCAAAATCTATTATTGGATTTATAACTATTGATTTCAACCCCTTATCCACAGAAGGTTAATATATAAATATTTTCATTAACCAATAATCTTTTCAGTTCTTTAAAATTTTCATAAAATTAATCTGTTTAGATGAACATGGCTCATTTTCAAGTTAACATGTTGATACGATTAGATGTCCAAGAGACATTTTCCACAATAAAATGATAATATTTAGTTAAAACTAGAAATTATGCATCTCAATAATTATAGTTGGTCTCGAACATCATTCAATAGCCTCATACATTGATGGATCCACTAATATATAAACTCTTTATAATATATATCATAAAAATGAATCATTTTCACACAAAATTCACAATTTGTAAATTTCTTATATCTTTTATCATTACTTGGGGTATTTATTATAGTTCTCAATTTATATACATGATCTTCATTAGACTTTGAATAAATAATAATATCATTAATATATAATACAACAAACTAATCTAGGAAAACAGTAAATATAATATTCATATAATCCATATTGATTGTAGGGGAATTTAAAAAATAGATTGGTATCAATATATATTTATATTTTCCATAAACATTATAGAATTATTTCGTGGGATTATCCTTCCTTTTGACCATCAATAGATGATATCATGAATGAAATTAATCATGAAAAACTTTTGAGCAACCCACATTTGATCAAATATGTCATTAATATGTGGTAGAGTATATTTGTTATTAATAATGATCTTTTTCATATTCCCATAATGATTGAAGAGTCACAACAACCCATATTTATGTTTAAAAAAGAGAGTAGATGCAACGCAAGGTGACCCACTATGCCAAATTAATCCCTTTATAAGGTTTTCCTATAGTTTCTTAGGAAATTTTTCCAACTCAAATAAGTTAATTATTTAAGGACTCTTTGAAATAAAAATGGCACCTGGAATGAGTTATTTATATAACTCAACATTACATTTTGGTAGAGTACTAGGAATATATTTTATAAATAAATCAATAAAATCCAACAAAATATGCATATAATTAATGTTTATTTTCACTAACTGAATTTTAGATAAAATACCCTCTTGAATAGGAATCAGAACTTATACAATTGATTTTATTTCCATAGGATATTTTTAATTATCATTACATTGATATATGATAATCGGTTAGATTATAATATCAAACATGGATTCCCTTCCTCAATAATTTATGTGGGATTCATGTAGATAAATCAATTCCACTCCTAGTATAAAATCAAATTAAATCTGAAGAAAAATTAAAATATATATAGGAATCACATTATAATATTCTTTAACTATAGAGGAATCATATTCTTGAGATGTGATCATCATAACATTATGGGAATTCACTGTTAATTATATATCTAATAGTTTTGGTTGTTTCTAGATAACCTAAAAAAATTATTCATATAGAAAATAATAATTATATCTGTAGTTAAATAGGATATTAAATGTTCTAGATTTGATGGTATGTGTACCTTTCACCACATCATTATCTCACCACTCTTCAGAAGTAGTTCTCTCCTGAGATTTCATTTTTCCTCTCTGATTAAGAGGGTGTTGATATCAATTTTCATTATTAACCTTCATGTTTGTGTATCAGTTAGAATAATTCACATACTCGATGAATTTGAAACACTATTTTGTGGGTGCTGCATTCTATCGACATTTATCACTATTTGAATCATTATCTATCTTATTCCCATAACATTGACATTTGATTACCAATGACCTTCCTTTTAACAATTACAGCATATACAATCCCCATTAGGATAATTTATACCAAATATTTCTCCTATACATAATGGTTGAAGAAAATATAATCTTTTTATCTCTATAGTTTTTGGAGTTTACTTTTAACTCCATAATTCTATTCATGTCAATACCATGAGATTAGTAGGTAACTCTAATCTCCAACTACTCTGTGAGAGAAAATTGAACAATTTATTCATATATACTTAAGTACCGTATATCTAAAAACGTTTATAGACTTTTTTATGCCACATAATAATCAATAAAACTTAATTTTATGTTGGATGATAATTCTAGAAGCATTCCTCGCATGTCTTGTAAAAGTTTCCTCATAGGTTCCAATAGATTCATCATCCTTCTAATTTAGCTCTAGGAATTCTCAATACATTTTTAAAAAATTTAATTTGAGGGATATACATATTTAAAATAATATATTATACTAATCATACTTGATAGATTAAATTTCATAAAATTCCCTTGTATTTTCGATGAGGTGGAACCACTTATTTAGTTATCCTTCTTAATGATAGACATCCAAAATTAATTTTTAATGTTTTGAACACTAGGGGACATAAAATATCATTTCATTGGTTTTGATCTATTTCTTATAAACCAACATTAAAATAAATCCATTAAAGGAATGTTGGATTTGGCTCATCATGGACTCAATAGAATGTTTTACCATAATATTATTGTTTGGAAATTTATAAAGATTCATACCATGATAATGGTTTGTTAGTATATGGATGAGATTCTGTATTCCAACTCTATCAATGTTTTTCTTCTCTAGAGGAAAATCATTTCATTTTCTATCACAATCAGAATTAACACAATTCCTTTCGGTTTCATCCATTAAATAAAACAAAAAATCATAGTGTAAGAAACATTAATCATAGTGAGAAACATATAATCATTAAAAATCACTTAAAGTATGTCTAAATCAAGACACATTATTTTCAATCTATCACACTATAGCTTTAACCTTGTCCAATAATTTTCAATATTAAAATAAATCATGATGGATTATAAAGAGTTTATGAATTTTAAAATCATATACTCCAATATTATTAAACTATGTGTACATTGATGCTTGTTATCATGAACCAGGTGATGATAAATTACATCTCAATGCACCCTTTTCAATGATATTACCACTATGAACCACTATGATAGATCCAAATACACTTTTAGTGTAGAGATAAGGAATTGATTTCTTGTAAACCACTCGATCTATCCATTACTAAAATTGTAGAAAGATTCTGAACATTGATTCATCCTTAGTTTTATCCTTATACATATCATTAGGTATCTCACTAAATATTTCTATCTATATTTTCCAATGGTTAACTACACTATGCTCTGATGCCATCTTCAAAGACCCAATATTATCATACATAAATATTAAATCATAATATTTTATTATTATTTAAATAAAATAATGATCCATGATTGAATTATTTATCTATAATGCCTCCAGAAACATTGACACAAAAACAAATGGTCTATAATAGATCTATTCCACCCCCAACTATGTTCATCATAACTATAACCATTCTTAGACATATCATACATAATACCTTCCATCATGACCTGGGAAAAGGAAATATAAGAAAGGGTAAAATAGAAATCTCAACAACAGTAAAAAGTATATAATAATATATCATGAGATTAATTGTGTGACAACATGAGAATAACATTTTAAAACTATACACTATATAACATAAATCATAAAAACAAGTCATTTAATTAATCACAGTGCTTCTTAAGTCATGAATCATAATGGAATATAAAAATATAGACCATGAGAATTTAAAATTGGAATAAGAAATGATTTTTGAATTATACATATGCATAAAAATTCATTTTCATAATATTTCACGGCTTATTGTCATGACTATCATAGTAGAATGTGTTAACTTCCCAAACAATTATAGTAGTCAAAGTTCACTCCCAATACAATCATAGTAGACACAGCCCCGTACTGAACTGGATTTATTCCCCATTCATGTACTTATTAACTCATGATATATGAATTATTTTCCATTTCATTAGAGGGATATATAGGTATGATCCATCACATAATAAAAAAATTATACATATGTGTTCTAAAATATCATTAAACCTTCAACAAATAGGATCCCAATAAAAGACAAGGGTTCCATAAAACATTATCATCACGTAATGTATAGAAAATTTATAGGTTACATAATCATTTCATAATTTCATCAAATCATAAACTGGAAAAAATAAGTAGGTTTTATATGTATTTTATGATAGTTAAACTCGTGGAAAAAGAAGCTGTTTTAAAAAAAATTATCATAGTATAACACATGGAAAAAGAATTCAGTCTCATAAAAATCATGTCATCATAATAATAAATCATATAAAGAAATACTAATAATAGTATCTATATATCATATCACTATTAAATCATAAGTAACATAAAATGATGTAATCTTAGTTGTAAAATTATTTAAAAATATCACGGGTACCAATTCTTGAGAAATATATCCTTTCATTGAAAAAAATTCAGAACTAAAAACTTATTAAATATTTCAGAGATTAATATCTCTAAAAATTAATATAAAAAAATATAAATGAATACTCAAAAAAAAATGTGCATGATGGTTGAAATTATATATATGTATAACATAATAAAACAAATATTCCATTTATATTTTCTTTAACAAACACGTCTTGATTGGAAAAAACACATAGATGTTCCTTTATAAAATATTTTTAAAAAGTTAAAAAAATCATAAATGACTTTAAAAATTTATATAATAACATTAAAAATTTTTTTGAATATTTTTAAGAAAACAAGGACATGGAAGAGAAATGTTTTTCAACCTATGATATAAATAATGTACATTTTTTCAAAAAAAATTACCTCTTTAGTATATAAATAAAGAGAAATTAAGGTAAAACAATTATTATCATAAAATACCCATAGGATAAAAAAATTATGAATTTTTTAGATATTTATCATAATATTTAATCATCATAATCATAATCATAAATAATCCTGATAAATTATGAAATTGTATCACAAAAACCTTACCACTTTTGTAACATTGGTTTTTAATCCTCATGAAATAATAAAATTTAATGAAACATAAAATATAATTATAATAAATAAATTTGTGATATTAATTAAAAAATGGTATGTATATACATCTCATAAAATAATATGTGTGAATAATATAACATATGTCCCAATGAATATAAATTGAGTAAAAAATATCATACCATTTTGGTGTCATTTTAACTATAATACCCATCAAAGATATATCCTCAATTGGATAATAAAATAAGAATAGTTTTAAGAAAAATAATTATAAGATAAATTCATTGGAATTAATTACTCCCAATAAAATATACACATGGTGAATATGGTTGGTTCCTCATAGAAAATTAAAGTTTGACCGAAATAACCTTCCTTCTGTCTCGAATTTTTTCATACACGTTCAAACATATTGAATAATTATTAATTGTTTATTACAAATTTATTAATGAAACATAATTATATAGACATATATCTATAAATAATACCATATATTATTTATATATGATCTTTTATTACCTTATTACTTACAATTCCATTATAAGATCATGTTTCAGGAAATAATTGTTTCATATTTCATATATGATTTGATTTTTTATGGTCCTATTATGATGATCATGGGTAAATAATATCCAAAATTAGAATTTTTTTTAATATAATATAAATTTAGTATATATGTATTTAGAATAATCAATAAATGATATAGATGTAAAATGAAATGCATTACTAATTGAGATGATATGTCGTACGTACACATGAATGTTGTTTCCATTTTCTTGAATGATTAAATTTAATTAGGGTAAATAATAAATAAAAATTAAATAATCATTTTTTGTTTCAAATTTCTCACATATTTTCATTATTACCAACCTTATTAGCATTAATGTAATATGTGAAAATCACATCTCTTTGTGTGGTGGTATTCCATTATAGACACAATATATGGTTAGATTTCCCATTTGATTGAGAAGAAAATGGATTTAGGTTATTCCATTACAATAATCACATCAATGTATATGGAATAATATGGTATTACTATTTCAAAATAATTTAATAATATATTAATGTTGTAGAATAATAAGTAAAATAAAAAGGTATTCTCAAAAACATTACTTGTACTTAGAACAACCTCTTGATTTGTAACCTATATCATTCATAGTTTGGACTTTTTATTTCACCAATTTATAAAAAATGTGGGGATGGATTCAAGGAAAATATTTGGGTTGGTATTTGGATAATAAATAGTTTTATGTGTGTGAATATGATAGGATAATGGGTGTCTTTTAAAATCTGAGGTGATTGGAAAACATTTAATTTTTTAAAAGAAAAATGATTACCCATGATTTTCAAATCAAAAAAGTGTCTAAAATAAACCATTATTTAGCCTTATACACTATAAGATATAAATAAATAATCAACATAGGTTTTTTAATTTTTTTTTCATTTTTATCTCTTATCTTTTTAGTTTAACCCCTTGTAAACCCATTTTTACCTTAACAATGGTAAATATGTTATATTGTGTCTACAATTATTATGGTTAAGAATTAGGTTGACTATATTTGATAATATAAATTATTATGAATTCAAATTTTTAATCAGTTTTATAAAATTGAAATCATATAATTGATTCAAATTATTTTAAAATTTAATCCTAAGGATGCACTGAGATTACTAGTTTTCAAAAGGAAACAATTTTCAAATCCAGAGAAATTTTTAATATAAAAATTCAACATAAAATATATTAAAAGTACTTAAATTGGATTAATAAATATATAATTGAACAAATATGACTTTTATAGCTATATTAAATAGAATTTTATGATATTTAATGATGTAAATGAAAATAAATTTATTAAAAAGTATAATTATTTTTCACTATTAACGAAAAACTATATCATTTTAAAAAATTCCTAACTATTCACCCCAAGATAATTTTTACATACAGATTTCAAAATTCTAATAATTTTATCAAATAAATTTATTAAATTGAGAAAAATTACTTTCATTATTAGTTCTCAAAATATGATAAACACATTTTTATAGAAGATAGTGTTTATGAAAATATAATGATTCTTATAAAAATTATTTGAAAATTTTTCAATAAGTTTTCTTTATATAAAATCATTATAATTAATATTTAATAATTCATTATTACTATCAATATAAGTATGTTATTAGATAGGTTATAATGAAAACACTTACTTAATAAAATTGATTATATATCCTAGTTTGTTAAAACTCAGTGAAATGTGTAAAACAAAGTATAAATAGTTTTTCAAATAATGAATGCTATCAAATAATATTATTTCATTAAAAAATTAATAATTTATCAAAACAAAGGTTCTTAGAAAACCAATTTTAATCTCAACCAGTGTATAAAGATTTTATTTGGCATATAGTTTAGAATACATTAACTTGTAACACATTCAAATTCTAAAATTGATATATTTAGGAAATGAAATATTTTTTTGACCCAAATCACCTCTAAGAATGAGTAATATATAGAAAACCCCATAATTATTATTTAAAATATTAAAATTAAATAAATATTCAGTATGATTTGCAACACTATTTCCAAATGTTTTATCATTTACCCTATATTATAATAATGTGAGCATTTGAAACATTTGTTCCCACCCAATAAAAATAATATAAGGAAATATAGGCCTTAGAAAAGTATTATAAATCAATGATTAGTCTTCATTATCACTTTCATTTTCATTTTTACTCATTCTAATATATTATTCCCAAACCTATATATAATCCACTATAATAAAAAATGATTAATTAGTTATTTCTAATAATGATATTAAGATACTAAGAAAATGGTTATTTATTATATATATATTTTTGTGTGTGTGTGTGTGTGTGTTGTATCTATCTCATTTTTAACATATCTGATTAATTCTTCATTTATCTCCCTATGATAAAATGGATAATTATTCTCTTTTCACTACTTTAATACATTGCATGAGTTGATTATATATATATAAATATATTTAATTACAATTTAATATATTTAATATCATTTATTATAAATATATAATATATATCTCTTATTTTTCCATGTCTTTAATGGTTATGTATACTACTGATAGGTAATTCATCAATTTTTTTCTTATCTATATATTCAATCATTAATAATGTAAAATAATATAAACTTATAAAAAATATATAAATATGAGAGAATATTTGTGTGTTTTTTATTTATTATTATTATTTTAGGGTTACTAAAAATTTAAAAAACAATAATAAATACCATAAAAATGAAAATTAAAAGGGATAATTCAAAAAAATTGAAAAAATACCATTTAATATTTAATTAAACCTTTGTAAATAAATTAAATTAATTTAAATTCATCTATAATGAATTAATGAAATTTAATATAATTATATAATAATTTTTTAATAAAACAATAATATATAACAAATGTATGATAAATAATGTTAAATGGGGAAGAATGTTAGGGGACTTACAAACAATCCAATTTGTTTCTTGAATAATCACTATCCCTCTCTATCTCTAATTTATCTATTCCTATAATTAATCATTATTCAAACTTGTTAAAATGTAATTATTTTATTTTCACATTTCATTATCTTAGATTATTTATTTCATTATTTTTATGGGATTAATTATTATCAACCTAAAATGATTATTGGTATTTAAATTGGTTCCAATCAACATATTGATTCATCCAATATGTTTTATTGTTCAATCTATTCAATTTTATCTTTTATTTGATAAAACCATTTAATTCATGTTATAGTTTTTTCCCTCATTTTGGGATCCGTAGGTTTTATTTATTTCTGTATTCTTGAGGATATGAAAAAAAAATTCATTCTTGAAACATGGGTTTATTTTGTATTTACTGATAATGTACATTTATTTTAATTGTGTAATACATGATTATGATATAATTATTCTATGTTTGGGGGATTTGGAGTAATATATCACTCAAATTAATTGGGTCGAGGATTAAATCTCTTGATATTTTTATGAATATACAATATATGTGTTGTATTCATGAAAAAAATTATACAAACACACAATGTAGTTAGTTTGGTCCATTTATTATTTGGTCTTATAAATTAGATTAAAATTTTGATGTTTCTTTATTTTAAAATTTTCAAATCCAATATCAATATTAAATAACATCCTTATGATTATTATCATTTTATAAATCTTATGATGTGATGGTGATTTTTATTTTATGTCAACTACTAATATCAAATCATGATTAATATTCAATTAAAAAATAGATCTCCTAGTTATGGTTTTTATCTAATATTATATTTCATTATTTCTATATCTGATCAGAAGTATTATAAAGAATATAAAAACCAATATGTAAAGTATGCCAAAAGAAATAAATTTTTAAAAATAATATGTGTAGTAATATTTTAAAAAAAATTCTTCTAGATACAAAACCATTAAATTTTAGGTTGTCTATTGTTATATATGGTTTAATTAAAAAAATATATTAATATTAATGATATTTTTCCGAATTTAAATGTATAAATACTTGAATTTAAGAATTAAAATAAGTAATGTAAAATTTAATAGAGTGTCAGATATGTGTACATGAGCACTAAATGTCTATAAATTTTATAGACATTCATTATTCTTCATGATAAGATATGGATGACTATATTAATTTATTGATATATTGAATCAATCCACAAAGAAAATTTTAGATCAAAAAATTTCTTGAATAAATGAAATCAACAATATATTTCAAGGATATGTTTAATTAAAAGATATATTCACAATGCATATTGAAAAGTTTAAATATGAAAAATATGAAATAATGTATCATTCTAATTTCTATTATGGTTTATTGATTATAGCTTCAAATATGTAATTTATATCATCATATGAGTAAATTATCATATCTATATAATAAAACGATGCATAAAAAAGAAATATTGCTCTCACACTGTGACTAATAATTGTAAAAATCCATGGTAATTATGTTTTATTAATATATTCAATTATTAATGAAAATCATGAGGGTTATGATAAAACAAATTTTAATATTCATTACAATATATTTAAATATTTTTACAAGACAAATATTTTTTGAAAGGGTTTTTATAAAATTATGAAATATATAAATCATTGTTTAGGCTCCCTTATACATATCAATGTCAATTGAGCATGGACATGGGCATAATATTTGATTTATTTTCAATATATCATATTAGATAATCCATGAGATTACCAGTTTATATATGTGATATTTTCATGATGTGAAAAGAAAATTTATATATTCCTTGAGAAGAGAATGATATTCTAATATCAACGGGAAAAAATATCAAAAATTACGAGAATCATGATTTTAATTATTCTAAAATCCATTAAAAGAAGAAAATGGTTCTATGATATGATATTAATGATTTTGTAGATTTCCCCTTATCCACAAGATGACATGTTCACTGGGGGTTTAAATTTTATAAAAAACATCACTCGATTTTATTTTATTATTTAAAGTATCTCTCAATATGAAAATTTCATATATAGAATCTACCTTTAATAATATTTTTTTCAAATATTTTTCAAATTTCGATTCAATGGTTCCATTGAGTTTTCCACTATAAAGTAACAAAATTTGGATATATTAAATCACACTTTCCCTCTATCTATATATCTCATATACATGTGGGATTATATTTGAAATATTTCAAAATAATTCACTTACATATATTATCATGGTTACAAAGATAATTGCTTTTCCATTTTATAGAATGATTATATTTTTTAGTTAAAATTTCTTGAAATCAAATTGATGTGAAACATACTTTTTAATATTATCTATGTTTACAAAAATATATTTTTAATTAATGAGAAGCTATTGTAAAATTCTAAGGGTAATTAATGAGTTTTTCCAACATTTTAGTTATTAAAAAGAATAAAACATCACATTATATTGATGATAAAAATGGTGATTGTGGATTTTATGACATAATGAAATTGTAATTCATAATTTTTTAATAAAAAATATCTTAACTCATCAGTTTTGAATAACAAAAATCATGTATTTGTGTGAAATATATTTAATTCGTGGATGAATCACCAGTTGTAAAAAAATATATACATTATTTATTGTATATGAGGTTTATTTTAAAAGAAAATTTATTTGATGATAAATGTAACCCAATGAGACTATACACTAAAATCAATCAAATGTAATGATGAGAAATTTTCTATGGATGTATAGAGATAGTCAATTGACGAATATTTTCTAAATAGGAAAGTAAATAAAAAAGGTCATTTATATTTTTTATAATGAATTAAATATTTCATGATAATCAGGATTTATTATTTTGAACCACTATTGGATAACTATGAGAATAAAATATACTACCAATAATTATAAATCGATATATGAAACTGTTTGTTTTATATAAGTCAATATGAAATTATGGAATCTAATTTTTTAGACACCCAAAATATATAAATTGTTGTCTATAATAATATATATATATATATGATCAAGAAGGGGATATAAAATTTTTTAAATGATATCTTCATCATGACAAAAATTAATTATATAAGGTTAAATACAACAATATGTCATCTTAAACATCATATATAATTAATCAATCTAAATTTAAAGAGGTATCATTCCCTTAATATATTAAATATTTTGATTTCATATATGTTCATGTGAGAATCCATGATAACCAAAATGTAAAACTACCATTATCTAAATAGATTTTGCATAAATTAAAAAAATTATTGAAAATGATATAAATATCATGTTTAAATATTTTAAAAAATGAGAGTATTAGTGTTTGTCCTTGATGTAGGTGAAACAATTGTCTATTGTAAGGACCACTGATACGATAATTTACATATGAAGTTGATATAATATTAATAAATTTTTTTCTAATGTGTTGGTATAAAATAAACCCTAATACTATTAAAACCAATCATTTATTATGATTCAGAAAATATTATTTCAAATTTTATTGTATGTTCTTATATGATCTATGTACTCAAATTAGAGAAAAAAATATCTAAAACAATATTGAGTAATAAAAACTATAAAAGGTTCCCTATTAATTATTTCTTTGTAAATACATCTAATTGGGTGATTTAAAGTTTGAATACATTTAAAAACACACAAAATGTGTAAACACATGATTTGTAGTAAAAATATTTTTCTAAGACAACCGCCTAATGTTCTATTAGATATAGACACTTAAATGGACTAATTTTTTATGATTTGACATATCCAAGACTCATCTTGTGTTTACAGTTAGACCAATATTGATACCTAAATCCTATATTAAATAGGTTATGAGGTGGAGAATGAAATCTGTTGGAAAAAATAAATTTTTAGAGAGATTTCACTATTTTATTGGAAACCCATATAACAAAATAAATTATTTTTTCACAACACCATAACATAATTATTTAGAACATTAAAATAATTTTTCATTGTATAAATGTTATCAACATAAACTATATAAAGACCCATGAATAAAAGTGGATTCATATAATTTATTCTAAAAAAAACCAAAAATTAAAATAATTAGAGCATTCAAAATATAAACAATTATCCATAACACTATATTCTCTCCACTAGTATGATCAATCAACTGTTCAAACAATGTTTTAATCATATTAAAAATTATAGGTAAATTTATTTTTTTATATAAATTATAAATAGTATGGTCCTCATTTATAAGTCTCATGTTCCACTGTTGTTGACTTATACGACTGACTATAAATAAAATTAATTAACAATATATACGAATATATACCAATTTAAACCAAAAGAATTTCTATATACATTCACGTAACACCATAATTACCCTAAATGAAACACTATATATAAATGTAATGCATTTAAAACCTTTAAAAACGAAATATATCATATTGATCCCCTAAAAACATAAATCCATAAAATATAACATTATATAGAATAATAAATCCCTAATATGATAAACCATCCCTTGAATAAATATCTTTTATCATAATACAACATATATGAAGTGAATGAAATCGGACTTAAGAGTATAATGAGATGTCAATATGTGGGAATCTAATATGGAAACGTTGTTGGGGTTTTTATATTATCAAATGAAATTGTTACATTTATTTATACATGATCCATCTCGTGTTGTGGTCACATAATTACTCAATAATATAATAAAAACTATTTAGAAATTAGATGATGTTAAATAAAAACACTTAAATCGAGATATCTGAAGTAACATTATTCACTTATAACATTCACAATAAATTAATAATAAATAATATTTATTATAAAAATATTCCTGAAAAAAATGATATCTACAACAATATAGAAGGTGTTTGGTCTAGTGTATGGTTTATAAACAATTGATATAATTGTAGTGCTATGAGTAATGTAGTGATATGTCCATGGTTCGATTAATGATACAATAAGAGTTAATGGAAACTATGGAATCCAAAAAATCATCATTAACATTATTCAACACATCCAAAAAGACATTAATACTTGCATAATTATCTAACATATAAATGATATGATAATATGCTACTTTTTTTAATTAGTCTGTTCATGAATGGTGTTCTACGATATATTTGTATAAATTCAAATAAAATAGTTTTTATTTTTATGTTTCTTTATTTTAAATAGTAAAAATTTAAATTTATAAACCCTATAATGATTCTATATGTGATGAGGGATTTTGATTTAATTATTTATAAATTTATTATTATTTTTTATCATTAATTTCAATTTTTATATACCATTATTTATACGACATAATAATTTGACCTTTACTAGAATCACAAATTTTGAGAATTGATAACTATTTCATTTTATTTCCCACCTTAAATGGATTATACAAGATGAAATATTGAATTATATTATAATTAATATTTCAAAAGACTATTTTAGTTGGATTTATATTTTGAAATATGGAGAGGGTTATATAGTAATAATTAATGTGTGATGAAATACCTATGAACCATAACAGATATTCTATGTTAATAAAATAAATTTCCCTTATAATTGTTGAAGATACTTAATTTAGGTTTTTTAATTCATTAGAACATTATCAAAAAGTATATAGGAGAAAATTCAGTGTAAAATAGATTAAACTTCCTTATAATGTTTTTCATACTACATGGATGGATGAAATCAATTACATTTTAGGTGCCCATAATTGATCATTTAAAATATCATAGTTTTCTTATCCATTTTTTTAAAACCAAATACCAATCATATAACCCCAACTATAGAACGATTCAAATAATAAATTCCAAATTTTAAAAGGAAAATTCTCTCACTCAAAATAAATGATTTCATTGTAATATATAATATCAAATCAATTATGGTATACTATTTTCAATTCTGTTAATTGTTAAATAACATATTTCTATAATTTATTTATACCATTATATGTTATGTGTGATTTAGGAATCATCAGATACATGAGGTTATTTTCATTCCCACAAATGATCAATTTAAAATTTTCTAGATAATTATTGATAACATAGTGTGAAGAAATATATATTAACACTTCTTTTCATTTTTATATTATATGTTGAATTATAATTAATGAATATTCTTGAATATCCATTATAATGAATTTATTATAATTGTGAATAACATTATATGGATTAATTAGAATTCATAAAAATTAAACATAACCATTGATAATTTTTTTGTTAATATCTAACTAACAACAAAAAGTTGTGCCATATTATAATTTATTTCTATATCAAGGATATTAAATATTCTATCAGGTATTAGATATTTTAAATTAATTATAAAACACATATTCAGTCATAAAATATTTTCTTGTTAAACTATCTCTAATAAATGATAGTAATTTTATCCTATAAAAATTATTCAAATTTATCTCAAATGATCCTGAATATGGTTCTTAGTTGATGGATAGAAAATCAATGATTTTTTTTATATATTGTAATATTCTAAAATTAGAGTAGTCATAATCATAGAAAGATCATTTTTAATGATTACTTATAAATTTTTAGTGCCACGGATTGATCAATATGTGATTAATATTTTTATTATAAAACTTATATTATATTTTCATTAAATATGAATTATGATGTAAATGTGGTACTGAATGGTATATCAGTACGATAGTCAAAATATTAGTCCTTATTCAATGCATAATCTACTTATGTCATTTAAAAAGTATATAGGATCCTCTTAAAATAAATTCATATGTTTGTAAATAAACTATTAATTTCCATTAATACATTGAATAATAAAAATTCTATCATGTTCTCATATATACACATTAATATGTGTCTGGTTTTAAGGATTAATATCTCAGATATCATAAATAAAATATAATAATTAATTTTAATTATGGATAAAATTTTTCAGGATCAATTTATATTATTCATATTTTGTGATTTCGGATGATACACGTTTTTTAGTGTATTTAATGACATATAATAGCAATCTCATCCTAATGGATGGTAGTTAATTAGTGATGGTGGGATTTCTAAGGGAAACCAATGAATAGATGGTCATTGCCGTTTGGTAGATGACAATAGTTGGAATATACAGGGATGTTTTCATTATGTATAATTACTAGAATATGGAATTTAATGTTTAATTTATGTCTGTTATTGATGTTTTTAAATAATAGATTTTGTTTAATATGATTATTAGGCTTGAATATGATACAAAAGTTTGAGGTTTTTATTAGAGAATTTATATTAAATATTTAATAAAGTTATTAAATTATTATTCATGGTTCATTGATAATATTCTATCTATAAACAATGTTATTCGCCACTTTTAATGGGAGAAAAATTATTTAGATTGTTAATAATTGAACATTTTAATGGAAAATTTATTTTATTTGTACTAATTAAATTCTTATTGATGTATGTTTAGTTTGTGTATAAATATTTTATGGTTATATATCACCCCAGAATGGTGTCGTATTTTTAATTACACTATATATTTTTTATGTGGACAACCATAAGTCTGAAAAATTTCATATTATTATCCCCATTAGGACTCTGATAAAATATTTCTATAATGTGTAAAGACCCGTATAATTCAAGGGAAATTTTTTCTTAATTTTCTTTGTAATTTTACAAGAGCACGGTTTCTGAAGACACCTGATTCCGAGGCCCGGTGTGCCCGGAATCAATTTCCGAAGTTTGCCTCGAGTATGTTTTGTGAACGAACGAGCGGGTTCTTCTAACATTTGAACCAGTGCCCGGAATCGAATTCCAAGGGCACCGATGAACTCGAAATGCCGATATTCGCTTAAGGATACCTTTTCCGAGGTTGTGTTTTATGTGGGATGAAAGTTAGTTTTGGGGGAAATTAGAAGAATTTAAATAAATTGTGGAACACAATTTATTTTTAACCTTGTTGGTTATTTCCTCCCAAAGGGAGATAGAGGTAGGACCCACATCCACATAACCTCCCTTGAGAGGATTAGGTTTGGTGGGGCCCACAGGAGCCCTAACTCTTCAACTTCCCTTAAAATCCCCAATAGCTCCACTCTAATTAATTTTGACAACTTGTGTTATTAATTAAGATGAGTTACTTAATTTCAACTTTTGAAATTCAAAGAGGTTAGGATGTGTAAATAAAATAAGGCTTAGACTTATTTTATTTTGGTTAGTATCTTTTGCCACCTTGAGAGGATTGGGAAGCATTCTTTATCTTCTTCAACCTTGACGAAGAACGCGAAGAACACTTAGGCTCCGATGAAGAACGTCGTCACCATAAGAAGAGAAAGACGTGTCGTCTCTTCCCTTCTTCGCAGTCGGTGTGTTTCCGAAGATCGACGAAGCCACTTCTTTCGATCTTCTTCCCGTGTCAACGAATGGAGACGCCGCTTCCTCCACGGGCATTCTCCGTCAGCTTACAAAGCTTCTCCAGCGACGTTACCTCTTCGGATGCACCTCAACATGAACAGAATAGACGTTCGATTTCTGCGACACCCGACCTCCGCGATGCTTGTCTTCCACGGCTTGTTGACGTGCTCCACTCTTGAAACCGAGGTAGGGGATTATTTGTAAATATATTAAATTTATTTTCCGTTCTTGATTCTGGCATGTTGAACTTCGTGCTTAATCGACTAAATGTTATCGTTTAACGAGAGGGGGCCGGACCACACAAACACGGCCTAACCCCCTCCTTTGTTCATGATTGTTTATTTGTGAATGGAACGGGATGGCGTGGTGCCGTCGCACCATACGGGAATCACACGGCCAGTATTGAGCGTCGCCGTCGCGCCACGCCGTGGAAAGAAATTCAAGAACGCGACGTTGTCGCGCCGCGGTGAAAGAAATCGAAGGCGCCGCGGACGGAGCGGGGCTGCGACGGAGGGGCGCAGTGTCGTTGCACCGCGACGGACGAAAAGGTCCGCGGCCGGTTCCGGGACGTCGCGGATCCTGGTGACAGGCAGCCAACTGGGCCACCGGTGTCGGATCCGGAAAGGGATCGGCCACTGCCGGTCCCGTTGAGGAGGAGTCGGCCGTCCAGGTCGGGCCGGCCAGAAATGGGGAAAGACGGGGGAATTAAAATCCCCCGGCCAACTTGAACGGCCCCCCATTATTGAGGGGGGGAGGCGGTTATAGAAGGGGGGCAGGCGCCCCCCGTTTTTTCAACAGCTCGGCCGAAGGCCGAGCTGGCAGTGCGCTAGGCACGCTGCGCTGAGCCGGACCGGCGTGTGGCCGGTCTGCCAGGCCGCGCTGCACTGGGCGGGACCGCGCCCAACCGGGCTGGGCCGTACCGGGCGCGGACGACCCTGTCCGGGGCGGGTCGACCCAGTTCGGGCTAGCTGGGGGGTCTCGGGCCGGGTCGGCCCGGGCCCGAAACCCCCAATATCGAACTGTTTGGGTTCAAATGCCAATAACTCGGGCTACGGACCTCCAAACGATGCGCCTTCAGCGGCGATGTGATCCTTGGATTGAGACGGTCGTTTCGGTATATCGCACTCAAGGTTTCGGAATACTTTTTGTTCGGCCAGGTTGGTTCGTCCACGAAACCAACCGGGCCCTCGGAGCAGAAACACTCATATCATGAGCTACAGATGTCTGATTGACGTGTCGTCATCTTTGATGAGTTTCTCTTAGTGAGATGGATCTTTTGGAATACTCCGCCCAAGGTTTGGACGCAGGTGGAGTATGGTCGGGTTGGTTTTGGCTAAAAAACCAACCGGGCCCCTAGGACGAAAAAGCCAATAACTCTCAGACCGGGCGTCCGATTGACGCGCCGTCTGTTGCGTTGAGTTCCTGTTGACGATACATAACTTTTGGATACATCAACTCTGGAATTTGTGACAGTTGATGTATCAGCCTCTCGATTCGTGGAGCGGACCCTCCCGAATGAGTTTTCTGTGTGCGGGAACCCTAGTGCTGGCTGCGAATGCTATTTTGACTGTGACGACAACAGTGCAGAGATCCTCAGTGGATTCGACGACGAAGACAACAGCACTCCGCGATCCTGTGTGGATCAGTGCTACCGATCATGTGTGGGTCCGATCCTGTGTGGGTCAGCGCTCAGCGGTCCTGTGTGAACCAGTGCCTACAGATCCTGTGTGGGTCCGATCCTGTGTGGGTCTTTGCGGGGGTTAATACCTATCGATCCTTTGTGGGTCTGACGACTTAGATGGATCAGTGATCATCTCTATCGTCTTCAAAGAAGTATACCTGTGTGAGTTGAATCCTGTTGCTTTCCAGTGTGGATTGTGTTGTGCTATCCTGTTTGGATTACGTTTTTCATTCCTGTGTGAAATATGAATACTTTCCTGTGTGGACTGGGTTGTACTTGGGCTCAGAGGTTGGAGCGTATTGGGATTGATGACTTAGGTATATGTATGGGCATATACCTAAGCAGTGTCGGTTGTTACTTCGTGATTGTATCTTTCAATTGTGGTTTATCCTTTGTGGATTTTGGGAGACCTTCGGGGGTCTCGGGGTCCCTACTGAGTAGCTTATACTCACCCCTGCACGGGCTATTCCCACACTACATTGTGTTGGTTGCAGACGACGGACATCGTTGATCTTGGTTGAGGCTTGCAGAGCAAAACGGTACCCGGAGGTGGACCACTGAGCGAAACGTGCTTGGAGCGGACGGCGGGACCCGAGGTGCAGTGGAGCTATCTGTACCCACCCTTCAGGTGGAATTTCTAGTGGAAAACTCGGCATAGCAGCTTTTACTCTTCAGTTGTTGTTTTTCCTTTCGAGTTGTACTTTACTTTTAGTTTGGGTTTTATACTGGCCCACATACTTTTCCGCACTTATAGTTGTACTCTGTTTTCACTTAGTGTTTACTTTTCCGCTTTCTTACTCTGTGGTGCTTATTTACTTTACAAAGGAAATGCCTTCCCTTTTTACTGGGATTTACGCCTTGGTGATAGTCGCCAGCCCCTGGCCTATGGAAGTCGGGCTTGGGGTAGTCACGGCACGGGCCCCGAGGACGGGTCATGACAAATTGGTATCAGAGGAGTTCGGTTCTACCGTGAACTCTGATCTTCTCTATGTGAAGCAATAATGTTTAGCGTATTGAGTGTGGTTGTCAATCCAGGGAATCCAGTGTTGGTGCGGCGGCCGACGTATCCGTACACCAGGACCCTGACTTATGATTTCCGACTTAATGCACGAAAACATTGATTGCGTGTGTGCTTCAAGTTTTCCTTGTGATTACTTTGTATCAGCTCACCAGGTATGATGTTCTAACCGTGGCGCACCTTTTTCCATTTCATGATGGCCCCACGACGGTAGCCAGCTAGGGTTCCGAGAGTCGAGCATGACGACAGCCCACCGAGCGACGAGGCCTCGGTGTAGGGCCCTTTGTCAGCAGTGGCACCGGCGGTAGCACAACTCGCCGAGCCATCGATACTTCCAGCGCCAGCCGCTGACGATGCACATCGCCTCAGCGCACTGCATGAGTTCCTGCGCCAGCGACCGCCCAGGTTCCATGGGGAGACGGACCCCCAGGCAGCCGAGGACTGGCTGGAGGCAGTTGTACGAGTTTTTAGGCTAGTGAGGACACAAGCAGACCTCATGGTGATCCTCGCGGCGAGCCTACTACACGCAGCAGCGGGCCGATGGTGGATCTTGATGCTCCTGGTGAACAATGAGGCATATCTACTCGGGACAGACTTTGAGAGCCTATTCCGCTCAATGTGTGTCCCAGCCACCCTCTGTGCGATGCACATACAGGAGCTTCTTTAGCTGCGGCAGGGCAACATGACGGTCGCTCAATACTCGGTGAGATATACTGATCTCTCGCGCTACTCGACCGACATGGTACGAGACCCATTCTTCCGGGCCCAGACCTTCCAGCAGGGATTGAGACACGAGATTAGGGCATCGCTGATCTCCCTCAGCATTCTGACTCAGACATGAGTACTGGAGAGTGCCCTTTTGATCAAGAGCGTTCTTGCTGAGTCTACACCAGCGCCGAGACCCACCGCAGGGCGGCACATAGCAGAGTCTTCTGTAGCAGGCAGTCGGCAGATGACTCTTGGGTCCAGGCAGACCAGACCCTCAGGCAGACGACCTCAGGATACTGGCTCAGCAGTGCGGGGCACACAGCGCGGAGCCAGTCTTTCGAGAGGCAGACAGTGCTACTCATGCGGCGGGCAGGGCCACAAGGCTCGTGAATGCCCGACCCGCTGTACCGAGGAGCAGAAGACGGTTGAGGGACCACCGAGGCAGAGGCATAGGGTCGACCGTGGAGGTCCACAGGGAGGAGGAAGACGAGGCCGAGGAGCTGGCCGAGTAGCAGGTGGTGGGCGACGCTTTGAGGCTCTACCACCACCACCACTAGGAGGTCCACCCCGACCATAGGGAGATGGCGGGAAGAGATAGGCACATCTCCAGGCAGCGGAGGCCTACGACCACGGTGCGCCAGAGATGATTCGAGGTACTATCTGTGTCTATTCCACCCTTGCTGCAGTACTTATAGACACAGGAGCGTGTCACTCATTCATAGCTGCTTCCCTTGTTCGGAGGTCGGAGATTCCGACAGAGCCGTTGGCTCGATCATTACGGTTAGAGACTCCTACAGGAGCAAACTCGACGATTATGCACTGGTGCCGGCAGTGTGAGATTACTCTAGGAGGCGAGAGCTTCGGCTGGGATCTTCTTGTAGCAGCGTCGAGGCCTTATGACGTCATCCTGGGCATGGATTGGTTATCTATGGTCCATGCACAGATTGACTGTTTTAGGCGCAAGGTGCGATGTGTACGCACCGACAAGAGCATGTTCACCTTTACTGGCGAGAGGGGAGCCTTTGCAGCACAGGATGGACTTACGAAGAGGAGAGGACAACCCAGCACTCATCAGTTGGCTAGCCTCATCCTAGGAGCAGTTGACGGGCGGAGTCCTGGTTTTCCTGCAGTGGTGGATCAGTTTGCAGACGTTTTTACCGACGACGTTCCAGGGCTACCTCCTCGTAGAGAGGTAGACTTTTATATTGAAATGTATCCCGGGACAACCCCGATATCGACTCCAGCATATAGGATGGCCCCCGCTGAGCTTCGAGAGCTATGGGTACAGTTGGAGGACTTGCAGGGAAATTGGTTCATCCGACTCAGTGTTTCACCCTGTGCTTCCCCGATATTGTTCGCCAAGAAGGCGGACGGGAGCTTGCGACTGTGTGTCGATTATCGTCGGCTGAACCAGGTGACAGTGAGGAACAAATATCCGCTACCAAGGATTGATGACCACTTTGATCAGCTCAAGGGAGCACGGTGGTTCTCGAAGATAGACCTCAGGTCAGGCTATCATCAGCTCAGAGTTAGAGACGAGGACGTGCAGAAGACGAACTTCAAATGTCGGTATGGCCACTATGAGTTCTTGGTTATGCCTTTCGGTGTAACCAATGATCTAGAAGTATTCATGGACCTCATGAACAGGATCTTTCAGCCATACCTCGATTGATTTGTCATGGTCTTCATCGACCACATTTTGTTCTACTCGACGACTGAGGAGGAGCACGCCTACCACTTACGGGTTGTACTAGACACACTCCGAGAGAACCAGATTTATGGTAAGCTCTCGAAGCTCCAGTTATGGATACGTGAGGTCCACTTCTTGGGACACATCATCTCTGAGGTGGGATTTGCAGTGGATCCTGCGAAGATTGAGGCAGTGTTAGCTTGGGAGCCACCCAGGAGCGTGACGGAGGTGCGAAGTTTCTTGGGTCTAGCTGGATACTACCGGAGATTTGTGCCGACTTCTCCAGAGTTGCGGAACCACTATCAGCATTGACGAAGAAGGGGAAACCCTTCGTATGGATAGACAGATGTCAGCAGAGCTTCCAGGAGCTGAGACAGAGATTGACCAGTGCACCTATCTTGAGGTTGCCTGAGGAGGGAGTAGGGTGCGTCGTCTACTGCGATGCATCAGGGACCGGACTCGGATGTGTCCTGATGCAGGAGCGGGCAGTGATCGCCTATGGATCACATCAGTTGAGGCCGCATGAGCAGAACTACGCTACCCATGATCTGGAGTTAGCAGCAGTGGTCTTCTCTCTAACGACGTGTGGACACTATCTGATGGGCGAGCGCTTTACAGTCTTTTTTGATCATCAGAGTCTCAGGTACATCTTCTCGCAGAAGGACATGAACCTGGGACAACGGCAATGGCTCGAGTTTCTCTAGGACTATGACTTTGAGATAGTCTATACTCCTGGGAAGGGGAACGTAGTAGTCGATGCCCTCAACAGGAGGACGTGCATTCAGCTACTTGAGGAGGCGGCGGAGAAGCTAGCCTCTTTGTAGATATCCTTCATGGATAGAGATGGAGAAGCCTTCCTTCAGTCTCTCACAGTCACTCTTCCACTACTACAGTAGGTCAGAGAGGCACAGCGTGGGGACACTGACTGTGAGATGCGGCGTGCACATATATCCTCAAGATAGGCACCTGATGGTTTCTCCTCTGGAGAAGCACACAACATCATTTTCAGAGGACGTACCATGGTACCAGTCGCTTTACGGGAGGAGGTGATGAGAGAGTTTCACACTTCTCATTTGGCGGTACATTCTCGAGTGGCGAAGATGTACCAGGATCTCAGACGTCAGCACTGGTGGCCAAGCATGAAAAAGGCTGTGGCAGAGTTCGTTTCTCGATGTCTCACCTGCCAGCAGGTGAAGGCTAAGCATCAGGTACCAGCAGGGTTAGTACAACCCTTAGAGGTTCCGGAGTGGAAGTGGGATGAAATATCTATGAACTTCATGACTGGACTTCCACGTACTTCTAGAGGTCACGACTCCATCTGGGTGATTGTCGACCGACTCACCATGTCGGCTCACTTCTTACCCATCAGAGAGCAGGGCTCAGTGGAGATCTTGGGACTCCTTTACGTTTAGGAGATTGTACGGCTTCACGGTGTGCCATCATCTATCGTCTCCGATCGAGATGCTCGCATTACTTCCCGGCATTGGAAGGGGTTTCAGGATGCATTTGGGACGAAGCTACGTTTAAGCACAGCCTTTCATCCTCAGACGGATGGTCAGACGGAGAGGAACATTCAGACTCTCGAGGACATGCTCCGCGCTTGTGTCCTCGACATTGGTCGTAGCTGGGAGGACCATCTACCCTTGGTGGAGTTTGCGTACAACAACAGATACCACTCCACCATCTGGATGGCACTGTACGAGGCATTGTACGGCCGACCTTTTAGATCTCCTTTGTGCTGGACAAACCCTAGGGAGTCAGCACATGTGGGGTCAGAGATGGTCCTGGCCACGACAGAGAAGGTCCAGGTCATCCAGGAGCGGATGAGGACAGCTCAGAGCCGGAAGAAGTCATATGCTGACAGGAGGCGGAGGCCACTAGAGTTCGAGGATGACAACCACGTCTTCTTGCGTGTCTCACCTCGATGTGGATTACAGAGATTTGTCCGAGGAGGCAAGTTATCCCTGCGCTTCATCGGACCCTTCCACGTCCTCAGCAGGATTGGAAAGGTGGCTTATCGCCTGGCTCTACCACCTCAGTTGCACCGGGTGCACGTCGTCTTCCATGTATCTCAGCTGAGGAGATACGTGCACGACCCGACGCACATCACTGACCATAGAGAGCTTGACGTTGACGATGGGGCGACTTTTACGGAGATCCCGGTGGAGATCGAGGATAGACAAGATTGGGTCCTACGTGGATGGTCGATTCCTCTAGTGCGAATCAGATGGCAGCACGGGAACCTCCAGGAGATCACTTGGGAGCGGGAGGCTCAGATGCGTGCTCAATACCCTCATTTGTTTCCCTAGTTTTGATGTATCTTTACGGGGATGTAAAGCCCTGAGGTGGGAGTAATGTAAAGACCTGTAAAATTCAAGGGAAATTTTTTCATAATTTTCTTTTGAATTTTACAAGAGTGCGGTTTCTGACGGCACCTGATTTCGAGGCCCGGTGTGCCCGGAATCAATTTCCGAAGTTTGGCTCGGGTACGTTCAGTGAACGAACGACCGAGTTTTTCTAACTTTTGAACCGGTGCACAGAATCAAATTCTGAGGGCACTGATGAACTTGTAGTGGCGATATTCGCTTAAGGAGACATTTTCTGAGGTTGCGTTTTAGGCGGGATGAAAGTTAGTTTTGGGGGAAATTAGAAGAAGTTAAAGAAATTGTGGAAAACAATTTATTTTTAACCATGTTGGTTATTTCCTCCCAAAGGGAGTTAGAGGTGGGACCCAAATCCACATAACCTCCCTTGAGAGGATTAGGTTTGGTGGGGCCCACATGAGCCCTAACTCTTCAACATCCCTTAAACTCCCCAATAACTCCACTCTAATTAATTTTGACAACTTGTGTTATTAATTAAGATGAGTTAATTAATTTCAACTTTTGAAATTCAATGAGGTTAGGATGTGTAAATAAAATAAGGCTTAGACTTATTTTATTTTGGTTAGTATCTTTTGACACCCTGAGAGGATTGGGAAGCATTCTTCATCTTCTTCAACCTTGACGAAGAACGCAAAGAACACTTAGGCTCTGACGAAGAACGCCATCACCATAAGAAGAGAAAGACGTGTCGTCTCTTCCCTTCCTCGCAGCCGGTGTGTTTCCGAAGATCGATGATGCCGCTTCTTTCGATCTTCTTCCCGTGTCAACGAAAGGAGACGCCGCTTCCTCCTCGGGCTTTCTCTGTCAGCTTACAAAGCTTCTCCAGCGACGTTACCTCTTCAGACGCACCTCAACGTCAACGGAATCGACGTTCGATTTCCACGACGCCCAACCTCCGCGATGCTTGTCTTCCGCGGCTTGTTGATGTGCACCGCTCTTGAAACTAAGGTAGGGGATTATTTGTTAATCTATTAAATTTATTTTCCGTTCTTGATTCTGGCATGTCGAACTTCGTGGTTAATCGACTAAATGTTATCGCTTAACGAGAGGGGTTCGGACCGCACAAACATGGCCTAACCCCATCCTTTGTTCATGATTGTTTCTTTGTGAATGAAACCGGATGGCGTGCTGCCATCGCACCACGTGGGAATCACACGGAAAGTATTGCGTGGCACCGTCACGCCACGCCGTGGAATGAAATTCAAGAACGTGACGCTGTCGCGCCGCGTTGAAAGAAATCGAAGGCGCCGCGGCCGGAGTGGGGCCGCGACGAAGGGGCATGGTGCCATCGCACCGCGAAAAATGACAAGGGTCATGGCCGGTTCCGGGCTGCGGCGGAGCCTGGTGACCGGCGGCCAGCCAGGCCGCCGGTGTCCGATCTGGAAAGGGACCGACCACTGCCGGTCCCGTTGAGGAGGAGCCGGCCGGCCAGGTCGGGCCGGCTGGAAATGGGGAAAGCCGAGATAATTAAATTCCCCCAGCCAACTTGAATGGCCCACCATTATTGAGGGGGGCCGCGGTTACACAAGGGGGGTAGGCGCCCCCCGTTTTTCCAACAGCTCGGCCGAAGGCCGAGCTGGCAGCGCGCTGCGCTGAGCCGGACCAGCGCCTGGCCGATCTGCCAGGCCGGGTCGGGTCGGGTCGTGTCGGGCCGGGCCGCGGCAAGGCGGACCACGCCCAGCCGGGCCGGGCCGTGCGAGGCCGGGCTGACCCTGTCCGGGGCGGGTCCACCCGGTACGGGCCAGCCGGGATGTCTCGGGCCGGGTCGGCCCGGGCCCGAAACCCCCAATACCGAACTATTTGGGTTCAAATGCCCATAACTCGGGATACAGACCTCCAAACGACACGGTGTCAGCGGCGATGCGATCCGTGGATCAAGATAGTCATTTAGGTATATTGAGATCAAGGTTTCAGAATACTTTGAGTTCGGCTGGGTTGTTTCGTCCACGAAACCAACCGGGCCCTCGGAGCAGAAACACTCATATCTTGAGCTACGGACGTCCGATTGACGTGCCGTCAGCTTTGTTGAGTTCCTCTTAGTGAGACTGATATATTGGAATACTCCACCTGGGGTTTGGATGCAGGTGGAGTATGGTCGGGTTGGTTTTTCCTTAAAAACCAAGAGGGCCCCAGGGATGAAAAAGCCGATAACTCTCAGACCGGGCGTCCCATTGACGCGCCGTCTGTTGCGTTGAGTTCCTATTGACGATAAAGAACTTTGGGATACATCAACTCTGGACTTTGAGACAGTTGATGTATCCGTCTCTCGGTTCATGGAGCGGACCCTCCCGAACGAGCTTACTGTGTGCAGGAACCCTAGTGCTGGCTGCGACTGCTACTATGACAGCGATGACGACAGTGCATAGATCCTCAGTGGATTCGACGACGACGACTACAGCACTCAGCGATCCTATGTGGATCAGTGCTCCCGATCCTGTGTGGGTCTGATCTTGTGTGGGTCAGCGCTCAGTGGTCCTGTGTGAACCAGCACCTACAGTTCCTGTGTGGGTCTTTGCGGGGGTTAGTACCTATCGATCCTTTGTGGGTCCGACGACTTAGATGGATCAGTGATCATCTCTATCGTCTTCCAAGATGTATACATGTGTGAACTGAATCCTGTTGCTTTCCTATGTGGATTGTGTTGTGCTATCCTGTGTGGATTACGTTTTTCTTTCCTGTATGGAATACGAATACTTTCCTGTGTGGACTGGGTTGTACTTGGGCTCGGCGGTTGGAGCGTATTGGGATTGATGACTTAGGTATATGTATGGGCATATACCTAAGCAGTGCCAGTTGTTACTTCATGATTTTATCTTTCCATTGTGGTTTATCCTTTGTGGATTTTGGGAGACCTTCGGGGGTCTCGGGGTCCCTACTGTGTAGCTTATAGTCACCCCTACACGGGCTATGCCCGCACTATGTTGTGTTGGTTGCAGACGACATACATCGTTGATCGTGGTTGAGGCTTGCAGAGCAGGACGGTACTTGGAGGTGGACCATTGAGTAGGACGTTCTCGGAGCGGACGACGGGACTCGAGGTGCATTGGAGCTATCTGTACCCACCCTTCAGGTGGAATTTCTAGTGGAAAGCTCGGCGTAACAGCTTTTACTTTTCAGTTGCTGTTTTTTCTTTCGAGTTGTACTTTACTTTCAGTTTGGGTTTGTATACTGGCCCACTTACTTTTCCGCACTTATAATTGTGATCTGTTTTCACTTAGTGTTTACTTTTCCACTTGATTACTTTGTGGTTCTTTTTTACTTTACAAAGGAAACACCTACCCTTTTTACCAGGATTTACGCCTTGGTGCTAGTCGCCAGCCCCTGGCCTATGGAAGGCAGGCTTGGGGTAGTCACGGCACGGGCCCCGAGGACGGGTCGTGACATAATGTCCTAGAATCACAAACAAATCATTTATGATTTTCTAATCAATAGATGATTCAGGGGTGTTTGTTTATTAATACCTTGGAAATTTACATGTAATTTCTCATGGACTATATAATAACCATGTAATCAAATAATTTTAATTTATGATTGATCATTCCATTCATTTGGTTTCATGGATTGTTCTTGTTATAGATCAGTTTATATATGTTTGATTTACCATTCATGTGGTCTATTTGTTCTGTTTACACGATCATTTCCTTTAATCGTGTGGTTACTTTTAACTTTTTCTAGTCACATGGGTTGTTCATGTGGTAGTCAAATTTTTTTCATGTAGTTGGTTGGATACACATTTTGATTAGTATATTTACTCGTGAGTCCATTTGTTTCATTCATGTGGTTGCTTGGTTCCTTGTAGTGATCTGTTTGGTCCATCATGCAATTTTTCATTTCCTAACACAAGAAAAACCCATGAAATAAGATAAAATATATTTCATTCATTCTTTATGGTTATTATATTTTTATGGTCGATACATTTTAAGGGATCATTTAAAAAATTGAAAATATCTCAGTTATTCATAGTATATTTATTTTCCAGAATTATGAGAAATATTATTTAAGTAATAAATATGGAAATAAAGGATTAAATAAATTGATTTAAAAAATGTTTTTAAGGGATTATGTATAGTATTTTCATTCCATAATCCTTTTTTTAAATGGTTCATTCCAAATATTTTATATGAAACTAAATTAAATAAAAATTAGAATGTATTTTTAACTCTCTTAATATTAGGTTTTTTTCTAGGAATGATATCTGGAAGCTTACAGTACATTATTTCCTCCATTCAATTCATTAAATATTTCATTTGATGACAGATGAAATTAAATATTTACCTAGAATGTTTTTTTCATCTACCAGTAACATGAATCCTTCCAACAAAATATTTCTTATGTTTTCAATACCAATATTTCCTCACTATTTTATATAGTATTTTGTCACGTATGAGGTTGAATCATGTTTCATATTCATATTCCTCCAATTTATGCATATGTTTTTTTATTTATCAAGCCCTTTACATTAAAATATTCAAATGGGATGGCATCTTATATTCCCCTATTTTAAATTATATTATAATGGAATATATTTTATAGTTAAGGGGTCTTTTTTGTCCTCTTATTTTATACATCTATGTAATTAACACATAAAAACATTCTAGTTTGTCAGTTGTGTAGAATAACTAATAATGATAATCAAATAGATTAAACTGAATATGAAGGGATGGGTAATAGCCACATGTCATTATCTATTTTCTTTTTATTTTCCACGATTTTCATTGGAAATATATAATGTGGTGTGAAATTCAAGATATGAATAATTTAATTTGTAATATGTGACTACTTCTTGAGATCCTTCAATGTGTGAATACCAACACTCAAAATGTATTAAAATTTATACATTTCTTGTCATGAACCATCCCCCTAGAGTCGCGTCGTGACTACCCAAGCCCACCTTCTGTAGGCCAGGGGTTGGTGACTAACACTAGAAATACATATCCCTAAAATGGGAAGGAATTTCCTCAAAACATGTACACACACAAACATTGTACACAACACCCACGTATAACACAATGGAAGAAGAAAGGTACAACCACAACTATAAAATCAACTACGTGTAATAGTATGTACTGAAAGAAAAAGGTGCTAGAAAATAGGCCCAACTAAAATGGAAATACAGGTAAAGGTGAAAATAACTCCTGAGGTCAGCCGCCATGGATTCTACCTGAAGGGTAGGTAAATCTCATCAATGTGTCTCTACACATCAAATGTTCATCTCCGTACACCATCATGTCTTGGCTCCCCAAGTATCAGTCAAAGCTACCTGTCATCTTCACAAGACACAACAAGGTGAGGGTGAATCCCGTGTGGGGTTGAGTATAACAGTACTTAGTGGGGACCCTTAGACACCTAAAGGTATCTCAAAACTACACAAATGAATAACAAAAAACAATGATCAATAAAACAAAGCACAAAGAAAAATACTAATCTCAAAAAAAGGTATAAATTAAGTACGTAAGTATAGATGATTAGTCATAATGCTAGATCATCTTATTCTGTCAAGGGGCTCTGGTGCTGACCCACACAGGATCTAACCCACATATGATCAATCTGTACTGACCTACACAAGATCAATGAGAACTGACCCACATTGGATCTGACCCACCTATGATCGATATGCACTTCTCACATAGTATTGCTAAGCACTGAACCACAAAGGATTTGTCCCACATAGGATTCATATGCACAGACCCACACAAAATCGCTGATCACTAGGCCACAAAGGATCTAACCCACACAAGATCGGTATTCGTTGACCCAAACAGGATCACTGAGCATTGAACGACACAGAATATAACCCACATATGATTTATTGGTGATAAACCCCATTAGATCACCCTCTATTCTCCTCCTCACATCCAGCCACTAGATTCCATCACGAAGCACACATGATTTATAGAGGATCCTCTTCTCAAGAAATTTTTCATACATCAACCGAAAAAAATCCCACAAAAAATTAACATGGTGAACCTCCATGTCATAAGGTTTCCAACGCATCAGACAAAATGTCAATAAGATGTCTGGTCTGTGAGTTATATACATTTTAGTGCCGAGGGACTGGTTGGATTCAGGATCGATCCATCCTGAAAATTCGCAAATTTATTGGAAAACTCATGTAGAGTATCCAAAAAGGTATTTTTCATTCTAGGATTTCTGGAATCATAAAATGTTCATCAAATATATGTCTAGTTTACATTATATTCCCATTTAAGGGTAACTGGGCTGATAAAGGTTCTGAGTCTCGTCCGACCTGGTCAGACCGACCCGACCCCACACATTGGGCCATGTCCGAATGGACTAGTCTTGGCCCAGTTCGGTTGGGCCTGGTTCGGCCCCCATTAGGCCACGGGTTCTTCCTAGCTCACCTTTCAGGGTGTATCCCACTGGCAGGGTAAAGGGTCCACTCCCCCTCCCAAACAGATCGACTATTGGGTCTTCAAAGCAACGACGTTAGATGGCTCCACAACAGTTGGATGATCTACTTGGACTATTCACCCATAGGACCAACGGGGTTGTGGATCCACCCTTTGTCACAACTCGATGCAGCATCCTTCCTCAAAGGCATGCTACCAAGATGCGCAGCCTGTCGTCAACGTAGCCGGCAATGGCCGACCTTCCATTTTTTCCATCGCGGGTCGGATCCGTGGACCTTCTCCACAGTGCACCACCATCATTATTTCGGCCAACGTCATCTAGCCACCCTTGCCTATCGTGGAACCTTCGGGCACCACCTCCCTCGGTCTCTTGCACCACCATGCAGACAGAGCATCTATGGGCCACTGTTGATGCTCTGGTGGTCCCATTTTATTCTCGCCTACAGCTAAGGTCTTCTCGAGACTTTTCTGATGCTACGTAGCCCATGGTTCCACCTTTCCGCATTATATTTTGTTCATTGATGAAAAATGCATCCATTACCAAGATCAGAAGTGCAGAGACCCGAATATTGATGTACATGTACATTACATTACTTTTTCAGAATACTTAATACATAACAAAAACATACACACAAGGACCGTAATAGTTTAGTGTCTTTGGAAAGTCGAAAGAAAATATTCTAATCGTGGTGAAAGATCTTCAACATCTCCCGATATAGATCTTCCCTTTTTTTCTTAACTAAAACCATTATTTATATCCTGGGGAGAAGAAAACATAAAAGGGGTGAGCTCAAATGCCTATTAAGGGTAAATATAGAGAACATAAAACAATCCATAAACATTTGAAATAAAAAACATGAACATGAAATTTAAACATCAAAATCTTGAGGAAAGACATAAATCGTGGAAGTACGTAAGGCATATATCATAATGGAACATCAACCATGATAAAATATCATGGGAATAAAACATGTAATTTTGGAAACCATTAAGCACATGATATGATTTCCATAGTATCCAAGGAATTGCTGCCAAGACCATCTTAGTGGACAAAGTCCCTTTCTAAATCGAGTTCACTCCCCATTCCAGTCCTGTATTACTGAACCAGTTTAACTTGATGTTCCAGCCATGTGTATTTCATGAGATATAAATCTTTACCCAATGCGTTGAAGGGAGGTATAGGTCCCACCCATATCATAATGAAATCATTCTTACTTGTGCCACAAAATAAACATATATCATTCATAATAACCCAATAAATAAAATGGGTTTCATAAAAATCATCCCACCATCACATAATCCTTATAAAAGAAATGGATATCATTTCATAATAATAAAAGTGAAACCATTTAAATCATAGAGACAAGATACATGAAACATACACATTTGAAATAATGTCATCATAGATAAAAATGGTTTTGATAAAACACTTGAAATGAATTGTTGATGAAAATATCCTTTTTTCATCAAAATCATTTTCTTTTCACAAAATGTCATGAAATTTTAGAAGAAAAGGTTTTTGTTGAAAATTTTCATGAAATATTTTAGAGGAATCTTCATGAAAATATGTTTTTATAAAACCATAAAAATATGTTCATGCTGTATAAGGTAAAAATAACATTATCCTCGTACTTTTTTCGGAAAAGTCAAAAAGTACATCGTAACGTAAATAAAAGAAATATTCCTTACATACCATGAAGTACAAGTCATAAATGGGTAAAAATGAATTTAAACATACATGAAAACACTTTTATAAAACATGGACATGGATGATATAAATAACAACAGTAAATACTTACAAATAAACAATCTCGGATAAAAATGAGATTGGAAAAGTTACCCCTTACCTTAGGGTTGATATTCTTCATATAGATATGAAAATCATGTATAATGATTTAAATAATGTCATTGACTTATTTCATAATCATATTCATTGTTATCATATCATATATGTTTCACTTATGACTTTATATTACCCGTTCTTTTGTAAATTCCATGTTAAAGTAGCGTTTTGGGTAAAATCATTTCATTTATCGTATGTGTTTCGACTTTTTGTTTCTTGATATTATTACTTATATAGTGATTTAAATAATTCAAGAATGTAAAACATGATTTATATATAATATATATTCATAAAATACATATATATTATAGATCGATAAAAGTGATGAAATACACCGTTCATGGAGACGGTAGGCCGTACATACGCATGAACGTTGTTTTCGTTTCCTTATTAAATTGAATGAAACTAAAGAGATGACATACATATATATATACATAAATCCAGTAGCATTATTATTTCATATATTTCCTTATTATTTATTATATAAACTTTATGATCATTCTTGTATGATTAATCATGGAGAATGAATCTCATCGCGTCATGGAGACAGTAGTCCGTACATACGCACGAGTGATGATATCGTTCCTATAATTATAGAGTTGGAGTGGATGGTATAATGTATCAGAATAAGTATGATGTTATAATAACCATATATAGTTTCCATTATACCCATCCAAGTAAGGTGTTGGTGGAAAAATAGATTACACTACGGCGTGGAGACGGTATTTCGTACGCATGCACGCGCGATGAATTTGTTTTCTGTAGGATGGATTGAAGGTGAAATAGGGTTGTTTCATATTTATAATAACATATAATTATATGAGGTATACTTATGTTAATACTTCATAATGAAACAACTAAATTAGAATATTTTGAAGAAGAAAAAAATTGAAAGAATCAGTAACTGATATTACCTCTTATTTTGACACGCCTCTTTGAATCCTACTCTTAGGGTACTAAAATTGGCCTTTGAAGAAGACCAGAACCTCTAGGATGTTTCTAGGGAAGTTTATAAGGGAAATGGTCAGGGTTTGGCCGAGCATAAAATCTCAAATTGGTGTGATTAAGAGAGGGAGGATGTTCCCTTTTATAAGGTAGGAGAGGGGCACCTTTGGAAATATAAGAAATATTAGTTTATATTAAATCCCAACCCCACTTAAAAACTTCCAAAATGACTCATATCCGAAGATTAGATGATATAGGGTTGTAATATCATCACACAATAAAATGTATACATGTTAGGAATTTATTTTAAACATTATCAACTTGATTTACCCGTATTTAATCAATTTAATTTTATTTGTGGTAATAACCATCTAAATTTTAAATTATAAAAAATAATTACATATTTTTTGTGAATTGTCATTAATTGGATAATTTATAACATTTTAGACCATGTAAATTTAAATTTACAATTTTTTAAATATTTTTGTGATTTTTAAACAATTTTATAATATGTTATTTTTATAAAATAACAATAGTGTCAATTTTGACACTATTCGTTTATTTGAATTTGAATAAAATATATACAGAAGATATGTTCGAAATAAAAGCTTTAATAGATTCATAAAAGGTCATATGTATCTATAAAATTATTGGAGGGCATTAAATAGTTCATATAATATTTATTTTAGTATTTTTAAAACCATTTATTTGATTTGTCTCTTTATAAAATAATTACTACATCATTTTTGTATAATTATTTAATATACATATTTGTTGCATAAAAATTAAAGATAAAATCCTATAATGAATATAAATCTATTACCTCTCACAATAATACTTTTACTATATTATATCATCATAAAATCACAATATTTAAATTGTTATATTTATTAAATTATGAAGGTGACAACTTTTGCATCATTTAAAATAAAATAATATAAGTGTCATAGTCTCCATTATAAGGCTCTAAATGGTCAAATATTAGACCATTGGATGATTATGGTTTAAATTTACATGTCCAATAATTTTTTTCCAGGGTTTTGTGTCTTTTATGGTCACTATTAATTTTATAAAAACTATATTCTTGATTTTTCACTAAATAAACAATTTCTGCATCACTATTCTGTCAAAATTAATGATAATTATTTATCCCTAAAAATTATAAATAAATTCATATGATGTAGATAATTTCATTATATTTCGGTATACTATTCATTTTTTATGTTTCATGAAGTCTAACACTAAATTAAAATTAATATACTTATAATATTTAAGAGAGTGACATGTTGTCACTTTCTTTGGTTTTAATAATAATTAAGTTATTTTCATGGAAAAAAGTCCATTACATGATTATAATTGTACACTTAGATGATATGGGTCAACTTTTAGTCATCCAATAGGATTTTTGAAGGTGTTGGGATAATTATATAATCTTATATTTACCCTTAATTAACTGATTACCTTTAACTACGGTAAATAAAATTTACCGTAGTTACTATTCATAATTTCTAAAAATAGAAAGTATCATATTAACATAATTTGGACCCAATTATTCCCAATATGGAATCCATTTTTCTAAATTCTATACACAATAGTTTCAGAAATTAAATTAAAATTAATCTCGTTGTCGAAAGAAAACAGGTTTTTGTTTAAAACATTTCAAAAGATTGAATTGATTTAACCTACGAATTCAATGTGAAATCAATGCTAATGACATAAATTAGATTAAATGGTAAAAATATATTCTATTTATAATTTTAAACCATTCAATATTATAATTTAACCATATAAATTATTACGATGAAAAAAGTTGTTTTTAATTAATATATAGCGTGTTTTTACTATTCATTAAAATATGAAAGTTATCAGAAAAATATCAAAACTTTATCCACTGTAAATTTTTATATCCTGATTCAATAGAAGAAGTTTATTTTTGTAAAATTGATCTTATAAACATGTCAAAAACTAGATTTAATGTGGGTGCTCCATCAAAAGGCGGAAAAAATGCATTTTTTTAAAAATACTTATTTTACCAGAAAATTTTATTTTGTTCACATACCATGTTCTAGAAAATGTGTAAGATGAAATAATAATGTTATAAAATTCAAAATTTTGTTAATAATATTCATAAAGTCTAGTTCCTAATAATATTATAACCATATATCATTGTTTAGTGAAACCTGATATTGCTTACAACACACGCTATCGAGGAAAGTCGTGATTGTGTGTAATGAAACCCATGTCAGGGTTGCGTGTTGTGAAAGAATCCTTCATTGTTTCTTATAACAGAATCCAACCATATTTCATTTATACATTGAATATATATTTATATACACTCAATGTTGCGTAGAATGATAATTATAAAATTAACATGAAATTGTGTGTAACACAATCTAAGAATAGTGTTGTGTATACTTCATGCTAATACACTGTGGCGTATAGCACAAGATAATATTTTTGTAGCATAAAACACATGACATAAAATAAATTAAAAAGACTAATTATCCTAAAATATCATGTTGTTACATTCTAGCCCCCTTAAAATAAATTTCACCATTGATATTCGTCGGGGTTATACATGGTTTTCTACTTGAATGTTTCTTTAATTGAAAAACAGATCGTAAAATGAAAAACCAAAACATAACTTTAAAACTAAAGTATGAAATGTAATGGTTACCCAAACTAACTCATCACTGAGTTTCCACGTAGGAGAACAAATGTGAAAATATGGACATGGAAAATAAATCTAACCATCAAGTTCTGATGGAGAATGGTAGAGAACATGGCTATGAAAAATCCAACAATCACAAAGCCATACATTTGTGATGATCTAGGGTCACATCTGATTCATCGGATATAAGTGAAATAGGACAACATTTTTTATTTTCATGATCATTTCCCTAAAGTTGATTAAATTGGAATTAGAAGAAACACTTTCGTGATTTTGGTACAGTCTCACCATTGGTAGTTCTTTGGAAATTTTCCACTTCATCTCTTAAAGAAATTAAGTTGAACTTGTCATTTGTGAAGTGTTAGCAGATCATGTGATAGAATGATGGGTTATTCCATCTGCCTTAAACAAAAGGTTAGAAAAGTTATAAGAAAATACATAAGTCCATCTATAGTGAGATTAATCACATATGGTTCCTAAAATGGACTTATACTTCAAATATAACACTTCTTAATATAATAAAACTAGTTTCTACTAAATAAGGAATTCTTGTAGGCCAGTGGTAGGCGATAAAGGCCAGTCGCACTTCGGTTGTGGGTTCGATTCCCACAGCCTTGTCCAAAGCGATGGGTTGTCGCCCATCCTATAGGTTGTCTTTTTTCTAAAACTACATTACTATAACATCTCATCAATAATATCAAAAAAATTTATATCTTTAAACATTACTAACTTATGTCCAACATAATCCATTCCAATCTTTAGGCTTATCTAAAATACTTCGGTCCAAGCTCATTGTATAAAGAAAATGATTACTTGAAATGTAACATTACAATCACGTGAATGCCATCATTTATCCCCAATATATCATAAGATATATCTTGTTGGTCAAGTTATAAACATGTGAATACCTTAATCATGTATTCTCTTGAATAATGAATACCCATTGAACCTTAGTGAAAACATGAATGTTGTTAAATGTTAACACATTCCACATACCAAAATCCCAAAAATTCTATATACTCAAACCATAATATCACTTATTCCTTATAGTAGTCGTGAGATCATGAATACAATCAAACATTTCATTATCTTCTTATCCTTTTATTATGTGCATATCATCTAATTTGGAAAAATATCTGAATTAACCTTTCATGGTTACTGGTATCATTCAACATATACTTTCAAATGCTTTAGAAAAAACAATTGTGTAACAATCATTGAATGATTATTTATTCTATAGTACCATACATTATTCTTTATAAACATACAATCATTCCACTAACTTCAAAAACCACTGATTGAGCTTCATCATTTCTTTCATATGATATTTCATTTGTAGTCTCTTCATCATCATCCACATAAATTCTACTCATATGACCATGCTGATTCTCTTCATGTGATTTTCCCTTAGGGCATTGGTTTGCATAATGCTCATACATTCCACATTTAAAACATCTTATCATTTTTGATGTCAGAGAAATACCATTATCCTTGTCCATGGTGTTAACAGAACCTTTTCCTTTGAACATACTGGCTTTGTGTCCTTCTTTTTCAAACCCAAAGAATCTTCCAGTTCTTTTGAAATGATCTCCCTGATTCCTCTTCCCACATGATTTACATGAGGGAAATTGAACTTTATTTTCTCTATGATCATCATGAAACTCCATCTGTCTCTTATTATCTGAGTCGGGAAACTTAAAAAAGTTGAAATTATTGATCATATTATGAGATTTATGATTAGGCATAATAACGATGTTTGGACTTCCAAATCTCGTTTCATTTGGTTTCTCATGAAGAATATCATTCCATTTTCCATCATATCCTCAATTATCGTGAATCTTCCTGTTTCTAGCCATTTTCTAAAACCCAAAAAGAATTGTGTGAGAGGAAAAAATCATGATTGGGAAAACAACATAGTAAAGGAGGAGAAACCTCAATATATAACATCTTAGGTTAAATTCTATGATCGTTACCCTAGTTATAGGACTATATCCTATACGTATACTTATCCTTAGGGACATCCCTAGACATAACATAGAAATATCTCTAGGGATCTCACTAAAGTTTTCGCTTCCTTGTTTCCAAAGGTTAACAAAACCTTTCCTCTGATACCAACTGTAGAAACCCAAAGCTTGACATACATGGACATTACATTACTTTTTCGGAATACTTAATACATAACAAAAACAGACAAAGAAGGACCGTAATAGTTTAGTGTCTTTGGAAACCCGGAATAAAATCTTCTAATCATGGTGAATGATCTTCAACATCTCCCAATAAAGATCTTCCCTTTTTTTTTCTTACCGAAAACCTTTCTTTATATCCTGGAGAAAAGAAAACATAAAAGGGGTGAGCTAAAATTCCCAGTAAGGGTAAACATAGAGAACATAAAACAATCCATAAACATTTAAAAGAAAAAACTAGAACAAGAAATTTAAACATCAAAATCTTGGGAAAGACATAAATCGTGGAAGTACGTAAGGCATATATCATAATAGAACATCAACCATGATAAAATAGCATGGGAATAAAACATGTAATTGTGGAAACCATTAAGCACATGATATGATTTCATTAGTATCCAAGATATTGCTTCCAAGACCGTCTTAGTGGACAAAGTCCCTTTCTGAATTGAGTTCACTCCTCGTTCCAGTCCTGTATTATTGAACTGGTTTAACTTGCCTTTTCATCCATGTCTATCTCATGAGATATAAATCTTTACCCAATGCATTGGAGGGAGATATAGGTCCCACCCATCTCATAATGAAATCATTCTTACATGTGCCACAAAATAAACATACATCATTCATAATTACCCAATAAATAAAATGGATTTCATAAACATCATCCCATCATCACATAATCCATATAAAAGAAATGGATATCATTTCATAATAAGAAAAGTGAAACCATGTAAATCATAAAGACATGATACTTGAATCATACACATGTGAAATAATGTCATCTTATATGAAAATGGTTTTGATAAAACATGTGAAATGAATTCTTGGGGAAAATATCATTTTTTCATCAAAATCATTTTCTTTTCACAAAATGACATGAAATTTTAGAAGAAAAGGTTTTTGCTGAAAATAGTCATGAAATATTTTGGAGGAAGTTCATGAAAATAAGGTTTTATAAAACCATAAATATCCATTCACGCCGTATAAGTAAAAAACAACATTCTTCTCATACTTTTGTCGGAAAAGTCAAAAATTACCTCGTAACATAAAAAAAGAAAGATTCCTTACATAACATGTAGTAAAATTAAAAAATGGGTAAAAATGAATTTAAAAATACATGACAACACTTTTATAAAACATGGACATGGATGATAGAAATAACCCTAGTAAATACCTACGAATAAACAATCTCGGATAAAAATGAGATTGGAAAAGTTATCCCTTACCTTACATTTGATATGCTTCGTATAGTTCCGAACCTCCTGTATAATGATTTAAATAATTTCATTGACTTATTTCATAATCATATTCATTGTTATGATATCATATATGTTTCACTTATGACTTTATATTACCCGTTCTTTTGTAAATTCAATGTTAAAGTAGCCTTTTGGGTAAAATCATTTCATTTATCGTATGTGTTTCGACTTGTCGTTTCTTGATATTATTACTTATATCCAGATTTACATAATTCTAGAATGTAAAAAATTATTTATATTTAATATATATTCATCGTATACATATATATTATAGATCGATAAAACGAATGAAATACACCGTTCATGGAGACGGTAGGCCGTACATACGCATGAACGTTATTTTTGTTTCCTTATTGAATTGAATGAAACTAATAAGATGTCATACATATATATATATATATAAATAAATCCAGAGGCATTGTTATTTCATATATTTCATTATTATTCATTATATAAACTTTATGATCATTCTTGTATGGTTAATCATGGAGAATGAATCTCATTGCGTCGTGGAGATAGTAGTCTGTACGTTCGCACGAGCGATGATATCATTCCCATAATTATATAATTGGATTGGATGGTATAATATATCAGAATTAGTATTATGTTATAATAACCATATATAGTTTCCATTATACACATCCATGTAAGGTGTTGGTGGAAAAACAGATTACACCACGGTGTGGAGACGGTATTCTGTACGTACGCACGCGCGGTGATTTTGTTTTCCATAGGATGGATTGAAGGTGAAATAGGGTTGTTTCATATTTATAATAACATATCTATATATGAGGGATACTGATGTTATTACTTCATAAAGAAACAACTAATGATTAATAAGTTGAAAAAGAAAGAAAATTGAAAGAATCGGTAACGGATATTACCTCTTCTTTGACACACCTATTTGAATCCTCCTCTTTGGGTACTAAAATTGGACTTTGAAGATGAAAAGGACCTCTAGGATGTTTCTAGGGAAGTTTATAAGGAAAATGGTCAGGTTTTGTCAGAGCTTAAAAGCTCAAATTGGTTTGAGTAGGAGAGGGAAGAGGTGCCCTTTTATAAGGGAGGAGAGGGGCACGTTTGGAAATATGAGAAATATTAGTTTATATTAAATCTCAACCCCACATAAAAACATCCAAAATGACTCATATCCGAAGATTAGATGATAGAGGGTTTTAATCTCATCATAAAATAAAATTTAGACATGTTAGAATTTTATTTTAAACATTATCAACTTGATTTATCCTTATTTAATCAATTTGATTTTATTTGTGGTAATAACATTCTAAATTTTAAATTATAACAAATAATTACTTATTTTTTTTATAAATTGTACATAATTGGATACTTTATAAAAATTTATACCATATAAATTTAAATTTATAATTTTTTAAATATTTTTGTGATTTTTAAAAAATTTTATAATATGTTATTTTTATAAAATAACAACAGTGTCAATTTTGACACTATTCATTTATTTGAATTTAAATAAAATATATATAGAAGATATGTTCTAAATAAAAGCTTAAATAGATTAATAAAAGTTCATATGTATCTAGAAATTTAGTGGAGCACATTAAATAGTTCATATAATTTTTATTTTATTATTTTTAATAACATTTATTTGGTTTATCTCTTAATAAAATAATTACTACATCATTTTTGTATAATTATAAAATATACTTATTTGTTGTATAAAAATAAAAAATAAAATCCATTGATGAATATAATTATATTACCTCTCACAATAATACTTTTACTCGAATATATCAACTTAAAATAACAATATTTAAATTGTTATATTTATTAAATTATGAAGTTGACAACTTTGGCATCATTTAAAATAAAATAATATAAGTGTCATAATCAATTTTATAAGGCTCCTAATGGTCAAATATTATACCATTGGATGATTAGGGTTTAAATTTACATGACCAATAAGTTTTGGTCAGGGTTTTCTGCCTTTTATGGTCACTATAAGCATAATAAAAACAATATTCTTGATTTTTTACTGGATAAATAATTTCTGCATCACTATTGTGTCACAATTATTGCTAATTATTTAATCCCTAAAAATTATAAATAAATTCATGTGATGTAGATAATTTCATTAGATTTCTAGATACTATTCATGTTTGAAGTTTCATGAAGTTTATCACTAAAATTAAAATTAATATAATTATATGATTTAAGAGAGTGACATGTTGCCAATTTCTTTGGTTTTAATAATAATTATGTTATTTTCATGGACAAAAGTCAATTAAATGATTCTAATCCTACCCTTAGTTGATATGGGTCGACTTTGTGTTATCCAATATAATTTTGGCAGGTGTTAGGGTAATTTTATAATCGTATATTTACCCTTAATTACCTGATTTACCTTTAACAATTGTAAAGAAAATTTACCGTAGTTACTATTCATAACTTCCAAGAAAATAAAATGTAGCCTATTAACATAATTTGGACCCACAGATTCCAAATATGGAATCCATTTTTTGAAATTAAACACACAAAAGTTTCAGAAATTAAATTAAAATTAATCCCGTTGTCGAAAGAAAACGAGTTTTTGTTTAAAACATTGCAAAAGATTGAATTGATTTAACCTATGAATTCAATGTAAAATCAATGGTAATGACATAAATTATATTAAATGGTAAAAATATATTCTCTTTATACTTTGAAACCATTAAATATTATAATTTAATCATATAAATTATTACGATGAAAAAAGTTAATCTTAATTGAAATATAGAGTGTTTTTACTATTCATTAAAATATGAAAGATATGAGAAAAATATCAAAACATTATCCAATGTAAATTTTTATATCCTGATTCCAAATAATAAGATTATTTTGTGAAATAGAACTTATTAACTTGTCAAAAACTAGATTTAAAGTGGGTGCTCCATCAAAAGGCGACAATAAAGCATTTTTTAAAAAATACCTATTTTACCCGAAAAATTTATTTTATTCACATACCATGGTCTAGAAAATGTGTAAGATGAAATAATAATGTTATAAAATTCAAAATTTAGTTAATACTATTCATAAAGGCTAGTTCTTAATAATATTATAACCATATATCATTGTTTAGTGAAACCTGATATTGCGTACAACACACGCTATCGAGGAAAGTCGCGATGGTGGGTAATGCAAACCAAGTAGGGGTTGCATGTTGTGAATGAATCCTTCGTTGTTTCATATAACAGAATCCAAACATATTTCATTTATACATTGAATATATGTATATATATATATACTCAATGTTTCATAGAATGACTATTATAAAACGAACTTTAAATTTTGTGTAACACAATCTAAGAATAGTGTTGTGTATACTTCAAGCTAATAAAGTGTGGCGTATATAACAAGATAATCTTTTTGTAGCATGAAACATATGACATCAAATAAATTAAAAAGAATAATTATCATAAAATATCAGGTTGTTACAAGAAGAGTGTCCATGACTTGTTCATTCAGCCCGCGACCTTCGTGTTAGCATTTAAACAAGGGAAGTATTTCAAGAATGAGTAACTATTAGTTAAAGAATGAAATCCCCCAACCTAGAGTTTGATTGAATTCCTTGTGTACGAGGAAAGAGTATCCATGATTGAGGGTGTCGTGGATGAAGGAGAAGGTTCATGTCCTTTGGAGCTTATCATTTCCCATGGTCGAATCCTCCAATGGGCGTTTAGGTCTCGTTCTATGTTGGTGGATGATGTTGTTGACACAACATCAGAGGTTCCTCTATTTTGTCTAAAAAATCATTCCCAAAGTTTTTTTGAATAGATGAAAAGAGGAGATCAACCCACCTCACAATTAATGAGGTTCATTTATAAATTTAATTAATCAACAAATTAATTCACCCAACGGTGTTGTTACAGAACGATGTTTAACCATCCATTTAATGGTCTATAAATGAATCTGTCCCACAACCCCTACTAAATAGTTACCAAAAAAATAAAATAACTCGTTGATTTATTTTGATAATATAAATAAAGTAAAAAATATAACTTTTTCGTCTGACCCTTTTTGGTCGAAGTTAAGCTTCCCTTAAAAAAATTATGGCAGTGTGGATTCAATTGTGCCCTCATATTTTTAATCTAACCACCAGTTCAAAAGATAGAATTCAACGACGAAACTTTTACTAAACGTACCTTAAAAAAGGTTTACAATTCTTTTTTGGGCACTCCGGGCCTCAAAATCATGTGCTCTCAATTTTCACCGACTCTTAATAATAAAAAATAATTTAAAAACAATTATATGGAAAAAATAGCATGTTTACATTCATCCCACCATAAGGATATTCATCATAAAAATTCAAAACATACTAGGGATACAAATGGGGGTACTGAGCACATATTTGAGATTATCTCTCCCATTTGCTCTCTTGAAAGTTTCTATGCTACTACTGAACTCACTCAAGAGAGAATGGTCATCCAAAAAGGAACCTTTACTTCCAATCCTCTATCTCCACCGAGAACTCCGTGAATATCACTCCATCATCAATTTCCAACTCGCCCCAGTCAATGACGTGTGATGGGTCATGTGTGTACCTCATTAGTTGTGACACATTTAAAACATTAAACACCTGGTTAATATGTAGGGGGAGATCTAGGTGCTATTTCACATCGCCGATATTGCTAAGTATCTAGAAAAGTCTGATGAACCTCAGATATAGCATTCTTCCTCGAACAAATCTCTGCAATCTTTGTCAATATAAGACACATAGGAAGACATGGTCTCCCTCCTCAAACTCCAAGGGCCTCCGTATCCGTTCGACATAAGAATTTTTCCAGATCTGTGTAGTCCTCATCCACTCATGGATGATCTTCACCTTCCCAGTGGTAGTCTGTACCAACTATAGACCCATAATTGTTGAATCCCCTGGTTTATTCCATCATTGAGGTGATCTGAACGGTTGCACGTACAAGGCCTCAAATAGTTCCATGCCGATGGTGGAGGTATAACTATGGTTGTATGCGATCTCCACCATGGGAAGGTGGTCCTCCAAACAATGCCCAAAAAAACTCAATAACAAAGAATGTCCTCATGTGTGTGTATGGTCTGGTCCATCTGACCATATTTATGAGGTTGAAAGGATGTGCTCAAGTGTAGTTGAGTCCCAAACACGTCTTATAATCCCATCCAAAACCTAGATGTAAAACGAGCGTCACAAAATGAAATGATCGTCGATGGCACCCCCTAAAGTTGTACAATCTCATGTATGTAGAGGACTCCCAATCCCTATACATATCATTAATCTTGAATGGGTATGGAGTGGGTCGACATGGTGAGTTAGTCAATGATCATCTAGATGGAATCGTGGCTCCATGGTTGTACATGGTATCCCTTTCACGATGTCCATGGAAATGACAACCCACTTCCACTTGGGCACCTTAAGTCGTTATGCCAAGCCTGATGGAACCTGGTGCTTATCCTCCACTTGATGTCAAGTGAGGCATCTGGTAATGAAATGAACTACGTCTTTCTTCATCAATGGGCACCAGTACTGACATAGGAGGTCCTAGTACAACTTCGACACACCATGATATATCTCCAAAGTGGTTGTGTGGAACTCCGTCAACAACTCCTCTTGTAGCGCCACTGAAAATGTGGTATGCTCTATAAAACGGATGATGTGCTACCCACCTTCATAAAATCCATCAGAATCCCATCATAAGGATATCTCAGAATGTCAGGCCTCGAAATCAACGTCCCCAAGTTGTGCCTCCCAGACACGCTGAAGGAGCGGGTGAGTCACTGGCATTGACTAGATGTAAGTTTCTCCATCACTATCCAAGAAGGATATTTTCAACAAGACTAGATTATATGTCGCCTCACTCAACAAATATTGTCCAGACATCCTACTGAATGCGTCTACCACCACGTTCCCCTATCTATGAGTATATATTATCTCAAAGTCCAAATATTGTAGGAAGACCATCCATCACCGCTATCCTATGTTCAGGTACTTTTGTAGTAATATATAACTTAGACTCCTGTAATCGGAGTAGATGGTAAATTGTTCAAACATCAAGTTGTGCTGCCACATCTTCAAAGAATAGACAACAGCCGCTATATCTAGGCCATTTATTGAATAGTTCTACTCATTTTGTCTCAACTATCGTATTCCGTAGGTGATCACCGCTGGATTCTTCCTTAGGAAACATCATATTATAGTCCTTGAGGCATCGCAGTAGACTATATACCCAACACCCACTTCTAGTAACCTCAATATGGGGCACTATTCAGTCTCTGCCTTAGCTCTTATAAACAATGTTGGAACTTCTCTATCAACTAGCATAGTTTTCCATTATTCATCAATGATAAAAAGTGTTCTTATACCATGGAATAATCATCGAAAAATCATTATTAGAATCGAGCCAATCATATTAGAACTGTGTACCACGGTCACACTACTGTGTGGATTTCAAGAAATAATTTTCTGCATCATTGTGGGATCCACTATAACTCTAGCCTTTGAGATAATGTTACCATAGAAGTGGACCTCCCACATCTAGAACTGGTACTTTGAGTTCATCTCTTAAATCTGGATCTCACACAATGTATCTAGGTATATCTATAGTTTCATGGAGTGCTCCTCCTCCACCGTCGAGTACACATTGATATCGTCATTGGAGACCACCATGAATCCATCGAGGTAATTCTAGAAGATCCTTTTCAGTAGTCCCATGAACACTATTGAAGTGTTGGAAAAGACGAAAGGCATCATCAAGAATTTGAAATGGCCATACAGTCAACTAAATGTTGTCTTAGGTACGTCCACATCCCATACCCTCAGTTGGTGATAGACTGATCTGAGGTCTATCTTTGAAAACCATCGTGCTCTTATAAGTTGGTCGAAGTGATCATCAATTGTCATGAGATGATACTTGTTCTTCATGGTCTTCTGTTTTAGGTGTCGATAGTATACACAAAGCCTCAGACTTCAATGTTCCTTCTCTACGATCAAAATCGGGGCTTCCCATGGAGAAACATTGCGCCTTATAAACCACATTCCTTGAACGTTCTCCACTTATACTCTTATCTAATGATGCATTGCAGGAGACATCTAATATGCTAGGGTATATATTAGTTTCATATCGGCGTACATGTCATTGTAGAATTCTACCTCTTTACGAGGAGTTAATCCCAGAACATCATCATGAATTATATCAACATACTGGTCCACCACAGTATGATAAATTAGACTCATCTCGTCATCTACTCTGAGGGTAAGGCTAGCCAACTGATGAGTGATCGGCTACACCTTCCTCAATGAATGTTCATTCAGAGATTCAAAGATTCCCTTCTCACTGGTGAATGAAGACATGGTCCCATATTCAAGGATACACTGTATTTTTCACCTAAAACAATTGATCCAAGCAGGGATAGTGGATAACTAGTCCATATGCAAGATGACATCGTATGGACTCAAGGATGCTACTAGGAGACCCTAGTAAAAAATTTCACCTCCTAGACTAAGCTGACACTATCGGAACTAGTCATTAATAATTGAATCATCTATCATATAAGTCTCTAATCGTAAGGATTGAGCCAACAGATCAATGGAATATCTGATCTCCAAATGAGATCCATGGAAATTAAATATTGATTGGAACCTGTATCAATAAGTATGACAACTATAGTGTAACATACATAGATCATACCTCGAATCATCAATGGAGAGTCATGATCATAGGCCTTATCTACCTGATGATGAGCTCAACCCTGTTCACCGTCTCCCTATGGTCAGGGTGTACATCCTAGAGGTTGTTGTGGTAGAACCTCAAAACATCTCCCACTACATGCTTCTTGGACATCTCCTCTTCCATGCTAGCCTCTCTGTAGTACCCCTTAATCAAATCTCTACCTCTGCCTCAGTCATCCCTCGACTGTATGCTGATCATCCATACCACGGGTCAGGTAGTAGCAACTCAGGTGACCCTTCCCACCGCATGTGAAACACAATTTTATCCTCTCCTGACCCCCTTTGTCTGATGAGATCTGCACATCTAACCCTGCATCCTAGGGTCGCCCCCCGGATGGTCTGGCCTACTTGGACCTCAATGTCATCTACCTACTTAATTCTGAAGATGACTCGAATACCCATCGTCTAGTGGTGGATATCACCATCGGTTCCTACTCAGCTAAGAATATCTCCACCAATTGTTCTCACTCAAACACCTTAGACTACTTCAGGATATTGAGTGATATCATCGATGCTCTGATCTCCTGTTGAAGAAACTGATCAAAGGTAGAGGACCTGAATAAAGGGTCTCTTATGATGTCGTTGGAGTAGTAAGAGAGGTTATTTAATCTTTTCAATTACTTGGACACTATTAGGCTGCCCTGTTGTAAGTGAAGTTTCTCTTAGATATGCACTGAACATAATTTCGCTGGTATGAACTCCGCCCTAAAGAGGCTCTCAATGTCCACCCAGAATAGTGTCGACTCCTAGTGCATCTGGTGCGTTAGGCTCCACCATCTCTCTACTGTTCCTTGGAAGAGTCTAGTAACTAGGATCACTATGTGATCTTCTAGTGTCTCAACTATGAAATAAACATGTACCACAACCTCCAGCCATTACTTAGTAGCATGGGGATCTTTTCCACCTCAAAACCTCGGAGGCCTCAATCTCTAGAAGTTTTCCAACGCACTCAGTCGACGTTCATGGTCTTCTTGTGGGGCTGATCAGAACTGATTCCCTATGAGTGGTGGTGCTATAGGTACACCACTCGAGGGTTCCATCACTATAAGAGGACCCTACATTGATGCCTCATCGCTCGGTGAGCCGTCATCATGATCTCCCTCTGGAATCATGCCTAGCTATTTAGAACGGCGGAATACTAAAAGGAAACAATATAACCATGGTTAGTAAGATATACTAAGTGAGATAACTCAATGAGATCGAAGAAAATAACAACATTTTTAAAACACATGGGAAAATTGTTTTTGTGTATCGAGTCGAAAATCAGAATTTAGGGTCCCAGTGAATGGATATGTCAGCCACTACACTATCACTGGACTACCCGATCTGATACCCGAAATCAAGAAACTGAACACAATTTCTCCATTAAAAACATAGAATACTATTTATTATGGTAGAACTGAACCCTCTAATACTACATTGTCACATCCCGTCCCCCGGGGCCTGTGCAATGACATCCCCAAACCCACCTTCCATATGCCAGGGTTCAACAACTGGCACTAGAAACGAATTTACCTTAAAAGGGAAATAATTTCATCAAAACCTATAAACACACAGACATAACACACTTCACACAAGTATGACACATTGGAAGAAAAAGGTAAAACCACATCTAAAACCTCAACAATGGGTAATAGAATGTACTGAAAGAAAAATGGGCCAATATACAATCCCAACTGAAATAGAAGTACATGAAAAATAAAAAACAGCTCTTGAGGTTGCTCGCTAAGGATTCTACCTAAAGTGTTGGTACAACTCGTCATTGTAGCTCTCCAAGTCAACCAGTCACCACCGTACACAGTCAAGATCTGGCTCCCCAAGTCTCAGTCAATGTTGTCCGTCAACTGCATAAGACAAAACAAGGTGCAGGTGAATCCCATGTAGGGGTGAGTGTAATAAGAATCATTAGGGAATCTGAGACCCTATAAAGACTCTCAGAATTCCACAAAGAATGAAATCAAACACAATGAACAAAGAAAAATACTCATCTCAAATATTGTATAACTTATGTACAGTAGTATAGAAGATTATTCCTAAAGAGAGATCATCATAAACTATCAAGGGGCTCTATTGTTGACCCACATAGGATCTGACCCACAATAGATCAGTATGCGTTGACCCACACCGTATCGCTGAGCACTAACCCAAAAATGATTTAACCCACACATGATTGGTAAGGGCTGACCCGCATAGGATAGCTATGCACTGACCCATACGAGATCTAACCAACACAAGATCAATATTCCCTAACCCACATAGGATCTGACCTACACAATATTGGTATGCACTAACCCACACTGGATTGCTGAGCACTGTCCCACATGGGATCTGACCCAAACTTGATCGGTATGCGCTAACCCACACAAGATCATTGAGCACTAACCCAAATAGGATCTGACGAACACATGATCGATAGGTGCTAACCCCTATAATATCACCCTTCATTATCCATCTCACAACTAGCCGCTGCATTCAAACACGAAGAACGCTTGATTACGGGAGGATCTTATACACATTCCATTTTTCGTACCTCAAAATCCATGATGTCCCCCCAAGAATTAACCCAAATAACCTCCATGTTATAAGGGTTCCAATGAATCATACACCTCGTCAATTGGATACCCAATCATTGAGTTATAGGAATTTTAGTATTGAGGGCATGGTTGGATTCAGGGTTGACCCAGCCCAGATATTCTCCAACAATTTAGAAAACGAAATTGGACTAATAGAAATGGTATACCTATTCCTATGTGTTCTGGCACTATAGACAGTTCATCAAACTAACGTCCAGTTCATGAGATACGCCCATTTAAGAGTAATTGAATGAAAAAGGGTTTGGGTCTGGTCTGCCCCGGTTAGAATGACCTGACCCCACCCGTTGGGCCTGTTCTGAAGGGGCTGAGCTCGGCCCTGATCAGTTGGTACTAGTCTGGCATGCAGGGCCACGTGTTCTAATGGGATGGGTGTGGACCAATGGGCCAAATAATTTCACATCCCACTGGGCGGGTGTGGGGGTTTTCTCCCTCTGCCAAACGACATGGCCATTGGTGTCTTCAAAGTAGCAGTGTCAGATGACGCTACACCACCTACCTAGTTTTCCTAGACCGGTGACCTGTGGGACTCGTAGGGTACGGGTCAGCCCTCTATCGGGGCTCAAATCCACAACATTCCTCGGTGGCATGCTGGCCGCCCCTTTCTTCTATCTCCGCTCCGGGCCATGACCCTTCTCTTTGGCGTGCTGCCTTGTCGTGCTGCCACCATCAATGTAGCGAGTGTCAGTTGACCACCATTATATTCCATGTCGCCTTTGGGTGTCACCTCTTCTTTGTGAATGACGATTTCCAGCCTCCACCTCCCACGGTCGCTAGCAATGTCATGATAGGGGAGATTCCACGGGCTACTGGCGAAGTTCCAGTGGTCTAATTTTATTCTTGTTTGCACCTACAAGCTTTCAAGGATGGTTCCTACATTCTGAGTACCTTGTTTCCACATTGCCTCTATATCATTCGGTCACCCACTATGAACTGAACCATTATCGAGATAGGTGGACGGTTAAGCCCTTGTTCATTGGGCCTGTGCCCTCCGCATTAACATTATAAAAAGAGAATTATTTCATGAATGAACAACTTTCAGTCAAACATTGAAACCTCCCTACCTCAAGATTGTTGGAATTCTATGTGGATGGGAAAGGAGTGTCCACGTCCAGGGTGTTGCGGACAAATGAGATGGTTCACATCCATTTCTGCTCATCATTTCCCCTCGTCGAATCCTCCATCAGTCGTCGAAGTTCCATTCTACATTGGTGGAGTACATCACCAGAACTTCATCATAAGTACCTCTATTTTGTTTAAAAACTCATCCCCAAGCATTGTTTTTATATATTAAAATAGGAGATCAACTCACTGAACAATTAATAGGGTTCATTAATAAATTTAATTAATGAACCTAAATTTCACCTATTGGTGCGGTCACACAACAAAGTGTAACCAGTCATTTAATGGTTTGAAAAACCAGAGGTTCTACAACCGCCGCTAAAATGTTACATGAAAGAAATAAAATAACTCATTTATTTAATTAATTAATTTTTTTAATGTCCAAAAATTAAATTTTTCATCTACCTTTTTATGGTCGAAGTTAATATTCCCTTATGAGAATATCAAAACTATAGATTCAATGTTTCCCACTGATTTTTAATCTGAGCACTAGTTCAAAAGATTTAAATTTCCACCCATATTTTTAATGAATGTACCATAAAAGATGTTCAATGTTATGTTCTATGATTTTCGGTCCATGAAATCACATGCTTTAAATTTTCATTGGCTCGTAATAATCCCAAATAATTTAAAAAAAATGAAATGGAAAAATCTCGGTCCTTACAGTCGTAAAGAATTTTTCACGTGTGAATGTGGAAATTGTGTAAAAATACATTATTTAATCATGTTTAATTTTTATGGAAACCACCATTAATTGAACAATGAATTTTTTGGTTTTTATATCAATTTTTTGTTAATACATATATGTTTTTTAATTGTACTTCTGGGTGTGTGCATTGATTGATTTTTTTGATATTTTTTTAGATTGGTTCAAGTGTGGGATGTTTTTTTGAGAGTGGATGTGTGGTGGTGTATATGTTGTTTTTATGAGTTTTTTTTGATAGTTGGTTGTGGGTGTGAGTGGTGGTGTGGTTGTGACTTGAATGCGTTTGATAAAAGATTCCATGGTTGTTATTTTGAGACACTGTGGGTATCTATATGATTCCTCATATAATAGACATGGTGTTGAGGAATATGAAATTGGTAATAAAGAAAGAGTATTAGTGTGTAATTTTGAATTGAAAAAATTGGAATATAATTTAAATTTGGTAATAGATTTAATCCATTGAATTATTTTAAAAATTTTCGTCATAAATTGTAATTTATTGTAATTTTTTAATATTGTGGTACCTCGATAATATGAGTTGAATGGATATTTTATTTAACGGTGGATAATAATGTAATTATATATAAAAACATCTTAATATATAATTTAATGAAAGGAATTGTGGTTGTGTGTGGGTTTTTTAGTTCAATTTAGTAGTGATATAATGCAGTAACATTATTATGGAGTTAATGAGAAGATAGAGATGAGAAAGTATCGATAGAAGACCATTATAATATTCTTTTGTGATATCTATGTGTATATATATACCTTTATTTTTCCACAAATTTTTATATACATATATTGACCTAGGATTTTCAAACATTGATATTACAAAAATTTAGAAGATTATTCAATACATGACACAAGTACACACCTAAGAGTTATAATAGTTTAGTGTTGTTGGAGACTAGTTACACCATCTTCTAATTTTGATAAAGACCTTCAAAATCTCAAATTAGGATTTTCCACTTTATAATAAACATAAACTACTTAAAACGGTGAGCTCATATTCCCAGTAAGGGTAAAAAATAGAAATACATATGAATAACATGAATATAAGGGTATGAGAACAAGAGAATAACATTTATAACTCATGAACTTTATGTAAAATATAATAATTTAGAGTCGTGACATACATATTAGTAGTTAAAATAAAATTAATAAAAAAATGAAATATAATTATCCAACAGAGCATAAATTTGTAAAACAACATGGAATTTTTTAATACACATAACCATAAAATTTCATTTCCACATTATTCATGGGTCAGTTACAACTATAACATTGTGGAACAGGTTCACTTCCCATACCATTATATTAGTTTAGGTTCACTCAAAAAATAATCATGGAAGACAATGTCTGTTACTAAACTGGGCTGAATCCCCATTCGTGTTTTGACTATGTCATAAGATATAAATCATTAACCAATACATTGGAGGGACATATAGGTTCCACCAATATTTTTTATACCATTACAACTAACATTACATATAACATAACCACCATCAAATACTAAGAATCATACATATGTATTCCGCAAGAACATAAAATGCTCATCTTATCATAACCCATGAATTAGAATTGGTTTCACAAACATTTCAACATATCATAACCTATAGAAAAGGGACTAGATTCATAATCATTTAACAATTTCATCCTATCATAACCCATGTTAAAACAAAACCGTTTCATATGAATTTTATCATTGTTTAACTTATGGATGAGAAATGAGTTGAAAGAGATATTATCAATATAAACATAAACAATTCAGAGAAAGAATAAACATGGTATCCAAAGTTCATATCCCACAGAAATAAAATGTTACATAAATTATTTCATCATATATGGAAAATTATTTTCAATGATAAATCACATGGAACATTTCGTGAGGATAATAAAATTCTTTGTAAAAAAATATTTAAAACAATAAATTCTTAAAACATTTTAGAATATATTTTATTTAAAAATAAAAATTGTAAATTATAATATAAAATTTAAAAATAATTTATATCATTTCTTAAAGAAATTTTCCTTTATTCTATTAAAAAACATTCATTTTTTTTGAAATTTTTTTTCATTGAAATAAACATTCAAACATATAAATAAATCCTTAAAAAAGAATTGAAATCATTTATAGATGAAAATACTCTTTCATTTTTTTTTAAAAAATTAATAAATTTTTGAAAATCAGTTTCATTAAACATAACATTGAAAAAATATATATAAGGATTCAAAAAAGCTTGTGGTCATGGAATAAGAAAATTCAACCCATTTTATAATCATTTACACAAATATTCATTTCACATTTTCTATAAAATCTATGTGAGAATTTATTGGAAAATGACATTAATATTATTTTTATAAAATATAAAATGTAAAAAATGGTAATAATGTATTCAATAAATTATTTAGAAAAGTTTTAAAATAGTTTGTAAAATAATTTAGAAATAATGGTTTCAAACTAAAATTTATTTTTGGCTGAAGAGACAGATAAAGGTAATTGTTTTTAAGTCATTATTTTAAGCTTATGAGTAATGAAATGTTGAAAATGAATGTAAAAATGTATAATATATAAATAATAACAAGAAAATGAAATAAATTGGTTTATTTAGAGTTATATCATAATATATCATCATTGGAAGCATAATAATGAGAAATACTAATCTACAATGTGATTGCAACATAAAAAACTTACCACTTTGGTAACATTAAATCATAATCCCCATTAAAGAATGACATTAAAGGATAATTAAAATATTATTAAAATTAAAAAATTCATTATATTAAATTTCAAATCTACTCTATATACAACTCAAAAAGAAGTTATGTGTATAACATAACATAAGTCTTAAAGAACACAAATTCTGAAAAAGATCTGTTACCATTTGGGTATCTTTTGAATTGTAAACCTCATGAAAGAGATATCATAAAATTCTTATATAAAATCACGTAAGATTATTGATAATAAATATAAAAATAAATCATGGATATTATATTCACCACATATAAGAAATAGATTTTTAATATGGAATTTATCTCACAGTATTAAAAAATGAGATGGAGATATCTTACCACTTAAGTAATATTTCGACATGTAAACTGCAGTAAATCATAACCTACCTGAAACATTGAATATAAGAAAATTGATTAAAAAAATGATATAATATATGAAGTTTTCAGTATTTTTACCACTCAAAATAAATTAGTGGGGACTTTGCATATGCCTCCAAGAAATAAAAAAGAGAATATAAATCTCTTACCTTAAGTCTTAACATCCTTCGCACATGTTCAAACCTTCTGTATAATAAATTTATGATAATTAAAAATAAATTATATAACCATATATATATATACAATACCATATATGTTTTATATTTTTATATTAATTACCCGTTTAATACCTATTCCTTTTTGAAATTATGTTTTGAGTAATAAATGATTTGTTTTTCATATATGTTTTGATTTATTATTTTCAGACCACTTACAATAATAATTTTTTAATATTCTCCATAATAATAATAATGAATTAATTATATTCTATATTAAAAAATTATTCTTTTATAACCAGTCATTAATTATGGTTTTGACCAACGATGTTTGTTACTATCATGTTGATGGTAAGACATACGTACGCCTGAGTAACATTTCCAGTTATCAATGATCATTATGGAAATGAGGTCAGTAACATTATCTAATTAAATAATTATAATAATATCATAACTAAAATATTATTACATTAAATATACTTATAAATACAATACATGTGGTGTGGGGGTGAAAAGAGAGAGTCATGTCACTTTGTGAAGGTGGTAGTACACACAATCATGAATGACGTTATCATCTTTCAGTGAGTGAAAATTTAAGAAAAAATGATATATTATCGTTTTAAAATGATAATTATGACTTTAATATAATAATTAAATTTCTTATATTACATATATTTAATTAAATATATCCGTATTATCTTCCATGTAAAGCATTAGTGAATAATTAATCACAACACTTCACGAGGTGGTAGTTTGCCTTACACATGAGCGGCGTTATCATGCCCCATATGAACTGTAAAATAAAATGGTATATATGATATAATAACTAAACTAGTATATTTATTTTATAAATATTGTCAATATACATTATATCCATCATCATAGTCAATTGTGTGATGTGGTAATGTAAAAAATGAATCACATCAGTTTACGAGATGGTAGTTCATCACAGACATTAATGGTGATTTCACAACTCATTTGATGGAAGTGTGGATGGGTTTATATTATTAAATTAATATAATAGCACGTAAATATTAATGAATTTTTTGGTTATTATATCATCATGGTTTAATAAAAATTTAATTTGGTGGATGAATAATTGAAAAATTGTTAATGAATAATGTTATATCTTCTTCAGGTATCCCCCTTATTTTTTCTCAAAAAGAATATGTAGGTTGAATTTATTCAAAAAATAATGATTAAAGGAAATTACTTTGGAATTTTATATTTGATTTAAGTAGTTATTTTCTGAACAAAATGTTATTGATGATGTGATGAGGAGAGGAGTGGAGGCGTTTTATAAGGGAGTTGAGTGGCACACTGATAACTTTTGAAAAGACATATGTGATCTGACATATTCATGTTAAAAAAAGACCCGAGATTCAGTATTATAAAACATTATACATAATAGGGTCTAAATATTTCCATAAAAAAATATTACACATGCTATTATGTTATTTTAACACTTATTTTTATAGGTTACCCGTGGTAAATGCATATTTACCTTAAACGTGATAACTAATGATTAAATTTTATACTTTTAAATACGGTAAAAAATTAAGTTAAAAATATTATATATGTGAAACATTTTACATAATTTAATAATTTTAAATAAAAATTAACCACATAGACACAACGAGAAATCATGTTTTTAAATAGTAAATTTTTAAATGTTTATAAGGCTTTTACAAAAACATTCAATTTTAAAATGATTAAAAAATAACCAAAATTGTCTTAATAGATATATAAATGATAAAATTAATTCTAAACCATTTTAAAATATAATTTTACTTTATAAAGAATTAAAAGTAAATGGAATATATTAATTAAAATTCAGAATTTTCACTATTCAACAAAAATGCAATATTTTCTTGATAATCCCAAAAAATCACCGTACGATAATTTTGAAATGATTATTTAAAAATTATATTTATTTTTTAAAATAAATTTTCATAATTTAAAAAAAAAATTTAAAATAGATATGTATAGGTGAAAAAACTTATTCTTATAAAAAATAATGTTATTAGTATAAATTTGAATTAGTCTCATCATGTGTCTAGAAAACGAATAAGATAAAAATTTGAATTTAGATTGAATATAAATTTCATTAAAATAAATCATAAATAAGGTTTATAATTATAAATCTAAAACACAATTTCTTTAACAAAAATAGTATTTCCAAAAAAATATATCTTTTATTTTCAAATAGATTTTATTTTCAATTATAATTAATTCTCCATGAAAGAATAATGTTATATACATGGTTAAACAATATATAATCATAATTTAGTTAATAATATTCCTACCCACCATTCCAATGTCTAATAAATAATAATAATTTTAAATTATATTATTTCAATTGTACGTAATGTTATGTTTATACTCACAATTGAGTGTAACAGAATAGAAACTCAATGTTATGAGTAACACAAAATATAAAAATGGGTAAATTATTTAAAAAATATATATTTTAAAAATTATTTATTTTTAACATTCTACCCCCATTAAAATGAATATTTCCCTTGAAATCTATCTCATTTATGAAGGGGAAGCATTTGAAAACTCCTTTATAGAAACACAAATCATACATAGGGTAAAAACGACCTCTTAAAAAATAGAATGGTATGTGAGAATTTCAAATAGAATAACCCCTAATAGTATTCCAAATATGAGAAAATTTATGTCATGTGAAAATATGGACATGAATAAAATTCATAAATAATTATAATGAGTGATAATGACCATTGATCATATAATATTGTGTGATCCAAAGAAAGTTAATGACCACGAAACTATAAACTAATAAGGATTAAAATATGTCATTGATATCATCAAATATGATGTTAATATGACAAAATTTTATTCTTTTCTCTTTTAATTAATATTTTTTAATCCCTTTTCCATCTAGAGTGAGAAAATATGAAAATGTACATACATGATATCATTTTTATTACATTTGAATAATTTCATGTGTATGTTGTTACTTGTTCAATTACCACATCATATATTACTATAATATAAAAAAAATTCAATTTTTAGGAACTGTATAAGGTCCATAATGTTACGATAATTGATTTTTTATATCTCTAGCTTAAAAAATGGAAAACACAGGTTATCCAATTTGGATAAATCTTTATATGTTGGACTAGTACATTAATATCTAAAAAATATTCTCATGTTAAAATTAAAAAATTACATAAATGGGTAATCATATAACTCTTTAAAAAAATAAAAAACTATAAATAAGGACAATAAATATTTTAAAATCAACGATTATCCTCTAAATATATTTAAGATACTCATAATGGTAAGATTCCAAATATGTGAATACCTCAATTATGTATTATTCATATGATAGGAAATAACCATAATTAACATAAAAACACAAGTAAAACATGCATCCATCCTAATTAATTAAATAATATAATAGATTATTGAAAATATTCCATATATACCGTAATGTTTTAAACTCTATCAATGATAACATAACACACATTTTTAATAAATCCTTTTTCTGTTATGAGGTCTTCAATGCTATCCAATTTATATTATCCATATCAATAATCATTATCTTCAAAATAAAATCCTTTCCCTAAATCTAAGAAATATATGAAAATTTATATTCTTTACATCATGTGTTATCAGACAATATTAACTTTTCCATTAAATAATATTTCTAGAACATTGTACTATTCAACTTATTATTTCATATCATTAAAAAAAATATTATACTGTGAAATCCTCATTTAATTCATGATTCATAAATCATAATTCTTGAATTCCAATATATAATCACAACAATCATCCCACTCAAATTTTAACCATATATTAGGTTTCATGGACTTATTCCTTGACACATATTCTCGTACATATGTCAGTTTTAGTCTTTTCAAAGCTGAATATATATCCATTACACATACATCCTTTCTTTTTATCATAATAATATTTTATCATGGAACATCAACATAAATAATAACTATAATTTTGGAATTTAAAATATTCAAAAGTTTATGATACCGTAGGTAGACCATTATTCTCATCCCTTGAGTTAACTAATTCATTTATTTTTCCTTTTCATAAACTTTTTTTATTCCATTTTTCACCCAGAAAACGTCTTTTTTTCATTCTATGGATTTACATTCAGTGTTTCTTTCTGCATAATAGGAAAATAAGAAGCTGAATATTCTTTCATCCATGGTGTCCCCTGCTTAAACTCTCAGTGAACTCTATATTTCACTTATTTGTTGTGTTCGAGAGTTTGATATGGTTCCATTTTTCAATCATGTTGTATGATAACTAATTAGGAATAATAACAATATAATTCACTCCAGTCATCATCCCATTTTGTATATCATTAGTAAATTGTTCATCAGATTCAATGTTAACCCAGTTTCTTCAATATATCCCCATTGACTAAAACCAAAAAGCATAGTGTGAGAAACTGTAATCCTTATAAGAGACCAAATAAAAATGAATGAATCATATAAGAAGTATAAATAATGACACATTATTTTTGATCTATGAAACCCCATGTTTATCCTATGTCATTAATAATCACCATCTATTTAAATATATCAAGATTGTTTATGAATAGTTTGATAATTTCTAATAAAATATACCTTAGGAGTGTTAACCAGGTGGGTAGCAAGCCTAATTATCATGTAGTAGGTGAAAATTGTGTTAATCTTAATGCACCATTTTCAGATTTCTTAAACCTACCTATCACTTTTTTAGAGCCACATTAACATGTATTATCTATACAGGGATGTAATTGCATGTAAACATCTTGATCTATCCTTTAACAATATTCCTAGAATTTTCCTAAACTATGACTCATCCTTATACTTATCCTTAAATGCATTCTAATGAATATCCTTCTAAATATACCTATGTATTTAACTAAATTTTTATCATCCTATTATCCAATATTTAACTTATTTGTTTCTCTAATTCCAACTATAGTGACACAATGTATTCTTACATAGTTATTAAATATTTTTTATGAATATTTAATACATTCCATAAACATAATTTTGATGACCACTATTGTATAATTTCATTGGATACTATGTAAAAAATCTTATAATATTGTAAATTATATTCATTTTCTCCTATAAGGATCATACCATTTAGAATAGAAATTCCATACTTAAAAACATTCTTTATAACATATTGAATTTAATCATACGAAAGGGTGAGTTAATATGCTCAGTAAGGGTAAACAAGGGAGATATGTAAGAATAAAATAAACATAATGGTATAAAAAATATCATAACATTTGAAAACCATTACCTATATATCAAAGATCATAATATGGATATTTGACACAAATATTGAATATTCATTAGACATTAATAAAAAGGAAACGAAAAGAACACGAGCCAATATATAATAACAATAGCAATAGACATGGAATTTTTTCATATGAATAAGCATAGAAAATAATTTTCATTGTATTTATGGATAACTAAAAAAATTCATAGTGGAATTGGTCCACTCCCTATACCATCATATTATTTAATGTTCACTCTTTAAACCATAATTGAAGACAATGTCCCTTTTTCTCTTGGGTTCACTCACCATTATATTCATATCTATCTCATGAGATATACATCATTACCCAATGCATTGTATTCATATACAAATATAACTAATATTTTCCTATAAATTAGTCACTATCCAGGGTTATAACATACCCCCATATTTGGTTACAATTTAACAACCATCAAATAATTAAAATCATAATTATGAGTTCCATAAGGTCATAAAACAATAATCTTATCATAACCCATGAAATTATATGGGTTTCATAAATAATTCATCATATAATAATCTATGTAGATGATACCAATTTCATAATTATTTTAGAATTTCATAATAGCATAACCCATGTAGAAAGAAGTGGGTTTTATAGGAATATTATCATGGTATAAACTGTGGAAGAGAAATAGGTTTCATAAACATCTTGTCACCTTAATTAAAACACATTGAATAAAATAAATAAGAATGGTATCCATGGATCATACCCATATAAAATATAATAGCTACATTAATGGATTCTACTTATATGAAAATATATTTTAAAAGAAAAATCACATGTAAAATTTATTGAGGAAAATAAATTTTTATTGAAAATACCATTTTAAAACTAATAATTATGAAATAATTTTGGAAAAAATTTTCATTGAGAATAAATATTGAATATTATATAGGAATCATTGAAAATAATTTAAAAAATTTCTTAAAATATATTTCATTTTTTTGAAAATAATTTTTAATACATTTTGTAAATCATTTTCTTAGAAAATAACTCTGAAAACATATAAATGAATAATTGAAAAATAATTTAAAATATATATTGTGAAATATATACATTCCAAATTGAAAACAATTTTTAGAACATTTTGAAAATAATTTTCTTTAAAAATAACCATCAAAACATATAAATATTATTTTAAATAAAATAATGTCCCTGATATTGGAAAATTATATTCATGTCCTACTCATTAAAACAATGATTACATTCACTTTTTCAGTAAAAGGAAAATATGAATTAATATGAAAATGTCATGAAGATTCATTTAAAAATATTTTCTAAAAATTATATCATGGGTAATGATTTATAAAATAAATCATTTACAAACACTATAAAATTGTTGTGAATATTATTTTGGAAAATTTGGGATTCAATGAAAGATTGTTTCTATCTAAATAAAGAGATAATGATGAATATTCATAAGAATGATTTTTTTGAACTCTTGATTAAATAAAGAGTGTGAAATGAAGTTATAATATTAATTCTATATATATTTCTAGAAGAGATAATATATATTATTTTCATTAGAGGTATATCATAATATGTCATCAATGGATGCGTGATCATGTGAAATCATGATAAATAATGAGATTGTAACATAAAAAACATTCTAATTTAGTACTATAGAATTGTTAGACCCATGAAATAATAACATTAAATGAAGATTATAATATAAGGATAATAAAAATAATCATTATAATACATTTTAATGGGGATTTATAAACACCTCATAAAGAATATAGGTGCATAACATAACTTATGTCTCAAAAAACGAATTTTTTTAAAAATATATGTTACCGCTTTGGTATATTTTGAATCATACACCTCATGAATGAGAGATAATAATGTGTATATTCATATAAAAATAATTTTAATGACAATAAATATAAAAAATTTCAACGATATTATATAAAACACATGAAAGAAATATGTGGTGAATATTGAATTTATCTCACATATGTAAAAGTGAATGTTAAATCCCTTATCTCTTTAGTAATCTCTTTAATCATCATACCTATTTAACCTTAACATCAAATGAAACATTAAATATAATTAAGATGATGATATTAATGGAATATCATGTCAAATGGTTCTTATATACAACTCACAAGATAAATGATTGGTTACGTTGCTTACGTCTCTAAGAAATAAAAGAGAGAATATAAATTTAATTTCTTAAATTTTGATCCCTTTATACATATTCAAACCTCATATATAATAAATATAAGTTTATTATACATATATTATATACTGATAATTTTACATGTAATACCATATATTATATAATCACACACACACACATATAGATAATAACATACATTATTTACTTATAACCATTCTTTACACATTTATTTCCAATTCCTTTTTCAAATCATTTTTTGGGTCATAACCCATTTGTTTTTCATATATATTTTGATTAATTATTTTCGATCCTCTTATTTTTATCATGGTTCCATAACCTCCAAAATAGTAATAATGAGTAAATTATAATATTTATACATCAATTATAATTTTAGAACTAATAATGAATGATGGTTTTGATAAATGAATTATGTTACAATCATAGAAACGGTAGGTCATATGTAAACATAAGTAACACGTAGAATTTTAAATAATCATTATGGATAGAAGATAATTAATATTTTATCTATATATAATAATCATAATATCCTAAATAAAATAGTATCCCATTTAATGATACTTATATATATCATTAATATGGTGTGGTGATGAAAATAGAGATTGACGTCATTTCGTGAAGGTTATATTCTAAACGTACATGTTCAACATTATCAAATTTCAGTGAGAGAAAAGGAAAGATGGAAGATGATATGTTATATTTTCCTAATTGTACACATGTAATTAATATCATAATTATGTATTTTATATCACATATATACATTAAATTAATCCTTATTGTCTTCCATGTATAGTATTTGTGAAAAATATCACATCGCTTCAAGAGGTGGTAGTCCATCATACACAAGAGCAATGTTATCATATCCCTAGTGTAATAAAAATTATATATATATATAGATATATATATTATATAATTCCTTCAGAGGTATAATTATTTTATAAATACCATATATATACTGTGTATACATTATCACAACCAACTATGATAGGTAGTAATGGAAAAATAAATTGATCCATTTCACAAGGTTATAGTTTTCCATACACACAATTGATGATTTCAAAACCCATTTTCTGGAAGTAGGGATTGTTTTAGGTAATTAATTCAATATAATAATATATAATTATATGGAATATGTTGATTTTATTAAATCATAATGGTTTAATAATTGATGAAGTAGGTGGAGGAAGAAATTCAACAAAAATTTTAATTGAATGACTTTTCATATTCATTGGGTATCAACCTTAGTATTTTACCAAAAGACATTTATGTGGCCTCTCTACACAAAAAAATCTTTTAGGATGTGATGAGGCAATTTGGAAGTGATTTGGGTTGGAATTTTCCTATATAAATTTTTTTGAAGGTGTCATGAAAAGATAGAGGGGTGGCCTTTTATTATTGAGGTGAGATTAACACTTAATTTTATAATTTTTTTGATAATGTTTTACTAATACCACATGTCACAATAGGGTTTTTAATATATTATTTTTTCCAATTTAAATTTGGATACCTATTTTTCTCTCGAGTGTTTGATGCAACAAGATTCAATTTTAAGATGATCTTCTATTTATATTTGGTCTTCAGATCATTCCGTAGTTTCTTTTGGGGGTTTCTGGTGAAATATTTTAATTTTTGTGTTTATATTATGATAAAAATATCTTTTCAAACTATATGTAATTCTCCGAGAAACTATTTGAAAATGTCAATTTTGGGATAATCTCTAATGCATAGTTAGTGAATGATAGGAAAACTAGGCATGGTAACTATGTGGAATGTTATCCTTGGATAGTAAGGGGTTAAATATCATTTTATGTTGTGGTAAAGCACGTGTGAATACCATGTGTGGTGTTCAAGTAATTAATATGTTGAAAATGAACTATGTGTCCTCTTGAGTTTTTACCTCAAATCCAAACCTCTTTCCCCCATATGATCTTCTCATCCCAAGGAGCCTACCTCCCTTCCTTGAGGATCACATGTTCTCTCATCGTTTTGTATCTTTTTTGTGTATTCATTTATTAATCATCATGTAAGTGTTTTCTAACATCATTTCATACTTCCTCTAGAGATTCAACCCTTTTTTTATTTGGGGTTTTTATCCAGTGGGTTGGGTGGTCCTTTAAGAGTTGTATCCTGTGTATTATAGTTTGATCAAGATGTTTTTTGTTCAATATTTTTATTTTAGAATTTTAGCGGGTTGAGGATTTTGTGTGGAACCATTTTATGGGTATTTATTCATTTGAGTTAAGTGTCTCTATGCCATATCACTTTTCGATAATTTAAATATACATTTTTCTATGTTTAAGTATGTTCTATGGTTGAATTTTATAGTGATAAATATATTTCCAAAGTGTTGTTGGAATGTGTTCATGAATAAAGTAGATTATCTAAATTGATGGATTATATTTTTGTATGTTTAGTTGTGATGTTTCTAATAATTGTTTTTATACATTTGGTGTAATTTACTAAATGGGATTTCAAATGGTTTCGAAGGTGTGAATGTGTTTTTAAAACGAACTAACAATTGTCGCATATTTTTATCCTAATTTTCACCATTGGAATGAATTTAAAATTATTTAAATGATGGGAAACATGTTTTAGAAATGTACATGGTTTTTGTGTTGATTTGAAGTGGGGATTGGTGTCTCTAAAATGCAAGGTGTATTTTTTTGGAAAGTGGTGATTATCTTATGTATTTAAAATTATTGGAATTGATTTGTGAATGTCTTGATTCCTGATACATGAAAAATGAGAATTTTAGAACAAAGGGAATCCCTTATAACTAGGTTGGAAGACTAGGTCTAATATGATAGTGATTCAAAATTGCCTTTTCCTTGATTTACATTGAATTATTTATGCTTACAAGAGTTACTAAACTATGATGATATTTAAATAACAATAGGCCCACGTGGTGTGCCCTCCTATTTTCACGGGCATAGTAAATCTGTAATTATAGTTACTATACCACCCTTCACCAAGTAATGAGGTTCTCTTTTCCCACTCGGTCAAGATTATCCATAGGGATTTATTCATGGTGAAATATAGTGATATACCACTTACATGACATGGTGACTTCTATCAGTATTTGGTTCACCATGACTACACTTAATTTTTTTAAATCATTGTTTTAGTAAAGGTTTTATTTTGAAATATTTTTTTTATTTGTGTTGTCTGAATGTGTACCCTTGAAAATGGTTCATAAAATGTTTTTTAAATGTTTTAATGACTTTTTGAATGAATGGTCATGTTAGGATGTATTTTAATGTTATATAATGGAATCATTTATTTTGGGTTACATCCTGTTGGGATTTGGCTCACACCCTATATACACCCATGGGTGTATGTTGATATTTTCATGCATAACCCAGGTAATGGAAAGATGTTTATTCATAGACATGGTTTCTAGTAATTCACCATGATGCATCATAAGGGGGTACCTTGAAGTGGTTTTTCCTCATGTCATATGGTGGTCCTTTGGACGTTGTGGTTTCCATTTCCAATGTTCTATTTTTTAGATTTTGTATGTGTAAAATCCATATTTGGAAACTGTTGTGCCTGGATTTTCTTTGGTAATTTATCATTGTGTTGTTTATTTATATTGGAATTTCATGATTATAAAAATGGGTATAATTTTTCCAACGTATCATATTAGTACACACCAACTATATTCCATCTCATGGGGATCAGGAACACCCTTTGATCTAGGCCACGAGCTGGGCTGGGTTTCGTGTTCTATGGATATCTAACTTCGTTCATGACAAAATGGTATTAAGGCCAGGTCACACACTTTGTGAGTCCTATCATTTAGAAAATATTCTGGGTATAGTGAATCTAGGATTGTCAGTACATGATGTTATGGTTCAGAGTCAGGTTCTAGGACAACATTCATCATGATGAGACTCATGTTTCCTTGGTAAGGCAGGTTTTAGTTGGGTTGTTTGGATCTTGAGAGTTGTTTAGTGTTTGGGAAAATGAGAAGAGAGTTGGATCAATGGTCTTTTTGAGCTCTTAGGGCCTAGAAATACATGTGTATCTAGGTACATAATCATAGAAAAATATCCATGATGATGGAATGATTGGAATATGGATGCAAACCAAATGTCGAAGTCACTCATCAACGCTAGATTACCTTTATGATTTTTTTTAGTACCTTGTGATTCTAAAAATTTATTTAAATCTTCCATGACACTGAAAATTGTTTGAGATCCCATATTTTGGAAACTATGAAGAATAGATTTTAAAGAGAAAATGGTTTATTATTTGAAAGATGGAAAATGAGTTTCCAAAAAATATTTTTAAGGAAGCTTTAGTAAGGTCAATATTAATGGAATGGGTTTTTTGTAAAATGATGGTGATATTAATGAAATTGGACTTTTATTATTGAAATTTTGGGGTTGTTGAAATTGTTTGTTTGAGAAAAACGAGTTGGCATTGAAATTTATTTTTGGAAACCATTTTAATATTAAATTAATTTTTTTTAATCAAATGGGATTTGGTGGAATATGTTTTATTGTGTTGATGAAAATATTTTGAAACGTTAAGGATTAGATTTTTTTTGTTGGAATATATGGGATATTATTATGATAATTAATGAAATGTTTTGATGTGAGTAGTCTAAAATTTCACTTAACATGGTGGTATGTGGGATTTGAATTGTATTTGTATTTTTTGAATGTGAATGTTTTTGACCCTTGGTATATCAATTAGTGACCTCATGCTGGGGAATGTGTTGGAAATGTGGATGGATAATGGAATGGGCGACTGAGTTCCAAGATTGGTGTGATTGGATGGGTTCCCAGTATCATACTAAAACATGCATGTGTGAGGCTCAATAGAATTATTTTTCTTAGTGTGAAACCCATGATGTTTATTTTTAATTTTAAAATTTCTTTTAACGAAAAGATGTTTAATTTTAATAACCTCTAGTTGTGTCATGTGTCTCATTGTGGTTTGGGAATGTTTCTTGACTGGTTGTTGGATTTTGATGACTCTTCTTGTTTTAATAGTGTCTGATGTCTACGTTCTATTGATGAGTGGGTTTTGAGAAGTGGTTGTTGAGGTGTTTTGAAAAAAAATGGGACGACTTTGAGTTGGTCCCCTTGTGCGTTCAGATTCTACAGTAATTGATTATTGACCAATGCATGGGTTTTATGGGATCCTAAGTTTCCTTTTTTGGGTAGTTTACACCCTGAAATAGAATTGGTTTATATTCAAAAGAGTGGACACAGGAGGTTCTATTTTGGAAGAACCTCAAATAGATTAATGAATGATCCATCTTTTTGAGTTTTGGGATGGTATCTTATTCTCATTTTATGTCAATAATAACCTCATAAAGACAAGTGGTGAAAAATAATGGAATGAAACCATAGTTTCCTCGATTTTTCTAACTTGTTAAGGATAGAAGTTTTCACCTCCATTTTGAAGGTCCTGTCTAGAAGTAGTAGTGGGAATTATAGTAAGGAGAGTGGTAAGAGGCATGAGGATTTTGGTGTTAGTTGCAGAGATAAAATGACTTGAGACCTTCATTGGTCTCTTTTAACTGAGGAATCATGTAGTTCCATCAGTATAACATTTATTGTTATAAGAAGTCCTCATGTTCATTTGTAGAAATAGTGTGTTGTTTTGGTATTAGTTCAAAGTCTATTTCTTTATATTCATTTTGATGGTAATGGTAACAATTGGTAGAATTTAGGGTTTATTGTTCTCATTAAAATGTGAAGTTGAATGTTTTGGATTCTATTGAGATCTTCTACTATAACATAAGATGATTTTCCTTTTAATAGTTAAAAATTTATCTGTTTTAGATGGAGAATTCCTCCATGTGTTCTTTTTATGCTTTTAATCAGTCGAGGTAAAATGTGATGATGCATTTGAATCATATCTGTAACTGTTTTTTTAATCACTATAATAAGGATAAGTGAGTCCCATGGTGTGTGGTTTTCTTTTTGTTTCACCTAGACTATTTTGTGGTCCCTCATGAGTCCAAAAAAGGGGTTTCGGTTTGGGACTGTCAACTTTTTTGTGTGTGGTTGGAGATACTTCTATCATCAAGTATCCAGCCACAGGCTCTTGAGTGAAGTTCGTACGCCGTCAGAAATCGCATGGGGTGTAAGGGAACATGGTCCATCTTGGTCTCCAGTGTTGGATTGGGAAAATTCACAATTCGTAGTTGTAACTCCTTTATGTGGAATAGGTCACGTTTTATGGGATGTGGCATGTATGACTAATTATTTTTTGTTAAGCATGTTGTTCGAGGGGTTCTGACTTGTTTATAAGAAGGTGTGGTTGTTTTCTTTTCATGAACTTCAGATTTTTTACCCCTTTGGATGAGAATATATTTTAATTTCAAACCTAGATTTTTTTCATCTTTTTATCAGGTTTATATTTGGATTCTATATTTTCTCTTGAGTTTAAGGTGTGACAAGTTTCAATTTTAAGATGATATTTTTTTATCATTGGTAATGGTTTCATTCATTAGTTTATTCTAGGAGTGTATGGTGAAAATTTATTTTTTGGGTTGACATCATGAGGGTCACAATTGGCACCTGACTTGTTAAACTGTGCATCATTCTATCAGAATCTGTGCAGCATATGTCCATTTTGGGATAATGGAAGACACATTTTTAGAAAATGGTTTCTAAACTATGCGGGTTAAACCTGAAACATTTTCTTCTTGGATAGTATGGGGTGCATGGTCATCTTAAGATTTGGTAAACACTATGTTAAAACCATGTGTGATGTCTAGGAAATTAAAATTCTGAAAATAACCATTGTTTCCTCTCAGGGATTTAACAGAAATACTATCCAATTTCCCTTATTCAATGTCCTCAGCTAATGTCGCCTCCATCCCTTCCCCTTATCTCCCTTAGGATCCCTTCCATTAGTGGTTTTGGTTCATATTCATCCAAAAAACATCATGAATTTTTTTTACCCATGGTATATTCTTTCATCTAGGGTTTCTCGTCCTCCTTCTATGGGGTTTTTTCACCGTCAAGTTGGATGGTCCTTTTAGGCATAAATATTATTTCTTAATGTTTGATCTAGATGCATTTTGTTAAATATTTCCTTTATATGAATCTTTTGAGGTTTAGTTGTGGTTTAAGACCATTTTTTAGATTTTTCATCATTTGAGGTTGGTGGTTCGAAGCACTAACATTTTTAGACAACTTTAATATATCCTTTTGGTGCATTTAAACAAGTTCTATGGTTGAATTTTGGTTTTTGAAGTACATTTTTGAGGTTTTTTAATAATGTGTTCATAAATAATTTGGATTTTAAATAGTTAATGGTTATGTTTTTTATGATCTAATATATTGTTTGAAAAAATGGGTTTTATGATTTTTATGGAAAGTACTAAATAGGATTTTAAAGGGGTTTAATGGTGAGATTGAGATTTCAAAAAAAATATAATTGTAGATATTTTTTCCTTTTTTCAACATTAGTATCAATTTTAAATGGATTAATCTATGTGAAGAAGTTTTTTTAATTGAACATGGTTTATGTGTGGATTTGAAAGGGGTCTTGGTGTGTGTAAAATTGAAATTCATTTGCTTTTGGAAAGTGGTTATTTAATTTTTTATTTAAAAAGATTGGAATTTATTTGTGATTTTAGTGATTCATGATACATGTGGAATAAGAATCTATGTACAAAAGGGAATCCCAAGTATCTATGTCATATGAGAATATCTATTAATATAGCGATTCATAAGTGGATTGTCCATGTTCCACATAGTATAATTGATGATTACAACACTCAATAAACAATGATGATGTATGGAGACCACTAGTCCCCTGGGGTGTCCCATCCTAGTGGAGTTTCATGAGGAATTTCTTATTTTGGGTATTGTACAACCCTTAACTGAGGTACGTGGTTCTAGTGTCCCACTCAGGCTATATAATCCCTAGGTATTTACCCATGGATATCTATTGTGATATGACACATATATGACATGGTTCCATTCATCATAATATAGTGAACAATGAGTGTACATCCTTTTTATGCATGTTTATTTTTTTAACAGTTTTTTTGGAATAGTTCCTTTTAAAGTGTTGATTGAATGTGTTCCCTTGAAAAAAAAATTTACTAAAATTTTTTCATAAAAATATATTAAATCATTTTTTCATGAATGATAATTTTTATTTGTATATTAATGTTATAGTATGGAATCCCCTACTTTTGGGTGGCATCCTAAGGGGCATTGTCCCATACCCTACATACACCCTTCGATGTTTGTAGAATTTGTTATATATAACATAGATAAAAGAATGATGTGTCATGATGGACCATGTTTCTTATCATCTCCAAATTATGTATGGAGTTGGGGTAGATTGAGGTTTATAGTCCTCATGTCATATAAAGGTTTTGGGACATTGTGGTTTCCATTTTCATTGCTTAATTTTTGAGTTTTTCTTAATGTGTAAACAATGAATCTAGAAATTGGTGTGCTATGTTTGTATATGTTTATTTATCATTGATATGTTTATATTTGTTGGTTGTTAAATTTTATTTAAAATGGTGAAGTTCCTCCCATGGTATATTATTGATACCAATGCACTATTTTCATCCTATGGGGATTGGGAACGCCCTTCGGGCCATTCCAAAAGGAAGGATGGGTGTCGCATCCTATGGCACTCTACCTTGGTTAATCACAAAACCAGAATACAAAATAAAATATTATTGATATTTAGACATTATATGGTATAAATATGTTGATAAATTTTATTTTACACTGCTTTTAGGACATTTTAACCCTTATCATTTTATTTTAGTCCCATTATTTTCCATTTTTTCATTAACAACAAAAACTAATTTCTATCATTTTTACTATTAATTATTGTAAAAAATTATATTTAAGTAATTAGATTATATAAATTATAATGATTCAAAAAATTAATCAATTATATCAAATTATAGTCACATAATTTGAAAATTAATTTTCATATTAATCCTGTAAACATGACGAGAATGTGGGTTTTCATATATAAAATTTTCAAAAGTCTACAGAGATATTATATCAAAATTCAACTGAAAAATAGTTAAAATAGAAAAACCTAATTAATTGATATATAATAAAACTAATATTAATTTAAATTAATTTTGAAATATAATAATTTTTTTTTAATAATTTAAATGAAAAGGATGTTTTAAATTAAAATTCATTATTGATCAATATTCACTTATTAACTATTCTTTTACAAAATTTATGAAAAATTCACCATATGATATTTTTTATGAAGATTTTTAAAAATAGCATTGTTTTTTAAATTAATTATCTAAAAGTGTAAACAATTAATTTTAAAATATATTTTTCCAAAGGGAACAAAACTTATTTTTTGAAAAAATACAGTTCATAAGAATAATTTTGTATTTACTCAAATATCATATCTAGAAAAAAAGTAATCTGAAATTTTTAAAATTTTTTAATATAAATTTCATTTGAATCATTTAACAAAATTGGTTTTTTAATTATTAAGGTAAAACATTTTAGTTTTCATAAATTTAATTTTTTAGAACATGATTTCCTTCATTTTCAAATTATTTTTATTTACTTCTTTGTAATTCATCACAAAATAATAGATTTTATATAAATGTGCAAACTATGTATTTTAAAATTTTAATTAATCCTATTCATAAAACCCATTTTGATGGATATGAGATAACTATCTTTATTAATAATATTATATAAAAAGTATACCATGTTTCATTTAATTATAGTGTTACATGTTACACAATATAAACTCAATGTTAAATTTATTACAAAATATATAAAATATTAAATTCATATAAAAATTCAAAAATCCTCAGGGTGTTACAAATCACCCAACCTACATTAATAATTATTAATGACACATATTTTTTACTGGTGTTTTTCAAATAACTATATAGTGATGAATGTATGAATGATTACCCCTCTTACCCACTATTCCTTGGGAAGATAAACATATCATGAGTACATATTCGGTTTCGAGTACCGACCAATGATTGCGATGTGTGTTTTTATATTGGGGGATGGGAAAATTTGATGTATAGTGACGTATATGTGTCATCGGAGGAGTGAAACAAGTTTACTTCCATCATGTTCACGATACCCTAATTCTATGAATATGTGGTTTTAAGAAGATGTGGATGATGATACAGTAGTGGTACAAGGAATTTTCATGATAACATTGATTCCAGTCTATGATGTTGTCCATGTTGAGGGATGAGGTTGGTATATTTTTTTAAAAACCCCCATTAGGATTATACGAATTTTTTGATTACCTTATTCCATTATAATATATTAGACCATTAGATGGTAGGATTACAAGGGATCAGTACCAACACACATCATTAATGAAGCCATGGGAGCACATGGAATTTGATATTGGGTTATCATAGTTATATCTTAGGGGGAGTTTATCATGGGTTACTAAATCTATGATCTTTTGATATTATATTACTAAAACATTTATTATTTGGTGAGGGATCCATGGAGTGGTAGGGATGAATGGCTGACCTGTTTAGGTATATTTGGTTCGTATATTTTTTTTATTATAGAATTATTATATATTGTTTTTACATTTTCATAGGATTTCACTTGTAAAATACTATTTAATATACATTTTAAACTCAATATAAATATAAAAATTATTTTTGATGATTCTTTTAGAGATAAGGGGGTGAAGTTGGTTATTATAAGCTTAGTGATCAGAGATACTATGATGTCACTGCATTGGTTTTTTCTTTCAATTTACTTTGGAAGATTTAATTTTATATCTAGGCATACATTATGGATTTTTTTATTTCAATTATATTTGTATTATTGGATTATTTAGGGGTGAATTGACATCTATCTCAATCCTTTTTTGTCATTTAAGGGAAACCCCCCAATTTAAGTTGTTTACACCCTGAGTGATAGTCTATAATCATAGTCCTACTCAAGGATAGACTTAAGGTCCAAGTCTTCTCTTAACATCTATAATTAGAGGTGTACAGGTGGGTGAGGGGGAGTTCATGAAAAAGTGGTATCAAAGGGGTATTTATGATATGGGATGGAATTTTTAGTTTTTAGACTAGTGAGGATATCAGAAGAATAACAGGGAAATTGAGTTAGTTAGACATATTGTAATATATATAAATGGATATTGGGAATGAAAAATGCATATAAGGCCCATTGTAATCTAACACAATGACCTTCAAACTACTAATCACCCTATGATAGATAATACTAATTGAAAGGTACAGACCTTAGAGAGGTACATTCATCAAGACTATTATTATTTATTAATTGTTAGGGGTGATAATTGGAATTAAATGAGTCCATTTAAATTTTTTTAATTAACTTCATGCTGCTAGGATTCAAGTTTTGTCTTATAGTGTATTTTAAATCTTCAAGAATATTAATATGGGGGCTATTTCTCTATTGAAGATGCATTATTTCATGGTGTTTTGTAGAATTTTTTTGGTGAGATAAGGCCACCCAATGTGGATAATATCATTGTATGTTTGATTGGTTCCCTTTACTGATATACTTATGGAAGATCTATGATGTTGACATATGGACATATATTGTTTTGGAAGAATATAACATGGTGATAACCTAAATCAATTAATTTAAATGATGCCCGCCTATAATAAATAGTCAACAATAGCAATAAATTTTGATTATTTGTGTTTTGATAAGTTTTTCTTAATTTCTTGTGCTTCAATTACCTTGAGTATATTTAATCATAATAAAATGAATTGTTTCAACCTCATGTGTTTAAAATCCTATTATGTGTTGATTGTGAATCTCCAGTTTTGAAGTTATATAAATTGATATTAACCTGATTAAAATGATGTTATGATGTATTGATGGATGAGAACTTCATATATTTATTTATATGATAAATTAATAGTTTAGTACATTTAGTAATGATTTCATCACTTTTTTTAATCATAACATGTTTTCTATGGTGTAATTTTTTGTTTTAACAATAGATAAAATGATTTTCAATGTGATATGGAAACTATTAGAGTGTGGTTTACAAAAAAAAATTATTCAAAAATTTATTTTGAAAATAATAATTTATAATTTTCATAAAATATATTTTACAAGCTCCTTAAATATGTTTTCAATCTATTTTTTTAGTTTATTACCATGTTCTTGATACCTGGGATCCAATGATAATTTTTTTTTATTTTTTAATTTTATTTTTAGGTCAATAATATAATTATTTATGTGAATAAAATTCTATACAGTTCCTAAGATATTTGCATATTAAAATATTTAATTTTTTGTGTGAGTATTTAATTTTTTTTAGATTTATCTATATATTATTTGTATAGTGATTTATTATTATAAAATACCCCTTTTAAATTAATGCATCGCCATTAAAACATATATTAATAAAAATATTAATATGGTGAGATTCTTATATTTCATTATAATTATTCTATGATAGTTTTAAATTTTGAAAATATTAATTCAAAAATATATAAAATCATTTTGGTAAAATAAATTAGCATGTTTAACTAATATAATTAATATGTTAACATTTTCATTAATAAACAACCACATCAAATTGATTTCAATTAAGTTGATGAAATTTTCTAAAATATTTTCTTAATTGAATTTTGTATTGATGGACAAATATTAGAGATTTTTTAATAGTATTTATTTGATTATAAAATTATTTAACATGAAATGTTATTCAACATTCAAAATTTGATTTATTAGAATCACTATATGGTAATGGAGTAGTTAATTTAATTATAGGGCATAATTTGTCTTTTGAATTATTTTGGATTTTCTTGTTTGACTCAAAAAAGAGTTGTGTTTCAGGTTTACTACATATTGTAATAATATATGAACTAAATTGAGAGGTGGAGTATTAATGAATAACATAAATTTATAATTCGTTTTCTTTTATTATTAATAAATTTAAAATGTTATGAATTGAGTTTGAAAAATGATATTTTGTGCCATATTTGATTATGTTTTAAACATTAAACTGGAAAATGTATAAATTACTTGTTAAATTAATAGCATGATATAGTTATACATGATGTAGGGAACAAACATGCTTAGATCATCTTTAATGAGATCTGGTTGGAATACATAAAATTTATTTGTGAAACTATACATTGTATAAGAGGTTTACTTAATTTTAACACCATTTATTTATATTGAAATGTGTGAAATATTCATCCTCTTATACAATAGTTTCAACTATTACTAAATCATGCTTTACATTTTCTGTTGAGCATAATTAATAAATTGTAATCCTTTATAAAAATGTTACTCTTAACATTTCCCATAATTATAGACAAAAAAATTCCTTCTATCCACATAACACAAATTCTATTTTTTATTGACTCCCTGATATGTTATATACTTGTGTTAGAAAATTATTTCATGATTGATACTTTTCCTTTTTCTGATGAAATTACATGAACATGGTGAGAATTATTAGTGATAACCCATTCATATTTGAGATGATATTCATGAATAATCATAGTTATTCTTTCAAATTATTGAAATTTTTTTTATGATTCAAAAATATGTGTGGGTTATATAATGATTCAAAAATACCATTCCATGAACAGTTTTTTAAATATGGATTTTCAAGATCATGATTATGTTATTTATATTAATAATCATCATTCACATGAAATTAAACCTGAACATAATTAATAAAATTCATTTTTAAGGATAAAATATTTTTATATGAGTTAATTGGAATCATGTTGTAATGTATTTTATATACCCTGAAATATTATTACTGAAATGTTATAAGAAATCATTGTAATAACATAAGTTTGATGAGGTCATGTTCTCATTTCTTATAAAATTAATAAAAATTATTTAGTTGAGAATTTCCATCATAAATCAAAAACCAGATTCATGAGTAATATTATTTTAATGATTTTAAATCACATAACCTATGAGGTAGAATATCTGGAGAGACATTTGATTAATCTTTTCTAAGAAAAAAACGAAAATGAACTTTTCTTGTGAAGATTTTCATTTGTATTTTGAAATGTTATCTCTATATAAAAAATCTTAAATAAATAATAGATTTCCTAAAATATAACTCAAAGGAGTGTAATATCATTTTCGCAATATTACATGATTAATGTCTTCTTGAAATTAATTTTTGTTATTATGTTCCAAGGTATATTTATTTTTCATTACTCTTGTTTTAAAATAAAATCCATTAAAAAGATAATCATTTATTTTCTTAACGAAAAAAATATTTTTTTTGAATCTGAAAGATTGAAAATATTATTTTTATCAATAAATAATTTCTATGATATAAATAATATAAAATGGGGTGATAAAATTTTTTGTTTTGTTTCTAGTATATATTTATTGGTTGTGTTTTTTCGGTGATATATATGGACCTAAATAGAAATTGGTGTGGCTTGTTTCCATAGTGGCATGTGATGAGTAGTGGGTGGCGTTGTTTGTTACCATGGTAAGCATGAGAGGTTTTTAACATAGTGTGTCATGGATAGGTTGGATTTTTGACAAGGATAAAAAAGTGTTTTGTGGTCGTTTTGTAGGTGTTATGGTATGGGAGAATATCATATGGGGAAATGCCTATATTTTTTGTGATGATGAGGTATGGGTGAGTGTTTTGTGTGGTTTTTCTTAATTCCTCATTAATCTAATCCATCTATAATAAATTATTAATTTCAGAGTTATCTAACATGGTTTCTAGTTTTAGGGGGTTTCTTTATAGGAGTGGGAATAAAATGATACAGGTTACCTAAATTGAATGTGGTGTAAGGACTAGATATTCCCCTCAAGTGGGTTATCCTTTTCATAAGTTATGAAGTAGTATCACATTGTTATGATAATTTGCTTTATGAGGCCTCTAAATTAGTGATTATAATTCTAGTGGGTTTTCGGAGAGAACACGGGAGCATGATTTGTATTTGTCCTCTTAATACCCAGAGTTTATAAATTCGAGTTTTTTATTTTCTATAGTGATTATGTTGATAGCCATTATTTTTCAATGATATTAAATCACTCTCTCAGTTGTTGATGCATCTTCTATATGTCATTTCTTACTATAGTGTGTGGTTATGAACATCTTATATATAAATAATTTAGATTTATCTCATGTGTGATTTTCTAGACCTCCTTTCCAATTACATTCAGGTTCTATTTTGATAATTAAAAAACAAAATTGTTTGATAGAAATTTTATGTAATTTCAGGGGGTCAAAAAACCATTACATTATGATTTCCCAAATCCTATAGATTTCATGTATGTGCACGGGTTTCTTTCCATTAGAAATTTCTATAGCCATTTTCATCAATCATTATAATAATATATGGAAATTAATTTTTTATAAGGAAAATTGGTCCTTTCATGTCGAATTTTAGTTTCGTTATGTGGTTTCATGTCCCTTCATGGAGTCAATTGGATATTTCTTATAGTAGGTCAACTTGTTTGTCTGGTGACATGTTTCTTCATTTAGTTTCCTGTTTCAATCCTTATAGTTGGTCCGTATTTCCATATAGTTGGTTTTCCATTTATCTGGTCAGTTTTTTTGTTCCTATGGTAGGTTAATTATTCATTATGATTAGTTGGTTATATCATTCAGTCACTAGATTTCTTCATATAGTTAGTTGATCTTTCATGAGGTTCACTGGTTTCTTCTTATGGTTAGTTGGATACTTCAGGTATTTGGTTGGTTCATTTATTATTTCATTTGTTCATTATTTCATTCAGTCTCTTCTCTCCATGGTATCGATCAATTTCATATATGGTTCAGCAGGGTGAAATGTTTACAATTGTTTAAAAAACACACATATTTTCAAAAATAGCATCAAAATTGATTTTACTATATAATTTTTAATTACTATCTTCATTAAATATTCTTATAATATGTATTATATGGATTTAATTTTTTATATGAATTAATTAAACACTGGGGGTTTAAATGGATCATTCTACATGTATCAAATTGAATTGAATTAATTAATAATTAAAAAGGTAATGTTGACCAGATTAATATTTAGTGTTTTTACATGTTTAATAATCTTGCATCATAATGTATTTCATTTCCATTAATTATGTATTTTCTTTATTTTTTTGAGTATTAATGAATAAAAACTATTCTTTTGAGCCCTGTAGTCATCTACCATTTACATTAATCAATCAAAATTTTGATTCCATTAATGATTAATAGAATTATGTCTTTTTTTCAACATCATTGTGTCACTTTTGAGGTTGAAGAGTGTTTTTCTTTCACAACCCTACCTTATCAAAAAAAAATTATATAGTCCAACAATCATTTAACATCGTCATGTATTAGTAAAAAAATCCTATTCCTTCCCCCCTGTTGTATGTGTCGTGTGATTTATAAATTATTTTCCGGGAATGTGACCCATTTTCTCAAGTTTTGTTATACATTTATACAATTTTAAGGGTTTTGATTTCCTATGGGGGTTTATATTAACATATACTGATAATTAACTTGATTAAATTGAATTATAAGTGAAGTGGATTTGTCCATTTTTATGCATTTCATATTTATTTTTTATAGATTTCTCCTAAAGTATATAGTGTTTTGTGATATTTGGATTACATATCATGTAAATTTTTTAGTGTTATGATGGATTATGAAACATTTTAATATTAAACCTATAAATCTTATAAGGTTAAGAACTTATATTCATCCAAGGAACATTTTGAGTGTGAATTGTGAAACTGTGTGAAATATTGATGGGAAAGATGATGGATTAATTAGAAAACCCCTATTAATGTAACAATAAATTAACTAGGTTTAGAAATATGGTGTAGTGAACTAATAATATGTTAGTTTGTTTCTTTTTTATATTGTGGAATTTTTTTTGTTTTTTGTGATTATGTAGGAAAATGGAATAGGTGTGGGGTGTGTCATTAATAGTGTATTTTTTGAGGTCAATATGGTTTTGATGTGAGATTATTGTTTCTCATTGGTTGTGGTTGTGAGGGGTGGTGCAATTATGAACATAATTTTTTGGATGAGGAATTTGATTTTTACATTAGAGATACATGATGGGGTCGTTTGATATTACTTATTATAATCGACTAGTAGTGATGGAAAATTAAATTTGTATTGAAGAAAGGGTAATGGTGTGAGTTGGAAAATTGATAAAAGTGGACCAGAATATTCATGATGTAAATAGTTTTACAAATCAAATAAATATTTTCAATAAGGAAATCAATTGGAATGAAATTTTAATGTTAGAGTGAATGATTTTTCCTTAAATATGAGGTTTAATGGATCTAGTAATGACTTTTGTTTGATGATGTAGTAATATGAAAAAATGGGTTTATCAATAATTATATGAATGGAATGATAGTTATCTGTAGTTAGTTTTTTCATTTATTAGTGTTATTATTTGGAAATATTAGTATGATTTTTATGATATCATGAATATGATATGTATTTATGTGAAACCTTGGTCATGGTCTTGTTCACTGTATAAACACATATATATATAAATATATATTATTTCATTTTCATGTTACTTTTATACGTACCCCACCCACATTGGAGACTATGTTTTGAAATCCAAATTGTTTTATGTTATTCCTTAATATTCAGACATTTAGTAATTAATGGTTGAATACACTTTATACATTATTTATTTAATATTAGTATTTTGTGGTGGTACCTAACTATTGGAAAGTAACAATGAATGATGTCATGATTGGTTGTGATTTCTTATGATGGGATGATGTCATGTTTAGTGGGATTATTTGGGGTAACAGTAGGGAACAAGGATGATGTCCATTATGTTTATAATACCATTAATCTTTAAATAAGTGTTTCTAATATGATACAAATGATTCTACTTTAGTTTTATAAGAGATGAGGATGATGACGAAAATTCTAGCACAAGATGATGTGCCCAATGGAAGGTGGAGGTGTGTGGTGTTACAAACAATCTACATAAGAAAAGGATGGATGTATGTCTTCCCTTATGCCAACATGTGTTGTTGCACCATGTGAGGGTAGGGTTGGTTGTGATGAGTTCCCACCCACATCTAGAAGGAATGTATGAGATCACATGATCTTCTATGATTGGGGTGAAAATTATAGCTAAATGGCCAAAGTGGACATGGAAGGGCATTATTTGTGCTATTTTAGTATTGTATTTATAATTTCATGTGTTACATTGGTCAGTGAAAGAAATGCCCATAACATTCATATATATCTATATATATATATATATTAAATCTTGTATGTTGAATATTTATTATATAATATTACAACTTATTCCTGGATTGTGTAGGTCTAATATCATCTGAAACATTGACACATAAAGAAATAGTTCATAAGGGAACAACATCAAACCCACTATGTTCTTATCAACTATTAACCTTCTTATACATATCATGCATAATAATTTTCTTCATAACACAGGGAAAGGAAACATATGTAATGGTGATCTCTAATGCTCAGTAAGGTTATACAATGTAGATATAAATTATAAATTAAATATAAAATAGGCATAGGGGAATGAGAAAAATATCATAACATTTCAAAACCATATGCTTCATATCATAGCTCATAATACTAATATATTGTTTAAATTTTTCAATTTAATAAGTCAAAACTCATATAGTAATAAACGAAAACATGTCATGAGTGTATAACATTGGAAGAAGACATATATTTGTTGCACACATGTCATTATATAAAATGATTTCATTAATAGTCAAGGATCACTGACAAGACTATCATAGTGGATTGAGTTCAATATACAAACTATCATAGTAGTTAAGGCTCATTCCCATGTTTATCAATGTGGAAAGAGTCCTTTTATGAACTAGATTCACTCACTATTCTAGTCATATTCATCTCATGAGATATACATCAATTCCCAATGTGTTAAAGTGATATATAATTCTACACCTACCCATCACATAATTAAAATCATAAAGATGTCTTCCACATGATCATAAATAATTCAGCATAACATATCCCATAAAAAATAAATCGTTTTCAAAATATTTCATCATTTCAATATAACATAAGCTATAGAAAATAAAAAGGTTCTGTAACATAATTAACCTAGGTAATGAAAATGGGATTCATAGAATTATCCTTAAAATCATCTTTATCATATATAATATAATGAGTAAAAAGTTTTTGTCATTGAATCATATCTATAGTAATATCAAATGATGCGATCTTAGATGAATATACCATTAAAAGATATCTGGAATATTTATTGAGGAAAAAAACCTATTCATTATTAAATCACTTATTTATAATATATAAATTTCCAAAAATTAACGAAAAAATATAACTTTTAAATAACCTCAAACAATTAAATTTTCATAAGGTAAATAAATTATGTTCATTATATATAATTTAAAATAAAGCATTCATTTTCCATTTTTTTCAAAAAGTCCAAAATTTCTTTATCTGGTAAAATGGCAAGAAGATTCATTTCCAAAAATTTTTTAAAAAGTAAATCATGTGTAAAAATGATTTTAAAAAATTATATATGAATATAAAATCATTAATGAAATCATTTTAGTGAAAACATGTGTAGGGAATATAAATTATTTTAGACCAAAGGGAGAAATACAACAAATGTTTCATAAAATCATTATTTTGTTCTCTTAACAACATAAATTTAGGAAAATGAATGTAAAAAAGGTATTCTATAGAAATAATCAAATGAGAATAAAATTTATTAGTTTCATGGGTATTATATCATGAAATTTCAACATTAAATAACATTAATATATAAAATCATGATAAACAATAAGATTGTGACATACAACCCTTACACATTTGGTACCTTTTTAATCGTAATACCCTACAAACAATAACTTAAAAGGAAAAATTAAATATCATTAAATTATTTATATTCATTATATAAAATGTTATATAATATATATATATCATATTAAATAATATAGGTTTGCAGAATTAAATATTTCGAATAGAAGATAGTTTCTGTTGATAAACCCTTACCTTGACTTCCACATACTTTACTAGTAGCCAAACATCCTCTTCATTGAAATAAATTATATGGATCGCATTTTATGTTCTATAGGATTAGAGTTTTGTGGATTATATCACATCTATTACATTTAAATAGATGTTTAGAGGATATTTATTATGGTTTTTTCGAGCTATAAGTCTCAAAGTGGTGTTAGGAAAAGAAAGGATTAGTGTGATTTTATATATGAGGGAGAGGGATCACTTGGAATTTGATATCAGATTAAATATAATAAATTAATTATCAATCCTAGTGATTAAAAATGTATGTTAATTAAATAAAAAATAGTTCAGGGTCTCATAAAAATCATCCAATGAAATTTACATAGGTTTTAGTGTTATTTTAATTCTTATATTTTTGAATAACACCTTTGTTAGTAATTTTGGCATTAATCCCAGTAAAAACTATTTCATTATTAAATGGTAAATAATGTTAAAATAAATTAAAAAATGACTTATAAATGGATCTCTGATGACATTTTCAGCCATATTTCACTTCACTGGAGATATGATTTAATAAAATATTGATTATTATAAAATATAATTAATATCAATTTTGGATGTATTTAATTTATTTGACATTAAAGACCCCAATACCAAGATGGAATTTTGTATATAATATTTTCACACATCCCTAATACTTCATATATATCCATAAAATTCATGGATCTCAATAATCAATTTTTTTTCTATTAGTATTTTTAAATTCATATATTTTAAATTTCTATAAATTGAATAAATATTTTGTTGGTGTTGCATAAATTTTTAAGGTAACTATTCAATCACTAAATACTATAAATAAATTACTATGATAAAAATGAATAAATTATCTTTCATATAGATATTTCAAACTACATTTATCCTCCTTTTATCCTTATTTAAAAAATCAAGAGTTATTAAAGTGAAGAGAGTTTCATTTTTTATTTTTTATTTTCATAAATTAATGTAAGTGTAATAATCAATTAATTATTGCACAAATTTCCCATATATTGTTGATTTAATTCCACGTTGGTGAAATATCAACTTAAAATCATATAATTTAAAGTGATATTTGAATTTTGAACCCATATTGTAATGTTTTAACTTATTTTCATCATTTTTCCCTTAATAAGTTGACATAAATTTACTAAGGTTGATACTTATAATTAGAATAGTAAAAGCGATCTGTTTAAAAAAATTTATCATCCAAATTTAAAATCTGGAATCCATTTTTTGTAATTCAATTTCTATATTTGGTTGAAATTTGTTTTAAAATGAACGTACAAAAAATGAAGAATTTTTTTACACATACATTTTCAAGCAAAAAACATGGTATATATTCTTATCTCATGCCTTTAAAAATTATTATATTAATGTGATTTTTTTAAATAAATAATATTTATTTATTTATTTATTTATTAATAAAATTAATCACCAATAGTGGTAAATTTAATTAATAAAAACCCACATTACATTCCTAAAAAATATTTTTTAAAAAACATTTCTTTTACTTAAAATTGATTCCAATTTCAATTAATAATATATTTAAAACCGATTTATATATTTTATAAATTCGTAATCCCTAATTTTTAATAACATAATTATTCTATTTTATACAATTCAATTTAATTTTGGTGTTATAATGGTATATTTTAGTATGGTATATTTGGACTTGGTGATTCTTGTGTGGAAAGTTTTCATATAAATTAATTTTTTTTGAATAAAATAAATTATTATATCTCAAGGTGGTACATTATATCCCCCCTTAAAATCAGTTTTTCAATTGAAATTAAATTTCTTTGATACAAATAATGTCCACTTATTGATTTAATTACATCCTTTGGTTTCCAAATAACTTCTTCAAATTTATCATTCCTCTAGAGATCATTAACCAGGAGAGTAGTCTTGTTCCATTCCACATTATCTCTATTTTCCCTGATTTATACCATTTTTCTTCATAGGAAATATCATCCAGTAGTTGTATGACCTCTAATATCAATACAAATGAATGATTAGTTATGTACTTCTCAGGAAAGATATATGGACCACATTCTGAACTTTTGACATGTTTGGTGGATGATATAATTGATATGATACAATCCATACTAGATCGTGGATATGGAAGGGGAAAATATAACTAGGGATTGGATTTTCATTCATAATGAATAAAATAACCATCATCCATTGCTAAATTCATTGAAACAATATGTCACCAAAAACGAACTCTAAATCTCGATTATGATTATCTTCATAATTTTATGCCATCATTAACTACCTTTATATACTAAAGAACAGATCTAACATAATCTGCCATTTCCTTATCCATCCCAGGCACCAACAGTTTTTTATCTATCTTTATCCTGAATCATTGGAGTTTGAAACTTTTTTTTAAAGGGATTCATAAGGAACCATATAAATTATTAAGTGAAAAATATTATTATAAAACGTTTGTAGAGGAATATTTTGATCCCAATTACAATTAATATTCTTATATAATGTTATTATAATATTATCTTGGGTTTAAAGTGTTGTAATAGACTTCACATTTGTATACAGATGATAAGCGACATTGAAACACAACATTGAATCTAGAACTTGTTGAATAATTCTCCATAACTTCAAGGTAAACCTCATCTCCCAATCAGATACAATAACATGTGTTACTCCATGAAAGCATTCTACTTTCATAATTAATATTTTGAAATGAAATTAAAAAGATAAATATTATTTTACTGTAATGTAGTGTAACTAATTTATAAGTTGGTCAACATAAACCCATATTGATTGATGGAATTTATTGGTTTTGGGTAGTCTGATGAAAAAAAATCATGCTGATGTTTTCCAATTTCTATTTGGGTATGATTAATGGTTATAACAAATCCTGCATGTTCTGTCAATCATATTTAACCATTTAACATTCCAAAACCAAGATACATACTCTGAAATACGTTCCTTCATGATTTCCCACTAGAAATACAATTTCATATCTTTAGGATTCTTTATATTTCAAGGATGAATATAGATTGTTAAAAACTGAGACTCTCTAATAGCTCATTCTTCATATCTCATATAAATGAAACAAATACACGGTTCATGAACCTTATCGTTCTATCATAATGATGGTAAAACTTAGGATCAATTTTGACATTCTTATAGAGTTCCACCTCTACCTTCTCTACTACATTAATCCTCCTATAGATATATATACGAACACTCATTTTACAAAGATAATATTTTCCCATTCCTTTAATATTTCTATATTATTCATTTTAAAATATATTAATATTGTATCTTATGTGAACATCATCATATATATGCTAACATGGTCCTTTTAACGTTGAGTAACTACCACCATGATCATTTTCCCATAGTGGTAATACATTTAGTGGTCATAATATTTAATCAAATACTGCCATCATTTATGATGTATATTGATCTCTTTCCAAGTGAATACATTATTTTAAATCTTATAGACAATTTATATATCACTCCATTCATTGTAAATATAAATCCTGAATATTTTAATTAATAAATTATTACAACAAACTCTAAATCATGAGGTGGGTAATATTTCTCATGAAACATCAATTTTGATGAGACATAATCTGGAACCATATCATTTTTAGGAGAACACACCCCATTTCCTTAAAAAATACACCACTATAGAATACAAACCCTTATACACTTTAGGGTAATGTAACCACAAAATCCATGACTAATCTTCTCTTCATTTCCTATACCTTTTTACCACATTCATATTTTCAATGGAAATTGGATCTTTTTCATGTTAACTTGGTGAGTGGAATTGATATCTATGAGTATTTATCCTTAAAGCACAAATAATATTATTCCAATTTATGAAATAGATGGAAATCAGTCATAATGTTTTGTTTGTGCCAACATTTAATAACTTATTTCATTGATTGATCCACTGATATACCATATATTTCGATTTTATGAACCTTAAATGATATTTTTGAAAAAAAATCACTCTCATTAAATCATTCATATATATTATTTTTATGTAATATATTAATTAAAATTCTATGGTGATATTAATTATATTCCATTTTCTCATAATATATATGAATATCATTCATAAATACTACCACATACTGATTATGGTAATCACTAAAAAATATATTCATTTAATACATGATTATAATATGGGAATTAGTATGACCAAATGAAATCAGTATAAATTTACAGTATTCATAACTTTTATAGTATTTTGCATTTGGTATATCCTTGTTATTGACAATAGATTGATGATATAATGGATAAATTATAATCTTAGATAATTATTTAGATCCATGTATTTGATCAAACCATTAATTAATATATGGTGGATGATACATTTTCTTTCTTATTATCCTTTTTAGTATGAATAATAAATATAAATTCACATTGATAAATAATTATTTTTTAAAAAATAATATGTGCACCCCAAGGTGACACGCTCATCTGAATGAATCCCTTGTTAATATTTTCCTAGAGTTTCTTCTTCACTTCCTACAACTCAGTTAAAGATAATTAATTATGGAGAATCAAAAATTGGTGTAGCATCATGTATGAGATCTATTGAAATGTCTACCTCATGATTTTGTGGTAGACTAGAAAAATATTGTAGAATCACATAAAAAACACCCACACAATAGGGATATTATCAATATTGATTTTCTACCCAAGCATATGATATAAATACCCATTTTGAATAGAAATTATGTCTCATACATCATATTCAATTTTCAATCATTGCTCACATTTATCATCACGTCGATAGGTGATGATAGGTTTTTTTAGAATATCAAACATTTCAACCCTTAGTTGGAAATTAATGTGATATTTATATAAACAATACAAATCCATTCCCAAAAATAACATCATATTTAAGTATAGGGATATTAAAAATATTTATAGGATGTATATTCTTAAAAACATCAATCAGAGAAGAATAATAGGCTTGTGATCTGATCATTGTACCATTAGGGGTTTTTACTATTGATCCATATTTTAATCATTGATGATTTTAACTTAATTTACTTGACAACATCTATATTATATAGTAATTCATATAAATATTCTCAATTAGGGCACTTATATATTCGATGAGACTTATAACCTCCTCATTTTTTTATTATATCTTATATCCCTCAGTAAATCCAAAATTGTTAGAGTGGATATAATGAATCATTTATCAAGATGATTAATAATGAAAAACATTAATAGTATGCCTAAATCATGACACCTTGTTTTCAATATATGAAACCTTTAATTTCATCTAATGTGTAACACACAATGATATTGAAAATAAATTTATTATTGATTTCATAAAACACTAGGTCTTTACACGAACCACTTTTTTATAACTGATCTAGTAATCATAAATTTCCACCTATGTTATTTGACTTTGGAAAAACTAAAACACACGATGGTCTTAAGGATGATATTTAGAATATGATAAGACAAACATAATTTTATGTGAATAATAACATACTTAGTTAACACTATCATACCTTTATGAATAGAAATGAATAATAATGAAGAGTAAATTGAAAAAGAAAAAAGAAAAATCACCCATGAATGTTTAATTCAATTCACAAATTTTATAAGTGAAAAAATGATCATAGTATATGTATATGTATTTGTGAATGTCATAAATATTTTCATTAAAACATTATGATTAATTTATTAATTTAATATGTAATTAATTTTCATAAAATTTAATATTAAATTGTTACTTTATTTTTTTGATTATAATATAATTTTATGGTAGCTTGATTAATATTAGAAGGTGTTATAAAATTTTTTATAGTTTTAAAAATGTTTTTTGGAATTAATTATGGGTTTATATAAAAATTTAAATAAAAATTAGAAATTAATTATCAAAAAATTGATTTCATTTTATATGTCAAAAAATTTAAAAATCGTTGCGGTGAATTTTGGAGATTTTTCTAAATTACATGAACATTTCGTGATTAGTAAAAATACCGCTTTGAGTTTTCAGTATGTTTAATGAAATCATAATGATGTAATAATTGTTATAAAAATATTTTATGATTAATTAAATTAATATATGATATTATGTGTCCCATGTAGAAATACTATGGGATAATACCCTAGTCATGCCCATGGTATTACAAAAAACACTAATGAAGTGTCCTTTGAAATTAATAAAAAAACTCTCTCTCTTTTACTATAAAGACCCACCCATTAAATCGTTTTATTTCATAAGAATCTCATAATATTTGAATATATGATAGTGTTACCTCCCTAGAGGTCCTCCAATGGTCTCATCAATCCCCCAAGGTCCCATATTTATTTTTTATGAGGTACACTACAAGGTCGGGGAATTCTCAACTTCTATTTTTCAATCAAGTTCCCATTTATGTGGTATGTATTTCATGTTTCCATACCATGTTATTATTTCCATTTTATAATGCACCTACACAATATTACGAGGATTTTATTAATTCTTGACCCATGTCACAACCTTTTTTATTGTTTTATAAACCCATGTTCCATAGCCATTATGTTAATGATTTTTTGTCTCATATCTCTCTCTTTTCCATGAACATTTTTATGTTATTATCTATTATTGTCAAGTAGAATATGTTTTTATATGTAATTAATTTCTTCTTTTACAGAAAATATTATGTATGATTGATTATATATCATTTTTAACTCATCAAAATATTATATGATTTTTTTAGCGTTGTCGTTAGGATGCCGAATTTTCATAAAGAATTTCTCAACTTTTCTTTTATTTTGAGTTTATTTCTATTCATTTTTTTTCTTTCCCCGCCTCATTTCATCCCAATGTTATGATAAATCTAGTAAATTAAATGTATTCAATTTTTATTATAATTAAACAATTCATCACCATCTATCATTTCCAATTATTTTGTACTATAAATTAATACATTATTATTGATATGCATTTTTATCACATTCAAGGATGATGGGATTTTAATTTATGTTACTATCTTAAATTCTATTAGTGAAACCATTTTTATGGTTGAACTAGACTATAATAAATTTATTATATATTATATATTTTTATGGATGCTTTTTTCACAAATGATATTAAATTATTAATTAAAATGAGTTATTTGTGATCAAAAAACAGCCAATTGACCCCAAAACATTATCATTAATGTTTTATATAATGATTCATCTTCACTCCCAATAACCAAATTAATTTTATAACCATGTAATATTTAGGATTTTAAAATATACAATAAAGATTATATTATATACAATTATTCTCTTATTACATGTTTATTCTTACACGTATATAAGTAAATCGGTCATGAAACCAAGGAAGAAAGCACTCCCAAACAATGAAATTGATCCTCTAAAACCCATCAAGTATTCCATGAATAAACACAAGAAGGATATAATAAATATATAACATAAATAAGAGGTTTTAGAAAGATTATTTAGTTAATTTAATTTGGTTATCTATAACCCTGAGGTCATTTTAAGAACACCATTAGACATAAGGTAAGGTGTTTCCTCACGTCACTTCCATTTTTGTGAGATATTACTTATATTCTACCATTACAGGTGTAAAGATTATGTATAGTTCCTGTTTATGTATAATATAATTAATATCTTTATTTTTATGTTATTCAATGTATCATTTTATTATTATTAATTTTGGGCATACTAAATAATTGATTACATAATGGTAAGGGATTTCTACTTGAACCTCCATTTTAATCTTGGATGATCTCATTCTATACTTACCTCAATAAAAGAATTATTTATTATTATGTAATAAACATAAAATCTATATTAGTGTTCAATATTTTTTACCATAAATATCCAATCTTTATTTTATATTGATTTACATGTTTTAAAAGTAGCGTTGACAATTTTATCCCCATAAACAAAACCGATTCAAGGGAACTTCAAGAATTCTTAAACATTTCCAAGGGCACACTAGAATCTATTTTATGCCAAATTTTTTTATAGAACCACTCAAATTAGTATGAATAATGATCTTGGATAATTTCTGATTTAATGTAACAAACATTCATTTAAACATTAAAATTCTATTTAATACATTCCTTGAAATGCTCTAAAATGTTCTATTAATGATGATTCTTAAGAACTCGTTTTTACATGATTTCACTTTAGTGGGACATAAGTTATACCTCAAAAATATAATTTCACTCTCACAATCTATTATTTTCTTGGATATACATGTTTACAATATATGTTCATAGAAAATACCAATGATTTTCCAAATTAACACTTCGTTCAAAATTAAATAGTATTTTTCTTATCTCACATTAACATTTATCAAATATATGTATTATTACCCACTAATACTATTAATGTGGTGTTTTCACTACCCTTTGGTATATCGTATCAAAATATTTTTATTCTCATGATATTATAAGGGATTATGATTTCAATGTTTCAAGGTAGAATGGGAATCTCTGTATTTTTTAAATATTATTTCCTCACGAATTTTTCAAATGGTCTCATTTAAATGTAACATCATATATGTCCACATACCTTGTTGAATCAGGTAATTTATTGAGGTATATATCTTATCATATAACCTAATATATGTAATTTATTTTATTACGATTAGTTTGACTACGGATGTTCTATCTAGATACCATTCACCATTTTTCTTTAAATTGTTAGTGTCTATTTTATATGATTGGGGAAGTTATTCACGTTCAATTTTTTAGATTCAATTTGGATGTATATGTTTCTTATGTTCTTTCCTTTCACTTGAGTAATGCTTGCAATTAGTTATTGATGGGTGGGGCTTTATATATCCCCTCGATGCATCGGTAGGTCTCATGAGACAAATATATACGGCCTTGGGAAAGGCCTTGCCCATTTTGAGATATGGTTTTGGCTGAGGGCTTAATAATTTTTAGACGCCTTTGCTGAGGCCTCGATGGTATGTTTCAAAATGTTCAGCATCTACATTAACCTCATTATGATGTTATAAATTGATATTTCATGGGCTTATTTGACTAATAGAAAACCCATGATTATGTTTTATTATGGTAATATTTACTCAACTCATATTCCTGCCATATTATGTTCTATATTTTTTTAAAGGCATCTTTTTTTAGTTATTCACTATCCCTAATGTCTATTTTTAGGATTTATTCGAATTTATTTCATACCCTTTCCGAGTATCTGAGCTCACCCATTTTCTATGTTTCTTATTCTCATGACATGAATATAAATATTATGAATTTTTTACATGTATAAAGTTAGAGTTTTGGAAATTTCCAAAAAAAATTATATGTTGTATTTAATTCCAATTTTAAATGTTTAACCTATGTATGTATCTAGTTTTCCAAAAGTCCTAAACTACTCTGTCATTTTATATTTGTTTCCTTGTAATCATTCCAATATATTAAAATAATGTATTGTATCATGGATTCTAGGGCCACGACGTTACAGTTGGTATCAAAGGGATTTTAGTAGAAAACATTGACAGTAGATTTAGAAAACCTAGATTAGTAATCAAACCCCTAAGATAGTATTTGAGGATAAGAAAGAAATAAAATTTTGGTATTATGGTAAGGAAATGATCTGGTGGGTCTGTCTAGAAAATAAATCCATGTCTAGGTACACCAAGTGGACATGGTTCTCGAACATATGTGCCAAGGAGTAATAACTCTGAAAAGGTGTTTTTGGGGTTGACCTGGGGTATTATGGAATAAAAAAAAGGGCCTTACTGCCCACCTGGTTTGACACTACTTGGCAATATTCTTAGGATAATTCACAAAATTTTTCTAACAAACAATTGGAAATTATTTATTCTACCAAATTAAGAAAAGTTTATGTTTCTAGGATTTATAATGCATAAATTTATAACTTGTGATATACCATGTTCAGGGTTATAGAATATTCATAATTTTATGAACTGATATTGCATATGAAATTGATTATAAATGGCTCCAGTCAAAAGGAATGAGATCATCACCAATTAACATGATGAAAATATTAAGGAGGATCATACCTCTCATAGTCTTAATACATCGTTCCAATGGAATATAGTATCTAATGTAACATCATCATATGAAGAAATTTTATCATGTATTGATAAGGAAGGTAAATAAATCTATGAGTCCTATGGCTTTTAAGGGAAGAAAAAATAGAATAGGAATGTAGTAAAAAATAGGGATAAAGCGAAGAAGGGAAAGATGGGCTTTCCCACAAGTGAGAACTGTGGAATGATGGAATGAATCACCTTGGAAAATCATTGAATGGAAGGGGTTTTTGTTATAAGTGTGGAGAAAAACGAAACCAATTTTATGATCTCAAGGGTATTAAAATGATTTCCAATGTAAAATTCTTCATGTACCAGGATATGGGATGCTATGCGAATCAATGTCCCTATAATCAAAGAAATATTACCCAAATGATGATTCTGGACAATGAAAAAGTTATGATGCTTCCATAGATGATGTATAATGATTAATATACCCAGTAAAGAGTCAGTTCTATTGAATATTTCATCAATAGTGTACTTCTTATAAGAATTATGGAATATATGATGATTGTACTGCAATACTTTTTCATTAAGAATTTGAAACCATAATTTTAATGGTACCATGAAACGATATTTAGTGGGAAGTTAATTTTTTTGAAAAATGAATGATTAGGGGAAGGATAACCATTATTATATTTTCAATAATGATGATAATGATTAATAAATGACTCATTTGGATAAGTACTGACTACCTCAAAACTGGTTTTTGACTTGTCAAAAAGTGGTATATGCTAACATTGATATAGTTTACAATATTTTTGTATATATGGAATATATCCAATAAAATTTGTAAGGAATAATTGATGTTTCCAATAAATAATGTATGGTAATTTTAGTTATAACATATTTCAATAGGACACATGATGATAATATCATGTTTTTAATATAAAACTTTTCGGCAGATTCCTGTTGATTAATGAAAAATAAGGTAGAAGATGAATCAAGACATATAACTCAAGGAGTTATACAAAAAATGAAGATTTATCAAGGACCCCATATACATGGATCGAGAAAGTATGGATATGGGAATTATTCTATTGTATTGGATCATAATATTTTTGAAAGTTAAACCATTTACCATATTATATATGTTAATCAATGTATGAGGTTTTAGAGTTTAATGTCACCACATGATGAAACTTGTGCTATTGGATGAAGTATTGATTGTTCAATACATAATGAAAGGATACGACTGTTTTTATGAAATAGAAATGTACATTTATACTCTTGTGGTTTGGAATAATTTATCAACTCTAGGAAAAAAGTCTTAAATAATAATGTTGTCCTATTATCAATTTTTTTCAATATATCAATGAATTTTTTCATAATTATAGTTTATGGTATTTTGGTAATTATAATTCATATAAATAGGTTCTCCATCAGTTTCAATCAAAACATGATGGTTTTATTATTCATTAATGAGCATGTTTTCCAATTAGAATGCATTGTTTTTTAGTAACTGATTCATTTCACTTTCCTCTTATTAAGATGTTATTTTAACCATATTTCTACTATGGGTTTCCCTTAAGGTAATTTTTAAGTATCTACCATTAATCTTTGATGTTAAATTTCATATTTTGAGGATGATTTTTCATGGAGTGGATAATTTGACACCCTAAGATATTTAATGTAAATTTAATATCTAAAGCATAAAACACTAATTCTCTACAAGAACCACTTTCTTATAACCTATCTGATAAACATAATTTTTCCACTTATATTATTTAAATTTTCAAAAACTAACATACACAGTTGCGTTCAGGAAGATATTTGGAGATTGATAAGACAATGATGTGTTTTGGTGAAAAATAACATACCCATGGGAATAGTAACATACCCTTATGAATTGTAAGGAATAGTAAATATGATAAAAAATTGAACCATCACCCTTTGATGTATAAATTCGATTCAGACATTTTATTAGTGAAAACAAAATCATAGTATATGTATTTGTATTTTTTATGTCACAAAAATTTAAATTACAATTTTATGAGTAATTTATTAATTTAAAGTGGTAATTTATTTTCATAAAATTTATTCAGAAAGTGTTACTTTATATTCTTGTGGTTATAATCTAATATTATGGAAGATTGATTCTTTTCATAAGGTGTTATAAAATGTGTTATAGTTTTAATGTAAATTTTTTGAATAAATTATAATTTTATTTAAAAATTAAATTAAAAATATTTTGAAAATTGTTATCATATTTTTTCATTTTTGAATTCTATACGTCAAAAAGTAGTTGGAGTAAATTTTTGGTATTTTTCTAAAATACATGATTTTTGTGTGTAGTTAAAATAAAATTTTGAGTTTTTCAGTATGTTTAATGACATCATATTGATTTAATAATTAATATAAAATTATGATCATCTTTTGTACATTAATATATGATATAAGGTTTCCAAATTGGCAAATAACTTGGATAGATACGATGGTTAAGCCCATGGTATTGAAAACCCACTAATGAGATGTCTTTTGAATGTAATAAAAAATATATCTTTTTTCTATTAATACCCCCCATTACATCATCTTTTATCATTACAAACTCATCTTCCTCTAATATGAGGTTTCTTTTTTTATGTAGGTGCCCTTAAAATGGTTCCTCCACCCTCATGGTCCCAACCATTATGTTTTTGGAGTTACTCTATGTGATAAGGGAATTCTCAACTTCTCTTTTCCATTGAAGTGGTATTTTATGTGGCATGCATTTACATATTTCATAAAATGTTATGATTTCTATTTTATTATTTCCCTATACAACATTATTATTCTTTTATTAGTGGGTTACTAATGTCTCCTTAGTTTTAATGTTTTTTTACACCACGTTCAATAGATATTATGTAGCAGATTTTTCATCTCAAAATCTCTCTCTTTTTCAAGAACTATTTTTATGTCATTATCTTTTATTTTTAATTGGTTTATACTGGGATATGTAAATTTATATCCCCCTTAGTGTCTATATTGTTTAATAATTTTTAGATTCCATTTTATCTCATCAAAATATTTTATGAATTTTTAAGCGACATCATTATGCTGCCAAATTTTCGTAAGGTATTTCTCAACTTTCTTTTATTTTGAGTTCTCTCTATTCAGTTTTCATTCCTCTCCTCCTTTCATCTAAATGTTATGATAAATGTAGTAAAAAAAATTTACCGAATTTTTCTTGTGATCATGGAATAATTCATCATCATCTCTTATTTCCCCTTCCTCTACACTAGAAATTAAATCACCATCCAAGATGTGATAATTTATCACATTCAAGGTGGATGGGTTTTCAATTTTGATTACTATCTTAAATTCGGTTCAAATCCCATTTTGATGGTTGAAATAGAAAATAATATTTGTATTATAACTTCTTTATGGTAATGGAATCTTTTTTTATACAAGATATTAATTTATAAATTAAATTGAGTTCATTGGGATAAAAAATAGCCCATTTTCCCAAACAATTATCATTAATTTTATATATAATGAATCATTTTCACTCCCAATAACCAATGTAATTTAATAACCATGCAATCTTATATATTTTATAAAATATAATAAAACGTCTATTATTGAAAACCAATCTCATATGAAATTTTTATCCTAACATGTATATAAGTAAACTGCTCATGAATACCAAGAAACGAATCACTCCCAAACATTGAAATTGACCATCTTAAACCCATCAAGAAGGCCATAATTTAACATAGTAATTCACTAATTGATAAATTAAATAAATTATTGGTTATGTATATATTAATTAATGAAATTAATTTTGTTATCCAGGACACTATGATCAAGTGAAGAACACCATCAGAATTATGGTAAGGGGCTTCTCCACATTATATTGATTTTTGTGAGATATTCTTTATTAATTACCAATAGTTTTGTATAGTGTATGTATATTTATCATGGATTCATAATATCAAAAATATCAATATTTTCATGGTATTCGATGTATCATTTGAATATTATTAATTTTGCGGCATAAAAACTGATTGATTACAAAGTGGTAATGGATTTCTTAGAGAACCTCCATTTCTATTTGGGTTATTTTTATTCCCTACATACCTCATGGAAATTTTTTTATTATTATTTAATTCACATAAATTCAATGTGAATGTTCTATATATTTTTACCAAATTGAATATTTAATTATTTTATGGGTATTTATATGTTTTGAAAAAATCGTTTGAAATTTTATCGTGATAAACAAACCCGATTGAAAGGAACATCTCAAATTCATACTCATTTCCAAGTGCACACCCGAATTCATTTTATTCCACTATTATTTTAAAAAAAACCAATATTTTTTCTATGAAAAATTATCTTGTAGAATTTATAAATTTATGAAAAAACATTATTTTCCACTTTAAAATTATCTTTAAAACTTTCAATAAAATGCACTAAAATGTTTTATTTCTAATGATTCTTAAGAACTAATTTTTACATTATTTCACTTAAGTGGGACATCATTTATGCCTCAATTATAATTTCATTATCCTGTAATTTTATTTCCTGATATATAATTGTTTTTAATATGATTTCATAAAAAATACAAATGACTTTCTAAAATAACTCTTCTTTCAAAAGTAATAATAATTTTTCTCATATCACATTTACATTTATGAAATATATGCCTTGTTTTCCATGAATTCCATGCTTGTGGAGTATGTAAAACCCTTTAGTATATCATAAAATTAGTCTCTTTATTTTCATTATAATTTAATGGATTATGATTTGAATGTTTCAAGGTGGAATTGGATAGCTTGGAATGTTTAAGGATTATTTCCTCGTAACATTTTCAATGGTCTAATTTAAAAATAACTTCATATATGTCAACTTCAATTGTTTAATCATGTAATACATTAAGGTATATCTCTTATGATACCGTCTATAATATTTTACTTAAGTGTTTCTGTTTTTTTTAAATGGATGTGCTATCTTGACCCCATTCACCATTTTATTCTGAATGGTTATTTTGTATGTTAAATGAATGGGGATGATTTTTACATTTCAATAATTAGTTTCAATATTAATGTATATGTTCATTATATTCACCACTATCATATGTGTAATTCATTGTACATAGGATGTGATGGGAGAGGCCTGTTATAGCCTCTCGATGCATCGGTAGGTCTCCTGAGACGAATATATATGGATTTGGTCAAGGCCTTGAACATTGTGAGATATGTTTTTGGTTGTGGCCTTAATAATTTTTAGACTTATTTAACGAGGCCTTGAAAGAATGTTCTAGAATGTCCAGTATATTCATTTACCTCATTATGAAGATATAAATTAAAAGTTCTTGTTATTATTCCACTAATATAAATCCCATGATTATGTTGTATTATGGAAATATTTAATCAAATCATATTCCTACCATATTAAATTCATGATTATTTTTAAAGGCATGTGTTTTTAGTTATTCAACATGCCTAATGTTTATGTTTTTGATATCTTCTATTGTATTGCATACCCATAATGAGCATCTTTTCTCATGGCTTTATTATTTTTAATTTTCTCAGGATATGAAGATGTTTATTATGAATGACCTGTATGAATAAACATAGAGTTGTGGATATTCTTAATAAAAATGTACGATTCATTTCATTTCAAGTTTTAATGTGGATCTTATATATGTATCTATAATTTCAAAACAACTAGACTATTTGGTCCATTGGGATTCGATTACTTGAAATCATTCCAACGTACAAAAATAATGGCATGGCTTTGGAAATCTGGGGTCAGGGTTTATCATAATTCATTCATGGTTATAATCTATTCAAATCTAATATAATGATTCATAATGAAAATGTTAGTTATCGAATCATATCCAATGAGAGTTTCAAAATAAATAAATAGTAATGAAATAATCACCCTTCACTAGAATGGTGGAAGATGTATAATTTACAAACTATTCTTGGGGATTTTACCCCAAGATGAATTTTGTTATACTATTTCCACTTGTAGTATCCAACCACAAATATTTTTCATGAAAAACCACACTCATTTCATTATTATAACATTTGAAATTATATTTTTCATTTTTTTATCATGATGGTTCTCACTAATGTTTTCTCATCCATGTTTTTAAAGGTAATGAAACCTTATTCTGATTACAACTATAGAGACCCATTATTTCCAAACATATATATTAGATAATATTAGATTAATATTCAGTATAAAAATTAAAAAGATAGAGTAAAATCATATAGTTCTAGTTCGTTTGGAAACATGGATACATAAACAACTGGTTCGCAAGTGAATAAAATAATATCGAACTATGTTCTTATATGAAAAAAAAACATCACAAACATATCATGAAAATAACTTTCATTATAATAGAGGAAGAGGACACAAAATAATGGGTGATATTTGATTCATAATTAGGTTATTAAAAGGATGATAACAATGATCATATAAAAATAACATAATTATACATGTATGATAATGTTATCATAACATTTGAAAACCAATTCTTATATATTATATATCACAATATTTATTTATTGTGTACTGAATGGAATTTTTTAAGACATGAATCATAAAGGAATCAAATAACATATGCCATGAGAGCATAATATTGATATAATACATTGATTTGTTGCATACACAAAAGAATATGTTATATTTTCCATAGTATTAATGGCACTTTTCCAATACTATTATAATGTATTGGGGTCACTCAGTAAACCATGTTTTTAGTCACGGTTCACTCAAAATAATATTATAGCATACAGCTTCCATTACTGAACTGGGTCCACCCCATAATCAATTCTGGTTTATCTCATGATATTTTCATCAATACCAAATCCATTGAATGTAAATATAATATTATGATCAGCCATCAGATGATGAAAATAATACATGTGTTATTATAGATGATATTTAAAAATTATTTATACCATAACCCATGAAAAGGACACATGATTCCTGACATTTGATAATTTCATCATAAAATAGAATATGGAACATAAATGTGTTTTCCAATATAATAACCAATAAATAATAAAATTATTTCATTGAGCCATATATAAATAATCTTTATCTTCAGCCTTACATAGAATTAAAGTGGATGGTAGCATTTCATCATATCCTCAGTAACATTAACAGATTAATCTTATATAGAAATGATAATATATGGTATATATATTAAATATTTGAGGAAAATAAACTTTTAATTTTGGAGTTTTTTCTATAAAATCAAAAAAATTCTCAAATATTAAGGAAAACATTTTATTTTAAAATGGCCTTGAAAACGTATAAAAAACATAAAATCCTTAACCTATCATGATCGTGGGAAATATTGTTCTTGTAATATAAGATAAAAGAAAACATTAATTTCAAAATATTATAAAATTTTAAAAATACATCATTGTTGTGAATGAAATTAAGATTTATGTTATCAATTTTAATAAAATTATATCATGTGTAAATAAAATTAAGCAATAATATAATAATTTAAAATAAAATTTGAAAATATAATAGATAAAATATGGACATGGAAGGAAAATGATTTTTAACTAAAGAGTTAAATAAAATTTATTTCACTAATTACATTATTTTGACCTCCTGAGTACGTAATTTGGGTAAAATGAATTGGTAATAGGTAATCCTTAGAAATAACTAGAGGATAATAAATTTCTTGAGCTTTTTAGTGGTATATAATGAAATTTTATCACCTAAAATCTTACACATATACTATTATGGTAAACAGTGATATTTTGTCACATAACCATTATTGCTTGGGTTAAATTTAAATAATACTCCCCCTGAAAAATTAAAATCAAATGAAAATTTAAATATAAAAAACATAAGGATATACATAATATATAATGTTAATCAATCTATATATACAACTTCTAAAATATGAAATTTTTATAACATAACATATGTCTCGTAGATGAAAAATTGAGATGAAAACCCCTTACCTTGAGTTCCATATTCTCTTCAAGATCTATAACCAACTATTCTATGAAATAACTCCCATGAATATCCTCTTAAAAACCGTATGTCTATTCTTTTTGGGTGAACATTACTTAATGTACATTTCTCTGGAAGTTGTGAAGAGAATATTTGATGTTTCAGTTGATCTAGAAGTCACAATGTGGTGATTAGTAATGAGAGGAGGGTGTCCTTTTATATGGAAGGGGAGGGAACAATTGGAATTTATTAAATAAATAATATATATATATATATATAATTATCAAATAAAATTTATAAAAATACCCATTACATATGGAAAAAAAGAATATAGCGTCTAAATAACATCTTCCAATTAAATATTGACATATTATGGTGTAAATTTGAACATTATGAATCATAATTAACCCTTTGTTAAACAGTTTTTTCATTAAGTGTAGTAACAACTATTTCAGTCAATAAGGGTTAATAATTATACCATAAATAAAGAATGTCACATAAAAGGACCATGGTTAATATTTTTAACCACACTCCACTAACTTGATTAGAGATATGATTTAATAAAATATTGTTTATTATAAAATATCTATAAAGTCAATTTTGGAACTATTCAATGAATTGGAATTTAATGACACTAATATGAATAGGGAAATCGAATGTAAACTTTTCAAATATAAAAAAATATTCACCATGTATCTAAAAAAATAATGGAAATCAATAATTTAAATAAATTGTATTACTTATGTTATTTTTAAATTCATTATAACTATTATTTTATTAATTGAATAAAATACTATATTGGTATTTCATAAATATTTAATGTAGTTACTAAATCACTAAATATTAAGAACTATTTACTATGATAAAAAATTAATTTATATTTCAAATAATAAATTATAAATGAAATGATACTCTTTTTATCCATATGTAAAATTTTTATAGATATTAAATTCAAGAGAGTGACATTTTTTATTTATTCTTCTCATAGAGTAATATAATGGTCATAAAAAAATAAATATGGTGACAAGTGAAAATATATTTTATACATAGATTTAAATTGTTTAAAAAACTCATAAAATATTATTATGTAATTTGGAATAGTAATTTTAAAGTCTTATTCCATATTTTTAACATTATTTTTTTCTATTTTATAATTACAATGGAGAAAATAATTTAATATGATTACAATTTATATTGACCAAAAATAAAAAAGAAAATTTGTTAAAATTTTAAAAATGTAAATTACAAATATGGAATCCATTTTTATTATTCACTTTCTATAAGTGTGAAAATTGTGCACAGAATGCAATGAAATCGTATTATAAATACATTTTTAAACATCAAATGGGATATATATTCACATATCATGCCTAGAAAAAATATATGTTGTATTTGAAATATATTTATAAATAAATAATATATATTTTTTCATAGAATAATTCACCAATAGTGGATAATTAAATTTATTAAAATTAAAACACATTTCCCACATAAAATAGTTCTTTAGGAAGACAACTATTTTTCATACAAATGATTCTTATTTTTATTTATAACTATTTGATAACCAATAAATTTATTTCGTACAAGTGAATATAATATATTAATCATAATTTAGTTATTCCTTTTCATTCCCAATAATTTAATGGCTATGTTGTAATAGTATATTGTTTTATGGTTCTTTTAGACTGAGGGTTTCACGTCTGATAAGCTATGAAAGGAATTAAATTTATCTTAAATGAAATATATCAGAAGATAATACAATTTCACATTTGATACATGGTTAGTATCATATTTTTTTTTACCTATTTAGGTTTTTTGGTTCTTCTATTTTTTTTATTATACCATTGGTATATTCTTTAAAAAATTACACGAGAGACAATGGGTATGATCCTGCTGTGTATCCATGTTTTGTTGAACCTATGAAATGAAATTGTTTTCAGTTTTATTTTATGGTTACAAAGATCATAATTTTTAATAATATAATAGTTATTATATATATTATAGATTAACTAAATTATTTTTCACATTGGTATTTACTTTGGAGGATTTTTTTTCATTCTCTAATATACATTGTGGGATGGTTTGGATTCTTTTATATTTATGTGACCAATTTATTTGGTTTTTTTTATCATTTATACTATTACTTTTCAAATATTGAGGATAATTCCACCCATTTTAATGTATTTATCTATTGATTCTAGTCACCATACTGAGGTGTACTAGAGGCAGGACCAGGGGGTCATTCTTTCTTGTCACTACATTCTGATAAGGGGTACCGATGGATAAAGGTCATGGTTATTGTTTTATATTATTATTAAAATATATTTTGTTATATTATTTAACATATTTTGATATTATAAATAAAATTATTAAAATACATTCCCACTATGACACACTATTTTATGATTCCCTTAAGGGAGATCCAATGAGATCTACCCAATCATTCCTCCACATTTTATTTCCATACATGGGAAAGAGAGTTATGATTTCCACTCATTTGTCCCACTATATACCTCTATATAAACTCCTTATATTTACTCAACCTAATATATATCTTTAATTATGATTCATATGGATGTGGGGGTTTTCCATGAAATAGAGAAATACACTGGAATTGGAGGGATTTGAGTAATTGTTAAAATAGTTATTTATAGTCTCTCAACACCTTCACAGTGGTAGTGTTATCATGTAGTTTTCTTATGGGTGACTATTTTATAAACTTTTTCTTAATTTGTTTTTTTATGTAATTTAATGTTAATGATTATTAATTATAAATATTCTTGTTTTTTATTAGATTTTATATCAACAATTCTTTCCTAATGTCCTTTGATATTTTAAAATTCAAATTAACATGGTGAATCTATTCCTAATCAATTCGTTTTTAATAATACTTTTTACATAAACAATTAAATTTGTTTTTCTGATATTCAATATCTCATTAATCTTAAAATATTTTCATTCCCTATAATTAGTTTGTTTCTGGTCAAAATAAACTTGTTACAATATAGTTTTTTAGATTTCATATAAATATAAATAATTATTGTTTTTTATAATTAATTTATTCAAATGAAGGATTTTATTGAAACATCATTAAATTTTATTTTATGAATATATTAATGATTTATGAATGATATTAATAGAACTCCAAATCTTATGAAAAAATTTCCCATAATCAATGTAATTCTTTATTTTATAAAATGTTTTATTTTTTATTTTTATAATTATATGTCTCACCCAATATAATTTATAACGAGGATTGTAATATAAAATCATTAATGAGACATAAATTTGTTTTTTCTCATGATATTTGAAATTATTTTTTGGTAGGTTATTAAAAATCATCAAATTATATTTATTGTAATGATATTATGGTTAATCTATTTGAATAAACATAAATAGAACACATTATATTTTATATGTTATTTTAGTTGAATTTTATTTATTGATTATATGTGTATTATGAATGATAGCAGGTTTTATATGATTATTCATAGAAAATTTGATCTTGGTGAGTGGGAATTATTTCAATTATACTAGTAGGATTATACCATTGAATAAATTTTTAGTTCACCCATTAGATTATTGGTTTATTGTAAAATTCAATGTTTATTTATTTTCTAAAATTATGAATAAATTCCATTGTTATAATTGTCCCAAAGTTTCAAACTATTCAATGTTTTCTCTATATATGTGTTTTAAAAAAAATTATTAATCAATATTATTTTTCATAAATATTATTTTCATTTATAATAAATCCATTGTAATCAAATAACGAAAACTAGAATTTTAGTTTTTTATACGATTTTAATTTAAAAAAATCATTTGAGGTATCCTATACGGTTAAATTTTCACTCTCAAAATGTATACAAATGGTTTAAATATAGATATTTTATGGTTTTATATTTTATTTAAGGAAATAATTTCATATTGATTAAGTGATTGATCGTATGTTTTCCAATAAAGCTATAGGGGATATGTAATATAAATATATACCATGTGACACACAAAGATAGTTATATTTTTTATTTTATTATTTGTGTCAGTGGATGTATAATATAAAAAAGAACTTTTTCTCATGTCATTTTACTTATTATTTCGAGTGTGTATTTTCAAATATTTATTGAATGAAATCCTTAGCATATATTTTTCTATAATATGATGAATGATTTCACACCATTATCATTGATTCCCTTAAAACCTATGTTGACATCTGATGACCTACAACACAATTTATAATGTTTTCTATGTGGACATACCTATTGTGTTTTTATATATAGGTTAATATGGTACATTTCCACTTACAATGAACACCCAACCCATTAAACACAAAAAATTATTTATATTTTGTGTATATATTTGGATAATCTATGTGATGTTAAACATTATTTAAATTTCATTTACCACGTCTTAATTGTAATGGAACAAGTCTTTTTGAACCTTATATTGTGTCGATTTAGGTGATGGAGGAACCAAAAGGTGTATTGAAGAAATAAATGGGTGTATTGACTTCAAATATCATATGAAGGAGGATTTTATAGTTCAGAGCTACGGGTTGAAGAATTTTAGAGACCCTTACAATATATTAAAGGCCTAGTGGTGTGGAGTACTGAGATTGGAGATTTAGTGGTTTTTTTATTTTGTAATATTTTTATCATTGAGGTTATTTTTTTTATATGGAACTAGATTGATGGATTTTACAATTTATTTTGATTATGTGGAAACCAAATTTTAGTTCCACAATTTCCTTGTACAGTTGTTTGGTAGTTGATTTTATGTAGTGTAGGTTGGAAATGTGTCATAAGGATTCAAGGGGTCGAGACAGAATATCCCTGTTGCTTTTAGGGTAGCTACTGTGTGATGTTTTATTTTGTTACATTGTTTTACCTCCATATTTTATGATATTATGGGGGTGTGGTGGGGATTATATAGTGTATCATGTAGGAGGTTAGACAAATATCCCCTTTGGAATAGACCAATGTGTTATATTAAATTATTGAGTAAATCATGTATTCATTTTGGGGTACCCTATAGAGTTGTTCCATTATTCTGTAGAAATCATAGACTCTTTTAAAACACCTCATTCTGATATATCTAAATATTCATCAATAACACATGGGTGTTTTACGTGGCCTTTCAACCCCTATTCTATAGATCTAAGCCACAACAATTCAAAATTAATTCTTCATAATATGAGGTGATTCCCTTCAATTTTTAGTTCTTAATTTCATTTATTACATCATATAGAGAAGGTTTTTCTTAGGAATTTATGGTTTGGTGATTTATTGTGACATATTGATGGGGGAAATTTTGTATTGGGGTTCTAAATCATTTCATTTCCGATGATTGTAAATGGAAATCTATTCTTCAATTGGATCTTGTATGGTGGCTTTCAGTGCATTTTTTGATTGATATGGGGGATCCTCACTCTGTCCATTATTTATAAACTTCTATGAAATTATAATGATTGTGTCTTTATGTGATAATGGTAAGTGAAAGAAACATGTGATAATCAAAAAGATCAAATAAAATCATAGGAAAGGGATGAATTTTCATGTTTTTACAATTTTCCTCATTATTTCTACTTGATCTCTCCTTAGAAATTGAAAACAATAATGATTTTTCTACTGTATCTAATTTGAATTTAGACTTCATACTATGATTTATTAATTGAAAATAATATGATTAAATGGATAAGCATAATAATTTGATAAAATTATTCGTGGTGTGTAAACAAAAAAATTATGATAATGCACCTATTCAATGGATGATAAAATAATTTTAAATCCTTATTACATGTAAATATTTAATGGCCAATGATAATGTACCAGAGTGGTAAATGATCATTCTTGGAATAAAAAGATACCTAGGATTTAACCTGTGTAGAGGTGGAAATTTTGAGTCACTACAGTAATACTATAGCAGTTGTTGTAGTGGGTATTATAGTTGTTACTATATCATAGGAACTATTAACTATATGTGGGTCTACGGACCACTAATTTAACCTCTAAGACACACAAAATTTAGGATATCAGAGGCCTTTAATCCATAGGAACATTACGACTCCACCGAGTAACTGGTGATGGAGATTAACGAGGCGATTAATGTAGTGCATCAGGTTATATGTGGAACTTGGAATAATGTAGAATTTTAGGGTAGGAAGTTCAAAAGAGAGATAGTTGAGTTAGAAACTGTTAACTCGCACTCTATCTAATTGATACATAGGGTTTCATTCCCCAAAAATTGTAATTTGTGGCATAGTGTGATGGTTCTTGTAGAGTGGGTGATGCGTCTTGTGAATGATGATGACTAGACAGGCGAAGTGATGCATCTTTTAAGGAAGCATTCCATGGATATATATTGGAATTTCTAGGTGGGAATATCCATATATTGATGGTTTAACAAAAACATATAATCATTCCTTTAACCCAAACAAGAGTTAATGATGGGTGCTTTATACTGACTTCACGGTGGAAAGTGCAATTAAACGAGTGATGGTATGGGGAATCAAAACGATATGATTGGGATCATGATAAAATGTATATAATCTCACCATAGACCTTTATTACTATATAATTGTAATGGTTTTTTATTCTACTAGGAGATTGGGTCATTTATGGTTTACCGATAGTCACATTTTAAAAAAAGAGGGTTATCATTTCTTAATAAAAATTGAACATTTCTCAAAATTTAATAAGAAATTAAACATTTTAAAGTATTTGAAGATAAAATATAATTTCATTCATTAGTATTATGCTTGAATTCACCCTTTTTAAATGGATCTTTTGGGGATTATAGAGTTATTAATATAGATTTTTTAGAAAGGGAATTTTTTAGGATGCAGATTTACAGTGTGTTGTATTGGGGTATGTCGAGGGCTCATTTGAGAGGTGGTTGGGTTGTCTTGTGTTGGGTAATTTTCATTTTATCTTGTTAATTATTTAATATGGATAGTAATGAATAATTTTAATATTATATGATTAAAATTAATGTGAATGGTTTGTGATTATATAAATCAATTAAATAAATAAGAAGGGGATAAACAGAAAAACTAGACCTGTTTACAATGGGTTGAAATTAAATATTAAATTGGATTTATTTATGAAAATGAAATAGTTTTTAATTAGTGAATTAGGAAATAGTTAAATATTTGAATAAAAATGGAAATTGTTTGCATATGATTTGGTTCTTTTATATGATGAGTTTTATTATAGATGTGTTGGTATATTATGGTTGATATCATGGAATTATATGGTAGCATATTGATATTAATTATGTGTTCCGAAATATTTATATGATTTTATTTTCCATGTTATTTCTGAAAACATGCATCCTTATCTAGATGCACATACTAATGCCCAATTTTTTTGGGTTCTATGTGTTTCCCCACACATCCTGGTTAATGAGGGAAGATTTCGAGCTTTTCCATCTTCCCAATATTCAATCTATTATAGTAAAATACATTTAATAGTGATGAATATATAGTTATTAGTGAAGAATATATTATTAGTGGAGAATATTAGTGATTGTGGATAACATGGTGGATTATAAAAAGATGAAAGATAACCAGTAAAGGATTTTTTATTTGTAATATAGTAAGGATTATGCATTGTTTGAGTAGGTCATGAGGTTTACACCCTTCATTTTCATGATAGCCAACCTCCCTATATTGTGATTGTTATATATAGATGATATTGGAGCTCCTGAAATTTATCATTTGTGATATAATAGTGGAAAACTAGTGATTATATGGTGTTCATTCTTCTTCACAATTTTCGTTGATATTATCATAATACAATGAAGGTGCTTCATGGTGAGTTAGCCTTGGTAAGCATAGAAATTTGTTTAATTAACCTATTGTAGGTGAATGTCAGTTCCATCTTTTAATCTATTGAGTCTTACTATTCTATTCAATATTTACCTTAGATACATTGGTTGGGATCCTACTAAGTATGTATGTTATTATTAATCCAGTTTTATAAATTTAGTTTCTATTTTTATATGTTTATGAAAACTTATTTAAACAACTCTTACTCAGAGGAGAATTTTTTTGTAGAGTTTATTACATATGTTCTCCATTAGTATTTTATTTTGGATATTATATTTTTTATTTATTAACATGAATTATATAATTATATTTATTTTAAAATATTTTAATGGGGTTGATTATTATTATTTTGTCATATTCCTAGGATTATCGAGGTAACTGCATCTAATTTTTGGTTTTAGACCTGTTGGGGTACTCAGAACCATTGGGCCCACTGTAGATGGTATTCAGAAGAAACACCATGTTTTGTTTTTTAACCAAGGAGGGCCAGTAGTGGAGGGGTTTTTATTAAAGTTAAATCATATCCTTGATGATAAATATGATTTATTTTGGAGTTAAGAACTTGTGAGGCATGCAAGGGTTGGTAGGGAACCATTATCAGCAAATATTAGTCTGTGATTTAATCATGATATATCATATGGAAAACAATATTTCTAGATTCCCAATGATATAAATAAATGAACATGACCTTCCAAAATGATCTAAGTGAATTGAATTTGACATTAGGGTGGATTTCGTGGAGAGGTAAATGAACCATTCTTATTTTCACTTATTATTGAACATGGTGAAGTTTAGAAAGTTAAATTGTCTAAATCAAATGATTCTTATGAGATAATATTATATTGGGAAAAGGGATTATCTTATTATTCTATAGATATCACATGATAATTGTTCATATTCATTTAAATAATAATAGGTTTAAATGTATAATTGAGTCTCTCATTGAAGAATTGATATGACTAATGAGGATGAATCATGGAAGAAGATGTTTATACGTTAATGAATCCGAGTCTAGAAAATAATTTTTATATTTTCTACGATTTAGAGAAAAAAAATTTAATTGATTTGGATATCGTCAAATGTTTGATTTGATCTCAACATGATTATTGTTTTCTATTTGCAGTTAGATAATAGTTTGGTATAGTGCATAAATGGTGGATGATGTATCTTGGATATTTTAAGAAAGAAGATGATTCATATATTCATTTCTAGAACAATTTCTATTTTAAATTATTATCATTAATGATAATGGTGGCGTAGAGGAACATAGTTCTTTAATTTTGCAAAGGGATCCACTACATGTCGGAACATAGGGTTATGCTTAATTTCATCCATCCTTGATGAGGTTATGGGGATACCTCCCCAGCCTCACCCCCAATACAATGTCAAGGTTGGTATAGAGTTACACATGGATGAATCATTGATTTCATTAACCCTTTATTTAATGAATCTTATAGATCTATGTTATTTGACAATCGAAAATATTTATTTCATATAGAATAGAGTAATCTGGCATAGTGTTTCTCATTAAGGTGTTATAGTGTTATTCTATAAGAAGGTATATGGTAGTCAGAAATTATATTTTGATGACTAAATAATTTAATAGGTTATTCTCACGAACTATCTCCCCTTCTAAGTATAGATGAATTTTTCAACAAGTTATGGTGAAATAGTTATTTTTAATGAATAATTTATAGTATTGGTTTCATCATATGAGAATGAAGGAGGTAGATTTTTTCTGTAATGCCTTTTGTTGAGGTTTAGAAAATTATATTTCATCATCATGTAATGATGTGTTGAAAATTCACTATATATGTTCATGTGGATAAATAACTCTATGTTTTGTGAATTCAAAGACATGTTCATAGAAATTATCCTCAATGTCATCCAAACACTCAGAGTTGGTGGAGGATGCGCATATTTATAATGTTATATTTGTCTAAGTGGTTCATTAACACTATCATCAATATGTGTATCTGTTAATGTGTATGTTTTATACATGGGTGTTACACTTCATCGGAAATATGCTATCTAAATATCATGTGATCTTGTATCTATCGAAGATTGAGGTGGTGGTTTCTTTGTAACAAACCAAGATCCATATAGAAGTTCAAAGAAACCAGGAAATTTTGAGATGTAATTATAGGTATCTTCCAAAATTCGTTTTTATTGAATCTCCATTAATGTATTTGAATAATAATGACCATGTCAACATGTAGAATTGTCAATGATACGAACTATTTCAATTACTAAAAGTGTGATAGATCACTGCTCCCAGCCTTCATCTTCCATTGGAGGTAGTGATGTTGATGGTATTTTGTAATAATTATTTCTTAGTCATGAGATCAATTAGGTTTAGTATAGGTTTATTATCTTTGAAGAGTCTAGGATGTTATTCCCCTATCGGAAATAACTATTTCACCCATGACATGCAGTTAGTGAAAAAGATTTTCTAGAAATTTGATGAAAAATTTACCTTGTATGGTTGAAATTTGTGTTCTTATTGGACTTGAAATGAATATAGAATGGTTTAACATAGTGGAATATGAACTTGCATCAATATAAGTGGAGGTAAATTCTCTAGGATTGTGAATTTGTGTTCTATTACATATAGTGAAAATGAAATGTCGTTAATGATTCGCTGAGAAAAAAATCATGCGGTGGGATTCGATAATCCTAGGATTCATGGATTTTTCAAGAGGCATTAGTTTCGACAAATCATTGATTGGAGGAGGATAGTTTCATTGAATACAACTGTTATATGTAGTTTCTTTGTCATGATTATAATATCACTAAGAGAGGGAGGGTATATTAGTGATATCTTTTTTATTTTATGTATCCAAAATTTTGAAATAGCCTTCACCTCTTGTTATAGATTAATTTATCAATTGAAAAAAATAAAACTCACTTCCATAAGACCACAAATAATTACAAGGTTCCTTACTCAATACAATTATCTACATCCTTGGAATGGTTCGAAAATAATCCAATACCACACAATCCACTACAAAAAATCTTCTAATGTGGAATAAAATGAGTAGGATATTCCTTTACACTCATGTAACATTATGATGAATACAATAGTTCATGTGATTCTTGTATCTTGAAATTATGTAAGATAGATTTGTTAACAAATATGTTAAAATTATTCTTGATCATCTTTTAAAAATATGATCTTTCAAAATATTTGTTTAATTTCTAACCCAAAAGCTGGTAAGAACATGACGGACATTATAATGACACTAAACTACATTTCTATGTCTGATTCCCAAGTCAGATTACCCAATATGGAAATAATACTATATTGGAATACAACATGAATAATTATTGACTTATTATTTTTAAGTCTTAAAATCCCAATCCAATTGCTCATAATGGCCCAGAATCTCTGAATATGATATTCTTCAATATTCTTCTTCTATACAACATACATATTAAAAAACATATTATGGAAAATTATTCTTACTAAAATTATGATCTTATCCCTATTATTTTTCAAGACATACAAGTTATATAATAAATAAATTATTATCCTCCTTTTATTAAAACACCAAAAAGGATTAAGTATTATTTTTAAAAGGTTTTGATGATTTCCCAAATTTCATGAATATTCACCTTTACTTATATATTATATCACTACATTACATGTTTGGTGGCTTTAATATCCCATTAATATTATGTTTATATTTGAATTAATTAACACTTTAGACTTCCTAAAAGATATCCAACCAGAATCTGATTATGCATTCAAATTTTAAAAAATGATTTATTCATTATTAAACTTTATACCACTAGAATATATCAATAAATAAATGCATTCAATCTTCTTAGAAAATATCTGCATCATTCTGATTCCAATTTTCCAGTATGATTTATTCATTACAATGAGGGAATTTGATCAATATGATTTTATTAGCCCATTTATAATTAAATATGAATAGAGGAATTATCATTACGTTTCTCTGCACCACCTAAACGACAATCTATCCACTCTAATTTCCTCCTTGTGATGGAATAATATATTCAACTATAGTTTCTTCATTACATTACTCCAAACCAAAAGTAAGAAGTAAAACATATGTCTTCTAATTATGATTCCCAGAATCAAATCTCATTATGATTTTTACATTATGATGTAGACAGTTTATTCTGTAAAACTTCATCAATTTCTTCTACTTCTTCATTTCTAAAAATGATACCAATGATCTTTTAGCACTCAAATTATTTCTCTTTTCTGATTATGATACATATCAACATCATTTTATAAATGATTAAATGTTTTTTATTTTGGATTGATTATATACCAACACAATTGATTTCACTCTTTACAATTATCAAAAACTTCACATTCATAACACAAATTTGAATTTGATTCTTTGCGATAAGAATGTTTCCACAACATAATTTTTTTACTAAATTTCACTTGTTTGCATGACTTACTTGATGACTTTGATTATGTTTCAGATCATCTATAGCATCATCTAACTTACAATATGGGTTTTTTATGACTTTTTCCTCTTTAAAAAAAATTATTTTTATTCAAAACATCATCAATATTATTGGCTTAAATAATATTGGAAACATATTCTCTCCCCCTGTCATTAATCACGATAGAATAAAATGTTTTAGGAAATTATTATGATTATTTTATTAGAAAATAGAAAATCAAAATCATATTTTCAACAGATATATGTTGAATATTAATCATTTCCATATTGAATTCATAAAAATAATCATAAACCAATGTGTGTTTGATGAGCCTTTTCTCCCAGAAAACATCTTCCCACTCCGATGGACTTTCATATGCATTGTGAGTCTGATTATATGAATATGATGGTCATTCCAATTTTTACCAAATAAAAAGTGAGTTGATTTCTCTTTATTGATATTTCCTTGAAAATAAAATACAATACCAAAATATGATAATAATATATTTTTTATTTGACCTCAAAATCTCCCCATTATGATTTTATAATAAAAAAATTGATAAATCACTAAATATTGTAAGCTTTGGCTATGGATTACTTACCAACATTTCTAATACAACCCAAGCTTACTCATTGTGGTAAATAACAATTTTGTAATATCAAATAATTTTGTCTATGAGTTGTGATTATGAAACACCATCATATATTATTCATTGGATTTTCATTCTCAAATTGTTTTTAAAAACATTTCTTTTATACTTTTTCATAAAAATTATTTGTTTCCTGCATATACTCCATCAAAAAGTTATTATTTCTTAGGCACATACATGTTGTATTCACATAATTCCCATAACTCCACCACTATTCATGATTCCCTAGAAGATTTATCACATTTTTAATGGATATATATATTCATTAATTATCCCCCTTGACAACACTATACAAAGCTAGGATGAGGGAGGGGATACAATAACATACCTAATCCTTGATTAGGAGGAGGTTGGATACCCATGTTTATCCTTCGTTTTTGAGAAGATTCTTTGGTAATGGTTTGGTGACAATGTCAGAAACCTGTTCTGATATAGGAATATACAACTAATTCAATTAATTCTTCTCCACATTCTCATTTATGAAGTGATACTTGATATCAATACATTTAGAATGAAAATATTTTACTACATTCCTAGAAAGGTTGATTGAACTTTGATTATCACAACCCTAGATCAATGGTAACATTACATAACAAATAATACTTCTAACTAAGTTTTTATCCACATAAATTTTAGAGAGGATTTAGTGGAATAATAATACTCAAATTAATCTATAATAAGAGTTACTAAATGTTATTTCATTGGTTTCTAACTAACACAGCTTTTACCTAGAATGAAAACTCAAGAAGATGAGGATCTTCAATAATAAACATTTCCTACCCAATCAAAAAATGAATACCCACACATGTTAATAATTAATGTTATATCATATATGATTCCAAAATAAATTATCACTTTGATATATGTGATAATTATTTGTCAAGAAAGTAAATGTGATTCATTAAGATCATTCTAAAATATTTCACATAAGGTAACATCATAATCAATGTCAGCTCTTGAGGAAGTAAAATATAAAAAGCATACAATAACCTTATAAAAATCATCCATATCAAATTCCTTTCCTTTTTCATCTTTCAAAAATTTGGTTCCCACTAGAATCAGTGTGGAAATAGGTTTCCCATTTTCAATTAAAATATTTTTAAGATGATATTTATCTTAAATTTATTGAGAAAGAAAAATGTGTTTTTTCTTTTTTGAAATTTGATGACATAGAAATTATTTAATTTATCCCAACATGAACATCTCAAAAAACATTTTCATCTCATTAGAAAATAAATCACATGAAATTTCATCATTACCATCAACAATATTTTCATATATATATATATATATCCAATTTTGAAAATGGAAAAATCTTTACATTCCATCTGGTAAAGATTTATATTGACATTCCTTCCAAAAACTCATATACCTAATGAAATATTCTAATTTAATATACCATTCTCCTGGAGATTATTTTAAAAAATAAAACCCTTTATTTAGATTACAAATATAAATTTCATCTTTCCCAAGAACAATGAAAGATGGATGTTCAATCTAACCTTCCATAGAAATATCCCCATTCATAAATTAAGACATTACATTCATTTAAAAAAATTGTAACCTCATAGAGAGGAAATTGAATGAAATATTTTTATTTTGTTACAAAACTTACCACGTGAGAAAAATAATCATAAATTCAATGCCTTTTATTTTCTAGTAAACTTTTCACAATAATATTTCATTCTTTCTTATCAATTCTCCATCATCATTTGTATTGTTCCAGAAACCCCAATCTAGTTCAATGAATTTTTTTCTATTTGGAAATGATTTCCAAATAATCATTATATCTTTTCTGATAAAGATATTTACTCATATCCTGAATCCATTTAGGATGCTCAAAATCATTATTGACACATTTCAGTTCAAATTTTGAATACATCGAAGTATGTATAATATAATTTTTATTCTTCTTGTTTGAACCTTTTGATGTTTCTCACCAATAATGATCTAAAACTCAAATTTCTTCCTCAGCATGGGATGAGATTTTGGGGTTTCTTCCCCATAAGGTGAAATGGCTGAGTTTGATTCTAATTATTGGCAATGATTACCACTATTAGTATCCTTATCCTAATTATAAAAAATATTTTCCTTATCCTTCTCAAAATTCTTAATCTACACAAGTTTCTTTTTCAATTTCACATTTTTCAACAACCTTAACATCAATAGAATCATTAATTTATTATTTTTCTTTACTAAAACAACTAGATCAACATTCTTTTGGTTTATATCCCAGAAATATTTCATCATCAAATCTATAATCAAACATTTAATGGTTTTTACCTCTATTATTTATATATATAGACTGACAATAACTCTTATGTGTATCATACATGGAGTTTCACCATAAAAAAATTCATATGGAGTCATATTAGAAAATGTAAAATAGGAAAATTGATTTTAAATATAAACATCATCACTTATTTCTTACCTCAAAATGTAATGAGTGAGACCATGTTCATGTAAAACAATTGCCCCCAATTCCACTGGACTTCTATTATTTCTTTTAGTAACACCACTTTGTTAAGGAGTGTAGGGTGAAATGAACTCATTATTAATTCCATTATTCTAAATAAGAATTTCAAATTCTTCAATTTTTAATGACTGCCATTATCATTTTTAAAATTCATTACTAAATATACACTTTCCTATACAGATTTCAATTTAAAACTTTTAAAAATATTCAGACCATTTTACTTATGTTTCATATACATAAAAATAGTAATACAAGTATATTAATCAATGAAATTAAGGAATTACTAATATCCATTAGTTTATTGTTTTCTAATTGGACCAAATATATCTGAATTAATATGTTCCAGGGGTTGTTTTTAAAAAATACCATCTTTCTTTGGCACTATGATTGTAATTTTTCCCTTCTAGAAAATTGCACAACACCAGTATCTTCTCATTTAAGTATCAAGAATTAGATAGGTAGTCTCTCAGTTAGATAGAATTATAACTTTTCTATTACATATGTTTCCAATACTTTTATGACACAACTTATTCTCTTCCACCATTCCTAATAAACAATAATTTTGTATTTTTCACGGTTGATCTAAAATTTATCTTTTTACATTTTCCTCTTCTAACTAAATTTTTTTATTCCTCACTATTTACAAAATATCCATCTTTTTTGAAAATTATTTTTTTCCTTCATCACAATGCTGGGAAAAACTCAACAACAAAACATTCATCCTATCACCATAAACATGATTTGTAAAATTCATCTTTTTTTACCCAATGAAGGCTGATCCAATAAATTTGGTTGTCATAGATTCATCATTACAAAATTGTATCATTCTTTCTTTGAAGTATGTCACATTATTCAATAATTTTAAGTCGCTAATCATTTGAGAAGAACACCATTTTTTAATAAACAATGTTTCTTCTCATTTTTTATCTTTTATAGCGATTTCTACAGAAAAATATTTGTATTTTTTCTTTTCCTTCTTTATCACCATCTTTTGAAAAAAATTTACACATTTTTGTTTTTACTATAATGAATTATGAAATGAATCTGTGTGATTTCTAGGTTTTTGACAAATTTCATAAATAGTTTCCATAGTTTAGATCCTATTTGATATTTTTTTACAAACCTTCTCATGTTTCACACAAAAAACCTATTCAGACATCTTTCATTAAATGTATCAGCTCCCCATAAAACATTGATGTCTATAAATTTTGTAATATTTAAATTTATTTTGATGGAACCCAAGAATATTTTTCAAATGCATAAATCTCAATAATACCATCAGTATATATAGAAAGAATATTTTCCCCTAAAAATTCGTACTGACCACAGTTGTGAACATGTTTCCTAATAACATTATTATCTTTACTATCAAAAAATTGATTCCATAAACAATTATATTCCTAGTTAATACCTTTTTCATCAAAATATATTTCATTTTATACCTTAAAAGAACCATAATTATTAGAAACATATTTGGACTCAGTTTTCTAGAAAATCAGGACATCTGGTTATTTTGTGCTTTTCCACATACCTAAATTTACCTAAATTATTCTTCTTAGAAAAAAAAAATATATTTCTAGTCATCCTTTGAAGGTAACATTTTATCCTTTTTAGGTTTACCCTTTTTAGATATTTCAATATTTGTATAGATATAGTTTTCAAAAATTATATCCCATTATTGATCGTTAGAATAATATTTTGGAAAATTTCAATCATTTTTTCTTTTTTCCTTTATCGTTAGATACAAATGTTCATTAAGATTATATTTTTATCAATAGATTTATTAAAAATATATCTATTCCATAATATTATCATTCTTATCAAGAGAAAATTCATTATTTTTTCTTTAATAGTCTTCACATTTTATCTTTCTTATTTACATTTCTAGCCTCCCAAAACTCCGTGTACATTGATTCAATTAATCTTTTTTATGATATTCAGATTGTGTTTATTCTTCATCAGAACTGATACATCAAAATTCTTCATTATATAATGTTGAAATAATTTTAATCACACTAGCATTCCCATCAGACTTTTTAAAATCAACTTCACTATATTCTTCATCATAAATTTCAGATAATAAACTCCTTATTTTGTATATGGGGAAATTCTTATCCTTCCATATGTATAATGATTTATCCTTATCACATGATTTCTTCCATGACATTATTATCCTTCTTTCATCATCACCACTATCCACTTATTTCTTTCTTCAAGGATAAGTAGTCTCAATGTGGACAACAGATTGACATTCAAATAACATCAAGGGAAAATTTTCTATTTAATTTATCGTACCATTTTTATAATTTTTATAAAATAATGAAAAAAATAATTAGGATTTTTACATACCTCATATTCTAAATAAGATTTATTAACATCGGTATTGTAAATAAACTTCATGGACATTTCATTTTTGGCCTCCTAAGAAGACTTTTCACAATTAGATTTTGTTTTTTAAATAACATTCTCGCATATCATGTCATAAGTTATGATAGTATTATGAAAATAATCCATATATAATTCTTGAGAATCTATATCTTCCAAAGAAGAAGATTTAATATCAAACATGTCAAGAATAATTCTTAAGATCTTCTCAATAATGGTTGATCCCTTCATCTTATCACAATGAACATTGATATTACTAATAGTATAATTTACTACAGTAAAGAAGTCACAAACTGATTCATATTTACAGATCATGAGTTATTCATACATAAATCTCCATAATTTTAACAATTCTTTTTTCACCCTTTAATTGACTTTATAAATTTATATCAACTTATCCAAGATACCTTTGGTAGTAGCAACACCATTCACTCTTATGAATTCTATTTTAGGAAGTGATCATAGTAATGAATTGTATATATTTCATCATTCTAAACATTCTTCTTTTCAAAAAATGTAAGAGGAGATTTATCATTATTTATAGGAAATCCAAATTTTGCAACATCAAAAACATCATATCTAAGAGGCTAAGTTATGAAAACATTCTATCTTTCTATATTTTAATAATTAAAAATAGAAAAAACAATTATACATTTACTATTTTCATAATTAATATTCCCCAGCAAAACATATCATCAATCCATTAGAAAAAAGTAAATTATGTGAACCGTACTTCATATAACACATGTAATTCGTCAGTCTGTATTATTGTATCATTGAGAGTTGGAATTGGTGAAATGGTGATATCTTTTTTATTTATGTTTTATTACATTAGGAACAAAATTTTCATACTTTTAAATATTTATTTATCTACTGAAAAATCAAACCATAATCCATATGAACTAATAAATTCTCTAAGTCCCCTACTCAGTAGGAGTAGGAACATTCTTTATGTGGTATGGATAAAATCCAATAGCACACAATCTATGAGAAAACAATATCTTTATACAAAATACAATGAGTATGATATGAACATACACATGTGTAACAATTGTATCAATACAAAAATTAAATGTGGTATTAGTATAGTTAAAATATATAACATAATTTCGTTAATAAACAAGTTATTATTCTTCTATAACAATTTTCACAAATTTGATCTTTCAAAAAAAATTCACTTTATTTCCCAAAAGCGGGTAAGAACATCATGGGATTTGTAATGATACTCCATCAGACTTACAAGTTAGATTCCAATGTCCGATTTCTCAAAAAGAAATACTCTGTCAAATTTTCACATGAACAATTATGGACCACTTCTCCTTCATCCCAGAAATCCCAGTTTGATTACTTAGTCAAGTCTGAATGAATTGAATATGAGCTTCCTGCAACTTCATCTTTTTCCTAGATAAATTCTTCAAAAAAACATAGTCTAAACACTTATTATTTCTAGAATTGTGGAGATTATATCTACTTTTTCATGAGAAATAAATGTCATAGAATACACAAAGTAGTCTCCTCCCATTATAAACTCACCAAAAAGGATTAAGAATTATTTTGAAATGTTTTTCCCTCTATGAAATTTCATGAATTGTCAATATTCCTTAAATATCATATCATTCTTTGACTGTTTCAGTACCATTAATTTCCCATTAATTTTGGTCCTCTTGTTGCATATTTCAATAAATCAGAAATCATAACAAATATATTTTTTAAATTTGATTCAGCATTCATATTTCTAAAAATGATTTATTTCTTACAATGCTTTATTCCACATTCACATATAATAAAATAGACAATATCATTCTTTGTATAAAATGTAACTCTGATTCTGATTTTGATTTTCCATTATGATATCTTCATTAAGATAAGGGAATTTGGTCACCATAATTTTTGTATCCCATATATAAATAAATCAGATCAGTAGACATTTCCTTATGTTTATCTGTACATCCAGAAAGGCCATCTTCTCGTTCATATTTCCTATTTATTGTGTAATCATATGTTCAAAAATAGTTTCATTTTTACATTTCTCTATGCAATATATAATAAATAAAACATATTCCTTCTCATTATGATTATCAGAAACAACTCACACTATGATTTCTTTGTTTTTATGGAGTTGACAAATACATCCAAACATCATCAACCGCTTATAAATATTCTTTTCAGAATATGATACCAATGATATTTGAGAACTTAACATCTTTCTATTTTCTGATTATGATACATATCATCTTCATTAACTAAATATTTAAATCATTTTCCTTTTCTTCTTAATTAAAACTATCACCTTAGATTTCTCTCATTATGATCATGAAGACCACCCTAGCTATGACAAAAATCTTAATATGATTCCTTGAGTCTGGAAAGCTTAAAAAACTTCTTTGTTTCACAAAAATTATCATGTAATCATGAATATCTTCATGACATTGAATACATTAAAGATCAACTTTATCATTTTTTGGATTACAATAGGATGTTTTATAAATTCATATTTTTTCAACCATCATTCTTTCATTCAAAATAGTCTCAAAATGATTATCCTGAGTATGATTTAGAAAATATTATATACCACTTAATTTCATCATGATAACATCACATGTTTTACAAAATAAAACTGATTTTTATTTCAAATTAAAATATATCATAGCATCATTAGATTTTTATCAGATCCATGTTGGATCTAATTATTTTCATTATTACAATCAGAACCTTAATCTAGACCTAATGTGTGTCAAATGTGTCCCTTCATTTACATTTTTTCCCAATGCAGTGGAATTTCTTAATCCTTGAGATTTTTGTTATCTAAATATTATGGTCAATATTATTTTTACTAAAAACATTGTCATGTGATTTCTCTTTTTTAGATGTTTCCTTGACACCAAAAGACAATACATTAATATGATAAACATCATCATCATCTTGGCCACAAGTATAACTTCTATGATCTTGTTTTATCCTTTGGGTTAGTTTTTTGGATGATATTTTCACGTAATCCATGTCATAGGAGCAACACAAATATTATTTGGATATCATCCTTACAATCCTAAAAGAATATTCTGTGTACATTATTCATTATAAATGTGATTATTTGATTTAAGAAGTAATTTATTTGGGGATTTTTAAATTTTATCGGGAAATATTAGTTGATACTAAAATTATTCAAGTTGTACTACCATGGGAGAATCCCTGAAATCTATTCTTGGATCATATTTTTGTGGGATTATATAGTAATTATATGCATCTTGTTTTGGAAATCTCTTGAATTTCTTCTAATATGAAATCTTTAACCAACAACGGTGTTAATTTGAGTAGAATGAATTTTTTGGATGTATTTGAAGGAGATAAATAACTGGATTACTTTGTCTCTAGTCATGATTCTCCTATAATATTGATTGGTTTATGATGTATTCTATGTGGATTATAGTATTATATTGGGTTGTGTCTTTAGGTAAGGAATGAGGGAAATGTCTTGTGGATCTCTCTAATTATTCCTTCATTAGAAGAACTACCAAACCAATGAGAATCAGTTGATAGCTGAAATGTACACTCTCAAAATATGGTGTCAACTTCCCATTGGGGAGTGGATTATGGAATATTATTATCATAAAGGCATGATGAATATATTTCATAGAGGTATTTAATCAATTAATAGAGATACAAGGTTGAGGTTCTTCATACATTCAATTTTGATATATATTACACTTTTATAAAATGTAAAGTGGTGGCTGGTGTTTTGAGTATGAAATTATCGAATCAAAACATGAATGAATCAGTGAAAGAATGATCACTAATGAGTTTTTTCATAGATATGATCTTGGTATAAGGAGAAGTTAGATGATATGTGTTACTAGGTTTGGTGTGGAGTGACTCATTATTTTATGATCAATTTTGGCTCAATAATGTGAGAAAAAAGAATTTACAATTCTTTAGTAAAATCCTAAATGGTGATGTGACCTTAAAGGACTTGTCACAGTTTTTTATGGATGGTTTTTCTTTCTATGGTATGTTGGTCATTCATATACTACTATGGAGGGAATTAATTGACAATGGATACCATTTTTACTAGTCTATATACCCTATGAAAAATGCGAAAAATCACGATCTTGTACATTGGTATTGGTGTATGGGAATGATGTGTTCAATTGTAAGCCTCATCTTATGGTCCCATACCTTTCATAGAATTAAGATGGATTCCTAAATACCTACTAGTGTAGTATAACCTTTTCTCATTTCAGTATGGATGTGGGGAAATAATTTTACAGGATTCATCACCATTATTTCATAGACTCATAGTGGGATGGATTTGATTTGGTTGATAACTGATTAACTTACAAAATAATATTATTTCCAACCTATAATGGAGATGATGATGCTAGAGAATCTCAGGAAAATCTTTGTATTATAGGTTTTGACGCTTCATCGAGTTCCTCCTATAGTTTTTTATGATAGGGACATGTGGTTTACATATAGTTTGTAATGTGTTTTGAAGGAGGAAATGAGTTCCCATTTGAAATTAAGCATGAAATATCATTTATAGACCTAAGGGAAAACTAAGAGATCTATTTATATCTATTAGGATATGGTTCATGTGTGAGATCTTGATTTTGAAGCATCATGGGAAAAAATCAACCTCTTTTAAAATTTTCCTATAAAAATAGTGAACAGACTTTAAGTAAAATGACACTATTTAAATAATTTTATGCGGGGGGGGGGGGGCATGTCAATCTGTCTTACACAAGACAATGTTTGGAGAGTAGTCCTTTGTTAGACTATTCCTTTTTTAATATTAAATGGTAAAATTTATTCTGATTTAAAAGAGGTTAAAGGATGATAAGAATCGTTATAAACCATAAAACATCTATCATCATCCCTCAAATGGGTTGTAGTTTAGTTTTTTGATATTTCTCATAGTTTCACCTCCTCTGGGACACCATAGCTTGGTTACTAAGGGTATGTTGGTTCCAAGGTTTGTCTTTCCTTCTGATATCATTTACTATCTATTAAATTTGGTTTATCAGATATAATTTACTTCTATATTGATATTGGTTCATGAAATTTTTTATGTTTCCTAGGAGAGTATGTTTCTACTGAATCATTCCCATGCGATTTAATGTAGAGATGATCATATTTAGAAAAACACCTCTATAGTGGTGAAACTGTTTCAGATTATAGATTTTCCATATAATGTATAGAATAAAAAAACAATTCCCGAGGTTCATATACAATGGATGTGTGGATTGGATATCCATATGACATTGGAGTGGGAATTTATAATGATACGAAAGTGGACATATATTTTGGAGATTTTAGAATCATGAGAACCATATATGGATAGAATTATTGTATAATGGGGGGAATTATGATTTCCCTTCGGTGATAGGAATTCGTTTTATTTAGTTTGGTTTACCCTTTGGATTGTTTTAGATTTTTGCAGGAGTCTTGGGTTGGATAATTGGATTTTTGGAAAAAAATAAAAAAAGACAATGGTTTATGTTCATTGTTAATAATATCTATTTAGTATGGAATTGTGAGAATCCAACATTGTTTTCATGGATTGAGAATGGTTAGTAAAACCATAGGCTTTCCAATAAAATTGTGTTAATGTCTGGGTGGCATTAAATAGGTGTCTCATGGAATAAGCATAGTTTTTAGTGTCATGGGTCTCTATCCAGGTAGTCATGTGCGTCCAATTTTTAATTATTATAATCATTGTATGTTTAATGAATGGTTTGTTAATCCACACATCCTTACCATATGACTCAATCTAAAACATTAGATAGGTATAATTTATCTCTTTAACATTGTTTTTTATTATATATACTCACCAAATATTCTTCATTTGGATTTAAATAATCATTTCTTTGTGCTCTAGAGGCATCCCCCATTGGTTTTTTGGTGGGTTTCTATCAATATTAATTGATATAGTCAATATATTTTCAATTTTCTATGTTATTTCATCTCATATTCATAGATCCTCCATTGAAAATTTATCCTCATATCTTATTGGATCCCAATTGAAATGAGGATATTGGATCTATATTGTTTAATATATATTTGATAATGTTTTTCATTTATATGGGCTAGCTAGGACATGATCTACTCGTTTCTAATCCATGTACCCCAACAAAACTAGTCTCCATATATTACTGATGTATGTATCTCTATAATAATATTCTAATTAATTTAATACATGAAGTTATTTTTAATTAATTTAATGTTGTCCATGGAAATTTTTTATATGGATTCAAAGTCGATTTGTTTCAAGAGATTCATGCTTTAAAATTTATTTATTAAAAAAAAATTCACAGTATGTTCTTAATAAAATGCCGCAAAATTTCATTTTACTTTGAAAGTGAATTTCTATCATGGGAGAAGAGATTATTTACTATGAAAATTAATTTTCAACTATGAGTATGGTTTTCGAATGATTTTTGGAAAATATTCAACATTAGGAAGCTTGGGAGCATTGATAAATGGTCATAATTGACAATTGAGTGTGTGACACCATAATGGGTTATTTTATTGATATTAAAATAATATAAAAGAACATCATATCGGTAGGATTGACGACATTCCCATATTATTGTTCAGCGTTCCTTGACATGCCCAATTTAATATTCTGATAAGATAGATCCTATATTGTGCTTTATTTTTTAAATAATGTCTCATTTCATGTTAATTTTTTCACATTTTTATCTTATGATGTATCCCTAAACAATTTTACAGATTGTTAATTGATATATTTAATTTATTTGTAATACTCACAGTTTTTATGAATAAGAAATGTTTTTCTGAAAATAATATAATTTTTTAAAAATAAATTCTTTGTAAAATATTCTTTATAATATGGTTTTTAAATATATTAATAATGTTCACATGGTACTAGAATTTTTAGAGATTCCTTCGTAAAATCATACTATGATTTATTAAGAAGCCTTATATTTTATTTTGTGTGTATATAGATGTGGGTTTTTATAACTCAGGGAAAGGGAAGGGTTCCATATAATTCTATGACTTCTATTTGTTTTCATTTCCTTTATAGTGAGATGGAATTGTGGTGATGGAATATCACATGTGGACTCATCATTGTCTTGTATTGTTTTCTTTTCTTGTTTATCCTTTGGGATTTGAATTGTATATTTCATGATTGTCTACTCTTATTACACATTGAAATATGTTTTTTATTCTTCTTTATATTATTCATGAGACTTTTTCAGGGTCATTTTTTTCTTCCCTGCCTTGTAGAAGGCCAATGTGGGTGATGTATTAGGTTTACCTAGACTGGTTTATTAATCATTAAGATGGTGAAAATAGAGAACATTGTACTTGGATGATTATTTCACCCTTTAGATATCCCCAATTGTACGTGGGAGGGAATTTCCCTGGATTTATTTATTAGGAAACCTAGCCTAAGAAATGATAGGAGATTGTTTGGGTGATCATGGATTGATTTATTAAAAAATCTATTTTATATAGATTCTAGAGTCTATTTTGATGGATGCTCAAATGAGGTTGTATATGACCAATGTGGTGAGGATCCAAGGGGTTTCAGTGACCATCTTATTTGATCTAGACTATCGGTTCACATCATATTATTATAGGTTATTTCAATATTAATTTATGCCACAACCATGTCGTGACACTGCTATTTAGTGAAAAATAAACGGGATGATGGATCAGACCATCCAGATGATGGGGCAAATTTTTTGGTCTTATATAGCCATTTTTTGCAGATAATGGGAGAAAATAATTCCATTGTTTGAAATTTTAAATAATTATAACAATCCCTAATCCATTGGTAGGACTAAATTCAAGGTGTTTTATAGATATACCTTTTGTTTTATGATATTATAGAATATTCTTGTCAAGACAACAATCCTAGTTAACTGTGTCATACATTGTAGGATAGATAACTTACATATGGTTTAAGAGTGGATAATGGTCATAAATAATGTCCAAAAATATTATATTGACCATTGGAGTACTCTCTTAGAGTTTTATACTAGAGGCCATGTGTTCATGAGTGTTTAACCTCATCGGTGGTAGTGATTTTTCAGTTTGAGGAGTAATACCTCTTCCTCGTTTGTAAGCCTTTATTGTAATTAAAACATATTGGTGGGATTTCAGGTTAGATGTCGCATCTTATATGGTCAAAAACTATCCTAGATGTTTTCCACATGTTCAATCCTTTCTAGTATCTCCATATTGAAACTCATGTTTTTATTGGGGATTGTTGGATATCTAGGATGATGCGACATTCTTGGATTCAGTATATGAGATTCATGCCCATCAAGAGAAGGACTTACATGGTCATTTCATTTAACATAGTTTGTGTGTTTTGGAGGCTTGGTGGCATATAAGATAGTACATTGTATCATGAGACAATTATTTTTTCTATGAATATTTAGTGGGTTTTTATTTTTTTCATGGAGATATTATTCCTGAATTACTGCTAGTTTTTGAAATATTTTCATTTGTTTAAATTTAGGTTGTTTTTTGTTGTTTAACTCTTATTTGAGATGTATAATCCTACAATGTGGGGTTTTATATGTTGGGTTTTCATGTTTAATCACTCTACTCTTCCTATGTGATTGTTGTGCTTCAAATGATGTGTGGTTTCTAAGAGGTGCATTAGGAAGTGGTTTTTTAGACATTAAAAATGTTCTATAATTTCATGGTTTTTTATTATATAGGATAATTAGTAGTGGAAAATGAATATTATTATAGTTTTAACATTTAGGTTGTCGATATTTCAGGGGTATTCATATGGAAGGACAGATGTGGTTTTAGATAAAATTTTAGCTAGAGGTGGATGTTGTTTCATTAAGCCATGGGTTATAGTATAGTGGAGGCCCTTGCACTGTATTCATGACCCTCTAGTATAGAGGCATGAGAAAATGTTTTTATATGGATTTTTTTTGATTTGGCGCAGTTGTAGAGAGGTTCTTAGTTGTAGCATAGGCTGATGGATAGATGTAGTATAATGTTTCTATTTATTTGAAGAGTCATTTCGCTATAGATCATACATTACAAAATACCATGCATTGGTGTTTTTTTCATGAGGCATTGTTTAGGGATATGTTTTAGGGTTCCTAGGGGATGAGACCAACTCACCATTTTAATATTGGAGTAGAAATGGTGTCGTGTCTTTCAATTATCCATAATTTTACACCATGATTTTAGGATATTAGGGGTTGGTGAGTATTGTGTTGTAGATCCTAGAGTTGGTTAGATTGGGGATAATTTCATTCAAGTATAATTTGTTACATACTATATTGGGGTAAAAATCATATGATTTATATTATTACATCTAGAATTAAGACATGGTTATTTTAAAAAATATGGTTTATGAATTTTGAATGTCCTTTTAAACCCTTCATTCATTGTAAATACCTATCATTTATTGTCATCCTAGAGGAATTTTTCAATTTTCATTCAACTCAATTTTTTAGCTAGATCCCTTGGAATTAGTAGGTTGATTCATGCTGATCGTTGGTAACTCAGATATTTTTTTCCATCTTGGATTCTTATTTTCCATTAGTAGAAGAGGGCTGCGTTTGGGAATGTCTTGTTTGGGTGATTTATGGTGAGGCAATGATGGGGGAAGTTGTCATTCAGGTTACTAAAATTTCTTCATTGTGATCTCAATCTTGTGGTCATATCATACATTACTAAATCTTGAGAGATGTTGGTCCAATAATTGTATGGGGTTTGGATATTCGAAGAGATTCCTTTATTTAAGTGAATCTCTGAAATTAATGTGATTTTGTATCATTTTGTGGGTTATAAGAGATAAAAAGACAAGGTAATGATCTGGATTAAATGAAATCAAAGGGAAGGTATGAATTCAAATGTGTTAACTTGTTTCAATATTTTTTGAAGAAGAACTATAATTAAAACATTATATCCATTATGATATTTTATGGTTATTTGGAATTATTTTATATTACAATGATTGATTATTTTAAATCTCTGTATATTAAAGGATAATAATGTAAATGTGGAAAATGAACATGTTTTGTGCAAACCTATAGATTGAATGGAATCACCTATCAAAGAGATAACGAAACGAGATGAAATAATCCATTAAATGGATATTATGAAATTATTTGAAGATAAATTATATTTTTATGTATTTTTGGGTTGCTTTTTATTATCCTTGGGTTTTGTGGATCTTGTATGGATTCTGTGGTTTTGGCTAGGGTTTTTCCGAATTAAAAATGTATTGGGAAACAAAGATACTATTTTTTGGAATATGTTTTGATGAGGGATAGTTTACAAGGTGGTTTGGTTTTTTTATGGGTACATATTAAAGTTTTTAGTTAGTTATGAAATATGGATGGAAATGATGACCATGTAATGGGATGAGATATAATTTAATGATAATAGACAGTAATGATATAAATTACGAAAATTAAATTGTATGGGAACTCCTTAAACACATGTTATGTTTAGTGTTTCATGACATTAAATATTTATTTGGATTGATTAGTGAATTTAAAATTCATAGTAATTAGTAGATTATAAAATGGTTAACTCTATGAAAAAAGAATGGGATTTTTTATGATATGTTATTTTAGTTTTATGTATATAGATTCATTATATAGTTGGTGTTACTTTGTAAATGATTGCCTGGGGTGGTTTGGTGGAATTGTGATATTCTGTAGGGATGTTATAGTTGATCCCTTAGTTTTATATTGTGTGTGAAAATATATGTAATTTGTTATAATTCATTTTTTATTACTAAATACAGCCCAATCGATTTGGGTATCTGTAATGGATCAGACTATCCTGGCCTATTACTTGTCAATTTATGGTGTTCGAGGTGTCAGGACCCCATGGGTAAGTAAGGAGGGTGTCAGTATCGATGGAAGCATGCATCCATGGTTTTACCTATCAATTACACTAATTAGTCTCACAGATCGCTGTGTCACCAATCAGCACCACCACACCCAAATGGTGCCACCGACAGGGGTCTTAGGGTTCATTCCCTAGTTTTCATGTAAGGCCTCGTTTAAGTCGTCTTACGTTTTTAATGTGTTTTAAGGCCATTTTGAGGATCATAAAAGATGTTTTAAACCCATAAGAGTTTGGAAAACCTTGAGTCACAAAAACATATGCCCTCTTAATCAGTTCTGCACCATTTCCATGTTTCCAGTAACGCCCCTATTGTGTGTTTTTCCTCAGTTACCTGTAATCTATCATCTCATTGCCATCCACTAGTCTATCTTCACCATATCCTAGGAGAAATATTAAATGATAATTAATATCAGTGTGTAAAACCACCTAGCCACGTGGTCAAGCACCGATCCACATTTTAAGAACATCAAGATTTCGCATTCCATAACACTAGGATAGAGCCTTTATCATATTGATATCTTCTTCTTCCTTGGACTCATTCATTTTCTTAGTGAGATTGGAGTCCCTCTTTCAGAGATGAATCATGCACCCATGCTGGAACCCTTTATACACATCGATAGAGCCCTTGGAGTTCTTATACTACAATTCATGCATCCCATTTCTTCATTCTAGGATAAAACATTGATCCATGATCATCCAAGTTGCGGTTTTACTTCCTCTCTCTTTACATGGAATCATGCAGGGTGTAGCATCCTAGGTAAATAATAAATAATAAATTTTAATATTTATTAATATTTGTGAATTAAATATTAATTTTACTATAAAAGAGATTGTATGTTCGATTGAGTACCAGATATGTAACAACGGGTTTCTTTGAAATCTTACTTTGCACACAGCGTTGAGTTATATTGAAAAATAATAATATAATATTATTATTTTAAATGGTAGATAACGCCCAGTTGTTGTAATGGTGAGAATGAATAGAACTAAATACAATATGATTATACATGTTTGATAAACGTTTTTACATTTACCCAAAAAAAGTTAGAGGCTTAAAATGTGAATGAATCTAATATTAAGCCACAACGGGAAAAAAGAATTTTCTGCGACGGGGCTTTTGTAATGGGAATAAATCCCCTCACAAAAGGACAGTCCAAGATGTTATTTGCGACGGGGGTAACATCCCGTTGCAAAAAACCAATTATTTGGGACTGGATTTCGTCTCCCGTCGCAACAAGTTTGGCGCGGGTAGTGCGCCAAATCGCGCGAAGGTTATTTGCGACAATGGGATCCCACCGTCCCAAATATTTAAGTATTGGTGACGGGGCCCATAGAAAATACCCAGCGCGGTTAATAGTTTTTTGAGACGGGATGTCGTCCAGTCGCAAAAGGTGTGCCATCATGGACTTTTTAAGACGGGACCCGTCTTAAGTACCTACACACACATTAATTACTTGCGGCGGTTAAAAAGTATTTGTGACGGGCCCCGTCGGTAATACCTGGCGGCGGTTAATAGCTTTTTGCAACGTGATGACGTCCCGTCGCAAAAGGTGTGTCGGCATGGACTATTTGCAACGGGACCCGTCACAAATAACATTTTAACCGACAATAGTATTTATGTGGGTGAAGGTATTTGTGACAGGACCTGTCGCAAAAGATACTATTTGCGACGGGATACCCGTCGCAAATACTACCGTCGCAAATAATCTAACATATATATACCCACATCTTTTTTCCTCTCATTCCGCTGAATGATTAGATAATGTTTTTCTCTAAACTCTGATTTTAGAGGGAATCATTTTCAAAGTTAACTTTTTTTTTCACGAAGAATTTGTGAAGTCGTCTAATCAATAGAAAATCAATCTGAATGGTATGTATGTTTTATTTAATTTATTATTTATTTCATTATTTAGGTTAATTATTATTCTTGTTGATTAGTTGTAATAAAATTAAAATTAAATTGTTTTGTCATTAGTATTTATTTGTACTAATAAATTGAAATTTTTAGTACTAATTTTTAATAATTAGTATAAATTAATAATTACTAGGGATAATTAGAAATGTATATAATTAATTTGTTATAATTAATAATAATGGGTAATAAATAGTAATAAATACTAATAATTAGTAATAAATATTAATAATTATTAATAAATAGTAATAAATAATAATAATTAGTAATAAATTGTAATTATTAGTATTAAATTGTAATAATTATTAATAAATAATGATAAATAGTAATACATACTATTAATTACTAATAATTAGAAATAATTAGCAATAATAGGCAATATTTAAGAATAATTAGCAATAATTGTCAATAATTAGCAATAATTAGTAATAATTAGCAATAATTAGCAATAATTTGCAACAATAAGCAATAATTCGGAATAATTAGGAATAATTAGCAATAATTAGCAATAAAGAGCAATAAATAGAAATAATTAGCAATAAATAGCAATAATTTGCAATAATTAGTAATAAATACTAAAAAATACTAATAATTACTAACAATTACTAATAAATACTTATAAATAGAAATAATTAGCAATAATTAGGAATAATTAGGAATAATTAGAAATAAATAGAAATAATTAGAAATAAATAGAAATAATTAGCAATAATTTGCAATAATTTGCATTAATTTGCAATAATTAGCAATAATTAGAAATAATTATCAACAAATAGACATAAATATAAATAATTAGCAATACATAGAAATAATTAGTAATAATTAGCAATAATTAGAAATAATTAGAAATAATTAGGAATAATTAGGAATAATTAGTAATAAATAGTAATAAATACTAATAATTATTAATAATTACTAATAAATACTAATAATAATCAATAAATAACTATAATTATCAATAATTATGGATAATTAGGAATAATTAGGAATAATTATAAATAATTAGCAATAATTAAAAATAAATACCAATAATTATCAATAATTAGGAATAATTATTAATAATTAAAAATAATTAGTAATAATTGGTAATAAATTGTAATAATTAGTACTAATTAGCAATAATTAGTAGTAATTATCAATAATTAGAAATAATTAGTAATAATTAGTAATAATTTGTAATAATTAGTAATAATTACTAATAATTAATATGAATAGTAATAATTAGTAATAATTAGGAATAAATAGGAATAAATAAGAATAAATAGAAATAAATAAGAATAAATAAGAATTAATAAGAATAAATAAAAATAAATAGGAATAATTATTAATAGATAGTAATAGTTAGTAATAAAAAATAATTGTCAGGAATAAATATGAATAATTAGTAATAAATAGGAATAATTCTTAATAAATAAGAATATTTAGTAATAAATTGGAATAATTAGTAATAAATAGTAATAATTAGTAATATATAGTAATAATTAGTTAGGAACAGTTACGAATAGTTTGAATGAAATTTTAATAAATTTGAATAAATTTTATGAACATCACACACTATCCAATGGATTGACGACACTCCTTTTGCTCGATGAATTTTCTCCATTCAACTCTAACCGACTCAATACTATTTATTAATAAATAGAAATAGTTAGTAATAAATAGTAATACTTAGTTATAAATTAAAATAGTTTGTAATAAATAGGAATAGTTAGTAATAATTATGAATAATTAGTAATAAATATGAATAATTACTGATAAATAAAAAAAATTGTAATAAATAGGAAAAATTAGTAATAAAACGTAAAAATTAGTAATAAATAGTAATAATTAGTAAGGAAAAGTTAGGAATAGTTAAAAAGAAATTTTAATAAATTTTAGTAAATTTTCAGAACATGGAAAAAAATTTAGTGGATTAACGACACTCTTTTTGTTTAATGAATTTTCTCCTTTCAACTCTCACCGACTTTAAACATTATAAAAAATGTGCTGCTACATTGGCATATAGAATCTTGTGCATATGATATTGGATATGCATTCATAGAATCATATTTTTTATAATGTTTTCAGGCAGAGATAGTTGGAAGAAGACGATTCATGGACGAAAAGTGGGCTCTTTTGTCTGAGGGCTCATTTACTTGAATCTTTATCACACTAAAATCACAATGAAGAATATGGTAGGAGATACTCATATAATTTCCCATGAATAAGAGAATGAATATGCGTACCTCTAACCAGATAATTTATTGTGCTTTTAGTGTGAGAAAGATTAAATTAAATGAGCTATCCGACAAAAGAGTAGTCGTCCCACTAAAAATCATGTCTCCCTTAATTAATTGTAATTACTAAGAAGTAGTAGTAATTATTTATCTTATTTTTTCAGCTAGTGTTTTTATTACTTAAAATTATTCAAAAATAGTGATGAATTTATATTTAGTAGAAAAATAGGGAACAAGGAAGTCGACATCAGTCATTATTAGATGATCGCTCTTGGATAAATCAGTGCTGAAATCCAAATTGTTCTGGTTTAAATCTTGTATATATTGTGGGTGTTGAATCTTTCTTAGAATTTCCATCATCAAAACCAGAATATGTTTCAGAAGGAACAATTAAGTGTCTATATAAAAAATGTGCTCTAAGAGTGTTTGACATATTTGAAAAGGTTAGGGGACATCTCTTGCGGTTTGGTTTTCAACCAGATTATTTTTTTTGTATCGACACGGTGAATGCAATTCCTGAGAAGATACTAATAAATTGATTTTGGATCTATCACGGTTCCAAAATTTAGTGCATGATGTTGCATGTCCATCTGTTCAACAAACTGAATCTCACGATGATATTGATTTAACTCCTGAGTTGGAACCATCCTAATTTTATATGTTTTTGAGGTCCGTTGAGTATGCATTGTATCCTTGTTTCAAGATAAGAAAATTAGAAGCAGTTGCAAAATTTATGACTATTAAATTAGATAATGAAATGTCAAACTATTGTTTGGATCAGATATTTTAATTGGTTAAAACACTGTTACCTGAAGGAAATTTTTTGCCTACAAATTACTATGAGATAAAGAGGTTCGTTCATAATCTAGGCCTTAGTTATCAGAAGAATCATGCATGTGAAAATGATTTCATCTTATATTCTGGTGAAAATGAGTAATTGGATAGTTGTCCTACATGTGGAAAATTGAGGTATAAAGAAGCTCAACTAGGGAAGTCTGGATCGATTCCAATAAAACAGTTGAGATATTTCCCCCTTACACCTAGGAATCAACGTTTATTTATTTCTCATAACATAGCGTAATTGATGTCATGGAATAAAACCAATATTTCAACCAGTAAAAGCATGAATCATCCATCTGATGGTGATTCATGGAAAAATTTTGTTCTTATACATCCGACTATTTCTATAGAAGCCCGAAACATGTGATTGGGTATTTCTCTTGACGGTTTCTGTCCATTCGATTCCTATAGTAGTCATTATTCATGTTGTCTTTTATTTATAACTCTGTACAATATACCTCCATGGATCTTGATGATGGAGCCCTATATATTTTTGATATTATTAATCCCATTACCCTTGAAAAATAATATTTATATTTATTTTAAACCATTGATTGATGAGATAAATGAATTGTTGGTAATGGTGTTAGTACATATGATGTTTCTACGAAACAAAAATTCACATTAAACGATGCATTGATGTGGATGATTAGTGACTTTCCAGCATATGACATGTTATATGGCTGGAGTACACATGGTCCAAAAGCATGCACTTACTTTATGAAATACAATAATGATTTTACGCTCGTCAATGGAAAAAAACCTTGCTATTTTGATTGTCATTGCAAATTTCTTCCAACCGATCATCCTTTTCAAAGGAAAAAATCTCATTTAATAAAAGGAACAATTGAAATGGATGATCCTCCAAAAATGATATTAGGTACGTATTTCAAAAACAGTTGTATTTGCAGTACCTCCCTTCACATTTGGGCCAATATTAAACCAACAGAAAATTCATGGCTTTGGGAAAAAACATAATTGGATAAAATGAAGAATTTTTTGGGATCTCCCATATTGGTCTGATTTGTTGGACTACCAAATGTTGGATTTCATGCATATTGAGAAGAAATTTTTTGATAATTTATTTAATACAGTTTTGGATACACCAGGTAAAACCAAAGATACTGTAAAAGCATGATTAGATCTTTCCCAAATTCCTAGGCGACCAGAACTTGAACTATTTGAGAATTTCAGATCACAAAGGTTAATGATTCAAAAGAAGCTTATACACTGTCCAATGAAAGATTCTTTTTTTTTTTGTCAGTGGATTGTAGATTTGCGACTTCCAGATGGCTATGCTTCCAATTTGAGAAGATGTGTTAAGAATGGTCATATTACCAGTTTTAAATGTCATGATTGTCATGTTATAATGGAAATTATTATGCCAATTGGATTCATAGGTTTGTTGAATTCTATAATTTGGGATTCGATAACATACATTTCATATTTTTTTCGAGACATTTGTGCAGCAACAACAGATTACAATGCACTATAGAAACCGAAAGAAGATGTTGCTGTAATTATAAGTAAACTGGAAAAAATCTTTTCGCCTTCTTTATTTAACTCAATGGAACATATGATATTACATTTTCTACATGATGCTAAATGTGGAGGTCCAGTATAGTTTCGATGGATGTACCCATTTCAGAGATGCATGCAGAAATTGAGGAAAAAGTACTTAACAAAGGATCAGTTGAAGGCTCAATTGCTGAAGCTTATTTGCAAGAGGAAATTGTTTTTTTCTACTCTCACTATTTTGAATCTGAATATCCCTCAAAACAAAACCTCATGGGAAAAAATGAGGGAAATGTTAATGATGAAATGGACTACCATTTATCAGTTTTTAATCATCCAAATCTTGGCTTCAGTGGAGTTCATGAATGATGGATTTCAGATGATGAGAATCATAGAGCTCAAACATATTTTCTGCTCAACTGTAATGAAATGAAATCATTTTCACTGTGAGTGATTCTTTCACTTATTCATTAATTTCTGTGATAATATGTACACTTATATTATTTTTAGGTCATATGATAATCTTATAATGAAACAACTTCTACAAATTTCAACAGCTTCTCTTGAAGAACACAGAGTAAAAAAGTTTTCAAAATTGTTTTTTCAAAAAATCGTAACATAAATTATTGATGGTCTACTATCAACTCAGTTTACTATTTATTATATTGATAATTTTTTGACAAATTTTTAGGGGTATCAACATGCTGATAAAATTGATAAGCGACTGTGTATATTGAGTAACCCACCATCGAAAATTGTTAAATCATATAATGCATATGTCATGAATAGTTTTAGATTTGATACACATGCATATGGGGAATCAAAAAAACAATGAACAATGGAGTTTTTATGAGAGAATCACATCATAGAGAAACTCAAGTTAACTTTTACCACATTCTGGATGAAATTATTGAGCTATGTTATCTTGGAAAAATTACATAATAGTGTTTGAATGTTAGTGGTTGGATACTGAGGTAGGATTTCTTGTTCATTCGACTCGTGGAATCATTGATATTATATATAAAAGTCTTCTTGTAGTAAATGAACCATTTTTACTTGCTCAACAGGAACAAAAAATTTATTACACAAAGTACTGTGCTACTTCAAGAGACCTGAGTGATTGGTGGAGCAAATTAAAAATGAAATCTTGTAAAAATCAATTTACTCAAACTGAATGTGGTTCCACTGAAGTGGGAGGAATTGAAATTTTTCAAGAGACTACTGAAAATCCATCTTTTTCACAAAGAAATGTGAATATCGATGATGATATCCCACAATTTAGGGTCGACGGTGAAGAATATGTTAATGATATTACAAATGAATTTAAAATGAAAAGGGATAGTGAAAGTGAAACTCATATGGATATTGATGATACCGAGAAGGAATATGAAGACCTTGACATCGTCAGATATGAAGATGATGATGAAGGTGAACATTGGCACGGTTAAATTCTGGTTATGATCTTAACTAATATATATATATATATATATATATATATAATATTTATTTTCAACTATCTACTAACGACAATAATTTTTTGTTTCTATTGGGAAAAAATACCTCAAGGTATTATTGAAGCATTTTTGAGGTGATTGTGTTTGTTGACAAAGTGGAAATCTGTGCTGTGATAGTTGACAAAGCAAACCATGACATAAAAATTTGTTGACAAGGGGGATTTCAAGGTGGAATATTGAGTTCAAGGGTTGTCTTTAATGACTTATGTTTGATTCGTGAACGTTGACAATGGAATGGATGATCTAAAAGTGATACAAAAAGAACAGATACAAGGTGGCACTGTTTTCCAGTGTACGCAAAATTTTTGGGCCTGAAAATCCACAGATGAAGAAAAGTGGTTTTTGGAAAAGGGACTTGCATGTGATGTACTTGAAGGCTTGAAAAATTGTGCGCCATAAGTTTTTCAAGATCATATCACCAAAATATGGAAAAGGGATAAGGGTCACACACGTTTTTTGTTAGGTCGCGCATGTGAATAGTGTGGCAGAGACAAAGGGCGGAGACCAGCACGTCAAGACTTGTGCGCCGAGGGGAGACTTGCGTGCCGTCACGCAGGGTGTTCAAATTCCTATAAATACAAGACCACCCCTTCTCATTTTGGAGTTATTTCAACACTTAGAAAAATCAGAGCTCCTATTATGCAGGTGTGGTGGTCGCGCAAGTGTTTTGTGGTCGCGCACGTAGGACTTATGTGCCAGGTGATGGTTGCGCACCTAAGGAAGTTTGGTCGAGAATGGAAGTGAGTCATGCATGTTTAGAGTAGCATATTATTTTGTCGTGCAAGTGCTTGAGGTGGACTTGCGTGGCAGTTTTGACTTGCCCGCCAGCATAGAGAAGGGCGCCAAGTATGGGTGATTTCCGGCTGTGATTCAGGGCTGCGTGGAAGCTGGAATAATTCCCCAATACCTTCAGTGAAAAGAGAGATTCGTCTATGGGTGAAAGTTGGACTTCAAGAGATAATCTACATGAAAAGGATGATTCATTCATTAGTGATAATAAAGATACCTTGTGGTCTATAAACTATGAGTGGATCCTTTCCAGGGCACTGACCAAAGGAAGAGGAAGAAGGTGATCCTTTCCACCGGCAGTTAGCTGGAGAGAGAGAGACATGGAGTGAAACTTGGGAAAGTATTGAGCTGACCCTAAACATTGTAAAGGAAGTGAGCTTGAGAGTAGAAGTGATCTATCTAGAACCAAGTAAACAATACTGTTCTTTTAGTGGATTTGGTACATCGTCACATTGTCGGTGTATGCTCCTTGGACGTACCCTAAAGAGGGTGAACCAAGTAAAAAATTTTGTGTCATGTGCATGCTTTACTTTCTGTTTATATTGTTTAATGGGAAAGAGATATAAGAGTGTTTTTATTAATATTGAAACAAGATCAGAACGAGCTTTAATTTTAATTTAGTCATACCCTGATTCACCCCCCTATCAGGGTATTCAACCATGTGGACATAATAATTGGTATTAGAGGGAAATGTTGATATTAGTTCTTCTCAAAATGGAGGTCACATATTATAAAGTGATTCCGACTTTCAATGGAAGTAATTTTCAGATATGGAAGAATCGAATGCAACACTATATCCGATCTTTGGGAATGGATGTGTTTTTAGCAGCTATGCATGGTATCTCCACTGATATCAACAGTGAAGCATTATCAGAAGATAAAAGAAGGGATATAGATGCTGACGTGAAGGGTATTAATGATTTAGGTGGAGACCTTTATAATTCTATCTATACAAAGGTGATGTTATGAAAAATGACACATTCTATGTGGGAAATGCTTTTGAATATATATGAAGGGGATGCAAAAGTCAGAGAGGCAAAGCTCTGAGTTTTGTGGAACATGTCTGAAGATCTGAGAATGATCCCAAATGAATCTGTTGATGCATTTTTCGACATTATAAATGTTGTTCTGGAAGACATGCTGGGTCTTGGTGATGTTATTGAAGACAAAAAAAATTTCAAGTGCATATTGATAAATCTTCCACCTTATTTCAATTCGAATGTTTCTGTTTTGGATGATAAAGACCCAAACGAGCTGACATTAGATAACCTGCACAACACTGTTGGTGCATATGAAATGAGAAATGATGATAAAAACACTGTGGAAAAGGGTAAATCCAAAGAGGTGGCATTTAATGCCACGAAGAAGCTCACTATTGAAGATTCTCAAGAGGAAGAAAAGACAGATGAGGTGATGTCATTCCTTTCTTCAAATCAGCAAATAGGAAAAGGAAATATTAAAGGGAAACTTCCACTAGCATGCTTTCGATGTGTAAAGGTTAGTAATCTTTGGGTAAGGTGCCCCAAAAAGTTTCAAGATAATTATAATGATGATGACCAAGTCGAAATTCCCAAGAATAAGGCTTCAGCATTTGTGAAAGGGAAGAAACAATTGAACAGAAATTTCTTCAAGATGTAGAATCTTTTTTATCATGAATTTGAATGTTTAGATGGGTCTGAGGATAAAGAGGATAATGATATATAAATCTGCAAAGATCGTGGGGAAAATTAGATGGTGGCGGTCATCAGTAGTTCTCAGGAAAAAGAAGAAACTGATGCTGGAGAAGAAGAGTAAGAAGTTGGAGGAAGAGTTGATATGGAAGCTGAATTGGATGTAGCTCTTGAGGAGATAGTAGTTTGGAAGGCCAAAATGATGAAATCCAATAAAGTGGTTCGTGTTTCCAAACTCTATATACAACAACAGGATGAAGAAAAGTCTGAACTATTAGAGGAAATTGAAAAACTAAAATCATCAACACTAGAGATCTCAGAAAATATTTTTAAGTATAAGATTAAAATTGAATAACAAAATAATGAAATCGATTGTTTTAATAACACTGGAAAGGAGTAGGTGAAACGTATCAATGAACTTGAAAATGAAGTTGTTGGTCTACAAAGAATAATAAAGGATCAAGAAAAACTCATCACCCCTATATGATATCAAGAAAGTAGGTCATTCAGAAGAAATAAAAGATGAAAGAAGAGGCTAGTAGTTAAACAAGAATGAAGTAGCAATAAAGATCAGATGTTAATCCCAAATTAGGGCATGGTCGAAAAAAAGATGTAAATACTGATGTCAGATCACAAGCACCCACTCCGAGATTGAAGGTTGATTTTGGCATAAAGCAGAATCAGAATATTCATATATCCCAAGGGGAAACTCACTCTTCTGTAGTAAAGAGGAGGAATGCACCTTATATCAGGTTTTATTGTTCTGGGATGATGGGAAATTAACAGTTTGTGTGTGCCATAGCAAAGAGATATCAAAGGGAACAAGAAAAAAGGTGGCAGTCAAATAAATAACGGTTTTCCATAACATCTTTTGAAGGTCAATGTATTTGCTGTAGAGGATTTGGGAACATGGATAGATATTGGACATCAATCATACATAGGAGTGTTCCAAAACGAAACTTGAGTGGTCGTATGCAAAAAATTAAGGGATTGAAAATTGAGCCGAAAACACAAAATTGGTTTGCAGCACTACAGGATGAAGCTGGTCATTCACACTCTAATGAAGATCAAATTCTCCAAACCACACCGAGTGCGAAGTTAAAGACATGGATAAAAAAGAAAATGAATGAGAATGCAGTAGTTGTGGAAATTTCCCTCAACGTTTCAGATCGTTTAGGATTATGTATCTTTGATAGTGGTTGCATATCCCATATGGCAGGGAACACAGATCTCATTACAGGCATAAAATATGACAATGATAGAGTTATCAAGTATGGGAACGATGAAGGGTTGATGATTGTTGGTTCTGGAAAGGATAAATCTGGGGTAAAAGAAATGATACGTGCTGATGTCTTGGTAGTAGAGGGTCTTAGTCATAACTTGCTCAGTGTTAGTCAACTATGTGACTCGGGGAACTCTATCCAATTTACCAAGATGATGTGTGTTGTGAAAGGAAATGATGGAGCAGTTGTTCTATAGGAAAAAAGGACAAAGGGAAATCTTTACATTATATTTGGGGAAGAATTTACGTGCCTTTTATATAGAGAAGAAGAAAACCAGCTGTGGAATAAGTGACTTGGTCATCTATGCCAACCATCCGTGGAAGATCTGGAAATGTGTGATGATGTTAGAGAGCTTCCCAAATTATCACGTGATCGCACTCATACATGCGATGCATGAAAATAAGGGAATATCCTCATTAATACATACAAGTCAAAGGAACAAAAATCAACCAGAGTGCTCAAATTGGTGCATTCTGATGTTTGTGGACCTATATCACCATGTGACATAAATGGGAAAAGGTACTATATCCTTTTCATTGATGATTATAGAAAAATGGCTTGGTTATTTGTCATTAACCATAAGACAGAGGTGTTCAGTTGCATAAATAAGTATCGGAGGGAATCAGAAAGATGCTTGGGTAGAAAATTCTAATGTTTCATACTGATAACGGTACAGAATTCACAAATAGTCAATTTTAAGATTATCTCGAGAATCATGAGATAAGGCATCAAGTTTCATCAGTGAGAACACCCCAATAGAATGGAGTGGTTGAAAGGAGAAAGAAGAGCATTAAAAAAATGGCTAGAAAGATGCTTATTGAAAAGGACCTACTAGAGAAATTTTGGAAGGAAGCAGTTTTGACATCGGTCTATATTTCAAATAAGCCTCTATTGTGTCCGAAGGAAGGGAAGAATCTGTATGAAATGTGGTTTGGAAAGAATCAAACATTGAAATACATTCAAATAATTGGAATTAAGTGTTTCATTATCAAAAAAGAAAATCACAGGAAGTTTGAGTCACGAAAAGATGAGGGGATATTCCTTGTCTAATCAGGGAAAAGCATAGCATATAAATGCTTTAACAAAAGGTTAGGAAAAATTGATGAGAGAAATGATGTCACCATAGTTGAAAATGAATAGAATAATCAATGACCTAGTGAACAGTTTCTAGATGAATGTTATGAGGAGGTAAGTAACACAAGGGGAGTAGAAGTGGAAGATGCAAACTCTGAAGAGGATACTGATGATGAGCCGGAGGAAACAAAATCTGAGTCTACTAAGTATCCAAGTAGTCGAGATGAAATTGATAGGTAAAATATCATTGGTGGTATGACAACTCCAGTTCAGACTCGAAGAATGAAATCATCACAACAAACATCATTTTTATCTCTGGTGGAGACAAAAAAAATTTCTGATGCGGCTGAAGATGAGTATTGGGTTAAGGCTATGAATGAAGAATTAGACCAGATTTAGAAGAATCATACATGGGAGATTGTTTCAAGACAAGCAGATAAGAATGGAATCGGGACTAAATGGGTCCATCACAACAATATGAATGAAGATGGCACAGTGGTTCGAAACAAAGCATGACTACTGTGCAAAGGATACTCCCAGATATAGGGAATAGATTTTGATGAGGCATTTGCACCGCTTGTAAGGCTATAGATGATCAGATTATTCCTAGCCATTGTAGTGAAATAGAAGTTCAAAGTGTTCCGGATGGTTGTAAAATCCGCATTCTTGAATGGAGTTCTGGAAGAGGAGTTGTATATTTAGCAGCCAGATGGTTTTCTCATTCTTGAGGATGATAACAAGGTTTGCAGACTGAAGAAGGCGTTTTATGTGCCGAAACAAGCACAAAGAGCATGGTATTCAAGGCTGGATCGGTATTTGAAGAAGCATGGGTTTCAACGTAATGGAGTTGATTACAATCTCTACTTCAACAACAACAGTAATCAATGGATGATGGTGTTGGTTTATGTTGATGAAATAATATTTTGTGGATTAGATGAAGCTCAGTGTAAACAGTTTTCCGAATTCATGAAAAGTGAGTTTTAAATGTCAATTATTGGAGGGAAAACTTTTATCCTTGGTTTACAAGTGAAACAAGGAAGTAATAGAACATCCATTTCTCAATCCAAATATGCCAAGGGGGTTCTGAGGAGGTTTGGAATGGAAAATTCCAAGGAGATGAAGACTCCAGTTGCTACCCTGACAAAACAGTCCAAAGATGATGATGGAAAGGTAGTTAATATCACAGAATACATGCAAGTTATTGGAAGTTTGTTGTACTTGACTACAACAAGGCCTGATATTGTTTTTTCCACATGCCATGAAGTGAGATATCAGAGTAATACAAAGGAAATAAACATTATTGTAGTGAAAAGAATACATTGTTCTATCAAAGGCACTGTGGCTTTCCGTGTGATGTATAATGACAAATCTCAATCAGTGTTATTGGGTTAAACATATATAGATTGATATGGATCAGTAGATAACAGAAAACCAACGTCCGGAGGTGCATTCTATCTTGATGGATTGTTTATTTCATGGCTTATCAAAAAGAAATATTTCATTCCATTGAGCATCGTGGAGGATGAGTAAATTACGGCCACTCATGTATGCGCACAGTTATTGTCAATGAAGCAGTAGTTTGAAGATATGGGAGTTGAAGTGAATTATCCGATTGGTATCTGGTGCGATAACTCAAGTGCTATAAATATTATCAAAAATCATATCCATTATTCAAGGGAAAATCACATTGAGTAAAAGTATCATTTTATCAAGGAGAAGGTTGAGTAGGGAATCGTGAAGATGGAGTATGTGACTACAGAGCTACAGGTTGTTGACATTCTGACAAAGGCCTTACCCAAGGATGATTTTAATAGACATCGACGGGCTCTGAGAGTTCAGTCGACTCCCCACACTTGAAAGAGTGTAGATGTGAAAACCCCTCTCCGAGAGGTATGATGTGTTTTTCCCTAATTTTTTGATATGTTTTCTCTAATATGTTACATACTGCTAATGAGTGACATTTGGGTTCATTAACAAAGGGGGATGAAATAGTGATTGGTCAAGGGGGAGACAGTGTGGAAATTTGAAAAATCATGATAGATACAGGGAGAAGCTGATAGGTGGAGCATCCAGATAAGGGGTGTTGAAGATGTGCTGAAGAGGATTTGTAATTGACGAGAGTTAAGGCTGTGAGCAGATAGGGGGAGCGTTCTAAATCTGACGATGCTAGAAGTGATCGATCAAAGAATAGATATCACAACATCTAAGGATCATGATAAAAGAAGAAGAGTGGTGTTGTAAAGAGTAAATCTTTTTTCAAAAAATTGGTATCAGTTTGGTGTCAACAGTGGGTATCAGAGTTGAAGTGATTCATTGTTAAACTTTTGATTTACTCTTGTTTCTTTGGTCGAGCATTGCACATGTGGGCTTAGAATATGTGTTGAGTAAATCCTTGATCACTATCAGAATCACAATAGGCAAATGATGGCTGAAGAATTATCGACTTATCTTTTCATGGAAAAGTTTTCAACAAACCCAAAGGAGGATATTGTTGGGAAAAATTCCCTCAAGGTATCATTGGAGCATTTTTGAGTTGATTTTGTTTGTTGACATAGTGCACATCTGTGCTGTGATTTTTGACAAAGAAAACCATGACATAAAAATTTGTTGATAGGAGGATTTCATGGTGGCATGTCGAGTTCAAGGGATGTTTCTATTGATCTATGTTTTATTTGAAAATTTTGACAATGAAATGGATGATCTGGAAGTAGTAAAAAAATTACAGATACAAGGTAGTGCCATTTTCCAGTGTATGCCAAATTATTGGGCATGAAAATTTACAGATGAATAAAAGTGGTTTTTTGCAATGTGACTTGCGTGTCGTGTAATTGAAGGCTTGGAAACTTGTGAGCCATATTTTTTTCAAGATCATATCACCAAAATATGGAAAATGGATAAGGGTTGAGAAAGATTTTGGTTAGGTCGCGCAAGTGACTAGAGCGGCAGAGACATGCGTGCTGAGGGGAGACTTGCACGTCGTCGTGCGGGGTGTCAAAATGCCTATAAATACTGGACCACCCCTCCACATTTTGGAGTGATTAAAACACTTATAAAAATCAGAGCTCTCGTCGTGTACGTGTGGTGGTCGCGCAAGTGGTGTGTGGTCGCGCAAGTAGGACTTGCCTTCCAGGTGATGGTTGCACACCTAATTCAGTTTGGGCGATGAAGGAAGTGAGTTTCACAAGTTTGGAGTAGCATAATATTGTGTCTCACAAGTGCTTGAGGTGGACTTGCGTGCCAGTTTTGACTTGCGCATCGAGACTTTCACTCTGGATTAGAGAAGGGTGCCAAGTAAGGGTGATTTCCGGTAGTGATTCATTGCTGTAAGGAAGCTGGAAGAATTTCCCGATACCTTAGGTGCAAAGAGTGATTCATCTATGGGTGAAAGTTGGACATCAACAAAGAATCTACATACAATAGATGATGCATTCATTAGTGATAATGAAGAGACCTACTGCTCTATAAACTATGAGTGGATCCTTTATAGAGCAGTGAGCAAAGGAAGAGGAAAAAGGTGATCCTCTCCACTGGCAGTGAGCCGGAGAGAGAGAGAAAGGGAGTGACCCTTGGGAAAATAGTGAGATGACCATAGAAATTGTAAAGGAAGAGAGCCTAGGAATAGAAGTTATCTAACCCAAACCATGTAAACAAAATTTTGAATCTAGTGGAGTTGGTACATAGGCACATTGTTGGTGTCTGCTCGTTGGACATAGCCCATTGAGGGTGAACCATGTAAAAATTGATTTGTCCTATGCATGATTTACATTCTGTTTATATTGTGCAACTGGAATGAGAGTGAATAGTGTTTTTCTTAACACCGAAACAAGATCAGAAGGAGCTTTAATTTTATATTAGTCATACCTTGATTCACCCCCCTCTCAGGGTATTCACCCTTGTGGACCTAACAGTTTTAGATTGAATATGATCTATTGCCTGAGTTATAAGAGGATGATCTACCTTTGGATGAGGGGAATATGGGATCATATGACCATGATCCTACTGGTGGTTTAATAGGTATGCAGAGGGGGCACGGTCTTGCGGGACTGTTGATTCCTGAACATATCCTTGATCGACATCCATGTCATGGCTTCGATCCACACACACAGAGGTATGGTAACCTATATATTTTAGTTAGATTTCATTAATATATATATATATATATATTAATTGTATGATTATTTATTATTTTTTCACAGTTTTTCACATGTAGCTGTTTGAAAGGGGAGTGCTATCCTGTCCAATTATTTTTCTCATCCATGGACCACATGAGAAGAGATTTCTATTGATGTGAAGCTCGACATGTAAAATCATTGGCTGGTACATAAATAAATAATATTTATTTTGAAATTTATATTGAAATTTATTTTATTAATAACAAGATATTGTAAATTATTTTTAGGGTTTATGGTATCCCATCGATGATAGCATGCGTGATGATATCCATGCAGCTTGGGAGGTGTCTATGCATGAACATTTGCGATAGTTTTTCCACAATTTGAGAAAGATGGACATTAAGAAAGTAGGAGCGACAATATTTGATGAGTCATGTAGAGCCCACCAACCAAAGTACATTTAATCTTAGGTTTGGGATGGATTATGTGCACACTGGTTGGGTGGAGGATTTCAGAGGAGGACTTCATTGGGTCTGCAGAACTTGGGGAGACAGGAGGTGACGCATCGAGCAAGTAGCCATACATTCAGTACGCATAGAGAGAATCTGGTACGTTTTTTAAATATTTTATTAAAATTCAAACAGAAACAATGTATTTTATATTCCTATATGAAGTCAAGCATCCCAATATTACAGATTACGATATTTATCGGAGGATGTACAGTGATCCAGCCACCAGAGAGATTAGGTGCGATCGCCAGCATCAGATTGTGGTTAGTTTTATTTTTTTCAGTTTGAAAATTAACTGCATATAATAATTTCACAATTTTATTTTCAAATTGGAATTGAAGGAGTCATATGAGGCTGTGACTTCTCAGACACAGGCTGAGGGTCAGGACGAGGTGACTGATCAGACCAGTGCCCACCATTTCGACGAGGCGGTATGGATGCAGGCGACTCAGTAAGGCTTTGAGAAGGGCTGAGTAGTTGATATCGACATTCATGTGACTCCTAGTACTTGTTATGGTACTGTTTCGTTATTAGCGTCCATCTCGAAAGGAGCTCGTGGAGAGGCATCATCTTCTGCCTCACAGTATGAGGAGCAGTTTCAAGCTCAGAATGACCCTATAGAGAGTTTGCAGAAACTGAAAGAAGAGATGCGTCTACAGCAGCATCAGCAGTAGTAGCACGAGGAGGATATGTATCGATGGTAGCAGCATCATCACAAGATGATGGAGTACATGCGCTGTCTGACTCGTAGTTTAGGGATGAAGTTTTCTCCACTTGCTCCTTCAGCTCCTCCACCTCCACCAGATGAAGACCCCCAGTGATTTTTTATGTCCAAAACATTTTAATTTAACATTCGATGTAATATAAACTACTTAGAGTTTCAGTCTTTTATATCCGTGCGAATATTACATAATTTAATTTTTAATATTTTATGATTTTTTTGTGAATATTGAGAATTTTAATATATTTTATATTATTATTATATTAATAATATTTATATTATTGATTAATTAATCATAATTTTATTAAATATAATGGTTTAGTAATATATTTTTAATGTTTTTTTATTTTACTAATAATAATAGTAATAATATTATTATTATTTTTTTGTTTCTTTTTAAATTTTTTGAATATTGAGAATTTTAATTTTTTTTATATTTTTTTATTTTATTAATGTTAAAATAAATTTATCAATAATCATAATAATATTTTATGATATTTTTATACTTTTTAGTGAATATTTAGAATTTTAATTTTTTAATTTTTTTATTATATTAATAATATTAAAATTAATTTTTCAACAATAATAATTTTATTAAATATATTTATTTTTGATTTTTTTATTATTTGCGATGGGATCTACTGTGACGAGTTCCCATCATAAATAGACAAAAAAAATTTAGAAAAAGGTATTTGCGACCAGATTATGGGCACGTCGTAAATAGTATTTGCGACGGGCCCGTCACAAATAGTTTAAGTAAATATTTTCCAAAATGTATTGGGACGGGATTACGGGCCCGTCGCAAAACATTATTTGCGATGAGCCCGTCACAAAAATGTTTTTATATAAAAAGTAAATAATCAGAGACTTATTTGCGACGGTGATGTTGCCCGTCGCAAAAAATCATATTTGCCACGGGCCCGTCGCAATTACTATATTTTGCAACACCATTCTCTGCAACATGCTATTTGCAATGAGACCCCATCTCTAAAGCTTATTTATGACGGGATCCCGTCACAAATATCCAGCCGCAAATGCCTCGAATTCTAGTAGTGAGCATAAATACTCAAATATTCTTCAAAAGGATGATTTACCTCCTTTTGATGGAAAACACTTTTTAAGTCTACACATTTATATATTCTATATGAAAAAATAATATTCCCTTTTTTAATCGGGACTTCAAAATTTATTTTGAGTAAATTCTTGTTATTTTTACAAAAAATCATTTTTAATGAATAGAGAAAAATATTGTATTTTGATTCAAAAATGCCTTTAAATATAATTTATTTTTATGGCTAGAAAATCTTTTTAATTAGTTTTAAGGTGTAATTAGATCATATTTTTACAATTTAATTTAATTTTTGATTTGGAAGTAATTTCACATTGAAATTGGACATAAACAAGTGTCAATCTTTTGATAGTTAATATTTTATAAAAACACGCTTTCTGTTTTGACAAAATAAATTAATATTAAATTAATTAATGCAACATATATGTTTTGGATTTGGTAAAATACAAGTCATTTTTGATTTCGGAATATCAAATATAGATTTTGCTGAATTTATAGTATTGTTCTCAAAACCTTCAATTTTTTATGAATAGTGAAAACACACAATAGTATTTGAAAACAGTCTTTTTAATTTAAATGAAATTTTACCACATATGTGAATTGAATTTAAAAAATGCGACATAAATTGTTGTTATTAAAATGTAAAATTTTTTTCAATAAGATGAAAATGATTTTTTGTAAATAGTATATTTTGACTTATATTTACCGCGGTTAAAGGTAAATATTGTAATTGAAGGTAAAAATAATATTATAATGACAAAAAATTATCCTAAAATATGTTTTCATTTTATTGGTTGATATATGTCCAACCATGGTAATCCTTGGGTTGATTTTGGGATGACATGGATCCACTTAAGATTTATAATGACACATTCTTTTCATTAATTTAAATTAAAGACATAAACGATATAAACATTTATCTTTTAGTAAATAGATTTTTACACGAGGTTATATATGTTATCTCTTCGACTATAAATATAAATTTTAATGAAAAAATATTTTCTATGTCATGGTATTTTTTTTAAGATTTTCAGACATGAAATAAATAAAATTATTTATGACTCAATAATAATGCAATGTTTACCTCATTAATGAATTATTTAAATAAATAATATTATAAAAATTAAAAAAATATACAAAACCTATCCAATTATTATTGGAAGATTTTATATCTAACATGTTCTATTTTATATTCTACTTTAATATGTTTTGGACCTTTAGAAACTGAATATCATTATATAATAAAAATAATATTTTCACAATTTCATAAAGAGCCCATCCTCCCCTTATAAAAAGCCCTAACTTAAAACCCATTCCTAATAATTTTCAAGCCACTTTTCTTGTCAAAAATCTACACAATTCATCTCCCTACATCCCTATGTTCATTCTAGTATCCTAACCTTGGAAAGAAGGAACATCAAGTAAACCCTTTTCTTCAAACCAAAGTTTATTACCAGATTTAAAGGTAACGACTTCTCTTATGTTTTTTCTATTATTTTACTTCTCCAACCCCATAAACTCTTTTTATTCAATTATTTTATAACAAAAATATTATCATCAATATACTATTATGTTTTTAACAAAATGATTCGAACAAGACTTACACGCACCTCCATCTAATTGGTAACGAACACACTTTTTCTCTGGAGGCGAACTACTGCCTCACGAAACGATGATTGTTCAATATTCTAATACCACCACTTTTGTGGAGTATTAGAATGAAATTTTATTTACCTATGATATATATTATATTTATATTGTCTCTATACTTCGGTATTTTTCATTTATATCATACCTTTATTTTTTCTGTTATGGGTAAACGCGATAATTTCATTTGCGGAGTTGCGGACTACCGCCGCCTCAGAGTGATATGACTCTTTCATGACATACGTTGAACATATAATGGATAATGTTATTGACATTATATATTATATTATACCTTTATTATAATATATCTATGTATCATTATTTTTTCATTCCATTAAATATTAAATAGAAATGAAAGTAGTGTTCATGCATACGTAAGGTTTACCATCTCCATTAATGGTTCATTTCATTTATTATCTCCAAATGTCATGTAATGTAATAAATAAATAAATATATATATATATATTCTTGATATATAAGATATATATTATATCTAAATAATTAATATCATTCTAGATATAATTGACTTTTGACCACATGAACAACATTTAATTATAGGAAGTTCATTTTTGACTCAAGTACCAAATATCGACAATACGACCATTTTTATCATAAATGGTTACATAAGGTTTATAAAATGGTAATAAGTGACTTGAAAGGAAAAATAAACATAAAAAATTATAATAATAAAGTATAAATTAACATTAGATTATTATTCAAGATATTAAAGAATGAACAAGTCAAGTCGGACACGAGGTTAGGGACTTGGTCTCAATATTCTTTCATTAAGGCATATTTTGTTTTATACACAATTTTTTTATACTGTGTATATACACCATTGAAATTTCATTTCATTCCAAAGGAATTTTTTTATATGAAGAGTTTTACCAAATGAAAAAAATTAATGTTTCTTTTTTACGTAAGCGGTGACAACGACCTTTTACGCCGACGTGAGTATTATTTGATCTTTGGCTTCCTTAACAAGTCATAATGTTTTTAAAAAGAAAAAAATACCATATACTCTTTTTATGTACTTTTTTATTGAAAATCGTTTTTTACAAGATAGATTATATCAATATATTTAAATAATATATTATAATTTAAATGTGTAAATTCTGTCTTTGATTTGTGTTTTTATTATGTGTTAAGAATATGTTATGGTTATTTGGAATTGTTTATGTATACGGGTGGTTCATGATAAACCTAGGGTGGGTGAGCCTGAGATAGATCTCCAATTCATTAGTTAATGTGATGGACGTAAACATGAATGTTTCTCCTATGATACTTAGGGAATATACTGTGGTGAGTATTCCAATTTAAGACCCTACATAGCTGTGATAGCTATAATGTTAGTATGACATGGATGCCACAAGTTACCATTAATATTTATGTTTTCTATGTGTTATTAATAAATATTATGATTTCATGAGGTATGTAAACAAGGTTATGTTTTGATGTATTAATGTTTACATTCATTGTTTTATAACACTTACTGAGCTTTTTAAGATCATCCCATGTTTTGAAATGTTTTTCAGAGGACATAAAGATGAATAGTGTGAAGAATGGGATCAAGGAAAAGTCATGCTCTCTAAAACATGGAACTAGACTTGACTCTTTTTCCAAGTGTTTTTATTTTTTGAAAAAATTTGCAACTGAGTAAAAGTTTGTACATGTAATTTTTGAGATGTATTGTAATAGTTATGGCCTAAATCTCTAAAACTCTAGACCCAAAATTATACTCAATGTGAATTATTCATTTAATTCTAGATATGTAATTTTTTATGTTAGGGTCCTCATAGTTGGTATCAGAGGTCGGTTTAGACAACTTAAGGTGTTAGAATATTGTTAAATTAAGGTCCATATATTAATTTATGGTATTAATGAAATGATATAGCATTTACATATTACTATGTTTCTTTGCTCAAGATATTTCTGAGTTCAGAAGGTTTTTACGCAGAGGAAACATGGAAGTTAATATCAGACCACATCATGAGGAAGACAACCTTCCAAATAAGCAAACTGAGTTGGTCAGAATCAGAGCTAAATAGTTTGTTTCAGTGATGTCACAATTCACTCAGGCTATAAATGTATTTGGTACCAATGCATGATATCATCCATATCAACCATAGAGAAACATGTTAGTAGTGGATCATTTCATTATGCAACATTTCCCATCATTCAGAGTATCATCTGACCATGTGAAAGCAGAATGGTGGATTAATGCACTAGAAAATATTTTCGATGTCATGGGTCGTTCAGAACAACAAAAGGGTAGTCTCGTTGTTTACCGTTTTGAAGGTGAAGCCGATCAGTCGTGGCCGATGGTGAAAAATATAAGGGATAGTGAAGAGATTGATGATCATGATTGGGATGAATTCAATGGTGTGTTTCTTGAGAAATATTTTCCTAAGGTGGTTCATCTTAGGATAGAAAACAAATCCTAGAATTGAGGTAGGGGGTATGACTTAGTGGCTTCTTATGAAGCATAATTCACCAGACTAGCAAGGTATGCTCCAAATTTCATACGAGATCATGATAGTAAAATCGACCATTTTTACTCATGATTAAATCCAAAGTATTGAAGGGATTTTTCTTCTCGTGAGTTCCAAAAGTTACGAAAAACATGTTCTATGTTCATAGAATGTGTAAATGTTGTTTGTTGATGATTATGTGTTCTTTGAGAAACAAAAAAAATAAGAGTTTAAGGTAGAAGATGAAAGGGAAGAACTATTCAACAATGTCTGGCGGTAAGAATCTTAAGTTTACAGTTTGTCAAAATTGAGGTAAAAATCATAATGAGGAATGTATTTTGAATTATAGTAAGTGCTAAAGAGGAGGTAAAATGGGACATAATTCTAGTAATTGCACTGAAAATGATCTGGGTAATGGTTATACAAAATATGACTTACAATCAGTAAAAACATTATGTGGAATAAAATGGGTTATCATGAAAATTAGTGTCTAATGAAGAACCCAATTGTGGGAAAGCATCCAGACTACAAGTAGAAGGGGGTGGTTAAATCCATTGTAATAACATCAGTACATGTTGGGCCATAAAATTAAGTAGTGTGAGGTATATTGTTTGTTTGTGCAGATTATGCCAATGTGTTGTTTGATTTAGGGTTTACACATTCATTCATTTAAGAGAATTTTTCTAGTAAATTGGGAATTCCATCTCAATATATGAATACTTAACTTATGGTAAAAACACCAGGGGGAAATTTTGAGACAAAATGAAATTATATGAACCTTACTTTCCTTGTGTGCGAAAATAATCAACCTAAATTCCTTATTTTTTTCCCTCTAGTAGAGTTCAATTTTATTTTGGGTATGGATTGGATTTCTATTTATCATGGTAAGATTGACTACAGAGTTAAAGCGGTTTATTTTCAAAATATTTTTTAGTTTGTGTTCAGAATGAACCCTTACATTTGATAACATATCAGGATGCTGAAATACTAGTAAAATATGGAAATAAATTTTACCTTGCATATATTGCTGAAAAAATGAACTATTTAGATTAATGATGTGCTAGTGGTAAATGAGTTTCTTGATGTTTTTCCTGATGAGTTTCCTGGTATAATACCTAATCAGGATGTTGAATTTACTGTTGACATAGTTCCTGATGCTAAGCCAATTTCAAACCCCCCTTATTGAATGGTGAAAATTTAACATTTAACGTTAAAGAATGACTTGCTGGAGTTATTCGATTAGGTCATCATTCGACCTAGCATATCCCCTTTGGGTTCTCCTGTCTTATTTTTTTAAAACAAATATGGTTCAATGATACTATGAATTTATTATAGATAATTGAATAACATCACTATTAGGATAATGTATCCATTGCCTCATATCAATGATTTATTTGATCAGATCAAGGGAGCTCAGTATAGTTTGAAGATTGACTTGTGGTCAGGGTACCATAAGTTGAATGTAAAGGAAGCAAATATTCCGAAGATTGTGTTTCGTACAAGATATGGACATTATGAATTTGTGGTTATGACTTTTGGATTATCCAATGCAACTACTATATTCAAAGATCTTATGAATATAATTTTCTGTGAGTTCTTGGAAAAGATTGTGGTTGTGTTCATTGATGATATTTTGGTTTCTTATAAATTTAAATAGGATAATTAAATTCATCTATGTGTTGTCTTCAAAACCTTAAAAGAAATGAAACTATGTGGGAAATTCAGCATGTTTGAGATTTGGTTACAACACATTTATTTTCTGGGTCACACTGTATCAAAAAATTGCATAACGGTTGATCCTGATAAAACAAAAGTTGTTGAAGAATGGAAAACATCTAAAAGTATAAATGAGATTCATAGATTTTTGGATTAGCAGGTTATTATCAGAGGTTTGTTAAAAAAAATTCACGGTTATCTAACCCATTGACAAAGTTAACTCGAAACGGTGCTAGGTCATATGGAAAACAGAATGTGATGAATGTTTTTAGGAATTGAAATGAAGATTGGGGAATGCTACTATTTTGGCACTGCCTTCAAGAAATGCTGAGTTTTTAACTACAATAATTCTTGGTTGAAAGGACATGGTTGTGTCCTTATGAAGAATGAATAGGTGATTTTTTATTCTTTATGTATGTTTAAAAATCATGAGTTAAATTACCCTACACATGATTTTGAATTGGATGCTGTTGTTTTTTATAAATTTTGGAGGCAACCTTTTTATGGAGTAAACTATGAAATATATACCAACCACAAATGTTTGAAGTATATATTCTCTAAAAAATTATTAAACATGAGACAGAGAAGATGGATACAATTAATCAATTATTATTATTATTGCATAATTCATTACCATCCATGAATGGAAAATAATGTGGTTGATACTTTGAGTCGAAAAGGTAATGCTTAATTAACCATGTTACGTTTTAAACAAGATCCTTTGATTAAATATTTGATGAAATTTATCATAGAAATTTTTGGTGTAGTAAATTACTCTATTTGTTTAAGGTCATAGTGAGATCATCCCTATCAGAAAGAATTAAGCAAGCATAGAAGGAAGGCGGTGAGTTTTAGAAAAATATAGACTTGGTTCAGAAGGGTAAGTTTACTGATTTTAACATTGATAATGATTGTGTTTTGAGGTTTGGGAAAAGATTATATGTGCCTTGGGATTTGTAGTTGAAGAATGAGCAGTTATATGAAGCCTGTAGTTCTCCATTTTCAGTTCATCCTGGATGTACTAATATGTACAATGATCATTGGAAGTATTACTGGTGGGATGGAATGAATAGAGATATTTCCGACAATATAGTAAAGTGTTTGACTTGTTAGTTGGTTAAAGTAGAGTGGATGTTACCGCATGGGATACTTCAGTGTTTACAAGTTATGGAGTTGAAGTGGGAAAATATATCCATGGACTTCATTTTGGGATTACCAAAGACATCTCGAGGTAATAATTCAAATTATGTTATTTTTGGTCGATTGAATAAATATGATCATTTTATTCCTATTTGAGATTATTTTCCTCTTGATAAACTTTCTTAGTTGCAAGTTAAAAAGATAGTATGTTTTCATGGAGTTCCCTTTTCTATTGTATCTGATCATGATACCAGGTTTACTTATAACATTGGGAAAGGCTTTTAGAAGTTGTTTGGTACTGAGCTAAATTTTAGTACAATTTTTCATCCGCAATGATATGTGCTATCAAAACGAACAATTCGGACCATGGGGGATATACTACATTCTTGTTGACTTGATTACTAAGGAAGTTGGGACAAACATCATTCTTTGGATGAATTTTCATATAATAATAGTTTCCATTCCAGTATACAGAAGGATACATTTGAGGCATTATATAGAAAGCATTGTCGAACTCCATATTTTTGGGATGATGTCACTGAAAGGAAATAGATGGAACCCGAATTGTTTAAAGATAAGGAAGAAAAAGTTTAACTGATTCAGAAGCACATGAGAATAGCTCAGAGTAGGTAGAAATGTTATGCGGATAACCAGAAGAAGGATATTTCATTTGAAGTTGGTGATCATGTATTTCTCAATGTTTCTCCAAGGAAAAATATGATTTGTTTTGGTACAAAGGGATGTTTGAGTCCGAGGTTCATTGGACCTTATGATATCCTGGAGAAATATTGATCAGTTTTGTAAAGAGTGTATTTGCATCCATGTTTATCCCAGGTACAAAATATTTTTCTTGTTTCAATGTTGAGAAAGTATATACCATATTTGTCTCATTTTTTGAGCCCAGAGGTAGTTTAGTTTGAAGAGAATATCTCTTGTGGGGAACAACCAGTCTATATTCTAGACTGAAGAGAGAAAGTGTTACAGAATAAGCTAAATCGTCTTGTAGGGTTTTGTGGAAAAACCATATTGTTGAAGAGGCAATGTGGGAAATCTGAAAATTCTATGAGGGATAAATCCCCCAATTTGTTTGATGTGTGAAAAAAATTACGAGGACATTATTTCCAAAAGGGGGGAAGGATGTAACATGCTAGGTAAATAAAGAATAATACTATTTTATATTTATTAAAAGTCATGATTTAAATAATATTTTTACTATAAAGGGGATGCTATGATCGATGGAGTACCCGATACGCAATAACAAATTTCATTGAAATCTTACATTGCACACAACGTTGAGTTATATTAAAAAATAATAATATAATATTATTATTTTAAATGGATGTTAACGCATAGCCATTGTAATGGCAGGAATTAACAGAACTAACGTAAATATGATTATAAATTTTTTTAAATGTTTTTACATTAATCCAATAAACGTTATAGGCTTAAAATGTGAATGAATTTAATTTTAAGCATAAATACTCTAATATTTTTTAGAAGGTCAATTTATTTCCTTTTGATGGGAAAGCCTCTTTAAATATAGTTATGGTTTCATTTATATTCTCTATTTGATAAAATAAAATTCTTTTTTTGAATCAGGATATCAAAATTTACTTTTTTTATTTTTTTTCTTATTCTGCTAAAATTCATTTTTTAATGAATAGTGAAAAATACTGTATTTTAATTCAAAATTGCCTTTTAATCTAATTGATTTATATGTTTAGACTATCTTTTTAATTTATTTACGGTGTTATTAGATTATATTTTTACCATGTACTCTAATGTTGGTCATTGAAAGTAATTTCACTTTGAAATTTGAAATAAACAAGTGTCAATCTCTTGATAGTTATTATTTCTTAATTTTTTTTGTTTTGACAATGAAAATTAGTTTTAAATAAAATAATGAAACTTTTTATGTTCTAAATTTTCTAAAATATACATCATTTTTGATTTCTGGATTTCAAATATAGCTTAGGCTGATGTTTTGATACTTTTCTAAAAACCTTCAATTTGGGATGAATAGTGAAAACATTGAGTAGTATTTAAAAACTGACTTTCTCATTTAAATGAAATTTTATCACTTCTGAGAATTGAATTTCAAAAATATGAAATAAATTGTTGTTATCTATATGTAATATGTGGTTCAATAAGATAAAAATATATTATTGTAAATAGTAACTTTTGACTTTTATTTACTGTTGTTAAAGGTAAATAGGGTAATTCAAGGTAAAAATAATATTATATTAATATAGAATTATCATAAAATGTCTCTTAATTATATTGGATGATACATGTCCGACCATGGAAATCCTTGGGTTGATTTTGGGACCCCATGGAGCCACTTAAGAGTGATAATGACACATTATATTAATTAATTTAAACTAAAGACAAAAATGACTTAAACAGATGTCTTTTAGTAAATCAGTGTTTACATGGGATTATTTAAGATATATCTTAGAATATAAAAATTAATTTCAAATCTAAAAATATTTCCTATATAATAGTATTTGTTTTATATCTTTTAGACCTCAAATAAATAAAATTATTTTTGACACTATAATGATGCACTGTTTACCTCATTAATGAATGATTTAAATGAATAAGATTTTAAAAATTAAAACAATATCCAAAACATGTACAATTTTTATTATAAGATTTCATATAAAACATGAGTAATCTTATCTTATAATTTAATAGGGTATGGACCTTTAAAAACCTAAAATCATTATATAATAAAATAATATTTTGACATATTCTTAAATAGCCCCTCCTCCCCCTTAAAAAAATCCATCACATCTAACCCAATCCTCACACTTCTCATGCCCCTTTTCTCATCCATCCTCTTCTGAATTAATCTCCCTACATCACTATAATCATCTTTTATGTGTTACCTGAGGTAGAAGGAACATCATGTAAACTGTTAGGTTCAAAACAAAGAGAGCTACCCGATTTAAAGGTAACATCATCTCTTAAGTTATTTTCTATTATTTTACTTCTCAAAATCCCGAAACTATTTTTATTCCTTTATTTAATAACAAAATAATTATCTTCAATATACTAGGATGTTGTTATGAGAAGTATTCGATCATCACATACACCCACCTCCACTTAGTGGGTAAAGAATATATTGTTTTTGTGGATGGTGAACTACTACCTACCGAAACGATGATTGTTCAATCTTCTCCTACCACCTCTTATGGTAGTTTTTAGATGGAACTATAATTAACTATGATATATATTACATTTATATTGTCTCCATAATTCTTTAATTTTTAATTATAACATACCTTTATGGTTTCTATTATGGGTAAACATGATAATTTCATTTGACGAAGTGCAGACTATCACCCCCTCAATGTGATCTGACTCATTCGTGCCATACATGGAACATATAAAGGATGGAGTTAAAAATATTATATATGATATTTTATTGGTATTATAATATGCCTATGTATCATAAATTTTTCATTCCATTAAATTTTAAATAGAAATTAAAGTAGCATTCAAGCGTACGTACAACTTTCCGTCTTTATGAACGGTGCATTTCATTTCTTATCTCAAAATGTGTTGTACTGTTATAATTATATATATATATACTAGAAATATATTATATATATTATATCTAAATCATTAATATCATTCTAGAGATAGTGGGATTTTTACCACATGAACAACTTGTAATTTTAAGAACATCATTTTCGACTCAAGTACCAAATATCGTCAAAACAACCATTATTAACTTAAATGATTACATAATGTTTATAACATGGTAAAAAGTGATATAAAAGGAATAAAAAACTTGAAGAATGATCTTATAAATGTATAAATTAACTTTATATTATTATTTAGGAGATTAAAGAACGAATGAAGCAAGTTGGACACGAGGTAAGGGACATCGTCTCAATCTCCTTTAATTGAGGAATATTTTGTTTTATACATGAATTTATTTTATACTTTGTATACACACCATTTAATTTTACATTCATTCAAAAGAAATCTTTTTCTACAATGTATTTTACTAAATGAAAAAAATAATGTTTCTTTTTAACAAAAGTGGGGACAACAACCTTTTCCACCGCCGCAAGTATTATTTGATCATTGGCTTCAATAACAATCCATAATGTTTTTAAAAGAAAAATAAATACCATATACTCATTTTACATATATCGTTATTGAAAATGGATTTGTTAATGGATTCATTATGTCAATATATTTAAATGATATATTGTCATTGAAATGTGGAAAATTTGGAATTTTATTTATGTTTATTTTATGTGTTATTAATATGTTAAGGTTCTTGGGCCATGCATATAGATACGAGTGGTTCCATGATAAAACTAGGTTGGGTAAGCCCAAGATAGCTCTCAAATTAATTGGGCAATGTGGCAGAGGTAATCATGAATGTTTCTCCTATGATATTTAGGGAATATACTGTGATGGGTATTCTAATGTAACTCCCAACGTAGCTGTGATAACTACAATGTAAGTATGATATAGATGCCATAAGATACCATTAATATTCATTTTTTATATGTGTTATTCATAAATCTAATGATTTCATGAGGTATGTTAAAAGTTTGTGTTTTGATGGACTAATGTTTCCTTTCATTATTTTATAACCCTTACTGAGCTTTTAATGCACATCCCATGTTTTGATATGTTTTTCACAAGAATTAAATAAGAATAGGGCCATGAATGGGAACAAGGAAAATTCATGATGTCTAAAACACAGAACTAGACATGACACTTTTTTCAAGTGTTTTTATATTATGAATAAAATGGAAACTGAGTAGAAGTGACTAATTTGTAATTTTTTATATGTAATGTAATTGTTATGGCCTAATTATCTAAAACACCCAACCTAAAAATATCCTCATTGTTAAATATTCATTTAATTAAATATTATGTATTGTTTTAAGGTAGGTTACTTATATAGAGTGGTTTTGATGATGTTCCCTTAGGATGTAGAAGAAACCATATTTAACATAAATAATTTAAAAACATTTTAAAAAGTGAATGGGTGTGAATTATTATGTCAATAATGTGGTATTTTAACTTATTTTTATGATGTAAATTTTACGGACTCAAGTTCACATAAAATCGCGGTTGTTGGTTGTCCATCCATGGGCACTAAAGAATATCTTTTATCATGATAATATTATGATTCAATGGATGTGACATGTAAACGGTTTAATAACAAAATCTTGAATGATTAAATGGATGCTTGATGAATAAGTGCCCTTGTTTGATCACCACGGTTAACCAAATTGAAAGATGCAACTTAATGAATGGTGCAAATTAATATGAAAACTCCCTTGATATATTTTGGTAATACACTTGGTTATTCTGTAAAATTACAGTGGGTTGACATGAAAATATCGATGGAATGTTCTGGTTTCGATTTTGTTTTCTTGTGAATATAAGGAAGTGTGGATCCTACATGTTGGGGCTTGGTTTGGATCCATTACTTCATGGGATCTCACATAACCCTATTATTGTAGTGACATTACAAGAAAACTGGGTGTGAATGCATAAAATCACACATGGCTGTTTTTCCATCAGTTGTTGTATTGTCTGGTAGTCATGCTTGTTAGTTTCCCATTAGTGGTGGAATGTTTTTAATGGAATCTATTGAACATTATAATGTGAACTATTATAGTGGGGAATTATTTTCCCAAAATGGGTTTCGTACTGGTTCTGTTGTGTACTTGTACATATAGGGATAACAAAGAGAGTGGTTGTGTATGAGTTGGTAGTCTGTTTGGTAACCCTTAGGTTGGTATGAGTGTTTAATTTTATATATGTATAATATTTAGTTCTTGTGTTTCTTATACACACCCCACCTATGTTGACCACTTCATGTCGAACACCACCATTTCATGGGGAGGGTCTTTTCCCCAATATTCCTATTATTGGAAGGTTATTATATCCATTTGGATCCCTCTCCCAGGTAGCCTAAGAAACATGGGGAAGGATTTGATGGATGGAGGTTCATTATGTCCCAATACTCTTCATGCAGGGTGTGTTGTAGTGGTTGTCCCACGTATGTACATGTAGGTTTTTTTTGCAAGTGTCTTCAGGATGAGTCCCATGTGTTTTCGGGCATGACAGTTGTTGTTGTGGCCGAGTTTTCAATAAGCGTGGGTATGTGTGGTTGGGATGGCCTATGTGGTTGTTGTTATGGGTGATAATGGGATTGCAGAACATATGGTTGGAATGGCCCATACAGTAGTTGTTGGGGGTGGTAGTGGGACTACAGTGGGATCTTTGGGGGGGGGGGTATGATGCATAATATGTTCTTAATAACCACTGGGAAAGTGGTGAAACTTACCAAAATATCGATGAGATAATACTATTATTTTACATAACTTTCGTAATTTGGGGAGTGTGCCTTAGTGAGGCTGGGTGGATTGTTTTCCTTGTTAGGTGTTTTTGTTACCCCTATTTTCATAGAAGGCATTAGAATGTCCCACACTTCTGCATGAGAGCTTTGTTTTCCTACTCATCATACATGTATACTCAGCCTACATATATAAAGCATCTTTTATGTTTCCAGCAGAACATGGAAGATCTTGCTTGGCCATAGTAGCTTGGGCATTGGGATAATCAGCATTGTTGGTTTTATCTCTTTTGATACGTTCTTTTGGAGTTTCCTTGTACTTTGTATCGATTTATTTTGAACATTCATGTTGAGAAAAGGGTTTGGATTTAATTTTACATTATGTATTTGAAGTTGTTTGGGATTTACCATCTTATCTCATAATCTTATTCAAAAATAAGGGTATTTTGTTCCACATTACGTGATAAAATATACAGATGGTTCTAGTCTCCATTCCAGGGCGTATTGAAGGTGGAAATTTGGTGTCATTATTTATCCTTCAACATTAAGAAGGTAGGATATGGAAATTTTTTTGTCCCATCCCTTAACTTTGTGAAGGCGGCTCATGACTTAATGGTATCATATGATGTCACAAACCAGAGCTGGTTTCGATGTAAACAGGCACCCAACAAGGCCCACGAGAAGGCCCGAAGGGCATTCCCGATCCCCATGGGATAGAAAGGGTTCCCAAGTATCATAAAATGAAATTTGGTATCTATTTACCCATGTTTATATACATAAATCAACTAATGAATCCAATAAAACAAATCTGGACTTTTCAAACCAAACCATATTTTACAAAAATTTTAAACTGAATTATATATTTTAAAACAATTCTAAAAGATTCGAACAAATGATTAAACCCACTATGAACACCCCAAGAACCATAATCAAGGAAAGAGGCCCCACCCTCAATCCATCTACACAATACAACACCACTATGGACCGATATAAACCCGAACCATTAGCACACAAGTTGTACCAAAACCTGCGACAAAAATAACCAAGTCTACTTACACTCAAATATATAAGTAGGGTGTGATCCAATGACCAGTAGAATACCACCACTAAGATATTCTATGTGATAAAACATTATAGATGAATGTATTACAAGTTTTCATAAACATGAAATGCTATTTACAATTTCTAAAAGATGCATCTTTAAATAAAATTAGTTTTCAAGTGGGCTATTTTAAAGAATCAACACTTTTAAAAACAATTCCGAAGATAAAAAATTTCCCAGCCAAGCATACTGTATTCTAATAGAAATCATAAATCATTCAATTAGCACAAACAAAAGGAAATGACCATTTGTAACTAGCTCATTGTGGGTCTCAGGTACGTCGTATCTCAATGAATGAAACCATCACAATTTCTATTCCCATGCATGCGCCACTTGTAGGGAAGATACACATATCCCAGTGGTCCCTAATAATAATAATCATCATTATAATTTAGTTACTGTTTTCGTCATCAATATTTCTACGAGAAACTGAGTCCAAACCCCACGAGATCAATAGAATACTAGTACACCCCCACCAAGATACCTAGGGTTCCCTCTTATTGTCCAAAAAGTTAAAAAAGCCATGAAATATAATTTTCACATGAAAATAACTCTTCCACATCACACATTTACTAAAAAACCCACATTTATATCACACAAGTGACATCATACCCCATTTTATTCAAACTGATTTTGAAATCAAACTTAATCCAAAATAGCCCACTACACTTTTCTCATCTCTTAATAACTTGAAAAAATCATTGATGTTTTTTTATTAAACCTTTAAAATATTTTGAAAATAAAATAACATCCAACACACATTTCACATATTACTATTTTAACCATAAAAATAATATAATCATTATACTCACATGAAACATCCCATAAATGTGTTTCACACGTTTATTACAATTCGATAAATCATTTCAGCAATTTATAAAACATTCTAAATATATTTTATATCTTAAATAAACTATTTACCATTAAAAACCCATATTTTGTTAATAAAATCAGAAATACAGTACATTTGAATCATTTTCCCACTTTTTTTAACTCGCTAAATGAATTTCAATTTTCATAAAATAATCCCAATGTATATTACCATGTTTTGAAAAAAAAAACCCCATTTCAAAATCCACTTTCCTGACCAAAATCACCCCAATACCAATCCAAAACTAAATTTTCTATACTATAATTATTTATTAAAAAACACTGAAATGTTATAAAATTTACTCAAATAATTCCAGAAACGTTAAACATGAAAAACACACATTTTCATAACTCATGTTCAATATGTATAACAAGGTTTTACACATAAAACTAATTCAAAAACCCAGTTTTTAGTGAAACATAAAACTAAATCATTACCCAACACAAATTGGAAGCCCTGTTAAAAATCTAATAAATCACATTCAAAATTTATAAAAATACCACATAAGATATCACATGAGTTACATTTGAAAAATTCTAAACTTCAAGAAAAATTTTAAATGTAATACTAAATCATTTACTATTGCTAAAAATGGTTTTTGCACTTCACACAACTTACGTGAATTATGAAAAATGATTAAATCTAGAAATCTAAATCATCATGAAATTCTTACACATGGAATCACCTACCTATTGCGTTGAAACCATCAAATATTGGTTAGAAATATGAACCACTCCACAATCGTACCACAATGAAGTGAAAAGTATCCTAAAATGTCAATATTAGACCAATAAACCCCAATGAAACCCTATGTACAAATCCCTAGTTATTGGACAAGTGTAACGTCATGAAAGGGTGGAAGAAACCCTAATTAAAAGGATAAAATATATGAGAGAAATAATTAAATGCATGATTTTGATGTTTTCCCCATCAAATCTCTCTTCAAAATTGAGTTACAAGGGAGGGTGAGAGATCATGGAGGCTTTTCATGGTTTTAGGGCATGAAATATAGAAGAGAGGGGCAGATTTTGTTTATTTCTAGAAAGGAAACCTTTGAATTTCAAAACATTTTTTATGAGATGGACACCCTTGCACAGTTTAGTAAACCGTGCGGCCAAACGGTGTGGCCCATTATGACCACCCTAGACCAAGCCATTATCTACCAATAATAGGTAGATCTAAGTTGGAATCCTAGGGGGAATAATAGGACAATGATATGGAGAAAATGTCCCAAAAGAAACCATCCTTTTCACCCAGAAACATGTCCAACTCAAGGGTACTGACCGCCTCAACAACTTACCCTACAAGTGTTGCCAATAAGAGTTCCAATAATATAACACAAAAACACCAAAACCTCATACAATAACTTTGATAATAGAGGGGTCCAAGTACCACACAATACCCCCAAGACCTAGGTCATTGATCAAGAACACATGAGACACCAATATTACAAACACAGAACACCCAGAAAATTCATGTGTGACTATTCTCCCAACCATAAATAATTCCACCACTGGAAAGCCCCCACAACGAAAAAGAAAAAACCAAACATAACCAAGAATCAAATATGTACTATGTTGTTAAACATCATTCCCAAAGGAAAAACACCTCCAATGATCAATTAATGATGGAATACTCTCACAAACAAAAACATAAACCTGTTTTATAAAACGATCATGCACATTTGGACTTTATCCCAAAATAAATCTCTTCAAACACTATCAAAATAATTCCTAATAAATCTTCATAGAGGAAATATAACAAAAAATTGCGTAACACTAACCTTTCTATAACTAAACTATTGGGAACTCTCTAATCCTATAATTTACCTCTGGAAGATGCGGTTTTTATGTAGCTCTAAACGATAATTACTTCCTCTAAGTAAATTACATGGAAAAAACTTGAGTTACTTGTACATGGAGACACAAATAGGCTCCCCACCATAGAAGAAAACCTATGTTTTTCTGAGAAATAATTAGGACACTAACAGGGGAGGCCCAAATGGACTCCTTAGAACAAGCGGTACACTACCATTAGACCTTTCGAAAATAAATTACATAAAACTCATAGTTGGTATCCCTACTATAAGAAACAACCATCATAGACAACCAGAACAGAATCAAACAAGAAGACCCAAAAACGTGAAGCATTGGCACATTCACATGGTTAGTCCGCATAGTTCAGGATGCCATGCACTAACTGTGCTGGTCATTCTCATTGCATGGATTCCTGGAACATGGTCACTAATAATCATGCAAAAACTGTGTGGTCAACCTATCAAGCCAAATTTCCAACCATTCTCAAAATACCCAATGGTAACCAAATCATAAAAGAATGACATTGGTTGATATCATTGGGATGAGGCCCTCCACATCCTTCCATTGAATGGGAACCACATAATCAAGATGGAGACACACTAGGTTTAAAATATTATCATATTTAATATTAAGGATAGGACTTTGTAAAAGGGATTGAATGACTCTGGGACTTCCCTGACAACATTCCAGTATCATTCCATGAACTATGGCTAGAGCTCAAATGATTGAAGTATCTCTGGACTCACAGTTAGGATTTGGAACCCCCATAAATAGAATTTCCTCTTTCAGTGCTGGGAAAACGATTCCCTCATCCCAGATGGGTTAAACTTGGCATAAAACATTCCAACCTCCACTTACCCTAACAAGAAATTTCACTGAAAAAAGGCTTAGAAGATGCACACACAACACAACTTGTTTCTAAGGGTACGAAACAACATAAGAAAAGGTTACATATAATCACCTTCCTCTAAAACAGATGATTGTGATTTTTTTCCAAGGGATACATACACCCAACATAACAAAGATGCTCAGTGGATTGCACGACATTCCCCTTTTCAGTAAAAAGATCCAATGGCATCGCATGGTGGCACCGAACATGACCCTTGAGACTGATAGAAACAAAACAAGGGGAGGGACCATATACCCAGTCCCTAAACATCACAAAATTCCAAAAAGTTACTATAATAGCCTCTCATGTATATATTTTCCCCAGTGGTGGATAAACATAATACCTCAATTTGAAGAGACTATGATGGACCTAGAGGCCCTCTTAGACACCCCCTAGACACACATCCACACTAACCACCCTAGAACACATCAACCTTCGATGAATCTGTTAACATATGAAACTATGGTCTCTTTCAACATTACAAAAGAAATTTCCCACTACCAGAGGATCTGAAAACCGAATAATGTAAATGGTGTAGACTAAATCTCCAACTATTTGGAAGAATATTAATTATATTGATCAATTATAGGGTCTTACAATGGTAAAATAATATAGTTTTCACAACAGTTTTGAAATAACCCTTAATGGGGACATACCCTATCCCATGTGACAACCCATGGACCCAAGAAAGATGGTGCATTGGTCATGAAATACCACAAACTAGAACCGAACACATGATGGGACCCATTGTAAAGGAATCCCAAAACATTTCTCCTAAGGCGACCACTAACATTCCCTTCAACCCAGCATACCGACCAAACACAAACCCAAAACACCGGCCAGTTGGACAACTATTCAGATAAGAGAACATGAAACACATCATCCTAAACCAATCTTCAAGAGAACATGTTTTCCATTAAAACATATCATTGAAAACAAATAGTTCAGAGGTTAGCGTATCCATCAATGGCACCCCATGGGCCTCACAGATTCATGTTTCCGTTCTACATCAGGAACCCTCATCATATACATCCTAGCACTCATCCATCCATTCCATAAACCATCCCTTATAACATATAACCCCATGCATGTGGTCTCTTATGGAAATACCAATGTCTAAAACAGAAATTCTTTCCACTTTTCAAAACCAAAACAATCAACCAATAATTCATTTTTTCTCAAGACCGCTAAACATGAAATCAAAATCCCAGTTTACAACAAAAAAATTTCTGAAAAGAACATCCATTCAGATAATAAATAACATCCAATTCATTTAAATCTATTTATAATCATCTTAACCATTTATAAAACCTTTAAATAGTTTATAAAATACTATTGGGAACACTTTCTAAACCAACATTAACATAATTTTCTGCTTTCAACAGAGGTGTAAACATACCATTTTCCATTTCATAAAAATTCTGAAAATTCAGTTCCACAATTTGAAAAGTATAACCATTCCATCGTTATTATAAAATCACTTCACAAAAAATTTAGGCTTTTGAAAATCATGTCATTTTTTTTATTAAAACTGAACTTCTATGATTTTAAAACTAAAGGACATAAGATAATGTGAGGGGAATCATATTTCAGTGGGTGACATGGAAATATGGTTGGAAGTCATATTCCAATCACATCACTATAATAGAAAATGTTATAGGGAAATATCCCGTACTGCACATATCTTTCCAGACCCTGTAATCTCACTAAGACTAGTAACCCAACTATCTTTTCATTTCCCCTAATAATCATCAAACCAAGAAAACAAATCGACTCATACATATCCCGACATCCCCTGGAAACTCGAATATTGTCAAAAGTTTTCATGGCCAGGAACACTACGCATAAATGGAATTTCACATCCCAACAATCTTCCCTCATGACTATCCCAAATCCTCCCCAAATAACATAACCTTATGAGATAAAACCACCTCTGATGCCATTTTTTCATGAATCGAATCTAGTCTCCATGAAAACCAACACATGGAATGGTCTAAGACAAGGCCCTAAAAGGTGTTACAAATTCCAATATGAAAGAACATGTTATCGATCATCATAAAATAAAATTTTGGTACAATTTACCCATGTTTATAATCATAGATCAACCATTGAATCTAATAAAACAAATCTATATTTTCCAAATAAAAGAATCTTTTACAATATTCCATAACAGAATTAAATAATTTAAAACTATTATAAAATAGTAAAACAAATGAGGGAACCCATTATAAACATCCTAAGAATCATCATCATGGAAAGAGGCACCGCCCTCAAGCCATCTCTACATGAGAGAACCACGAAGGATCCCTAGAAACCCAAACCATTGGCACAGAAGTTGTACCCAAACCTATAATAAAATCCAATCCACTTAAACCCAAAGGTGTTAGTAGGATTTGAGCCTAATCCCAGTAAGATACCACCTATAATATATTCCATGTAAAGAAAATTCAAAAATAAAAAGCATTAAATTGTTCATAAAGATGAAATTTTTGTTACAATTTCTAAAATATGCAACATTATATAAATTTTATTTCATGTTTGTAGTTTTATATAATCAAAAACATTAAGAAAATTCCAAATATACAGAATTTTCCAGCCAAACATATCATATTCTGACGGTAATCATAAATCATCTAATTATTATAAGAATTGAGAAATGATCCTTAGTCACTAGCTCGCTCAATGTCACAAGTCCCTCATATATCAGTGAATGTAACCATCACTATATTTGTTCTCATTCACAATCCATTAGTAGGAAATATACTGATAACCTAGTTGTCCCCAATTTTCATCATAGTCATTATTGTTTTTTAGTGTCGTCTTTGTTAATCTAACAATGTGTCACTATGGCCAAACCCCATGGGATTACTGGCATACTAGTACACATCCACCCACCTAGATACCTGAGTTTCCTTCTTATGATCAAAACAGTTCAAAAATCCATGAAATATTGGTTGAACATGAAAATACATCTTCCAGACCACACATTCACAAAATATAACTCATATATAACTCACAAGTCACATCAACCCCCTTTTCATTAAAATTGATTTTGAAATCATACTCAAACCAAAATAGAAAACAACACTTTTCAAATCTCTTTAACACTTAAACAAATCCTTTAAAAAATTTATAAAATCATTTCTAGAATGTGAATATAACATAATGTCCCACACACATTTCATATAATACACTTTTCACCTTCAAAATAATTTGATCATTATACTGACATGAAATAGCCTACAAAAATATTTCGCACCATTCTTGATATTTGATAAAACATTTCATCAATTTATAAAACATTATAAAAATGATTGAAATCATAAAAAACCACATTACCTTTCAAAATCATATCTTAACTGAATAAAATAACCAAAACAATACATGTGAATCATTTTCCCACACTATTTAACTCACTAAATCATTTTCAATTTCATAAAACAAACCCAAGGGGTATAAAAATGATTTGTAAAAAAAACCAATTTGAAAACTATATTTCACGGCCAAAATCACACCAATACCAATCCAAAAGAAGAATTGGAAGTCCTATAAGCATTTAATAATCCACTCTCAAGTGTTATATAACTACATAAAATAATGACACAAATTATACGCATGAAAAAACAAACATTTTCATAAAACCCCTTCTAGAAGTATAACCCGGTTTTACACATAAAACCCATTTAAAGAAACCCTTTTTAGGCCCACATGACTCTAAATAATTACCCAACCATAATTGGTATCCCCTTTAAACAACCAATAAATCACTTTCACATTAAATATAACCACCACGAAAGATATCACATGAGTTAAATCTAAAAAATACACAACTTCAAGGAAAAAATTAACTTTAATACTAAATGCTTTAATAATGATACCCAAAATGGTTTTTTCACCACACATAATAGAGAAAGAATAAGAAGTATGAGTAAATCCAACAATATAACTAATCAGAAAGTTCTTTAAAATGGAATAACCTACATATGATGTCGAAACACTCAATCATAGAGGGAATCATCAACCAAACCATCTCCACACCAAAATAATGTTAAAATAAATATAAAACATAAATATTAGACCATAAAACCCAAGGAAAAACCCTAGGTACAATGAGCTAGTTACAAGACAATAGGAATGTAATGAAAGGGTAAAAGATACTCTAAGGGGAAGTAATAAATCAAAGTGATAAATACATACTTTCATGATTTTGATGATCCCCCCATAAAATATCCCTTCAAATATTAGTTATATGGGAGGGTGAGAGGACGTGGAGGATGTAAATAGAGGTAGGGAAAGAAATGGAGAATATAGGTGAGGATTAGGTTTATTTATGTAAGGGAAAACATGAAATTTCAAAAAAAAATTATGAGTTGGACACCCTTGTACGGTTGGCCTTCAGGGTTTAGTAAACTATGTAGCCTAATTGTGTAGCCTATTCTGGACACCAAAAACCCAAGATATTATCAACCAATTTTTGGGGGGTCCAAGGGGGAAACCAATGGGAAAATATAGGCCAATTATAAGAGAGAAAAAACACAAAATAATAAATCCTTTTCACCCCAAAAAACTCAACCAAATGAATTTTACAAACCACCAAAAACAACATACCCCACATGTTGTTCCACTAGGAGTGACACTAATCCAACTCCAAAACACCTTAACCTCATAAAAACCTTTGAAAAAATTGGGGGAATGTACCAAACAGGACCCCAATATCAAGATCATAGATCAATAACACATGATATAGTAAATCATTAATATCTGAACACCTAGAAACCAAAGAAAATATATGAACAAAAAGAGGATTTGAAACAAAGCATGGAATTGAAATGTTGGGTTTTTCATAGATGATGATTGAGCGAGAGGAAGGTGTTTAAGGTTAGGAATCATGAGGATATCATGGGATGGTATGGAATCAATGTTAGAAAATAGTGTTGTGTGATATAGGCTAGGAAAGACTAGTTAGGAAAAACATTTATACCCCCCACCATGGTCATATGTAAGGACTATATGAATACTGAAAGACTAGGTGATGCTACGCTGATTTTAGGGTAGACTCCTTAGGAAAGGTACAAGAATCCCAATGACTTTTTTTCGTGTGTGTATTGGTTGTTTTTTGGTCTTTAAAATAAATAAAAGGATTATGAGAAATTTAAAAGGAATGTTCTACACAACTTTGGCTTTTTAATTCCATTTTTACCATGCATATATGCACCCAGATGACATACATGAGTAGTTGCGGCGATCTAGGCCCAAGAGACTGAATTAATCGATCCTCGGAGGATTGACCGAGAAGGAGAAATTTTAGAGTGTCCAAAAAATAAATGTTCTATCTGACGGCAGACCCTCAGGATGTATGAGGGAAGTGTTGCTGGATTGGCGACACAAGGCTTGCTTGAGGAGATGGAGATAACCTTTACATTGATATTTTATCTGAGAGATTATTGGGTTCCATTAGCAGTCAGTCAGTTAAGGAGATCAACGGGACAGAGGTGTATTCTCTATATAGGATCCTTTATCATGGAATGGTATGACATGGTATATGATTTTTTAATACCTTTTTATGTTAAATTAGGTGCTTTCTCAAGTCCTTGAGGAGGCTCATGGGTGTTATGAGGGTTCAGGACACGAAAAATAGAGAAGATGGATTTTTTGGGTAGGCGGCACATTCAGCGCATGGTTAGTGCTAACTGTGTGGAAAACCCAGGAAACTGTCCTTGAGGTGGGACATTAGACAATGGCCTCGACATGGTTTAATCTTGGTTTGGAAAAATGTAAGACCTATAAACTGTTAAAAAAGTATATTTTTTCCACTCTGTGATTTTTAACATCAACTAAGGATTTCCTCCCATTTCACCCCTATTCACCCATGGGATGAAAAAAACCTCCCACAGGATCCAAGAGATCAATATCCCTCACTTCTAAGGTGTTATTGGTTCCATTTGTTGCGGATCGAAGCTCCGAGTAAGGCTAATCCCATTGGTGATTTTCTTTTGGGTTTAGGGTTTGTATATTCTTATCCTCTCTTTCCATGGCTCCAAATACATACTCTTTGGGTGAGATTTATGTTCAAGCATTAATTTTTTGTTAAAGCAGAATCAAAGGTTATGACTAAGAGTGAATTTACCTATTTAATCGAGGTAGGTAGTCTTTAAGTTATATCCTATGGTTTATTTGAGAATTTTGTGCATGTGTGGTTTTTTTCTTGGATGTCTCTTGGTATTTTTTGATTATGCATGGAATTATTTTGTAAAATAGTTTTTAAAATGGAAAATGGAGACCCTCTCTATCCACATGGGATGCGTCGAGAGTAATGAAACTAATATAGGGCTACCCATGGGGTGTTCTAACTCTCCCAGACTTAGGGACTTGTGAAGAATAAGTGAGATTGTTGTGTAATCATATAGATCCTATAATAAGGATGTTTATGTGACTATTTCTATTGTTTTAGAATCTAGGTGGTTAACCTAGGCTTGATAATTACCTAAGGGATATTTGGATAAAATATGGAAATTATTAAATCTCATAATGGAATGTGTTATGACCATGATAATGAATCGGAGTGAGGTATGCATATTGAACGAAGCCTAGTGAGATATAAAAAAAGACTTTATTATTGTTGAGATAAGCGTAATAAAATGGAATTGTGAAAAATTGATAAATGATGTGAATTTTGGTAAGTGAGTTAATGGGTAAGGAATGTTGTTAACTCTAATGTGATTTTTATAATTTATTTTTTCCATGTAAAATTTTAGTGATGTTTTTTGAATGATTAATGGATACATATATGTGGGTTATTGACTGAGGCTCTATGCCCACAGTTCGATTTGGACTGAGGATCTAAACTCCACCTGTAATGCACGAGGTTGGGATAGGACTGATGCTATGTTTCTCTGTCTGTTGTATCCACCTGGAATAAGGCATTGATATGATTATATAGGTGACATGAGGAAGTTGGTCTTAGTGAGATAAGAAAATTGTGTGTTTTTTTAAGGTTATTATTGTGTATTTTAATCCTATGAAACTTGTTTTGTTCATGAACCAATGATTAATGTTTTGAAAATGGTATGTAATCGAGAATGGGAAAAAACTTTATGACATGGAGATGGTAATAAATGTTGATAATAGATTTAAATTGGATAAGGGGACCACATATTTTTCATGTCTTTTATTATTCATTTCACTTTTTCCATGAAAATTTGTTTATACCGAATATTTTGTAGACACCGTTGGCGGTAGCCTACTATGTTTTACTCACACCCTACATATGCCGCTATAGGGTACCCGAGCATACTTCATGTTTGCAGGTCAGTAGAAGGGAAAAGTACCTTGTTAGACATTTGGGTTGGCATTAGTGTGAGTGGAGGAGGACCCGGACATGGTGTCTAGACTGTTTTGGGGATTTTCCAGTTTTTTTTCACTACAGGATTTGTTCACATTTTCAATTGTAGGATGAAATGACATATCTACTATTGGACATGGTTTTACCCTGTTTGGGGATGGTTGTTTATGCATGATCATGTATTACTGGTTGTTATTCCAGTATTTATTTATCTTCTGTTGTGGCTTACTCTTTTAAAAATGGGGTATGTTCTCCCCAATTAACTATTTGGACACCCAATGTTAGTCGGAATCATTTGGCATATAGGGAGGCATGAATAAGGTCATGTAACCACCTAGATCAGAGCACCAGTTTAGTGGCTTCCAGGTCATGGACATTACAAAGGTTTACCTACAGACTTCTTTCTTCTCCTTCTCTGGAATTTTGTTATTTGGGATGGTAGATGAGAGTTAGGATGTTTTGGGACTTGGTAGGGAAATCGTGATGGGGAGTAGTTAACCCATGTATGAGGGAAAATTCAAGTCACCTAGGGCGAGAATTGTTGTTCATTATGGTGCGACGTTACAGTTCATAATATTTCACCATTGGGTGATGCACATGTTGCGTGATGTGAATGTTTTATTATATTTGGATCGTGGCCTCAATGGCAGAGGTTGTGCATTCATTCATCAATATAGGCAGTTAGAGAGATAGGTGGCATGCATCATGGTTAGAACACACGTGTTGGGTGTGTGAGGGATGAAAGATAGAACACAACTTTCATAATGATAATTGAAAATAGAAAATTATTCTAATGAAACAATGAAATGGGGTTAAGATAAAATAATTATAAGTGATGATTAATTAAATATGATTAATTAAAGTTTTTTAATGAATTAAAATGTTGTCTGTATCATGTTGTGTGATACATATGCTGTTTTTTGGTTGTTTACCCCTGTGGACCACGGCCCACAGCAGGGATGGTTGGGGTGGTGTTTTCAGGAATGTTAAGGGTTGTTGTAGCTAGTGAAGAGCATTATTTTTCTGATTTTTTGAATGTTCTTTGGAATGTGTTCAAAACTTCATGTCTATAAATGTAGATAAATTCCAAAACAATATTTAGTTCTAGTTGGGAAACAAGATGCTACTTTTAAGAAAACTACTCTATTAGAGGGGAAAGAGAATGTGCTGATGTAGGTAAGTGGGGAAGAGTGGTTCTAAGATAACAACTCTTGTTTTATGTAGATGATGGATCATGACCTAGGGTGGGTTGCACTAAGTATGTTTGAGCTGACCAGAGAGTTTTTGCTACAACACCCTCTGACCATTATCAGGGAGGGTGGGACAGAGGCAACCATGTTCCCGTTAAAGTATATCTAGATGATACATGATCATCTGGATACTTCTATTTTAAAGAGATTCAAGTTGGAAGCTTATATATTATTGGGCCATGAAAAGCATTGGTGGGACATCCTGGCTGAGACTGAGTAGGCTGATGGAATGGTTTAGAAAGATTTCCATGAAGTGTTTCAGCAGTATTTTTACCCAGATACTTTGATGCATGAATGGGATTCATAGTTCTTGAGTCTAACCTATTAATATATGTCAATTAAAGAGTATGATGGCTGCTTCACGGACCTGCGATGCTTAGTTCCGAAATTGGTGGGAGATAAGGCAACAGTTATGATGGGTTTCTATGATGGACTAGGACATGGGATCTGGTCTCAAGTTTTTATCTTTCTCACGAAGTTGTTTACAGAAGAAGTGGATCAAGTGTTGATCTCAAATGGGAACCTATATTGGGATTCAGGTAATTGGACTGTTATGCTAGTTGGAAGAGAAGTGGTGCATCTTTTGAGGGCTGGAAGAATCATTTTTTATGTTTTCAGTAGGGTGGAAGTGTGCAAGGTTGTCATAAGAGATCGTTATCCTCTCAGGGTGGCGATCAGGTGTTTTGATATCAGTGGGACAGGCCGAGGAACTTGCGTGGCCAGTGTCCTCAACCTCTAGTTGAGTTCTGATCGTGTGGTAGATTGGGACACATGAATGGGTTGTACAGGAACCATCAGTTGGTGGGATTGAATGTTGGTGACATAAATATTCCCACCAAAGTCAAGGGATTAGTTTCTTCATACCAGCCATGCAGTTGGAGCTCCATGGGCCATACTAACAGGGGCGGTGGATGCAGAACTCCAGGGAAGTATTTCCCATTTTTACAATGTAGTGTAGTGCAGGGAACATAGTTTAGAGCCCAAGGTAGAGGGGCATGTCAGCTTCATGCAGTTTAATCTACCCCTAGTGATGATGAGGCTGGTCCATCTACTATCCAAGGTATGATCCTTGAAGTTTCAACGCTTTCTAGTAGGTTTTTTGACACTGGTGCACACACTCTTTTATTTCTTCTCAGCTTGTGGTAGCATCGTGTTTGTCTATGGAGTGTGTGGGTGGGATGATGTTGATTGATCCTCTATTGAGGGTGTGGAAGGAAGACGTCATGTAGTGTAAGGGATGATCTCTAGAAGTCAGCAGGTATTGATTCCTTTGAGTGTTGTTCATTCTCGAGATGTCAGGATTAGAACTGATCATGGGTATTTACTTATTGGCATTTTATCAGGGGTACACAGACTTTTATCGTCCAAGGGTATTGTTCATGTCACTTGGTGGAGAGACTTATGCCCATCATGTATAATGCGATGTTTTTGAAGGTCATGGAGTGCAGTTTTGTCTGCAGTTCAGTGGTCTCCCGGCTCATGTAGCTTGCCTTGTACTTTATGTCAAATGAGGGAAACATTCTATCTTCCATCCAGTAGTGGATCAGTTTTAGGATGTGTTACCTGATGATTTCTTTTGTTTTCCTCTTGATAGGGATGTTGATTTAATGATTGAGTAGCTGCCGAGAGCAGATCCATTTTCTATTCCACCATATCGAGTGACACCAGCAGAACAACATGAGATAAATGTTCAGTATTAGTATTTGGAGCATAAGGGGTTCATACGACCTCATACGTCTTCTTGGGGATATTTAGTACTTTTTGTGAATATGGATGACAAGTCGTTAAAGATTTCTGTTGATTATTGGAAGTTAAATCATATGACCATGAAAAATTGGAATGATATTCCTAGAATTGATGACTATTTTGACCAATTTAAGGGTGCATCAGTGTTTTCTATGATTGATCTGAGATTGGGTTATCACCCAAGGAGGGTAATTCCTTCTGACGTACTACTGATATCTTTCCAGAGTCGGTACTGGTTGTTTCATTTTGTTGTAATTCCTTTTGGCATGACCAATTCACGAGGGATATTGGTGGATTTGATAAACTGAATCATTCACCCTTATCTAGATTAGTTTGGGGTTGCCTTTTTTATGGCATATTGGTGTACTTGATAACTCATGATGATCATTCACAACATATTGACATCGTCTTGAGTACACTAAGAGAACATCATATTTATGCCAAGCTCTCAACGTGTTTGTTCAGGATTGGAGAATTGCATTTTATGGGTCACATAATCAATAAAGAAGGTGTGTTTCTATATCCAGAGAAAGTGTAGGCTATTGTGTCTTGGGATCATCCCAAGAGTGTTTTAGATGTTCAAGGTATTCTGGGATTGGCGTGATATTATATGAGGTTCATTCTTGATTTCTCTCACATGGCAGCACCACTATCAGGCTTGAAGAAGAAGGGAATTAGGATTGAGTGGTCTTAGTCTTGTAAGAATTCATTTCAAGAGTTGAAAAAGCAATTGACGACCACACCAATCTCGATCTTACCTGAGCCATGTATGATGTATGTATGATTTTGTGATGTATCCAGTATCAGACATGGGGTTGTGTTGATGTAAGATGAGCAGGTGGTGGATTATGGGCCAAGGAAAATGAGACCCCATTAGTAGAATTATCCCACTCATGATATTAAGTTGGCTATAGTGGTCTATTTCTTAATGTGATAGAGACGATACTTTTTGGGGGAATGGTTCATGGCGTATACCGATTTCAAGAGTCTAAAATATATATTTTTTCAGCGGGATTTGAATCATTAGCAACGAAGGTGGGATGAGTATCACCGCTATTTTATCATTGATATGGTATATATATCGGGGAAAGGTAACATTATTGATGATTCTTCGAGGCTGATGGCTTGGAACTAGGTGGTTCAACAATCCAGCACTGAGTGGAAGGTGATGGATTTGTTTTCGGAGATGCACTTGGAGGTGAGGGAAGAATCCTGTCGGGTGACTCTTGCTTCTCCGGTGGTTGAGTCGATGATTTGGGTCAAGTTAGGGAAATTACGTTCGAATATCTTGAATGATTTTCCATCAAGGAAAGACTTAAATTTGGGGAGCCACATTCTGGTTGTTTGGATGGTGTGGATAGGGTTGTTTGTGTTCATTGATGTGTGCTTGTGCCGGTATGCATGAGGGAAGAGTTGATACATGAGATCCATGCATTGAAATGGGCATTGAAATGTTGTTTGACCATGATGTATCGTACTCTTTATAGAAATTTTTTGTTGCTGGGAATGAAAAAAGATGTCTCAGGATTTGTGGAATGGTACCTTACCTGTTAGAAGGTGAAAGTCGTGCATTCGTGCCCATGTGAATTGTTAAATCCATGTCCCATTCTATAATGGATGTGGGATGATGTTACAATATATTTTGTGTTGGGTCCTCAAAGAATAATTCAGAAGGATTATGTAAATATTGGTTGTTGTGGAATGGATAACGAATGTGGAACATTTCATATCGAATAAGGAGACATATATAGTTGATCAATTGGGTTAGTTGTATGTTCAGTAAATAGTACGGTTGCACGGTGTTATGCAGACTATAGTTTCGGATCGTGATCCCCATTGCACATCATTCATATAGAAATTGTTGAGAGGGTGATGGGTATACATGTGCCTTTGAGTATGACTTTATACCCACATAGTGATGTGAAATCAGAGTGTGCAATCCAATTATTGTAAGACATGTTGATAGATTGTGTGTTGGATTTTGGTGGTTCTGGGGATAAGCACATATTTCTTGTTGAATTTTCCAATAACAACAGTTTTCAGGCTACCGTTCTGATGGCACCGTTTGAGGCTCTCTATGGGAGGTCATTTAAATATCCACTATGTTGGTTAGAGGCCGGTGAAACAGAGATGTTGTGACCAAGTCTCATGCAGGAGACTTCAGAGAACGTATATTTGATTCATATGAAGATGACAATAGCTCAGAGTAGGTAGAAGGCATATGATGATAGGAGGCATAGACCTATGATGTTCAAGGATGGTGATAGTCTGTTCTTTTGGGTGTCACTAAGGATGGTTCACTGATGCATTAAGAAATAGGGAATGATGTCACCCATGTATGAGGGGCCGTTTGAGATAGTGGAGAGGATCATGCTAGTGGGGTACCATTTGGATCATCCAAAATAGTATAGTAGGATGCATGATGTTTTTCATGTGTCTCATCTTCGACAGTATCAAACTAACCCAACTCATGTGGAGAATGTCTAGAATGTAGAGCTTGATAATGATGCTTGCTATGAGGAGTACCTGTTTTCTTCGTAGTTCATGGTGAGAAAGTATTGCGAGGAAAGGTTATGCCATTAGTGCAAGTACTATGGCAGAATGAAAAACGATTAGGAAGAAAATTAGGATTAATAATTATATATTCGGACTCAGTGGACCAATCTCATTTCCTCATATGTGCAATAAAGGTTGGGATCCTGGATCAAGTACAAGCCGTTATAATATGGGGAGGTTGTAATATCCCATATCATGGAAAGGTATGTTCTCATTTATGTTTTGGTTTGGATCCATTTTTCTGGTCAATTAGGTGCTTACCTATGTCCTTGATAAGGCTTGGGGTGTTCTGAGGGTTCAGGACAGAAAAAATGGAGAAAATGGGTTTTTTGGGTAGTTTGCACGTTCTTACATGAGTTGTGCTAACAGTGCGGACAACCTAGGAAATTGTGTAGGAGGTGGGACATTAGAGAGTGTCCTACACATGGTTTTCACATGGTTTTCCAAACCGTGTGGGTAAGGACTGCATCCCAGTAACATTTACATAATTACAATTTTTCTACTCCAGGATTTTTAACCCCAACTCAGGATTTCATCCAATTTTACCCCTCTTCATCCTAGGAATGAACCAAACCTCCAAAGTTCTCTAAGAGTTCAATATCCCAGGTTTCTAAGGCATTTTAGGTGTCGTTTGTTGCAAATCGAAGCTCTGGGTATGTCAAATCCAATCCTTAATTTTCTTTTGAGATTAGGGTTTTTATCTATATCTCATATCATTCCAATGCTCTAAAACCCTACACTTTGGGTGAGACATAGGTTGAATCATAAAAGGTTGGTTGAAGAGGAATGAAAGTTCTTGATTAAGATTTTGTTCACATACAGAATTGAGGTAGGTGGTCTACATGTTATATCCAATGGTTTATTTGAGGATTTGTGCATGTTGGGTTTTGTTCTTGGGTGTCTCTTTGAATTGTTTCATAACCCATGGAATGTTTTGGTTAAATTTTTTAAAAAAAGGAAAAAAAGAGACCCTCTCAATCTACATGGGATGTGTCGAGGGTAATGAATCTAATATAGGGCCACCGGTGGGGTGTGACTAATCTCCCAGACCAAGGTAGTTATGATGAACTTGTGAGATTTAATTGTAATCATATAGGGACTTTGATAAACATTTTGATGTTATATTTGTGTTGCGTTAGAGGCTAGGTGGTTTACCTAGGCATGATAATAACCTAATAGATATTGGGTTAATATGTGTAAAAGATTAAAGAGCATAATGAAATGGGGTATGAGAATGCTAGTGAAGCCCTGTGAGTTAGGCATAATGAACCAATATTAGTGAGATAGACTCAACACATGAATGATTAGTGCGATAAGAGTAATAAAAGGTATTTGTGATTAATGGAAAAATGTTGTGAATAGTAGTAAGTGTGTTAATGGGTAAAGAATGGTGTTAAATCATAGGTTATTGTTATTGTGTATGTTTTCATTTGTAAATGTTATTGATGTTGTTTGAATGGTTAATGGATACATATATGTATTTCATGTTCACATATATTGGTAGTGTGGGGTTTTGACCGATGTTCTACACCCACGGGTCGAGTTGGACTAAGGCTCTAAACTCCACCCCTAATGAAAGGGGCAGGGAAAGAACTGATTATTTGTTTCCCTATCAGTTTCATCCAACGGGACTGATGCTTCGAGGTGAAGATATAGTTTACATGAGAATGTTGTTCATAGTGAGATAAGAAAACTGTGTGTTTTTCTCTTTTATGTGACTGTGTACTTTAAGATCAGGAAACATGTTTTGTTGATAAGCTAATGATAAATGTGTTGGAAATGGTATATAATTGAAACTAGGATGAAATGGTATGATATGGAGATAGTAATAGATGTTGGTAATGGACAAAAACAAGCTAATGGCACTTAATCATTCCATTGTCATTTATTATTAATTTCCATTTTTTTGGAACATTTGTTTATACCTGATTATTTTTAAACACCGTTGGTGGTGTCATACTGAGTTGTACTCACACTATTCTTGGGCTTCCATTCGGTACCTGAGCAGACTTCATGTTTGTAGGTCCGAATAAGGGGAATGTACCTTGCAAGACACTTGGGTTGGCATTAGTGTTCATGGAGGAGAACTCGGGCATGTTTTCGAGACTATTTTGGGAATTCTTTAGTTTGTCTTTATTATCGGATTTGTTAACTTTTAAGCCTGTAGCATGGAATGAAATATTTACTATTGGATATGGTTTTACCCCATTTGGGGATGGGCCTTTATACATGCTCTTGTATAATTTGTTGTTATTCCACTATTTATTTATCTTCTATTGTTGAATACACTAATAAAAAGAGGGTATTGTCTCCGCAATTGACTATTTGGACCCCCACTGCTATTCAGAAACCTTTGGATTACCGGAAGGCATGCTTACGGTCATATAACCACGTGGCTCAGAGCACTGGTTTATGGGAATCATAGGTTAGAGACATTAAACTATAGCTTAGAGAGAGGATGGAGACTATGGTTCTGTGGGATGACTTTGTGAATGTGTTTCATGTGGAATTTAATTCTTCTACAATGAAGGATGAAAAGTGGGAAGAGATTATCTCCCTATGGAAAGGTAGTATGCAATTATGGGAGTTGGGGATCAAGTTCCAGGATCTCCTTAGTTTCTCTCATGACCTCTTCCGTGACGATGAGTCATGGAAAAGATTCTTAGAAGAGGCACTCTGATCTTCCTTCAGTATGTTGTTACTCCCTTCACTCAACCCACAGACATAAAGGTTCAGAAGAAAGATGAGGTATTTGAGAGGATTGACATGCTGGGATGTCTGCCGTAAGAGGGTAACCATTTGATCTCATTAAAGTGGAAGGCTGTCAACATCAGTCCTCCAGCATCAAGGCCTTACAGGTTTCGGTCGACAGGGAGAGGTCCCCATCAGTTCCAATTGTTATCACTCGGTTCTTTACCCTTTCACCATGGGCCCAATATTGAGGTTCATTCCATGTGGAGGCTTAGTTCACATCAAATTTAAATGACTATTTCAGACTCAATATAGTTGGGGTGGTAAGGTTTAGTACCCACCTTAAAAAAATCAGTTTCCAGCCAGACATTTTAAGCAGCATTAGGGATGTTGATCTCCCACTCCACCGAGGGCTGATTGTGCCAGATGAGGCCGACCATTGGGCTCCCCTCAGGGACCATGACATAGGTGTGGTCGGGGAGGCAACCAACAGTTGAAGGGTAGAGGATATGTTCATGGGAAGCTTCATGCCATAGAGGTAGTAGTTCTTACAAGGACAGAGGTCGTTCGAGGTACGATCAATTTTTTTTTTACTCTTGCCTATTCGTTTGATATATGAGCTTTGCACTCCTTTGTTACACCCAGTCTAGCCCATGCAATGGGCCAAGATGTACAGAGACTCTCCCTTACCCTAGTGCAAGGTATAACAGTTGGGGGTCAGACAAGCCTATTTGATGTTTGTCGAGGATGCATACTAATGTTGGGGTCACATCAGTCTAGTGCGGATCTCTTTCAGCGACAAATACAACCATATGATTTCATTCTAGGTATCTATTGGATGTTATATTTTCACACTATTATCGACTGATTCCATATAATATTCATGTTGTTCGATGATTATGGATAGTGTGTGGATTTTTTCAGAAAATAGATTTTTTAGGTGGGGATCCAGTGTGCGGATCCTCTTCTTTATATATTGGTTGAGCTTTCAACATAATCAGTGGATGCTGAGATGGTGGAAGTTATGGGAGTTTTCAGAGATTTTATGGAATATTTTTATTAAGGAGGTGTTGACTCTACCCCCTTGATTTGATGTTGAGTTCAAAATAGACTTACAACCCAGTGCCTGTCCAATTTTGATGGCTCCTTACCAGATGTAGCATTCTGAGTTTCTGGGAGTTGTAGATTTAGATTGATGATCTGATGAGAAATGGTTTTTTTCTAACCCATCATGTCACCAGGGGGAGCTCTAGTCATCTGTTTTAAGAAGTTATATGGTGGTATCAGGATGAGGATAGACTACTGGAGACTAATTTAGCTAACAGCCAAGAAATGTTACCCTTTCTCAAGTATAGATAGTTTCATTGACCAGCTGAGGGGAGCATGTTGGTTCTCAATGATCAATCTGTAGTATGGGTTTCACCCTCTAAGGGTGAAAGATGGAGATATACTAAACAACTATTTCTGGTGCAGGTATGGGCACTTCGATTTCATAGTCATTTCTTTTGGTCTCATAAACACACCTACTGTGTTCATGGGTCTCATGAACTCAATTTTCCCCAAGTTTCAGGACCAATTCATTATTGTGCTCATGGAAGACATCATTATCTATTGAAAATCATAGGAGGAGCATACTCAGAACCACATTATGGTCTTGAAGATCATTTGACACAACCATATATAGGGGATGTTTTCCATTTTCATGTTCATGACACGAGAGGTTAACTTTCTTGGACACATGGTGTCTCAAAAATGGGTAGAAGTGGATCCGTCAAAGGTTGAAGAGGTTCTATATGAGGATGCACCCAAGAATATGATATTGGTTCATATTTTTCCTATGTCTGTAAGGTTATTATCGAATTTTTTACCCATATTCTATTGAGTTGATTCTCTTTTGACATATTTTACTAGAGAAGACCAGGCCTCCATGTGGAGTGAGATGTTTCGGGAAGCATTCAACTATATGAAGTTACTGGTGGATAGTGCTTCAATACTTAGGTTTCTAGAGGAAGGGGTGTTATTTAAGGTATTTTGTAGTGATTCTAGTCTTGGATTTTGGTGTGTACAAATGATTTATTGGAGAGTGATATATTATGTGTTTAGAAAATTACTTCCTCATGAACATAATTATACCACCCATGACCTAGAGCTTGCAGCAGTGGTGTTCAAACTGATGTTATGGAAGTATTACCTCATCGGGTTGAACGTTGTGGTCTTCACAATTCCCAAGATTATGAGTCATATGTTTACCCAATGGGAACTGAACTTTAGACATCGATGGTGGGTGGAGTTTTTTTAGTACTATGACTTTTTGATATCTTACACGGAAGGTAAGAAGAAAATTGTGGCTAATATCTTGAGCAGGAAGTCTCAAAGGGATTCTTTTTGGGAATCTATGGATGCTTGGAAGGAGATAGAGGAGTTGGATACCTTACACCTAGATACAATGGTAGATGGTGGTAGATGCTTTCTGTTTTAAATGATAGTGCATTTATCTATGTTTCTGTAGGTGGAGTAGTCTCAGGGGGGTGACATAGAGAGTGATGTGATGCATGATCAGGTTGACGGGGGAAATGGTTTTAATGGGTGGCCAGAGGATTTTTAGAATATGTTGATTTCTACAGTAATTTTTTCCAATATATGATGCATGAGGGAGTTCTCCATGTCATCCATAATTCATCCAAAGAGGTACACAAATGATTTTCCAAGATGTACTAAGGCCTGAGAGAATAGTTTTGGTGGCCCTGGGTGAAATGGGTAGTGGTAGAGTTTTTGGAAAGGTGCCTAGTGTGTCAGTAGGTGAAAGATGAACACCACATCCTAGGATGTTTTTTAATATATTTATTTGTCCCCTAGTTGATGTGGTACTACATATCTATGGAATTTGTCACAGGACTACCCATGCTTTATGGAGGCTGTGATTCCATATGGGTAGTGGTATACTGTCTTAAGAAATCATCTCACTTCATGGATATCATGCAATCGAGTGTGGTGGATGACTTAGAACAGAGATACATGGATGAGGTGGTGTGGTGTCATGGTGTTCCAAGATACATAGTCTCATATTGGGATTTATGGATAATCTCATGAGTCTGAAGAGGATTACAGTATTATTTTGGCACCCATATAAGCCTTAGAACCACATTCTACCCCCAGATATATGGGTAGACAGAGAAGACCATCCAAACATTGGGGGATATGCTATGTGAATTTTTTCCCACTATAGTGGATCATGGGTACTAAATTTTTACTTATTAGAGTTTTCTTATAGAAATATATGTCACTCTACTATTGGAGTTGAACCATTTTAATCCTTGTATATTAGGTCATGTCGTTTGCCTATGTGATGGGGAGGCAGGTGTTCCTGGCCCAAATTTATTTCAGAGAACAACAGAGAAGGTTCATCTTGTGAGAAAAATGATAATGGCAGCTCATGACCAGTATATGTCTTATTCCAATTGTAGGAGGATGACCTTGGAGTTTGAGGTTGGAGACTATTTGATCTGGAAGGATTCCCCTCGATTTGGGATGTGAATGTTTGGAAAGGGTAGAACGATCTCTAGTAGGATCATAGGGTCTTTTTAAATTTTGGGATGAGCCGGTGAGGTGGAATATCTACTGCAGTTACCACTATGGTTAGAGAGAATCCACAACATCTTCTATGTACCTCATCTCCTTCTATATCTACATGATGACTCACACATCCTCGACTGGGTAGAGTTAGATATCGAGGAAGATATGACGTTTGTATTGCGACCAGTGAGAATTGGGGATTGTAATGAAAAAATGCTTCCTTGACGGACCATTCCCTTTGTTCGTGTGTTGTGGAGGCACGATGATCTCGAGGGGAGTACCTGGTAATGGGAGGAACGTATGTGTGCCTAGTACCCCAAGTTGTTTTGAGTTTTGGTCATTAGTTTTCCTTGATCATTACTTGGATGTAATTGTTGACCTCTCTTGTTGTATGAAAAGTAGTTTTCCATGTTCTCTCAATTTGAGTGAAAATTCATGATTTTGGGGAGGGGAGGACCTGATCTCTAATCAAGATGAATTAATTTGGATTCAATTAAACCCATGTGTATTATTCAACGCCATCTATAGAGGATAATATATTTACATGGGGAAAAGAACTCCATAATTCATAGGATTGGATAGTGTGGATTTTGTGTTTGGGTGGTTTCTTAGTGTTTCTGTAGTTTTTTAGCAGATGGGAGAGAGGGATGCTCATGGATGTTGATGTTTGATCTATCATTTTAAAAACTCTAGTGTTGTTTTCCCCTGAGAGGTATCTTATGAGGTTTTTGTTCGGAACCCTCTCTTTCTTTTGATTAATTCTTGGATTTTCGAAGGTGAGAATAATTTGAAAGCTATTTAATGTAATGGATTAGACCATCCTTTTCAATTACATGTCAAATTATGGTGTTTGGGGTCTCTTGGACCCCATGGGTGAGTTAATAGGGTGTCATTGTCAATGAAAGGGTGCCACCAATCAGTGCTATCGATTGGTCTCACCGATCTTTGCTGCAACCAAATGGTGCCTTAAAGGGGTGTCATGATTTTCCACCAAATTATCCTATGACGGCTATTTCAACCCTTATTATAAATTTTAAAGAGGTGTAATGCCATTTATATTTAAAATATAAAATTTTATAAATCACCAGGATTAGGGAAACCCTTGAGTCTCCAAAATGTGTGGTCTCTTAATCTGTTATTCACCATTTTTACATTTCCAGTAATGCCCTTATTATGAATTTTTACATAGTTACATATAATATATCAACTCACATCCAACTTTTGGTCTATCATCACCGTCTCTTGGGAAATTTATTAAATATATATTAATCCAACTGTGTGAAACCTTCGATCCACGTGATCAAGCCATGATACATATTTTAATCAATTTGAGATTTCACATCCTATAACTCTAGGATCGGGCCATTATCACACTGAGATATTATTATTCCATGGTCTATTTATTTTTCTTGGTGCACATGGAGTCCCTCTATCAGAGACAAATTGTAACATCCCAGGTAAATAAAGAATACATAATTTTCATATTTATTAATATTTACGAATTAAATATTAATTTTACTTTAAATGGGTTTCAATGTTCGATAGCGTACCTGATACGCAACAAAGAGTTTCATTGAAATCTTACGTTGCACACTAGTAATAAAATAATATTATTTTAAATGGTAGTTAACACATAGTCGTTGTATTGGTGGGAATGGATAGAAATAACTAAAATATTATTATATATGTTTTAAATTTTATTAACATTTATCCAATTAAAGAAAAAGGATTAAAATACGAAAAGAACTCAATTTTAGGCATATGTGCCCTTATTTTCACTAAAGGTTCACTTATCGCCTTTTGATGGAGAACCATCATTAAATATAGTTTTTTTCACTCTTATAAATTCTATTGGACCAAATAAAACTCTTCTTTATAATCGGGAAATCAAAATTTACTTTGTGTAAATTTTTGGTATTTTTCTGATAAAGTACATTTTTTAATGAATAGTGTAAAATGTTTTATTTTAATTGAGAACCACTTTTTAATCTAATTTATTTATATGATTATATTTCCATTTGAATTGGTTTTAAAGTGAAATTATAATATATTTTTACCATTAAATCCAATAGTGGTCGTTGGAATTAATTTCACTTTGAAATCGGACTTAAACTAGTGTCAATCTTTTGATACTAATTGTTTCATGAAAACACGCTATTTGCTCTGACAGCGGGAATTTATTATTAAATTAATTAATTCAAATTATATGTTTTGAATTTTTTAAAATAGACTTTATTTTTGAATTCAGAATATCAAATATAGCTTAGGGTGAATTTTTGGTATTTTTCTGAAAAACATCAATTTTTGATGAATAGTGAAACCACTAGGTGGTACTTATAAAAACTGATTTTTCGTTTAAATGAAATTGTGCCACATCTATGTTTTTAATTTCAAAAATCCGACATACATGTTTGTCATTATGAATTAAAATGTGGTTCAATGAGATTAAAATAATTTTTTGGTGAATAGTAACTTTAAAGTTCTTAATCGCGATTAGAGGTAATTAGTGTTGTTTAAGGTAAAAATAATGTTTTAATAAAATGAGATGAGAATGAAACATGTACTACCCTCATTGGATGTATCATGGCAGACCAAGACAATCCATGGGTCAACTTGGGGACCCCATGGAGCCACATTGTTTGGGAAGTGACATAAATAACGTTTTATTTAATGTCAAAATAAAAATGTCACAAACATGAGTTGTTTTACTAAAACAATTTTTACATGGGGTTATACAAATAAGATTTTTGACTATAAGTATTAATTAGAAAGATAAAAAGATTTCCTACATCATTAAAGTTTTTCTATAATTTTTATACATTAAATATATTAAATTATTTATGACATCATGATGGTGCAGCGATTACCTCATTAATAATGGATTTAAATAAAATTAAAAGGTAAAGTAAAATCTATGACCTAAACATGTCCAAACCCTATTGGATGGGTATATTTAGAACCCTAATCACCTTATCCTCGAATTATATCAATGTGGTACCTCTTAAATCTGAATATCATTTTAAAATAAATAAACTTTTCTTTACTTTCCAAGACTGCCTCTCCTCTCCTCTTATAAAAGGCTCCCACCTCTACCTATTTACCCACACTTCCAACGCCTTTGGCTCGGCCGACCCCTGCCCATTTTGCCTCTCCACATCCCTCTATTACTCTTAGAAGCATCAATTTGGTCTGATGTCCTCCCAAGGAATCCTTTGAGCTCAAATCTAAGAGAGTTACCCGATTTTGAGGTAATGCGTTCACTTGTGTTCTTTTGTTTTATTTTGCTTCTCCAACCCACTAAACTATTTTTATTCGTTTATTTTGTAATAAACACAGTATCTTCAATATACTAGGATGTTTTTATAATAATCATTAGATCTAAAATTACACAAATCAATCTCTAATGGTTAAAGAACATACTGTTTCTGTGGTTGGTGAATTTCTGCCTCACGAAACGTTGATTATTCAATCTTCTTTTAAACACCTTTAATGGTGGCCATTAAGATGTAACTCTATTTATATATGATATATATTATGTTTATGTTTCCATTATTCTTATTTATTTTTCATTTGTGGTATACCTTTATGGTTTCCATTGTGGGTAAACACGATAATTTCATTTTATTAAGTGCGGACTACAGCCCCCTCATGTGATATGATTTGTTAATGTCATATGTGGGAAGTATAAAGGATGGATTTAAAATTATTATATATTATGTTATAATTGAATTATAATAAACATCTATATCATTATTATTTCACTCCATTAAATTATGAGATATAAATTAAAGTAGCGTTCATGCGTACGTACGGCTTACCGTATCCATGAACGGTGCATTTCATTTCTTATCCCCAAATGTAATGTACTATTATAGGTACATATTTATAATGGATATATATAATGTATGTTACATATAAATGATTAATATAATTATTGAATTAAAATATACATACCTCTCATTTATTTTTAATTCCATTAATATGACAAATAAATGAAAGTAGCGTTCATGCGTACGTACGGCTTACCGTCTCCCTGAACGGTGCATTTCATTTCTTACCACTAAATGATTATGTAATATTATAAATACATGTATATGATGGATATATATGATATATATGATATCCAAATCATGAATATCATTTTGGATATAATGAAACTTTGACCACGGGAACAACATGTAATTTTAAGAAGTCCACTTTCAACTGAAAAATCATGTATCGACAAAACAATCATTATTAACATAAATGATCAAATAATGTTTATAACATGATATTAAGTGATATAAATGTAATAATGAACTTGAATAAGGTTCTTAATCAAGTAGAAGTTAACTCATGTTTATTATTCTGGACATTAAAGAACGATCGAGTCAAGTCGGACCTGAGGTAAGGGAACTTCTTAACCCAATTTCGGTTCTTTGGGTTAATATCCTAATTTCAAATTATGTCATGATATTATTATGTCCTATATTGTATTTGTAATTTCTCTAAGTGTAATTATATTGAATACACATGAATGATCTTTTTTATTTAAAAAAATTATATTTGTAAGGGTCTTCGTCTCAATCTCCTTTCATTGAGGCATATTTCGTTTTATACACAACTTTATTTTATACGGTGTATAAACCCCTTTGACTTTTACTTTTATACAAAAGGAAACTTTTTCTATGGAGCGTTTTACAAAATGACAAAAAAGAATTTTTCTTTTAATGTACTCAATGACAACGACCTTTTCCGCCGCCGCGAGTATTATTTGGTCATTGGCTTCCTGAACAAGATATAATGTTTTTTTTAAAATGAAATAAATACCATATACTCTTTTATGTATTTTGGTATTGAAAATGGTTTTTATAATGGATTTTTTATGCCAATATATTTAAGTGATATATTGTGATCAAAGTGTGGAAATGTATTCTTTCCATTATATTTGTTTTATGACTTATTATTTTTATAATGGTACTTGTACATTTTACGGGTGGTTATGTGATAAACTATATGACAGGTGGTGTCGTGAATACCAGGACGGGTGGTTAAGTTATAACCTCCAATGCACTGGGTATGGAAGTCGGCCGTATGGCTATTCCATTAAGTATGTATGGAAGTTGGCCGTATGGCTATTCCATTAAGTGATATGTGTGGAAGTTGACCGTATGGTTATTTCACTTAAGTATGTTTATGTCCCCAGTGACCTTTATATGTTATGTGTTCTTTATATGGGTTTTATGGTAATATTTTGGTTACAAAAGGGTATGTAATGATCTTTTATTCAGTGAATAGTTTTTACTACTTCATAAAGGTGAAAAGTATTACTTTTATAAAGTATAATGGTTTACTTGTTGTTTTGATAAACTAACAGTTTTCATTCATTTTGTATCCCTTACTGAGATTTTTATGCTCACCCAAAGTTTTTTTGAAATGTTTTTCACAGGACATAATGTGTAATAGGGTCAAGGATGGGATCAAGGGAAATTCATGCTATATAAAACATGGAACTAGACATGTTTCTTTTTAAGAGTTTTTTTTATTTTATGGAAATTTGGTAGACGTGTCTACTTTGTAAATCTTTTGATATGTAATAGTTATGTTATAATTCTTTAAAACTCTAAACCTGAAAAGATCATCAATGTGAATTATTCATTTAATTCAATATTAAGTAAGGTTTAAGGTCGGGGCCTTATACAAATTCTGCAACAATGATAGAGCCCTTCCCGCACATCCATGGAGATATTGGAATTATTCCATTGCATGTCTTTCATCCCTAGTTCTTCAGGCTTGGAGAAAACACCAATCCTTGACCACACAAGTAGGGTTTTTACACATTCTCTCTTTACATTAAAACGTGTTGGGTGGGTATGATAATATTCCCTCATGACATCGTTGAATCCATATTTAATGATGCTAATGAATGGAATTTTTAAAGAGTGAAGTTGTGGGAATGATGATTATACTGTTTTTGTGTTTTAAATTTTTTTTATTATGAATTTTATTGACTCGTGTCCAATAAAAATTGTGGTCTTTGGTGGTCCTTCCTTGCACACTAATGAATATTAGTTTTTTTATATAATATTTTGATTTGATGGCTACAACAAGGAATCTCATTAATCACATAAATATTGTTGATTAAATTGATGTCCGGTGACTAAGAGACCATTTGTGATCACCAATGTTAATAAAATTAAATTAAGTAACAAAATATATGGTGTGGCTAAATCAGAAACATCCCTTTCTTTGTTCTGTTAACATGCATAGTTGTTCTGTTTAATATTTATTGTGTAACTTGAAAATGGGGATGTAATTTTCAGGATGATATGTTATTGGATTGTGAATCTATGGTAGTGTGGACAAGGAATATTGGATATTGGTTTTGTGTGAGTACTTAGAGGGATCTTAGGAATCCCTTTTGTTGTTGTGAAATTACAAGATAATTGGATATGAATGATTAAAATATTTCTTTGTTGGTTTTTCCATTAGTTGTCGGTTCATATTGTGGTTATGATTATTAGCTTCCTACTAGTGGAGGAATATTTTTGATTGAATCTGATTAACATGGTAATGAGAATTGATAAAATATGGAAATGTTTTTCCAAAATGGGTTGTTTTTTGGTTGTGGTGTGTACGTTCACTTGTAGGGATTACAACAGGAGTGATTGTGTACTTGAGGGTTGTATGTTTGAAAACCCTTAAGTGGGGATGAGTGTTTGATTTCCAATATTTATAATATTTATTTCATGTAATTCTTATATGAACCCATCCTATGAGGAACACTTCATTCCAATCACCACAAATTCATTGGGGTGGGTGTTTTCCCAACATTCCAATGAGTGGCTTGTTATTATCTCTTTTATGATCCATCACCCCAGTAGCCCAAGATTCATTGGGAAGGATTTGATGGATAGAGTTTCATTATAGAACAAGACACGTCAGGAAGGGTGTGTTGCGGTGGTTGGCCCAGGTGTGTGTGGGTAGGTTTGTTTCCCAAGTGTCTTCAGGATGAGGCCCAAGTGTTTTTTGGGCGTGGCAAAGGTTTTGTGCCCCAGCTGTCAGCGGGGGTGGATACATGTGGTTGGGATGGACCATATGGATGTTGATGGGGGTTTCAGTGGGACCGTAGTTGGATCTGTTGTGTAGGTCTGATACATAAGATTATTTTTAATAAATAGTTGGAAATTGGTGCGGGGTACCCAAATATCGATGTGTTATTATTATAATTTTAATTGACTCACATTATTTGGAGAGTGTGCCTTGGTGATTCTTGGTGGATAGTGGTCCATGTAAGGTGTTTTGTTTTCCAATATTATCTTGTGGGGTATTATAATGTCTATCCACTTTTGGTCAAGAGATTTTGGGTTTTCCTACTGAGTATACCCTTATAATCACCCTACATATATAAAACTACTTTCAGGGTTCTAGGAGGTAATTGGGGACCATTCTAGACCTTACTAGCTTGGGAATTGGGATAGTCATCGTTGCTTTATTTATTTATTTTGGTAGAGTTTTAGATTAATCTTGTACTTTGTCGCACATTATTTTGAACATGCATATAGAGTAATGGTTTATGGATTTAAATTTACTTTCTGTATTTGGAGTTGTTTGGTATTTACCATCTTATCTCCCGATCTTGAACTACAAAAATGGTAATGCCTTCTATATTACATGAGGTTTTATACCTTTTGTTCTTGTCACCACTTTAAGGGAAATTGATGGAAGGACTCAGAGGGTCATTATCTCTCCTTAAAAATGAAGAAGGAAGGGTTTGGAAAAAATTTGTCCCTTCCCTCATCTTGGTGAAGGCGGGTCTTGACAATACCCTTAAAAATGCACATGGTTTTTGGGTTCTGATTGTTTTCCACAACATCAATGTTATTGAGGATGGATTTCAAGATAAACCCTCTTCCCAACTATCCCTTCAACTAGAGTAATATATAGTCAATGGAATTTTATACACACTTGGTGGGGATGAATATACATTTTTTGGGAAGCTATGTAATGATGACCTAATTATTTTTGATTCCTAATAATTTGGATCCATTTGTGTGGGATCCCAATGATAATGGATTATCAGTCAATGGGGGTACACAAATGTGACATGTATTTTTGGTGAAGCATTTAAGGAAGAGGTAATCATGTTGATATCATTAATTTTCATGATACTCTACAAACATAGACTATTATTGTAAAATATATAAGATATGAGAGAAAATGATTTTTTATATTGTCGTGTTTCATATGAATTTTTATGTGAATGTAGTTGATAATTGTACAATCAATATAATTTGAAATTATTTTTATAATATTGATCAATTTCCTAGTTTGTGAACCATGATAATATTGATAATTTTTTACTTAATCTATTTTATGTACATGTAATTTCATCCATTCATTCACATTGGAAAATATTTACACTGCACATATTTTCACGAAAGGTCTTGGGTAGGATCCTATTAGGATTACATGTTAAACTGACACATTTAATAATAATTTAATATAATATTTGTACGAGGGTTTGATAGAACGATTTATACATCACTACCTTGGAGGTTGTAGTTATTCCAAAGTATCCAACATAGTTTTTCCCTTAATTTCTGATTTTTTTAGTTTTTTTTAAATGTAATATGTGGCATGAATTATGTGATGATGATTGCTCTACATATATGATATGACATTGATCAATGGTTTCATATCATATTACTATGATTAATGAGGGAAATTACACCCCTAGGGCCACTACAAAAAAATATGCAATATAATGTGCTAGCCATTATTAGTGCAATTGGAATGCGCTAATAAAGGTTGTCATTCTGAATGACTGCTTTTCAACATAGATTAAAGGTTACCTTTATAAGGGATTTTTACCACTTTTTATTCGAATCAGAATCAATGCTTTATTTTTAGCCCAGATAAAGGGTACACATTATCAGAATTTTTTTATGATTGATTAAGGACTTGATCCCTCTTATGAGTACCACATCAAAATAGCATAAGTCCAATGCTTCATTATATATAACTTGGTTTCATGTCAACCTCATAATAATGTGGTAGGGATGGACCCCTCCATACACTATTGTCACACTCATATGGGCCTACGGGACCACGTGGGCCATGGGCCACCCTTTGCTTCACATTATTTAGCCGACCCAAATACGACTCGGTAGGCCCACCTTCCCCGCAATCTATGCATATACACGGGCTGACCCACCTTTTTTAATATATACCAATAATAATTTAAAATGAACATCCAAGTATTAAAAATATTTACAATTTAAATAATTAATAAAATGAAAATTAAAAATGGAAATATTTAAAAAATATTGAAATTTAATAATTAAATAATATATAATAAATTTAATATATATATATATATATAATATTAATATTAATAAATTATAATATATATATAATGAATAAATTGTAATAACTAATCAAAAAAAATATAAATGAATAAATTACAGAATTATTAAAAATATTATTGTTGAAACAGTTATTAATAAAAAGAATTAATTTAAAATATATATATATTAATTATAAAAATTAATAAATAATATATAATAAATTTAAATATAGAAAAATTATAAAATTTAATAATTAAAAACATATTAATGTCTTATTAATTTTTAGTGATTTTTACACTAAATTATTCATTAACACATTTAATATTCTTAATATAGAAATGTAGAAATATATATTTCAATATATATATATATATAATATTTTCTAAAATCTGATTTATATAATAAAAAATATTTACGATTAAATTAATGAAGTCATATATTTAGTGATGAATGGTTTGTAATTAAAAATTAATATTAACAATAAATATTGACAAATTATACGATTAATGCGCATTTAATTAAATTTCGTTTAATTTTTAAATTTAACATATATCAAATGTCTATTATATTAATTTCGCACATACGTATACGTGATTACTCACTTTTATATACAATCCACAAACATAAATATTTATGTAATTAATGAAATCTTATGTAGAAACACATACACCTAATACTTATGTAATTGATTAATTTTTTAATATTAAATTTAGAATTTCATTTAGTAACAGGATATATTTAATATCTTATATTTGTAAATGGAAAATTTTATTTATTAATTTAAATACTATTATAGTTATTATTATTTAATCATTTTTAATATTATTTATTTTGTAATGTTTTTTGAAATCTAATCATTTTTTAATATTAAATTATATGTATATATTTAATATGTTTTAATATTCTCAATATATATTCATCATCATTTCAATATATATCAATATTTTTTTTACAATTTGTTTAGTTATTAAAACCAACCATATTTTCAATAGGAATAAGGTATGAACAATGAGATTAATCCCTTGATCCCATTTTTCAATTTTTTTACGTGTACTCTTTTTTAATTAGTTAATTTAAATCATTTTTAACATGCATGCATTTATGATTATATATTAACTAATAATATTAATAATATATGTTTCTATAAATATTTCAAATTAATATATTTATAAATATATTTTTATAATATTTATCAAAATACATATTTATAATTATAAAAAATAAATATGTTTTCTTAAAAAATATTTATATAACTATAAATAATATATTATATATTTCAATAATTAAAAAATTATAATAAATATATTTAAATAATGAATATATTTACTCTATATATAAATTATATAAATATAATCATATAAATATATATACTTATATACATAAGTTCATAATTATAAATTTATAATAAAAAATATTAAATAAGCAACATAATTAGTATATTTACATTTCTATTAATATATATTATACGTATATACAAAATTATATATATATATATATATATATATATAATGGTATAAATATACTTATAATTATAAATAATTCATTATAAATATATTTATAAATATATATTTACTATATTTATATTATATATATTAGTTGTTTGGGGGCATAATTACATTAAAAACACTCACACCACACACCAATTCCGGAAAGGCCGACCATATCCAACCCAGGAGATACCCACACATTAAGCCTTATAATTTAGTACATGGCCCGAAAGTCTAGTGGGCATTAAACCCATTACATCCCCCTAAGGCCCACAAAATAGCCAGAAGGAGGAGTGCAACACCATACCTACATCAAGAATGCTCACTACATGCATGTATCATGCCTACGCCCCTGCCTGCTTGCATCAGGTCTATGTCACCATCTACACATTTCATGCATGCATCACCACCTAACATTGATAATTATATATTTATAATTATAAATAAATATACATAATTTAATAATTTTTTTTAAATTATAAATAAATAATTATATATTTAAATAATTATCAAATTTTAATAAATATATTTAGATAAAAAATATATTTAATATATTGAATATTTTTATAGTTATATTTATATATATTTAGTAAAAATATATACAATGATATATATAAAATTATAACTATATAACAAAATTTATTAATATATTTAAAAATATATTATTTATAATTATATTTATAAATATTTATTAGGATAAAATCCATCTTCATCAGCAATAATGTTTTACCGAAAATAAAGATACCTTTTGTCATCACTTTTTTAGCACTCATATAGAGGTATTTTATCAGTATTTATTATTTCAAAGATGATAAACCACATCATTATCCACAATTTTTTTTTAAAGAACCTACCAGACACTCCCCGCTCTTTTAAAAAGAATCTCAACTAATCCAAATTTTTCAGGTGGTTCGATGTCTTATAAAATCTCAGTGTTGACATCACTCTATTTCGACCTTCTATTGGATTAATCTAGCATCAAATATAAGGTGTGGTAATTATTATCCTCTGTTCATGTTTATTTCTTGTTTGGGTTCAACCGTATTTGATTGTGTTAAATTATCTTGGCTTGATGGTCTTGTGGTTGCATGTTTATGGTACCTATATCCTCTTAATTTTATCCTCCATCCATGTTCTTCTTCCTCAAACCTCAAAACATTACACTATTATTTGAACCCTATTTTTTTCAAGTTATATATTTAGATGTCTCAATACATTGAGTGTTTGAGATCTTTTTAAGAGCATGATATCCACATTTTTAGAAAATTTCATCCACTGTACGTGTTCCTTGTAAGAAATTCCATGTTTCCCTCTTTTTCATAATGTACCTTGGATTCAAGAATTTTCTCTCAAATCATTATTTAAAAATTTTGTGTATTGTTTTATTAAATTCCAATGTTTTATAAAAAAATAAAAGGATTCATATTTTGTTTTTTAGGGGGATTTTCATGTATATAAATAATTTAAATTTAAAATTGGTGGTCTATGTTTTATATATCTCATTAAATGACAGAACTGTTTCCTTCTGTGACTAAGATTTGAAATGGGTTTTATTTACTTTGTGATTTAGTATAACATGTTTTTATTTTTTTTTGTTTCTTCTATTTGTGGATTTTTGTTACTTAAAAATCTTATATATTTTCATTGATTGGTTTCCCTCTATTGTTATATATAATTTATGGATTTCAGAATTCATGTGTTTTTTATAACGCTTCATAATTGTTTTAATAGAATGAATCATCATATAGTTTTAAAAATTATTCCAAAAATCCAATTCAATTTAAAAAATTTGTTAAATAATAGTGTATTTTATATGTTTATTCATGATAAATGTTCCAGAGGTTCATTTGGTTCATTAGAAAAGTGTATTAAAAATATTTCAAACATACAATAATAAAAAATTCAATTTACATATGTATTTATATATTTATTATATATATATATATATGTTTTATTATTTAAATGTATATTGATTTGAAAAATATTAATTTTTTATAAAGAACGCTCAAATTATTTATTAAATGATTCTTATTATGATATTCCCTATTTTAATGGAGTTGAAATTGGTTAGATCTTGAGTAAAATTATAAAAAAACTTTTAAACTGAGGAATATACTCATTATTGAATAAACTCTAATTTTTGTATGTTAAAATAATTATAGTGGTCATATATACAAATTTTTTATATTATTATATATTTTACTGATTTGTGATGTTTTTATAAATTTTTTTTATGGATAAATTTATTATTTGTTATGTTTTATTTGGAATAAAAGGTTTTTATGACATATTAAGTTGAAAATTTCTATATATTTTCTGGTTTCAATGGTTTTCTTGGGAATAATGATGTTTCCTTATATTTTTCTTTATTTTAATGATTTTTTAATGTTGTTGTTTTGAAATTATAATGTTATATTAATATCAAGGTATGTGATCACTTTTGATCTGTTTCTCCCCATAAATTTTTTTTTAATTTAAAAATGTTGAAAGAATGATGCCTAAATAAGTATTATTATTTTTCATTGATCTACCTCATTAGTTCGTAAATCAATATATCTTTAATAGAACCATTATTGGTTCACCCTCTCTCTCACCTTCACGTTAATTTTTACACATTCATCATTATTTTTCACTTTAGTTGCATGGAGCTCCTAGATATGCACCATAAACACCTTATCTACAATCATCTGTGTGTGTGGGGGGGGGTGTAAATGATATGTAGATAGATATTTTATGGTACACAGCAGGTAATAGGCTCCAATTTCCCAATATCCCACCATTTATCATTTGCCACCTAATATCTCTTTTCTTCAACTTTTATTGGTTCACCCTCACCCTCGCCTTCATGTTCGTTATCAATATTCTATGAAATAAGTTCACATTAATAGGTTATTCATCACTATGTGTTTTATATTTATATACTTTGAAATCATACTCCTTTAATTTTAACATAAATAGAATATGCGTGTTTTTTATATAAAATATAATTGTTTTTAACATAGAATTAATGTATATAATAATATTATTGTTTTGATTTATTTTTTGACATTGGAAATGGTTTGAGTGTACATTCGATGTAAATTTTTAATAATGATTACTAATGCAATGTATTTGTGGTGTTTTTATAAAAATTGAATATGGGTTTAAAATATTATAGAATTTGTGAAATATCCATATGATTGATAGACCTATTATTTTTGAAATACGAGTTTGTTAGTGGGTTACAATTAAACAATATTTTTTGGTATTCCTATGATATACGATTTAGAATAATCATTATAAAAGGAGTGTAATATGGAATAAAAATTCACTTATTTCATTAAAAAGAGATTCATCCATTGGTTTCATGAATTTCAAATTTTTGTAACCTTATTTCAAAATTTTGCGATTATAAGACCATTTATGCTTCAAGGAGAGATATTTTTACACATATTTATAAAATTAGATCACAATTAAATGGAAAAAAAAAATATTTCCAAGGGATGCATTCCATATAATAAAACAATTATGTTATACTGCATATTTATTAGTGATGATTAGATTAATATAAGTCTGTAAGTGATTTTGTTGTGTTATAAATCCATTTTTAACATATTTAATAATATATTTTATAACTATACATGAAATAATTATTTGAAATCCCTTGACTGATAAAGTATAGTGTATCAGAACATGGTAAATGGGAATAAATAAGAGATGAAATATTTATGCTTGATATGGATATTGATGATTGGTAATCTATCATGTTTAATTGAAATAATAATCAAGGGCTTACCGATTATATTCTATGGTCAAATTTCTAAAATTAATTCAATTAATTAGTGTTTTTTCTAGATCATTGAATTAATCATGCATGAAATTTTCCCACTAGATTGTGAGGGTCAACTAAAACTTCATACACATTTAATGTTGCACTCAAATTGTCATTGAATGACTACTAGTCCCACCACGTACTATGTAAAGAAAAGAATAAACATAAAATCCTCCGAAATTTGTGTCTCCCACCTAGATATGTTACAAAAAATGTTATAGAGTTGTCATGTTTTTGTCATGGTAAGCTATGAGATTCTATAGTTTAATCATTATACTATCAGACATTCCTTTCTAGTGAGTAATTTGATGACTTCATTGAATTTTCAAACTCTAATGACTGTATCAACAGTAGTGTGTATAGAATAATCCAACTATGTATTCTCACAATCACCCCAATCATGGGGACCATTTATGGGATCAGATTGGTGTTGCTGCTTTTTCAAATTTGGGTAACAAATGATGAAATTTTCTCCATTTCGTGACCATCTCCTAGCCTGGGAACATTCATATTTAATGATAAATCTATTATCCCCATTAGCTTCATATCTCAAACAATTATAATTTCTTTTTTTATTGATACACATCCCATATAACTTCTGAACACGCACCTATGTTTCTGCAAGTACTCTAAGAGGTAGTCATCCTAGACCTTGTATCGGTGATCAACTTGGATAAATTTAAAGGATAATACCTACCACTAATAGAGGAATTTATTTAATAAAATTAATTAATATTTTCCTTCAAATCATACTAATATTATTTTATTCAATCAAAATTTGGTTTCCCCTAATAAAAATTATCTATATTTTATTTCATTGATTATTAATATCATATATAAATTTATTAATTTTTTATACAAAACAAATTTTTTATGAAAAAAATAATATGGATATGAATATAAAATGAATATACAGTAATGAAATGAAAATAGAGTATGAATATGGTGTTAAATTGTTCATGAAAATTGAAATAGTGGATGAGTAATACCGTTCTAAAACCATGTGTCCATTATTACATTTCTTATTCAAGTAAAATTAGTTTTCAATAGTTGGAAGAACATTATATTTGTATATAAATAGTCCAAAGTTATAAATGATGGACTATACATGGGGAAACTAATTGTGCACACTGATTGTGAATATATTAATGTTTATGGTTCATTCAATATGAATACCTATGTGGATGTTGTTGAATATTGTATGGAATAAATGAGAATTATAAAAGAAGATGACCTTGTTGATTGTAAAAATTTGTTTGATAAGTTAAATAGTTGTGCTAACACACCATTGTATACCTATTGTATTAAATACACAACGTATTCAGTTGTAAAGTAGGTATATTATTTTAAGGTTTTTAGTGGATTTAGAGAAACCAGCTTTACCGAACTATTTTTTCTCTTGAATGATAAACCATTAGAAGGAAACAAACATCCTTATCGAATATATAATGCTAAAATATATCTTCATTCAATTTAAAGGATCTCTAAAAAATACATGATTCCGAAATTATTGAATATTGTTTCACGAGGACCCTGAATCACATATAAAATTCCTTAAGTCTGGTGAAAATATATATAAGACACATGAATCAGGTACATAGAAATTTGTTAAGTACATTCATATCATTCTATGGTGTAGGAAACGAAATGAATTTCATGAAACCATTCGAAACCTTATATGGAATTAAAATTGAATAATTAAGGATACGAACTAAATCATTACGAAGATTCTCCTTAGTATAAGAAAGTTGATTACAAGTATCTTGAATTAGGGAATAACTCAAGATACATTCTTCTTATGTTATCTCTAGATGGAATATTTTGTTTTGGTGTATAGAGTAGTAATCATAGCACATGGAAAGTCATATTGGTAAATTATAACTTTCAACCATGGCTATGGATGAATCCCAAATACCTTATGTTTTATATTCTTATATATGGACCACATAAACCTAGTAATGACACTGAGGCCTATTTGGATCCATTGATCAATGTTATGAAATTAATATGGGATACAAGTGTTACAATGCATGATAATTATATTAGTAAATAACTCATAATTAGATTCATATAGAATGTGATTAAAAATGACTTTCTTACTTTTGGAAATTTATCATGCTATTGAATTAAAGGAATTTTGTGGTGTGCCATTTCTAAATAATGAACACACTAAATTTTGTTGAGACATTCTTAAACTATGGTATTTTTGGTGTATAATATTTTTTAACAGGATGATTTAAATACTAATCTTGGATGACAAATTATTATGGGAATACCAAAAAAGGTAAAAAACCATATCTACTAACAAGTTATCAACTATTTGGAAAAGTAAAAGATATTAAATCTAGTTTTGTAAAAAAAATTACTGAAAAACCATATGATATCTGGTTGGAAAAAGTTATTAGTTTTCATTGAATAACCATATTGTATTTTTTGTATGTAAATCATTTTCATGATGTAATACATGTATAAATATTTTATTTGATAGTTTCATTGGAATGTTACTAAATGTTCCTGAAAAAAACGATGGCATCATGGCTAGGTTGGACATGATTAGCATTAGGATTGGAGATGATTTGGAACTAGTGATGACTAAAGGGGATACTTTTCTTTCTCTAGTAACTTAAACACTATCCAGATATGAAAAATTGAATTTTTTTCATTTTCTTTAATTGTGGAGAAGTTTTATATTTGTATTAGTAAATATAATGAATTTCATTTAAATGATTAATTTTAATTTAAATTGATTAAAATCACACAACTGTCATATTTTGATGAATGATTTGATGTATGTCACTATAAGTTAAATTCTACCTTATAAAGTATTAAATAAATTAACCATAATTTCCTTGTTTACAAATCCATATGTAGTAATATTATGGAACCTAAAATGTTTTCAATCATGAATAATTAAGTTTCAGTCATAATGTGTGAATTAGATATGTTCTTCCCAATATAATTAATTTATGTAATGGTCCACCTGATGGTCCAATTAGTTAGAGAGGTTCAATATTGTGGTAATGTACAATTTATATTGACATACCCCATAGAACATTATATGATGATTTTGAATGGGCATGTCATGAATCAAACTTAGCCATAAGGTTTCATTTTAGAATGATAAATTTTTTTAGAAGATGTTGAATTCTATATATATTACCTATTAGATGTTGATATCATTGGTCCACTAAATCCTCAACACATCACACACCATATGGGTGAATGGATTTTTGGGAGAGATATTATCACAATTACCATCACAAATAAGGAATGAGGGAACCTTTAGATTTTACATAATATTTAATATAATGATCCATAAGTTAAAATAATAATGAAATTCCAAGAGATTTGAATCCATTAAGGGATGTAGAATGGATATCAAATACAAATAATAAATAGTTTGTAGGATGGTTCCAAGATCATATTTATATGTAGTTACCCAAAAATCAAAATTAAATGATCGAATGACTTTGATATATCCCCAAGTGACCAAATTAAAATGCTATATCTCACAATAGTTTTGTAACCAATGGATATATGTTCTATACAAAAGATCAATATTATCTCATTACAATGAAAAGTAGTGGAGTTATGCTTGTAGTGGATGTGATGTACATATATGATTCAAAGGATAGAAATCCAATATATGTGAATATGTTATATTTCAACATTATTGAATATATATACATGTTTTTTTATACAATATTTCAACTACTGATTTGACATTGCAAATGGGATGACAATAGGATTGTAGTCAAAGTTGATGAAATGGATTTCATGAATGTGAATTTCAGTGTGGAAAGGGAAAATGAAAATCCATTCCTAATGCAATTACAATCATTGCAAGTGTTTTATGTCTGAGATCAAGAAAACATGAATTGGTCAATTGTCCATCTAGAAACAAAACCAATTAATGGGTTAAATGAAAATATAAATGATGATATCCCTTTCATTGGGTTATCATAATCAGTTCATCATGATCCCAATGTATACAATGTCTTATATGTTTGAGGGGACCATAACAAGAGAAATTGTATTCTTGATAAATGAGACAAATCCCTTCATACTTAAAAAAATAGTGTTTAGTGAGATGGTTATAATGTTTTTTAATATACAACTTTTCCTCATAATATTATGTATTCCGTACTATATTAACGTAATCCATATTAAATTCTAGTATAACCATACAAATAATGTCTTCTATACATGATAATGCTTCCAATATCAGGGAAGAAAAGGTGGTTTATACTGAAACTATTGAATTATTGGAGAATAAAAAACTTGTTGATGAAAAAAACAATAATGACATAGTATCATAGTATTGATAAGAATTTTCAAAGAAATAATCAGGGGTGTAAATTTTTGGTTGGATTGAATCAATGTGGGGAACCTTTTGACCCCAAAAAACTCGCTGTTCCTTACTTATATGGGGAAACAATGAGGATGAATGAGCGATTTACATAGATTCATGACACTATGGCTACCCTATAATGAATAAACCCATTGTGTAACACCCCAAGATTTCATAGTGTGTTATTTCTTCAAAATAATACAATAACTTGCACTACACGCAACACCGAGTTCAGCCACACCATGACTTACCAAACAAGCCGTTCAAAAGAGGTTATGAATAGTATTAACTAAATTTTAACTTTATATAATCCTTATAATTTTAGAATCCATATTATGAGATTCTTAGAGATAATGTTAGAACAAATTCATTTTCAGTATTGCACTTTTACTAACTTTTAATAGTGAACCATTTTTAAATACGATATTTTAAACTTTTTGACTAAATGGGGACATCAAAAAATTTAAAATGAAACATCCCAAGCTTCCACAGTACGCTTTCCTTTGAATAACACAGTATGGTGTGTTGTACGCAACTTCGAGTTCTAACACACACCACAACCAATCAAACTATCTATTATGAATATTAATACCTACTTTTTGAAATTATATATATTTTATATTTTAAAATTGACTTCCTTTTTGGATTCGGAATATCGAATTTATCCTAAGGTGAAATTTTGGTACTTTTTGGATAACTTTCATATTATGATGAATAATGAAAATTAATAAATTTTAATTAAAAACAACTTTTTTAATCAAAATAATTAATAGTGATAAATTATAAATTTGAGTGGTTTTAAAGTATATTTAGAATATATTTTTACCATTTTATATAATTTTGGTCATTGGACATAATTTTACAATTAAACCGAACATAAACAAGTGTCAATCTTTTGATAGTTGTTATCTCTTAAAAACACGCTTTTTGTTTTGACAGTGGGAAGTAATTTTAAATTAATTTCTGCCACTTCTGTGTTTTGAATTTAGAAAAATGGATTCCATATTTGTAATCAGGATTTTCAAAAGGTGTAAATAGGTAACTTTTATTTTTAGACATTTTGAATAATTACTGCGGTAAATATTTTATTTACCATGGTTAAGGGTAAATCCGGTAAATAAGGGTTAAAAAATAATATTATAATAATACTAAATTAAACTAAAACGTGTCCTAGACTTATTGGTTGATACATGTTCAACCATAGGCATCTTTGGGTCGATTTTGGGACCCCATGGTGCCACTTGAAGGTGATAGGGACACTTTTTTTAATTAAGTTAAAATGAATACAAAAATGACACAAGCATATATCTTTTAGAAAAACAATTTTTACATAGGGTTATATATTTTGGATTTTAGATTATAAATATTCATTAGAAAGATAATAATATTTCCTACATAATTATATTTTATTTATAATTTTTAGATATTAAATAATTTAATTTATTTATGACACAATGATGATGAATTAATTACTTTAATAGTGAAAAATTAAAATAATTGATATTATAAATACCCAAATAAATAAAATATGAAACTTTTAATGAATTAAAGAAATTGTCTAGGATAATATGACATATTAGGATTGATTTAATTGACTTTTTTAGGAGTAATCAATCTATTATGTGTTTCAAAAAAATCAACTATTGAATAGTGTCAAAATTGACATAAAAGAGTTCTTAAAACAAATATTATATTATTAATTGATATTAAATTTTTAAAAATCTAAGGTTCGGCCAAGAGACTTATATCATGATAGTTTCATCATTAATGGACCATTTGAGGGTCTCTTGGATGTATATTGTATGTTTATTAACCATATTATATAAATATACAAAGAGGCATTGTAAAAGTGAAACTAATTAATTTAGAGTTAATACTTAAAGATAAGGTTAATAAAAGTACCCAAACCTGTCTAAATTCTATTGGTTGAGTTTTTTTCGACCTATACCCACCTTAAAATTTAAATAATCATCTTTGGAGCCATTTGAAACCGATTATAAATTTATTATAAATTAATATTTCTAACTTTTCCAAAGGTTCCCCTCACCCCTCTTATAAAAGGGCACTCCTCCTTCTCATTTCTTCACACCATCAAAACCTTTTGGTTCGGAAAAACTCTACCCAAATACTCTCCCAACTTCCCTCACTACAACCTAGAGGCCTTAGTTTGATCGGAAATCCAACCTATGGAGCCCTTTTGATCAAATCAAAAGGAAGAACCCGAAGAAGAGGTAATGATTTCACCACCCTTTTCCAAGTTCCTTTATTCTTCCACTTCTTCTTCCTTTGTTATTACCATTCTAAAATAATAACTCCAGTATCATATATATACTGTGATGTTATTATAAATATGGTACATCCATATTCAGTATTCTATCCACCCTTTGAATAATATGTCACCATACGTGCGTACATACGGCTTACTGTCTCCACGTCGTGGTGTAATTGTTATTCAATATATTATTTTTTGGATGGGTATAATAATGATATGTAACTAATGTAAATAATAAATATAACATGTTAATTATTCTTTATATATGATATAACAACCATTTATATATTATTTCAATAGAATGATATTGTCGCTCGTGCGTACGTACGGACTACCGTCTCCACGAATGCGATGAGATTCATTCTCCATCGTATCCATTAAAGTATAATTATCATTTGATGATTTAAAAATGATGTTTAAGGACTTGATATCATTCTGGATATGAATAATATACAACCTATACATTACAAACATGGCTTACGTAACAAAACATATAAAAGAAAACAAGTAAGTTAACACCCGAAACAACGATAATACTAAGATATTATTATCAAATCAGTATTAAAAGATCATATATGATATCATATTAATATATATGATTCTTGTATAATTTAATAACAATTATTTCACCATTATACAGGAGGTTAACCTACCCCTACCAAGGAAAAGTACAAGGTAAGGGTTTTTCATCTCACTCCTTATTCCCATGAGATTCATGCCATATTGCCACCATTACCTTTTGTGTGGTGTATGTACTGCCCATAATTATATTATTTGTGTAATACACTCTAATTTAGGTGTATTTACATATTCATTGTATGATACCTCTTTCATGGGTTGTATGTTTCATAAGTTACCAAATTGGTAAGGGTTATTTCACAATATCTTCATTATCCGAGGTTGTTTATAAGTAATAATCTACTGGGATCTCTTTATCATCCACATCCATGTTTCTTAACAATGTATTTCAAAACATTTTTACTATTTACAAGAATATGGGTTAAAGTCATTGATACCCTTATGTGTTTTTAATGGAATCTTTCCGTCATTTTCCAAATATGGCACTTTTAACCTTTTCGACAAATTTAAGGTAAGAATGTTTTTTTAACTTATACGGCGGGTGCGGCTATTTACCGCCGTTATAAAATCGTCAAAGCTTCCCTTACAAGCTTATAAGAATATTTTATAATTGAATGTATTATAATTATGTTACTTTTAAAATGATTTAATAAAAAAGAGATATTTTTCTAAAATATTTTTGATTTTATCTATGTCAACATCCTTTGATGGCTGTTAAGCTTATTTGAAGTTGATTTATTATGATACAAAACTTCTATATTGTATTGAAGGTTTTGTGATATTTTTGACTGTGGATAAGCTATTCTTATGTCACTCATGGTTTTTTTTTAAAGTATTGACATTTCATAAGTTATTTTTAATCCGAATGTTTATGTTATATTTCAACCTTTCATTTAGATGAATGTGTTAGACAAGTATGTTCAGGGTTGGGGACCGGTAAAAGTAAGCCCTCCGGTTTGGTCTCCAGTTATTAGAGGAACTCTGGTTTGGTCTCCGGTTATTAGAGGAACTCCGGGTTGGTGTCCGGTTATTAGAGGCACTCCGGATTGGTGTCCGGTTATTAGAGGCACTCCAGGTTGGGTTCCGGTTACAGTTAGCCCCTAGGTCTTGGGACGAGGCCTTGACAAAGAAATTAAAGTTCAGCATTATGCACTCCAACTTTATGAAAGTGGTTATTGATATTTCATGTGATTATTCGATTAGTAGAATATCCATGTGAATAAGTAAATGGCATTATTTTATTTTACTTTTTTCCATACTATGTTGATGTTCAAGTTTAAAAGGCTATTGTTTTAGTAATGCATTGCCTTAAATGTTTATGCTTATTTTTGAATGTTCCGCTATATTGTTATCCTTACTGGGCATTTGAGCTCACCCCTTTTCTATGTTTTATTTTTCCCCGGATGTGAAGAAGTAAGTTATGAATGACCTGCAGGGATATTATGAGGGGATAATAGTGTGGACTATGGAGACATTATGTTGTTGTAGTAGTTTTTCACTTTATGATGTAATGTAAAACTTATGAATATGTCTAGTGTTTCCAAGGATACTAAACCAATAGGTATTTCGAGATTTGATCATTCTTGTGATCATGCCAATGTTATGTAATAATGCACTGACTCTGGGTAACTAGGGTCGGGGCATTACAGTTGGTATCAGAGAAAGTTTAGTACAAACCTTGGAAGCTGGATTTAGATAAACTCTGATTATATCACGTAGACCTAAGATGATCTTTGAGGATTAGTATAGAAGAAATTCCTAAAATTTGGTATTGTATAGATTTTGTGAGTTTTCCGAGCAATATATCCATGTCTGGATACGAGCAGGTAGAGGCGGCTCTGGCACAGATGTACCTAGGGGTAAAACCCGAAAACACCGCTTTGAGCTAGACTCGAACGGGAACTGGTGCACGACAATGGGCCTTGCTTCACTCTTGGTTACGACACTCTCGGGGGATATGCTTATATAATTATCATTTTCTTTACAAACCATTATGAAGGGTTTATGTGGATTTACTTCCTCAAAGGAGAAATTTTTATGATTATGGATTATATCCATAAACTATTTAATTTATGTTATGTGACTTACATGTTTGGGATTAGGTACTGTTATTCATACACTAATCTAGTGTATGCCATTGTTTAGAAATGGTTCCCAGTATAAGGAATGAGATGTCCAGCAATGCACATGATCGAAAGAGGAAGAAGGATCATATCTTTCATGGTATTAAGCCATAATTTATAAGAGAAATAGTCTCCCATGTATTATCATCATATGAAGAAATAATGTCATGTGTTGATAAGATAAGTAATTATTTTACTAAGTCCTACTGCTTTGAAGGGAAGCAAGTGAAGAAAATGATGGAAGAGAGAAATATGGATATAGGGAAGAGGGAAAAGAATAATTTTCCCATATGTGATAACTATGGAAAGAAACACCCTGGAACTTTCCTGAAAGGAATGGGAGTTTGTTATAAGTGTGGAGGAAAAGGGCACAAAGTACGTGATTGCAAGGGTAAGAAAATGGTTTCAAATGTACAATGCTTTATTTGCAAGGAGTTTGGACACTACACGAACCTATGTCCCAATAAACAGACTATGCCGCAAATGATGCTATTGGATAATAATCCAGTTATGATAATACCACAGATGAAGAGGAATGATTAGAGTTCTTATGTTGATTATGTCAATTGAGTGTTGTATCAACAATATACTTGTTATAATAATTATGGAGTATATAAGGATTGTACTGTAGTACTATTTCATTAAGGACTTGAGATTGTGTGGAACAAAGAAAAGTGGATAAATAGCATGATAATTTTTTGGAAAATATATGGTTGAGAGAATGATAAACCATATTATAGTTCTGATACCGAGGTAGTGATTTTGGAATAATACATGATTGTTTTGGATAAATTATATTGGATATTCATGACTACCTTGGAACTGATTAATGATTTGTATATTCCATCATTGTTGGGGTTTAAAACATTTTTGGATTGATGAAGTATATCCAACATTCTATATGGAATAAGGGAGCATGAATGTAATCAATAAGGAATATGGTAATTCATGATGTTTTGGTGTATTAAAAGAATACATGATGAAGGTATTCATATTCTATTACGGGGTAAAAAGGATCTACATTATGTTTACCTTCCTTATAAATGCTGGAATGTGAGTTTGGATAGAAGTATTTTGGATAGTTCTAGTTTGGATTATTTTGGATTGCCATAAAAGGACAACCCGGAGGTTGGGCGGCAACTCGTCGCGTCCGGTAAGGCTGCGAGACTTGAACCCGCAACTGAAGGGCGACAAGGGTGTATCACCTACCACTGGACCACGAGATGTCCTGGATTAAATAATGTATTTTTTTAAATGATCTGGTAGATGAATTATAAATTCATTTATTTTGGAACCCTGTACGAATTGTATGAATAGAAATTATTTTTTACGTTCTATTACATTTTAGAGTGAAATATGAGTTTGTGGTAGAAATTTATTAATGGATAAAACTCTAATTATAAAGTAAATATATCTCCTTATGATCTTAGCCAATATCATAAATAAATTCCTCAACATTAATAAAAGGAAATTAGAACAAAAATGTTGTCCTAGATGGTACCTTAAATCATCACTAATTTGTGTCTTTGGGATTGTTGGCCTTTTCATAGAAATGTTATCTACCACTCTCCATAAGATAATTGATGGTTATATTTCTCTTCCATATCCATATTTTCCTACATGGAACCCTAGTATGTGTAATTTTCGGTAATCTTCATACTTTCCACTCTTTATTTTAAATAGAGGCCTCATTAATTAATTTTTCGATGTGGGATTTCAACTAAGATATTTTGAAATGTCAAAAATGTGTTATCCCAATACCTTATGCTTTGTTGAACCGATGGTATTTCAAATAATCATAGATTGATGAGTTTAAGGACCCCAATTTTATACTTGTTTTTGATTGATGACCTCAATCACTACCTATAAATATTTACGTTTTTCCTCCAATTATATGTCTCTAATTGCCACCAATGTTCTCCTAATGGAGATCATAATTTGGTGGTGACCCTTTCATTTCTCTTTTCCACATATTAATACTAAATTTTCGTAAACCAATTTCCAATTTGGGTTTTCCCACAAAGATATTTTTTATTTTCAACCTTTTATTTTCAATAAACAATTTCAAATTGCAAGGACGCAATTTATTGAAGGAGGGGAGAATGTAACACCCCAAGATTTCATAGTGTGTTATTTCTTCAAAATAATACAATAACTTGCACTACACGCAACACCGAGTTCAAGCACACCATGACTTACCAAACAAGCCGTTCAAAAGAGGTTATGAATAGTATTAACTAAATTTTAAACTTTATATAATCCTTATAATTTTAGAATCCATATTATGAGTTTCTTAGACATAATGTAAGAACAAATTCATTTTTAGTATTGCACTTTTGGTAACTTTTAATAGTGATCCCTTTTTAAATACGATATTTTAAACTTTCTGACTAAATGGGAACATCAAAAAATTTAAAATGAAACATCCCAAGCTTCCACGGTACGCTTTCCTTTGAATAATACAGTAGCGTGTGTTGTACGCAACTTCGAGTTCCAACACACACCACAACCAATCAAACTAGCCATTATGAATATTAATACCTAATTTTTGAAATTATATATATTTTATATTTTAATATGGACTTCATTTTTGGTTTCGGAATATCGAATTTAGCCTAAGGTGAAATTTTGGTACTTTTCGGATAACTTTCATATTTTGATGAATAGTGAAAATTACTAAATTTTAATTAAAAACAACTTTTTTAATCAAAATAATTAATAGTGATAAATTATGAATTTTAGTGGTTTTAAAGTATATTTAGAATATATTTTAACCATTTAATATAATGTTGGTCATTGGACATAATTTTACAATTAAACCGAACATAAACAAGTGTCACTCTTTTGATAGTTATTATCTCTTAAAAACACGCTTTTTGTTTTGACAGCGGGAATTAATTTTAAATTAATTTCTGCCACTTCTGTATTTTGAATTTAGAAAAATGGATTCCATATTTGGAATCAGGATTTTCAAATTGTGTAAATATATACCTTTTATTTTTAGACATTTTGAATAATTACTGCGGTAAATATTTTATTTATCATGGTTAAGGGTAAATCCGGTAAATAAGGGTTAAAAATAATATTATAATAATACTAAATTACCCTGAAAAGTTTCCTAGACTTATTGGTTGATACATATTCGACCATAGGCATCTTTGGGTCGATTTTGGGACCCCATGGTGCCACTTTGAGGTGATAGGGACACTTTTTTTTTAATTAAGTTAAAATGAATACAAAAATGACACAAGCATATATCTTTTAGAAAAACAATTTTTACATAGGGTTATATATGTTGGATTTTAGATTATCAATATTCATTAGAAATATACTAGGGTTTCATACATAATGACATTTTATTTATAATTTTTAGACATTAAATAATTTAATTTATTTATGACACAATGATGATGAATTAATTACTTTAATAGTGAAAAAATAAAATAATTGATATTATAAATACCCAAAAAAATAAAATATGAAACTTTTAATGAATTAAAATAATTTTATAGGATAATATGATATATTAGTATTAATTTAATTTACTTTTTTCGAAGTAATAAATCTGTTATAAGTTTCACAAAAATCAACTATTGAATAGTGTCAAAATTGACATAAAAGAGTTCTTAAAACAAATATTATATTATTAATTGATATTAAATTCCTAAAAATCTAAGGTTCAGCCAAGATACATATATCATTATAGGTTCATCATTAATGGACCACTTGGGGTCTCTTGGATGTATATAGTTTGTTTATTAACCATATTATATAAAAATACAAAGAGACATTGTAAAAGTGAAACTAATTAATTTAGAGTTAATACTTAAAGATAAGGTTAATAGAAGTACCCAAACCTGTCTAAATTCTATTGGTTGATTTGTTTTCGACCTATACCCACTTTAACATTTAAATAATCAACTTTGGAGCCATTATAAACCGAATATGTATTTATTATAAATTAATATTTCTAGCTTTTCCAAAGGTGCCCCTCACCCCTCTTATAAAAGGGCACTCCTCCTTCTCATTTATTAACACCTTCAAAACCTTTTGGTTCGTAAAAACTCTGCCCATATACTCTCCCAACATCCCTCAATACAACCTAAGGGCCTTATTTTGATCAGAAATCCAACCTATGGAGCCCTTTTGATCAAATCAAAAGGAAGAACCCGAAAAAGAGGTAATGATTTCACCACCCTTTTCCAAGTTCCTTTCTTTTTCCACTTCTTATTCCTTTGTTATTACCATTCTAAAATAATAAATCCAGTATCATATATATACTGTGATGTTATTATAAATATGGTACAACCATATTCAGTATTCTATCTACCCTTTGAATAACATGTCACCATATGTGCGTACGTACGGCTTACCGTCTCCACGTCGCGGTGTAATTGTTATTAAATATATTATTATTTGGATGGGTATAATAATGATATGTAACTCATGAAAATAATAAATATAACATGTTAATGATTCTGTATATATGATATAACAAACATTTATATATTATTTCAAAATAATGATATTGTCGCTCGTGCGTACGTACAGACTACCGTCTCCACGAACGCGATGAGATTCATTCTCCATCGTATCCATTCATGTATAATTATAATTTGATGATATAAAAATGATGTTTAAGGACATGATATCATTGTGGATATGAATAATATACAACCTATCCATTACAAACATGTATTATGTAACAAAACATATAAAATAAAACAAGTAAGTAACACCCGAAACAACGATAATACTAAGATGTTATTATCAAATCAATAATAAAAGATCATATATGATATCATATTAATGTATATGATTCATGTATAATTTAATAACAATTATTTCACCATTATACATGAGGTTAACCTACCCCAACCAATTAAAAGTACAAGGTAAGGGTTTTTCATCTCACTCCTTATTCCCGTGAGATTCATGCCATATTTCCACCATTACCTTTTGTGTGGTGTATGTACTGACCATAATTATATTCTTTGTGTAATACACTCTAATTTATGTGTATTTACATATTCATTGTATGATACCTCTTTCATGGGTTGTATGTTTCATAAGTTACCAAATTGTTAAGGGTTATTTCACAATCACTTCATTATCTGAGGTTGTTTATACGTAATAATCTACTGGGATCTCTTTATCATCCACAGCCATGTTTCTTAATAATGTATTTCAAAACATTTTTACTATTTAAAAGAATATGGGTTAAAGTCATTTATACCCTTATGTGTTTCGAAAGGAATCTTTCCGTCATTTTCCAAACATGGCACTTTTAACCTTTTCGACAAATTTAAGGTAAGAATGTTTTTTTTTAACTTATACGGCGGGTGCGGCTATTTACCGCCGTTATAAAATCGTCAAAGCTTCCCTTACAATCTTATAAGAATATTTTCAAATAGAATGTATTATAATTATGTTAATTTTAAAATTATTAAAAAAAAGAGATATTTCTCTAAAATAGTTTTGATTTCATCTATGTCAACATCCTTTGATGGCTGTTAAGCTTATTTTAAGTTGATTTATTATGATACAAAACTTCTATATTGTATTGATGGTTTTGTGATATTTTTGACTATGGATAAGCTATTCTTATGTCACTCATGGTTTTTTTAAAGTACTGACGTTTCATAAGTTATTTTTAATCTGAATGTTTATGTTATATTTCAACCTTTCATTTAGATGAATGTGTTAGACAAGTATGTTCTGGGTTGGGGACCGGTAAAAGTAAGCCCTCCGGTTTGGTCTCCGGTTATTATAGGTACTCCGGTTTGGTCTCCGGTTATTAGAGGAACTCCAGGTTGGTGTCCGGTTTTTAGAGGCACTCCGGGTTGGTGTCCGGTTATTAGAGGCACTCCGGGTTGGGTTCCAGTTACATTTAGCCCCTAGGTCTTGGGACGAGGCCTTGACAAAGAAATTAAAGTTCAGTATTATGCACTCCAACTTTATGAAAGTGGTTATTGATATTGCATGTGATTATTCGATAAGTAGAATATCCATGTGAATAAGTAAATGGAATTATTTCATTTTACTTTTTTCCATACTATGTTGATGTTCAAGTTTAAAAGGCTATTGTTTTAGTAATGCATTGCCTTAAATGTTTATGCTTATTTTTGAATGTTCCGCTATATTGTTATCCTTACTGGGCATTTGATCTCACCCTTTTCTATGTTTTATTTTTCCCAGGATGTGAAGAAATAAGTTATGAAGGACCTTCAGGGATATTATGAGGGGATAATAGTGTGGACTATGGAGACATTATGTTGTTGTAGTAGTTTTTCATTTTATGATGTAATGTAAAACTTATGAATATGTATAGTGTTTCTAAGGCTACTAATCTAATCGGTCTTTCGAGATTTGATCTTTCTTGTGATCATGCCAATGTTATGTAATAATGCACCGACTCTGGGTAACTAGGGTCAGGGCGTTACACATTGGGAAGATATTATGGTAATGTTATTATATAATTTATTTATTAAATCAAAAAATAATATAAGAAATGTTTATTTAATTTTTATTATTCCTTACATAGTTTGATTAATTTAGATGATTCCTATAATAAATGATCTTCAATGGCTTCTATAATATTCCATAGAGTCTTTTCAACTATTTTTAACATATTTCAACAAAGCTGTATTTATGGGAATGTACAGAACCACCCACCAGTTAATTCTACACACATTATAAATCCGGAAACATGGAATGCTTTCATCAGTCACTGCAATGTGAAATCATTTCAGGTTAATTTTAGTTGATAATATAATATTTGATAATATTTGATTTTATAAATTTATTTCAAAATAATTAATTTATGAAATATCAATGGAGCACAAAAAAAAAAAAATAATCACAACCAATGTACCAATATTGGAATGTAATTATTTGATATGTATCAGTAGAGAAGAAATTTGTATATATTTTAAATATATATATATATTATGTGATATGGAACAAAAAAATTTCCTTTATTTATTTGTAGTTTTATGATACAAAATTTGAATCCACTTCCATCCCAAATCATTTTTTATGGAAAGAGGAAGTCATAAATAAGGATAGGGAACTAATTTATTAAAACTAAAAATATGTATCGGTTTTATGATCATATGTTTTAAATACATTTTAGACATAATAATCTACATTGACTTCAACAGATGAAATTTTTTTTTATTAGTTTTGATGTGGGCAAAGCAATATGGTCATTCTAAAGGTGTGGGTTTTAGAGTGTCCCCATGAACATTTTCCAAGAATACTAAACCAAAGAAGATAAATATAAGATGATAATAGTATTGTGGGCATAAATAGATTTTCTAGAATAAATAATTGTCCAATGTGATTTGGAAAACCAATATATGTGAAGGATAAAGTTAATATGATAATGGAACAAAGATATGCACATGAAAAACAAAAATATCCCACTATCATGGAGTCTAGTCATTCCCACAAATACATAACTTACCCAAGCAATAATTATTTTCATTACTCATTCTTCTAAATGTCAATAAATCATCATCCAATAATTTTGTAGAGCTAAAATTATACATGATATTTTTGTATGTGATTTATATCAATAAATAACCATGCACTACATTGTTATGTGGGGTACGCTGTATTATATCCAAGGAGACATACTACACCAATAATAACTCCCAAAAGATATCATGAGATTAGGGATTGATGTAGATCAGGATACATGTATTAGATTTCCTGTTCAAATTGATGACCAAGATATTGCAATATTCAATGATTATATTGGATCACTAATATCATAAATATTTAATATTATAACGATAAATGTGTTATGTAATTAACATATTTCCTCAAACAAAAAACCAATAATAGTTGATGAAAACGTTATCAATAGAGGCATGTTATTAGATATGGATAAAAAAAAGAGAGAAATGAAAATCCCAATCATTATAATCAAATGAATCGAATAGGAATAAAAGTCATTTTTTGTGTACATTATCCCCTCCATATCCAATATAGAATGTATTACCATTAAAACATCATGCATAAATCACATACAATGATGGTGATATGTCATACATTCTATATGAGGAGCAAATATTTGGAACTATTATTATAGATGTGGCTGGGCAGAAGATTATGAATGAGATTCTCTAGTTTAAATAGATGGGAATTTAATTTGTGAATTCTTACATAACATACATTTTCATAATAGGTATATCCAATACATGATCTAATATTATCATTAATTTTAATAACTATTCATATTTTTAAAAATAATTTATATTCTTACTATATAAAGGTAAAATAATTTAAAGCACTATTTTGAATCAATAATCCCAATATCATTTATACGCAAGAAATTTATATTACTTTGAATGAAATTCAAATTAAAAAACATGCACCAAACTATGATTTTCATAAAAAAATAATAGACAATAGATTCTTTTTGTTACAAACAATGTTGGGGTAAAACACAAAGATAAAATCCAAAATTTTTTTTTTGGGAAGTTATTGTTTTTTATGAATCACTAGATGGTGAAAGAAATCAATTTACATGCCCCCAATACTGATTTTTTCAATCCAATTCAGGGATTTCCATGAAATAGGAAAAATGTGATCTATATTATAAATTTTTAATGCATTGTGATAAAATATTTAGAGATAAACATTGATTTATATTTTTCACTATGTGTTATAATAATATTTATATTATGATGCAACAATCTCTAAATATATGAAAAATAATGGTATGGGGATAATTCTGAAAAATAAGAATATTATTTATTAATTAAAATTGAAATATATTAAGGTATATATTGAAATATTTTATTATCCAAATATATTTCAAAAAATATTTCTTATTTTGATCAATGTTTCTTCAAGTGTCTGAAGCATGAGAATGATGATGGTTGTTGATATTATGTTTGAAAATATATGAAATATATCACATTCAATCAAAAGACTAGAATCCACAAATATCTGATTTCTTATTATAATTACTATTTTATTAAACATATTTCCTAATCATTTTTCTTCTATAATTTCTTTGTACTACCAAAATTATTGAATGTCTAATTACTCAAAAAAGGATTAAATTTGTTTAAAAATGAGTGCGCATTATACGTGGTTTTGAAATGTTTTTCATCAACACATTTATTTGATTAAATACTGTGTTTGTGATCTAGTGTGAGATATAAACATACAAATATGCCTTGGGTGTGAATGATTACTATCAGAAAGATTATATATTAATTTTCATCTATTTCTCAAGGAAAACTATAATAGAGGAAGTTGATTTGTTTGGAAACAAATTGAAAAAATGAATGGTTTTAGATTGTATTCATCCATCATGAGTAGGTGAATTTATACTTCTTATTTAGTTAATTTTCACTGCATTTAATCATCATTTTATAGTTAATTTCATTATCATTTCAATCTGATACCTTATTAAATTTGGAAATTATTTTATAAAAAACATCCCATGATCCAAAAGATGAGATAAAATTCATATTTTATTGACACTTTAGTAGAATAATTCATAATTCATTTCTAATATGTTGGATTTTACTGCACATTAATGTGACACATGATGTTAATAGTATGTCTCGAAGTTCATGATTTCAGTTTTAAATATAATTATAGTGAAGAATGATGTTTTTGTTGTAGTGGGACAATAAAAATGGGGTTGAATGGAGTTTGTATAAAAATTTTCTGTTTAAAAAATGTGATTTAATAATGCACAAATTAAATTCTAAACCACCCAGTTTAACAATGTATCAAATTTATAAGTGTCTTGAATTTTCTATTAATTTCTAAAATGATTGATTAATTCTCAGTTACAGTAAGTTGGATGATTGATATAAATTTTCCGTATAGTTAAATAAATAACCAATAGTTATAATCACTATCTAAGATAAAATATCAAAGTAAAATTTAGTTTACTTAAATATGTAAGAAAATAGAGAAAACTATATTTCGAAAATATAGAAGAAAAAACAAGCGGATTAGTCTCAAGTAGAGAAAAAGTCCTATCAACATTGTGATCACCATCCACAATGGAGTTTATATTGATAAACTTGATCCACTACAAGGATTAGTGTTCCAAACTACACATAAGGATATCCAGGTCAACAAGAATTACTATCGTAGTTATTTATGGTAAAAAAATACAACCAGTGCACATAGGGAACTATTCCATGGTAATAAGTGAGAGAAGAAATGACGTAGAGAGATGAGTGAGTAATGATATCATGGTTCCTCCATCTCATATTATGAGAAAATGTGTGTTTATGATACGAATACACAAAGTTCTCTTAAAGTAGTGAAAATAAACACATCAATGTAGAAATAATGAGAATGTGTTTATAATGATCTGTGTGATGTGTTTGATGCATATGGACATCGTAGATGCTATAGATGAGAAGCTTGAGTCCTTTTTGGGAAAAAAACATCAAAAAGAGTGTCATGAATGATCAATGTTCTAGTTTCTAGCTAGATGATATGCTCTTCATTAATCCTTGTTAGTTGAATTTTTTGTTGGGTGGATGTTCCCACTATTTGTTTCATATAATGTTATTCATTATTCTCATCTAGCTGAATAGGAGTGCATGTAGTATACTTGGTCATGTGTGTCACAAATTTTTATCTACTCACATGCCACATTTTATTTACTCTCTGATGTTTTCCTTTTAATAACAAGGATCATCATCTCTATGATGTGTTGGTACCTCGTACCTCATACTACCAAATAACAATGTCATTAATATTTTCTACAAAATATTATTTTTGAAATCAATATCATTATTTAACTCAAATATTAAAATTAGTAATAATTTTGTATTTAAACGGTAAAAGAAGAAATTACAATGTAGAGAATGGTTCCAGAAGAGTGGTGACACAGGAGCAGTGACTTTTCATTTGTCTTCGAATAGTGTCTCTAGAAAGGGGTCATAAGATTAATGTCTTAATAGTATTGTCATATAATTTACAAAAATTTCAGAACTCCAGAAATGTGTCTTAAGAATTGTGTCTTACTAGTTGTTAATATTTTGGAATTCTAGAACGATGTCTTAAGAATGCTGTCATAGACATTATTAAAATTTGGAATTCTGGAACGGTTGGTGGATGCAATGGTGGTAGGTAATTTGTAAAAATTTTGAACTTGTGGGATACTGTAACGATGAATGGTCTATATCAGTGGTGTCTGACATTTCGTGAAAATTAAGAACTGATGGGTTACCGCAAAGGCGACTCATACTTTACCCACGTACAGATCGATCGGTGATTGTGATTCCTTGGACCATTGATTGGGATTTCACATTTACAATGACTCATACATAGTCAAATATTTTCAACACATCTTATGATGTAACACTTAACAAAATATATTAATATTATAGATAAAATATGAAACATTATGAAACAATATTAAACATGATTTGTAAGCCTGAAAACCCGAGGAGTCCAATGATCTTCTTCTTTTTGATGATCCCAAAAAATGGCATTTACAAGTCATACATAATGATAACAATTAAAGATAAGTTTTCTTCTTAAAATTTAATACAAATTATGTAAAATCAAGATATAAACATATCTCAATTAAATTAAGTAGATCATTAAAAATATTAGATAAATAAATTATAGTATGAGAGCATATATGTGAAATATTAGAGATCATACTCATATGTTAGTATCAGAGAATAGATTATTCGTATCAGAGATTCATAAACCAAGGAATTTGAATACCATTAAGTTTTTAGTTGATTTAAATTTCATCTATGAGATCTCCCCCTTTTGTGATAGTAAAAAATAAAATATGGAAATGAAAATTAATAATAATAAGAAAAGGACATCAACAAGTGAATAAATGATTGGTCACATTTCATTGAATAAATCAATATAGTACACTAAAAAAAGGACATCATAGCCCAATCAAAAATCATCAAATCACTTCGGCTCTATTTACACCAACTATTTTACCATGTGATATACATCATTTCTAGAATGATTAGGTGTAGAAGTTTTAGTGGGTAGAGGGTAAGTGCGGATATGAATAAAAGTTAGAGGAAATCCATTTAGAATAGAATAATAAAGGATTGTTCTGGTGGATGACCGAGGTAAATGTTGATTATTTATAACTGTTCTGATCTAGACCAATGCATGAGTAGGGCCCATGGTAACATTTGCAAAGGATGTAGTGGTAGAAGGACTGAGGCCAAGTCTTATTGGGGTACATGCTGGAGAAATAATTGTTTTTTCATGAGGGTGTATGTGTGGATATAATAGATTGATGTTTTCCATGATGAACTCACCACCACACTTCATAGATATTTCAATTTCATATATGTTTATCATGAACATATCAATGGTAGGGGTAATGTATTTAAACTTATTGACTTGTTCCTTGAAATCTTGAGTAAATGAAGGTATTTTCAAATTCTACATTAAATAATTGAAATAATTGGTCAGCTAGTGTTTGGTATAGATCATATTTAAATAGTTATCCACAATTTATGAAATTTATTCTTGACCAATAGTGGAAAATTTTGAGTAACATTTTACCATGTCATACACATTATCATTAGTATTTTGAATCATAAAAAGTAATTCCTAATTAAAACAACCAATCAATGTTTAAATATCACTCTTAACACTGATCTAATCAACTCATTGTCCATCGGCTGAGAGGTCTGGGAAGATACAAATGGAGATGGATCAGTCGATGTGAAGGTATTATGAATTTTAATTACCTTTATAATGTTATTTTGTATTCATATGTCAGTCGATTGATAGATGACACAAGACTACACATGTAATTCTCTAATTTTGGTTTGTCCTTGAAAACATCATCAACCACTAAAATCAAATTAGGTTGAATCTAAGATACAAAATTTCTTGAGGGCATATCAGCATCATCCACACTTAGACAATCAACCATAGCTTGTGTAGGTGAATCTTGTAAGTCTTTCCTCACCCCCTAGACCAATGATTTTAAGGAATTTAATTCATCATTTAGTAGTTTATTTTCAATCCTTTCCTCTTTAATATGTTGAATCATCATGGGTTAGGATTTCCATATTGACATCCTCGGTGGAATTACAACATTGCTTTCACAATGGTTAGTCATAGGATAAGGATGTGACATAATACGATTTCCAATTCCATATAACAGATTTTCTTTAAATGCCTTTAAATCTCCATGACTTTCGTAGTCCACTATTTCTTATATAGAAGCAAGAACTCATAATTTCTCTTGAATAGAACCCAAAACTTTTAATGTGATGGGTTTGAGTAGAAACACTTTTGAAATGTCCATTTCCTAAACTGAGTATCAATGAGATACATCCACATAAAAATATATTGGAAACTTGTATCAAGTATCTACATAACATGGATCAAAAGTATTTAGAACTTCAATCATTTCAAAAATGATTTTGTTCTTTCCGGAAAATGATGCTTACCTTTTAGAATTAAGAGTTTCCATGTCTTGAACTATTTACATATCTTATTACATCTCTTGAAGGACTTAAATATCATCTACATTTCCATCTAATTTATAATCATGTTCAATAATCTTTTCAACGGGTAAAGAGACTTCTTGTTTATCGGATTCATTATCTATACTAACAGTGGATTCTTCTTCTATAGTTTCTCTATATACCTATTTCTCATTATCAATATTTTCTTCCAAATTACCCTCTTCCTTATTTGAAGCATCACCCTTAACTATCATTTCCACACATTCATCATCATGACCTTCACACCGATACCTAGCAGAACCATTCTCATTATAATCATCATCTTCCATTTACTCATTTGAATTATCTACTGTTTCATCCAATTCCAAAATAGGGACAGTGATATCCATGGTTCTTAAGGGATGATCAATAGGATAAAAATCCCCATAAAGATTTTCATTGTATTCAACCCATGTCTTCTTCTTGGGATTACAACTTATCTTATTCTATCTGTATATTTAATTATATATTTTAAAAATCCTAATCCTCAATAGTTTTTTCATTTTTCCATACCAATCCATTATCCTTCATCAGTGAAGAGATGATACAAGATTAGAATAAAGAGGAGTGTTTTGAGGTGGTTTATATCATTTCACACATATTAATGACAAGATATTTTTACAAATTGATCTGATTACCATTTCCCAGGATATGTAACAATGAATACATATTAACACTTCAAGATAGAAAAATCATCATTCCATAGACATACAAGGTTATGAATGAACATAAATAGAATCATTGTTTCTCTATCCAACTCAGCAACAATAGGTATTATCTTCATTACAATTTCTATTAAGTCACCCAATGCCTATTATGGGATAAATATAACACTTTGAGGTAGATAAACTGCTTTATGATCATGAATGACACCTTTATAGTGTAATTTTAAACAACACCCCTATTTATAATGAAAAGGAAAGTCATTATTCATTTACATAACTTCTATCCACGAATTCATCATTGTATTTGAAAGAAAACACAACATACTTATAAAAATCGAAAAAAAGATTCAGGTATAAGGGTCTCTTGTCATTGGTAAACCAATCTAGAGAACACTACTCTTCCAATACCTTAATAACAAGAAACATAATTGAAATAGGGTGATATGAAAAAACATCATTTTCATGCATGATTACTCTATCTACAGTACTCGGGTTCAGTGGTTCAACAAAATTTTTATCGGAGTCCTTTTTAATCACATCATTGACCATCATTTCATTATAGTTAAAGAAGATGGGTTCTTCATTCTTACCATTCTGAACATGTAAGGTGGGTTCAAAAGAGAACGATGGGTTCAACTGTGGATGTTTTGTTTTTAAGATTCTAGAGAAAGATTGAAGCGAGAAGTGATATAGAGGAACCAATTGGTATCATTTAGGGATTTTAAATTTTTAAATAAAAATTATATAATAAAATAAAATGAAATCAAATAATTAAAATAGTGATGCTAGAAAATAATTAATATGTATAAAACTATGATTCCATACAATGTGTTGTCAATGGTGTCATGTCGAATGGTGGGACATCAACGTGTGATACACAAATGGTGAGATAGAAATCAGTGAGACAACAATCGATGATACAACATCTAGGGAGACATCAATATTTTACTAAAAATTGATCTTAACTAATTCATGTATGATGTTGCTCATTATTTTAAAATTTAATTCCTAAGGGAAAATTTCAACAAGTTGATGCCTCATGCCAACGAATTATAAATTAATATTACCTTTTGGAATATGATCTCTCAAAAACTGATGTGTTACATCAATTCATTTTGTTATTGATTGAGAAATTTTATTCTTTGATATGTTAATAAATCTTGTGTTATCAAAATTTATAGGAAAATTTCTAAATTGATATCCATAATCTATAAAAGTGTGTTTCATCAAAAAAATCTATGCACACCTATTAGAATTAGATATGTATTTAGATTTAGTAGTAGAAAATGCAACATAAATTTTCTTTTTACTATAACATGATACTACTGACATTCCCAAAAATGACATGTTCTATAGGTAATTTTTTTATCTAAATTGACACCACAAAAATCAGCATCAAAATAACTAACTAATTAAAATTATTTCCCTTTATAATATAACAATCCAAAGTTCATGCTATGCTTATGGTATTTGGAAATTATTTTGACAGTAATAAGATGTGACTCGTTAGTATTTTATTGAATATGATCACATATACATACACTAAACATATTATTAGGCCTGCTAGAAATAAAGTTGAAAATAATTCCAATCATATCTATTTATTTGGATTGATCAACATATTTTTAATTTTCATCAACATCCAATTTACTAGTGGTACTCATCAGAGTATCACTAAAATCATTTCAATCAAAGGAAAACCTTTTTAAAATATCTTTAGTATATTTACATTGATTTAAAATAGTACCTAATTTATTTTTGAAGGATTTGAAATCAAAAAAAGAATTTATTTTCACCCATTAAAATCATTTCAAACTCATTTAGCATCTTATTTGAAAAATTAATTGAAAAATAATTTCTTGAAGATCCCAAAAAAATATCTTCAACATAGATTTTCAATACAAAAACAACTTTTGAATTTATTTTTATAAAAAGATTAGGATCCCTTATATATTTTTTTAAAAGAATTAAAAAAAGGAAAGTGTTGACCCTATCATTCCAGACTCATAGATCATATTTAAAAACATTAAAATCACTTGTTAAATTGAAAGCAATACTTAGAATAATAAGGTTTTAAAAACAACAGGTTTTCCAACAAGACCATCCCCAATTATATACCCATTTAAGAATGATATTTTAGCATCTATTTTATATAGTCCGAAATTGAAATGTGCTACATAAGATATGATGATTACAATAGATTTATGCATGGATATAGGGGAAATGTTTTATTCATATTTAATTATGTTTTCATGACTATAACCTTATACAACAAATCATTCCTTATTTCTCTCTATGGTGTCTACATCATCCACATTATTTCTAAACACCCAATTAGTGCCAATGGTCAAGGTTTCATTAGTTCTATCCACTAGTTTCAAAAATTTATTTCATTAAAACTAATTAAATTTATATTTCATATGAATTACCCATAATTCAACATTTTATACATCATTAATTTTTTTAGGTTCATGTAGTCACAAGAAAGCCGGATGTTTAACCTGGTTCATAAGATAATATCTAGTTTATTTTTATTAATACAAGAACCACCTATATCATCTAAGGGATGGCTCTTAAGGGAATTAACATATTTGAAAAATGAAGGGATAGTTATTTCAGCTTCATAAATAGGTTCAGGTTAACTATAATTATAGTCTATAGCTTTTCTAGAACTAGAGGATTTAACAGATTACATTGCATTAGGGTCAGAGGGTCTAGCATTTAGGTCCAGATTAGGTAGATCATCCTCATTATTCTCAATATAGGTTTTAGATTCATGTGGCTATATATCATCATATTTGATATATAAATATTATTCAACACATTTAGTTTTTTTATTATAAAGTCTATATGCTTCACTACAGTTTCACTATACCAAGAAAATAACTTCATCACTTATGGTTGAAAATATGTCACGATTATCCTTAGTTTCTAGAATATAAACCTTGTAACCAAAAAATTAAAGTTTCTAAAATTGGTTTCCATGTTCTTCCATAACTCAACGGTTTTTTCCATAAGCATAGTTCAAATTATGACTATATTAATTATATAATAAACTGTACAGAAACATTATCCCAAAATTAAATAGATAAATCACACCCATTAATCATTTTCCGGGATATTTATTATTTGATTATTCTCCATAATTATACAACACCATTCTACTAGGGTGTCCTAGGATATGATAAGTGGTGATTATTGCAATTTTATGTGAAGAAATATTCAATATATTAGTTCTAAAACTCCCATATATGGTAACTTCATTTGGATTTAATTCTATTTCCAGATAGGTTCTCTTTAGATCTAGCATACGTGGTGATGTGAGAACATGCATCACTCTGGTGACCTAAAAAAAGTCCAAATATACCTATAGATTTAATATTCAAGAACATAAACATAGTTCTTCCAATTAAGAGTAGAAACCCTTGATGGTTATAACAAATCGTTGTAAATCATATCATGTGTTTGAGAATTTTGAACTTATTTCTTTGGTTAGAAATAAATTTTGTGTTATTTCATTTTTTGATAAGGATTTCAGAATTTATTGTCTAGAAATTTTTGGTTGGGTAGATCCTTGAATAAAATTTTTCTTATATACTTTCTAAGGCAGTGTAAGTTATAAGCGAATGGTCTCCAATGACAGATCCAAGAATCCTTTTTAAATTCACATAAGAAAGAAACATTTTTAGAAACTATTGAATCTAAAGTAATAGAATAAAAAGTTTAATATCTAAAAGTAAAAACTAAATAATTTTTTAAATTGAATAAATTAAAACCATAATTTTCAAATTTAACATGAAATCTATCATCACATAACTAAGATATTCTCGAGAAAGATTACTTGAAACCATTAACAAAATAAACATTAGAAAATAAAACTGGATAAGAGTTTCCAATTTGGAAAAGACCAATTATTTTACCTTTAGCATTATCACAAAAAGTGTCATGTAATCCATCAATCTTTATAAGATTCATGAAGCTTGAGTTGTCCCCTATCACGTTCCATGAACATCGACTACTCAGGTACCATAAGATTTTATAGGAATTCATCAAGCATAATTCCTACAAGGACAACTCCGACTAGAAAATATTTGGGTACGCAGACTTGTTCATGTAAAGTAATATTAGTAATTAATGTTTTCAGAACCCATAAGTTCTTTAGGGGTTTCCTATAAATAATTTATAATTTATTTAAAAAAACACTATTTTATTTGGAAATACTAGAATCAATAAAAGAAGTTCCACTCTTCGAAAATGCGGCAGATTTTTCAAATCAAGGTATAAATCATAGTTTTCCAGATTTTAATAAAAAAATTATTTTTACCAAATTTTATTTGTCCTGGTTGACATCCCTTACCATTATCTTATTTTGTTGTAACTTGTTTACTAGGAACTTGAGTAAAAGAGTTCTTTACATTGGTAATGTTTTCTATTACCTTTTTTAAATGCTCATTTGATAATTTAGGATCATTATTTTTTTATGCAATTGATATGTTTTATCATTCTATTTAGCAATAATTGATTTAACAATATAGGTGAGAGACTTTTGTCTCTTAAAAAATAAATATTTATATTTTACTTCATTGCATGTGTCTTAATTAATTTTGCAGTACTCAAAACATTCCTCATTGGTCATGTTTTCTGAGTCAGATTCATTTCCAGATTATTAGAAATTATATATATGATCTAAATGGCAAAATCATACATGTTTATCAGGAGAACATGTTAGCTATATCACTTCTCTCATCATGTGATGACTCTATCTCACTGGATCTATCCTCAGAAGAACTCTAGGTGGCCTTTATTTCCATGTTGTGAGTCTTATCATTGTCCTCAAATTTCTTCATATAGTTTAACATAGGACAGTTAGAATTTACATGTCATCTTCTATAAAATTCATAAAATACTATTTCATTAAAGTAATCACCTCTCTTCTAGTACTTTTTTCAGTTTCCCTCGAATTCATACATTCAATTTTAGTGGGGCCTCATAAATAACTTATTATTTATTTATAAAATTTTAGACCTTCTATCTAATTGATCCATTTCTTCATCGTTGTCTGATGATGATTCGTTATTTCTTGAACTATCAGAATGTGTTTGAGTATTCTCCTTTTCTTTATGTTTAGAAGATATGGTTTGTAAAGCTGCTGATATACTCTTTGGTTCGTCATACTCTTCTATTTATACCTTCAATTAATCATCTTACTTCATTTTCTTACCTATCATTTCATTTAATAGAAACTTAATAATATCACAAGATGTTCTTAATGGCACTAATGTTTCTATCCATATATCTGGTAAACATGTAAAGAATTTTCATGATTTGTTTCGTAACTATAAAAGAATTTCCCATAGTGATCATTGTTATTACAATCTCAATAATCCTAATGTACATGATAAAGATAGGATCATTATGATTCCTTTTTATTCTACAATATTTACTAGTAGATGTGTTTAGTCTAATTTCCATTACATTAGTGGTGCCCTAATTTGAAATAGCTAACGAATCTCAAATTTCATAAGAAAATTTACAATTAAATATACTATTAAATTCATCCTCACCTAAAGAAAAAAAAACAAGGAATTCATATCTTTACTATTATTATGATATGTAAATTATGTAGCTTCACTCCATGTAGTTCATGGATTTCTCATATTTCATAATATTCTTCTATTAAAATCCAAATATCAAACCCCATTGTTTCTATATGAATTTTTATTTTCTTCCATTTGGAATAATAATTACCAATGAAATAATGAGGTCTATTTGTATTAGGACCTTCCTATCTATTATCCAAATTAAAAAATAAACTAAATTTTTAAATAACATAAAATTTATATCGTACAAAAATTTAGAGATCATTAAAGGTTGGACTAAAATCATTGTTGAACAAGGAGATTGGAAAAAATTAAACATTACCTGATACCAATTTTTGTTTTGTGTAGGACCCTGAATAGGGGGTCAATTGTGTTCCTATAAAAATTTCTAGTTTAAAATAATGATTTAAAAATACCCTAGTTTACATATAAGCATCTCTGTAAACCAAAGTAGCATATTCATATGATTTTGAAATGTTAAATTAATTTCAAAAAGGATTTATTAATTATAAATTATTGAAATTTGAAGGATTTATATAACATTGGATTCTAATTTTGTAAATAAAAAATAGTTATAAACATTAACTAAGATTATGTATCAAATTAATATTTATTTAATTGAAATATATGTGAAAAAATATAAAACTAAATTTGAAAAACATAATGGAAAAAAACAATAGGTTCAGTATTAAGTAGGTACCTATTCCTCCCTACATGGTCATCAATAGCTATAAATATATTTATATTAATGTACTTTATTGACAGCTAGGATTGGGATTCACAATTGCACCCAATGCTCCCCCGGTTAGCATAAACTCAACCACAGTTATTCGCGGGTTACAAAATATATCCATGGCACATAAGGAACACTTCAATAGATATAACTGTTAAAAAATGATGTAGAAAGATGTGTGATTGAGGATATCTTGTATCCACTAGCTTAGCTTTGGAGGAAATGTAATTTTATGATACAAACACTCACAGACTGCTTGGAATGTATTGAAAATGTGAACTACAGAGTATAAGGAATGAGAAAGGGTTTAGAATTCTCCGTGTGATGTTCTTGAGGATTTTCGACTTCATGTATATATAATATGAGAAACACAAATCCTTCTATTAAAACAGACATAAAAATAGAGTGTTGTGAATGCTCTATGTTCTGGTTTCCAGCTAGATGAGATGCACTTCCAGAATCCTCTTCAGTTGAAATTATTGTTGCAATGATGTAATCACAATTTATTTCAAAACAAGATATTTAAAATCTTCATCTAGAAATATTGGAATGTATATATTATAATTTTTATTTTGTGTCAGAAACTTTTATATACTCGCACGCCTCCTTTAATTTAGTCTGGGATGTTTTCCTTTCCATGATAAAAAGCATGATCTTCATCCCACAAAGGTACTTCGTTCCATGTACTACATACTAGATAAGTCATTAACATTGACTAAAAACTATTGTTAATATATTTAATTTTATTAAATAACTCAAATATGACTATTTGAAATAATATTTATTTTAAATGGTAAAGGAAAAATTTCCAATGTTCAGAATGGTGCCACATGAGCGGTGACCCATGAGTGGTGACATGTCCATTGTCTGCGAATAGTGTCTTCAAAATGATGTTTTAAGAAAAGTGTCTTAGACTTTCAAAAGATTCTGTAATTTTTGAATGGGGTTGTAATAAATGTGTCTTAGGCATTGCTAATATTATGTAATTCTAAAATGGTTTCATAGACATTGGGAAAATTCTGGAATTCCATAATAGTGTCGTAAGAACCATGTCTTAGTTTTTGTGATAATTTGGAAATCTAGATTGATTGGTTGATTCAATAGTTTATGGTCCTCTGGAAAATTTCTATACTAGTGGGTTACTGCAATGGTGACTAGTCTACATCAATGGTGACTGGTCCTTTGTGAAAAATTCTGAACCAGTGGGTCAGTAAATGGTGACTCATACTTTACCGATCTGTATACTGAAAAATGATTGTGGGTTCTCGGGTTAGTGACTGTGAGTTCACCATAACCGCGACTCATAAAATGTCAAGTATATGAAACTGATATTGTGAACTAACAGTTAACATAATAGATTAAAATTATACATAAACATAATGAATCATTATGAAACAATATTAAAAATAATTTTTAGCATTAAAACAAGATGAGTCTAACAAAATGTGACATACTAAAAACTGATCAGACACATTTAAAATTATTTTATAATATATTATAATTATCCATGAGTCATTTTTGTCTTTTTGGTATCAAATTCACCTCAATACAACACGTGGGTGACCATTATTACTCAAATAGTGTGGTTTGAGTTTAAAATTGTCAATTTATAAAATTTAATGTGACATAATTAATACAAAGAAAATGAATTTATGTTATTTCAATACTTTAATAAAATTAAACTCCTTTCATTTGTGATGTTTAGGAATGAGTTTCACATAAATTTGATACACGGTGTGCTTGGTATTACTCAAAATAACTATTATAATTTTAAAATTATTATTTTAGTTAAAACTAGTGTTACTCACTAAAAACTGAGAAAACATGCTCGAATTATCTTGATAATTTATGAAAATGGTTTATAATTCATTTTTGATTTGTAATAATTTGTCTAATTTCAACTAGAAATATGAACTGGCTGTTATGAATCTATGTTTGTGTTTTCAGTTTGAAATTACAATTTAGTAGAAAATAAAATATTATGCTAAAAACTCACAAACCCCATTTTTATTATTTGATACAGTAAGGGAATGATCCTAATGTAATTTGTGGTGTGTAGGAATTAGCAGGACCCCAATATATTTCAGGGTGTGAGTGTTATTTCTCAAATTATGCGGATTTAGTTTAGAATTTTCATTTTCGTAAAAAAGGCAAGTGACATACTGGAAATTGAAAAAAAAAAGATTATTTTAATACATTAACACAACAATCCCTCAATAATTTTTTCGTTGTATTAATTAGCTGCACCTCAATCTGATACATAGTGTGCCAAATAAGACTCAAAATGTATGTTTTATATTAAAAATTTGCATTTTAGTTGAAAAAATTTTCCACTAACTTAAAACTATGAAAACAATCGTGGATCGCATTGATAATTTATGAAATTTATTTTTATTACATTTTTTGAAGTGTTGGAATTAGAATTACATCATACCGATACACGATGTGACCTATATGTCTTCAAGTGTGTGTTTTTAAAAAAATTGAAATTTAAGTAAAAAAACTTGTGACATACATAAAAAATGAGAAAACACATTTTTATAGTTTTGATAAATTATGAAAATGATATAATATGAAAATGATACATTACTCTTTTTTCATGTGTTGGAATTAGCAACATGTCAATCTGACACACGATGTGGGCTATATGACACAAATTGTGTGTTTTCATTTTAAAATGAATTTTTTGTAAAAACCACATGTGACACACTCAAAACCCAAAAAAAGATTATGATTATTTTCATACATTATAAAAATAATACAAATTTCATTTTTGACATGTATGAATCGGTCGCAGCTCAATCTGACTCAAGGTGTGACCTGGATGACTCCTAGTGTGTCTTATTTTTTAAGGAAACATATTTCTAAAAAGGAAAAATTCTATAATGAAATATGATAAAAATAATTTATATAGTTTCTAAGCTTTATAAATAATATAAATAATTTATTTGTGATATGTTGGAATCAACAAAACCATAATAAGATATATGATGTACCTGAAATGACTACAAGTGTTCGTTATTAGGTAAAAATATACATATTAATTCAACACATCTTTCACTCATTTAAAACCAAAAAAAAATATACTTCGATTGTTTTACTAAATTTGGAAAAGGTCTCATAATTCATTTCCAACATGTAGGAATCAGTCTTATCTCAAACTGATACTCGTTGTGACCGATATGACTTAATGTGCGTGTTTTCAGTTTAAAGTGACATTTTAGTAAAAAAATAACCAACATGCTCAAAATAAATAAAAATACATTCATATTTCTATTATAAAATATAAAAATGATCTATACGTCCTTTTTGATGTGTAAGAATCGGTCACACCTCAATATGACGCTTGGTGTGACCTGTATTACTCAAATTGTGTGGCTTGAGTTTGAAATTGACATTTTAGTAAAAAAGCTAAGTGACATTCTCAAAACTATGAAAAACATTAAAAATATTTCAAAACATAATAAATATGATCCATTTATCATTTTATTATGTAGCAACCATCCAAACCTCATTCCAATATATGGTTTTCCTTATCTAATTCAAATTATTCGTTATCATATAAAAATAGACATTTTAGCTCAGAACTTGTGTCACTAAATAATAATTGTTGAACATGCTCATAATGTGTTTATTGTTTTTGAAAACAATTCATATGTGATTTTGGAAATGTAGGAATCAGTCTTTGGTGATACTAACACGTGATGTGACTGGTATAAAATCAAATGCCTGTTTTTAGTTTAAAATAATAATTTAGTAAAACACTAGTGAAATACTCAAAACTGAACAATTCCTTTCGCATTATTTTGATTCTTTATAAAAATGATCTATAAGTCTTTTTCGACATGTAGGAATTAGTCACACATCTAACTGATTCACAATGTGACATGTATGACTAAAATTCCGTGTTTTCAGTTTAAAATGAAGTTATAGTAAGAACAATAAGTGAAAAACTCAAAACTAAGAAAACTCATTTACATTGTGTTGGTACTTTAGAAGACATATCCATAAGTCATTTTTTATGTGTGGGAATCAGACACACATTAATCTGACTCAGGGTATATGTGGTCCAATTCCAAGTGTGTTTTTTTAATTTAAAATTACATTTTTGTAAAAAAATTTGTCAAACTAAAAACTAATAATATGAATTTGGATTGCTTAGATACTTTATGAAAATGATCCATAATCCATTATTTATTTTTATGAATTAGCCACACATAAATATGATACACGGTGTACCCAATATGACTCAATGTATATGTTTTTAGTTTTATATTGACACTTCGTATTTAATTTTTTTCTTTTTACTGATACTAATGTAAGATTTGTTTTATTATATGGGTGAATTTTTTTTCTTGAGGTTGTGAAATTTGTTTGGAATTGAATAGTATGACTGTGTGTTAGAGTTCAATGATAATGGAACATTGATGTTTTTGAATAGATGTGATTATTTGTACATTATCAGTTAATTGTAGAAACAGATGTTTGAAATATCGATAATTCTCTATTTTTTTCTGGTATTTGTGTTGTAAATTTTATATCATTTAAATTATATATTTTCTTATGAATATGTTCTATATTTATATTCCTTTTTATGTATTTTTACAGCATTTTATTTTACAGGGCGGCTACCTGAATGTTGTAGGGTTGCAGTTATGTAGCAGCTTTAATGACCTTTATCTGTGTTACATGAAGTGATGATAAGGGACCTATTATCAGTGATTTATCTATTTCAGATAAAAGATCCCATTAATATTCTCTAAATAAAATGTTCTAGAAAATATTAGTTTATCATCACTTTTTGGATGCAGTGATAAATGATATATTTATCCAGACATTTTATAACACTGACAAAGAATTAAATGTATTAATATCACTTATGTTGTCAACGATTTTAGGTGATGCCAATGATCATTTTTAGTGCTCTAAAAACTACTGTTTTAGTAATTTTTTATACCTTAGGTGTTATTAACCAACTCCGAGGGCCTATTAGAGGAAGAATTCAAGGTACATTATCTTTATTTATTCATGGCCCTTAATGATTTCAGATGGAGAGGGGTCAGTAAATTGAGCATAAAAAATTTATAAATATTTCAACAACTCCAAAATTTTCAACTTACTATTTACACATCACTACCTCTAGAAATACCAAATTTATTCATAAACTATACAATTTTACAAATATACGATCATATCCATTAAAAATGATTGGATTAAAACATCAACACATTCTTTTTTAAATATACAATATGATCATCAACTTTAAAATATAACATTGGGTATAATTATGTATACTAAATTTTTTTACACACATATAATAACATATGAGGATTTGTAATATAAATTAATAAAGGACTCACTCTCTTTTAGCATATATTCCATATATTTCTTTATTTTTGAAAATATTTTAATCAAATTATCCTCACTGGAGAATTATGTTTATCAGAAACTCAAATAACCCAAATATGTTTCTAAATTAACAATAAAAAAGTTGAGATTCAATGTCACGTATCAGGCATGGGTATGGAAATATTAATTTCTATTTCATTATCATAATACCCATAACAAATAAAAAGACAACATGAGGTAATAAAGTTGTTATACATTTTAGTCCTAAAAAAATAAAATAATAATATGAGTTTAATAAAAGTAGAGAGATATGGGGGTGAGGATGGTACCTTATACCTCCCCAACTACACAATATAATGTTGTAACAAAAAAATAAGCAATTTATATTATTATATTTTTTAGTAAGGATATTTTCACCCACCACTATAATTTATAAATACTATAGGAAAAAAATCCATAAAATGATAGATTTTAAAAATAATAAAAATATTTTTACTATTATTTATATAAATATGAATGGAACCATTTTGATTTTTCAAAAATATTAAATCAACCAATTTAATAAACTACATGAACACTACACAGATAAAAAATTATACTATTTAAATAATCTTATTAATAATATAAAATGGATGATTTTGAACTAAAATAAAAACAACAATAAATTTTTAAATACACATGTAAAAATAAATGTACAGATAAAACTAATTATTAAAACAATATATTCATATATCCCAACCCACATACAGATACAAATATACAAATTAGAAAGTAATTCTTTAACATTATATCATATCATATATATCAGAATATCAGACATATATAATGTTTTCCCTTTTTTGCAATTTAGAAAATTAAAAAGAATTTCTCTAACCTCAACCGCATAATCAAAATTAAATATTTTACTCAAATCCATTATAATATCACTTTTCACAGTCAGACGCAAATCCATAAATGTAATCATTGACAAAAAATATTTTTTTTATATTTAAATTTATTTAATTATTCTGAAAAATAGAGATTTTTATATTTCATGAATTGTCTCTATGAAACTATGATTATACATATTTGACAATATAAATAATTAAATAATTATTAATTAAAAAAATATTTTCCAAGTGACCTTTTATATAAATACTATAAATATTTATTGAAAATAATTATTTTTCTAATTTCATTTCATAATAAGCATTCCATATATAATTACCTATTAAATAGTGGAATAAATCCAAGAAAAACTATAAATATTAATATTTTTTAACATCCATGTTAAAAATCGATTAAATTTTTTTATTCGTTGAATAACAATCATACAACTTTCAATGACGTAAATATAATCATCACAAAAACACAGATATATTATAATATATACTCCATAAAAAATATTTCTCTTCTGTTAATTTATCAACACATACCTCATCATTTAGTATATTACCCCAAAATATAACATTTCAAAATAATAAACTATCCATATTATATTTTTTTTATAAAGAGCCACCAATTTTTATCGAAAGACACAATATATACATTTATATAAATATAATAACATACATTGTTGATCTAAAATAATAATATATTTTTTAAAAAATAATAAATTTTATTTTTTTGAAATTTTAATATATAATTTTAAATGATTACTAGTCATGTTAAATATATTTCCTACAGATATCATAATAACATTAAATATAAAATAATCGAATGTATAAAAATTAAATTTTCAAAAATCATGTTTCTGACTCAATTTTTTTTTCATCTGTCTATTAAAGGGTAGAATATAAACTTTTAGATAGTATAAAATATTTTTCTCATCCTTCAGCTTCCGTACCCTTTCCTGAATTTCTCTAACCAATACATCAAACATTTTTTTAATTTATACAATTTAATTTTTAAACTAGTTTTGGAAAAATAATATTGTTTTATCTAATCAAATATATATATTAATTAAAATTATCAAACCTAAAAAATGTGACAAAATAATATTTGGAAATATCACTTATTTTAATCAATAATTGTTTTACTATTTATTCAATATGTTATCAAAAGGAAAACCATCTTTTCGAAAATTATCCAAATTCACCAAAACATTAAATTATTTGAAAACAACATGTCATTAAAATTTGATATCCAAGTATTCAATATCACAATATTTCAATCCATAAACCCATATTAAATCAATGTATAATTTCTATCAAAATATAAATCATATTTTATAAAAAAATGTAATATATAAATAGAATTAAACATTTCTAAATTTTAATTTTTTTATACGAATCATTTAACCAAATTATGACTAAAATTTTCAATTCAGATAACTAATATAAAACGTATTAATAATATTGGTACATATATTTTTTATATATTAAAATATCTCAAAATAATACATCCATAATGTTTTCATCGTCTAAATGATTTAAAAATAATATAAGAATTAGATTTCAAGTCCAGAATGATGCAATAATATGAAAAAAGAACGTTATTTAACCATTATTTTATTCTTTAAATTCTTAATCAAAATTATTTATATAATTATTAATTGTATTTTTCTTAATAATTATTCAATTCACATTTTATATGACAATTCAATGTAATAAAAAAATATTTATAGGTTAAAAAATTGGAGAAAAACAATCTCTATTTTACATGTTTTTAAAAAAATTCACTCAAAAATATTCTATGACATTTATCAAATACATCCTTTAAACTGAAATATTTTCATAAAAAATCACATCACATAAATAATAATGGATAAAAATTTCTTTGAAAAATATCATGCGATAGAAAAATTTATAATTTATAATATCATTTTTATAAATAATTTGAATATTGAAACTCCAATATCATAAATAATTTTATTTAAATAATAATTATTTTTTTAATCAAAATCATATATGATTAATATTAATTTTTAATGGAATATTATTAGAAACATTCAACTAAATATATTTTTTTATGATTTAAATACTCTTATGTTTCTTGAAAAGCCAATGTTTCTACAAAAAAATATTTGAAAGCATATTTCAACATGATAAGATTATCAGAACAAAATGATAAGAAGAAGGCTGTTAGATGGATGTTTACTACTGATCGTTTTTTAAACTATTTAGGTATATAGGTTACAAAAGAAATATTTTATGGGACATATAATACTAGAAGAAGGATGATTGTAGTTTATTTTTGGTCCCAATGGATGGAGTCATCAAATGATGTTCCCACAGATGGTGTTTATTGTAGTTTGTGATTCAATACATGGGATGTGGGATTAGTGATTATATTTATGTGACTTTATAGGATGGTTTAATTGTTTATATGAGGATTCCCAGGTCGACAGGAGGTTGACTGTGAATCTTATAGGTTTAGACAACCTGTTCATAAGATGAAGACATTTATAAAAAGTGAGGGTGTCCCAGTAATGATTAGTATAATACTTATATGATTTTGGTATGATTTCTACGCCGAATAGTGTAGGTTTCTAAATTATTTTTTTGAGACTTTGTAACTGGATTTGAAGTGCATGATGATATTTTCATTCTCTTATTTCTCCAGTAATGAATATTTTTTTAGTGGTCACCTATGAATGTAGGTTACTTTTCGATATAACAATATATTTTTTATCTATTTTCCTTTTTTTTTGGTTTAATGTATTTTCATTATGTTTTTGTGGTGAATATTTATGCTCTCATCCTAGTTTCAATATATGATCATAGAGGAAGTGGATAATAGAAAAACATCAATTAGATATCATGATATAGGTTTCCACAACATTGGATGATGAAGATCAGAAAAACATCTATTTAGTATTTGCTGTTTTTTCTATGCCCATATGGTAGAATGTATAGAGTAAATCATTTGATATTCATAAAATTGGAAACATAGGGATTGGTTTTACTTTAAAACATTCTCATATCTCCTCTCCTTGGATTTCAAGTTATTTTGTTCATTTTTTTATATTATAATCTTATTATTGACTTGATAGGAAGTGAAATTTTGTATTGATAAATTTTAGGTACAATCATTTCTCCATAGATAATTCAAAAGAAACTTATTTTGAAACAAAAAATATACTGATGCTCGTTTTTCTATTAAAATTCTTGAAACGAAGGACCAAATATAATCTGAGTGTTTCGATAGAATGATTTAGACTTTATTAGTATGTTATTTACATGGAATGTGGAATTCAACCTTAAAAAGAAGAAATCGACTACACATGTCATAATAAATATCTAACATGTTTGTGATGAAAAGGACTCATAAAAATGTTTTCATTATGAAATGAATTTTCATATTAATGTCCATACAGATGACCTACAACTGTTCATGTGAATGAATTCAATATTATATGAGGGATGATTATCTCAGTAATGGTAAAATTCAAAAAAGATATTTGGGATTTTCTTCTTTATTTTTTTACAAAAATAGATTTGATATTACAAGGTGATAGTTGAGAGAAACTATAGCGGGAAGAGGGATCTTATATATGATGACTTGAGAAACATGATATTAATGTGGAATACATTTCACAGGTTGTTCAAACATATAATAGATTTAGTCTAAATTCTATTTTATGTGGATTCTCACTTAAAAATAATAGCTAACAAAAGAGGAAATATTCAAATATATGTCCAGAATAATAAGTTAAAAAATCGGATGAATGGGGACCAATATGTCAATTTTATTGGATGAAGGAATATATCAATAAATATTTCACAAATATGAAAGAGGCTTACACTTCCACATACATAAACTCAATACATATAACAGATAGATGATACTTTTTGATAATAATTATTTTCATTCTCAAGCGGTCATGGGTTATTAATTGAGGTGCATATTTTCATTCAACTCTTGTGCATGGGTGTATGGTAGATTATGTAGTATGATTCGTAGGTAGAGTATATCAATTAGATACTGATGCTATGAATGTATCCTAGAAATGTAATGTTAACATTCTAATTAAAAATGGTAATTTTTTAAGATCTAATATGTGAGAGACATTCTATGTCTTTGTAGGAACCTCAAATTTGTGGCAAAATAGGAAAACAATGGATCCAAAATTTCTTTTTTGAAAGGAATTTGGATGTTCAGTATCGTATCCATATTTAATGCTCATAGATTTATGAATATAACTATTTAGTTGACATGGGGAATTGTTGGAGTTGTATTCCTTGAAATCAGTTCATAGGATGGTTCAGAAATATTTCATTGTAGTATTAGACACCATATAGAAAAGAATTAGAATGTTACCACATTGAATGGAATACTTAAAAATGATCACATAGACCATAAAATATGTTATATTTTTAGTAAAAGAAAATAAAAAATATTTTCCTTCAACATGGATTGTAAAAAAATGAATTAAAAGATAAAACTTGTTCATTATGATATTTAAGGACCAAACATAATCAAGTTGAATAGAGGATCATTGTACCATGTGACCTTAATTTATGAATCTACATTAAAGGTACCATTTTTCTTCCTAAATAATAAATATTATATTTTTCAAGAGTATATTTTAATATAAAAAAAGTGTGAATGAAAGGTTATGTGTTTTGAAATGGAAAATAGTGTTGAATACATCAGATACAACAATCCTAACTTCTATGGAAGGAATGTAATCATGAATAAGAAGACTATTCCGGGAAGTCTAAAATTAATTATAGTATCTAAAAGAATAAATCATACCTTGTAAAATAAATCTCGGAGTACGAATCTTTACATGAGATACTGAAGTTAATTTTTTTAGATGATATAAATACAACAATGTATTTAGTGAACTGATGTCTTGATTTAGCTGTAAAACCTTCCCCACTAGAACAACATTGGTATGATAGGAGACTAGAGGTGAACAGTATCAATGAAATTGAATGTGTCACATATGTTCAAATCAATTATAATCTGATATATATGTGGGATAAAAAATACATGGTTTTTATATTTGATATGATGATGAGATGTTTTTTTACCTTTTATTGGTTGATCATAAGAATCAAGTCAAAAAATTCCGAAATGTTATTTAGAATGATGAAATTATGTGGAAATATCAGAAAATATATAATAATTATGTTCTAATTAGATCAAATATTTACGTTCAAGATAATCGTACATAGGTTATTGGGATGAATCTTCATCTACTGACTTTTGGTTATCCATCAGAGATTAGTATTTCAATATTCCAGACATTGGAATGTGAATGGTCAAAAAACCATTACCATAGGGATAATAATAAAATAGACCACTCATGGATATATAATGTTTAGAATGATGACTATTAGATAAAGAGGACCAAATGGATGAACCATATGTTGTGATTAGAAGATCCTCGCATATTATGAACCTAGTGAAAAGGATTGTAGCTTATATAAATTTCATACTCCTTATGAAAACATGGGAACCAATAATTTTGGAAGTGGTAGCTACTCTCATGAAATAAAAATAGTGGGATTCACCAATATAATAGGAATTTAATTCCATTTATCTCAATAATATTTTTTACATTAATGATCTAATGAAAGATAAAAATAGATATGGAACTAATAGAATTTTTTAAATGTGGACTATGATGAAAATAAGAGGTTTATTATATGACTTCCAGTGATGTGCTTTCAGTAAAAGTAAGGAATCGACATTTTTTATTTTTTTCTCACCATTGGTGACCACACAAAAATTAAAAGGGTGCTATGAATTGTTGTGTCCACTGATCATCATATAGTCCAGATGGATGTAAAGATATGGTTTCTTCATGGGAATTTAGAGGAAGAAATTTAAATAGTTCCACCCATGGGTCATGAAGTTAATCTGAAGAAGGAGTTGGTTTCTATGTTGAAGAGAGGTCATTTTTGCTCGAAGTATGCTCCAAGGTAGTGAAATCAGACGTTTTACACTTGAATTCTTGAGGAATCTATTAGTTGATTTGATTCCGATAATTTTTACTATAGGATGCAATGATAATATGGAACATTTTTATTAATATTTCTCTATGTGGATATCATATTGATTGATGGTTTGGTGTTCCATCGAATTAACGAAATGAAAAGGATGCTACCCAAAATGTTTGAGACTATGAATCAATGGAAATAAGATTTGATTTAAACGATGATAATATAATGGGATAAAAAGATAACAATTTATGCTCTATTCCCAAGGGAACATATCAGGAAGATCATTAATGGATTTGGAATGACCGGTTGTAAAACTATCTCTACCACATTCACCAGAAAGAACAAAATTTCTAATGAACATACACCATTAATGGATATAGAAGACCATGATATGTGGAATTATCATTATGATTTGTCTGTTATAATTTTGAATTTTGAAATGGCTTTTACTCAATTTGACAATATTTTATCAGTGGAATATGTTATTCATTTCATGTCAAATTGTGGTAAGAATGGTTGAGAATATTTGAAACAGACCATTTGATACTTGAAGGTGTTCGAGGGTGAAACATTATTATTTTTCTTTATTTTAAATTAAAAGGTTTTATAAATTTAAATTTTCTTAGAGTTATGAATCATGGAAATATGATACATGTTATGTACATAATTTTGGTTGAACAAATGTTAGCTAGATGTCTCAGTTGAAATCAGATGTCAATTTATCTATAATGGAAGCATAACATGATTGTACTACCAATACAGTGAAAGAGTTGGTATGGTTGACACAGTTACTGATGGAACATATAAATGGATTAGATATAGGATTCATATTCTCTTCTAGTTATATTATTGTTCTATATTTTATCACAATAAAATTCTTCATGAAATAAAAAAACACCTTGACCTGATGTATCACTTTATATATTTTTTGATAAAGGATAATGCTTTAGAGATTCAAGTGGATGGTCGGAAGTAGATTCCTAATGATATTTTTAAAATGGTGAAAATCTAAGAACATATTAAATAATAATATTTCTCATTTGTAATAATTTTATTAGAGATATTGGAGAAAAACATAGCATTAGACCAATGATGAGCTCTAGTAGATAGACAAAGATGTCTAAAATTCTAAAAAAATAAATACATGAAATATTTTCTAAATTTGTGGAAAACACATAGTTTAACCAGAAATATCAATCTTGATAGATCCCATTATATTGATATCATTAAAATGATAAAATCATTAATTTTATTTAGAATTGATTTTTCCTATAGATTAGTTTTTCAAATTATCAATGTTGCTTGGAATCCACAAACAGACATCATCTGAAAATGATATCATAATAGTGGAATCATAACTTGTGGGTTTGGTGGAATTAGATAACGTTCTCATAGGTTGTGTTCACTGGGGGAAGAGACTCGATGTATGGGTTCTCTGACAAGTGTTTGATTATTGGTGTTTTTATAGTTTGGTTCAATAGTGTATTAGACGTTTCATATGTCAATTATATGTTGACTATGAACCGTGAAGAAAAATGAAAACCATTCATTGAAAAAAAAATACCTCTATCGATAAATATTGTTGTCTAAACCTAATGTGTAATGGCCCGGACCCTCTTGGTCCTAAAATTTGCCAAAACCCGGTTCCATCAAACTGTCCCACCAAAACAGTGGCACTAGTCATGGTCTCACACAAAAACAGTGACATCATGAGGGTGATACTGTGATGGTGGCACCGTGACGGTGGTACCATGTGGGCGACACCGTGATAGTGGCATCGTGTGGGTGAGGGAAACCATTTAAATGCAAAACTTTTATAGACACCTCTCTGATTAGAATTATTAAATTACAATTTAATCCATCTTGCGTAACTGCCCAACCGCATGGAAAACCACGATCTGACTTTAAATTCGTTCAAAATTCTATTTCCTGTAACAACAGGATCTCATCTTTATATCATGGTAGAATTTATTCCTTCTACTTCTTGGCTAGTCTCCTTTTTTCTATCATTGTACATTTAGAGTCCACCCCATTCATGAGTCAAGTGGTGTACCAGTGTTTGAGCTTCCCTACTCATCCTTGGAGTCTCCGGAGTTCCTCCACTAAAAGTCACGCATCCCCAGTTGTTGGCACGCAGAGTTGAAATGTCGATCCTTGATCAATCCAAGTATGTTTTTTTCTTCACCTCTCTTTATTGTGTATCATGTGTGGTGGGTATGCTATTGTTAATGTGGGGATGGATGAAACTAAACCTTATTAAATATAATAAAGGGATATTTAAATAATTAAGGGGGTGTGATCGGTTTCTACTATACTCTTTATCCTTGATTTTGTCTTGTGAATTGTACGGGCTTATGTCTGTTGAAAATCATGGCCGTTGGGGGTCTTTTCTTGCGCAATAATGAACCTCTATTTTTCTTTATATTAAAATGATTGAATGATCATAACATAAAAATTATTTAATCACATAAACTCGACCGATTAAATGGATTCCCATCGACAAAAATCCTTTTGTGATCACCCCGGTTAACCAAACAGAAATAAGAAACTCACTGAAGGAAGTACCTGAGTGTGGAAACATCCTTGCTCTGTCTTGGTGGTATGACTGTTTGTTCTGCATGATGCTTATGGGGTGATATGGATGTGGATGGGATCCTCTGTTGTTGTACGGTTGTTAGTTGTCGATCAGAGGCCATGTGGGGATGTATCTTGAGGCTTGGTTGGGTTCCAGTACTTTGAGGTATCTCACAGATCCCTTTGTTGTAACTTTACTAGAGGACTGGGTGTGAATGCATAAAAGTGTTGTTTGGTTATTTTTCCTTTCCATAGCTTGGGGTTATGCCAGTTAGTTTCCCATTAGTGCATAATTTACTTAAATTAAATCACTAGAACATGAAACCAAAATTGGGTTTAATGGGGAATTGGTTCTAGGAATGAGTTGTGACTTGGGTGTGAGTGGTGTGACTTTTTATGAATGAGCGGTAACGAGGGTGTTTGTGCATAGGATGGTTTTGGAACCCCTAATATGGGATGAGTTCTTATTACCTATAAATAAAATTGTAGTTCTTAAGTTTCTTATTTTCAGCCCACCCATGTTGAGCACGTTGTGCCAAACACAACCATTTCGTGGGGTGGGTATTTTTCCCAACACTCATATGAGTGGCTGGTTATTAGCTCCTTTTCTGATCCCTTTCCCAAATAGACCAAGACTCTTTGGGAATTCTGTGATGGCCTGAGGTCCATTGTAGCCCAAGATTCTTTGGGTAGGGTAGTTGTGGCGGTTTTCCTTGCTGTGTGCGGGTAGGTTGTTTCCCATGTGTCTTCGATATGAGGCCTAGGTGTCTTTGGGCATGACCGTGGTTGTTCTGGCCTAGGTATTTACGGGCGTGGTTATGTGCGGTGATGGCCTCATTGTGTGCATTTGGGGTATGGCAGTGGGACTATAGTGAGAATAGCGGGAGTTGTTTGATGCATAGGACTTCTTGAATAACCAGTGGGAAAGTGGCGTGGGGTACCCAATCGCCGATGTGTTATTAGTATTACATTACTTGAATTGTGTTATTTGGGGAGTGTGTTTGGGTGAGGCATGGGTGGGTAGTTTTCCTTGCTAGGTGTTTCAATTATCTCTTTTCTAATGAGGCATTATAATGCCTCCCCACTTGTGCTTGAGATCTTCTGGTTTTCCCTTCTGATTATACTTGTATGTTAACCCTATGTATATAAAACATCTTTCAAGTTTCTAGGAGGACATTAGGGATCATACAGGATCATACTAGTTCGTACGTTGGGATGGTCTTTGTTGATGTTTTCTTTTCTTTTGTATTTATTTTGGGGTTTTCTTGTACTTTTTTAGCATTACTTTTGGAAGTTGCATATGAGAATGGTTTTTTTTCTTTTTACTTTTTCTTCCACCTTTGCTGTTGTTGGGTATTACTATCTTATCTCCCTATTATATAACATAATAAGGGTAATTCCTTCTTTCTTATGTGAGATTCTATACCCTTGGTGCTAGTCTCCACTCCAGGACCTATTAAAGGTGGGTCATGGGGGTCATTATCTCTCCTTAAACATGAAGAAGGAAGGGTCTGGAAACCTGCGATCCCATCTGTCATCTTGGTGAAGATCAGTCGGGAATGAATGGTATTGTTTTTGTAGGGATGTATGAAACCAAACCTCAATGAAGATAATAAAGGGACCTTTAAAAAATGAAGGGGGTGTGCTCAGTTTCTACTATAGTCATTATCATTGATTATGTGTTGTGAATTGTACGGGATTATGTTCGTTGAAAATCATGGCCGTTGGAGGTATTTTCATGCGCACTAATGAACCTCTGTTTTTTTGGATATTCATGTGATTGAATGTTCATAACATGAAAATTTGTTAGTTACGTAAACATAGTAGAATAAATGGATTCACAATGAACAAGAATCCTTGTGTGATCATCCCGGTTAACCAAACTGAAAGAATAATCTCAATGAATGATGTACATGAATCTGGAAAAATTATTGCTCTGTATTTGTGGTATATCTGTTTGTTATGCTTGTTAATTATGGGGTGATATGGATAAGTATGGGATCCTCTATTTTTATACGATTGTTGGTTGTGGATTTGAGGCTATGTTGGGATAAATCTTCAGGATTGGTTTGGTTCCAGTACTTTGAGGGATCTCACAGATCCGTTTGTTGAAACTTTAAAAGAGGATGAGGTGTGAATGCATATAAGTGTTGTTTGGCTGTTTTCCCTTTCTTGAGATTGTGGTTATCCCAGTTAGTTTCCCAGTAGTGTAGAATTTACTAAACTGGAATCACTTGAACATGAAAAAAAAAATGGGTTCAATGGGGAATTGGTTCTAGGAAGGAGTTGTGACTTGGCTATGAGTGGTGTTCCTTTTTATGAATGAACAATAATGAGGGTGTTTGTGCTTAGGATGGTTTTGTAACCCCCATGTTGGGATGATTTCTTGTTCCTAATACATATAATTATAGTTCTTATGTGTCTTATTCGTACCCCGCCCATGTTCGGATCATTGTGCCGAACACCCACGTTTCATGGGTGAGGTTATTTTCCCCAACACTCCTTTGAGTGGCTAGTTATTAGCTCCTTTTATTCTCCCTTTCCTGAATAGATTATGACTCTTTGGGCAGGCTGTGATATCCTTAGGTCCATTATATCCCAAGAAGCTTCAGGCAAGGTAGTTGTGGTGGTTGGCCCATCTGTGTGTGGGTAGGTTGTTTTACATCTGTCTTCAGGATGATGCCTAGGTATCTTCGGGCATGGTAGTGGTTGTTCTGCCGAGGTGTTTATGGGCGTGGTTATGTGTGGTGATGGCCCCAGTCTGTGTATGTGGGGTATGGTAGTGGGACTGTAGTGAGAATGGAGGGAGAGGTTCGATGCGTAGGATGTCATCAATAACCTATTGTAAAGTGGCGCGAGGTACCCAAACATCGATGTGTTGTTACTATTATATTACTTGACTTGCGTTATGGGGAGTGTGCACGGGTGAGGCGTGGGTGGGATGTTTTCCTTACTAGGGTTTTCAGTTATCACTTTTATCATAGGGCATTAGAATGACTCCCCACTTGTGCATGAGAGCTTGTGGTTTTCCCTACTGAGTATACCTGTATGCCCACCCTACATATATAAAGTTGCTTTCAGTTTTCCGAGAGGACATCGAGGATTGTGCAGGATCGTAGTAGTTTATATGTTGGGATGGTTTCTGTTTCTATTTTATTTTCATTGGCACTTCTTTTGGGATTTTCTTGTACTTTTGTAGCATTACTTTTGGAACATGCATATGAGAATGGTTTTTTTTGGCATTACCTGTACTTCCACCTTTTGTGTTGTTGAGAATTAGTATCTTATCTCCTGATACTATTAAATAAAAAGGGTAATGCCTTCCATCCTATGTGTTAATCATTACCCTTTATGCTAGTCGCCACTCTGGGACTTATTGAAGTCGGGTCTCGGGGGTCATTATCTCTACTTCAACTTGAAGAAGGAAGGGTCTGGAAACCTGTTGTCCACACTCTCATCTTGGTGAAGGCGGGTCATGACAGAATGTTATCAAATGGAGGATGAGTGAGATGATGTAGTTCGGAGATAAGCACAGTGATGATTTCTTGGGATGGTAGGGAAACAGTTTTGTAAAATCGTGGTGCGTGAAATAGGCCTGGGAAGACCGGCTAGGACACAAGATTTTAGGGTCCCCCGTGATCCAATGCAAGGACTCTGAGTCTACCGAATTCCCAAGTGAGGAATCGCAGATTGTAGGGTAGAGGCCCTAGGTAAGGTGCATGCATTATAATGACTTCTGTGCTTATGTTTCATGGGTATTTTTGGAATTTAAAATGAATAAGAAGTCTATGAAATTTTAAAAGAAATCTTCTACAGTACTCGTGCTTACACTTTCATTGTTTACCTTGTAGTTATGGAACCCGGATGACGACCAAGGATAGTGCATGCGATCGAGGACCAGGAGGATGATTTGGATGATCGATAGAGGGAAGACCGAGAGGAGGAGAATGATCAGTGGAAGATAATGCTTCATGCCTTTCAGTGGCAGACCCTCGGGACGTACGAGGGCAACATCTCTAACGTGGACATAGAGAGCTGGCTAGAGGAGATAGTGATTTCATTCAGCTTGATCTGGGAAGCGATAGAGTACTAGGTTACTCTGGCAGTAAGCCAGATGCATGGAGCATCACGTCAATGGTGGATTATTTATATTGGGTAGAAGAGGTAGGATGAGGTGATGTGGACTGACTTCAAGAGAGAGTTCCAGGAAGAATGCGTCTCTTCCATGATGAAGGTTGAGAAGAGGCATGAAAAACTCTCCCCCCAACATGGGGAATGTCTGTGAAGGAGTTGGGGATCATGTTCAAGGATCTCATTTTCAATTCTTTGGACCTCTTTCTGGATGAGGAGTCTTGGGATAGATTTTCAGAGGAGGAACTCTGACCGTCCCTTTAGTATGCGGTTACCACCTTCACCCTTCTGATGTACATGGAGGTCCAGAAGAAAGATGATGTGGTGGAAAGAATGGACAAGCTGGAAGGTGTATCACAAGAGTGAATCTAGTTGGGCTCGTCAAAGGGGAAGGTCACCAACAGCAGGCCTCTAGCATTAGGGCCCTCTAGGTTTCGACCGGTATGGATCAGGCCTCAGTAGTTCCAGATCTAATCTCTCGGTCCTCACCCTTTCCTTTTAGGCACATGACCAAGATTCTTCATCTGTGATAGTCGTGGGCACCTTAAGAACATGTTCCCGGACCGAATTTAGTATAGTGGGAGTGGGCCGGTGTAACACCCACCTTAGCAGCATTAGGGACAGAATGCTCCCGCTCCTTCATGGGAAGATATTGTAGGAGGAGTCCGACCTCAGGGCACTCATCAATGACCTCAACCAGGGCACGGTCCGGGAGCCGGCCAACAACCGAGGAGCAGGGGAGCAGGGCGTTGGAAGTTACATGCCTCGGAGGCAGCAGTTTAAGCATGTTCAGAAGTAATTCCAGGTACGATCATCTTGTTTAGTACTATTGCATATTCCTTGTTCGATACAGGAGCTTCCCACTCCTTTGTTGCGCCCAGCCTGGCATGTGCTCTCAGTCTAGACACTGTGAGACTTCTAGTGCCCCTGGTGTTCAGTACACTAGTCGGAGGTCAGAACAACTTGTTTTATGGATTTCGAGGGTGAATACTATTGATAGGGACACATCAGTCAATCAGGGATCTTCTACAATTGCAGATACATCCAAACGATGTCATCCTAGGCATTGGCAAGCTGTTCTCTGTATGTTTCATTATTGACTGATTCCAACTAAGGATCATGTTTTATGACCTGGGCGGCTGACGTGAAACTTTCATCGGCGAGCAGGGTTACTAGGATGGTATCTGGTGAGTGATGCCCCTACTTTCCTTTTTTGGTGAACTTTCAGTGGATACGGTGGATACAGAGATGGTAGAAGTCCCTAGAGTCGTCAATGAGTCATGGATGTCTTCCCTAACGAGGTGTCCACTAAAACACCTTGATGTGATGTTGAGTTCGTGATAGAATTGAAACCTGGTGCCCAACCATTTTCGATGGATCTCTACTGGATGGTGCCTTCTGAGTTGCGGGAGTTGCTGATTTAAATTAACGATTTGATGAAGAAGGGTTTTTTTCAACCAAGTACATCACCATGCGGTTCTCCAGTCGTATTCGCAAAGAAGGTAGATGGTTGTCTCAGACTGTGCATAGACTACCGGATACTGAACTAGGTGACTGTCAAGAACTGTTACCCTCTCCTGACAATAGAAGACCTTATCGACCAGTTTAAAGGGGCAGGGTGGATCTCCAAGATCGACCTGTGGTCAGGATATCACCAGTTAAGGGTGATGGAGGATAATATCTCGAAGACTTCCTTCATGTGTAGATATAGGAACATTGAGTAATTGGGCATGTTGTTTGGCATTACAAATGCTCCAGCTATGTTCACGGGGATCATGAACTCCGTTTTCCGGGAATACCTGGACCATTTCGTAGTTGTGTTAATTGACGACATCCTGATCTACTTGAGAGCATAAGAGGATCATTCTGAGTATCTAAGAATGGTTTTAAGGTCCTCCAATTGCACCAACTCTATTGGAAATTGTCCAAGTGCATGTTCTGGATGCGAGATGAGCACTTCCTTGGACACGTGGTGTCTGAGCAGGGAATAGTGGTGAACCCATCAATGGTCAAGGTGGTTGTTTCTTGGGAAGAACCAAAGAACATGGCAGAAGTTCATAGTTTCCTAGGTCCGTTAGGTTACTACTGGAGGTTTGTGCCAAACTTCTCCTGAGTTGCAAGACCTTTGAAATCCTTGACCAAGAAGGATCAGGCATTCGTGTGGAATGGGCAGTGTGAGGAATCCTTCATCTATATGAAGATGAATTTGGTTAGTCCACTAGTGTTGAGGTTTTCAGAAGAAGGGGTAGCGTATGAGGTGTTCTGTGATTCTTAATGGCAATGCCTCGGGTGTGTGATGTTTCAACAATAAGGGATGATCTCTTGTGAGTCTAAGAAGATATGTTCCCATGAGTGTAACTATTCCACCCATGATCTAGAGCTTTTGGTAGTCATCTTCACACTAAATTTGTGGCGGAATTACCACATTGGGGAACGCTTCATGGTCTTCACAAATAACAATATCTTGAAGTATATATTCTCCCAGCTGGACCTGAATTTCCGGCAGCGAAGGTGGATGGGGTTTTTCCAATACTAAAACTTTAGAATCTCCTACACCTCAGGAAATGGGAATTTGGTGGCTGATTCCTTGAGCTAGAAGTCATAGAATTATGTGGTTCGAGAGTCGGAAGATGCTTGGAAGGTGATTAAGGAGGTACATACCCTACACCTGGATGCAAGGATTGATTGTGGTAGAGTTTTCCTATCTCAGATGACAGTGCAGTTCTCTCTGTCGTGGAAGGTAGAGGAGTCTCAGTGGGGACACTCAAATACTGACGTGATTTGTGATCAGGTTAAGCAAGGCGATGCTCCGGAAGGGTGGTCGGAATATGAGAAGAATTGAATGTTGTTTCAAAAAATGTTGTTCATCCCCGTTGGAATACGCGGAAGAGTTCTTGGTGAGTTCCACAACTCACTCCCAGCGGTGCACACGGGATTTTCCAAGATGTACCGGGGTTTGAAGAGTATGTTTCGTTGGCCTAGAGTGAAGTGAGCAATGGTAGAGTTCATAGAAAAGTGCCTCGTGTGTCAGCAAGTGAAAACTGAGCACCACGTCCTAGGAGGTCTATTACAACCTTTAGATGTCCCCGAGTGGAAGTGGGATGACATCTTGAGGGATTTCAATTCAGGACTACCAAGAGTTCAAGGGGGCTGCGATGCTATTTGGGTAGTGGTGGACCGACTGAAAAAATCATCTCAATTCCTAGCGATCAAGGAGTCGGGTAAGGTGTATTCCATAGCAAAGAGATACATGGATGAGGTAGTGTTGTTGAATGAGGTTCTGAGGTCCATAGTCTCCGATCAGGATACCCGATTTACCTCACGGGTTAGGAAAAAGACTACCACATGCTTATGGCACCCAGTTATGCCTTAGCACTACCTTCCACCCCTAGAGGGATGGGAAAAACGAAAGCGCCATCCATACGATGGAGGATATGTTACGTGAATGTGTGTTGGCCTTTGGGGGATCTTGGGTTTGAAACTTTCCTCTTGTAGAGTATTCGTACAATAATATCTATCACACTAAAATTATCATTGCTCTATTCAAATCTTTGTGCGGGAGGCCGTATCGCTCGCCCCTGTGCTAGACAGAGGTCGGGGAGGCAGGTGTTATTGGCCCAGAGGTGGTGCAGAGCATGACAGAGAGGGATCAGCTTATACGAGATAGGCTGAAGGTGGCCCATGACTGGCAAAAATCATATGCTAATAGTAAGAGGAGACCCTTAGAGTTCAAGGTTGGGGACAATGTTTTCTTGAACCTCTTCCCTATGTGTGGGAAATTGAGGTTCAGAAGGGGGAGTATGCTTTCTCTCAGGTTTGTTGGACCGTTCAGAGTGCTGCGGCGGGTCGGTGAAGTGTCTTATCAGCAAGCGCTTCCACCACCTCTATTGAAACTGAACGACGTCATCCATGTGTCCCAACTCTGGTGCTATCACCATTGTGAATCACTCATCCTCAATTGAACAAAAAAGGATATCGAGGCCACCACAATGTTTATAGAACGAACGGTGAGGATCGAGGATCACGAGAAGAATGTTCTCTGTGGAAGAACCATCACTTTTGTTTGTGTGTTATGGAGGCATGGTGGGATCGAAGAGAGTACCAAGGAGTATGAGGAACATATTCACACCCAGTAACCATAGAGTTTTTGGGTTCTGTTCTATTTTATTTTATATACTTGTTCGTGATGATGTTTTTTCACCATGTTAACTATAGATTGTGTTATTTTCCTTGTTCTCTGAATGTGTGTGAAGAGTCCAGACTGTGGGGAGGGGGGAGAAAAGTGGAAGTGTATCCATAGTCGTTTGAAAGATATATGAGGTTTACTCCTGAGGGTTATCTTTCGCGGTGGTTGTTTGAACCCCATCTTTTCTATTAGTCTAGTTTCCATTCTTGAGGATGAGAATAGTTTGAGAGGTATCTTCTATAATGGCATGGACCCTCTTGCTCCAGTACTTTTTCAAAACACTGTTCCATCAAACGGTACCACCAATATGGTGGCACCAGTCACAGTCTCACACCAAAATGGTGGCATTGTAAGGGTGACACCGTGATGGTGGCACCGTGAGGGTGACACTATGACAGTGGTCTCATGATGGTGGTTACGTGTGGGAGACACCATGATGGTGGCACCGTGTGGGTGACACCGTGACACTGGAACCGTTAAGGTGGCATCGTGATGGTGGCACTGTGTGGGTGAAACCGTGACACTAGAACCGTAAAGGTGGCACCATAAGGGTGACACCGTGATGGTGGCACCATGTACTCACCAAGCGGTCTTCGTTCTTTTTCCAGTTTCTGACTTTTTTCACTCCCACAACGTATCTCTTTATGTAAAAATGACTTAATACCCCCTTTCAAATCCATTTAAAGAACATAAATAATATCTAAAATCCCCCAAGAGCTGGGCGACCCTTAACTTACCAAAACACATGACTTTTCCTCAGTGTCACACTCTTTCCCCATACTTCCAGTTCTTCCCCTATAGCGTGATTTAGGGGAAACCATTTAAACGCACAACAGTTATGACAACCTCTCTAATGAGAATTTTTAAATTACAATTTATTCCATCATGCGTAACCGCCCAACCACATGGAAAACCATTATCCAACTTTAAATCCATTCAAAATTCTATATCTTATAAAAAATTAACCTCTTTATATCACTCTAGAATTTCTTCCTACTTCTTCTTGGATGGTCTGTTTTTCCTTTCCTTGTATGTTTGGATTCCACCCCTTTCATGAGGCAAGTGATGTGCCTGTGAAGGAGCTTCCCTACACATCGTTTGAGTACCCAGAGTTCCTCCCCTACAAGTTATGCATCCCAAGTTCATGGCGCACAGAGTTAAAACGTCTATCCTTGATCAATCCATGTAGGGTTTTATTTCTTCGTCTCTCTTTACTGAGTATCATGTGTGGTGGGTATGCTATTGCTTCGGTGGGAATGGATGAAAATAAAACATAATGAAAATAATAATGGGTCCTTTAAATAATGATGGGGGGTGTGCTCGGTTTCTACTGTACTCATTATCCTTGATTATGTGTTGTGAATTATATGGGCTTATGTCAATTGAAAATCATGGCTCTTGGGGGTCTTTTCTTGCACACTAATGATCCTCATTTTTCATGGATATTCATGTTATTGAATGATCATAACATTTAAATTAGTTAATCACGTAAACTTGACCAATTAAAGGGAGTCCTAGTGAACAACAATCCTTGTGTGATCATCCCAGTTAACCAAACAGAAAGATGAAACTCAATGAATGATGTACATGAGTCCGGAAACATCCTTTATCTCTATTGGTGGTATGTCGGTTTGTTATACTTGATGCTTATGGGGTGATATGGATGAGGATGGGATCCTCTGTTGTTGTACGGTTATTGGTTGTGGATCTGAGGCCTTGAGGGGGTGTATCTTGAAGCTTGGTTTGGTTCCAGTACTTAGATGGATCTCACAGATCCCTTTGTTGTAACTTTATAAGAAGACCGAGTGTGAATGCTTAAAAGTGTTGTTTTGCTATTTTTCCATTCCACATCTTGTGGTTATGCCTATTAGTTAACCAATAGTTCTGAATTTTCGTAAATGGAATCACTTGAACATGAATCAAAAAATGGGTTCAATGGGGAATTAGTTATAAGAATGAGTTGTGACTTAGCTGTGAGTGGTATCGCTTTTTATAAATGAACAGTAATGTGGTTGTTTGTGCTTTGGTTGGTTTTGGAACCCCTAGGTTGGGATGAGTTCTTGTAACCAATACATATAATATCAGTTCTTTTGTTTCTTATTCGTGCCCAACCCATGTTTGGCACTTTGTGGTGAACAACCCCTATTCTTGGGGGAGGGTGTTTTTCTCAACACTCTTATGAGTGACTGGTTATTAACTTCTTTTCTACTCCCTTTACCGAATAGACCAAGACTCCTTGGGAAGGCTGTGATGGCATGAGTTCCATTGTATCCCAATATTCTTCAGGCAGGGTTGTTGGGGTGGTTGGCCCAGGTGTGTGTGGTCAGGTTGTTTCCCAAGTGTCTTCGAGATGAGGCCTAGGTGTCTTCGGGCATGGCAGTGGGTTTTCTGGACCATGTGTTTACAGGCGTGGTTATATATGGTGATGTCCCTCGTGAGTGCAGGCAGGGTATGGTAGTTGTACTCCATTGAGAATGAATGGAGAGGTTCAATGTGTAGGATGTCTTAAATAACTAGTGGTAAAGTGGTGCGGGGTACCCAAACCTCGATGTGATATTACTATTACATTACGTGACTTTCATTATTTGGGGAGTGTGGCTAGGTGAGGCTTGGGTGGGAAGTATTCCTTACTAGGTGTTTTGGTTATCTATTTTCTCATGGGGCATTAGAATGCCTCCCCACTTGTGCATGAGAGCTTTTGGTTTTCCCTACTGAGTATACTTGTATGCTCACCCTACGTATATAAAATGGCTTTCCGGTTTCCAGGAGGACATCAAGGATCATGCAGGATTGTATTAGTTCGTAAATTTGGAGGGGTTCTATTGATGTTTTCTTTTCCATGGTACTTCTTTTGGGGTTTTCTTCAACTTTTGTAGCATTACTTTTTGAAAATGCAAATGAGAATGGTTTGTTTTGGCTTTACATGTACTTCCACCTTATTGTTTTTGGGAATTACTATCTCATCTCCCGATCCTATAAAATAAAATGGGTAATGCCTTCCATCTAATGTGGGATTCTATTCCCTTGGTGCTAGTTTCCACTTCGGGACCAATTGAAGGCGGGTCTCGGGGGCCATCATCTCTCCTTTAACTAGAAGAAGCAAGGGTCTGGAAACAACATGTCCCTTCTCTCATCATTTTGAAGGCGAGTCGTGACATTTTGCGTATTATATATATATATATGAATATTATATTATTTATATACTATTGATATGATGTTTTTGAATTAATTTTTGGGGTCCTTCCAATGGGAGAGGAAGTGAGTGATTCGATTTTTATGACTCTTTTATATACATAAATGAAATTATTTGTAGCATTCTCTCATGGACGTAGCCCAATTTTATAAAGTATATTATTTTATTTTACATTTTCCATTTTTTGTGTGTGATGTGTGTTTGAGACGTTTTTATTGTGATTTGTGGGCCTCTCATCATAGTTTCAGTGTATAAACGTTCAGAGGTGCATAACCAACACACAACTATCTGGTAGCATTTTGGAGATCTCAAAGGTGTAGGATGAGGATGTTTAGATAGTCATTTTATTAGTGCTCATTATTCATTTTAGGCCCATCAGATCGAATGCACAATGTGCTTCCATTGTTATGGAACAGGTTTCACAAACTATGTCATTAAAATATGTCTAATAATTAATGAATATTTTTCATATATTTTAAATTACATTTAATTAATCATCCTCTAAAAATATAAAACTATCATAAATTCATAAATTAAAAAATAATCATATATAATATTATATTAGGATTTAGAATATCAAATTATATATCTCAAATAAATATTTTTATATAATATAAATTCCACATATAATCATAAAAATAGTACTCCAAAAAATAATAACATAATAATTCATCATTTTTGTTTCATTAATACCCTGAAAATATTATCCACTACATGAAATTTTTAAAAACATAATTGCTTCAAAAATATAATTTTTGATGCATTATTAACTAAAAAATATTTTCACCCTACGTAAATAATTATTCATAAATCTATACATATTTTATTACTAGAAAAATAATTTATTTCATTCATATCATAAATATTGAATATAAGTTAGATTCGAAATTCTTATAAAAACATATTTCAATACAAAAAAAAAATTGCAGATGCCAACATAGACATTATTATCGAAATAAATTCAATTGTCCGACTAAAAACATTAATATTCTTAAGTCCCACTCAAAATATTTATATCAATGAATTCTATATTATTTATAAAAAATTAATTCTATTTTTTTATAATATAAAATAAAAAAATGATATAATATTAATATAAAAGATGTAACAATAAAATAATTAAATTTGTAGTTTATTTTCAAGGAAATATTTTTTTTTCACCTCCTAATAATAATTCTCCAAAATCCATTTTACTATATTTCAAATTCATGTGATGTTTTATGATATATTTGTACATTGGAAGGAATTTTGATGATTAATTGGCTAAGTGTCGGATTGAGTCATCCATAGTCAAAAACGACTAACCACCAGACACGAGTCACTACCATCATGAGTCATCGTTAGTTAAAATATCTCATTACTAGAATGTTTAATTGCCAATCTAAGTCACCACCATAAAAGAATCACCATTAGTTCAAATGAGTCAATTCCAACTTGAGTCAAAGCCACCTTGAGATAACATTAGTTCCAACGAGTAACCACTATACATAATAACCTCCAAGGATGTCTTGATTATAGGATTTCATACTGTTAGGGATGTGTTTATTCCATATATGTATTGCCACCTGATACATATTACTGCTAAAGACTTCTTTTCTACTAGAGAAATCATTCTACTAGCATCTCATTCCTCTAGATATTTCTTTCCACCATAAGTGATTCCATTTTTGGTTTTCATAAATTTATATAACTGATTCTAATAGCTATATAATTTTAATTAATAGAAATAGGTTGTTTAATGATGATTTATTAAAATATTTCATGGAAACATTAAAGAAGGAGTTAGAGATCAGTACCATGAACCATGATTTATCGATGATTATACTTCTAATGGAAACCCCTTCATGCAATGCATTATATTTTTAATGGACTCCCTCATGCATGGGAGGTGATCTAGAAGTGTAATAATTACTGAATACTTGGATGATATATCAATGATAACTTACACATTATAATCAAACAAACATTCAACTATGAAAGAGATGGAATCATTGATGAACAATATTCATTCATACAGATAATGAATAAGAAATTTGTGGTGCACTATATTAATACAACTTTATGATAAATATTTTGCGCTTCTCACCAATCCACAATTGAGGAAACATTAATATCAAGAGAATTTCATACCGGGTAACATTAATGTTTCAATATCTTCTTTCATTCCATTTCTATCATTTTATTTTATATTTTAAAATTGTGTTTCATGTAATGATTATCAACACACAATGCATCATTAACTATAATTAGATAATAATAGATATTTTCTTTAATATATTTTCATCTTCTTGTCCATGTGTTTTTTGGAAGAAGTCCCTATGTGTTATGTCATTAATATTCATCACATGCATAATTGTGGATGGGTACCTTGATCGTAGATAACATTTAACATTTTTCTGTGAATGCATGATATATGATTTGGAAAATATTATAATTATAAAATTGTCATGGTAGAAGGTTATTTGAAAGTGGAGGGTATTATGTTTTAAATTTAGACTGAACCCCTTATTTTATTTCATTGTGTGGTTTTGGTTTATTTCATTGTCTTCAAATATTTAAACTATGTCTGGTTTAAAACTATAAAAAATTGTAAATTTATATTGAATCTATACAAGTTTTTATACAAGTATTTGATTTTGTAAATTGATTTCAAAAGTTAAAGTAATATTTTATAATGTTTTTTATAATTAATATTACACTGAGGATTCATTTAAAAGGGAAATATTATATTAATCTAAACATTTGATTAATTGGGATAATTTATTTTAATTTGGTGATTTTATTCTATGTTTTTAATGAAATATTATTTTTAACTCATTCCCCCCCCCCAATTTAGTGAATCACTTCGACCAAATTTTTTTTATCAAATGAAAATATATATTTTAAAATTTTATTTTATTTGATTTTTAAGGATTTCATATTTTAATTTGATATATGTTTTGTTATTTATGGATATTCGACCAGAAGGTTCTACTATAGACATTCCTCCGTTGTTTAATGTTAATAACTTTTCTATTTGGAAAATATATATGAAAACCTATATTGTGAGAACGTTTTTTGAAACATGGATGATAATTGTAGTCAAATATGAAATACCTAATACTGCAATAAATAAATTGGATGATCCAACCAAGTATAATTTTATTAAAAAAAATAATGGTGTAAATGATTTTTTACTATGATTTTGGTGATGAATAATTCAATATAATATCTAAATTGTAAACATCTCTTGAAATATGGGACAATTTAGTTGTTTCTAATGAAGAAACATTTAATGGGAATGAAATGATATTATATACCAATAAAATTAAATACCACACATTTAAAAAGAATCATGATTGTCCTATTTCTGAAATGTATCTTAGGTTTAATGTGATAATAAATATAATGACTATTTTTGGGAAAATTAGATCACTAATAAATACCATGTAATGAGTCCTCTTTGATTCCTACTAAAAAGATATAGTGGAATCATAGTATTTATCAGAGAATTCTGTGACATTAGTACTTTAACTATCAAATAGAATATAGGAAAATTAATGATGTATAGGGAATAACATAAGGTCAATAGATATGATGATTATGAAGCAAATAGGAGGTTTATAGCCTTCAAATATACTACCTTAACACAGAAGGATAACATTTAAGATGAATGTTCATGTGATGTGGAATCCCCAATTAATATTGATAAAGATATGTCCTATATGGAATGAATATTTATGAACCATTTAATAGATGAAAAAATAATTTGGAATCCATTTTATAAAGGTAAACATGACAATAGATGAAACATTAAGATACATTAGAATATAGAGAGAACATCAAATTAAATAATGTGCTATGAGTGTAAAATTAAATGGCATGTCAATGAATACTATCGTATTATGAAATTGGTAAATAAAATTGATGCAAAATATAAGAATAACAACAATTAAATGAAATAAAATTGATGTTCTTATCAATATATATCTATTTATTCAGATACAACCCATGAAGAAAAACATTATAGGGCTAACATGTGTTTCATGAAAACCACATATAAGGTATCCAATGTATTTCATAATTTTATTACACATATTTGAAATCAATATATAGATAATTATAATAATGAGAACACGAAACATTATGATAAGTTTGAGTACTGTAAAATTATTGAAAATATGTTTAATGATATAAGGGATAAATATAATACATTAACGAAATTTGATTCCTTAAAAGATATTTTCAAATCTGACTGTTCTATTGAAAAAGGAATAAATGATAAAATATTTAGAGAGAATAATAAATTGAAATTGTCAAATGATAAATTAAATAAATATTTATAAAAATTTAATAAAGGGGCTAAAACACGTAATCAGATACTTGGAAGCATATAACACCGATATAGAATGTTGGTATAGGTTATCAACATAGACAGAGGAGGATTTTCAAAAAAAATGTTTTATTATTAAATCCACTTTTCGTAAATTAGTTACAATTATTTATTCAACTAGAAATAACAAAATATTTATTTCCAAAATTTTAAAAACCAATTATAGTAATCCTATTAAGAAATTATGGGTTTCAAAATCATTAATTACTTACATTTTGAGACCTAAGAATATTTGGCTAACAAAATTATTTTTGGTAAAATTTTTTATAGGGGATGATAATGAAGTGCTCTAGTTAGAACCTGTAACACCCAAGGTAAATAAAGAATATGACATTTCATATTTATCCATATTTGTGAATAAAATATTTAAATGACTTCAAAGGGGACGCTATGCTCGATGGCGTACCCAACACGCAACAACGAGTTTCTTGGGAATCTTACGTTGCACTCTAATAATAAAATAATATTATTTTAAATGGTAGTTAACATGTAGCCGTTGTAATGGCGGGAATGTATAGAAATAACTAAAATATGATTATATATGTTTTTAAATGTTTTTACATTTATCCAATAAATGATAGAGGCTTAAAATACGGAAAGAATTCAATTTTAGGCATATATGCCCTAGTTTTCAGTAAAGGTTCACTTATCGCATTTTGATGGTGAACCGTCATTAAATATAGTTTTTTCACTCTTATACATTCTATTGGACCAAATAAAACTCTTCTTAAGAATCGGGACATCAAAATTTACTTTGTGTAAATTTTTGGTATCTTTCCGATAATGTTCATTTTTTTAATGAATAGTGTAAAATGTTGTATTTTAATTCAAAACCTCTTTTTAATATAATTTATTTATATTATTATATTATATTTTGAATTGGTTATAAATTGAAATTAGAAAATATTTTTACCATTAAATCCAATAGAGGTCGTTGGAATTAATTTCACTTTGAAATCAGACTTAAACTAGTGTCAATCTTTTGATACTTATTGTTTTATAAAAAAACGCTATTTGCTCTGACATCGGGAATTAGTTATTAAATTAATTAATGTGACTAATATATTTTGAATTTTTTAAAACGGACTTCATTTTTGAATTCTGAATATCAAATATAGCTTAGGTTGAAGTTTTGGTATTTTTCTAAAAAACTCCAATTTTTGATGAATAGTGAAACCACTAAGTGGTAATCAAGCAAACTGATTTTTCAGTTAAATGAAAGTTTACCACTAATGTTTATTGAATTTTGAAAATCCGACATACATGGTTGTCGTTAGTATGTAAAATTTGGTTCAATGGGAAGAAAATAATTTTTTTGGTGAATAGTAACTTTTTTTCATTAATCGCGATTAGAGGTAATTAGTGTTATTTATGGTAAAAATGATATTATAAGAATGTGAAAACACCATGACACATGTACTACAACTATTGGGTGAGTCATGACAGACCAAGACAAGTCATGATCCAACTTGGGGACCCCATGGAGCCACTTTAGTTGGAAAATGACAATAATATATTTTTATTTAATGTTAAATTTAAATTGACACAAACATGAGTTGTTTTATTAAAACGGTTTTTAATTGGGGTTACACAAGTCCAAATTTTGATTATAAATAGTCATTGGAAAGATAAAAAGATTTCCTACATCATAGTAGTTTATTTATAATTTTTAGACATTAAATAAAATAAATTATTTATGACATAATAATGATGCAGCGATGACATCATTATTTGACGATTTAAATAAAATGGAAAGATAATGTAAAATATATGAACTACACATGTCCAAAACTTATTGGATGGGTGGATTTCGAACCCTTATCACCTTATCCACGAATTATATCAATGTGGGAACTTTTAAAAACGAAAAACATTTTCAAATAATGTAATATTTCTTACTTTCCAAAAGTGCCCATCCTCTCCTCTTATAAAAGGCCCCCACCTCTACCTCATTTCACACACTCCTCAAGCCGTTGGCTCGACCAAACCCTGCCCATTTACTCTCTCCACATCCCTCTCCTAATCCTAGAGGATTCCCTTTGGGCATATTCCTTTCAATGAAATCCTTTAGGCTCAAATCAAAAGGAGTTACACTTTTAAAGGTAATTCATTCTCTCATGTTCATTTGTTTTATTTTTCTACTCCAACCCCATAAACTCTTTTTATTTATTTCTTTTGTAAAAAAAAGAGTATCTTCAATATACTAAGATTTTGTTATAAGATTTATTCGAGCTACACGCTCACACAACTACATAAAATGGATAAAGAACATACGGTTTCCGTGGATGGCGAAAATGTGCCTCCCGAAACGATGATTGTTCAATACTCATTTAACACCTTCAAAGGTGGCCATTATGATGTCAATATTTTTATATATGATATATGATATTTTTATGTTTTACTTATGCTTCTTTATTTTTCATTTGTGTCTTACCTTTATGGCTTCCATTTTGGGTATACGCGATATCTTCATTTTAGGAAGTGCGGACTACCGCCCCCTCAAAGTGATGTGATTCGTTAATGCCATACGTGGGACGTATAAAGGATGGATTTAATGATATTATATATGATTTTATACTGGAATTATTATTTACCTCTATATCATTATTATTTCTTTCCATTAATGTATGAGATATAAATGAAAGTAGCGTTCATGCGTACGTACGGCTTACCGTCTCCATGAATGGTGCATTTCATTTCATTCCTCTAAATGATTATGTGATTTTATAAATACATGTATATGCTGGATATATATGATATATATTATATCCAAATCAGGAATTTCATTTTTGGATATGAAGAACCTTTTACCACATGAACAACATGTAATTGTAAGAAGTCCACTTTCGACATAAGAACCAAATATCGACAAAACAAACATGATTAACTTAAATGATTAAATAATGTTTATAACGTGGTAATAAGTGATATAAAAGGAATAATGAACTTTAAAAAGGTTCTTAAGGAAGTATAAATTAACTCAAGTTTATTATTCAGGAGATTAAAGAACGATCGAGTCAAGTCGGACCCGATGTAAGAGATCCCACTCCTTTCTTTCTTTTTAAGTATACACTTTAATGCCATTCCTTTTAAAGCTCATATTTCTTGTTATTGGGATGATATTTTATATTAAAATTACTGTAATTTTTATGTTCATGTGATGAGAGACCCTATTCTCTCTCATCAATCCATTTTGGAAGTTTTGAGTGGCGCCGTTAGGCTGCCAAATTTTCGTAAGGGATTTTTCATCTCACTTTTATTCTCGTGAGATTTATGCTACATTTGCCTCAAATTCCATTGAGTGGTGTATGTACATCCAATTATTCTACTCTTTGTGTAATATACTTTCGTTTATGAGTATTTACATCAATGATCTATTGTCCTTCTTTCATGGGGTGTATGTTTTGAAAGATACCCAAATCGGTAAGGGAACCTTTCACCCTCCTCTTTTTTAAAATACTTCTTTTGTTGGGTATTTTAATTTACAAATTGTTATGTTGGGATATGTTATCATATATCCTTATTGATGTAAATTTTATGTCCATGTGATAAGATACACTTTTTATCTCTCATCAACTCATTTTGATGTGATGTCGTTAGGCTGTCAAGGGATCTTTTTAGCCCAATTTCGATTTCTTTGGGTTGAACATGTAGTCATTGAATATGTCATCCATTGAATATGTGTGAATGGCATTTTATTGTTTTACACTTAATATCCACTTATATTGGGTGTATTTATATTTGTCACACATATTTTTGAGATTGATTTGTCCTTAATTTAAGGATAACTTCTTTATAAGGGATTTCATCAAATTTGACATTTATATTGAGGGTTCATTGTTGTTATGCACCAATTCACTCTTATATAGTGTATATACTTTCCTTTAGAGTATTATATCATGAATCCATTTATTCTCATGATATTATAAAGTTATGACTAAATGTTATTCCTCAATTATTGTATTCAAGTGTCTCTAATTTTGGTAAAACCCCTTTAACCAAAATGTCATTTTAAATGTTTTAATTATTTGTTCTTATTAATATCCATGTTTTCAAAATGGTTTTAAGGATTTATTTATATGGATATTAATGGTTTAAATTTTGAAGCTTCAAGGTGGTATGGGACACTTTGATTCAAAATCTCTTTATTAAATGTTTTAAATGGTTTTGAAAATGGTTTTGATAAAGGATTCTATTATGATATATTGTGATGCGGAAATGTTATCATTCCTTTATATTGGTTTTATGTTTTATGATTTTAAATTGGTACATGGACATTTTAACGGGTGGTTACGTTATAAACCATATAACAGGTGGTGTCGTGAATACCAGGACGGGTGGTTACGTTATAACCTCCAATGCATTGGGAATGGAAGTCGGCCGTATGGCTATTCCATTATGTATGTATGGAAATTGGCCGTATGGCTATTCCATTAAGTGATATGTGTGGAAGTTGACCATATAGTTATTCCACTTAAGTATTTTTATGTCCCAGGTTACCTTTATATATGTTATGTGTTCTTTATATAGGTTTTATGGTAATCCTTTGGTTACAAAAAGGTAAGTAATGATACTTTTTTTAGTGAAATGTTTTTACTTCTTCATGAAGGTGAAAAGTATTACATTGATAAAGTATTCATGGTTTACTTGTTGTTTTGAAAATATAACAGTTTTCATTCTTTGTGTATCCCTTACTGAGCTTCTTATGCTCATCCCAAGTTTTTGAAATTTTTTTCACAGGACATAGAGTGGAATAGGGTCAAGGATGGGATCAAGGGAAAGTCATGCTACCTAAAACATGGAACTATACATGTTTCTTTTAAAGAGTTTTTTATTTTATGGAAATTTAGTAGAAGCGACTACTTTGTAATATTTTGAGGTGTAATAGTTATGTCATAATTCTCTAAAACTCTAAACCTGAAAAGATGCTCAATGTGAATTACTCATTTAATTCAATATTAAGTAAGGTTTAAGGCCGGGGCCTTATAGTTGTTATCAAAGGGAGGTTTAGATAACTTTAGAGGTTAGGGTATTCTTTAAGCATAAGTGACATTACTATAATGGTTAGGATTTCAGAAAGAGTCCTAGTTTTAGATAAAGTGAATGAGTAAGTTTATCTTAGTGTTTACCTTCCTCATTAGTACATGATGGTTTTGTTGATATACTCACACTGACATTTCTATTTTTAGTGAATGGATGGATCTAGCAGGCACCAAAGAGACAACAGGTTTGAAGGAAACTGTGGTGGTTTTCTGATTAAGATACTAGATAAAATGGAGGATTCAATGAGGAAACTCGTGGTTGTTCTAAACCAAATATCAATGAGTCATGATCAACCACTTCAACCTTGGTGAGTTCTCTAATGCATCATGTACGAGATGGCCTAACCGATGTGGAAATTCAGGTAATAATTATTAACGTAACCATTAGGGTTTATATGATACTTAATTTTTAGGTAATTATGGGTTACTCTATGATATGATGGAAAATGAGAGGAATGAGATAAACTTGAGGTTAAAATATGTTATGATTATTCATGAAGATTTTATCTCATTTTGGGGAATGTTTTAAGAATTATATAATTTTGGAAAAAGGACAACACGTAGACCGTGTGACATCTCGTCGCGTCGGACAAAGCTGTGGGAATCGAACCCACAACCAATGTGCGACTGGTATTTATCGCCTACCACTGGACTACGTGAAGTCCCTGGTTAGTTTGACTGATTCATTGTAGTTATATGATTTTATGAATTAAGAGTAAGTTGATTTTGGGTTATTTATGAAAATGATTAACCTATCATGGAGGATATGTGATTAGGTTAATTACTTTTCAAAACGAGACTTTAGGAGCAACTGATATTGTTTAGAGATAAATGTTACGATTTATCTTGGAAGACTATGCGACTAAATCCTTCAAATATTTGGGTTTCAATCTTATATTGGTTTTATTTGAAGAATTTTATGGACAAATTGATTATATAATGGTCCTCGTTGAACTTTGGGTTTTTTTGGACAAATTTTGGAGATTAAGAATAGATTTTCTTTTTATAAAGGGTTATCCTTTTCTGGATTATCTGATCTTGTACTATCCTTTTTGGTTTTTGTTTTGGTTAAAGTCTAAAGACATGGGATGTATATAGTTCTATTTTGTGGATTAGGTGATTCTCTAGAAGTTGATTATATTACTCTTAATGTGAACAAGTCTTCCTAAATACTCGTCTTTTGGAGAAAATATGAGTTTGTGTAAGGAATCTAATAAAAGTTGAAAGTAAATATGATAAGTGATTATGTTTCGTTATGAATAAATTCCTCAATAAAAAGTAACTTAAAACAAAAATGTTGTCTATTAACTTTTCCTACTGTGGAATCGAATACCGTTTAACCCATCACAAGTTTGTGATTTTCTCGTGGTTAACTTTCTCCTAAACATGTTTTCTATCACTCTCCATCAGAACATGACCCTTTGTTTTTTTCCTCCATGTCCATATTTTCATACTTGGAATCCTAGTATGGGTTAACTCGGGTGACCTTTGTGCTTATCTCTCTTTATTTTAAAGTGTTTGGTTTACCGACTTTTGTTCCGATGTGGGACTTTCAAGGATGTTTCCAAGTGCAATTTTAAAATTGCGAGGACGCAATTCCCAAAAGGGGGGAAGGATGTAACACCCTAGGTTAATAAAGAATATGACATTTCATATTTATCCATATTTGTGAATAAAATATTTAAATGACTTTAAAGGGGACGCTATGCTCGATGGCGTACCCAACACGCAACAACGAGTTTCTTGGGAATCTTACGTTGCACTCTAATAATAAAATAATATTATTTTAAATGGTTGTTAACATGTAGCTGTTGTAATGGAGAGAATGTATAGAAATAACTAAAATATTATTATATATGTTTTTAAATGTTTTTACATTTATCCAATAAAGGATAGAGGCTTAAAATACGGAAAGAATTCAATTTTAGGCATATATGCCCTAGTTTTCACTAAAGGTTCACTTATCGCCTTTTGATGGAGAACCGTTATTAAATATATTTTTGTTCACTCTTATACGTTCTATTGGACCAAAAAAAACTCTTCTTAAGAATCATGACATCAAAATTTACTTTGTGTAAATTTTTGGTATCTTTCTGATAATGTTCATTTTTTTAATGAATAGTGTAAAATGCTGTATTTTAATTCAAAACCTCTTTTTAATCTAATTTATTTATATGATTAGATTATATTTTTAATTGGTTTTAAATTTAAATTAGAAAATATTTTTACCATTAAATCCAATAGTGGTCGTTGGAATTAATTTCACTTTAAAATCAAACTTAAACTAGTGCCAATCTTTTGATACTTATTGTTTTATAAAAACACGTTATCTGCTCTGACAGCGGGAATTAATTATTATATTAATTAATATGACTAATATGTTTTGAATTTTGTAAAACGGACTTCATTTTTGAATTCGGAATATCAAATATAGCTTAGGTTGAAGTTTTGGTATTTTTCTGAAAAACTCCAATTTTTGATGAATAGTGAAACCATAAAGTGGTAATCAAGAAAACCGATTTTTCAGTTAAATGAAAGTTTACCACTAATGTGTATTGAATTTTGAAAATCCGACATACATGGTTGTCATTAATATGAGAAATGTGGTTCAATGGGTTGAAAATAATTTTTTGGTGAATAGTAACTTTTTTTCATTAATCGCGAATAGAGGTAATTAGTGTCATTTATGGTAAAAATGATATTATAAGAATGTGAAAACACCATGACACTTGTACTACACCTATTTGGTGAGTCATGGCCGACCAATACAAGCCATGGGCCAACTTGGGGACCCCATGGAGCCACTTTATTTGGAAAATGACAATAATATATTTTTATTTAATGTTAAAATTATATTGACAGAAACATGAGTTGTTTTACTAAAACAGTTTTTAAGTGGGGTTACACAAGTCCAAATTTTGATTATAAATAGTAATTGGAAATCTAAAAAGATTTCCTACATCATAGTGATTTTTTTATAATTTTTAGACATTAAATAAAATAAATTATTTATGACATAATAATGATGCAGTGATGACATCATTATTTGACGATTTAAATAAAATGGAAATATAATGTAAAATATATGAACTACACATGTCCAAAACATATTGGATGGGTGTATTTCGAACCCTTATCAACTTATCCACGAATTATATCAATGTGGGACCTTTTAAAACCGAAACACATTTTCAAATAAAGTAATATTTCTTACTTTCCAAAAGTGTCCCTCCTCTCCTCTTATAAAAGGCCCCCACCTCTACCTCATTTCATACACTCCTCAAGCCTTTGGCTCGGCCAAACCCTGCCCATTTACTCTCTCCACATCCCTCTTCTCATCCTAGAGGATTCCCTTTGGGCATAATCCTTTCAAAGGAATCCTTTAGGCTCAAATCAAAAGGAGTTACATTTTTAAAGGTAATTCATTCTCTCATGTTCATTTGTTTTATTTTGCTTCTCCAACCCCCTAAACTCTTTTTATTTATTTCTTTTGCAACAACACCAGTATCTCCAATATAATAGGATGTTGTTATAAGATTTATTCGAGCTACACTCTCACAAAACTACATCAAATGGTTAAAGAACATACGGTTTCCGTGGATTGCGAAATGTGTGCCTCCTGAAACGATGATTGTTCAATACTCATTTAACACCTTCAAAGGTGGTCATTATGATGTCACTATTTTTATATATGATATATAATATGTTTATGTTTTACTTATTCTTCTTTATTTTTCATTTGTGTCTTACCTTTATGGCTTCCATTATCGGTATACGCGATATCTTCATTTTAGGAAGTAAGGACTACCGCCCCCTCAAAGTGATGTGATTCGTTAATGCCATACGTGGGACGTATAAAGGATGGATTTAATGTTATTATATATGATGTTATAATGGAATTATTATTTACCTCTATATCATTATTATTTCTTTCCTATAAAGTATGAGATAGAAATGAAAGTAGCGTTCATGCGTACGTACGGCTTACCGTCCCCATGAATGGTGCATTTCTTTTCTTTCCTCTAAATGATTATGTGATTTTATAAATACATGTATATGCTAGATATATATGATATATATGATATCCAAATCAGGAATTTCATTTTTGGATATGAAGAACCTTTGACCACACGAACAAGATGTAATTGTAAGAAGTCCACTTTCAACTTAAGAACCAAATATCGACAAAACAAACATGATTAACTTAAATGATTAAATAATGTTTATAACGTGGTAATAAGTGATATAAAAGGAATAATGAACTTTAAAAAGGTTCTTAAGGAATTATAAATTAACTCAAGTTTATTATTCAGGAGATTAAAGAACGATCAAGTCAAGTCGGACCCGAGGTAAGGGATCCTACTCCTCTCATTCTTTTTAAGTATACACTTTTATGGCATTCCTTTTAAAGCTCATATTTCTTGTTATTGGGATGATATTTTATATTACAATTACTGTAATTTTTATATTCATGTGATGAGAGACCCTATTCTCTCTCATCAATCCATTTTGGACGTTTTGATTGGCGTCGTTAGGCTGCCGAATTTTCGTAAGGGATTTTTCATCTCACTTTTATTCTCGTGAGATTTATGCTACATTTTCCACAAATTCCATTGAGTGGTGTATGTACTTCCCATTATTCTACTCTTTGTGTAATATAATTTCGTTTATGAGTATTTACATCAATGATCTATTTTCCTTCTTTCATGGGGTGTATGTTTTGAAAGATACCCAAGTCGGTAAGGGGAACCTTTCACCCTCCTCTTTTTTAAAAGACTTCTTTTGTTGGGTCTTTTAATTTACATATTGTTATGTTGGGATATGTTTTAATATATCCTTATTGATGTAAATTTATGTCCAAGTGATGAGATACACTTTTTAACTCTCATCAACTCATTTTGATGTGATGTCGTTAGGCTGTCAAGGGAACTTTTTAGCCCATTTTCGATTTCTTTGGGTTGAACATGTTGTGATTGAATATGTCATCCATTGAATATGTGTGGATGGCCTTTTATTTTTTTACACTTAATATACACTTATATTGGGTGTATTTATATTTTTCACACATATTTTTGAGATTGATTTGTCCTTAATTTAAAAATACCTTCTTTATAAGGGATTTAATCACATTTGACATTTATATTGAGGGTTCATTGTTGTTATGCACCAATTCACTCTTATATGGTGTATATAATTTCCTTTGGAGTATTATATCATGAATCCATTTATTCTCATGATATTATAATGTTCTGACTAAATGTTATTCCTCAATTATTGTATTCGAGTGTCTCTAATTTTGGTAAAACCCCTTTAACCAAAATGTCATTTTAAATGTTTTAATTATTTGTTCTTATTAATATCCATGTTTTCAAAATCGTTTTAAGGATTTATTTATATGGATATTAATGTTTTAAATTTTTAGCTTCAAGGTGGTATGGGACACTTTGATTCAAAATCTCTTTATTAAATGTTTTAAATGGTTTTGAAAATGGTTTTGATAAAGGATTCTATTATGATATATTGTGATGTGGAAATGTTATCATTCCTTTATATTGGTTTTATGTTTTATGATTTTAAATTGGTACTTGGACATTTTAACGGGTGGTTACGTTATAAACCATATGACGGGTGGTGTCGTGAATACCAAGACGGGTGGTTACGTTATAACCTCCAATGCATTGGGTATGGAAGTCGGCCGTATGGATATTCCATTAAGTATATATGGAAATTGGCCGTGTGGATATTCCATTAAGTGATATGTGTGGAAGTCGACCATATGGTTATTCCAGTTAATTATGTTTATGTCCCAAGTTACCTTTATATATGTTATGTGTTCTTTATATGGGTTTTATGGTAATCCTTTGGTTACAAAAAGGTAAGTAATGATACTTTTTTTAGTGAAAAGTTTTTACTACTTCATGAAGGTGAAAAGTATTACATTGATAAAGTATTCATGGTTTACTTGTTGTTTTGAAAATCTAACAGTTTTCATTCTTTCTGTATCCCTTACTGAGCTTCTTATGCTCATCCCATGTTTTTGAAATGTTTTTCACATGACATAGCGTGGAATAGGGTCAAGGATGGGATCAAGGGAAAGTCATGCTACCTAAAACATGGAACTATACATGTTTCTTTTAAAGAGTTTTTTATTTTATGGAAATTTAGTAGAAGCGACTACTTTGTAATCTTTTGAGATGTAATAGTTATGTCCTAATTCTCTAAAACTCTAAACCTGAAAAGATCCTCAATGTGAATTACTCATTTAATTCAATATTAAGTAAGGTTTAAGGCTGGGGCCTTATAGAACCCATGGTACCAAGACAAATTTTGTACTAGTTATATAATTGGATATTACTCAATCATTAATTAGTTGATAAAATTGGATGGTGGATATGTCAAATTCATTGATAATTCAATAGATAAGATAATTATCCTTAGCCTAATATATAATTCTAATACACTATTCCCTTATAATGTTTTATTTACTGATGTTTTAATGTTCAATATGATTAACATATCACAATTGTAAGATGATATATCTTATGTGAATTACAGAAATAATTTTTGCATTGTTTCTGATTTTAAAATTACTTATCATTTTCTATGAGAAATTAATATGTTTAAGAAGTTAATAGATACTATTTTTGTCTCCAAATTTTTATTTTCTAAGTATCTTTAATAGGGAAACATTACTTTGGAATAACAAACTATGGAATCAAAATATTTACTCACATATAAAGATAACTATGAATTGGTTAGTCAAATATCTACCTAAAAATGAATTCCCAAATGATAAAATTTGTATCTCATATCAAAATGGGAAACCCCAAAACATATTTTTCAAATTAAATAAAGAATATTCAACTTCTCTACCACTAATTTTTCTTCATATGGAATCTTTGGAACTATCTAATATTTCTAGTCTAAATGTTAAAAACTATGTTTATATCCTTGTGGAGGAATTTAATATCTATAGATTGATATTATTCCACACACAAATAAGTAAATAAATCTTTTATATTACCAAGTATGATAAATTGGTAGAAATTATTATTTGACTTAGGATTAAGGCATTAAGAATTCATTATGGATGTTAGCTTGAAAATCAAGACATTGAATCTTTTTTCTCACATAATATATATAATAATAACATTTATTCTTTTATAACCCCTAATAAAATGGTGTTGTAGAATGAAGAAATAGAAAACATCATGTAATTTTTCAGATAATGCTCAATTAGTATGATCATCCTATTTACATTTGGGAAGAGGCTATTAATAAAATGTGTAATATAATTAATTGATTTTTTATTATACCTATCTTAATTAAAAAGCCTTATTAACTATAGAACTATAGTAAGACAAAGGTTATGTAAATTATAGTTTTTTATTGAAAAATATCTATTACTAACAATAAGGATAATATTTACATACTTTATTCATGAGTGATGAGGAAATCATCCATGGTTATTCAACTTCTATAAAAGCATAGAGAGTGTTGAAAAAAGAAAAAAATTACAAACAATCTCTTCATGTCATGTTGGATAAAATATATCCAAAAAAGCTAAAACCCCTTAAAAAGCCATTACAATGATTTGTTTTCTCTGAAAATTAATTCCAAACCATCTAACACTTTGGTAATACAAGAAGAAAAACCATCTTGTTCTAAGAATCATCATAATCCTGAACAAGAATTTGTAGAAGACCAAGAGATGTCTTACACATCATATTCTAGTTCTATTAAGAATCATAGATATTGAAGTATATATCTTATAGTCTGAGACCTATATCAGGGTACATATAATAGGGCTTCACATTTAAATTATGCTGAACATCAAGAAATATTTTTACCCCATACCTCAACAACAATAGTTATGTAATTAATAATTAATTATTGTAGATATAAATTAAATAGTAAGTCATTACATTTGAATAGAATATTGTTTTTTAACTTGTTTGTGGACATAAAGACACTCACTATTAGCACTAAATGGGTCTTTTGAAATAATTTTTATGAATGTGACAGTATAGTAAGAAATAATGATAGGTTGGTTGCGCAAGGGTATAGTTAATGTATGGTATTGAAAATAATGAAACCTTTTCACCAACGGATAGACATTATTCATTTATAATACTGATATCCTATAGAGTGCATTTGGATTTAAAAGTAGATCATATAGATTCCAAAAATGAATTCTTGAATGGTTTTGTTATTGATTACAATTTTATTGAAAAATCCCATGTATTTCAAAATTTTAATTTTTCAAATCATGTTTTCAAAATAACATAAGCTATATCTGGTTCAAAAATAAGCTCTTATAGATTGGAATGACAAGATAAACTATTCCCTAATTTATAAACGTTTTTCAAAAGGCATAACATTTCCAACTCGTTTTACAGAAATAATTTAGAAATATTTATCAATTGATCAAATTTATATTGATGATATTATATATGAATCATCAAAAACAACAATGTGTACATTTTTTTGAAAGATGATGAAAAATTAATTTGGAATGAATTTAAAGGGTAAAAATATATTCTTTATTGTTTTTCATATTTTTCAAAATAATTATTGATTTAGTTGAAATCAATGTATGTTTAATAAATATCATGTAAACCATTTTTCTTTTGATAGAAATAAAAGAATAAACTGTCCAATGAGTAGCACTTGTATGATGGATATTGATCAAGCTGGAATATTGGTTGATCAAACTAATTATAGTTGTGTGATTGGATGTTTTTTGACATAACTACCCTCTGACTACAAATTATGTTTAGGGGTTGTATTTGGTCTAATTTTCAAGGAAGCCATAAAAAAATATCATTTAATTAATGTAAAAAATATATTCAAATAATTCAAAAATAAAAAAATTTTAGGATTATTGTTCTATAAGGGAAGACATATAACATTGTGACTTATTTAGATTTTTTTGGCGGAAAGTTATATATAAAAGTCACCATTAGAACATGTTGTCTTTTTTGAAAGTATCTAGTATCATGCTCTAGACTGAAGTAAAATTCCTTTTCAATTTCCACTAGTGAATTTGAATATATAGTTACACGTAGTTTCTGTGCTCAAATTTTGTGGACTAAACAAACATTATAAGACTATGTATATCAATTCAAACATGTCCCTATAAATTTTGACAGCACAAGTGCAATATTTTTTTAAAATTAATGGGTCTTATTCTAGGACAATGAATGTTGATGTAAGTCATTAGTTTTTGAGGGATTATTTCAAAATGGGTGATAGAACTCTTGAATTCATAGGAACTGAACATCATATTACTAATATATATATATATATATATATATATATAAACAATTAATTCTATGAGATCATGCTACATAAAACATTAATTAGGGATGATAAATTTTAGTTAGTCTTTAATCTTGGTGAGTCACTATTAGAAGTGCATCCATTTGGTGAGTCAGCATTGAATGAGTCACCATAGGTGACACAACATTGGTGAGTCACCATTGAAAATTAACCTTTGGATAGTCACCATTGGACATACTACCATTGGTGTGTCACCATTAGATGAGCTATAATTAGTGAGTCACCATAGGATGTGCTATTATTGATGATTCACAGTTGAATGAGTCACCAAACACTATTTCCAAAGTTGATTCCATTACAAATTTTCGTGATTACATTTTTATTTAATTTTATTATAGTTTATTTTTTAGAATCCTTATATGTAATACAAGGACCTTAATGATTAAATTTTAGTCACCCAGCCTTGCACTTACTTACTTTAATTTGTTTTATCTTTTTTTTTCTCTCACAACCGTTGACCTTCACAATCCATTTCTTCTATTTAATCTCTCCATAATTCCAAGAGTTAAATGAATTGTAATTCCATCTCATGATGAATCAAGACATACTATTAATTTGAAAGGAGAACATAGAATAGATATTATCGAACTGAAGAACCAACAACTTACAAACTGAGTAACAGTTTCCAAAATTATATATGTACGTTAAATGGTTGCTTTCATGAATATATTTGGTGCTAATGGTGATCCATGACCATGTATGGGTAGATTAGTTTTCAATAAATTAAAAAAATCATATAATATGTTGGTTTATCGTTATTATCAGTATACAGATTTCTGTTATGGGAAGTATAATGATATATTTTGATGTATTATTAATGGTAATGAGTTTACTCATTCTAAAAAATAATGGGAAAATGTTATATTATGCCTTATTAAGGATTTTTACATCTCATTAAGGTATGATACCATGTTATAATGAATAAATAAGTAATAAGGATGAATTTTCTGATCTTGATGGTGATTGGACTCTGAGAAAGCCTTATGCTATTGAGTTTTATGGGTAATGAATGCTTCTCTTCATGTTTATCCCGCATCTGTTAGGTCGAATGAAATGGGTCTTTAAAAATTTGAGATATTGAGGTGTGTATCTCTTATTCATTATGAAATGAGAGGATAATATCGATTTTTCTATATTCAACATGGTTCACACATTTGATATGTGTATGTCATCCCCTAGATCCAATTATCACATTTATGATATGATGATTTCATCTTTATTGGAAACTATGTTTGAGATAGATTAGGAGGAGGAAGCTAAGTCGAAATTTACTAGATTTTATTTGAATATGGTTATTTGTAAATGGATATGGGTGAGCTGGATCCCTTGAGTGAAAATATGGGTTAGATATAATTATAAGATCAATGGCTTTTTAAAACTTCAGAACATCCTAAAAAAACCTAGAATCTTATGGATCCTAGATTTGAGATAAATGATGTAGTGGGATATTTATACAAGTAAGAAGTTGTTACGACTACTTATAATTTGGATTATGGAATCTCAGTTGAGGAGGGAAGGGAACTAGAATTTCCAAAGAGTACTCCTATAAATTTTAAATTTATAATTATACCATCTTTTCTACCTACATGGTAAAATATCTTAAATCAAATAGATTATTTTGATGATTAGACCAACGTCTCAGATTATGAGAAGATTATATGTTCTCCAACTATTGAGGTTGAGGAAGTATTTGATGAGGAAAATGGAATTGATGGTAATGGATGTAATGGAGATGATGCTGGGGATAGTGATGGTGGTGGACATGATGATAATGTTGATGGTGTTAGGATTCTGACAACTCATACCTCTTCAGATGGTTTTGTTTCTTAAGTGAAGTATTTGGAGAACTTGGCTCACCTAGATAGGTGAGTGTAGAAAAATATAGTTTCACCAGTTCTGTATCTGTTGAGAGATTAGTTCCAGAGCATTTTGGTGATGATACATTTTCTATTTGAGAGACCATAAAATTGGATGGGTGGAGAAATCCATTACTCCAATCAGTGTTTCCCATATCATTTATCCCCTATTAGATTCGAACGTGTTTATCCTGTAGAGTGGGATAAATTCCAAGAAATTTTTTTGATGGGTTTGGAATATAGAAAATAGAAGGATGTCTAGGATGTTATTATAGAGAATCAAGATGACTAGGTAGAGGATGAGGAATCCTCTAATGTGGATCCTTCCCTTAGATCAATGATTCTTCGTCTTGTTAATGATGATTGAGTTGATAATGGGAGCAGCCCACCAACATTTGGTGCACATGCTATTGTGACTGATTCTAAGGGATATCTTTTTGAGTAGATTGATCATAATAGTGAGATTCATGATTTTGGTTTAGATGCAGCTACTGCCAAAATAGAACATATAGAGGCAACCATGCCTACTATTGAGACACATGATACACCAAATACTACTAATGATATTCCTAGATAGGAATTATAATCATAAATTGGAATATTTCATGATGAATTTAGTAGATATTTGAGTCCCCAAGAACCTACAGTCACTTAGTTTAGTGAGGTTTATTCTAGAAACCTTTTGGAGACTATTGTATTCGATATTCAATCCAATATGAATCATCACATTAAAGGGGTTGAAATTGAAAACCATATCCAAGAAAATGAGATGTGTTATATGATGATAGTTATGTAGAAATGGAGATCATACATTATTAATAGTTAAGATGCTATGATAGAGAAGTTGGAGATCTTACCTATAATGGATTATACATCTAATTCTCTACTTCCCTCAGTTTCAGTTGATATTTAGTTTATTCGATCTCTCAAGAATTAAGAGCCATATTTTGGGTTTTGATATGGTCATTATACTCATTTAAGGATTTGAGGTAGATTCATCAGTATGTTAATAATATATACAAATTGGTAATTGAATGTTTTAATAAATCTCAATGTTATTAGGGAACCATCACTGAAGCTATTAAATATTTTTTTTCAATGTGTATTGAAAACATGAGTTAGATTGCAATTTCAGGTTTTTGGATATGAATATTTAAATGCCACCTCTCACCATGGATTACTAGGAGCATGTATACCAATTGAATGTGATGGCCCCTATTATGATGTTATTTATGGAGAAAAATAATGATTTATTTAGTGTAATATAGATAAGATGGAATATAAAGATGGAATATTTAAACCTTATAAATCCATTTCTATATGATTTCATCATTATTGTGTTTACTCGAGAGTCCATTCCTATGAAAATTCTTATATATACTCCTTTGATTTCATTACCTCCCCAATTACATCCTTTCATTATGTCTCCCAATGAAGAAGTGCATTATTTCCGGACTATTGTGATCAGAGATATTTCTACAACTACCAAATCACTATAAGCCTCTATATATGTTCCTCTTAAATCAGAAAATTTCTAGGGACCTACATACCCTGCTAAATTAGATGGGATAGTCTCTAATAAAACATTAGTCTTCGATAAGGATTTTATTGTAAATTCAATGTATTATTTTTTCGATGTAATTTCATAAATTTTTGTACATACATATATGCCACTCTATAATTATTCATTTATTTATATCAAAACTTTATTGTTTACAATTGTTATTATCTTAAAAGGAGGATAAATGGTCGATGGAATTTTGCATCAATCGTTTATTTTTTTATCTTATTCATTAATACCTATTTATTTGTCCTACGATATGAAATTATCTATTTTGTATGGATTTTATCCTTTGAAACCACATTTATTTGGTACCATATATTTGATACCACAATTATTTATGTCTCAAAATTTAAATTAGAAATTTTATGTATACTATTTTTCATTATTTTATTTTATTTGTACCTATGTTTATCTTTTATATGGTTTTTAAAAAAATAAATGTTTTTTGAACATCAAATCGCGAGATAATTTTGACATCAATATATTATAATCCTCAAAAAACATGTTTACTATGTTTCTAATTAATTTTACATTTTATGATAGCATTTTACATTGTACATAATTTTTACGACCATTTAGCTAAGTGTTGGAATTAGTCACCAATATTTTAAAATGACTCACTTCCAAACATGAATCACCACCAGATCGAGTATCCATTAGTTCAAATGTCTCACCAGTAGAATAACTGACCACCTGATTATGTGACTACTACACCTGAATCACCATTAATTCAAATGGATCACCTCCATATTGGGTCACCACCTTTCCAAGGTAATGTTAGTTAAAATGAGTCATTTCCAGACTAAATCATTTCTTGGGATGTATTTCCTCCGTGATGTGATACTAATAGTGATTTATTTCCCCAAAATATGTATTTCCTCTATATATGTATTACCTATAGAGATTTATTTCAACTAGTGATTTCTTTCCAACATGATGTCTTGTCTCGAGGATATATTTCCACCATATACATCTTACTTCGAGAAGATTTACCATTTGTATTCTTCTTAATTTGAAATAAATGATTCCAATGGATATTTAGTTACAATTAATATAAAGGGATTATTTAATTTTTATTCATTAAACTATTTCAAAGGATCATTTAAAGAGTCATGTCTTAGTATAAGGATCCATAAGATATCAATGATTAATCTTCAAATGAAAACTCCTCCATGAAGTGCATTATATTTTTGATGGATTCCCTCCTGAGTGGGTGGTTATCTAGAAGTGTTCGAATTCCAAAATACTTGAAGGATCATACTATGTTATCTTATATAGTGTACTCCTACTACATTTCAACTGTGATTAAAAAGAAACCAATTTAATATTAAGATTCCGTCATTCTAATAGAATAGAACATTTTAACTGGACTATTTTTTATATGATCAAGATTAATTATTCTAAATCCTCACCAAAAGATATTTGAGGAATATTGAGCATTTTGATAATTTTAGACTGAGTAGGATAACCATGTCAATATATTATAGTTTTCTCATTCTATTTTTTCTTTTACATTCATGAAGTGTGTTGCATACTCAATTTATCAAAAAATACATATTCTTGTTCTGGAATAATATATTACCATATATTCACTTGTATATTTTTTCACTTTCTTAACCATTTGTATGTTTAATAGGTCCCTATGTGGCATGTGAAAATTTTTCTTCAGACACATAACTGTGGAAGAGGCCTTTGAGTCTGGATTTCTTTTAATTTTTATTTGTATACCAAATAATGATTGTGGATCATATTATAATTATATAATCTAGTTGTCATCATATTATTTACAAGTGGAGGGGAATAGGTCACAACATGAGGCTGAACACCTTATTTTATTATGTTCTGTGATTTTATTTGATTAATTAATTTCCCATCATTAAACTATGTTTTCATTTAAATATTAAACAAAAATATTACTTTGATAGTTAATCTTAACTACTGTATATATAATTATTTGATTTACTGAACTGATATTAAAAGTTAATGTATTTTTTTAGCTGATCAATAATCAAACTTCATGGAATCTCTTTAATGATACAAATTATTTTAAACTACACATTTGATTAATGGAGATAGTTAATTTTAATTGGGGGTGATTTAAGGTTGTTTTTACAGATATTATTTTTCAGAACACAATTCACCCCCCACTTGAGTCACTCATTCGAAAAAAACCTACTTTTTTAAATGTTTTTACTATAAAAATTAATATTTTGAAAATTTCATAAAAAATCAGGTTTTCAACCTCACACTATCATGATATATTATATCCGAAAAATTCCAATTTATCATTGACATATATAATTTCATCATCCCTATGGGTGGAATACACTTTTCATGGTTTTGAATCACACAATAAAGATGATATAATATCAAACCCTAGAGAATCGTTGATACTGATTACAATTTACACCTAAATCATACACTATAATATTTGATATATATTTTTAACTAATAATAAATAAAAAATACGTCTTCACAATCATAGATTCCATCTATATTACCCCCATTAAGAACCAGTGACCCTTAAATTTTGGTATCTTCTACTGGTTGAATCACTATAATGTCTATCCTAGGACCCATTTATGGTAATTTTTGGCTTCTCAATTATATGTCACACTACATATACATGATATATCTTCTCACACATCATATATAAAATATAATTTTAGATTATATTTAATTAATAAGTAAAATTCCATTATTATTACATGTAAATATCAGTATGAAAAAATATATCTTTAACAATCCAATGAAAATTCTTTTCCAACATAAAACACCTAAAATTAGTAATTATTTTAATATATCATGAAATTATTCGAACTAGATATAGTAACATGTAAATAGTAAATAATTATTATGTTATAATAACAGAACATTACAGTTCATTTAATACAATGTATAACAATATACATCATCTACTAGATTTAATGGACTATATGTTATGCTGTTTTTAGATATATTATTAACTTACCAACGAAATTTTGTCCCCACTTGTGCTAATTTGTAACTTATTCTAGATAATCCACACTCATATATCATTATATTGTAACATAATACCATGAATTCTCCACTTGAGGTGATTGTGAGATCTATAGTTACCCCCCAAATCCTATAACCAAAACACAATATATTGGAGACTAACACCAAGGTTGCATAATTCATTTTATTTTAGTAATTATCATTTTTTAAACCCACAGACACACGTAGATAAATAGTTACCTAAACCATAACATAATTATATAGAAATTGAACAATAAATAAAAATACATAATATTTAACACAATAAAGAATAAAACAAAACCACTGAAATAGTAAATAATTTACATAACAATAATTAATAATAATATTTTTATTAAAATTACAATTAAAGGAAGACTAGTCAAACTCTAGAAAAAAACTATGTTCTATAAATGATTATCATCTAGAACTAACTCTAACATAATCCAATAAATTTAAAAATAATAGATAAATATAGGTGTGAATATAAACTATACACAATATATTCCACCATTTATTCTCTTAGGTGACAATGTAAATGAAACATACTAGTTCATATATGATTAAAATAAAAAAACAATATAATCCTTATCATCCATATGGTATGTACATATACATTCATGTATCACCATAACCACTAACCCCTAAAACCAAATATATAAATATACTAAATCATATGCAATTCAAAATATAATATATCTTTGTGGGCCACAAAAACACATATTCCACTGAATACACATATTTAAGATATATTATATCCAAAAGGGAATAATACATCAAATATATATATATATATATTAAGAGAATAAAATATTATATAAGAGTATAGAGTTCCATATTTGAGTAACATTAGGGGTTGATAGATGGGACAGAAATATAAAAAGGATTTTTGGATTCACTTATAATGCCATAAAACATGAACATTTGATAACACATACTCTAACTCATGTAGTGTTTGTAATGTGAATAAAAATTTAAAAAATATCTATAAAAGAAATAAAAATATAAAAATATATATTCATGTATAATCAAATACCTAAGGAAACGAATCGTTGCATTAATATTGAAATCGAAACCTATTCAATCATAAATATTAATTATATTCTATCCGATTATTATGAATAGAAAAAATATTAAAACCATATATGAGAATATTTTATTAATATATTGAGATTATATATAATAAATTAGTAACAATTATATTATAACCTACATATCAAATTAACCACTAAAAAATATATAATCTAATTAATATATATATATCAAAATATGCGATCAGTATGTATTGAATATAAAATTTTGGTTACATATTTAGTATTTTCATTTATCCAAAACAAAAAAAAATTAATTATTAAATAATATCAATCGATCGTGAACTCATTACAACTATGATTGTATAATTGATATATATGTTACCTTCTATAAATGATTATGCAATATTTATTAAATAAAAAATCTTGTCTAAAATAAAAATAAATTTCAAATTAATAATATGATCAAATTATTTGAAATATAAATAATATTTTCTATCCACTTGTGAGATATTGAATTATAAATATTTTTCTTGATTTCTATATAGAACGTCTATAGATGTACTAATATTTTGACATGGGATAATAATTATTTTATGATTTTTTAATGTACAAAATAATAGAATGGGTAGATATAAATAATATAGGAAATGGAGGATAGAGAGGTGATATAGAATAACATTTTATGAAGATTTTTAAACGACCACCTTAATACTCTACATTATATTGATAACAAGAAAATCATAATTTATTTACGTTATTATTTATTTAAATATTTTATTAATTCTCTGACATCTCTCCCTTTCACGAAAACTTCCTCAATGTAAAAAATCATTATGGATCCATGTATATTTGTTAATTAGAATAGGAGAGTGAATCACATTGACAGTATATGAGTATATCGCAGGGATTTATAAATCCTAAACAAGATCATTACATGAAAAATATATATAAAAGACAAAATAATCATAATTTATGGATAAAATGAATATTATAATCACAAAAATTATTATATATATATGAAATATACCCAATAATAATATAAATATAAAATAGTTAAAAATATTACCGAAGAATAAATTTCATAAACAGATTATATAAAATTAATGAAAAATTAAATGAAAATATTCCAACATAAAAGGAATTAGTAGCATGAGTTAATCATAGACATGGTGTAATTTCACATGAAAACAAATTATTAATTATCTATTTCCATTTAAAGTAAAAAAATGAATAAATTTTTTATAAATGTTGGGTGTTTATACTAATGGTGTTTGAGAGTATCTCTCTTCCCCATACATGTAAAAGTTATAAATGTTATAATTTAAATTATATATCTTTAATTGTAAATATTTTTTTCTTTTATAATTTATATATAAAATCATGTATACTATTTCATATGTTTATATTACAAGATTAATTTTAAAACATATGTATATATATATATATTACATATATCATATTTTATAAGACCAATTAGTATCTCTATATACAAATAAATCAGTATAGACTGTAAATATAATTTATATATTTGTTGATATGTTCCCAAAATCTCTTTACATGTTTAAAATGATTTTTTTAATGAATGATTATTTCTAATCGATTTCGTTCTATTATGTGAAATTGAATAGGCTATCCACTACTATGTTTCATTTCTTTTACAAGACATATAGATTTAATTTCTAATTGTATCTTAATAGTATTTTGAGAAAAAAACCTTCCTAATTGCATCATTTTGGATGAATTAGATACATTATAAATGAATATATCTTTTATTAAACTAATATAATGAATTAATATGTCATATATATGTTCTAAAATCATCCCAAAAGTTATTTTAACTTTACTATCATATTCAGTAGTTGTTAATTTATGAAAGATATTATGATTCACAATTAACTTATTGTAAAAATATCATTATCAAGTATTCATCTTAGAGTTTAAAATAAAAGATAATACAAGAAATATTTTTCAACACGAATGAATAATATAATTTTAATTTATATATCGAAATTTTTTCCAAATACTATTGATTTATCACCACTATATTTTTTATCATGTATAACACAAAATAAGAAACATTGAAATTCATTGATACCAATGATACTAAGATCTTTTTCTAATATTTGAGAATATATACTCTTATAATGAGAATATATATTTTTATTCTAGTTATTATATAAATGATTAGTAATTATTTACACTTTTAGAGAAATGGATTCCTATATCATGATTATTTGTATGTTTTAGTAATGTTTAAAGTATAATAGTTATAGTGTTCGATGATTATCATCAATTGAGATGTCCACATGAATAATGATAATATATTGTGTCAAATCCCAAATGATATAAGAATGTGATTGTAGAAAATCACCAGAAAGATATTTTTTTATAAAGATAGAAATCAAGACAAAGTTGAAATATGGTCTATTTTCATAAAAGAAATTGACATATTACAATTTCAAAAGTGCATGATATATAGGGTGAAATAATGTATAAATATAAAATTATTGTAATATAGAATAATACAAAGAAGGAAAATACATAATCAATGTAGTATACATTGATTTTTTCCATGAACAATATATATAACAAGGCATGGAAATAATATTGAAAATGTCACCTGGAATCATTGGATAAGATGAAAAGTGGAGATAAAAGTGAAAATAATTTGATATGAATTATTACTAAAATAAAATATTAATTTTTTGTGAATAATTTTTTATAAACATTTGAAATTATTTCAAAAACCATGATCTATAAGTCATTCAATTAATATAAATGATGAAAAATATGTATATCAATTTTATTCATGTTACTATTAAGGATTATATAAATAATGATATCATGTCTTTGGAAGTATGGTATATTTAATGAGATTACCCCCAACATTGAGGTCCACTAATTATTAGTGGATGATTAATTTTTTTACTATGTATCGGTTGTTTTGTAAATTTAGATTCATATTGGGAATCTAGGACTTTTGATATCTCTAAGAGATGTTTTTAAATGATGATAAGATTTTTGGGAAGGGTTTAAGATAATCATGTAACCATAAATAAATGGTTGTTTGGATTTCTTAAAATTAAGTATTTATGGTAAAAGGAATTTTAACATGTAGGTCACACTGTGGAAGGAGTATAGGTAATGCCGTCCAATATGAGGTCCCTAGGAAGGTTTCTATTATAATAGATTTCACAATATGTCCCTTAGTGGACACACCATGATAATGTTGATTTGGTTTGGGGCACCATTCCTTAGTGCAGTCAAGCTACAACCTAAAGGGAATTCACTATCATAATAGAAGCCCAATGTCTAGGCCCTCTTCAATGTTTGGTCATGATGTGATTACATTGATCACACCATGACCATTTTAGGTGAATGGATACTTCCTGAAATAACCAATATAGTTATCCTATGAATGTGACAAATGGTTTTTAGTATGTCAATTATAGTAATTTAGGAATAACCCCATTATTGATTCAGGTTGGGAGTGGTTCCTGGGGAGGGAAATCATGACTGTATCAATCCACCCTCTTACTCCCTTCAATGCATATAATATACCATGTAATTATATAATAAGTAAATATATATATATTTATGAAATTTTCAGAATGAGATATTAAGTTTACCTTAATTTTACTCTATGTGTGATAGAATACGTGAATTGAAACAATGGATTTCTCTGAAGTCATATATTGCAGGAAAAACTGAATTATATCATAAAATAATAATATTATCTTAATTTGTAGTCATTTAGTAGTCCTTGTACTAGGGTTAATGAATAAAAAAATCTATATTATGTTTGTAAATGTTTATTAAATGTTTTTTCATTCATGAAATAAAATTTATAGGCTTAAAATAAGAATGAATTAAATTTTAAACATAAAATACTCTTATAATTTTAAAAGGCAGTTTTACATCCTCTTGATTGAAACCAATTTTAAATATGGTTTTTATCACTTTTCTAAATTCTATATGTGAACGTATACATCTTTTATTGAATTTTATATACAATTTTTTTTTACTTTTGGTATTTTTTTGAAAAGTTACATTTTTTGGTTAATATTGAAACCTACTACATTATTATTAAAAATAGATCTTTCATTTAAATAATTATTATAATTTATAAATAAAAATGTCTTAATAGATAAATAATTCATTTATTAATTCAATTTATGTAATTGGATTAATTTCTATATTTATATTAGATATATAATCTTATTAAATTTTTTAACCTCTATTTTACCTTCCTTCTCGCCAAATCTATATGATTAGTGTTAAACTTAACTTACTAATACTTTTGATTTTAATTTTTAATATAAGATTTATTTTTTTAATAAGTATGATTTTTTATGTGTAATAGGATCTACATAAATTTTTATATAATAATAACATTTGTTTTTTATTTAACATTATTAAGGGCAAATCTGACAAGGAAAGGTAAAAACAATATGATAATATTATAAATTCACCACAACGCATGTCATAATTTCACTGGTTGAGTGGGATTCCACCAAAATAAATATAAGGTGTAAATTATAACCTTTTTATGCCACTTGAGTATGATTAGGAAATTTATTATATTTTATTTAATGATAATTGAAAAATGTCATACTCATATTTTTCTTAGGTAAATAATTTTTTATACAGTGTTATATATAAGATAAATTTGACTATAAATATTTATTATAAAGATAAAATTTTTATAATCATCATGATAATTTATTTTTAAATTTTCAACAATATATATTAAAATTTAATGTGACACAGTGATGATAATGTAACTAATTTATGAATGGAAGAATCAAATAAATGATATTAATAAAATTAAAATAAATATAACATGAAATATTTGATTTTATACATGAATGTTATGGAATAATTTGACATTTTATGAATGAATTAAATAGGTTTGTTTGAAGTCATCAATTTTTATGGTATTCTGAAAATATATTTTCATGAATAGTGTCAAAATTTACATAATTGATTTCTTAAAATATAAAACATTTAATTAAATGATATAAACATTCAAAAAATTAAATATTTGGAAATAAAATTTTTATATGAAATATAATTTCCTAAATTAATTATTTATGGGTATTTTTGAGTGTTATACTAATTATATTAACCATCAATGTAAACAATAAATGATATCACTTTAATAATTAAAATGGTTTAATAGGGGTTAAAACCGATATATAAGGATTAAAAATAATTAATACAAGTCTACAAATTTTGGGATGAGTGGAGTTAAATCAATAATCATATTATCTTATATATATCAAAATTGGAGGAATTTCGAATATAAAATTAATTTATATTAATTTAATACTTTTCATAATTCTAAGTGTTCCACTCAATTATCCTATAAAAAGGCACTGATTCTTCTATATTAATTAATCTTTAAAAACCTTATTGATTAAAACCCCCTTACTAAAACCCTTTATATAATACATCCCATATTATTGAATCATTATTATAGGAAGAACACCCATCTTATAGGTGTTAAGGTTTAATGAAATGTAGTCATCCGAATGAATTGTAATGTTTTTATTTAATGGTTTTGATTTTATTTATTCTTACAATTCTTTCAAATTAACATCATACATGATGAAAAAATTATTATTGTATCACAAATATATTTATATTTTATTATTTTAACACAATCCCCTAAATTCATCTCCAATTACATCCAATGGGAAATTAATTAATCATTCAAGTGTACATGTTAACTATCACTTCCATGAACTGATAAAATTAATTTTCCGTAACCATGACTCATGACTCGTTATATTGATAAAATTAATGTTCATAAGTGATATTAAGGAAATATTAATCACTTTAAGAAAATAATATATCAATTAAGTTCATACCATTCGTGAATATAAAAGTTGTAATGTCATTTATGTGTAATTGTTAACTAACACCTCCATAAAGTTATGTGATGAGTTGGTATTCACAACAACCCATGTATATCATATATAAGTATATTTATAGGATTAATATGATATTAATGATATTATTATCATTATTAAAAGACAAAATAATTCTTAACTTTTTCCCTTAATGCTCAACTAAAAATTTTAAATGTTACTCTGGCGTATGTACAACCTACCATTTCAATGTTTATAGTGTTGTTACTTTTTAATAATAATAAATAATTGTTTTCAATAAATGTATAATTGATGTAAAAAATTATAATAACATCATGATTATTATTATGGATAATATTTTTTTATCACATCATGGACTATTGACATTATACCACGTTTATTTTTGACACAAGTACGGAATATCAAAAAACGTCCGATATTAACATAAATAATTTTGTAATTTTTATAACATAGAAATAAGTGTTATAAAATTATTAATAAATAGTATAAATTTTCTCAATAATGTAAATAATTGAAGTAGTTTTATTATTCCATAAGTTAAATTACATATTTGATAAAACCGACTCGGGGAATGGGATTTTGTCTTAATATTTTTTCTTTAATGCATTCAATAATGATTTACACCTTCAATCTATTATAAAATTTATATAAATCCCATTATTAAATTTATATCCCTTTTATATATATCATCATGTTATTTAATTTTTTATTATATGTTCATGTGGGTTATGCTTTAAATGTTCAAAGTAGAATGAGACACTTTAAATGATTAAAGATTTATATTCCAAATATTTTTCTTCCATGTCAATATTATTGATATTATATTTCATCTTTATTATATAGATATATATAGATTTCAGATGAATTTTTATATTTGATTTTATTTTCATAAAAATGTTTCTAAAAGTAATAATTTTACATGTTTTATATGGTTATCTTGATAAAAAAAATGGAACGTTATTTTTAACATATACATGAAGGCCTAGTGGTTGAACTGGGAAACTGTTTTAAAGGTTCGGATGTTCAAGAACCAGCATTGGTACAAGAGTAGGGTGACTTAGGTGAACGCAGTTATAGACAATTCATAGTGTGTAGTTTAGGAATGAATTTGATGGAATGTTTTTCAAAGCCATAGAATGAAGAAAGGGAGAAAAGGAAATCAAGACTCCAGGAAATGTATTGTTGTGAAAGGGAATTATTAATGAGAGGAAAATATTATTCAAACATTACTAAACTAATGGAATCTAGTTCGACAATGATTGTTGGAAAAAAATAAATAAAATATTATAGAATGGGGGAAGTGGGGAACAATGTGGAAAAATAGGAACGGTGGAACCAGCAGAAGGTGTGTGATTTAAACTCATCCTACATTCTAAGGAATAAATTAATGATACAGTTTTCCATGGAAATGCCTAAAAAGAGGCGATCAAAAATATATATGAAGGAAAGATGAAATTTTATTATAATGAGGTGTAATAGGCATGGTGAGATAAATATGATATAATACTGGATTATGGATTCATCCAATGAAAATCCAACTCTGAGGAATTCATACAGACAATGGACATAATAGATACCAAACTAGATGAGCTTATCAACGAGGATCGAAAGACCCCAATTAATACTATGAACATGGAATTATATAGTGTTTTTTATTAAAATAAACTTATTATTGTGTTTAATGAATTTTTGGGCTCATTCATCACATTGTGTTTTCTATGTTTTGTGAACTATCTTTTACAATTTTTTCTAAAGTGTAATTTTAAATTTTTTTATTTGGTGTTGTTATTTTTAACTTATATAGATATAATGACTTATCCACCACTGTGACCATTATTTGATATTTAGTGTTCTATAAAAGTCTATGTCTTTTTAAAATAAAAAAAATCACTTATTCACATTTTTGGGGATTTTGTTATAAAAATTGGTTTAAAAAATGGATTTATTATTAAAACATATTGAAATTATTTCATATGAATGAAAATGTAATTTTACGAGTAAAATGTTGATAAATTTAAAAATTTATATTTTATGATTATATAACGGTATGTGGCTACTTGATGTATAGTTATATGATAGAAAAAATAATGGTGGTTCTAGGATAATCCAAGGACTGGTGGCTACGTTGTAGCCTCCGACTCATTGGGTATGGAAGTCAGTTATATGGCTATTCCATTTTATAAGAGTGAAAAGTATGAAATTTGACCATATGGTTATTCCATTTATGATTGATTATGCTCCTAGTAATCTTTATATGGTATATGCGATTTCTATTGTTTTTATGATAAAATTTGGATTTAAAAAATTAAGCAATGATCAAATATTCAATGTAATGTATTTATAACTTCTTAAGGGTGAAAGGTATTATGTTACGATTACGTATCCATGGGTTTTAATGATTTGACAAGAATATTAGTTTTAATTATTTATGTACCTCTTACTACGACTTCTATGATCATCCCAAGTTTTGAATGTTCTTTCAAAGTATTTAATTGTAAATATTGTCAACTATGGGATGAAGGAATAATTATTATGATTAAATATGAAAGGAAACCACGTTTATGTTTAAATGTTTTTGTTATGTGAATGAAATGGATACTATTAGAGATGTCCAATTTGTATTTATATGGTTTTTTTATGTATAAGTTATGGGATAATTATCTAAATATAGAAACTGGAAAAGATCTTAATTATGAAATAATGTAAAATTATTTAATTAATTAAAGATTCTATAATGTTTAATACCAGGTCCTTATAGTCCGAATCAGAGGACAGTTTAGTTTACTATAGAGTTTTGGTTATTATTTAAGCATACATTACATGTTGTATATAACCACAATCGTTATAATTTTATGATGATTCATATATATTTTAGATAAATTTGATGTGTTTGAGAAAAAATGAATAATGATATCTTAGTGTTTACCTTCCTCATAAGATGTTATTGATTTTTTTGTTTTATTTAAACACTCTAATGTTTTTTCATCAAGTAAATTGATGAGTCCTATATAAACCAATATAACCAAGGATTTGAAGGAGAAATCAGTAGTTTTCTTAAAAATAAACCAAATGAAATGGGAGTAGTAATGAAAAATCTTTTGGTTACTCTAACCCAACTATTAGGAGTATTGATTGACCACTTGAACTGTGGTGATTTTTATGATGCATTATATATGAGATAAAAAATCCATATTGAAGTTTAGGTAATAATAATCCTAATGGTTAGTATATTAAATGATATATGTGTGAAGGATGCAGTAATAACAAACTAGGAAAATATTTCAAGGGATGTCATGATGACATAGATGTGGTAATGATGGTCAAAAAGTAATAACCTAGTAAGGAAAAAAGGAGGCATCCAGTTGACTCGATAAAATGGAAAGAGGTTCTTCTTGAGTTGTCAATTAAATGTTTCAATTTTGGGTAGTATGTTTAATATAAATATTGGTGTCATATGAATATGGTTCGGAAATTGGATCATTGGGACCATAAAAATATATTTTTAGTAATACCTAATTCCATTGCAATTGAAGATGAGGAAACTAAAAATTACAAATGAGAGGTAAATATTATTTCTTTGATCATATTTTGAGATTAATGAATCCTAGTATAAGATTCATTTTTTTAGAAATATTTATATGGATTGAGATAGAAAAGCATGGTTAGGGGATCATAACGAATAATGGATAATTAAGAAGCCTACATTTATAGAATTCAAGAGTCATGCATAATCTATGGATGATGAAATGTTTAAAAGTATTAATTCTCTTTTGATGATGAGATTAAATTGGAAGATATTTTTAGTATGTGTAATGTTTTTATGTGAAAATTTTATTTGATTAAAAATTATCATCTCATGAGTGGATGTAATTACAATGGTATGACTATCCTTTTTCTTTTATATAATCTTTGATTTAGAGGTTATTATGGGATATTACATTTTTGGATGGAAATAAATGTAATGAGGTAAAATTTGACAATAACATATGTTATGGTTATTTATGTGGATTTAAAATAATATTGATAATTTTTTTATTAATTTTATCATTTTAGAAAAATGATATCCCACAGGATGTTTGAAAACCCATCACTGAAGTTTGAAAAGGGTGCATCACCTAGTACTAGCCTACATGAAGTCAAGGATAGAATTAATTTTATTTTTCAGTTAAACATGTTAATGGATTATGAATAAGTCTATTTTGGTAATATATCTTATATAGAATAAAATAACATTAGATTTGAGAATTATATACTGATTATGAGGGTTTAGAAGATGTTTTCAATTTTAGGAATATTATATGATCACGGTAAATAGAATACTATTGTATTTAATATGAGGAATAGAGGATGAATTATATTTTTTGGAATGTATGATTTTATTTTGTACTTATTTTGATTTATTTTAATTTTGTAAATGATCAGTGTTCTTCATGATTAATAGTGAAATTGCATTTTGTAATAAGACTTCCAGAGTAATTAATGTTATTATGAGATTATATTTAAAATTTATATTGGAAGAAACTATGATCAAATACTCGTATATTTTGTTATTCAATCATTTATTGTATTATTTTGATGAAATTTTTGAATAATTATTTATCAAAATATTTTTCTTGAGCTTTGGAGATCAATATTGTCTTTTGGATATTGAGGTTGTTTTACTTCATGTAAGGTTTATTATTTTTGGTTAATTAATATATATTGTACTAACACTTTTTTTATGTTTTATGTATAATAATAGGATAAAATGATATTTAATATTTTGTGTATAATGTGATTATATAGATGTTTATTATAGTGCTTCAGGAATGAAAAATTCATCTTAAATTCTCCTGGTTTGGAGAAAAAGATGAGTTTGTGGTTGAAATTGACTAAAATATGCAACTCTACTTTTCAGGTATATATGTTTCATGAATATTTTAGTTTATGAAGTAAATTATTTCCACAAATATATGAAAATGATATTAATATTTTTTATCAATTTTCCATTCTTTATATAAAATCAATTTCATTTCAACCAATCATAAATATATGGTTTTGAAATTGTTAACTACCTCCTGACCATGTTCTCTATCTCTCTCCATCAAAAATTGATGGTTAGTTTTTTTTCATATCCACATTTGCCTACACATAACAATATTATATGATATATTCGTTGGATATTGTACGTCATATAATTTCTTTTAATGTGTAGTATTTATTGACTCCTTTTTTACTGTGTGATTTCAATAAAGTAATTTTAAAATATGAAACCATAGTTACCGATTCAAAATTTAAAATTTTGAGGATACAAATTCCCTAAATGTGGAGGGATATAACATCCAATGTAATTATAGAATAATAATTTTTAATATTTATTTATATCAATGAATTATATAGTAATTTTACCTCAAAGGGATTCTATTTAAGATAGAATATCCAACATGAAACAAGGGATTTCTATGAAATCACACATTGCATTTAAGACAGAAATAAACCTAAAAAAATAATATTATTATTATAAATGGTAATTATATCATAGTAATTATATCATAAGTAATTAATAGAAATAAATATATTACGTTTCTACATGTTTATTAAATGTTTTTAGATTCATCTAATAAATTTTAATGCTTTAAAATAAGAATAAATAAAATTTTATGCCTAAAAAACTCTAATATTTTTAAAATTTGGTTTTATCACCTTATGATAGATAACCCATTTTAATTATAGTTTTCTTAAATTTACTAAATTTTATTTTATAAAATAAATTTCTTCTTTAAAATAAATGTATCAAAATTTGAATTTTTTGAATTTTTGGTAATATTTTTGGTAATTATTCAATTATTAATGAATATTGAAATACACTACATAGTAGATAAAAAATGTTTTCTGGTATACATTTTTATTATATATTAAATAGTATTTTTATTTCATAATAGATCAATTATATATGTATTAATCTATTTATGTCATTTAAAAAAATTTAATAATTAAATTAGAATAAAATACATATTGAAATTTTCATTGTCTCTTTTACCTGCCTTCACACCACATATGTGGGAGTAGTGCTAAACATAATTTATCCACCTATGTGAATTAAATTTTTAAATAAATATATGATTTTAATCAGCATGAAAGTTTTTGTAATATAGTATAACATTAACTTTTTTGGCGAATAGTGTCATTATTATGTTATTTAACTCGATTTAGGGTAAAATAGGTAATTTAATATAGAAATAATATTATAATATAATAAAATTACCCTAATACTTGTCCTAATTTAATTGGATGAGTATTTGTTGACTAAAATAAACTTTATAATGAAATTATAGACTTTTTAATCCACTAGGGTATGAATTTTACATTTATTATATTTTATTTAATGATAAGTAAAAAATGACCTATTTATATATTTATTACTTAAATCATCTTAATGTAAAGTTATATAGAATATAAATTATATAATAAATAGTAATTTTAAATATAAATTGTTTATATACATCATGATAGTTTATTTATAATTTTTACACATTATTTAATTCAATTTACTTTTGGCACAATGATGATATAGTAATTGATATATTAATGAAAAAATCAAATAAATTATATTAATAAAATTAAAATAAATATAGTTTTAAATAAATTATGGAATAAAAATATTTTTAAATGAAATTTAAATGTAATAGTTGTGTTAATGTAGTTTTTTATAGAATCATGTCGTTATTATTTTTCTTAAATATCATGTAATAAATAGTGTCAAAATTGACATAATTCAAATCGTAAAATATGGAATATTTAATTAAATGAAATAAAATTTCTAAAAATACGTGATATGTAAAATTTTTTTGAATAAGACATATCATTTCATCATATACTTTTTTATGGGTCATTTTAAATGTTACAATAATTATATTAACCATGAATGTAATCATAACATTAAAACATGATAAGAAATAAAAAGGTTAAATAAATGATGAAACAAAATTATATGGAATAAAATTTAATTAATATATGTCTAAAGATTATTTTATTAAATTATTTCAATCCATTATAGTCTTATATTAGATATAGCACAATTTCAAACAATTTTGAATAGAAAAAAAAATATATTAATTAAATAATTTTACAATTCTAATATTTCCCCTCCCCACTCATAAAAAAAATTATTCTATATTATTTACACTTAAAAAAATCATTTTTTTCATCCAATAACAACCCCAAAACCATCATAGAATACCTTAAAACAATATAGAAGTCGTATTTTAGTACGAAAAGCCTCATTAGAGATGTTAAGGTGTTATGAATATTGATCATCCAGAGGAATGGTAATGTTTTTATTTAACAGTTTATATTTTATTTAGTCTTACACATCATTAAAATAATCTTCATCCAATAATAAATAATAAATCCAATATAATAAATATATTGAGATGTTATTAGGTTAATATCACCATCTAAATCCATCTCCACTTCGAACAAATTGGAATGAAATTAATTTTATGTGCGTACATGTGAACTATCACCACCATGAACCAATATAATTCGTTTTTAATAACCATATCTCATTACTGGTTATGGAATTAATTATTATATATGATATTAATGAAATAATAATAATTTTAAGATAATAATATATCAATTTGAATAATTTATTTCCATGCACATAAAAATGGTTATGTCGTTCGTGCGTACGTATGAACTATAACCTTCATGAAGCAATGTGATTGGTATTTATTCACCACATCACAATGATATTATATATATGTTTTTTTAAATGAGTAACATGATATTAATTATATTTATGATATTATTAAAATTCAAGTATAAAAAAATACTTACATTCCTTCAATAATGAACAATGAAAAATAAGAAGCATTACCCATACGTACATTCGACCTGCCATCTACATGATTATGACATTGTTCATTTTTCATAATAATACATAATAGTAAGATATAAAATTATTATTTATGTATAAAAATGATAATATTTTCATGAATTCTATTTTGTATATGAAGCAATTATGTCCACATGGACTATTACCATCATACAATGTTCATTTTTCACTCAAGTACTGAATATTGACAAAACATATGACATGAACATAAATAAATATGTAATAATTATAACATGGTAATACGTTATGTAAAATTAATAATAAAAATTCAAAAGTATCTCATGAAATTAAATAATTTACCTCAGTTTATTACTCAGGATGATAAATTTAATATGTGATGATTCAGACTCGAGGTAAGGGATATCGTCTCAATCTCCATTCATTTTGGCATTTAATAATTATATGCACCATTATTATTTTATAATGTTTATATATGGACCATTGGACAAATAATATCCATAATTTATATATTATGATATTAGTTAATGTTTTATTATATGTTCTTGTGGGTTATTATTTAAATGTTCCAAGTGGTATGTGACGCTTTCAGTTATTATTGATTTATTTTTCATAACATTTTATCTATATTAATTTTCATGATAATATTTAAAATAATTATTAGACAGAAATAAATGGATTTTTTATGAAATTATCTATATATATTTACTATTTCATTAAAATGTTTTCAAATTTTATCTTGCCACATGTTTTATATGGTGGTTTTAAAAAACAAAACAAGGAATGTTTTTAACATAAAAGGATACAACAACTTATTCTCTATTTTGATCGTAAGTTGATATTTGGATTCCAATTCCTGACTTACTATTTTTTAAAAGAAAAATAAATCAATTATTACATTTTTAGGGTATTTTGGTATTGAAAATGTTTTTGAAAAAGGGATTAATTATTTTTATATTTTTTATGATTTTTGGTTATTGGAAATGAAATTTTATGAACAAAACATTGATAATTTCATTAATTTATGTGTTATGATTATATAATAGTACTTGTATATTCGATAGGTTTTAATGTGATAATGAAAAGATGGTTGGTTCTGTGATAATCCAAGGATGGGTGATTACATTATATCCTCTAATCATTGTGTATAGAAGTCAGTTGTTTGACTATTCCGTTATCTAAGAGTGACATGTATGGAAGCAGATCACATGGCTATTCTATTTAAGTATGATTATGTTCTATCTAAACATTATACGTTTTTTGTTCATTCTATGGGTTTTATGGTAATATTTTAATTATAAAAAAACTAGCAGGAACCTTATATTAAAATGGAAATTAATTACTAATTCAAGATGGTAAAAGATATTGCTTTATGGTAAGTATTCATGGGTTTTCATGACCTCACAAGACTATCATTTTTTCATCATTGTATAACCCTTACAGAGATTTCTACGATCATTCCATTTATTGAAATGTTTTTCATAGTATTTAAGGTTGAATAGAGTAATGGATGGGATCATGGAAATGTTATTATGCTTAAACATGAAAAGAAACCATGTTTACTTTTAAAAGATTTTGTATTCTGATAGAAATGGATACTTTTAGAAGTGCAAAGTTTTGATTTATATTATTTTTTATGTAATAGTTATGGACTACTTTTTTAAATCAATAACACTAAAATTTCCTCAATGTAACATATTTTAAAATTCTGAACTAAACTCAAGATTATGTAATGTTTAAAGCCATCTCCTTATAATCCCACCAGGGTATGTGATGGATTGTGGTTATTTTTATTGGTGATTGGATGTTCATTCATTCATTTTAGATATACTTTTATTCCTTCTCATAAAAATATAATTTTATTATAATTTTTATAGGGTTTCAACATTTATTAAAATATACTCTAGTGAAATTGGAGGTATAATGGTTTATTCTTGTTTAATGGATCAACAGGGTTTTAGAAATTTCAATGATCATCATTGGGGGTGGATCCAATGATACAATGCTACATGGTGAGTTTTTTTGGATATTTTGAATCATTGGATTAATTTAGATCATTCATGATAATTATTTATATTTTATTATGTTGTTGTTATTATAGGGGATAGATGCTGCAGTGGCTAGTACAAGATTGGATGATTAATAAATGAAAGTGGTTGAGGATGGGTGATGTCTATTAGAATTATATCACAATAATTATGGTACATGGTCCTTTTATTACACACCCATATGAATATTAGACCCAATATCATTCTGATAAAAAGGTATTATGGGATCAGGTATATGTGATAGGGATTAAGAACATCATGTAGTAAGAGAGTGGGTGGAATTGAGCCTCCTCTAGATGGTATAAGTGCTTGTATCACATTCAAAGACTCGGATATCTGTGAGACTATGTATACGGGATATTGTGATAATTGGATTTATGGGTGAACATATGATGATATCAGGATACGATATGAGTTATGTGTATCCTTGTTTAGTTTCTCTGGGGTTAGTTGAGTTAGAATGATGTTTTTAGATACAAAATTATGCGTGATACAGTAATACAAGTAATTCCTATTAAATATCACACTCATAAATGTTGATTTAGTCTTGTTAATAATTAAAAATTGGGCGATACATCTAGTACATGGTTTTATTTGATTGATAGGTTTTCCCTCAATGTAACTAGGTCAATATTTCATCTTTGATGAATTTGATATCGATTCTTGATAGAGTTATGAGTCTATTTTTTGGCGACTTTTGGACCAATCCTTGAGGCTGGTGACTAGAAGAACCCATGTAATGTTGAAGAACCCTTGTGATGTTAGATATGGCTTGGATTCGGTGAAATGTTACTATAATGGGTTTTAAAGAACCTAGTGAATGTATGAATTGGTTATATGAGAGTGAAAATAGAATAATCATGTTCTTCTTTTACATTTAGTCATGATCAATATGATATGCTAGATCCTAACTAAATTGAACCCATTAGTGAATTGTTGTTATTTTGGTTTAGGTTATGTTTCATTTTTTACTTTTATTCAAGTTATATTGGATGAATATTTGTGTGGTTTCTCATTGATCTTGAGACTTGGACCTACCATGACTGATGAGGTTTTGGTGAGACCCTATACTGAGTAGAAATTTTGTTGTTTGGAATGAGGGACGGACAAACCATGAATGTGATGTTAGGGATTAAGAAATTTTAGGGACTTAACTTATGTATGAAGGTGTTATAATTGTAGGTAACTACCATTTTTTGTATGTTGTCAATTTTATAAGGGGCCTTACATTGATTTATAGAGTATTGTTTATACCCTCTTGAATGGGAGGATGTTTTATGGTGGTTTTTGGTGGATTCTATGACCTTCCTTGAGTGATAAAATTATGATTATTTCTTATATTTGAGGCCCTACTTTAAGTGAAAAGGTAGATTTATGGCCTTATCTATATCCATGTAAATTGTTGATGCTTCTATTACTGGGTTTCAACCTGATTAGAATGATTCCCCAATGTATTTTTTTTTGATAAATGTAATATATAAGTTGATAGAAAAGATATAAATGATATTATCATTTCCTAATATGAAAATGTTTATCAGAAGGTGATGTATCTCAAAACATCAAAAAGTTTTAGGGAAATACTATAATGTTTTTATGAATGAAAACAAAATTATGGATGAAAAGTTAAAAATCAGGTGTAATAATTATAAAGGCATCAAAATGAGAGAGGAATATTAAATTGATGAATATGTCACCAGAGTGAATGAAATTGTTTGCAACATTAGAGGATTCCTCGATGTATTTAAAGATTCTACAATTGTGAAGAAAATAATGAAGATGTTCTGGGATAGGATAGATTATATAATTTCGCCTTTAGAAGAAAAGGATTATTTATGTCAAGAACCAACCCAGGTCAACCCTGAATCAATCACACAAGCTGGTCCACGACATGTCCCGAGAGGAGTTCTCGATCCTCCCAGGCTGGCGACCAGCGCCAGGGCATCAATAAAGAGCAGGTGGGAACGATTTCTCCCATATAAATAAATAAATTAAGATGAAATAAAAATATAGTTCTGAAAAATAAATAATTTAATGTAACTAAACAAGATCAAAAGACATAGGAACTGACCGAAAGAGACAACAACTATCTCTGTGTGGCGTCGCGGGTCACTCTCCAACTCATGACCAAACATCACCCAATGTGAACGCACCCAAGCTATAGCATGTACAAACACAAAAAACAAAATATAACTATAGGTGTGAGTATTAAAACTCAGTAGGCTATCCCGATATCTATTCCCAAATCACTACATTTAAATAATGATTCTACCAATTCCAGGTTTGAACTAAATTATATAAAATACTAGTTTTCACACATACATTCATTTCTAAAAAAAGTATCATTTTATATCCCTATTTAATTTAAAAAAAATAAAGTTTAATGTTTGAAAGGAACATGTACATTTCATTTTAAAACATTTTTTGCAAACAATTTAGGAATCCAAAATTCAGTTATTAGCCAAAAAGGAAAACCACACATAACACACAACACACACCAAGGGAATTTGGAAATATAATGGCACACACATGCCAAAAACCAAACTAGACTTCTCAATCATGCACTATACACAAATAAACACTAAATCAAACATGGGTCGTACCATGGAGATCATGAAAAACCCAAAAAGTACTATATATGTGACTCATCCTGAAAGCATTCTCTATCTCGATGACGTCATAATGCCTTAACGCTCGGCATAGACCCTCATGGCTAAACCACGGGGCCCAATCCCCATAGCAGCAATAACCCAGTATTCCCCTGTTATGGGTCCACTAGCGAGTGAGTAATCTAAACTAGTGCAATGATCATTCTCAGAAGATTCACTCAATATGCCAGGTTCCCATGTCAACACATACAATAAAAAGGGGTCCGTCCACATTGTAAATCAATCAGTCACGATGCAATAATATCACACACAACTCACACAATCAATGCACACCAAAGATCACCTCTTACTAACCCCAAAGTGAGTTTTTCCAAAAAAAAAAATATTTTATTAATATGCCAAACGGGCCTTCACCAACATCAAAGAAAAACAACATTTCTCAAGATAACCCAAAAAACTTTTTCAGAACAAATAATATATCATTTAAAAGAAAACTAGATTTTAAATTTTGTGAATTATGTTTAAAATCCAAATAGGAATTCTTTCACTACTGGGTATCCGTTCGTCAAGAAAATATTCCAAGAATCGTGTATAAAATAAACGGATCTTTTTACACAAAATAATCATAAAAAAATTCATTATCTTATATTATTTACTATTTATTAAAATTTATAAAACATCAAGAAAATTAACTAATTCTAAATTTAAAGGTGAGTGCAGTGAGGGACATACCTCGAGACCGAGATGAAAAGGAAGACGCACATCCGACACCATACAGTAAGGTCCAATATACTGTAAAAAAACTCTAAGAACTCAAAATACAAATAAAGACCCCAATTAATGTATGTGAAACCAAGAAGTGAGAAGAAAACCTCACCTCAAAACTAAAGTCCGATGACGACGCAAACACAGAAACAATGTGCGGCGATGGCGCTCACTCGAAAACGCCCCGCAAAAGTCCAAGAAAGTCAAACCTACAAAAATAAAATTTAATTAATAAAAATTCTAATTAAACCATGGTAAAATATAGACATACATACATATATATATTTATGTATATATATATGTATCAAATCAAAATATAAAAGTATCACAAAATAAATAGGTACCAATGCGGGGGGGGGGGGGGGTCGTGACTAGAAACAGACCGCCAGAAGGTGTCACGCCGAAGTAGAAGAAGGCATTCGCATGGCTGGATGTGGTCCGACCAGTGGTGTGACAAGGGCCTCCAGACAACGGCAATGTGAAACAGCCGATGGGAAGGGAGAGAGTGAGCCGGGATGTTGCGGGAGCTGGGACCGTGCAAGGGTGTCGAGCAGCTACGGTCCAAGGCGTCACTACATGGGTGAAGGCTGAGGACCGATAGGCTGGATTAGGGAGGTCCGAGGATGGAAGGTTGTCAGCGGGCTGCTCGAGTGCAGGTGAGGCAGCACAGTTGGGGTTGCATCGCGACATGGGGCTGCGGAGGGCGTGCGACGGGGCAGCTGAGCGGGGCGCGTGATAGAGGCAGCCAACCCAATGGAGGGGGTGACTAGGATGAGGTTGGACCACGGAAAAGCAGTGCCATTGGGCTTTCATTAGGCCAGGACGCGGGCAGAGGTGCTAGATGATGGTAGGAGGTGCTGAGAGATGGCAGGTTGGGATGCGGGCGAGGCAGCGTAGAAGGCAGGAGGTGTTATGTGATGGTAGGCCGAGACGTGGGGTACATGTGAGGAGGAACCAGATAGAACATATGGTCGGTTGGATTGAGCAGGGAGGCACTGCATTAGAGGGTGGCATGGCTGGGGCAGCAGGAGCGCATGGCTCAGCGACAAGGGATAACCGGGGCACTATGCTGCGAAGTAGGAGGGAACCATGGCGATGTGCGGCAAAGCCAGACGGTGTGGTGATGCAGGCTTCCTACTCATGACAGGGAAGGAGGAAGGGGTCGGGCTTCTGCTGGTGAGTGAGGTGAAGAAGGAGGGGCATGCTAGTTAGGCGACCAGATATGGAAAAAAGTGGGAGGGGAGAAGCCGCGTGGGACAACCAAACAAAATTGAGAGAAGAAAAAAATGATAAGAAATAATAAGAAAGTATAAACTAAAAATAAATAAAATAAAATAAAATGTAAATGATAATAATAACAATAATAGTAAAAATAATAATAATGATAATAATAATAATAATAATAATAATAATAATAATAATAACAACAAAAACAATAATAATAACAATATTATAAATTATTATTATTATTATTACACATTTTCTAAAATTATTTTAAATTTAATTTATTCATTTAGTTTTATTATTTACATAAACAAGTGGGAAACCATGCACTCACCAGGTCCGAATGCATGATCGGACCAAATGCACGGTGACCACCACCCACCCAGACCGAATACGCAGTGACTGCTAGCTGTGTAGTGACTGCACATTAGCCCGAGACCCACTGAAAATATTAATGATTCAAAAATTAAAACACGGACCCAAACCCAACTCTACCCAGAATTGTGGGACATAGAAAAGATTAAAAACATGGGTGTATGTGGTCGTGGTGTGACAATTCTCCCAACCACAGACACTTTCTACCACCAGAAAGTCCCCATGCCAACAGCTGACACAAGTTGAGTTCATTCCCAGACTAAATCATAGATAACCGAGAGCTTTGGGGTAACCATTCCCCACAAACTTCACACCCAAAAAATTTAAGAAAAATCACTTCCCAAGATTGAAGGGAGAACATGATAGGGTTCTCTCCACCACAACAATTCACTAATACAAAAACCCTTGAAACCTGAACCCCCCCCGGGGGAAATGTGGGAACTATCTAACCAAACACATTCATTTTACCCTCATGGACTGGAAAACACACCTTAGACTTGGATATAATTCTTGATATGGAACAATCCATAAACTTTAGGATAAGAAATTAACTCAAAAACTCCCATAAATTTTACGAAACAAACACCTCCCGAAAGAACACAACTAAGACCAACTCAAAATTAGAACAATCCAGTTTATTCATGGGCCCACACCATTCAAAGAGACCAAACAACTTAAGAACCACACTAAGAGGAGATAAGAATGCTTGGATTATGGGGGAACGAGATCATCATGCCACCACAACAAGGATGACCTTTTGATAGAGATGAGAATAAATCAAGGGGAATTTTGGATATTTCCATTCCACAGCCGAAGACATTATATAGTTCGAGGTTCCACACATCCTCACCATCTCCTGACTATGCTCGAGCTTCACCTCGAGTCCTGAGGTTGGGGACCTGATAGATAATGCATATCTTGCCTCATAATTAGGAATTTTCAACTTCTGGTCTCTAACTCCTTCCTTTCGATGATTCAAACAACCATGATGGTTGTACATTTTCAAAGGGATGGAACATGACGACATAGAATGTTTAGACATGCCATACCAGTTGCGCACAAGAGAGTGGTTTGACGAACTAGGAGCCAGTACCGATGAGGATAGTTTATTGGAGGCAGGTTCCACAAGACCTCACTCTTTTCCAAGTGGAGAACCTTTACATAAGTCGACCACCATTAATAACACCCAAAAATCCAATGATAACGAGACATATCATCTTTACAAGTCCAAAACTGAACATTCAAATTACTCTTGTGAGGTATGAACCTTAACTACAATGGGAGTTCCCAACAACCTAAAGACACAATATATTTCAGAACAATACAACTACCTCTAACAGACTTCGATTACCTCGAAAAGCAAGCAACACAAAAAAGGAATAGAGAAATGAGCATAACTTATTGACAACATTTGGAGGCTTTCTGGGTGGCATACTCATGAAAACATAAGAAACACCATCGAAACCAGCATCATGCCAAAAATCGATCAAATCAGAAACACAAGCCAAAGACAATAGGCCCATAATCCAATCATATACATAACAAGGAGAAATAACTTTTCCAAAACCATTATTTCTTTACGATTTTTAAAAACTCACCTATTACACCTTATGAACAGTCCCATGTGCGTTTATTCAATCTCTCTCACATCATCTATGAACTAGTGCCCCACACACTTTCCATACATACCCACACATGTGTGACCCTCCATAATGAGTGACATGGTTGAAACACTTTTTGTCCTTACCAAATCCATACCCATACCATGTTTTTCCAAAAAGATACACCTCCTCTTTAAAAACCCACTTTATAAATATCAAAAACAACATGGAAGAAACACTTTTCCATTTAAAAACCAATTTCACTTTTATCGCACACTAAAATCAACTAAGACTAAAACAAAACACTAGCAGTAATAACCCACCGGAATGAGAAACTAGTGCATATGTCTGGCCCGGCGACATGGTGGTGAGCCATGCTCCAAGTATGGCATAACACTAAGAGGACCTTAAACTGGGCACTTGGACTCCACATGGGTCACCACCACATGTGAGGCCGCAAAGTGAACTGATTCGCCACCATTTTCATCCCTCAATCCGAAACTACCAAGGATAAGAGATTCAAATCCAGGACTAACCTTGGTAACGTAGGTCTCATCACGAGCGGTGGTGATTAGGCACCGACCACTAACCTACCTCTTGAGCCCTGACAGTCCTAATCTCCATCTAATGTACATCCCAAACAACAAAGGGAAATCTGAAAAGAATGGCATGCTAATGGCCGTTCTCCTATGATACCATTTTTTCACAAACCAACCCGGGTTGTCCTTGAACCGATCACCTGATCCAGTCTATGACAAGGCCCGAGTGGCGTTCCTGGTCCTCCCGGGCTGGCAACCAGTGCCGGGGCATCAATAGAGAGCAAGTGGGAATGATTTATCCCATTAAATAAATAATTAAAGCATAAATAAAATAGAGTATGGAAAAATAAATAAACAAAGTAATGTAACTAAACAAGAATAAAAGAAAAAGAAATTAAATGAAAGAGACAACCACTATCTCTGTGTGACCTCGCGGGTCACTCTCCAACTCATGACCAAATGTCGCCCCAGGAAAAATCACCCAAGATGTATCCTGCACAAACACTAAAAACATAAAAGTACTATAGGCGTGAGTAATAAAACTCATTATGCTACCCTGATATCTATTCCCAAATCACCACCTTTAAATAATGAATCTACGAATTCCATGTTTTAACTTAAATGTATAAAATATTAATTTTCACACACACATTAATTTCTAAAACAAGAATGAATCCATTTCAGTTTTTAATTTAAATAAAAAAAGTTTAATGTTTGAAATGAATTAGTACATTTCATTTTAAATCATTTTCTGTGAATAATTTTGGAATCCAAACATCAGTTAATTGGCAAAAAGGAAGACCACACATAACACACAACACACCCCAAGGGAAATTGGAAATAAAATGGCACACACGATCGAGAAACCGAACTAGACTTATCAATCATGCGCCACACACAAATTAAAACTAAATAAAATATGGGTCGTACCTAGGAGATGGTGAACAATCCAAAACATACTATAAATATGAATCATCCTGAAATAATGCTATAACTCGATGACTTCATAACACCCTAATGCTGGGCACAACCCTGAATGGCCTAACCGAGGGGCCCATTCCCCATTGCAGCAATAACTTAGTATTCCCCTACTATAGGGCCACTAGACAGTGCGTAATGTAAACTAGTGCAACAATCGTTCTCAGAAGATTCACTGACTATTCTAGGTTCCCATGTCAACGCATACAAAAAAAAGGGGTTCATCTAAAATATAAATCAATCAGTCACGATGCACAAATATCACACACAACTCACACAATAAATTTACACAAAAGATCACCCCTTACTAACCCCAATGTTTGTTTTTCCAAAATAATTTTTTTTATTAATGTGTAAAACGGGCCTTCACCAACTTCATTGAAAAACATCATTTCTCAAGAAAACCAAAAAACATGTTCAGAAGAAATCATTTATCTTTTAAATCAAAACTAAATATCAAATTTCATGAATTATGATTAAAATAAAAACTTGAATTCTTTCACTACTAGGTGTCTGTTCGTCAAGAAAATAATCCAGGCGTCATGTATAAAATAAATGACTCTTTTTACACAAAATAATCATATAAAAATTAATTATGTTATATTATTTCCTATTTATTAAAAGTAATAAAATATCAAGCAATTAATAAATTATAAAATTAATGGTGAGTGCAGTGGGAGACCTACCTCAAGACTGAGAGGAAAAGGAAGAAGCACGCCCAAAACCACATAGTATGTTCCAACGTAATATAAAAAACACTAAAAACTCAAAACAAAAACAAAAACCACAATTAATGTATGTGAAACCAAGCGGAATGGAGAAACCCTCAACTTGAAATTGAAGCGCGACGACAACGCAAACTCAGAAACAAAGCGCGGTGATGGAGCTCACATGGAAACACCCCGTGCAGGTCCTAGAGAGTCAAGCCGACCCAAATAAATTTTAATTAATAAAAATTATAATCAAACCATGGGAAATATATATATATATGTATATGTATATATATATGTATCAAATTAAAATGTTAAAGGAGCATAAAATAAATAGGTCGCAATGGGGGGGGCAGGGGGGTCGCGACTAGAAACAGACCACCGGAGGGCATCGTGCCGGAGCAGATGATGGAATCTGCATGGATGTAGGTAGTCCGACCAAGGGTGCGACAAGGGCCGCATGACAACGGTAATGTGAAACAGCCAAGGGGGATGGTGCGAGTAAGTCGGGCTACGGCGGGAAGCGGTGGGAGCTGGGACCGAGCAGGTGTGCCGAGCAGCTGCGCTGCAAGGCGGTGCTACAATGGGGAGGCCGAGGGACGATCGGCTATAGCAGGGAGGTCTGAGGGGTGAAGGTCATCTATGGGATGCTCGAGCACAAGAAAGGCATCACCACTAGGGTTGGATCATGGAAGGGGGCTGCGGAGGGTGTGGGGTGGGGTGGCTAAGTGGGGAGCATGACAAAGGCAGCCAACATGAATGAGGGGGCGGATGGGATGAGGAAAACCAACGGAAAGATAGCGCCACTGGGCTACCTGCAGGCTGGGACGCGGCAGATGTGATGTACGATGGCATGAGGTGCTAGGAAAAAGAAGGTTGAGATGCGGGCGAGGAAGAAGAGAAGGCAGGAGGTGCTTGGTGATGGCAGGCCGGGACGCGAGCTGCAGGAAAGGAGGTGCTAGACAGAACATATGGGCGGCTAGATTGACCATGGAGGCACTACATGGGAGTGTGGTGCGGCTGGCGCTGTAGGAGCGCAGGGCTCAGTAGACAGGGCAGAACATGGGTGCTGTACATCAAAGCAGGAGGGAACCGCGGTGCTGTGCGGCGAAGCAGGAGGCTGTGGCGATGCGGGCTTCCTGCTCACGATAGGGAATGAGGAAGGGGTTGGGATGCTGCTAGTGTGTGCGGAGAAGAAGGTGGGGCAAGCTAGGCAGGAGACCAGATCTGGAAAAAATGGGGAGGGGAGAAGCTGTGTGGAAAAACCAAACAAAAGAGAGAGAAGGAAAAAAAGATAAGAAAGAAGAAGAAAAAATAAAATAAAAATAAAAAATATATAATAAAAGGTAAATGTTAATAATAATAATTGTAATAACAATAATAATGATAATAATAATCATAATAATTATAATAACAACAAAAATAATAATAATAATATTATTATTTTAAATTATTGTTATTATTATTATTAATAAACATTTTATAAAATTATTTTCATTTTTATTTATTCATTTAATTTTATTATTTATCTAAATTGGTGGGCAACCACACACTCACCAGGTCTGAACGTATGATCGGAGCAAACACGCAGTGACCACGCACCCACACAGACAGAATGCACAGTGACCTACAATAGTGCGGTGACTGCGCACTAGCCTAAGACTCACCGAAAACATTAAAGCTTCATAAATTCAATCTTGTACCCAAACGCGACTCTACCCAGTGTCACCAGACCGAGAAAAGAATAAAAACATGGTCGTCCGTGGTCGGGGTGTGACAATTTATCTATTGAAAAATTTCATAACGTTATTGTAGTTTATGAAAATAATAAATATTAGATGTATAAAAAGAAGATGAAAGATGAAATGAATTTCAATGGTTGGAGTAAGATGAAAATAAATTTTGTTGAACATGTTGATTCTTGTGAAATTGATGGATAAAATGGATGATTATTTTAAGGAAAGATTCACTTCTCTTATATCGATGAATTATTGAAGAGGAAGATGAATGCATGGTGGTATACTTCCTCTCAAATATTTTGAGTGTGGTGGAATCATATACATTGAAATGAATTTACCTAGAAAGATAGTTGGAGAATATCGAGATGATTTTTGTGAAAATTCTTAATGGAAGAAGTCGGAAAAAAGATTAATAAGAGAAGACATCCAATAGATACAAGAAGATGAATACTGGAAACAAAAGATGTGTGTTGAGTAAGAAAGGTTAATCAAAATAAACTGAAAAAAATTCTTCTTAATCATAATGTTTATAAAAATTATGAATCCTCATAAAAAAATATGAGAAAAAAATATTCCTCAGAGAGTGAATATGTCAGAGATAAATGTTATAGAGATTATCAACTCAGAACAGAACATGTTTCATGTCATGTTAAAAAAAACCCTCAATAAATTACTTATAGTAAAAAATAATTATTTTGAAGAATTATCTAATGGATGAAAAAATCACACCAAGAATTATGATGAATACATTAAGATGATTTTAAGTTAAAAAGGTACAATTAATGAACAAGAATATATTATTGAAGATCATATTAGGAATATAAAATCTAATTAATTATATGTTAATAAGATTCAATAAAAATTTATTGTGTCTTAAAATACCATGAGGAAGATGAATTAACTTCAATAATTCTTCAGAATAAAATTCAGAGGCATTTAAAGATGGTGAGAAGGAATAATATGATAATCAGGTGAATTTTTTACGTAAAAAACAGTGAATCATATGATTCTTTTAAAATTTTTGGTTTCAAAAAATGTACTTGGAATCTAGTGTGGGGAACAGATGTGTGAAACCTATCAAATCTAAAAAATATGAAAAATCACTCAAAATAACTAATTCTCAAAATTCTTAGTATGTTAGAGATGAGTAAAATACCAACCTCAATAAGGATTTTACAATGACATATCATTCATAAATATTAAATTCTGATATTGATGTTATTTCCAGTGTTGTGGAATCTAATGGAACATGTAATTTAATTATTAGAACAAATTATCTCTAACTGGATGAAGGTTTCAGCAAAGTGGATGATATAATGGAAGTAGAATGTGTATCATTCATATCATATGGAATGTTTAAAAATTGAATTCTCAAGACGTTTCAAATATTCCAAAAAAATTAATTTTAATATTTTTAAAAAAATTAGGGAAGACGTGATCATTCTGGTTATCACACCAAATGATGTATGATGCTCCTTCTATAATAATTTTCTTAGTACATGAATGAAAAGAAAACTGAATAGAATAAAATTAAGATCCATTGTTGTTGAGAAAAATTTGATATCAAATAAAAGAAATAAACCATATATTCTTTATAGTGGTTGTTCATCACATATGAAAGGTGATATAAACAATATGCAACATGTTTAAGGTCATGATAATGGAGTAGTTGCCTTTGGTAATGATAGATTCTTAAAAATCATAGGAATCATAATGGTTGAGATTGATTCTGCAAACTGAAATAAAAAAAAGTTTTATTTTTTATGGGTTAAAACATAACATTCATAGTGTCAGTTGTCATTGTGATGTTGTAAAATATTTTTTTAGAAATGTTTTTTGTGTCATTAAACATTTTAAATATGGAAAGAATTTACTAAAGGAGTGACAACCAGTGATAATCTATTTCAAATAAGAGAATTTAACAAATCAAGTTACATGAGTGCTAAAGATAAAAAATAGTTGTGACACTGATGACTTGGCCACCATAGGAATAAAAACATGAATAATCATTCTAATTTATATAGTATCCATAATTTTATAGAATTGAAAAGTAGATATGAAGTTGATTGTATTACTTTCTATAATGAAAAATGAGTAAATAAATCCATAAGATAAATAAGATTCTACATATAATAACTCTAGAAATTATTCAATATGATTCAATGGGTAGATGAGACATAAATACAAAAATATATCTTAATACATAACTATTTTATTGATGGTTTCAATCAGATAACAAATATCATGTTTTTGAAGGACATGTCAGAGGCTATTGAAATGTTTAAATTCAAAAGAAAAAAAATAGCAAAAAAGTGGTTTTTATAAAGAAGTCGGGAACTGATAATGTTACCAAATCATCAAATAATAATTTTGAAATGTATATTAGAAATCATGATATCAAAGATAACATTATGTAGTAGCAAAAGGAAGAAAATAAGTTTGGTGGAAATGAGAAGATTTATAATAGAAGAATACAAACATTCAAAATTATATTGAACAGAAGCTGTTAGTACTCATGTACATGTTCAAAATAGATGGTCATTGAGATAAAAAACTATCCTAAATACTTAATACATGTGTTAAAATAAGAACCAATCATTGAAATACATCAATTTTTTTGGAAGTCCAATATTTCTCTAAATCATAAATCCAGATTTGGGAAAGATTGATGAAAAATACGAGGATGAAAATTTAATGGGTTATTCACCTAATAGAAGAATTTTAAAATGAGGAAGAAAATGTTTACAAAAGATTGTGGACACATATTATGTAATGTTAATTGAAAATAAATTTTCATTGCCAATATATTTTGATAATGTTGAGGAGGATAAACTATGGAATTTTAATAACAGAGAAAGTAATTAAAAACATCCTTATCAAGATTCAGATGAATTGTGTGATGAGAAAATATATTCTGGGACAGAAACATTGAAATTTACTACCTTACAAACACATATTGAATCCGTTAACATTATTTTGAATCAAAAGGCTCCAGATCATATGAGAAGGAACCTGATATAAGATAATCAGACATCACTTATCTTTTAATGTGAACCAAATCAGTTACAAAAACGATTCAACAGAAAGAAGGGATGGATTCTTTGGATTAATAGTTGGATCACATTGATGATAATAAAGCACGTGAATGTTTGTTATAGGGAAGAAATAAAAAATCATACTGTAACCAAGTGGTTTCATAGAAATAGACTAAATTATCATGGATATATTTTATGATATGAAGTCAGTATTTTTGGTAAAGGATATGCAGAGGTGGAATGAGTTTATTTGGAAGAAAAACATCCCCTAATTGAAAGATTAGAAAATATTTAAAAGTTTCATTTAGTGGTCTCACATATTAATTATGATGTTTATTTGATGTTTTTAAAGTTAGTTTTATTAAATGGTAAGATTGAGGATGAATATCACCTTGAAAAACTCGGTGGGATTCTACATTTTGAGGATGAATTTTTTTTTGTAAATTTAAGTAATATTTTTATGTGATGAATCAAGATCCACTGGTTTGGTATTCTAAACATGATATTTTTTTTAGAAATATTAATCTTTTAAAAATAAATGTTTCTAAAAACATATATGTGAATGGAGTTGACCTCAAATATATAATTGTAATTTTTTATGAGGATGATATAATTTAATCTAGGGATAAATAATATAATTGTAAAACATTTACTGAGGAAATTAAGATTAATTTTGAAATCTATATGTTTAGAGAATTAATATTCTTCCGTGGATTACAAGTTAAAAATATGTAAAAAACATTTTCTTATCCCATGAAAATTATTCTAGGGAATTGTTAATGATTTTTAGAAGGGAAGAATCAAAAGAAGTTTCAACACCTATTTCAATGATCACAAATATTAGATAAGTTGAATCTGTAATATGTGTGAATTATAATGAATTTCAAAATATGATACAAAGTATTCATTAACATTAAACAGTGAGACATGATATTTTTTATGATGTGACTTTCTATATCAGGTGTCAATTTAATATGAATTAATCAAATATGTTGGTATGAAATTTGATTCAATGATAAGTCCAAAGAAAAACCTCACATGGGTTGTTATACAAAATAAATAGTGACATGTTGTTTTAGGTTTATATATATACCCCTTGGTATAGATATTGTAATGATAAAAAATAAACCTTAGGAAGAACATATTTCTTGGGTGAATGTTGTGAGAGTTGGAAGAGAATGATACAATGTTCAGTTACATTGAGCACGTCTAAATCCGAATATATACTGCAGCTACTCAATATTGTACTAAAAATTTCTGGATGAAAGATCACCTGGAATATTATAATGTAAATGAATTTAAACCATTGAAGATACATTGTGACAATTAGAGTGCAATTAATCTTTCTAATAATCCTATGAAACATTCATGATCAAAACACATTGATATAACAGTTCACATTATAAATAGGAAAGTTTCTACTAGAGATGTTTTTCAAGAATACATTTCATTAATGTTTTCGATTAATGATATCATTACAACAACAATGTTGAAATAATATTTTTGGAATTGAGGCTGAATCTCCATTTTTATCCTCCTACCATGTCTTCTTAAACCTCATAAGGAAGAACCCCCACCGTGCTTTGGATTATGTTCACAAAGGGTGAGAAAAATTAATAACTTTGCACATTGTGAATTGTTTTGACATATCTTTAGTAAATGAATCTATAGTTGGGATTATCATAAAATGGGGGAGGGAAAATGGAAAGTGAGATATGAAAAAATAATATTAAGGGAGATTTTAACATTACATTGCCACAAAATTTTACTTCAAATGAGGTGTTTAATTCCTTAAAAACATTACTTTATCCAATAGTTTAGTGACAAAACACATTTATTTGGGAAATGATATGTTTTTATGTAATTAAAAAACCATTAGTTGTTTGCAATGGTTGATTTGTGAAAAATTATAAGAGTTGGAAAAGTTATTAATGAGGGTTGTCAAAAATTACATTGGGGTAGCTTGAAGGAACATTGTGATAAATTATTTTAAAAATAATTTTTTTTAATTTACATCAAAACTTATTTATAATTAATTTTTTGTTATCCCATAATCAGATAAATTTACATCATATTCAACTTATCTGATCTAGAAGAATCATAGGTACAAATTCTATTTTACTAGAAGTTTTACATCATCAAAATCATATAATGAAATATGTTGTTTAGGGGATAAGTAATATTATTGCTAAAGGGTTTTTTTGAAGAATGTGAAGTCAAGAGTTTGAATGTTTTCCTAAATTCTAAACCAAGTCAGATAATGCATTACTGATCATATTGTTACCACAAATCATGATTACATTTATGATAAAATATTTTGAAAAAATAGTGGGGTGGTTTGAAGATTTTCATGAATTTTGTATGGATATTCCATAATATTGGTAATTCCATTTCAATGAGAATTTAATTGGATTCACTGAGAAAGATATAGAATTCAGATTCACTAGGAATCAAAAAGAATTCAGATTCACTAAAAAAGAAATAGAAATTGGATTTACTAATGAAGAAATATAAATTGTATTGTGATAATTTCCAATAAGAATCATAAATTAAATTTAAAGTGTTTTGTGACGATTGTATGTGGTAAACTTGAAATTCAGTTTTGCGTAATTCTCAGAGAAATATAAAGAGGTTTATAGATATCAATGAATATTTTTTAATGTGATACATCATCAATGTGTTTGAATGTTGAAAAAGATGGAAACAATTTCAAATTTCCCACAATTGGTTTCTCAGTAATCTATAAATAAATTGTAAGATAATTTGCATTGTGGGACTATTTCATGCATGCAGAAAAGGTGGAGCACTGAAAAAATCGCATAAAAGTCCTTTATAGCCTAAGATATAATGAGAAGGATCAAAAACCTGAATGAATGTTTACCAGATTGAGATTGATCACATTTAAAATATGGTATTCATTCAAATAGATTGAGTAAATCTTCCTGAGGTACATCATATTTGGTTTTTGAGAAGATTATGAGATATTCAGATTGAGAATGAGATCATTGTATTGAATCCATCATATTTATAGAATCAGATCCATACTCATTTTATTGAGAGAATAATATCAATTCTTATTGTATTGAAGGAATCAAAGTCAGACTCATAGTATTGAGAAAATCAAATCCTAATTGATTGTATTGAGAGAATCAGATCCAAACTCATTGAATTGAGAATATTAGATCTAGCCATATCGGATTAGGATTCAGAAAGAACAATTGTGGAGTAGTTTCAAAAAAGTATTTATTAAATTTTTTGGATCAATTTTTTTATAAAAACATTTGTGTGAAATGAAGGGAGTCAGTATACTAATTTCTTTTGGGAGATAGAAAGTTTCTAACGTGATTTGTCACATGTTTAATTCAAATCATCAAAATAGTGTAATTTCATTGAGCCTAAATAGTGGATATGGAAAGGATATAGGTTCCTAAACTGAGGATAAACCTTATAAATCCTAGGTGATTTACATTATTACCTACATTTCATGCATGAGTGTTAACTACAACTGGATAATTGAATAAATCTTTACATGTTACAGGGGTTATGCTACTAATTGTTTTGAAACATTTAAATATTGAAAACTGATTGAACCACCCTTCTCGATTGTTATTAAATAATTTGTAACTATATTTAATTTGGGTTTACTGATTAAAATATGATATTTTTATTTTATATCATTATTGGGGTATTATCTATTGGTTTTTCTTTGTAATAGGATTCGCATAAATCATTTCGGACTTGTAATATTCATGTGGAATGTGTGAATTTGTGTGCGGTTTCTTTTAATAATGGGATGATCAAATACTTAATGAATCAGTAGTAAATTATATATAATTTTTAAATATAACATTTAAGTGAAATTATAATTATCTTAACTATGGTATATTTTATGATTCCATGTCATGTTTATCCTACTCTACGATTTTATTCAAATAGAGAATACATGGTCCAATCATACAAGCGATATGTAGAGACACATTATTGGATAGTTCTACTATAAAATGCATTGGTGAAGATTAAATGATAGATTTTTAGACCCATGAGGATATCAAAACAAGGTAATTGATTTCCTAGACATTATTACATTTTCAACAACATCATATATGAATATTTCCATTATAGATTCATGGTTGTATTATATTGAACATATCTAGGTATTTTTATGGATACCATTAAGTGGGGTTAGGAATGTTATTACAAATGACTTGTATTTTCATTACTGAGGATAGTTTGGATGGAGTTATCATTTTGAATCTTATAATGATAGTGATGATCTAGGGAGGTGGATCCTTGGATTATTAGAGAATGGTTAGACACTTTTGGTTTGGAGAATATGGTAGTGTAACGGGTGATCTTATAGTTAGACTTTTCCGGAGTGTAATGACTCATGTTATTGGATAATATAACATGAAATGTAGCATAGTTAGTGGGATATAAGTGTGATACTAGGATTGTTGGGATGAATCTCATGTAAGCATGATTATATTTTTTGAACTACTTTATAATGGAGGGAATAATAATATCATTCTATTTAGATAAGTAAGATCATAGGAATGAACGTCTAAGAGGTTTTCATGGAGGATTAATCTACCATGAGATTAGTAAAGTGTGCGTAAAAAGGATTTAGGGTGGGGGTGAATTCTAAATAAAATCGTATGAGTATTCCATGGGTATACATGGTTCATATTTTTTGTGAATTAGCGAAATTTCTCATGTTGGTTGAGAAACAATGTGAATGGAGAGAAGATTTGGGTAATTGAAAATTAGTATATTGATTAGTAATTTTAATTTTTCCACATTGATAAGAAGTTAAAATTGAATATTCTCTTGGTACCACTGTACAATCTATTGGAGAATAATTTTAAACTAGGGTTTCTAGGGATGAGTGACAATGCCACCATAGGTGAAATAAGGTTGCGATGTTGAGAACCATTTGGGTCAATTCATGAAGATATTTTTAAGGGGATAAAAATAATAATGTGTACTACATTGGATGTTGGATGCTATGTTAGGTGAACCAAATCCAGAATCTTTGGTTTCATTCTCAATAAACCATCTTTTACAATTAATATTTTATTCCAAGTGATAAGATTCAAGAAAAAACAAAATAAATCACCTTAATATTTCATCTCACCGTATTACCAAAAAACTTGTATAACCATTTGGATTAGTGAATTTTAGGACTAAATATATATATAATTTATTTTACAACACATATAAACATTTCTCTATAATTTAACTCGTGTTGAATCCATTTTGGACATCCTAAAAGATAAAATTATCATCATACCATGGGGCATGAAGACATATGAAATGTGTGAGCTCAAAATCTCAAGAAGGGAAATCATATCAACATGTTATCATTTTTTATATATTTAGTTCATAAGGAAACATTGGAATGTATTAAGGTTTTCATAAAAATATTATAGAAAAATAAGAGTTGCTCATAAATTATGATGGAAAGATATTCGATCTCAAATAAAAAATCATATATAATGATAAATGATTCTGGACTCATTAGATTATAAACATAAGATATGAAAAATATTCATAGGAACAAGGTTAGAACAATATTTAGGTTAATAAGAATTAAAATATAATTCTTATTTCAAGGATACACACAAAGATATCCATCATATTTTAGGTTTTAGATAATCACCCATGCGCATACTCAGTATAGGGATAATCCTCCAACATTCCACTAGGATTCAAATAAAACATCATGTGTACCCTTTTTTAATGGTATAAATACTCTCTTGTACCCTTCATATTTCTATATATACCTTTCTGTACCCATTGGAACAGGATAAATCGTTCTATATAAAATTTTTCTCAGTAAACATCAACCCATATACCCTTTGTCCAAGAAAAAATACTCCCACACACACTTTAGCTTGGGATAAATACTTCTGGTAAACATAATAGATTATAATATATAAACATTATCAATGATATAGAGATTGAAATATTACCCCACCCATTTTTATCATATAATATATATTCGATAAAAAAATATAATCATTAATAACCCATGGAAGTATAATGAAATTTGTATCCATTTCAAATCAAGTAATATAATGAATGTAATTACAATTTCAACTATTAAAATGACAAATCTATACAATATTAATGTATATACAATGATATTAAGTACCATTATTGGTAAATACAGTTAATATAATAAACCATATTGTATTTACATTATATAGATAATGGTTATACAATTTAGTCAATAATTTTGGAAATCAATCGATGAATGAAATCTTGGTGAACACCCTTCTACCTAAGGTATCGAGGATATTATATTGAATGTGGAGAGTCATTAGAATAAAAATAATTCTTATACACGAAATATTAATAATAATTACAACAAAATTGGTGGATAATTTCACATATAGATATTTAATAGTAGTTATTTATGAAAACATATTTAAAGAATCAATAATTAGTTGAATAGGTTTTTAGAATAGTAGTAGAAATCTATATTAAATTCATTGACAAAAATTACCATTTTCCAATAAAAACCCTTTTAAATGAAACACATAGAATAATATAAGAATAAAATATTTTATAATTAATTAACTTTGGTAATGAAATTTCAAAATTATGGATCATACAATCCTATTTTTTTTATTTTTGTAAAGAATGACTAAGAGAAAACGTCACAATATTATAAAGAAAATAAATTTTCTGAAATTTTTGAAAGTGATCATTTGAAATATATTAAGAAATTATTTTTTATAAAATATCCTATAATAGAATTATAAAAATTAAATAATGGTTTTATAAAGAAAACCTAGATTATAAGGCTAGGAAAATAGATATCATATGAAAAACGTTTTAATAATTGGAAGACACAATTTTTTTAAAAAAATTATAAAAAAATAATAAAATATTCATTTAAATATTGGTGATGAGATGTAAGAGGATAACATTAGAAAATCAATATATCAATTTCAAAAAACTGAGGAAACCATTGTTGAGACGTAATATTAGGATATATAAGAATATGATCCATTAGAAATAATATGAGGTATTATTACCATTGAAAAACATTATTTTTTGAATGTATTTTATAAAATAAGATAATATAGAAGAAATGAAGTATCTTACCATGAGAGAAATAGATATTTCAATATAACAAATCAAATGGAAGGGTACAAATTTCATCGATAGTAATAATAATGATGGTAATTTGCTACTCAATAAGGAATAATTTGAGTCAGACAATCGATTATAGAAAGAGAATTATTTATATTGAAACCCCATGATGTATATTATTTGAAATGAAATATTAAATATCATGAATAATTATAGTATCATTATATGAAATAATAATGTGGTTGTAGAAACAATATTAAAATGGTTACAAGGATTATAAAAAGATATATGTCAAGAGGAGTGATGATTAGATATAGAATACCCTCACTATTGTCCTCATTCACTATCCACGTATGAATAACATCCTACAATATCAAATTACGCTAACTAGATATCATATTATTGAACATATATTTTTATAAATCATTTAGTAGAGACCATTTATGATCACTATCTATTTAGATCTTAAATATGTTTTCCTAATGTTTTTTTAATTTGAAAATTGGTTTGGTGTCAAATTATTTTGGTAATTTTAGGGATTGAGGCTGATATTTTAATAATATGTTAAATAATTATTATACAATTTCCCAAAACTAGATTAGTATATTATTTAAATAATATAATTTATTATTTGTTTTTCATCCATGATTTATTTTTATAAGAGATATCATATTGGTGATTAAACATCACCGAAAAAGAAATATTTATAACTAGCTATGTGACTCTGTTTAATAAGGATTGTATGCAAAACCATTAGAATTTATGAAATATATTTTTTGAAATAAATATAATTTAATTGATAGAAGTAATTATATGAAACACTGAATTTTAATGAACCATGATATACAATTATTATTATTATTTATGCATGATCATTATAACATACATGTTAAATTTTTCAATATGACTAAGATCAAAAAAATTCAAAAATATGTATCATTGATTTAGATAAATAAAATAAATTGATATATAATTACTTAATTGTTGGTAAATATATTATATGCTTTGAAAATATTTTTTCCCGAAAAAATGTTTTTCATTTATTTTTGTGAAATATAATAAAATTAATTATTTATACTTTCAGAAAGAGTATACGAAAAAATATCCCTTGAAATCATAATATTAAAAATAACTTACATTTAATTTGTAAAAAAATATATGAGAGTAGTATTTCTTTTATAGATATTGAAAAATAATTATTATTATTAAAAAATGTGTTTTGGTTTAAATAATTTAAATGCTCTGTATTTTTATTTTATTTTCGAAGGGAAATTAGTTCATGTTTATTATTATTAATCCAATTTATGTCAATATATTAATTTCCATATTTAATTTTAATATAAATGTTTTTATAATTATGAAAACTTTTTCATTGGAAAACCACACTTTCATCGCTTCTATGAGATTTCATTTAAATTAATTCATGTCACTTATGTGGATTAAATTTATTAAAATGGATTTAAAATATTTTGAAATAATAATTAATATTACATAATAATAATACATTGACATTTCGTCAAAATGATTTTTAAAAATTGTAAGAATTAATTATCGCGGTTAAGGATAAAATGGGTATAGAAGGGGGTTAAACAAAAACAATAATTGTTAAAATGACCTAAAATATTATACAATTAATATTTTATTGAAATATTTATACTATATATCATATATGGTTATATAATGATCCATTTTTTGGCATTTTGGGTTGTGAGAAAAATGGTTATATTTTTTTCCTTACCAAACATTTTAACTCTGTCCTTTCCCCCACTTATAAAGGGGAATGTACTCTCATCTCCTCTCCTCCCCACACTTATAAAGCCTTTTGGTTCATCCATTACCTAAAAATGACTTACATACATTCCATTCTGAATCATATAGGCCTTAAAGTTTTATTAAAATCTCCAATGAAGGCATTTTGTGTTAAACAAATGAGATTTTCTGAAGAAGAAGTATCATTTATTATTTGAGCATTTTTGTTTCATTTCATATTGACCTCATTAGAATATGCATCCAATATTATGATATAACAAATTAATTATATCTCATATAATGAAGTATTTTTTAATTAATGGAAAAAACAATATCCATCTCAACCTCTATCAAATGGGATATAAATCTGTTGGTCTTGTGTACTATGGACTACCACCACTTGAAATGATGTAATTTATTTTAAATTACAACCTATAACATGTGGATATAATGATTTATTTAAAGTAAATATATGATATTTATGACATAATTATAATTTTTTAAATATAATATCATATCTAACATCTTAACATTTAATCCGTTTAAAATGATAATGTTGCTCATTCGTACGTGTGGACTACGACCTCAATAAATTGACGTGATATGATTTTTCTTTTTATTTTTACATGGATGGAAATAAGGATATATTTAATTAATATATATTATATATATGATATTAATTTTATTTGTGATTTTATTGGCATTTACCATTGTTTTGTTTCATGTATCGAATAAATAAAAACAACATTCATGCTTATGTACGACCTACCATCTCTATGAGCAGTGCCATTAATATTCTTTTGCTAATTTTAATGGACTACAATAAAAAAATTATAATGAATATATAAAATATTTAAATCATGATTATAATTTTTTAGATTATGGTATAATAATAAATGTATAATGTTCAAAGTCACCTAACCCAAACAGACATGAAAAACAATGTATTTAGCATCTAGAACAAGGATTTTTATAATTAATTGGTTATAAAATTGTGATAAAAGGTTATAAGTAAATCATATATTGTATTATATATAGAATTATGGTCCTAGAATATATGTCTTATCATCATATATATATTACACATCAGTTTCATGTGTGTAAAATGATATTTGAGACTTGAGGTATGCCATTTCTATCTCGCTTTAATTTCCTTATAACACATGTCATATTCACCAATTGTTTCTTTTGTGTGGGGTAAATATATCACATGAATTAATTTCTGAATCTTATGATGAAACATATGGGATATATATATCTCAAAAAAACTTAACCCAGATAACATATCAAATTAGAATGTCACCCGATTTTCTACATGCACAAAGTGTATTTTTGAACCCCATGGGATGACGACTAGCACATGGGATTCCTTAAACAACATAAGGAATAATTTATCACAACCTAAACCAAAATCATGGAAAATATACAGTAAATATATATTAATGGAAGATATAACCATGTTCTATTACTGAAATAAGGTATTACTGACAATACATCTCAAAATAAGTTTGAAAATCATAATGTTCAAGTCCAAAAATCAAAGGAGTCCAAAAATAGGAAACAGATGACTCCAACTATTAGCATGGATAAATCCCCACATCTCACCACCAGCTACTATACATAGCTAATAGATAACTCAATAAATCACTATGGATTTTTCTATTCCCTACAATGAAATACCTAACATGGTATACAAAACACCAATGGTATGGTTATAGTGTGAGATTATTGGCTCAGTTGGAACCCACCCAGGTGTTCCATAACAAGTTTATGTATGATAATACAAAAACTATAAACTATAAATAAAACATGTAATGATAAATATTTTATAGTTTTTATATAAAAATAATGAATAATAAATTTAATTTACCATGTTTTCCACATGTCGAAAATAATCCAGCTAAATTAGGTTCAAATCATTTCATATACATTAACGTAGTAACATAAATCAGATGAATTCATCAGAATTGATATCAAATCCAAGTACGTAAAAACTTAAAAATTATAATACAATCTCACAACAAACATCACTTGAAAGAGTACTATAGGCCACACTATCTCGGAAACTCATACATAATACATAAATCATAATACACATCAAGCCTCTAGATTTATGTGTTGAATCTAGTGACTAGAGGAACACCCCGAAATGTGAACCTATCCAAAAGTCTATCATGTCCCTAGTGAAAGAGTAATATGGATCACATGATCACACCATTATTGAACCTCATAATTGTATCAATGAATGAGTCATATTAATTTAATATCCACTTAACCGACCAAGGCTTCCCATGTGCTCTATTTTACAACCATTTCATCCATAATACTTCATTAAGAACAATTTTTGCAATAAATTTCTTAATTCTCTAAAAATAACATTAATTTTTACCAAAAATAATGGGACCACTATATTTTATCAAAAACCCATTTGGATACTCACAATTTAGTTATTCCAATTCACTTATAAAACAATTAATAAAAACTAATGAAAAAAATTTCATCTAGTGTAGGATACAGATGAAACCAAATACCTAAAACTTAGGTCACATATTCCTATATTGAGTTACACCAAAAGGAAGTGCATAATTCTGAAAATGTATTCCCACTATTAAATTATCACCTCATAGAAGAAAATAAAAAAGTAGTTGGCGGAGAAGACAATTTAAAACATATCTAAAAAACAAACACCCACCTCACAACAACCACTAATAGATTGGTCCCTAGAACAAGATCAAAATTTGGATATATATAGGAATCAAAAGAGTTGTAATCTAAGATAAAAAGATATAGAAACTTAGCACAATTTTACTAACATGATAAAGGGAAATGAAAAATCATGTAATTATTACCTGGAGAGATGCAACACCCAATACTAGATGATTATTCACCAAAAACATTGATCCATAAGGTCAAAGATATCCAAAATCACATGGGAGGGCTCCTAAGTCGATAAAAAAAGAGGATATGTCTGAATTAAGATATAAATTACCCATTCAGACAACATATGAGACATAAATGATGTGTAATTCCATTACAAAAAATGTAATCGATAAAGCCCACATACTCTGAAAAAGGTGTTCCCTCAGATTATGATTATAAAATCTACATGGTTTGAAAACTTTACTTGTTTTGTAATCCTTTAATACCCTATATCTAGTTCACAACATCACCTGAAAAGAAATGCATGGTGTGAAACCACATTACATAAAATATATTTATTCTACACACAAAAAAATTACCTGTCAATGGTAAATTGAAATTTCTAAGATATGTTCATTAATCTATGTGAAAATTCACAAAATACATTAAAAAATTTATACATAGAATACAATAATTTAAACAATCATTCTTCCACAAACATTATGTCTTTTTTTTAGAAAATTCTATCCATAATCATGATTCCCAACAGACACTCAATGATGGAAAGAAACAACAAGATAAGCGATAAATATCTAGAAGATGTTAATATGTTGTTACAAGCTCTCCAATGTAAGACATTGACTTTCTAAGATATCATGTGATATATTTATTTCCAATAAATAAGTGAGTCCACTTCTTCCTCATCAATGAAAACCACTTTCATGTCTCTTGAGAATCTTTTCCATGATTCCATAACACTAAAACCAATGAAATCGATTTCACATGAAATACTTACTCATAACCATAAATAATATCAACAAGATTATTCACAATCAAATAACATTCTATTAATAAACATCTTAACAAATAATAATGTGAGTGGGATCAAGATGGTATTTACGGAGCCATGATATGTGTAGAATATCATGAATACCTGTCAACTGAACATCTAGTGCCGATCAATAAGAATCCTACCCAAGATTCATAGGGACTTCAAATGGTCCAACATATACTAGATCCAACATTACCAATTTTCTATGTTGATAGTTACACTTCAAAGGATAAACCTTAAATAAAACCTATAATCCCATGTAATACTTCAAAGGATGATTCAATTAATCCACATATTATTTCTATTGCCAGTATGATGTAACACAATTTAAATGTAAATCTATAATCCTAAATGAGGTCTCCAAAATAATGCTTGGTCACACCAAAAATGCCTCAACCACCTATTCCCAATAAAGTGGATACCTACATCGGAGACCATACAAATCCATGAAGGGATCCATTATGATTGAAAATTGATAACTATTTTTATAAGAAAACTCAATATGTCCCATATGAATTTCCCAAGATCCCCCAAAATACAAGACTTAACCAGATATGTTATCCTCACGGATCTTAATTTCATTCTCTTCATCACAATCTATATATGGATGATAATATGCACTCAAATTTTCCCCAGTCAACATCTCATATTAGATACACCAATAGATCCTAGAATTAATGCTAGTACCATATCTAAAATAATAACCCAAAAAACCCCATCTAACCTCATAATATATTTGACAAAATAAATAACCATATCTTTATCTTTTGGGGTCTCCCTGATCGGAAGGAAGTGAGATGAATTTGTCAATCGATCAATCGCCACCCAAAAAATAGTCCTCCCTCATGAATTCTATTGTAATACAATAAAAAAATCCATGTACACCTTATCTCATTTCCAAACTAATAGAAAATTAATGTGAATCATACCAGATGGTTTTAGATTCTATAGTGTTATTTTCTGGAAGGTGTAACAATGAGACACATAATCAACAATTTCACATGTCATACCCGAAAAGCAGAATTACTGTATCATGTTATAATAAATCATTTTAGTTCCTAGATAAACAATCCATGATTATCTATACAAATAAAAATTAATTATGTTAAAACATGCTGGGATGAAAAACCGATTCCCAAAAATGGAGAATTCCATTTTATGGGGATGACCAACCAAAAATGGTCTCCTCATCATAAAAAGATTATTTAATTCCTCTGAACACGTCATCCTGCTACAGAAACAATAGAATAGACTTAGTAAGAGATGATGATAACTAAACTCTAGTTAGAACCTACCTGAAATATCTTTTTGAGGATCTAGATGCAACAGAGTAAAGCGTTCCACTATTCCATTCAATAATAACATATCATGCAATGAAACATTCCTACTAAGAGAGAATACAACAACATTACCCTTCCTTGGTTTGTAAGTGATGTAAATTCCAAATTTATAAAGGTATTCATTCCACCAAATTTATTTGAGATTTTATTTTTATGTGAAAAGATATAGTTTACAAAATTATGGTCAGAAAAGACTATGAATCTACCCAAAAAGAGATATTACTCCCCAACACTTATGTGAATGCATAACCGTAAAAAACTCTAAATCATAAGTTAGCACTATATCCTCATGTGGTCGATGAAGACAATAGTGTTAAGCAACCAAAATATCATCCTTTATAAGAAGAGAACACAAAACCATGCCATATATATAATAGAAAACCATATACCCCTTAGCCGGACAAGGTTACATTAGAATAGGAGATGATGTCATTTATTTTTTTAGCTCATCAAAATAATATTGGCACATTGAATCCCTATGATGTTCACCTCAATACTGGAAAGAGCAGTCAAATGTGATGAAAAATTCAAGAAGTCAAAAATAAACCATCGACAATATCCTGTAAGACTAAAGAAACACAAAATATTAAAGACATTATATGGTTCCTTCCACGACAGAACATACATCACCTACTAAAGAAAAAAATTTAAGAAACACTCTTAAATAATTTTCCCCTAAAACATAACATATTGGATAAAAAAACTTCATTTAATAATAATTCCATACAAAAAATAACTCCTCAATAATTTTAGAGTCAAACAAAACTGGTGATTATGATAATGATTAGATCTTGAATAAACCAAAATATAATCTATGAAAACTGCCAAAAATGTGTCATGATACATATGAAATACTTGATTAATTTAATATATATAAACTATAGTAGCATTATTCTGACCAAATTCTAACACTAGATATTTATAGTGACCATACCATCTACTAAAATATATATTTAGTATATTAGACTTCTGAACTCTGAGATGATGATATACCAACCAAATATCAACCTTTGAAAATCACTGTTCATCTTTAAACTAATCAAAAAAATCACCCACATTATAAAATGATACTTATTCATAAGAATCAATCAGTTCAACTTCATATAATATATAAACAAATTAAGAGAAATTTATTATTTCTTTTTGATGTTCATTGGGGATGACAAATGAAAAGTACTAGTGTGAAAAATATCCTTCTACAATAGTTTACCCAGTTCAATATTGAGTTCTTTCATCTCGATTGTTTCTATACAATAAAAGGAATCAAAATTAGCCATGTACCTAGAACCTGGTCCAACATAAACTCTACCTTCATTTCTAGTTTAATCTCAATGATGAAGTGAAATTGATTTATATTGAGAATGAAGAAATAGCAGACTAACTCTTCATCAGCTATTAATAGTGAAAAAGGATACAAAACCCCTTCAGATTACTCTTACCAATAGCTGTACCTATATCAGTAAAAAATGACATTAGATATATTATATGTTCAAGTATATAATCAAAATATAAAAATATAAATGATTTGGAATCACATGTATGAAATAAAGAAATATCTATTGATGATTATAAAATATCATTCATTTAGCTGTCACTAGTCCCACTTCTACCTCCACCAAATATTAATTTACTATAAGAAGGTGAATCACTCTTGAGGCCTTTGAATTGTTCCCTATAGTCATTTAGTTATCTGAATATGTTGTACTAGCCTTCGAATCCGATTATCCTTGCATATATTGATGTAGATATATATCCTGAACGAAACTGTGTAGGTGTCCAAAACACCCACCACTATTATACATATTCAGAAGTGAAATACAAGAACACTAATTATGTTTGAATAGTCCACAATAATATAAACATAAATTCATGATGACAGCTATAACTCATATTGAAAAGGAATCCTACCACAATGAACCAACTATTTCACTCCTACTATCCTACCACTTCATCTCTTTAGTTTGTGTACCAGAAAAGATTCCACTGGGTGGAAGATAAGGGGAATAATACCGTACATTTTCTTCCATATTCATCTAAACCCATATGGAACTGTCTAAAATTTTTCTATAAGTCAAATGATTTAGGTTAAATACATACAGAGTGATACCAGTTCAGAAACCCTCTATGTACTTCAAAACCTTCTGCTGGTCATTTTTTCAAACCTCTATAAAGAATTATTCAACTCCAAAAAATAATTTTTGTATGGAGATATCTAATTATCTCCCTAAAAGAGATAGATATATAGAGTAATAACCCAAATTACTCCATCATCAATGACTAAAAAAAAATTCTAAATTAAGTGAGTCTTAAAAACCTTCATGTCCAGGTTCACATGCATATATCCATGTACTATAGAATTCCAACATTACTTTCATTGTCCCTCAAGTTTGAACACTATTCCATTTACCTTTGTACTCTTATGTGTATCCTTGAAATCAATGATCTAATAAATATTATCAAGCTACTTCTCTACCAATTGAGTTTTGTTTTTACCATAAAATGATGATGGTTTAATGTGCAAGAACTCATGTGATCAATCCCTTTCTCCTTTATCTCTTGGTTGTACCTCATCATCTTTGTTCTATAACTATGGTACATTCTGCATAACAACATGAACTGGTCACATGATGGGTTCGTTAATATTCTTATTTATGGGTAAGATTCCTTTAAGGACCATTCACTACACCAACACGAGGAACCCAAAAATGATTTCTTGGAGGCATACCACTGCATGATGAAATATATGTAAATATTAGACAATAGGACAATCTCATCTACCATTGGAAATCGATATAAAACATTTATATTATGATAAAGAACACAAAATAAGAGACACACATCCCAAAATCAAATGGTAACTTGACTATCATTTAGGTAATATATGGATAGACACACAACATAACCTACCCATCATGAACTGAAAAGCTTACCTCTAGTCTTCCAAATGTACAAAGAATGGAATCTTGAGGAAAAACCCACATCTGATACATAATTTTGGAGAACCAGAATTGGGAACCCTCTCATACTGGTACCCAACCCAAATTTCCACATACCTAAAGGGAATTCCGATTCCACACAAGCTATTTTTTCCAACCCATTTCATCCAAACCATATTTTGAAAACAATTTCATAAATATATTTCAAAATGATTTGAATATTCCATTTATTTTTACCAAAACAAAATGAAAACTAATATTCTTAAAAAACCAATTACATGCACACAATTAAATCATTCAAATTAATTTATAAAACATTTTATTAAAAATAGAGTAATATATTTCATCCAATAGAGGATGGAGAGAGAACCACCGATCTCAAACATAGGTCACAGACACCCACAATGTGTTCCACCAACAAGGAACGTTATATCTACAATAGAAAATGCCTTAAAATCAATCATCACATCTTATAATGGTTTCAAAATAAAAAAAGGGCACCAATGATCACAATTCCAGGCATAACGTGCAGAATTCAAACCCAACGTAATGAAACTGAACTATGATCAAACCAAGGAACACAATTTAATGACATATATAGAATGGAATCTATGTAATTATCATCACATATCAACAGATCTTGAAACCTAGTGAAATAGTTCTACCTCAATCAAAGAAAATAATGAAACTAGTGGAATTCATACCCAGACATAAGAAACACGATATACCTAAATATTTATTTCATAAGAAATTGATCCCAATGGATCGAAGATCTCAAAAATCTCATAGGAGGCCCTCTATGTCAAGGGAAAAATTTGATATTGTCGAATAAAAATATAAATCATCCGTGAAACACTATAAAAGAAAAATGTGTGACACATAAAGTTGTCATCACATTACACATCATATAATCACATTACACATCCGGTAATTGCATTAAACCATATATAATCCCATTACACATAATTTAATTAACAAATCCAACATATGCTAAAAAAGGCATCACCTCAGATTATTTACATGGATTTTACCATTTACATGTAATTTAAACATTAAGTGACCTATAATCCATTCACTCCCTATATCTAGTTAAATATATCTTCCTAACAAAAGTGAAATTTTATTATTTGTACTATATATTATTGAATATCTAGTTTTTTTTTCAAAACCCTAAACTCAAAATGGACATTCTCCAAACTCAGGGATAACATAAAAAATACATTTAAAGATTTATATCAAGTCTCTAGTATGTTAAAAAACATACATCCTGAAACATTAAGACATTTCCCCTCGAGTCCCAAAATGCATCCAAATAATTATTGGAATGATAAGAGATAAGATAAATTACTGAAATAATGTAATTAGATTATACAATTTCCATCAACGACTATTTATTTCATGGGACTTATGATTCAAATGTTACAAATGTGGAAAAGGTTTTATGTTTCAATATCAGAATTTACCAGAATTATTTATAATTATGTTTAGGATGATGAAGTAATATGAATAAACCCTCAATAAACTCATGAATTTTCTTATTCTCTAATTATTTTTATAGAATACATTATTTAATTTCAATTTCCTATCTTTAATTACCTATGACACTGAATTATTTTTTTATGGAAAATCATATTTATTTATCTCAAAGGTTGAAATTCATTTCCATCACATTTTCATGTTTTCTAAATTTGTTTTAATGAACGATTTCAATATTATTAAATGAATTTTTGAATTCTTTTGTTTCCATCTTTAAAATTTTACAAGATTGTTTAAAAGGAATATTTTTTTTCTTATTTTCAAAATGTGGCAATTCTTTATTTTTATTGAAAATATGAAAGGAATAATTTTTTTAACATTTATGACGTGAACAATATTCCCCACTATCATGACCACTCAATGATTTAATGATTCATTTTAAAATATCAAAGGATATTTTCAATGAAAATGTCGACATTAATATTTGATAAATTTTATGATTTTAAATAGATTATTACAAGTTGGAATTAATATTTTTTCGATAAATGTTCCACGTGAACTTTCAAAATCACTTTATATCTAAGATTCTATCATCTAATGTGACATAATATATACTTTATATATGATCCATTGATATTTAATTATTATTTCTCTAGTTTTCTTACGAATATGATGAAATATAATTATAAAACACAATCCATTTCAGGTATTATGCTACGATGAATTGATGAAATGATTATGAAACCCATTTTTAAGCCATGGGTTATGCTAAAATGACTATTTTATGAAACCTATTTCCTTTTAAAAAGATATTATATGAAATATTGGATTTTAATGTTCTAGAAAAAATCTGCATGATTTTTATTATGTGATCAACGAGACTTGAATTATATAACCCTTCAATGTATTGGGTAGCGATCAATATCTTATGAGATAAGTATGAATGGAATAGAAACTAAACATAGTTAAATAAAAAAACATTGTTGACTATGATAAGGTTTAGATTTCTCTATGAATACAATAATAGTCTAGGATATAAAACTACTTCCCAGTGATTGTTTATTCAATGTGCCTTGACTAAAAAGGAAATTATTTTTTATGTTTATGTGTTAGAAAAAATTCCTTTTATTATGCCAATGTTATGATTCCATGACTCATTTTTCTTGATTTCATTATGAATTATGTCAAATGAGACTCTAATATTGCTTCCATGAATCATGTTTATGATATATGATATGTATGGTTTGATTTTTAAATGTTATTATCATGTTCTCAAACCCTTATTCCTTTTTATATTGATATCTCCCTTTTTTAACCATACTGGACATCTGTTATCTCATTAATTTGTTTCATTTCTATGGTTATCAAGAAAGGTATAATCTATGAAATTTCTTTGAAGGTTTCTTGTCACAAAAAAAATTCAATGATGATGTAGATCATGTATGGATCGATTTATTTTGTATCCAAGTATCCATCAACACTAAATTATTATTGTCCTGAGTCATGTTTTTTTAAAATTAATATAATATTAATATAATAAGTTTTAATATATACATATGAAAATTTCCATTTTTATAGTTGTAATTAAAGGATAGGTTTACATAATATTTATATATAGGGTGGGAAAAATTTATAAAGAACCCTAGGAACATGTCATAGGACAATTCATTGTATAGAAAATACATCATTTATTATTTTTATAGGATAGAGTGAGTGGTTTCAATGAAAACAAATTTATATATGGATACTACTTGTAGATGTGGCCCTAGAACAGTGGTACATATGATTAATAACAATAAAAATTTTGAATTGTTCATTAGCATTATTTTCACTTTAATTAAGATAAAATGCTTTATTTCAAACATAGTTTGACACTATCGTGGGATAGATTTTGGAAATTCATAGACACTTTATATAGAATTATAAATGATTTGAATCGATGATAAACATGAATGAACATGGTTAAAACCGAAGAATCATGTGTTGAAAATAAGGTTCCATGATTTAAATATTTTATAAATTAATTTTCATGGTTATGTTTTTTCCTAAAACAATTAGTGTTTCCCATATTATGATTTTTTTAGATGATGGATGGAACCGGAAGTAATCATGTTAATGCGAATTGCATAAACAATGAATTCATTTTAATCATGGTAATCCAAATTTTATATGATATATAATGAAGAATCTCTTTTCCAGGATCACCCCAATTTATCAATCAATGAATCATATTGAACACCCAAATAAGAAAATTATGGACCATCATTCAGTTAAGTCCTTTATAAGGAAACACGAACCATCTATTAGTTGTTCTTTTGATCCACCAATTTTTTAGAAATGTATCATTACCATGAAAACAAAATTTTCCATCCTTGAGTGTTTAGATAATGAAAAATATTTTCTGGATTCCTATCATTTTCAAGGAGGGGTAGATCTTTGGTAGATACATATCAAGAATTAGTGGTAACATGGTGAAATAGACTACATAATGTTGAATGAGATTAAGAGATAATGTTTTTAGTAATTACATTAATTTTATTATTCATTCTAAAATGGGGATATAATTTAGTGATCTAAATAAAAAGTATTATTAATATATTCGTACATTTGAGGGAATTTTTATATTACTTTCAAGGTATGCATCTGGTATTTTCATCCAAATTGAATGTATGTTTCATTTATTTTATGGTGGAATAAAACCAAGCATTTGAATTTAATTCGAAATAATTGAATTTTGTATCAATATAGAAATTTTTAAATGTTCTATTACGGAATAAATGAATGTTGGACTTACCAAACATTATCATGGTTTTGATAAGGAAAAAAATGACGGAATATGCAGGGAATAATAAAAACCATGGAGGGAAGAAGTTGAGTTTTTCTTTATGCACAAAGTGTTGAATAAAATATATTGGAAAGTATATTAATATGGATGGTAAATTTTTTATCTATATAAAGGAAGTTTATCAAAAAGAATGAATGTTGAAGTGATGATAAGAAGATAGAGTCTGATGAGAATAGAGAAAAATATCTACAGAATGCGCATCACACACTCTAGTGTTTTGAATGTATATAATATAGGAATTTTTTCAAACAGTACTCAAATATGATGGTTTATTATGATTATCAGCAACATGAACCTATAAATCCTCGAGATAATGGGTCATCTCAATTGATCAATATTTCTAAAGGGGTCTATGATAATAACATCATGAATGGTTAACATACAATCAAATATAAAAATAATAATGTATTATATGATTAAGATATACCAAATCATTTATATATGAAGATTTTTTAATGGTATTAAAATGAATCACCAATAATATGTTGTTGAATTAGAAGTAAAAACCCCTAATAGAATGATTCTTGCATCTTATGCCTATGATTATTCTCCAATTGAAGTATGTGTGAATATACTTCCTATAAATCATGTTATTGTTCCTCTAATTGAATTTTATGTTATGTTAGAAATATAATCCATTTATCTATAAATATAACTCATAAATTTACAAGGAATACAAATCAAGTTAGATATTTGTATCCAACTTATGAGTATATATCCGTGAGATGATATAAATGAAATTCCGATGGAAATAACTTCCATTGTATGGGTATTTATTACTGTTAAAATGGTGTAATTATATTATATGGTTGGGGATAAACTGAAAATATTTTATATTGTGATTATGTATAAGTTTTTTATGTCCTTGTTGAATATTTCTCTCATATTCTACAATATTTTGATATTTAGCTCTCAAAAAAACTCTTACATAGGGCAACACCCATTTCAAAGATACTCCATGGAATAGCCTCGATTAAGTTTCATGAATGGAAGAAGTAATAAAAGTATAATATTGAAAAGATATTAATTTATACAATTTTCTCACCTTAGTGTGAAACTATTCATTTTTCAATATGAATGACTCTTCCATGTGAATATTCATTGATTATTTATAAATGAACAATATCAAAATCAACAACATGAATACTCTATCCCATATTAATGACTAAATTTATCAAATACATGGAGCTCAATAATTTTCTAAGATTGACCTTCATTCAAGAAGTCATCAATTAAGGGTTATGATAGAGGATATATCAAATACAAAATTTAGTACATGGTATGGAATGTATGAAAATATAGTGATGAAATTTGGTCTTACTAATATCTCTTCTCTTTTTTTGGATTTGACGAATAGATTATTTAGATATTATCTTGCTCTATTTATTTTATTCTTTATATAATATAAACTTATATATTAAAATATACAATAATATCCTGAAGATAACTTTATAATTGTGTTTATGTATTTGATAAAGGATATGTTTTATAAAATATAAACCATGTGTGATTTTTTTCTACAAAAGTTTCAATTTTTTTGTAATATAATATCAAGAGAGGGTATATCTATGGATCCATAAACTATAAAATTTATTTAACATTGTCCTAGAACAACCATTATGACTGATATATTCAATTTTTTTGGTTTGGATGAATATTATCGATGGATTACATATAATTTGTCATGTATCTCTAGTATACTCACTTAGTTAACTAGAAAGGGATCCATGATCCTCTAGATGGATGAATGGGATGTAATTGTCAAACCACTAATGAAGCTATTAGCTAGATCACATATGCTTACATTTCCCATGCTATGGGGAAGGGTTTAAAAAATCTAGTAATACATTGAAAAAGTGGAACGGGTTCATGCTCTGAAAGAGTTATAAGGTGATTGGTTATACATCACGATAATTCCAGGATCATGAGAGAAATTATCCAACTCATGAATTGGAATACGGTGTGGTGATTTTTGAATTAAATATATAGAGGAATTATATTTATGATGATAGTTTCAAAATATATAATAATCACAAAATATTAAATGATATATTCACATTGAAATAGTAAAACATGTGAAAGAGACGATGGTTGGAACTTTTTAAAGATTATAACTACTCAATACATTACCACTATGGGAATGTTATAATTGTAGTTAGCGGGTTTGATTCAAAAGGATCATGCTATCTTTTTAATAATGTGGATCCTAAAAGATAAAATATTTCTATATTTTCAATGGATGGACAATGAATTCTTAAAGGAAGGTGATAAATCATAACGTTCTCAAATTAGTGTTCAACCATCCATACAAGTGAATATTTAATGTGGTTAATAGGATTATGTAGATCTGCACAAGAAGGTCCGAGAGATTCTTCTGTTTAAAATTGATTATGAATGAATGATATTATTTAGGCACTGTGCATGAGTTCTATACATGCAATATTTGATGAAGGTGTTAGAGGAGGCTAATTGTAATTCATTCTTTATTCATCCATATTGTATGATGATGTATATGGATCTAAATGAGTATTTTTGATGTGTTGTTTTGAAGAGAGATATTTTTGAGTTTCGTTATCATTTCATGGAATTTCATAAATTTATGATTAATAAAAAATTTCTAAGGTGATGTTACAACCATTATCCAAACCAGAATGGAAATTTAAAAACATCACTCTGGATTTTGTAATTGGACTCCCGAAAACATCTAAAGGTAACAATTCCATATGGGTTATAGTCATTCTACACAAAAATTCAGTACTATTCATCACTATCAAAGTATATATCTCCCAGGATAAGATTTAAATGTTATATATTATGGAATTTTTAAGGTTTCATGGCTAACACATTATATTATATTTGATTAGGATTTGAGATTGATGTTGATGATTTCAAAAACCCTTCAACAAGATAATCATACAAAATTTAATTTCAGAAATGTATATAATCATAATATATTTGGATAATATGAGGGAATAATAAAAAAACTCTATTATATGGTGATATCATATTATATGTATTAAAATGGTGTTTGGGGTCTACATGTTCCTCTAGTTGAGTTATCATTCAACAGTAGCTTTCACTCAATGATTCATATAAGAACATAATAACAACTATAGGGAAATAAGTTAATAACTCCAATGTGTTCAGATAAAATTGGATAAATAAATCTATTTAGACTAGAGAGGGATAAATAAATAGATGTGATGGTCAGGTCAATTCACCACCACATACGGGAACATCAAAGTAGACAACAAATTCTTATTGATAATCATCTATGTGATCTAGATATTTAAGTTACTGAGAAGGTTTTTCAGTAAATTTTTCAATGGAATAAGGTTATGTGATTTAGGAATAAATGAATGTAATGACACATATATATTATAAATAAATATTACATCTTAAAAAATGAATATCTATTATATAAACAAATGTTCCATGCATTAATATTTTAAGTCGGGTGATTTTGGAAACATGGAAACATAAACAACCAGTCCGTAAGTGAGCTACGTCATCTCCCATCTTGTTAATCATAAATATAACCCTACTTATACAAATAATATATAACAACATTCTTCAGTAGCTTGAGAAAAGAAACACAAGAAAGGGTAAGATTACATTCTCAGGGAGGGTAAAAAATAGAGATTGCAACATATCAAGGGCATAAGGTTATGGGAACATTATAATCACAATTTAAAACCATACAGTTGATATTATAGATCATAAACATGAGTCATATAATTAATCATTTTAGTTCATATGACATGAATCATAATAGGAAAAATAACATAAACCAAAACAACATAACATTAAATATGGAAAATTTTTATCTAATATACATTACCATATAAAATCATTTCCTTAGTAGTTATTGGAACATTTACAAACCAATGATAATTGAATAGGTTCACTCCCCAATCCATCATAGTAGTAAATGTTTACTCACAATACTATCATAGTTGAAAAATTACCAAACTAAACATGGTCCACTCCATATTCAAGTACTTTTTGTCTCATGAGATAACAATCATTACCCAATTCATTAGAGGTAGTTATAGTCCCCACCCATCATATAATGAAAATAAAATATATGAGTGACCCCAAATCACAAAACTTTAACTATAAAATAACATACAAAAAGAAATTAATTTCGTAAAATATTTATCATTACATAACCACTGAAAAAGTAACAGGTTTCTAAACATTTCATCATTTAATCAAAGAATAAACCATAGAAAAATAATTGGATTTCATAAGAATTTTTTCATAGTATAGCCCATGGAAGTTAAATGTGTTTAATAATAACAGTATCATCATAATTAATACAGTGATATAATTATAATGGTATTCTTGGATAATATACCTAATAAAACAATCACTGTTTTCAATCTTATATGGAAAATGATTTTGAAAGTCCACATTGAAAATTTCTGAAGGAAAATACCCTTTCATTGAATATAATTTTAAAAAATGTACAAAAAATATTTTATAAAACATTTTATTAGAAAATAAGAATTGAAAAATTATAATGTAATATTATAATAAAAAAAATTTCATGATGGACTGGAATTTTAATCATTCTTTACGTGATTAAAAAAAATTTCATTCACATTTTTTATAAAATCCAAATGGGAGTTTTTTAGAAATATAAAATAAAGATTCATATTCAAATATTTTTAAAATTTCTAAAATTGTTGAAATGGAATTAATAAATCATTGAGGAACATAAAAAAAATTTAAACACATTTTTAGAAAACGTGGACATGGAATAAAAGGGTTTTTCACTGAAGATAAAAATAATGGTGAATATTATAAACAACCTTTTTTGAACAATTGAGTACATAAATAAAGTAAAATGAAGGTATAACATATATACTTATGAAATAATTATTAGGGGATGAAATTAATTATTTTTTTGAGATATGGTTCATAATATTTCATCATTATAAGCATAAACATAAAAATTCAGAATAAATGATGACATTGTATCATAAACCCCTTAACACTCTTGTTACACTAAATCATAAGCCCGAGGAATGTATAAAATTTAATTGAACATAAAATATCATGACAGTAGATAAATTAATAATATAAATTTTCATTATTTATATATATACCTCATAAAAGAATATAGGATAAAAACATAACATATGTCCCCAACAAGACTAATTTATAAGAAAATCCGTTAAATTCAGTATCAACTTCGTTCATATGATTTAAAACCTCTTGTAAAATAAATATATGTTTATTATAAATAAGTTAAATAAAGATAATTATATATATAATACAATATATGATTTATTTATCATAATTTTTTACCATTTTATTAGAAATTCCATGTTAATTCCACAATTAGAGAAATAATTACATTGTTTATCATGAATATTTTGGTTTTTTATTTTTGTTCTTATTATATTTATTATGATTCCACAATGTCTGGAATTTTAAATTTTTAAAACTATAATATATAATCATTATATATTTTTTATAATAATTCATATAAGTAATAGATAGAAAATGAAATACACAAGTCATAGATAGAGTTGGCCTCATGTACGAACGAACGTTTTTTCCATTTTCTCAAACGATTGAAATAAATAATGCTAAAGAAAATATTACTATTACATAATAAATTTTATTTTATATATATCACATATAATCATATAAACTATAATTATTATCTTCCATGTAATGTGTGAATGAATCACATCACTTTTTGAGGTGGTATTCCAGCGTACGCATGTGCAACATTAACATACTCCCCAATAATTGATTGTAAGATGTTATATATGATAAAATAATTCCAAAAGATCAAAAATTCTGTCCCATTTGTTAAGGGTGAAGAATGATATTAGTTAGAGTGTTATAATAATAAAAACATATTATATTTTAGAAACCTATATTAATATTTCATCATTGTTCAGAAATATTTTAAGGATTTATAAGAAGATGTAAATGAAAAAACATTTAGTTAAAAACATTACATATTCTTCGAACATGCTCTATAATTTTAACCTAATTCCATCCTATACTATATTTATAATCTAAAAATTGAATCCAAGGTGTTGGGATGAATTTAAAGAATATATTTGTTCATGTATCAAAAATAATGAGTTTTAGCTGTGAAGGGTATAGAAGATGGGGTGGCCTTTTGTAAGTTAGGATAGTTGCACATTTGTGATATTTGAAAAGAAAAAGGTGTAATCACATTATTCACATCCCAAAAGAATAAAAAATGGAAAAATATAAATACTTAAACAATTTATTTTCAAAATATATCCATATATTTGGTTTTTAAAATATTTTTGTGTCATTTTTATCCTTTATATTTTTAGTTTATCCTACCAGCTAAACCCATATTTAACTAAACCATCGTAAATAACTTTTACTGTTTTTATTATTAATTATGGTCAAAAATAATCTAAATTTTTATATAATATAAATTAATCTTATTAAAATTATTTAATCTATTTTTCAACAATAAATACAAATAAGCATAAAATAATAATTTAAAACTAAACTTTCCCATGAGATAAGAAAGAAATATTTCAATAGGAAAAATTTTCATAAGTAGTACCACTTTTAATATAAATGTTTAGTATAAATTTTATTATAAAAATCTAAATTTTGTTAATAAATATATAATTTAAATAATTTTATTTATAAATATATATTAAAAAAATTAAATTTTTTTAATTATATAGTAATTCGTAATAAGAACTACTATTGTTTACTATGCACTTAAACATTTATCTTTTCGGAAAATAATGAAAAATTCACTCCAACAGAATATTGAGAAGTAGATTTAAAAAATGATGTGTATTTTTCCTGATTTATTTTTCTAAAATTATCCAAAATTACTTTAATGAATTGATCAAAAAATCTCAATTTTTTTTGAAATTGTATTATCAATACATATAATCACATTTCAAAAAATTATCTAAATTTTTATTAATATTTTTTATTTAAATATAAACATAATAAATAATTTTTAATTTTTTTATTACTATCCACATATATATATATATTAGGTTATAATAGTTATTTTTAAATAATAATATTAATAATGTATCCTTGATTGTAAATTATCAATGTCACGTGTAATGAAACAAAAAATCAGTGTTGTGTGGAATATAAGATAAACTATGGGATGCATGGAATGAAATATATCAAATAAATTAAATTCATTAAAAAATAATTTATAAAAATATGTGGTGGTACATCCCCCCTAAATTAATTTTAAAATCCAAATTCATAACTCAAATAATAAAAATTGAGGATACTTCTGCGTCCTCAATTCCTAAGGTTCTCACGTTGATTTATCAAAATGGTGGCATCACTAGAAAACATTGAACATGAGAGTGTTCATTTTTAACACAAAATTTCTCTATGATACAGAATTTACACTTGTTATTCCTTCTTAATAAATAACCTACTTTGGCGGTATGACCATTATGTTCATAACATTTGAAGGATCATGTATGAATATCCAAAAGAGATATACTTGGAACACATCTGGAACTCGAGAGATATTTCCAGGAAGATAACAAAAATAATATACTACCATGATATGAAAAATAATCTCAAATTACTGATGTATCTAGTTCTTAACATTCCCTTCCTTCCAAACCTCAGTATCACCTTTCGCGAATAAATTATTAGAGACACAATGTCTCCAACATCATATTCCAAATCACACCGGTGATTTTTAGCATAAAATTTATACTATCTTCTTTCCAAACATATATATTTCAAAATGAATATATCATTATATAAAATTTATTTAGCTATCATAGATTATAATAGATTTTTTTCTTCAACATCATGCTAATACATTATAAATATATACTTCCTTCCACAAAAGGATTTATAAGGAATTATCAAAATGATCGAGTGAATGTTATTATTTTAGGAAACCTCACTAGAGAAAGGTGTTGATCACAAAACACCATAAAAATATGGGGAAAAATATTTCAAAAATATTCTCTAGGGGTTAAATTGTTCTCTAAGTCTAACCATCTGACTGAGGATGATACAAAATGCTGAAACTCAACTCTATATCAAGAGCTGGTTGAATACATTACCAAAACATTGTAGTAAAACTCAGATTTCAATAATAAAAAATGGAATGTTGGACTCCATGAAACCTTACAACTTCCTTGATGTATATAATGATAATATTATCCAAATAGAAGTATTCTCAGTTATAAATGATATCTAATGAATTTTTTATGCATTCAACGAAAATCAATATATAATTATTCTCTTCAAACAATTTAGGGTGTCTGATTATAGAATCAATGGTGTTGTTTTCCAATTTCAACTTTTTTATGGGTAATGGATATAATATCCCCTTAGATATTTCCATCTAATCCTTATCGTGATGAAATAACAATAAATATATAAAAATACTGTTATATCACACTTTATGGCATCCCACCAAAAATAATCTTTGAAGTCAATATAGATCTTCATACACCCCGGATGAATAGTGCAAGTGGAACTGTAAACATTCCCAAATAACTCCTTCATCAAAAATATTATCGATGGAAATCATACTAGGTTTCTTATCCTTATCATTATATCATGATCAAGATTAAATATAGGAAAATTTATCACCTTTTTATAGCCCTACATATTCTTTCTACGCCTCTTTAATTTTAACGTGTATAGCTGGTTAAAAATTTATTTGAAAAAGATAATATCTATATCATTCCTTTATGATTTACATATGTATACATTGTAAATATATAAATTTTAGATATTTTGTGACACTTATCAAGGATAAGCTAGATTGATCCTATCTACTCAAAGAATCATCGACCCTTCCCTCTTTCTCTAGGTGGTAACATATTGAGAATTAGTATTTTCTAATCATCTCTAATCGTCTTCTCTAGTTCACAATCAAAACTTTCATTGTGAATAAATACTCAATGATGCTTTGATCAGTATATATATCACACATTAATCTATAAAGGTAATTAATTTATAACATTAATGAATTATTTACCACAACTAACTCTAAATCATGAGTTCGGTAATGTTTCTTGTGAACATTAAATTTTCATGACAAAAATTTATAACTATGTCGTTATTCATAATAATGCCTTCCAATCCATTAATGGATGCATCACTATTGATTACAGTCCCTCATTAGTTTCAATGTAATGAAAGCACAGTTGATATGACTAATATTATCTCTAGTACCTAGAAATTTTCCTCACATTCTTATGTCTAGAGGAACATGGATCCTTTCTATGATAACATGTTGAGTATATTAGATAGTCTTTAGAAATTCTCCACTAATCACCAATAATATATAGCTAAACCAAAATATCTACGGATCTTAGTAACATTGGATGGTTCAGTCCAATATTCAATAACCTATATATTTCATGGTCTACCGATATACCCTCTCTTGAGATTTTATCAACCAAAAATGAATCCCTTTCAAACAAAATTCACACTTTTGAATGTTTTCATATAGTTTGTACTTCATTTGAGAATTTATTATAATTATCATTTAATTTTCATTATATTACATACTCTCTGAATAGTTAAAAATATCATCGATAAAGGCTACCATAATCTGATCAGGCTAATATATAAATAATCAATTCATTAAATCCATGAAGATATCTAAGAAATTAGTAAGTTCGACTGAAATGATTATAGATTCATAGTGTCCAGACCTTATATGAAATTATATCATGGTCATATCCTCCTTCTAAACACTCAATTTATGTTATCCAAAACAAAGGGTCATCATGGAAAAGTATTGATGACAAAATAATAGATCAAATCAACCATCAATATGTCGTAGATTATTCTTGATCATACTCGTGATCTTTTTCGGCTATCTATAATTATTAAAAAGATAAATTGAAATATCTCTATATTTTATAAAAATACAAGATGCACCCCATGGTTGGACACTTGGTACAATTAATACCCTTTCATTTTTACCCAAGAGTTTCCTCTTTAATTCCATCAACTCAATTGGAGTCATTCTATAGGGAGTATTTAAAATATAAATGTCACCAAGTATGAGGTCTATTAAGAAGTAACCATTGTTTTGTGGAGGAAATAGTATAAGTGCTTATAGAAAGCTATAAAAAACTACAAAAAATTTAAATATCATTGATGTCGAGTTTCACCCCATCCATCTAAGATAAATGCCCCCCTTTAATAGGAATCAAAACCCATACAATTGATGGGATTTCCATGGAAATTTCATATTCATCATAACTATGATAAATTATCATAGGGTTGTCTATAATATTAAGGGTGAATTCCCTTACATAGATATTAATGTGGGATCTATGAATGGATAAGTGAACTATTCATAGGAAAACATAAAATTCAACCATAATAATAATTAAAATAATTAAAAGATATACATTCACACAAAACATAATTCGGATAAGAATCATTTAATTGAGATGTGATCATCATATAATTAGGGGTTTTCAATACTAATTATATATATAATTGTTTGGTCACTAATTGAAACCCTTATCCAATTCTTCTTATATTAATTAATGGATATATCTAGAGTCAAATAAGACACTAGTTGTTCTGGTGTGGATAAAATGTGTTTCTTTCACCACATCATAATCACCACCATCATCAGAAATAGTGCTCAGATGTGATTTCTATTTGACTCTTGATTAATAGTTTTATCACATCGATCATTGTCATTAAACAATTAGTTTAGGAAATATTTTTCATAATCACCATATGCCATTCATTTGAAACAGTAGTGTCTGTGTGGTTCATTCTATAGAGCTTTAAATCTATTTTCATAATTAGCTAACGTCATACTATATATTCATTATTTTATTTCCTTCAGACATTCCATTCTACACATAAGACATTTACCAACACACATAAAGATACATCCACTATTTTTACTTCTGAACATCAAGGATTAAGGAACAATCATCATCGTCACTCTTTGTTTTTTAGTGTCTTATTTGAACAACTTATTCCTATTTTGGTCAACACTATGGTATTGATGGGTAAATATAATCACTATATCCTACAAGAGACATCATTGAATGATTTTACTGTATCTAGTAAATTACCATATGTATAACACCCTCTCGAGACAAAATTTTAATCCATTGAAGAATTTGACAACCTTACATTCATGTTAGGTGATAATTCTAGAAGCGCACTATGAAATCCTTATAAAATATTCTGTATAGTACCAAAATTTTAACAATCCCTCTACTTTAACTCAAGGAATTTCATATCTATTTTTATATGAATAATAAGACAGATGTAATTTTAAAAAAATGGGATTTTAAATTCATCTCAATCCATGGAGTTAATTGCGTGTGTGGTACATTCTATAGAGCTTTATATCAATTATCATCATTAGCTAACTTCATCATATATATTCATAATTTTATTTCCCGCTGACATTCGTTTTTATACATAAAACTTTTTCCAACACAGTTAAGGAACCTTCGACTATTTTTACTTCCAAAAATAAAAGATTAAGGAACGATCATCTTCATCACTCACTGTTTATTAGAGTTTTATTTGAACAATTTATTCCTCTTTTGGTCAACACTATGAGATTTATGGTTAAATATAATCACTATATCCTAAGAGAGACATCATTGAATGATTTCATCATATCTAGTAAATTACCATATGCATAGCACCCTCTCGAGACATAGTTTTAATCCATTAAATAATTTAACAACCTTTCATTCATGTTGGATGATAATTCTAGAAGCGTACCAAGAAATCCATATAAAATATTACTTAGAGTACCAACATATTAAAAATCCCTCTACTTTAACTCAAGGAATTACATATCCATTTTTATATGAATAATAAGATAGAAGTACTTTTTAAAAAATGGGATTTTAAATTCATCTCAAACAACGGAGTCAATTTCACCACGTTTTAATGAATAATTGATTATTTTCCACAATTTTTCTACTTTTCCATACAAAACATTTACATCAAAAGTAAATTTTTCATGTTATTAACACTGGCGAATAAATAATATCATTTTAGTTGTAATTATCCATTTCTAAAAAACTAGTGGATCAATAGATGAACTGAAGGATGGTGGATGTTTACTCATGAAATAATCAAAACAATATAGTTCCATACATTTCAAATTTGGATGTTCAATACGATTTATGGTGTGAGAAAATTGTGTGATAATTGTAATGATATTTATAATTTTATCTCCCATATGGTGTGGCTAATAAATTGTAAAATCACTACATTTTCTATCACAATAATTATTAACATTGTTCACTTGGGTTTCAACTAATGACTAAAACCAAAAATCATAATTTTGGAAACAATAATCATAGTGGGGAAACATATAATCATGAAAAATCACTTATAGGATGTCTATATCATGACAAATTATTTTTAATATATGTTTCTTTAGGCTAACCCATTCTCATTTATGGTCATTATTCAAATCAATCACGATGTTTCAAAAGATGTTTGTGAATTTACAAAACATAACCCTAGAGAGTGTCAAACTAGGTTTGTATAAAGGCCCATTTTCATGCAGTGGTGATGATTGAATCTAGATCAATGAATTCTATTCAATGTTATTACCCCTAGGTACCTCTGCGCCGGAGATACATCCACTATAATATATATAAAACGATAAAATTTCAAGGAAACAACTTCCTATATCCCTTACCAAAATTCGAAGACATTTTCCTATATTTTGACGCATCATAAGACCTATCCATTGAAATATCTTTAAAGATATCACTAATGTTTTATCATCATAGTCTCCAAATTATTGATACACCTTCCTCTGATTACAACTGTAATGATCTAAATTTCTTATAAATAAATTTTTCATCTTAATTGTAGAATATCTATTTCATAACATAACGATTCATTCCAAAATAATTTAGTTCTAGTACCATTGGAAAATGTGACACACAAACAACATTCCCACAAGTGTGCTACATAATCTCCCACTATGATCTCCACAATAATAAATTTTTTTAGACATATCCAATATAATAACTTCCACCATAACTTGGGGAATTGAAACATAATAAATGGTGACCACATATGCTCAGTAAGGGTACACAAGGGATTAAAAAACATATCTTGAGAATAAGGGTGTGATAATATGATCATACCTTTTTAAAACCATAATCTACATATCACAGACCATAGACATGATTCGTGGAATTAATATTGGTAGTTCATAATACATGAATCATATAAGAATCAATAAACATGAACCATGAGTGTGACATCTCTGACCTGACTACAACATGACCCATGCCTTGATCCTGGTTGGCCACATGACCCATGCCCCTTCTACCCATCTGCCACGAGCTAACGAATAACAATAGGGGATTGATGTTAAAACAACGGGGTTATAAAACTCCATGTCAATGTACACAATGTATGTACTAATAATATATAGTAGAAAATGTATAACCAAATAGAGTTATACAAAAACCAAAAACCATATAAACATATACATTGAAATAAATTATCACCGAATTAAATAATAAGTGATTCATATTAAGAGTCTGATTCCACATGTATTCATGTATTGATAGTAAAATATGTAAACATGACCATGAAATATGAATTCTAAACATAAATTTAAAAAAATTAACAAATACCAAAAGATTCTCTATAGTATCTCAAGCCTGTTCCCAATGCTCTACTCATATGATCCATCTAAGCTATATGAATCAATAGCTTAAAGAGTTGTGTTTTACCATATCCATACTAATAGAAAAAATATCCTCTTGAGTTCCAAAGGAAGCATGAGTAGGGTGTGAGATATACATCTTAGTAGCCACCACCAATGATGTCTTCATGTAATCGGAGTTCGTGCATACATGTAAACAGTGTGCTACTGACAATAGGAAGGTAAAACAGTTAAATGTAAATAAATAACCTTCTTATTATTCTCTTAATTAATATGTGTCATTTATTCCTCCACCATCTCAAATATGGTATGCCCGATCAAGTTACAATATACATATAGCGTATAACTAGCTAGGTGTAAGAATTCCTTCCATCCATACATGTATATAGAGATTGTAACTGGCATGGTGTATGTATTCCTCCCAAACATACACATATAGAAATTATAACTAGAGTGGGGTTTGAATGATTCCCACACACACACAAACACACAGATATATATATATATAGTTTATAACTAGTATGGGGTGATAATTCCTCCATCCTATACTAGTATATTCAAAGCCGGCATGGGGTATGAATGCCTCACATAAATTTTAAATCATATATCTTGTTAGCATTATAGTGGAATAACCATTCATCTAATATTAAATTAGGAAACACATATTAAATCATTTAATTATAATCTAACAAACCTTTTAATGTAATTCCATTTCATTTGGATGGATTAGGCCATCTCATCGTAGCCGACCAACAAGGTCCACCATTCAATTTTCATATCACAGAAAATCCAATTACAAGGGCACAAGCAGTGGAAAAGGCCTCATAAAACGGTCCCATAACCATTTAAAAATTACATGCCTAAGATGACCAAACACCAATGGGATGTTTAGGGTTAATAAATATACACATGATACAATAATCAATTACACTTAAAATCAATCCACGAGATACAAAATAGAATGTTCCATCTTGGGACTGTTTTCCTAAAATGGAAAATTTTCATGGAATACCCCTTGGTTGTTCTTAACAGGCATATTTTAGGGTTAAACCCTCTAAAAATATCCAATTCATCAATATCAATGCATTAGGGTCCATTAGACATGATGAAAATGACACCTCTATGGATCTTGAAAAAGTTCAACTCAAGGAACGATAAATTAAATATGTACCAACCAAAACTAAAATAGAAAACTATGTGACCACCTACCTTAGAGATGTTGATGAAGCCTCCCGTGGTATCGACCTCTGATTTGAAGTATGTTAGAAGAGATCCGAGTCTCAGTTCAATTCCTTGAAAAATGGAATATAATCTGATGTACATGAATTTCACATGTATTTTTATAATTTTATAACATAGTTTAAATTAATTAGTTTAAACATTTTTTATATTTTTAGTTTATTTTTGTAGTTTTTTAATAGTTTTGATATTTTGATAATTTGTACTGAATTTATATACTCATATTAGGAATTTTGTATTTTTATTAGATATATTAATTTTTCATATTAAATTAAACAAAATATTAATATTATTAGTTTCGTTAATGTTTGTTTATATTATATTGTTATAAATATTTTTGTATGTATATTTTAATTCCATATTACTATTTTATTCTTTTTCATTATTTTATATTATTAATAAAATAATATCTTATTGTTAGTTCATTATTTTTATTATATTTAATATTATTATTATATTTATTTTTATGTGCATAAATTAATAAATAATACTATATATATGTGTGTTTTTTTGTATTTTAATTCTTATTACTATTTTTTATTATTATTTTTTAACTTTTAAACAGTAGGATTTAATATTTTCAATTAAAATTTTTATTTAAAATTTTTAAATTATTCATTTATCTGAACCCCCTTTCTACTGAATCCCACATGAATCACTCATCCCCCTATAACACCCCCAGATTTCACAGTACCTTATTTCTTTAATGTAATTCGATTGCTTGCGCTATAGGAAACACCGAGTTTGAGCATGCCACGCCTTACCAAAGTAGTCATTCAAGTAGCAGTTACGAATTGTATTAACTTCATTTCGAATTTTACATACTCCATATAATTATAGAAATCATATTATGTGTTTTTTAGACATAATATAAGAACAAATTCATTGTTTTCATATAAAAGATGTATTTTCCAAAAAATGCAACTTTACCACATTTTGAAGGTGAACCATTTTTTAAATCCAATATGTGACACATTTATATATTCAATTTAATAAAATTACATTATTCTTTATAATTTGAAAAAAAAATTCTTTTTTACAAATTTTTGGTACTTTTTTGATAGATTTTACATGTTTATGAATAGTAAGAAATACTAAATTTTAATTGAAATTATCTTTTATTAATTGAAATATTTTTTAGTGTTAAATTATAAATTTGAGTGGTTTTAAAGTAAAATTAGATTATATTTTATTCATTTAATATAATGTAGGTCAGTGGATGTAAATTTACATTTAAATTGTACATAAAAAAATGTTAATCTTTTGTTAGGTTTTACTTCAAATAAACCAGCATTCTAGTTTTGACCATTGGAATGAAATATAAATTAATTAATTCAACTCATATGTCTTGAATTTGATTATATAGACCTAATTTTTGGATTTAGAATACCAAAATTATGTTAGAGTGAATTTTGGGTATTTTTATGAATACATTCATTTTTTGATGAATAGTAAAAAATAATCGTTATTGTTCAAAACCAACATTTATTTAAATAATTATTATTATTATTTAAATTTATTGTAACGTAAAAATATATACATAATAGCTATATTAGTTTAATTTAATTCATTGGATCCATTTTATAATAAAATTAGATGTGTATAATTTAATAGAATTTTTTAATGTCTTTTACCCATCTGCTATGCCAATTTGAAAATTTGCATAAAACATAATTTTACCTCTCCTATGAATTGAATTTCAAAAATCTGAGAGACACGGTTGAAATTATTTTGTATATTTTGTTTCAAAAATATGAATGTAATGTTTAGTGAATAGTAACTTTTGATTTCTATTTACCACGGTTAAAAGTAAATTGTGTAATTAAAGGTAAAAATAATATTATAATTACCCAAAAACATTTCCAAATTATATTTTATAAGTTTATAATGGAAAAAATAAACCTTAGGAATAAAATATGATCCTTTTTTCCACATGGATTAGATTAAGACATTTATTATTATTCTATTTAAAGAAGAGTTAAAAGTGATATATTCAAGGATTAATAGATAAAAAATTATTAATATAGTATTATACATAATATAAATTCTACTATAAATATTAATTAGAAAGCTAAAACTATTTCCTACATAATGGTATTTTATTTATAAATTTTCTACATTATGTAACTATATTTATTTATGACACAATCTTGATGCAGTAATTAAGTTATTAATGAATGATTAAAACAAATGATATTATAAATAGAAAAATAAATGTAAATTTAGACTTTTGATGAATTACATGAATTTTATAGGTTTATATGACATTTTAGAGTTGATTGAATGTATCTTTTTTTAATTTATAATTCTTTTTTTACTTTCACAAAAACAAAATACAAAATAGTTTAAATATTCACATAAATGAGTTTTTAAATAAAATACCATATTATTAAATGATATAACATTAATAAAAATGTATGGTTCATAAAAACGACTTATATAATGATATATGATAAATTAATTAACCACATGAGGTTATCATTCTATTTTATTGTATGTTTATTAACCATGTCATATAATAAGACAAGAAGACATTGTAGATGTTATACTATTTTACTAAGAGATAAATCTATATGATAAGGTTAATATGGTGACATAAACTTGCCTAAAACCAATTTTTGAGACTATTTAGACACATCCCCACCATATTCTAGAAATTAATCCATTTTGATCTATTATAAAATAAAAAGTATTTTATGATAAAGTAATATTTCATGTTTTTCCTAAAGTTACCCACACCTATATAATTAAAGGGTACTTCCCCTTCTCTCAAAATCACACCTCCAAATCCATTTGGGTCAGAAAAAACATTCTCAAATATACCCCAAATACACTAAATAATCCCTAAAGGACTTAAATTTATCATAATCCAACTTAAAGATCCATTTTGATCTAATCAAATGGAAGAACCCGAAGAAGATGTAATTACTTCATCACCTCTTTCAAAGTTCTTTTCTTCATCCACATCCTCATTATTTGATTTTTTCCATAATATAATAATAATTGTAGTAACTTATACAAAATTAGATGTTATTATAAATATGATACAACCATATACATTATTTTATCCGTCCTATAACTGACAAAGTCACCATACGTGCATGCGTACGACTTACCGTCTCCACGTCGGGGTGTAGTTGTTTATTAAACACTTCATTATTTCGATTAGTATAATAATGAGTATAATTGATGTAAATAATAAATATAACATGTTAATGATTTTTTATATATAATATAGCAAACAATTAAAAACAAATTCACCATCAATGGAGGGATATCGTCGCTCGTCCGTACGTACGACAGACAGTCAACACGACGTGGTGAGATTCATTTCCATGTTCCCCAATCAACTATGATTATAAATATATATATTATTAATTAGTATGTAATATATGACATAATAAATCTACTATAAATAAATAAATGTATGTATGTATGTATATGTATTTACATATGTGACATTCACTTAATTCTATTTAATACGATATGGAAACAGAAACAACATTTATACGTACGTGTGGCCTACCACCTCCATAAACAGGTTTTTCCATTTAATATGTAAATATCAATTATAAATATTTATATTATGAATATATATGATAAATATTTTTTCTATTTTCTTTATGCAATTAAATCATTATATAAGTGATACGATCAATAATAACAAGTTATGTCATGTATGATAGAGAATGTGATTATTACTCGGATTAATTTTTTAAAATATAAATTACTATTAAATGGTTAATATAAATCCATAAATGAATAATTTATGATATCATAAATATGTATATGGTTATTTTGTAACATAATAACATAATATTGTCATTATATAAGAGGATTAATATAACCTCAACGAAAGGAAAGTAAAAGGTACAAGTTATTTCTTCAATATAATTATAATCCAAGATTATTAATCTTTATGTATTCACTGGGAAATAATTATCATCAATGTCTATGATTCATCAGAATATTTTAAATATTATTTTTTTATTTTTTTATTGAAGGGTTTATTTAATTGGTTCATCGTCTTAAATTATTTTAAAGATTTATTTTTTCCAAATCATTCAATTAAGGTCCATGTTTTCAAAATGATTTTAAGTATTCATTTACGTAGACATGATTGTTTTGAAGTGTTAATTTCTTTCATTAGATTCTATATGTTATAAGATACATTGATTCAAAAATATCTTTTAAATGAACTAATTTATAAATTTTGCAACTTTTAGATGAGTTCTTGAAAATGGGTATTTTCCTAAATGAGTTTCATTCATTATTTTTAACTCTATTAACATCCTTTAATGAATCTTATTCTTGACTGATGATGATTTACTATAATAAAATATCACATATTGTATTGAATGTGTTATTATGTGTTTTAATATGGATGTGCAATTTTTATATGATTCATTTTTTATGTTTAAAGAATTAATATTTTGTATGCATGTTTTAAAATTAATTTTTATGTTATATATCAAACTTTTCATAAGTTGAATGCATTGGACTTAGTATGTGATGGGTGTAGCCTGAAATAAAACCTTGATGAATTGGAATTTCTCATGTGGCAAACTAGTGTCCGGGCACAATGCCTTGACAAAAACATTATTTTTAGTCTTGGCACGAGGCCTTGACTATGTAGTTATAATGTTTGGCCTTGTGAATTATATCATTATGAAATTAGATATTGATATTACATGTGACTATTTTACTAGTAGAATATCTATTTGAATAAGTAAATGGAATTTTTTGATTTATCATTACCATATTATGCTGATGATAATGTTTAAAAGGCATTTATTTTAGTCTTACACATTGTCTTAAATGTTTTTCATTTTTTATGATAGTTTTCTCTACATTGGTATCCTTACTATACATCTGAGCTCACCTTAGACTTATGTTTTATTTTTCCCAATATACGAATAATTATGTTATGATTTATATAGAGCGTTAAAATAGGGTAATAATAGTGTTCTAAAAAGATTATTTAAGATGTGTTTCATTTTATAAAATGTAATGTAACATTCATATAGGCAACTTATTTTCCATTACTGCTAAACTGGTCATCCCTTCGGGACATGATTCCTTGTAATCTTTACAATATATTAAAATAATGCACCAAATCTGGGTAACTGGGGTCGGGGTATTACAGTTCGTATCATAGAATAATTAGAAACAACCTTGGAAATATATTTAGATAATCTCGGATATTGTTACATTTCCCTAAGATAGACATTGAGGATTAGTATAGAATTATTTCCTTGAATTTTTGTAATGTAGATATTTTGTGAAGTTTTCAATAAATACATCCCTATCTAGATATGAGCATGTAGAGGTGGATTTGGAATAAATGTACCAAGGAGTGAGATATATGACTAGGTGTTTCGGGAAAGACCCAAGGTATCCAGGTACATGACAACATGAATTTCTAAACTCTTGGTTACAAAACACTTGTGGGATATGCATAGGATAAATCAAATTTTCGTTACAAACCATTATGAAGGATTTTGAGTAAATACATCCTAAAAAACATTTTTTATGATTATGGGTAATATGCATAAACTATTCAATTTATGTTAGGTATTTTACATGTTTGGAATTATGCCTTTTGATTCAGAAACTAACCTAGTGTATGCCATTATATAGAAATGGGCCTAGTAGAAGGAATGATAACTCCAGAAATACACTTGATCCAATGTGTAAGAATGATCATAACATTTGGGGTCTTAAGAAAACATTTTTAAAGGAAATAGTCTCCCACGTATTCTCATCCTATAAAGAAATAATATCATGTGTTAAAAAGATATGTAAATATTACTCAGAGTCTTGTTTCATTGATGGGAAGACAGATAAGAAAAGGATGGTATAGAGAATGATGGATAATCTGAAGAAGTGGAAGAAGGATTTCCCCTATGTTATAACATTGGAAATAATTACATTGGTAAATTATTGAAGGGAATGATAGTTTTTTATAAGTGTGGAGAAAAAGGACACCAATTACGTTATTTCAAGGGTAAGAAAATGATTCAAATGTTAAATTCTTCATCTTTAAAGAATTGGGACACTGGGAGAATCAATTTTACAATAATCAGAGAATAACCAAAATGATTATGTGGGATAATAATGATGTTATGATACTAACACAGGCGTAGCGGAATGAAAAGTGTTTTTTGTTGATATTAAAAAATTATATCACATGAGTGTTGTATCAATGGTGTAATGGTTATAATAATTATGGAATATATAAGGTTTGTAATCTAGTACAATTTCATTAAGGATTATATATTGAGTGGTACCAAGAAAAGTGACTCAGTAGAAAGTTAAAATTTTTTAGAAAATAAATGGTTGAAGGAGAGATAAACATTAAAATGGTTATGATACAAATGTATTTATTTTTAAATAAGATATGACTGATTTGGATAAATTATATGGGATATATTTGACTACCTCAGAACTAAATAATGGGTTTTTGTACCATCATTGATGGAGATTACAGCATTTTTGGATTTAAGGAGTATATCCACTATTATATGTTTTAAAAATTGAATAAAGGAGTACTTAACTAATCAAATATGGGATTTTGGTAATTCATTTTATTACCACATTTTATGAGAATACACGATGTAGGTTGTCACATGTATATTTTGTGACCTTCATTATAAATTTTGGACACTGAGTTTGGATAGATGTATTGTGAATAAGTCTAGAGGTTGGAATAGATTATGTTTGACATTGTATAATATTGTTAAAGTTATGTAAACTATTAAGATTATTTTTGTATTCTTATAAATTGGACAACCCAGAGATTGGGTGACAACCCATCCCATCCGGTAAGGCCATGAGACTTGAACCTGCTACTGAAGGGTGATAAGGGTGCATCACCTACCACTGGCCTATGTGATGTCCTAGATTTTATGATGTAGTTTTTTTCAATGTTGTGAGGGATTAATTAGAAATTCATTTTTTTAACCCAATATGATTAGGATAAATAAAATATTTTTGAGTTCTATTATCTTTTGGGAGTGAAGGTTGAGTTTATCGTAAAATTAGTTAAAGGATGGAACTCATCTTGTCAGGAATTTATTTCTTTTTCTATGAAGAGATTAATAATTAAACATTTTGTAAAATATCTTAAAACCTAAATTTCATTATCCCAATACCTTATGATTTTATGAACCAATAATATTTTATTTCAACACAGATTTATGGCTTTGAGGCCCTCAATTTTCTATTTATTGTTCACTTGTTTGTGATTGATGACCTCTATCACTCCATATAAATATTTACGTTTTTTTGAAATTATGTGTCTCAAATTTCCACCAATGTTCTATTATTAGAAAGTCGAATTTGATGGCCACTTTTTCATTCCCCTTTCCCTCTTATTAAGAATAAATTTCATTATCCCAATTTATCATATGGGTTTTCTACAAAAGTTTTTTCTATTTTTAATATTTTATTTTTGAAGAACAATTTCAAATTGTGATGACACAATTTGTTGAAGGATGGGTGAATGTATCACCCTAGGAATTCATAGTACATTATCTCTATAAATAATTTCAATAGCTTGGGTTACACTCAACATCGAGTTCGAGTGCCCCACGGCATACCAAACTAGTTATTCAAAAAGATGTTATGAATAGTATTAACCCAATTTTAAAATTTATATACTCCATATAATCTTAGAATCCATATTATGTGTTTCTTAGACATGATATAAGATCAAATTCATTTTTTCAGATAAAAGAATTATTCTTCAAGAAATGTGATTTTACTGAATTGTAAATGAGAATGCTTTTTAAATAAATTATTTGACACTTTCATATATTAAAATTAATTAAAGTAAAATTTTATTTATAATCGGGACAAAAAATATAGTTTGGATTAATTTTGGGTAGTAATCTGATAACTTTCTTATTTTGATAAATAGTTGAAAATATTAAATTCTATTTAAAAAAAACTTATAAGCAAAAAAATTAATATTGATAAATTATGATTTTTAATGGTTTTAAAGTATAATTAGATTAAATATTTATTATTTAAAATAATTTAGGTCATTGGATGTAAATTCACATTTAATTTGTACATAAACACATGCCAATATAATGATAGTTTTTACTTCAGAAAAAACAGCTTTCTGGTTTTGACAACAAGAATTTATTTCAAATTAATTAATTCAACTCATATGTTTTTAATTGGTAAAATAGATATCATTTTTTGACTCAGAATATTAAAATTATCTTAGAGTGAATTGTTGGTATTTTTCTGAAGACATACATTTTTTTTGATGAATAGTGAAAAACACTACGTTATTGTTTAAAACCAAGTTTTATTTAAATAATTATTATTTATATTCTAATTATTTTTATTGTCAAAATAGATACATAATACAAATATTAGTTAATTTTAATTCATTGAGTTATTTTATAATAATATTTGGTGTATAAAATTTTATTAAATTTTTTAACGTCTTTTTCCCACCTTTCAGGCACATTTGAAAATTTACATAAAACATAATTTTACCGCTTCTATGAATTGAATTTCAAAAATCTGAGTGACACAGTTGACCTCAGTAAGAAATATTTGGTTCAATAAGATGAAAGTAATTTTTGGTGAATAGTAACTTTTGAATTTTATTTACCATAGTTAAAAGTAAATTGGGTAGTTAAAGGTAAAAATATTATTATACTTACACTAAAACATGTCTTAACTCAATTGTATAAGTGTATTTAGACCAAAATCAACCATAGGAATAAAATATGATCCTTTTGGTCCACTTGGATTATATTAGAACATTTATTATAATTTTATTTAAAGAAGAGTTAAAAGTGATAAATTCAAAGTTTAATAAGTAATCCATTTTTACTATAGGGTTATACAAAGATAATTTATAATATAAATATAAATTATAGAGATAAATATATTTCCTACATCATGATATTTTATTTATAATTTTTATACATTAAATAATTAAATTTATCAATGACACAATGATGATGCTGTAATTACCTTAATAATGAAAGATTAAAATAATTGAAATTATAAATATCAAAATAAATTTAATGTGAAAATTTTGATGTATTACACGAATTTTATATGTTAATATGAAATTTTGGTGTTTAATTAATGTATTTTTGTATTAGTAATAACGTTTTTTTTACTTTCACAAAAACCAAATACTAAATAGTGTAAAAATTGATATAAATGTGTTTTTAAATCAAATAGCATATTATTAAATGATGTAACATTATTAAAAATTTATGGTTTCGAAAAATGACTTATATAATGATATATAGGTCATTAATGAACTAATTGAGGTTCTCTTGTAATTTTATATTATTTTTATTAACCATTTAAAATAAAAATACAATAAGAAACTGTAAACGTTAAATTATTTGACTAAGAGTTTAATAAATAAGAAAGGTTAATATGGTGAACTAAAAAATTATAAAACCTTTTGGTTGAGTGGATATAGTCCCATCCTCAATTATCCCTCTAAATAAATTCAATTGGATATATCATAAATAGAAATTGATTTTATAATAAAATAACATTTCAAGATTTTCATAAAGTAACCCTCACCTCTCTTATAAAATGGTATTTCCCCATCAATTAAAATCGAACCTCCAAATCCATATGGCTCGGCCAAACTGTGCCAATATATCCTCCCAACAGACCTCAATTTTACATAGAGGCCTTAAATTTTTCATAATCCATCCTAAGGAGCCCTTTTTATCAAATCAAATGGAAGAACCCAAAGAAGAGGTAATTACATCATCACCTCTTTCAAATTTCTTTTCTTATTCCATGTACTCTTTGTTTGATTTTTTCTATACTAAAATAATAACTCTAGTACATTATACATGCTGAGATGTTATTATAAATATTGTACAACAGTATTAATTATTCTATCCATCCTATTAATGGCAATTTCACCATACGTCCGTATGTAAGACTTATTGTATCCACATCGTGGTGTAGTTTGTTATTCCACACACATCATTATTTGGATGGGTATAATAATGAGTATAATTGATGTCAATAAAAAATATTTCATGTTAGTGATTATTTATATACAATATACTGTCCAATTACATACGATTTAACCATCAGTAGAATGATATCGTCGCTCGTGCGTATGTATGACTTACCGTCTCCACGACGCGAAGGGATTCATTTATACATTCACCATTCATCTATGATTATAAAAATATATATTATTAATAAGTATTCAAAACATGACATAATAATTCTATTGGAAATATATATATATATATATATATATATATCTTATTCACATACTTCCGTTCAATATGATATGAAAAAGGAAACAATGTTTATGCATACATACGACCCATCATCTCTAAAAACTATGTTTTCCATTTAATATGTCTATATATTATACATATTTATATTCTGAATATATATGATACATAATTTTTTTATATTCGAGAACCAATTATATCATGATATAAGTGATACGATAAATAATAACATGTGAAAACATGTACAATATAGAAAGCTATTATTTCCCAAAATATTATTTTATCATAGAAATTAATATTAAAAAGGGAGTATAAATACATAAATTAATAATATATGGTATAATAAATATGAATATGGTTCTGGTTCTGGAATAATTTAATAAAACTTTATGGTCATTATACAAGATGTTATAGATACCCTCAACCAAAGGAAAGTACAAGGTAAGGGTTATTTCCTCAATCTCATTATTGTTTGAGATTGTTTATCTGTAAGTATCTACAGGGAAATAATTATCATTTATGTCGAGGTTCCATTAAAATATTTTAAAATGGAATATTTTATGTTTTTTTTGGAAGGGACTCATTATCTATTTCATTATCTTAAATGTTTTTAATAATTTATTTGTCTAAATATTTTATTTAATTCCAATGTTTTCATATTGATTTTAAGTATTTAATTACATAGACATGAATGTTTTAAAGTGTTAATTTCATTCAAAATTTTCAAAGTGGAATGGGACACTCTGATTCAAAAATCTATTTAAAGGACTTATTTTATAAATTTTTTGACATCTAAAGGAATTCTTAAAATGGGTATTTCTGTCAAAGAGTTTTATTGATTATTTTAAACTATGTCAACATAATTTATGGATTTTTTTCATGATTGAGGTTGATTTAATATAATACAATATTCCAAATAGTATTTAATGAGTTACTATATGTTTGAGTGTGGACGTGCTATTTTTATTCCATTCATGATTTATGGTTAATGTTTAAACATTTCGTATGCTAGTTTCAGTATGAATGTTTATGTTATGTTTCAAAGTTTTCATTTGATGAATGCATTGAACTTAGTACGTGACAGGTGGAGCCCGCTATAGCTCATCATTGAATTGGTAGATCTCATGAGACAAACTAGTGTCTTGGCACAGTTTCTTGACCAAATATTTATTTGTTCTCATGGAATGAGACATTGACTATATGGTTATGATGTCTAACATTATGCATTCCATCATTATGAAATTTCTTATTGATATTATAGGTGACTATTCGACAAGTAGAATATCCTTGTGAACAAGTAAATGAAACTATCTGATTTATCTTTGCCATGTTATACTAATGTTTAAGTTTAAATGTATTTTTCAGTCTTATACATTGCCTTAAATGTTTATGCTTATTTATGATAGTTTTCTCTATATTGTTATCTTGACTGAGTATCTGAGATCTCCCCATTCTTATGTTTCAATGTTCTTAGGATGCAAAGTAGGGTGTTATGATTGATATACAGGGTTAAGCTAGGGGAATAATGGCCCAATCAAAGGATTATTTATATTGTTTTTTTATTTTCAAAATTGTAATCCAACACTTATTTATGTAACCTATTTTCCAAGACTGCAAAACTGATCAGTCCGTCTGGACACGATTCCTTATAATAATTCCAATGTATTAAAATAATGCACCGACTCTGGGTAATCGGGGTTGGGGCATTACACCCCCCCACTTCTTCTCTCTCAATTATTGTGCCATAACCCCTATTTTCCCCCCAACTCACTCGTCGACCATCCTTCTTCCCACTCCCCTCCCCAGTGCCACCCCCATTTCCACCCACTGTAGCCCACTCACCTATGGGCCCTCTTGCTCCCCTTCCTCATCCTTCCCCAGTGCCAACCCCTAACCCACTATATCAGGCTCACACATCTCCTCTCTCCTCCCATTATGGACCCACCACCCATGCCCTCCTACTCTCCCCAACTCTCCCACTCACCCTCCCATTTCCATCATCCAACACTAACTGCACTCAACTAACACTTGAATTCCTCTTAATTATGTAATGACCATGCCAAAAAATTCTCAACAACCACCGAAGACCACACCTCGATCCGAAGCAGTGGAAAACTACAAGTCGAACTGACACCCTCCACTGACATGCACAATAACTAATGCAATTATTTAATTTATTATCATGTTTGATGGCCTTTTGAATTAATTTTAATTGGTTTTTTATTTAATTAATTATATCTGCATTTAAATTAATTGCCATTTAGGCACTGCACGCGTGATGTGGTCCCCAATCATGTGATAACTAATAACTAATCATGGTCAGAAGTTCATCCAAGAATTTATTTATCGAAAAATCGATCAAGCGCGTGAGTGAATTCTGAGAAAATAAATTTATTAAATGAAAATTTTAATATTTTATTTTAGTTATCCTTAATAGATGCATGATTTATATTTAATCATTAATCCCATATGAGAGAACTCGATAAAGGTAGATACTTCAACTTTGTGAACTATGATTCCTCATATTTCACCATGTGATTCAATGATAAAATGATGCAAAAATTATTTGTCAAGACAGAAAATGAAATAATGGATTATTTATCTAAAAATTAGAATAATGTATAAACTATGTGAATGAGACCAGATAATATTTTGATTAAATTGGGGATTAGTGAGAGTTGAATAAATAAATATTCAATTGTGGGAATTAAATAATCGGCATTGCATGCACTTGAATGGACATCACAACTCTGACACTTCCACCTCAACCAGTTTATTTCAATATTTAGTTCACTTAGAAAGTTTTATTTAATTTAAATAGTAATATTTAAAATAGTCATTAATTATTTAGAACATCTTAGTTGTTAATCATATGAAGAACTCATATTCCTGAACACTTTTCCAAGAAGATATTCAATGTTTCTAGTCACATACTATATTTAGTTTAATGATGATCGTCACTTCAATAGTATTTGTTATGTAAATTTCATTACAAATTGCTTTCTTTTTAAATGTAATTAAAAATTTATGGCGTTGTTGTCAGGTATAATTGAATCATTAAATATTCCATTAATAGAGTGATTTTAGTATCATATAAAAAAATTAAAAAAACCGTTTACTAATCAGAGAATGTTTCTTGCAGGAACATTCAAAACACCTAGAAGATTAGAATCACATGGGTCACACCACACATTTACAACCAGTACCCACCATACCCACTAACATTGCATGATATGTAATATAATATATCACCGCACATGAGCACACTATGTAATCCTATTTATTTTAATTATTATCATTCATGTGTTTGTTATGATCTGTATTCTACTACAAGTCATTATCAAAAAATTTATAATTTTCAATGGAAAAATGTTAAGGAAAATTTATAACATGATAATTCATTTGAAACAAAGGACTCAATAATTGAGAACATGTTGCTATCTCCTCTCACTGAGAAAAATCGGTTATTTGAACATCAGGATGAATGTAATGCAAAGATTCATTCCTTATAAAAGAATATAGAAAATTAAATAACTCATCATGTTCAAATAGATACCTCACTACCACACGATGACTTAATTGAGAATAATTTTATTGTGGAATATGTAGTATAGGTTCCATTTGAACCTCATTCATTCTCTGATTCTAAGGATGAGACCGCTTTGATAGATCATTCTTCCTATCATACAATTGATAACTCCTCTTCACCATAATATAATTCTTTTAATGTAATCACATTTGATGAATATGAGAGCATGGTATTCCACCTTGTTGTACACAATGGTCCCTCAGAAAATTTGATTTCATGTCCTTCTGTGAGATCACATCCAAGCTTTCCCAATGTGAAAAAAGATACATTCAATATCTATCAAATTTCATCTTTTGAGGATGAACATGATATTTAACAATGACCATTATTTACCATGAAATATTCATAATTGAACCAATAGATAGTGGATTTCAATACCGAAGGGGTTGTCATTTCAAATCCTATTGAGTCACCTCATTTGAAAACCATTATGAGCCAGATTTTTTTTATAAAATTGAGACATCTGAATCATTTTAAGAGTTAGTAAATTGGTCATCATTGGAGGTAGAGAAAACTAATAATTTTCTAGGAAACATAAAATGATGGGATTTCCTGGAGGATCATTAGTTTGTGGTGAAACATATACAAACCTATAAATATGTTGAGATCAATATAAAAGAAGTTTTAGAAAAAAAATTCATTCATGAAACAATGGAGTATTCTTCTCCAATTGAGCCCATCATACTTTCTCCAGGCAGCGAGCATGCTTTTAGTTGGAAACCATTCGATATATATTTACAAGTTTTTGGGTTTTCAAAAAATTGGGATACATCATCATCCCATATAATACATTCAAGGACATGATGGATATAAGATGACCGCAAAACGAGTCCGGTAAAGGAAAATTTTCACCTATACACATTCAAATATGTGATCATATTGATCTTTTCATTGATATAATATTCACATAATTTTGTTATTCTATAAGTGTTTATGTAGGAGAGGAATTTCCGTTCCCTTGTGATTTAGCCAATTTAAATTTTCTTCTAAACATTCATTTTTATAAAAAACATCCATTGAGATATTGTAATGCTTGAATGATGATATCATTTTCAATTAATGGATTCCATAATTCAACTAAAAAATAAGAAGATGCATGGATACCAGTTTTTTTTGATTTTGGTGGAGTTTCAACAAATTCTGGCTGAATATGATGAAAACATTGCACTTAATGGGAGTCAACCCACCATTTGTTTGTTTTCTTGTCCCTGTATTTAATTTAATTTCTTTTAGTTTTTTATCATCATAAAATTAAAAAAGGCATTCATTTACCTCAATATGTTCTTCTAAGCACTATAGTGTACTGTATTCATCATTCATATATTTATCACCAACATGATTTTTCTTATAGTGTGACTTATAGGATATGATGTGAGTATGTGATGTCAATATGTAGGTTTTAAAGGTGTACCGTTTTTGGAGCTTCATCAGATTCAAACAGGCTTTCTGTGCCAATCTACACATACATAGGTAATTGATTTATTATTTCCATATTTTATGCTTGCGAAACACCATGTAAACTGAAAAAAGAATAGTTTGAATGAAAAACTAAAATTCATGTCATGTTGTTAACTCACATGAATACAGAATAATTTTTTTTGTAACATGGTTGGGAGCTTACAAATTGTGTCCCTAGATATTTTTAGAACATGATTATTGTTTGGAATGTTATGATCTTTGATCTCAACACATAGATGACTGTTGATACAATTTAATTCATGGAATTTGTTTTTCAAGAATTTGAAAATTTTTGAGACACTTATTTTCATTCCCACTAATCAATGATTTACATCATTTTATTTCTAAACATTTGAGGACTCTATCCCATTTTAAAAAATCTATTTCATCACTTTTTTTAAAGGAATCTTGTCCATGTTTTGTTTTCTAGAAAATTCAATGTTTTTATATCAAAGCGATAGAGATTTGTTAGATCTTCATCGCCACTTACCCACTAAGCCAACCATATGTTTTCTCTATCATGTAGTCCTTAGAATGTATGGAGAAGCCTTTTAGGATGAGCCCATATCTAATACCCATCCTTAACAATTTATTGAATATTTCCATGATGATTTTCATTTTCAGTGTGGGTGAGATATTTACTAATTGAGACGGTTTTCTGAGGGTAAATGAGTCATTTTATGCCCATGGATTGAAATTATATCATCTTGATCATATGTACTATATTTTATAGTATCCAGATTAATTTAATGTATTTTTATATGGGAATATAGAACCTCTTGGGTTCCTTGAATGTGTACATGGGTAGTCATTTTGCATTAATCCTCGATTTTATGGATACCTTTAAAAGTAATGATCCATTACCCCGAGATCTAGAGTGTTTTCTATATGAACTATATCCACTTAGAACTTATAGCGTACACACAACTTTTACCATTATTTTGGATTTTTGTCTAACACATATTTCTTGGGGTTTTGGAATTGATAATCACTAGTTTTCATCCCCATATTATATGAGTGACTTGTGATTAAAAAAAATATAAAAATAGAGAAATATTTGATTTTCTTATGCTTGGGGATAAGGAATGTTTTATGTGTGGGGGAGAAAGAGTTTGAGGGAAAAATGGATTGAAATTTATCATGCATTAATTTCAATATTCAACCCTCATTTTGAAAAAATAATGTCATAATTTTTTTTTCAACCCACCATCTAACAACCTCAGAGACATTTTAACCACATGTAATGTCATTGATATTGGTGAATTATTTTTATTTCATTTAGTATAGTTATGAAATTCATGGAAAGTCTATGGTAAGGATGACTTTGTATGAGAATTGAACATGACTTTGATCAAATATTTTTGAGAGATTAGTTGGATGAAGAGGTAGGAAACACGATACCTGAGGGGAAGTAATATTTTCTGAAAGTATGCAAGTGGAAGAAAAATGGTTTTGGAAAACTGTATTATTAAAAAAATCATTAAATTTTTATGGGTAAAAGTTATTGAAAAATGTTGAACATTTAATTTTTATTTTTTGACTTTTCTATGAGCTATTTTGTTTTTTATTCTGATTGTTTTTTCAGGAGTGAATTAGTTTGAGTGTGGGGGATTTGATGTCCATGTATTTTTCATGTATTTTTGTAATATTCTTATACATGTTTAATTTATCAGGTTTACACTTTTTTTTATATTTTTAGATTAATTTTTTTTGTATTCTAGTAGTTTATATCGTTTGGTAATTTCTAGTTAATTTATATTCTTATATTACTAATTTAGTGTTTTTATTAGTTATATTAATTTTATATATTATAATAAACACAATATTATTATTATTAGTTTCAATAATGTCAGTCTATTTTATATTTTTATTTAATTTATTAGTATGTAAATTTTAATTCAATGTTAGTAATTTATTTTATTTATTTATTTTAATATTATTAATAAAATAATATCATTTCATTAGATTATAATTTTTATTATATTTAATTGTAGTATTATATTTAATTACTTGTGAATATATAATTAAATATATATATATATATTTATGTGAGTGTTTATTAATTCTTATTAAGATTTATTATTATTATTATTATTATTATTATTATTATTATTTAACTTTAATATAGTAGGATTTTAAATTTAAAATTTAAAATTTCATTTATATTTTTTAAATTTTTATGTTATTTAAAACCCCATATCTACCCAACCCCCCATGACCCACTCGTTTTCCCAACTATTCTCACTCATTTTTCACCCTACACCCCATTTTTCTCCACCCACTCAACTGTGGGCCTTTTGGATCCCCTTCCCCATCATTCCCCCACCACCACCCACTATCCCCCTCTATCCCGCTCACATATCTCCACTCCCCTACCCTATGGAACTGCCACACCCTACCCCCTTCTCTCCCCGAATCCTCCAATATCCCTCCCCTTACCATCATCCCACACTAGCCACACTCCACTACCCCTTATAGGCCTCTTCCCTCTGCAGTTACCCCACTGACAGCTACACAACAACCACCGACGACAACTCCTCGATCCAAACCATCGGTAAACTACTAGTCAATCCGACCTCCTCTGATGATATGTACAAAAAATGGTGAATAGAAATTCTTTATTCCAGGTGTGTAGAATTTTTTTGGGCGCATCATATTCTTTGTAATGTTTTGCTTGGTTTTTCCGAGATTCACGCTCCACAGTGAGAGTGATTGTAGATCCAAACATTTTTCATCAGTGAGATGGTTTGGTTCAATTTTTCAATGATCAGTAGAGGGATGATTATTATTGTGTGATCTTCAATGAACGCTTGCAGTGACATATATGAAGATACGAGAAGGTTGATATCTACTTATTATTATTTTTGTCATCATGGGATGTTAATTTATTTTTTCCGGAGTTCTGTTGAATGTTAAGGTGAATACATGTATTTAATTTATTTTCATATTTTATTTCATTTTGAATTATATTAAATTTAATTCCTTTTTAATTAATAATATCTGTTTTTAAATTAATTGTCATTTGGGCTATGCACACATGCTTTACTACCCGTTCCAGTGTTACAAAATATGTAATCAGGGCTGGGAGCTCATTAGGGAATTTATTTATCCAATATTCGATAAATCTCACACTGAATTATAAATAAATAAATATATTGATTGAAAAAATTAATATTTTTTGTGATTTATCCTTCAAACATTATTGAGTGATACTTAATCAGTAATCTCATACAATGGAAGCCATTGCAGGTAGATACTTTGACTTTTTTAGAAATGGGTCATCATATTTCACCAAGTCATTCAGTGCTATATTGATGCACAAATTATTCATTAGGACAGAGAACAAAATAACGAATAATTTGGGTAAAATTAGAAAACTATCTTTCATCATTGAATGATACAATATATTATTTTTATTAAATTTTGAATCAGTTATAATTTAATAAATAATTATTTAGACGTGGGAATTAAATAATTGGAATTGCATTCACTTGAATGGACGTCAATACCCTAACACACACATCTTCTCTATTTTCATTAATAATTTAGTTCACTTAGACAATTATTAAAAATTTAAATACTCATTTTTAAAATTTTAATTTAGTTTTTATAGCTTCTTAGTTGTTATTAACATGAAGAAATCATTATCCTGAACACTTTCCCAATAAAATGTTTTAGTGTCTACTCACATTCTCTTTGAGGATCAACCCTGATCGCCATTTCTACAGTAGATGGTAGGTAAATAAATATTGTAAATTTTATGTGTGGGATGTGAGTCCTATAATCCTAAATACAAATAAAATAATTGAAATCATGAATACTAGATATTTGAGTAGAAATAATACGTATACATGCATCTGGAGTTCCAAGGCCTCTGAAAAATTGATATTTAAAAAACCGAAGAAGAACCTAGATCAATAAAAAAGATTTAGGACTTTGATATCTCAAAGGGGAGGATTCAATATAAAAATATTCTAGTGTCAAATGGGATGATATAAATTATAACTTATGTGGGATGAGGAAAAATGGTAGTTTTTCTTGAAAACAAACTGCGCAAGGTTTATGCGCATGGTTTACAAACCATCTGCTAACCATGCTTGAAAAATATGTCCCATTTATATAGTAGTTCACATATCCATTAATCTAGTATGCATGGTTATAGAAAAAATATGTTGATTTACATCTTCCCTTATCTGTAGACACACAATATACTCAAACTGTGTGGCCTTAGTCCCATGGTTAACTATAACCATGAGACCCAGCTCGCAACCCACTTTGTCGAACCTCTGGGTTTCCAACCATCCATGGATGTTTCTCGTTATATACAAATTCGATAAAACACCATTAAAATTATTGAAGGAAAGATTCAAATGAAAATAGAATGATTTGTACCATTGTAAAAAAAAATCGGGTAATTATAACCTCCCCTCTTATAGAAACTCACCCCCATGATTCCATTCAATGGGAAAAGTGGTACTGTTGGCCAACAGTTTTAGCCACTAAGTTTGTATGTCATCATTCCACACCTAGGTCTTGTCCTATACTCAGTTGTTCTTCGAAATCCCCATTATAAGAGGAAAATACTTGTCTGAGAGTGTATTCATGCTCCGATCTGCAATACACATTGGATACCACTCAAAGGATGCATCAATATCCAGGTCAACTTCATCATGCAGAAAGATGTTATATGGGTCTGGATAGTTTGAGTGGGGATGAGATACATGAAATTTATCTTGCATAGAATAATATATACGAGGTAGTTACAAACATTTATCTGTATGTCTGGTCTTCCTCAAAACCTCAAATGGTTCAATGAATCTCAAAGATTGATTACCCTACTTATGAATAAATCTACGCCGCAACCTGGTGGATAATTTCCAGTAAAATATATCTCATATCTCAAACTCAAGAGGTCACCAACACTTTTTAGCTTAAGACTCATTTCTTCACTGAGCTATCAACATTTTCTTCCTGATCAACTAGATTTTTTCTGATGTATCCTGCATGAGATGAGGCCCAATCATAGCTGCTTCCCCTTTCTCTAGCCATGATATAAGTGATCAATAAGGCCTACCATAAATGGATTCATAGGGATCCATAAAAATTGTACCCTTGAATATGTTGTTACCAAAAACTTAATGATGGGAATGTTCTTCCCTAATAACCCCCATTTTTAGGAACACATGGACATAGAATATCATATAACACCTGAATTGTATGAACTGTCTATCCATCTGTCTATGGGTGACATGACCTGCTAAAATGTACATGCTTACTGAAGTCCTTATAAAACCCCTACCATAACCATGATGTAAAAGGATCATGAATATTACAAAATACAGAACGAGGTTCACCATGTAAAAGTACCGCCTATTTTATGTAAAACCTTCCTGCTAATATAATGACAAGGTCTATCGTTTAGGTAATATATTTTTGACCTTCATCAGATGATCAAAATCAAACCACACTACATCATTTCCACGAGATGTTCTGGGTAAAAAAATCAGAATGTCCATTGAATCATTATCCGATTTCCACTCTGTAATGGACAATAGCTAAAGAATACCTCCCAGACATTGATGTTATGCCTTCACATATTGACAGATGAAACATTGATTGATAAAGATAGCTAATTTTTGTTTCATACTAGGCCACAAGTATTGACGTCATAGATCTTGATACATTTTGGGATCATTATTTTGAACTACCCATAGTGAGGTGTGGGAATCCCTCAGCAACTCCTCTCTAATTTCCGGTGGGACCAATGCACACCAACAAAATAATACAGTATCATCCACATCGATTGTCTTACATGAAAATTTAACACTATCTAAATCACATTATCATGGGAAAAATCCCTCACGATAATATAGTTATCTTGAACATAATTTTTTAATAAGGATACACATCTGTGATAAAGATACGACAATAGTTTCTCTTGGGTCCTCTCGAGCCTCAACGTGATTCTATGGAAATAAGTCCATATGCTTCCATTAATTAATTGATTAATAAACCTACTAAGCTGATTCATCTATCTTAGTGCAACATCCACTGAATTTCCTTTCCCTAGAGTATAGGAAAGATTGAAATCATGTGATTGAAGGTACTCAACCCACCTATGATGTATGAGATTCATATCATGTTGTGTGAAGATGTATTTGAGGATCTTGTGGTCTATAAAAACCCCGAAATTATCTCACAATAAAGTGTTTCTCCAATGACATGTGGCATGAACATTGTCGAAGATCTCATAATCTTGAGTAGGGTAATTATACTCATGAGGCCTCAACTAAAGGGAACCATATAAAATGAATCCATCATCTGGAATTATAACAACACCATGCTCAAAAACGGTTGTGTTATAGTAAACAATATAAGCCATTCCTGGATCTAGTACAATCAATATAAACTCTAAATTCAATATTTCATTCGTCTATGCAATGGATTATTTAAAAGCTTCAGACCTTTTTAATAAAACACCCTTCATTGTCAATAAAATAAGTGGAACTAAAAAGCATGAGAAGTTATGAATGAAGAATCTATAATATCCAACAATCCCTAGGAAACAATAAATATCAATGAAATTATTTGGATAATCCTAGGAAACTATAGCTCTCAATTTTACTATGTCATCTTAAAATCATGACTATGATATGATATGATCTAGAAAGTGGAATTTATAAATGTAGATGTTGAATTTAATAATATTAGCATAGATATGATTCCCTATCAGTGTATTCAACATGATATCAAGATGGCTGGAATGGTCATGTCTAGAGCATGAATAAACAATGATTTCATCAATGATGACTACCGAAAATAGATACTGATATGCGTGGAATACCTAGTACACATGATCTATGAAGACTGTAGGTTTGTTTGTGAGTCCGAATGACATAACTAGGTACTCATAGAGACCCTAACTTCTTTTGAATGTTTTTTAAGGTGCATCTGAAGTTCTGACACACACAGATGATGATATCATAACATTAGATATATCATGGAAAAACACTCTCTCCTCAAATCCGATCTAATAGGACATCTATTCTATGTAATGGACACTTTATCTTAATAGTCAGCTGATTGAACCGATTATAATCCAAACAAAGACCAAGGGAACTATCCTACTTCATAAAAAAGAGGACCGGTGGACCCCAAGGAGATGTGTTGGGGTGTATACATCATTTTTCCTTCAGATCGTCTCACTGATTCTTGATATATATACAGAAGCTCCTTAGGTTCCATAAAATAAGGAAGAATGATCAATGGAGATTCTCCTAGAACAATATCAATAGTAAACTCTTCCTCTCTCGCTGGAGGTAGACAAATGAAATCCTCAAGAATGAAATGTCTAAAACTATCCTCTAATGGAGGGATACAAAAAATGTATAACCCCAAATGGTCAAGGTAAAGACTAGTAACATGTGATGTAACACTACCTGAACACTTTTGGTTGGGTAAATATCGTGTCACACTGACATCCCATTGCCCTTTTGAACCTGCGTAATTCCCTCTAGTGATGTTGATTTAACACTAAAAAAAACATAACATACAAGATCTATAGGTAACTGGAAACGCCATCAAAATAATTACATCATACATATCTTGTCAAGAATGGACTTGTTCCATTAGAAAAGTAAACCACCTATCTCAAGGGGTAAATTCTGACAAGGATAATTCTCTCTAAATAGACACTAAGGATATATCTAGAGTCATCAAACCCTGATAGTATTCAGTGTCAATTCCAAACCTCTCAGTGATAGACACTAGTACTAAAGAGTGAGAAGTTTTTGTATCAAGGAATGAATACACTAATGTGGAGGTAACAAGAATAATACCTCATACAATAGATAGTATAACCTACTTATTCTATGATAAAGCCCATACTGTTTGTAACTGGATTATACCACGACCACGTGTCACTGCCTAACCAATCTGAGTTATCCCGCTCTACTGTCGATGAGAATCATATGATTGATTTCCCCTACCTTGACCGCCCCCTCGGATGAAAGAAAAATGGTATTCCAACTATGTCACAGCTGTGGTCCGATTTTCCTAGATCATGACTAATGGGAAGTTGTAGATCCCTACTCTCTAGGAACTGTATGGAATGTCTACAAGAAATAGTAGAGGCGATCCAACATGCCACAACCTATGCACTCAACTGGGTTCCACGTACACTACCTCTTAAATTGTCTTGGCACGCTACACCGGTTATTAACACCTAAAAGTGGATAATATTCATTGTTTATAATATAATATTCATGTTTTTTATTAATCATAAACACCATTATTAGTTCATTTTACACTTTGAACATTATTTCACATTATGATTGTAATTCCTATAAAAATTCACTATTACATAGTACCTTCTTGAACATATCATAAAACAAATAATGGTCTTGATTTTATTTTTATTTTTTATTTTCATTTCTCCCATGATATTAGTAACAATTCATTCTTTTTTAGCACTCAGAGATTCAATTTGGTAGACCACCATAGTGCGATTTGAACCAACAACATTCTGGGTGAAGTTATCTAGAAAGTAGCCCAATAAAAGTACCGTAGAAGAAAATATTCATGCCCAATGATTCATAAAATATAATTAATGATATATAGAATCATGTGGAACATTTATTAAAATAGTTTACCAAGATAATTCTGATGTTTTAATAGAGTTCCATGTGGCCCAAGTTGAAGATGAAATTCTGTACTAGATTCTACGACCAAGAAAAACATCCCACCATTTAACTCATATCTCACATAAAACAAACTAGTTGCATCTTAATGACTATAGGATATTCGGTTACATCCATGGATACTTTTAACCCTCCTATGGACCACTCTAATTATGCTATCTAGAATGTCCTTTTGGTGTATATTTTCAGTGGATGCAAGCCAACTACCACTTTAGGGGAAAAATTGAAATGTCACCTCTACATTAATTCTCTACCCACCTAGGCCCAAAAAAAATAAATTAATTAATGGGAATGATACTGGATCGATCAAATGATTCTTAAGTTCTAATTTAATGTATTAGTTGTGGAGGATTTAGGGATCTTTGATCTTTTTTTTCATTGTAATGTTATTATGAAAACTTTTCGGTGTAATGTTCTTACTTCTCATGTAAGTTGTTTGAATCACCTTCATTTTCAATAAAAGTTATTCATAATATCATATTATGTTCTTATTAATACCACTTTGATACCTTTGTCTCAAGGTGTGAACTTATTCACACCAAACCATTGATATTTTTTACACAATGGTGGAGTGATCGTTATTTTGTTGTTTCTACTTCTTCTATTCCACCCTCATAAGTCTATTTCTCGCTTCCATTGAGATATTATAATAAATGGAGGGAAAGATATTTTATGTTTTTATCCAAGGGAGTATCAAGGGGCTAGATTTAATGTTATTTTCCACTCTCTAAATTTATTATTTTATTTTATTTTAGTTTCTTTCATTCAATGAATTTTCTCTTTCTCTTCATTATTGAATTTATTTGCAACACTTTTAGGTGCTAATTAGATATTTTAACGTGGAGTGATCTTTAAAATGATCATACATGTTTATAGGTGATTATAATGTGTCTGTGAAGGTGTTTAATTAATATGTGGTGAGATTTTTTTGAATTAATTGCATGAATCCTTCTCAAGTTAATGATATTAAAATCGTTAAAAAATAGAATTCATCTAATCCACCTCGAGCAATAACCTTGCATCAACACATTATCTCTTAATTTTAAATCACATAAATATCTTAGTTCTCTTTTAAAACCATGTAAAATCAACCCATATTATCCACTTCATAGCCAAAAAACCATATTTTTTATATTGTGTTTCTAAATATTCTCATTATGTTTCTGAGGATTCAAAGACCCGAGATACACTACAAGAGACCGCATAACCCTCAAAACATTGGTAAAGTTTTGTGACACCAAATTTTGGAGCAGTTTACAGGGATCCATGTAAGTTATCTTAGACACTATCATCATTTTCTCACCCACATTCTTTATTTTCACCCCCATCTCTCTTACCTATACACTTTTCTGTTTGTGTGTGTCCTGAGAATCTATAATCTATATTTATATCTTCTTAAATAAAGGATCATCCAAATTACCATGTCACAATTTCATGATGGATTAAAATGAAAATAAATATTTCAGATCCACTATATTATTATATATCTTTGATCAACCATTGAATAAATTCCCCACACCTAGTGACATGTATGACCATTAGAATGATGAATATTCAAAGGTTAAATTTCCATCCCTCTCAAGGATGGTTGAAGAGATCAATATAGGCGAATTCCATGATGTTCAATCCAATAAATATAATATTCCTCAAAAACTTATTGAAATATTGTGTAATCAAATGGATATAATGAATATTTAGGAATCATATTTGATATTAGAACTACTATGTAGTAATACTTATGAGGAACTCATCCCTACACAAACCGTACCTTCCAAAACATTATGTGAAGTGTCTAGTTTCCCACCAAAAACTAATGACATTATTGAAGATACATCCTTTAGATTTTCGGTAGGGTAAGTGAATCAATAAATTGTTTTACGAGTATTTAAATCAAGATGAAATTTATCTCTTGTATTCACAAGAGGGATATTTGATATCATGGATTTAGTGTTCTGAATATTACTCCCATGGATCTTCAGAACAAAAAATTTTTGAACCACTGGGAGAAATCACAAAATTTGAGTATATATCCATTCATCACACTGATATTTACAATTTGGTGTTTGAATCATCTATTCAAAAGGAACCAATATTGTTGATAAATTTGCAAAATTAAACTGAGTTGGATTCATAATCACAACATGTGTTTGAATGTCCTATCCAACCAAAGCTCGAAATTATTTTCCTTTCTTCACCACTCTATAATCCTATATAGGTTATAATAATGAACATTCAATTGTAATTAAATATTCTCTTTAATCCAGAAAAATTATAATGATAATTCATTTCTAAGGGAAGTCTATAGAAGAAACTGAATCAAGTATTTTTGATTTTCCTGGGATTTTACCACTCATTGTTGAACATAGGATTATACATGAAAAAATTATAAATAAATAATAAATCTCCCAAAATTTGAAGTGGATAAATATGGGGTCTTTAAAATTTTGAAAGATATTATTGGTTTTATTAGGGGTTTGGTTCGATTAAGCGACATTAAACCAAATCATTACATGAGAGAACACCCGCAGTTTTCATGCTTCCAATCATTTAATTAGTACCTCAGACTGTTGAACTATTTTTATTTAATGACTATCGATGGGTTTGAATAGAGAGCACCATATTCATATGTGTCATGTTGTTTGATCCCTGAGTAATATCTTACCCAGAAATGTAAGAAAAGACAATGTATCATCAGTCTATTTTATTTATATGTGTTTTTATGTTAATGGAAAAGATACAAAAAATAATAATAATTTAGATTTTTCACTTTTTCTTATTTTATGAGTAAGGATGGGTATCAAAGGGGAGCAACATATTCATCTGTGTCACATGGTGTGGCTCCTGAGTAATACTATGCTCAGTAATTTAATAGAAGACACCACATCATTAGAATATTTTATTTATATATTTTTATAGGTTAAAAGAAAAATATAAAATCATAATAATTTAGATTGTTGACCTGTTAATTTTTTATGAGTAATGATGTGTATGAGAGGGGAGCACTATATTCATCTGTGTCACATGGTGTGATCCTTGTGTAATTCCTTACCCTAAAATTCATGAGAAGACAATGTATCATCAGCTTATTCTATTTTTTTATATTTTTGTTGGTTAAAAAATAAATATATATATATATATAATAAAAAAACATAAAAGACATGTCATAGTTCATAGGGAAAATCCCATCGTAACCGTCCATGCTAATGGGACTCGAATAAGGACTGAAGGGAGACTATGGAATGCATTTTCAATATCATCCACCAGGTGACTTCATTCCATTATTTTCATTTTCATGGTTATTATTGAACTTCATTCCTACTCCTTCTATGTTTTCATTTTATTAAAATTGGGTATATTTTTACTCTATTTTTGGGGGAATGAAATAAAAAAATTTATTTTTTAGTCATCATAAAATGTGTGGAAGGGAAGCATTCATTAACCTCTAACATGATAACACACATTTCAAACTCTAAAATTGAATAAAAAATATTTTTTCATTCTTTGATTTTTATTTTAATGTTATTTTATGTTTATGTGGATAGATTTTTGAAATTCCGGTTGTCCGATGTGATTTTCCACTATTTATATTTTCAAAAATTTGAAAAAAAACAAAATGCACATATTCTAGATTGTGGGGTTTTGGTATGAGTTCTTGGGGTACAAAATAAATGGCGTAGGGTTGGTGATCATTTTATTTTTTACATGAGTATTCAAAAAAATCAATTTTATGTACAACAATGGATTGACCTAATGTGTGGATTTCGACACATGGGGATCATGAATCAATAGTTGTCTGGCCCAGAGTTGGGTATTTTATCTCTATTTGTGGAAATTTGAATTTGTATTTGATTGAGTAAACCCATGATAATGCCCAAGTATGTTATCTTCACAAGGTTCCCTATTGTCTTTGATCATGGGAGTCATTAGTAAAGTCATGCTACATGGGTTAACTATATTGAGATCAATATCGAATACCATGGAAAAAATAAAAAAACAAAAAAAATATTTGTTTTGAGAAAAAGAATACTCATCTTAATATTAAATTTTGATTCATCCTAGAACCTATATATTTTTTCCCTTGGATAAAAATAAACCCACATGTCTTTTGTGATGCACAATACTTCATCATGATTAATTGATATTGGATGAAATATGGTGATGAATTTGATCAAAGGAAGGGACTTGGGCTTGTGATATTCTTCTGCACAGAGCTTCTTTTGAATTATTTTGTTGGGATTCATTTTTATTGGTATGAGGTCTTTGGGTGAGTATTGTGTATGGGAATGTTTTTCAAAAAGGGTATTCAAATTTCATATTTTTGAGATATAATTTTCTTGGGACTAGAAAAACTGAAGTTGTTGGGTGTGGTTATCCCATAAAAGAGGATAATATTATTTTTTTATAATATATTATCTATGTTCTTTATTAATCATAGAACCCATTATTAAATAATTTTATACATTGAACATTATTTCACATTATGATCGCAAGTCCCTATTAAACTACATAATTACATATTACCTTATTGGACATCTCATAAAACAAATAATGGCCTTGATTATATTTTTATATTTGTCTTTTCAGGTCTCCCATAAAATAAGGAAAAATTTATTCTTTTGGGGTACTTGGAGATTCGATTTGGAAGACCACCAAAGTAGGATTTGAACGAACAATATTCTGGGGGAAGTGATCTAGACAGAATCCCAATAATATTACTGTAGAGGAAAATATTGAATCCCAATGATTCTGAAACATTATCTAAGGATATAAGACATCATGTGGAACATTTCATTAAATAGTTACCAAGATAATTCAGATGTTTTAATAGTGTTCCAGACATCAAAATTTTATGATGAAATTCTGGGCCAAATAATGAGGCCTAGAAAAACATCCCACCATTTAACTCACATCTCTAAAAAAAGAAATATTTCTGAAATAAATTTTACATGATATTAGGGGAAATCTAGGGAAACATTTAATACTTCTATGTACCACTCAAATTAGGCCATCTAGAAGGTCCTTTCAGTGTATATTTTCATTGGATGAATGTTTGCTTCATCATTGGTGAAAGAATTGAATGTCTCCTCTCTATTAATTTTCCACACACCTAAGACCACCACAATTATTTAAAGTGACACGGAATGATGGGGGGTCGACCAAAGGCTTCCTAAATTCCTATTTAAGGTAGTAGGGGTGGGGGAATTAGTGATCTTGGATCATTATTTTCATTGTAATGTTATTTTGTCAATTTTTCATCGTAATGTTCTTCATTCTCATGTATGTTATTTGAATCAAATATGATTTCAACAATAGTTCTTCTTCTTCACATATTCTGTTGTTATTCCTATCACCTTGATACCATTTCCTCATGGTGTGAACTTATTCACACTAAACCTTTTTATATTTTTCACACAACGGCGGAGTGATCATTATTTTGTTGTTTTTACTTCTTCAATTCCACCCTCACATGTCTACATCCCGCATCTGTTGATATCTTGTCAACAATGGAGGACAAGCTATTTTATGGGTTGATCCAAGGGAGTAGCAAGGGTACGGATTGAATACTATTTCTCACTCTCTAATTGTATTAATTTCATTAATGTGAGTTTCTTTCAATTAATTCTTTTTTCTCTTCCTCTTCCTTATTGAATATATTCACCTCATTTTTATGTTCTAATTAGATGGTTTACCGTGGAGTTCTCGTAATAATGATAATAAAAGTGTATAGGTGATTAGAATGTGTTTATGAAGGGTTTTAATCAGAAAGTTATGTGATTTCTTTTAATTTATTGCATGAATCCATCTCAAGATAGGGAAATTGAAATCGTTAGAAAAAGTAATTCATCCAATCCACCCTGAGGAATAACCTAGGATCAACTCATTTTCATATAATTTGAATTCACATAAATATCATAGTGCTCTTTTAAAACCATCTAAAGTCAATCCATGTTGGCCACTTCATAGAAAAATTTCATCTCTTTATATTGTGTGTCTTAATGTTTTTCATAGGTCTCTGAGGATTTGACAACCCATGCTAAACTGAAAGTGACCAGTAAACCATTAAAACTTGGGTAAATTTGGGTGACACCAACTACTGACATATAATAGAAATACTTGTTAAAGGATCCTGAATTGTACTACCTCTGTGAGTTTCTTAAAAGCATCCCTTTAACCAAGAATAAGACCCACTGGGTGCATTTTGTGATGGTCTTCCATAGATCACATTGTTATTATCCCAAAAACTTCACTTTGAAAATAATCCCTAGTTAATGAATTAAGGAATAGTCGTAAGCTTGAAGAAATTGACTTGGAATCAAATGGAATAATATTGGCCATACACAATTCTCCTAACAGCCATTATATAAACCATATAATGATAGAATAAATGCATCTTATTGAAGAAAGATTAGTATTCCCTAACTGACAGGGTTCCTTCATGAAGATTAATGAACTCTTAGTCATACCCTAGAGTCTGGGGAAAGAAATAGTAAAAATGATAGTCGGGAAGCCAACCCAAACAATAAACCAAGGCTATCCTACCTGGTGATGATATCCCACCACCCCTTAGCTAAATTGCATTTCATGAAAGCAAGTAGCTTGTCCCTCCATTATGGAGGAATTTGTAGGTTCTTAGAGATGGATATGATCACCTCCATCCAAACTCTATGGAATGTGGTTAGATATCCCCCATGAATGTAGAAGGATACTGTTTTTCATACTCATAGCTCAAATCCCACCTTTAATAGTCATCAACATATTCATGAATTAGACATAAAATAACGAATCATTGTAAAAATTATGAATATGAGGAGGAGTTATGGGTGGCTAGATAGGAGGGAAAACTGCAAACCCAAGGCCCGCCACCTTAGGAACATTATTATCGCCAACTTCATGGCGTGTAGCTCGAGGGTTCTGTGTCAACATACTCCTAAAATTCCAAAAAACTACTCATAATGGAAAAATTAGTAACTCAAAAGATTCCATTTCTAAAACTAGTTTTGGTATTGGGCCTCCCTATTAGAACATACACACCTCACTACTTACATCAAAATCAATGACCAAGCATTGGAACAAACATTAAGAACAAAGAAGCATAAACTACCCACTAATAAGGCTGAGTGAAAATTAATTTTCTATGTTATTATTCTACAAGATGGTTGTTCCACTGTTAAAAAATAATTTATCATTTGAAAACATTATCACTAGAACGTTGTAAGAATTTTAATTTGTTTAATCTAATGATATGTAATTTTATGGCCTATAAGAGAACATACAAATTATGAACCAAAATATTACACCCACATGGATTTCATTTTAATTTTAATTATTCATATCGATGTGATTATATCATTTCTAAAATGGATGTGCTAGTTGCAATACCATTTTCCAATACATAAGGGACCATACAAGTTATGTTTCAAAGAGTGGAACCCACTACACACACACAATAAAATGGTCCATATCCAGAAAAAAGTGTCATCATAATTGTATACATGTAACAAGTCACAAAAAATATTTAAGTTGCAATGCTTGTAAAAATATAAATAGTTACATGGAAAATTGTATGCCATATACATATTGTGCCTATCATTTTTCATGTTCTACAACATAACCCGAATTTCAGTGTGTCATGAAATGAAATCAAATTTCCAATATCATAAATATTAATAACATCACAAAACCTATGAATCAACCAATGGTGAAATGATATCAATACTTATTGTCATAAACAACATAACAATAATTCATCAAACTGGTCCCTTACCCCATACATGTGTTTGGGCATCCAAGAATGACTTAAAACCACATCCCAAAGACAATTAATATCTAATCTATTAACCCCAAATAATATATCAAGAAAGGAACCACTCTATTTCATCTTTTGGATGTCTTGAACACCACTGCCACATAACCCCTTTCCTTAGCTAGGTTGGCCACATGAACACTGTTTCATCTCCCCATATTCTAGGGGGTGTAGAATAGTAGTGGGGGTTTATAATAAAACAATGGGGAGGATATAACCCCATGTAAGATTAAAAAACATTATAAATATTAATATAATGTGTTAGAAGCATAAAAGAAAAGTAAGATACCAAAAAAATTGAAAGCATAAACAACTATAAAGGAAGACTAAATAACATAATATCATAACAGTGGACTCATGTGCAGTTTATGATACAACGTATATGAATTTATTTCTAGTATAAAACAGAAATATGAACAAAAAATACACATGTTCAAAAAAACTACAAAAGTGTTCAAAATCCAAAAGCTTCTTCATAACATCTTAGGACTAAGGCCAATCCTCTAGTCCTAATCTCTATCTACGAAATATAAATCAACAACCTAAAGAGTTCCATTTTATAATTTCCATACATGTATACAAATAGTCTTATCATGTAACATATTATGTATGTTTAAGGTGTGAGATAAACATCTAATTAGGCCACCACCAATAGTGTCTACGGGTAAACTGTGTAGACCCTCATAAGTAAACAATGCACATCTAAAAATAGGAATGTAAAACAATGCAGAATAAATAATTAACCCTTTTCTCAGTTTCTTAAAAGATATCTGGTGGTTCTACCTACTCCATCTCAAAGTTGGTATATCCAAAAAACTTACTATGTATATATAGAATATAATTTTCATGGGGTAATAATGTCGCACATCCATACATTTATATTGTGATTATATCTTGAATGGGGTAAGAATTCCTCCCACCCATACACATATATAGGTTATAACTAACGATGACTACAAATGCCTCCCACTCACACATATACATATATATATATATTTATATATATATATATATATATTACCACTAAATGGGGTAATAATTCATCCCACCCATACATGTATATTCAAAGTTGTCAATGGGTAAGAATTCCTCCTATCCATTCACAACCACATAACTTATAATCATAGCATTTTAATAACTATCCATCTCATATAACATAATGAAATAAATCTTAATTCATTTAAATTAAAAAAATAACCATTTCTTGTAATTCCATTTCATTTTGATGGATTAGTCAATCTCATCCATTCCATCCTACAAGGTCCACCATAAAATTTTCCAAACATGGGAAATTAAATTACAAGTGCACAAGCCTTGGTAAATATCTCCTCAAAAGGTCTCATTCCCATTTGGGAAATTCCATGTTTCAGAGGTCCAAACACCCATTGGGTGCCTTTGGTTAATCAAAATAAACATGATTCAATGGTATATTCTACTTAAACTTAAGCTGGGAGATTCAAATGAGATTTAATAATCTTGGGATATTTTTCCTAAAATGGACACCTTTTTTTGAACACCGCTTGTGGTCTTGAGAGGTAATAGTTTCTAACTAAACCCACTAACATGATCCAATTCATTTATATCTAGGTGTTAGGGTATATTAGAAAAACGGAAACCAACAGATGAAGGGAGCTCAGAAAATTCCAGATCATCTTTCAATGAATTAAATAGGAAGCATCCAAAATTCAAATGGAAAAATATGTGACCACCTACCATAGGGCGGTAGAAAAATACTCACTTGGTATTGAACTCAAATTCAAAGTATGTTGGATGTGATCTGTGTTTTATTAACTTCCCATGAAAATAAGGAATGCAATCCTCAATGAAATAGTGCATTAGATATCAAGAAGAACAAATACAAGATTATAGAGACTACAGAGCCATGCAATTAGGTTTCCAATGCCATTGACAGATTGAAGATCAAAAAACAGATGGATAACCTAGATCAAAACCAGTGATTAAGGCCATTGAGAGATAAAATAGGAGGTGGAAACAATTTTTTCTACTAGAAGCAAAGGGGAAGAATGAAATTAGAACACAAGTGAGAAAAGGAAAAAATGGTAATTTTTTCCCAAAACCACCTACACACGATTTATACACAAGATTTACAGACCATTCCCAAAACATCTGTGAAGTCCTTATTCCCTTTATATTGAAGTCTACAAAACACTACACATGGTTTTCATGGTTGTATAAAAATCATGCAAACTTGTAGGAGCCTATATTTTCTACTACACAATTTCCTCAAACTGTGCAACCTAGGTTACACAGTTTACACTAACCATATACACCATCTTGTAAACCACTTTTACAGACCACTGGGCTTCATACCATCCCCAAAAACTCTTGGTTCCTTCCTTATGAAGCAACACGAATCTACCATGATTAAACGAAATATTCAAAATGAAAAACTATAGATTCTATCCTTGGTCAAATTTTTAATCATTACAATGAGAATATAACTTTGGCGTAAGTCATAGATTTGTGGAATACATAGAATTATATCAAATATTTACATTTGATGCTAAATTCTATTTTTCATGACTATCATTGTTGAATGGTTTCACTCCCCAAAATATCATAATAGTTATGGATCACTCCCAATACTGTAATAGTTAGAAAGTTTCGTTAATAAACTGGGTTCACTTACTTTTATAATCCTGTTAATCTGATAGGACATCAATATTCATCCAATTACTTTTTGTGGGATATATGTCCCACATGTATCGTAATCATAATCATGTATACATATGACACAAGATCATGAAACCTAAATTATATCATGACCCATGATAAGAAATGTATTTTCAAAACATTTTATCATAACATAAGCCGTGGAAATTAAAATGGTTTGAAAATCATTTAATAATTTCATGAAAGAATTAACTATGGAAAAATAAGTGTGTTTACTAATAATTTTATCATGGTATAACTTGTGGAAGAGAAATGGTTTTCAAAAAAATATTTCCATCATAACAATTCTAAAATAATAATAATAATCGTATAGTCGTATCGTATCCTCAGTAAACCATATGTAATAAAAAATGAAGTCATATTAGGTGGAAAATCATTTTGAAATATAACTTATAACATTATTTTTGATGATAATAATTCTTTGAAAATAAAATTTTGAAACAAAAAATTCTTATGATTTTTTGGATATCCATATATTTAAAAATAATATTTTAAAAATAATGAAGGAACATTAAAAAAAATAAAATACTTGATGGTTGTAAATTTCATTCATGTAGTACATGTAAAAAAAATATTTCATTAACATCTTCATCAAAATTAAAACATGAATTATTTGAAAAAAAACATAAATATTCCATTTAAAACAGTTGAAAGAATTAAGAAAAGGTTTAAAATGAATATAAACAATCAGAGATGAACATTAGATATCTTTTTATTTTTTTGAAGACATGAACATTGATGAGAATGGGATTTTGACTAAAGTGATAAATATATATGATTTTTCACAAAATCATTATTTTAAATATTTAGTATATAATGATGGGAATGTAAAGGGAAATTATGTTTTTTCATGACATAACTAGAGATGAAAATTTTTTTGAGTTTCATGGGAGATGGATCATAATATTTCATCCACCAAATCAAAAAAAAAATAAACAATCTGAATAAATAATAATATTGTATAAGATAACCCTTTCAATTTTGGTAACATAGAATCATAATATCCAGGAAGGAATAATAATAAATAAACTATAAATATAATTATAATAAATAAATTTATGATATTAAATTTAATATTATAAATATATATATCTCATAAAAGAATATAGGTGCATTACTTAACATATGTTCCAATGAAGTCAAGTGGGGAAAAAATTTCCATACTATGAGTCTCAAAATTCATCACACATATTCAAAACTACAATATAATTAATATATGTTTATTATAAATATATTAGAGAACAATAATTTTATATATCATACCATATATGAATTACATATATCCTTTTATAACCCATTTATACAAAATTCAATATTAGTGTCATGTTTCAGGTAATAACTTCTTTTTTTCGTGTAAAATTTTAGTTTTTTTGGTAATATTACTATTTTAATTGTATCATAATACAAGTAATGGTAAAAATGATATAAATATCATATTTCTTCATTATATATGTGTTTATAGTAATTTATAAATATTATAGATAAAAAATTAAATACACAGTTCATGGAGATGGTAGGTTGTATGTACGCATGTCGGTGGTTTACTTTTTTTAATGGATAAGGAGAAATATTTATAAATAATATATTACCATTATAGAATCAATTTTACAGCCTATATATCACATATATTCATTAAACCTTGAGTGACATTATTTTTTTTATATTACGTGTACATCATTTTGAGGATAAAAAAACAGCATTACTACAAAACTAGGATACAATGGTTTACTGTCATGGAAAAATTACGAGCACAAATAACATTTAAAAAATAATCCATTATCATCTATTTAATTCCTTATTCTGTATCTTCTTATTGGAAAATGTGTTCTCCCTAGAATAATTATTCACTTATGTATAAACATTAAATGTATGGGGAACTAGAATCCCAGTAATATGATAGATAAGGGCATGCATCATAATAACATAGATGAACATAATCATCATCACAATCATGAGGACACGTGTTATATAATAGTGTAGAATGTGGAAATGCAAAAATAATTGAAATTATGTCTTCGTGGTCAACTGAAATACATTGTTGTGAACAAAAATATCATCGTATTTACACATATTTAACATTATCTAATGAGATACATTATATTATGATATTTTTCATAGTTCAATATAATTTTGGGTGCACCTATCACATCAAATAATTTACAAAATCAGTCATTCCACATAGAATATAGATCAATATTGGTCATAAAATAACCCATGTAAATGAATGAGTTTCAATTCACAAATAATTAATTCATGAATAATATTTTTTATTCTCAAAAAAACATTCGAGTAAAATACTTTTTATAATAATCCCCGATCTTGAGCGAATTAGAAAATATATCAATAGAAGTAAAAGTGAACTTTTAAGAAAAGAGAGTTCATTTGAAAGAATCATTATATTGGTTATATTACCTGATTAAAAGAGTTTATATCTCACAAAATTTAAGTTAAGGAAAAAATAATTGATAGTTAATGAATATTAATGGAATATTCATACTTAAAATGGTGTGAAATAAAGAAAAAACCAGAGAAATATAGTTGGGTTTGTAATCCCTTTACATTATATCTGAGTGATTTCATTATCTTAACATACCAACTAATCAAATTAAATTCATTAATCAATAAATAATGTACCATTTATAAATTTATTTTATTCCTTAATGTTTTATTATGTTCATTTACTATGTTTTAGATGAGTTATAGAGTTCAATTTTATCATCTAAGAGTGTTTATTTACTTAGTTTTGATGATCAGTTTGATTTTATACAAGTATCTTTGTTCCAGAAAAATGGGGATGATTATCCAGAATTGAGATTATATGATATCATATAAATGTGGAACATTAAATTATCATATATATGATTTTATTATATATTATGAATTTGATTAATTAGATAATTTTTTAATGAAAATGATTTAATTTATTTTGTAGATTTTAAAACCATCATGAACTTATATAATTTTATTTAATATTATGATTATATGGTGGTTATAGAAAATTAAATTACTTAAAATATGTATAATAAATATTATCGAACCATATCAATGGCTTTATGATCATCCTTGAAGGTAGTAATAGTGAATGGAAATGCATCGTCCACGATGTCGGTAAATTGACACATCACGAGCAATGATTTAATTTTTAGAATAAAAGAGAGAGGGGGGGAGTTTGGTGATAGATATTCTATTAACATGCTATATTTTCATCATATAATGTATAATTTATTTATCCCATTCAATTGAATAATGGATATGGGGATAGAATTATAAAATAAATCAAATTGAAAGGAAATTAAAATAAAAAGGAAGTGGTTTTTATCTCTTGGTTTTATCCTCCTTGAGAACCTACATAGGGAAAATAGATTTGTATTTTGATGTGACCAAGATATTTTTTAAGTGGGGAGTGGATTTGGAATATTATAAATTAGAAATTTAACAAGGATGGAATCTTGTAATGTGAATGGACAAGAGGCAGTGAGGGGTGGAATTTATAGGGCAGGGGATGTGTGTTTTCTACTTATTTTATTCCATAGATTACGTTGTTTGGATCAAGAATATGAATATTTTTTTGAATTATCACTAAATATATTAAATTAATGAATTAGGTCTCAATATATTTGCCTAATATCAGCCATACATCACATATGGATCAATAATTCATGAATATGTTAAATACCGTAAATTACTACATTTCTATATTCCCATAATATGACTATTTTAAAAAAATAGAAACAATTTCCCACAACCATTATTAAGAGTTTAAAATTAAAAAATAAACTCCATTTTTTGAAAAATAATGTTCTATATATGATAAATATAGTTTCTCAATAAATTCATCATTTATTTTAGAAATACTGATTTCAAAATTATAACTTATATTATAACAATTTGGAAAATAAATTAAGGTCTAATTAAATTATCTTATAATCATTAGACAAAAAATTATTAATTATTAGATATATTTTATCAATAATAAACATTATTTTAAATCATTATATTAATTTTAAAATTGAAAATAAACATTTACGTTTCATAAAAAATACCAACACTTAATTAATAATTTTAGATGAATTTATTTACTTATAATACATTGAGGCCAAAGCCTCTGTTTATTAGTGGATTATGATACAATAAAAATAAAATCATCCAATTGGCATTACATGTACAAACATGGAATTATTCAAACTCGAGACCTCACCAGGACTCGAACTCCAGCCCTCGCGGACATCCACATGGGCATCTACCAACTAAGCTTCACCCTAGAGGCATATATTTACATATACTATGATATAATTATATAATAATATCATATATATAATACCTAAATTTTATAAACACTTTAATAGGTGAGATTACATTTTTATTGCTTAAATTACTATTCCTAATTGTCACATTACTATTATTAATTTCATGTTACTATCGAATAAGTATATGATACATAACTTCTAGAAATACCACTAAAATCATTCATTAATATATTATAATTATGGTATTTATGATTTCTATCATATTTAATGTGATTTATACTATAATAAATAATTATGTGAATGGAAAATATAATTGATTGATGATTAGATCATTACATTCTCCACCGTTTAGAAATTCAAACCTCAAAATTACATTTTATATAAATAGGTGAGGGAATTCCTCCTTCGCTTCATCCTATGGTTCCAAGGTAACATATTAATTCATATGTTTCCTCCAAAACACTTTAATGATTTTGATTTTATTTTTGACATAGAACCTTATCTCTCTGATCCATAATCATTACCAGCTGCTCCTTATATGATAGATCATCTCATAACTATACAACTTATGATTGCAGTACATGTGAAGGATATGGTATGTGATTTCTTAGCAGAGATACATTGAACATGTCATGAATTTGAGCCATACATGGTGTAATGGAAATAAGATAGGCAACTGCACATTTTTCGATCATGGATCTCAAAGGGGAAAATGTACATTGGTCTTTGATTCCCTTTCCATCCAAACTGCATGTCTCTATTCCATGGTGATATATGAAGGAATAATTTATCCCTAACATTGACCTCTATATCCATTTAAATACTGTATGTATAGATATTTTTCCAAATTTTGAGATACATTGATATATTTCTTAATGGATTGAACCATCTCAGCCATTTATTACATTAGATTAGGTCTATGTAGCTTTCACTCACCAAATTCATCCCAACTGGTTCGAGTTTAAAATTACATTCACTATAAAGTTTCATATGAGTCCATATGAATACTTGAGTAGAATTTTTGGTTTTATGATAACTCAACTTGTGGGAGATGATGATCCCATCATCCGTGAATTCCACCGAGAATGCTTTTAGAATTTCTTCGAGCATTTCAATAGTATTTCTTGATTGTTCATCAGTTTGGGGTTGATAGGTTGTGCTGAAATTCAATTCAGCACTCAATGAATGTTTTAGAGTTCTCTAGAATTCAGTTGTGGAATAAGTATTATGATAAGAGACGATTAAATGTTGAACCCCATTACATCTGACCACTTCCTTCACATATATATTAACATGTTTTTCCAAGCTGGAAATCTTTCTCATGAGTAATAAAGTGGGAAGTAATGGTTAGTTGGTCAACCATAACCAATTTCACATTGTTTCCATTCAATTTCATTACAAAAACAATGAAAAATTACAATGTGACATTCTCCAATTTCAACATGGTTAAAGGAAATGGTTTTATCATCTAGTTGTTCATTTGTCATTATACATCAACCTACTGACATATCAATCACCTAGATATATACTCTACAACCTCCTTTTTCATCTTTTTTCCATTATATGTTTTCTCAATGATCACCATACATCATGGAACTCTCATTATTTATAGATAGTGGTGAGTTATGTGCATTATCCAATAGATTATTCTATATCTATTGTGAAGAAGAAACAAAAATACATGTTATAGATCAAATAAAACCATCATCATCGATATGAAACTCTAACAACTTCAATTCCATTATAACATTCACCTTCGTTTATAGCTCCAGCTACTCCCTTTACGCCTCCTTAATTGTCACTTGGATATATGGATTGGAAATCATTTTCAAAAGGTTATATTTGATGCTTTCCAATATTATTTATAATTCCATCCTTTTCATATCCATGTAGAGAGGTTCTTTGATAATCCACATCGTAGATAGAGAAATATATATTGTTCTAATATGAGAATCTAATACCTTGTTTTCTATTCTAAGATTTTACTGAATAAGTAAATAATTTTCTTTGATTAACTCTCACCATATCCATCGATGTATGTTTATATCCTTTTATCGAATATTTACATTATAATATTTTGGTCATTATATATGTCAAACTTATAACCACATAGGTAGTGCTTCATGATTTTTATGGAAAAAATAACAGTTATTACCACCATATTAGGTGTCGGGTAGTTATGCTCATGCTTATTCAACTACGGTTAGGAATATGCAATCAATTTATAAATTTTCATAAGTATACAACTGATACCATTCTTGGAAGCATCACCATATATATCAAAACATTCTATAATTTGTTTTAATTTTACTATAGATGTAGTGATCCTCCTCCACATTATATCCTTAATGTTATCCTCACATCATCCATCTAGATTTGCATTACACCTTTCCTTGTTAAGTTAGTTAGCGGTCTTAAAAATAATGAGAATTTTCACCCAAAATTTCGGTAGTACCCTTATAATCCCATAATACTATGGATTTACTTGACAATAAAGGGTAAGGTCCTTCCAAAATTTAGTTTTTATTTTTAGGATTCCCAAAAATCCCATCACATGTGATCACATTCCACAGGAATTTGACATTCTACATAAAGACGTCTCACTTTTTGAACTCAGCATACAATTTCAACCTTCTTAATTTCTTCATGAAAATCATTATACATTCTCCTTGTTACTCATTTCTCATTGAGTAGATGATAATTTCATAAATAAAAACTATAAAAAATTTTAAAAGGTTTTTTTCTAAATACACTATTCATCAAATCCATTATGATCGAAGTGACATTAGTATCTTTGAAGGGAATCAATAGAAACACAATGTGCCCATACCTTTAATATAATGTAGACTTTTGAATAAATTTTTTCTTCACCATTAGTTGATGATATCCAAAATAAATACCCACCTTTTAGAAGTATTGATCTTTTAGAATTTGAACAAACCCTAAATTAATCCACTGAAGTGGATACTTATTATTTACGCTAGTCTTTATGAGCTCCAAATAATCAATACACACAAACATTATTACATCCATTCCCTTCACAAATGAGGACTAGTGCTCCAAAATGCTATTTAAAATGGTGTATTCAACCTTTTTCCAAATTCACTTTCATATTATTTTTTAACAACTTATATTATATTGGGGATATCCTATAGGGATATTTTGAGATAGGAATAGCTCTGGGTATGAGTTCAATTGTGAACTCAACCACACAATCTAGGGGTAGTATGGGAAGCTTTTTGGGAAATACATAACTATATTCGATTACAAAAGGAATTTTCCATAGGTTGATAACTTCCTTTGACACAGTCATTTGAGAAAGGAATAATTCATCATACGGAATCAACACCCACACTATTTATGTACATTACAATAGAGCTTCATGATCTTACTTGAATTTTTTGAGGATCATGGGATGGTTTGTAATTTGAAATGAATTTTCATTTTCTCGATAGTTGATGTGTGATCTATATAATGAGATCCAATCCATTCCCCTTATATCTTAAAATTTATCTACGGGATGATTCACAAGGTTATCTAGATGAATCATCCAACATATGACAAAAGTATAAGTGTCCAACACTTAGGTTTCATTGATTAGTGCACTAGTATTTTTTACGGATATATCTACTTCATGGTTTTGGGGCTTTGATTCAAGTGTTCTAGGAAATATTCATGATATACAAAATAATTAGAACTAGAATCAAATAATACATTTATCTTTTCTTGAATGAATTTATATTTTACCTTGTATGGATGTATTTCTTTTCTCTACAAAATTAGTTGTAATGATATAATATTTCTTGTGATAAATTGGCATTGGTGGCTGCTACCACTGATTAACCTCAAGGACTAGTGGTATATCTCACTGGTCTTCAAAGTGACCTTCCTCTCTACAATTGACTCATTGAACCATGGGTTGTTCTCTTATTTCCTCCATAATATTAGTCGATTTCTTTATGTCTCTTCAACATTAATGAACTTTTTGGACCTCTCTCCCACAGTTGTAGCATTTTCTCATCCCTTTAAGGAAATTACCATGATTATTCTTCCCACATTTCTGACATGTGGGTGGTTTATTGTTCTTTCCAGCATTCTCATTAGATTTCCCAACATAAAATTCCATGTTTCTTTTATGATAAATATATCCATTGTACCATTCTCCAAACTACATATCCACTTTGAAAGTACACCGAACAACTTATTCATAAATCCAAATATATATGATGGGTATAAACTTTTAACGTGTGATTTAACACCACTAAAAATGATATCAAATTTTCTATCATTGTTGATAAAAGATCACAAGGAATTCCATGTAATAATTGTGATATTATATTCTTAGACCATTACATATTCCACATCCATTCTTTTCTACTCTATGAAATATATCTCCATAATTTTATTAATATTTTATTGTAAATACATGTTACGAAACATTATCTTAAATTCTTCCAACTCCATATATTCAATTTCATCTTTCATCTTGGTGTTATTCATCGAATCCCACCATTGATCAGCCTCTCAATCTAAATGATAAATATCTAGGCCTCTTTCTCCAAATCAAAACAATGGAGCATAGAATTGATATTTTCCTCTGAGATGACCCACTGTTTCTTGATGAGTTGATCAAAAGATCCACTAAATGTTTGTGGTTGTTGCTTCATAAAAGACTTGATTTCTAGTTCCTCCATCTTAGTTGAAGAAGGAAATCATACATTATTCTTGTTATTTTAATATCATGAGATATATAGGAAATGATCCCCCTAAAATTTTTAACTCCACATTCCATGTCATTATGGATTTCATTCAGGAAATTTTCAATTTGTCCCTTACATAAGCTATTGGCCAGATATATACTAGTTAATGCCTTTTTCAAAAATAGAAATGGTATGAACAAAACAAAAGTAAACAAGTCAATAATACATAATTTATTACTTATGAAATTAACTCTAAATTAATAACATAAGGGATTCGAATATAAAATATTTCTTATTAAGGGGTTTCACTTTGGTTCTCTGTTCCTAATTGACAAATTAAACAAAATGTGCTCTGATACCAAATTTATATAACATACTTTTTCATACATTAATAATACATAAATTTAAAGATAAACTAAACAATAGTGGTAAAAATTACTATCCAATGGTATAGTTTATTTGGAAAATTATGAACATACATTGAATTTAAGAAAAACATTAATATCTATTTAATTTCTTATTCTATGGATTACTATTGGATCTTATACTCTCTTTAGTACAAGTATTAACCTGAAGATATAAATCAAAATAAGAGCTGAGATAAAATCCAAGTCTAAGGATTGATAATAACTTGAATCAATATAACATAGGTTGAGAATAACAATAAACACCATAACATAATCATGGAATAAAAATAAAAATCATGAGAGGAATCATTAAATAATGTCATGAAATGTGGAAAGGCATAATAAAAAATAGATCATGTCTTAGTGGTCAACTAACAAACATAGTCATAAATAATGATATCATTATGTTAATGTATATTTCTCTTTATCTCATGAGATTGATTAAATTTAATATTGAATTGGAGTGCTATATCATTATAGGTGCATCTGTCGCATCATAACATTTACATAATCATGCAAGCCACATAGAATATAGATCAATATTCGACATAAAACATCTGATGGAAAGGAATGGATTTCCTTTCATAAATAATTAATTCATGAATAACCATGGGTTTACCAAAATAAAGAGGTAATAACATACTTTTTGTAATAATCATCAGTCTTGAGTGAAGAAGAAAAAATCTCAGGAGAAGTAAAATGTTTATTTTTAGAAATTAAGGTTCTTTTTGAAAAATCATTTAACTCATCATTATAAAATATTGGAATCATATATATCCGATAATAGAAAAGTTAAGGAACAAAGTGACAAGTAATTAACATTAATTGAACATCCATATAATAAATGCAGTGAAATATGGAAGCCCCAACGAAATAGAGTTGGGTTCAAGAATCTGATTACCTAATATCCGAGTGCTTTCTACACATTAATATCCTGGATAATAAAATAGAATTTATTAATTAATAAAACAAATATACATGAATTTGTTTCCTTATCTTATTATTAGGTTCATCAATAGACTACTATATTATTTATAGAGTTCAATTCAATCATTAAAGAGTGTTAGTATTCTTGGTTTTCATGATCAGTTCGCTTGAATACAAGTATAGAAGTCCAGGAAAAATGTGGATAATTTACCAGAATTGAGATTATATGTTTCTAATAAAATTACAGAATATTATATGATCATATATACCATTTGGTTATATTTTCTTAGAATGAATAATTTGATTAATATAAAATTAAAATGATTTAATTTAGTTCAATTATTTTATGACCATCATTAACATATATCATTTTAGTTAATATTATATTAATATTTTTGTTCTAGAATGTTATATAACATAAAATATGTATAATGAATTTTATTTAACCATAATAGTTGTTTAATTACTATCCATGACAGTTTTAAATGAAAATGATTATGTATAATCTGGGATGTCTGTAAATTGAGACATCACGTGAAATGACTTCATTTTTAGAATAATAGTGAGAGAGAAAAGAGTATGATGATGAATATTCCATTAAATTCATATAACTACAATATATAAAATTAACTAAATTTATCAGGAAAATTTTTATAGATGAGATGAGTATAGAATAACAAAATAAATAAAATTGAAAATAAATTAAAAGAAAATGATAAATGATTTTACTTTTGGATTTTATCCTCCTAGAGAACCACCTTAGGGAAAATAAGTTGGTAGTATTATGGGACCAAGTGATACTGGTTGTGGGTTTCATGATTGAGAAGAGTATTAGGTCGAAATTGTACATGGCTCGTATCTTGGAAGGTGTGATGAGAAGAGGTTGTGAGGGGTTGTATTTATAGGGGAGAAGAGGGGTGTTTTCTCATTATTTTAATAATTAGATTATTATTTCGGTTTAATACTATGAACTGTTTGAGAATTACCACTAAATATATAAAAATAATGAGTTAGGGTTCACTATTTTTGGCTTACAGTAACCATGCATCATCAATGACTCATTAATTTATCAATTTGTTAAATACCGCAAATTATCTTCTTTCACTATTCTCAAAAAAATCAATTATTTTTGAAAAATCCAAAAAATTAAACCTAAATAATTTATAATATGTGAAATTTAAAAAATGGAATCCATTTTATGAAAATAATTTTCTATATATTAGGAATTTAGTAGTTATATAAAATCATCATTTTTTTGAAAAATAATGATTATAAAATTATAACTAATTTTATAACAATTCAAAAAATTATTTATGGTCTCAGAAAATTATATTATAATCACAAGAAAAAAAATTTAATTAATGAATCAGGTTTATGAAAATAATCCTTATATTATTTATAATATTTAAGATAAACATTTATTTTTTTACAAAAATACCAACACTAAATTAATAATTTTTAAAACATTTCTTTAAATATACTATAATATAATTATATAATGTAATTATATATAAGATAAATAAACTTAATTTATAAATTCGTAGGTGAGGATACTATAATATAAAACAAAATACTATTTGTACTGATCCTATTACAATTTCAACAGTCATGTTACCATTTCATTGGTATAGACAGAATACCACTTCATTCATTCATTCATTTATTAATCATTTATAATGTTTTTATTTTGTTTTAGATATGATTTTATGTGATTCATATAATACTAAATAATTATAACAAATTAAAATATCATTTATATAAGTTTGGTTCATTACAAATCCATCCTTATTACCACCCATGTAAAGAATTAACGAATCAAATCGCTTCGTGAGGCGATAGTCCGCCAAACACTTTAGTGATTCTATCTTATTGTCATAGAATAGAATATAAGATGGTATATGTGATATAATTATTTCATAATTATAATAATATCATATATTAACATCTAATTCATCATTATATGAATTCTTGTGAGGTATTGAGGGAAAATGAATAACATTGGATCACGAGATGTAATTCTCCATACACATGATCAAAAAATTTGTTTATAATTTAATAGAGGTGGAGATGAATATAGGTTATGAAGTTAACAAAGAAAAATCTTAATATATGTGAGATAATTATAGTTTATATCAGAAAAATTGATGAATATTTTAATGTTTCTGATTAATAAGAAAAAAATTTATAGTTAAAAACATTACATCTTCTTTAGAAACCTATTTATGTTTAAAAAACCCTTACTATATTAGCTTTATGCGGTCACAAATGAATATATGTGGTGGGTAGGTATGTAAGGAAGTAAATTTTTTAGGATTAAAATTAACAAAAGGATTATGTATTTTGAAGATGATAAGAGAATTGGAGGCATTTTATCCATTAGGTGAGTGAGACACATATAATATTTGATAATAAAAGGGTATTTCCACATTGCTTACAACAAAAAATCTATAAATTGGAAACATAAAGATCCGTCTTCATGATAAAATAAAATTATGTCTATCAAATGTTTATTGAATAGTTTTGGTTGATTTTTAAATAGTATCATTTTAGTTTAATCCCCCGATAAACCAATTTTTACCATAAGAATGGTACATAATTATTATATTATTTACTATTAATTGTGGTAATAAAAATTATTTGCATATTATAGACAGTACAAAATATACTGATTCCAAATAGATAATTTAATTTTCTTATTGAACTAACAGAAGTAGAAGAATTTAATTTAATATTATTCCAATAGTGGAAATGAGGAAAATGTTTTCAATGATTTTATTCATAAGTTGAGAATGTACTAATAATAAAAAATTCGATATGAAATTAATTATAGTTACCAAAATTTAATTAATAAATATATAATTAATCAAATTTAGCTTTTAAATCCATCATAATTTTTTTTATGTTTTTAAATGTTGTATATTAAAAAACAATTCTTAATAAGAAATATTATTTTTCACTATTTAATGAAAAATTTATAGTTTGTAAAAAATTCTGACAAATTAACCCATAGATGTTGTTGATATGTAGATTTGAAGACAAAATTGTATTTTGTGATTTTTTTAAAGTGGTAAAAATTAATTATATTTTTTTCCCAAAATACAATAATTTTTTTTGTGAAACTAGTATTTTCTAAACATATAATGATTTTTTAAAAAATTGCGTATATTTTTATCGATATAATTTATTTAAATAAAACCATTATACTTTATATTTCTATATTAGGTATTATTATAAATATCTCAATGTTTAACATCTTGGTTATAAAAAAACATTCTTAAATTACAATATTAATAATATATCATTTTTTTAAAAAACTCATTGTTGTCTGTAACATAAGATAAACATTGTGTTATGTGAAATAATAACTAAACACCACATTGAATTTATTAAAATCTATTATAAAATTTAATTTATTTAAAATATAATTATACATAAAAACATAAGGTGTTATAGGTAAAGTTTATCCCTTTGTATATTATGCCATTTGAGATTCTTAATCACATAGGGATGGTAGATTTTCGCTCTCCACTTTCACCAAACCTCTCTCAAGTCCAGGACGTGTTAAATGTATCTCTCTTGAGGAGGTACATGCCTCATCCATCACATATAATTGAATAATGGCTAATATTGATTGATGATGATCTTTCCAATGAATACAATCCTATAGAGATTATGGAAAATAGATTTAAAATGCTACAAAATAAGAAAACTAACTAATTCAATGTTTATGGTGAAACAAAAAACATAAATAAGCTATGTGGGAAGCTGAGGATATGATTTGGTGGTTATATCCTATTTTATTTTTCAAAATTTAATGGAATTTAGAGGGTGAAATTAAATTTACGGGGGGTTAACACAGGAAGAAATGATGAAATATATATATTAAAAAAATTAATTTCATTGATTTCCATCCTAATTAGAAACATCGAGTTTTAACAAAGAAGAATATACTAATAATATTATTATTTAAAAAAAGTCTATTAAAACATTGAAAATAAATATGGTGGTTTGAATGTCAATATTCTAATAAATAAATTTCATATTGATGTTTTATATTACAAAAATATTGATAGATACGTACTTAATTTTTTATAGTCATTAGATTCCCCGAAAATTAATTTTTCAAAATAAAACAAGTTTCACTTCATTTTGTGAAAATAAAAAAAAAAAATCCTTCCATATTTAAAAAAATAAGTTTTTTTAAAAAAAAATTATAAATCAAAATTTTAAAATTATTATAGACTAGATTTCCAGGAATTATCTTAAAGGCGTAATTTTTTTATAAATAGTCAAAATGAAAATTTTGATTAAAATTCACATTATTTGATTAAATAATTATTAAGTAAAATTTTGATTTAATATGGAATTAAAAGAACCTTAATTCAATTATTTTATTATTTATCTAATTGAGGTCATTTTAAGTAATTTCATGATGAATTTGGATATAATAACCTTTTTTACTTATGGGAACTTTGTCTTTGGAAAACCGATTTTCCATCACAGATATGGGTTTAATTTTAAATTATATTATTCCAATTCAATAAATTGAATTTAGAATAATGGAATAATGGTATTTAATAATCATAATTAATATTATATTTTATTTCCAACATAATTTTTGTTCATAATGATTATTAAAAATTGAAAAAATCATTACCTTGGTTATTGTTCAAATCATTTTACCAGGGCTGAAAATAAAAAGATAAGTGTTAAAATGACTTAAAATATTATCCATTTCTTATTTTATTTCAATATTTAGACCGTATATCATGTAAACTTATATAATGACATATTTTATCGACTTTTTCGGTGCACAAAATAGGGATAAATCTTTTTCATATAAAAATTTACATGGTTTTCATCTCCCACACATATAAAAGGGAAACACTACCCTCCCCAATTCACCATTAAAATGGGTTTTTTCACTCAATACCTTCTATCATTACCTTCCACAATTACCTAAACAAATCAAACATTAATTATATTTATTAATAAAAAAATCATATGATAGCTTTTCGTGCTAACTTAATGAACATGTCTAAAGAATATGAATTGTTTTTAACTGAGTGTTCTTTTAATTTTTACTAATTTAATCAATTGTAAACTTTTTATATGTTTTTTAAATGTACTTCTTTTTATTTTTCTGATAATATTTAATGAAATCAACATTTGAATCTGTATGAAATAAATGGTGTTTTCTTCCATCATATCCACTAAATTATTTAAATATTAATTATCAATTTTCCAAGTTTATATTTAATGAAATTTATTTCATTAATATTAGGGAATTTTTTACCTTTTAAATAAGTGCGTTCAAAGTGCAATGAATATCTTCCACAAGAATGGTTCCCACTGACATTTCGAAATCATTTTCCCTATAAGATGACATCCTATGATTGAACATATTATTTACAAGGTATAAGATCCAATCATACCATCATTATTCTTTCTATAAATGTTTTATGAACATTTGGATAACATAATTATGTATATTTTTCATTTTTCAATGGTTATACTATGATGTATTGATGAAATTATTATGAGAACTGTTTCTTTTCAATGGTTAATACTATGATGAAATTTTTAGGAAACCCATTTTATATTAAATTGTTGTGATGTGATTAATGTTATATGATCTTGTGCTACAGATCTGTATGATTTCCATTATGTGATGGGTGAGTCTATAATTATATATATATTCAATGCATTGGGTAACGATTGATATCTCATGAGATACACATGAATGGAATAGGGAGTGAACCATGTTTAGTAAGAGAATCTTTCCACTATGCTTATCTTGAGAGAGTGCCAATATCTACTATTATGGTTTAGGGAGTTAACCAATTCAAATATTGTATTTTTGTAAATTATCCTTGAGCAGTAACGAAATTATTTTCTATTCTTCTTTTTTTCAACAATTATATGATTTATCACAATGCTAAGATTTCAGGGATCATTCTATTTGTTCTATTTATGATTAATGTGTTATGAACTAAAATTATTTTTTATTATAATATCATTAAAATTATCTTAGGCGGATATAATTAAAAGAGGGGTGAATTGTAGTTTATTAACATACATTAAATGATTTAGACAAAAAACCCTAAAGCCTCCTAAAGTAACTTTATCAGACATTGACTAACTATAATTATCAATATCTCAAAATAAAAATTTGAATATGTCTAATTATATCTGAGTAAAAATAATCCTAATCACAATGGATCTAGTAAAATCAATGTATGTGTTTTATGATAATCATAGTAACAAAAATAAAACCAATTTTATAAATATATAAGTATGAAACCAACTTTTTCAATATTAAATGTGGTGAATAGTTACATTTAATGAAATAAGAAATAAAATAGCAATGTTAATGTCAAATTCCATTCATGTTGTCATCAAATGGTTTACCTGTTTTAACCTTATGAGTAACGTAATTTATAAAAATGACTAAAGGTATACATAATTTTAGACTTATTGTAAAGTATGTATTTCATTTCTAGGAATTCCCTTGATATAACAATCAACTTTTATATATCTTAAAATATCTAGAATCTCTCGATATAATGATCAACTTTGTCTTATATCCCCAGAATCCTTTGATCCGATAGATCAGATTCAACCACATCCAATCCTTAGAGTCCCTCTATCGTAAAAATTATTGGAAATAGAAACAATTAAAAAATTTCTTAAGGAAACAACGTTAAAATGATTCAATTATATTGAAAAATCACTAATGAATTAAATAGACTAAGAATGAGTTGTTCACATAGAGAAATTATTATAAGAGAATGAAATCAACTAACTCCAATCTCTATAAAAGAATTTATATTTTCAATCAATATCCTAATGGTAATATTTTTAGGATAGTTACAACGACCTCAGACACATGGAGATTAAAAGATCATCATAATTGAATGTCCATCATCATATTTATTAACACCATTACATTGTTAAAGATATTCCTAATAATGAAAATAAGTTATTGTATTAAAATTATAAACATTATTCAGTCTGATGGAAATACTCTATAATTTTTAATACGATAATCATTAAGAGATTAATGTTGATATATTGGAACCAAAATCAGTCCGATACTCATGAATATTATCAGTTCAATAGAAAAGAAAAAAGTTTAACTTCTGGCCTGAATAAATGTGAATTTGATTAATTTGACAAAATCTCATTCTGAAAATTAGAATGAATAATGTAATTTTCTATTTGTTAACACATTAAAACTTTTTATAGGTGTATTAAAAGATAATATATTCTACAAAAACAAAATAAAACAAATGGGAATAAAAAATTAGAAAAATTTTTGTAAGAATTTTTTTTGATTTCCAAAACTAAAGGAATGGAATTGTAAGAAATAAAACATCTAAATTAACAGTCTCTCCCTTTTTGGACTTAATGAACATGAAAACATAAATGAAAATAACATGAAAACAAAAAAAAAATGTTTTATGAATTCATTTTCCAATGTATTATTTTAAACATAACTCCCAGTTAGTATTTTTCCCATTCGAATATGATGTTTCATATGAAGCAGAGTTTTGGAAAAGTTATTCCTTAAGAAAGAATCTCTGCATAGGAATGAATCTCCCCATAAGGAACATATTCTCCCCCTTAATATAACATCCCCATCATATTAAAACATCCCCTTTAAAAATAAAATTTCACCCCCTTTTATAATTCAGGAACACTTTTATTCATAAATTAAAGGAAATGAATCTAAAGATTACTAAAAAGATATAAAAACAATATAAAATTACTTTTTAATGAAATAATCATTCAAGAAAAATATTAATGGATATATGATCCACAAAAACTAGAAAAAAGTTAATCAAATTCGATTAGGATGAAATAATTATTCAATAACTAAAAATAAAATGTTTTAAAAAAATCTTATCAAGAAACACACCATGAGTTAAAGTGAAGATAAGCAGTCTTTCTTCTTCAAGGTATTCACAAAGGCCTTCACTTTCTTGAACTCCTTTAGATGATTCTTAGGATATATAATCTCCTATTATTTTTGATGGTCTATAGATTTCAATATTTTAATATTTTTAATGAGTTCTTATTTTATTACCTTAATATGATGAATTCATCTTCACAAAACATCATCCTTTTTAACTCCAAATCCTTATGTTGGATCTTTTTCTTGAAATTATTCACATCCGCTGTACATTTATCGATTTCATACATAAAATACTACAAAAATATTACCCTATACAGAATTTTTATGACAATTTGTTGAATGAATCGGCTAACTCTAGCATTATTTTATTTAATCAAATTTCTTATTATAAGTTCTAATATCAAAATCAATATGGTTCTACCACTTAACTATTTGATTTCATGAAGTTTTTTGGTTTTAGGATTTTTCATGAATAAAATTTAACTCTATATTAATCCGGATTACGAACATTATTAGGGCATTTATACATTATGAAATTAGACTGATGTATTTTTAAAAAATATTGAATTTTTATTCAATGTTTGGAAAATAAGGAATAATTCCATCTAACAATCTCAAAACATGATTAATATAATCAAAAACATTCTGAGCTATTATTCCAATTGTGAGAATTACAATATGATAACCCTTATAATGGAATTCCAAATAAGACATAATGTTTCCTATATGATAATGTATATATCTCCCCATAAATATTAAAAGAGACTCATTCTTTATTATTTTTTTAAAAAAAATTGATCGGTTTCATTAAACTAATGAACAATGTCTCTATAGTATAGGTAAAAAGTTATGTTCGATTTTTCCACCAAAAGAGATTCCTAACCATGAATGATAATTACCATCTAAAAAGTATAATCATATTTATCATACCTTGAACTATCAACTAACCTTTCCCTAAATGAAAACCACATTGAAAAATCCTCATTCGTCTCCTCAAAAATAATATGTTCACTAACATGATTCCTAAGAAAGAACTGACTTCTAGTGTTTTAAAAAGTATGTTCATCAACATAATGTAAAAAATATTAATATGTGAATACATTAAAAATATATTTTTGTTTCATTTACTTATTAGAAGAACATTCTAAAAATTATTGACAATCATTTTTATAAATAACATCCATGGATGTGGGTTGAGTTTATTTGAAAACAAAAGGTTTAGTTTTATCAAATTTAACATGTATTGTTTCATTAACAGTACTATAATATTTGTTAGAAACTCTAAAAGCCTTATAAGTATAAGAATAACATAAAAATATAACTTCATTATATTTGGGTTATAATTTATCTACATTATATTTATTATTAAGAAGGAATACATACCAACCCAATACATTTATATAAGAAAATTTTGGTTTTCTTCCTATCCAAAAATAATAAGGAGCATTATTTATAAAAGGTATAATTTTACCTAGATTTAAAGTATATCTTACAAAATTATCAACTTCTTCCTAAAAAGGTTTTCCTACTGATTATTCACTCTCCACAGATCTAGTTATTTCTTGAATAATTCTATTTCTTCTTTCAACAACATCATTTTTCATTGAGGGTTCTAGGTTCTAAAAATTAATGTTCAATACTGTTCTTAATATAATTTTTTTTAAATAATCATTTAAAAATTCTCCACCTTGATCACTTAAAATATTTTTCAAGGAGAGATTTTCCCATTTTTAACTTGGTCTATGAATGTTTTATAATAACCAAAGGATTCATATTTTATTATGAGAAAAAAAATGTCTATCTAGTGTAGTAATCAACTAATACATATACATATTATATTTCACAAATAATTCGATATTATGTGTGACCAATAAGTCCATGTGTTCAACTGTAATGCATTAGATGTTTATACTTCACTAATAGATTTAAAATATTTCATAAATTGCTTACTTTGTTGGAAAGGGTCACAAACTTTTGATGTAACAAGACTAATTTCTGGTAGATCCTTAAAATATAAATTATTATTAGATTAATTAAGTTTATATGATTATAATTTTATAAAATTATATTTCATAACAAATATTAATCTTCCATTTAACTATGAATGGTAATCCATTGATTCTAAGGTATTCTATGTATTGTGTATAAACATTCTCATGCTAATTGGTAGAAATAATAAATTTACCCTTGAAAATTTGTTCAAAACATTTATCATTACTAAATATCACATGGTAACTTTTATATCATAATTGAATTATTATTATAATGTTATGATTAATATATTTAACAAATAAAAAATTGTAATTAGGACTTTTTCTAGGAAGAATAATGATACCAATCTTGAAAGTCTCTCAATAATAATTATTATAGAAGGATATTTTTCCACTTTTAATATTGATTTACTTCTTGAAGAAATCATTATTTCTAGTATTGTTCTTAGAAAATTAACTATTAATGTTCTATATATTCTTGTTTTTTGTACAAGTGTTGTTTACCTAAAAATGAAATCATTAGATTCTCTAAACCCAAACCTTCTTAGCCCTGATAATTTTATAAAACCAATAATTATACATCCATATTTTTTGGAAAAATATTCATTGTCAAATAAAAGTGATTGATTTTTTTAAAGGAAAATAGTTTTTCTTGTTCCCACCACTTAGAGAGTTGTTGAAAATGGATTCACTTTTTGAAAAAATTAATTTTAACAGAAAATATATTTTTTTGTGTGTAAAACCCATTATGGTGATACCACTATAAGGATGGTTTTTTGTTACATTTTATCAAAATTTTACTAACCATTGGTACCATTTAATAAATTTTTATTAAAATAAAAAATTGTAAAAATTAGTTTCATAACTAAATTATTATCCTCATTAGTACTAATTTTGGAACTGAGCTTATCAAAACTTGTTTTTAAACAATTTTTATAAAAAAACATTATTTCAAAAAATGCTTGAAATAGTATATTTTTCATAAACTATTTTATGAAGATCTTTTGAAATATCTGATATTTAATATGTAAAAACAATAATTCTTGAATATTCATTAGCAAGTTTATCTTCTTCCTTATCATGTATTTACATGTTTTTCAATTAAATTTTCTAAATGTTTCGCAACTCATGAAACCCAATCATTAATAACTAATGGGGAATCTTCTAATATGGAATATTATTCATAAGAAGATGATAAATTTTTCTTACTAGGAAAATTATAATTTAAGGAAATTTTATTAAAGTTATCAACTATATGTACCTTATTCCTGTGATAATGATTCTCAATAGGACCATTTGAAAAAATACCAATGTTCCTCTATTAGAAACAATAATTATCAGGTGAAAATTATGAAGAACCACCTCCAATAGAACTCCACATGTCTAAACCTTTCAGAAATTTATTTATGTTTCACTTTTTATACTGTTGATATTTTTTTCAATTCATTTATTTCATGTTTTTCCATTTTTAGATTTGGAAAATAAGGATGGATATATCAATATTTCATTCATTCATAGAAAGTGACTTCATCATTATTGTCAGTGTTATCCTTATAATAATTTTTTATCTTCTCTTAAATCATTTCTTTCTGATAATTATATTCATCATTCCATTGAGATTAACTAATTAACCATCTCAATGGTCAGATGTGTAGGAATCAGATTAAATGAAAACTATCTTCTTTATCAGGGGTTTTATAAAGACCCGTACTTTTTAAAAATATTTGTTAACAAAATTTGTGTGATATTTTTTATACTCAACAAAACTATATTCATTACTTAATTAAGTGAGTATAATAAAATGATATCATTGAGTTTTGACTATTATATGATCGTTGGTCATTATGACCGTTGAAAACTAAACTATTCACATTATAATTATTGTTTATAAATAAAAGTGATATTGGTTAATTTATTCAGAAAGAATATTCGATCGCCTCATCCAGTAGACTTGGGTTGTACGATGCCCATCTGTCAGAGCTTGGGAAGAAGGTAGTATCACTGAGCTTTGGTCTAGACCAAGCACTAGCCGAACAATAACATGTGAAGCATGAACGTAATCGCTTAAAGGAGAAGTTCAAGATGATAAAAATCACCACTTGAACAATGTTTTTTGTGCCACCCCAAGATTCTATCTCCATTTCACACCTTACACTTAGTTCCAAAGTAGGTGTAATTAGTGGATATGTAACACAACCATATTTACTTGTGTAACCCATTTGTATAAATAAAAATGTTATTTAATGTTATGGAAAAGTTGGTGAATTTCAAATATCAGGATAAATGTGGGATGAATTTACTATTTTATTTTACTGATGAATATTCATAAAAATGGTATTTTAAATTATTTATGTTAAATTTTAATAATTAATAATGTAAAATGATTTTAAAAAAATTGTGTTCTAATGTTGTGACCAATATGAAATTAAGAGTCTAATAAGATTAACCTAATTTTTTTTGAATAGTAAGGTATGAATAATAATATGCCCTTATGAATAGTAATGAATAGTTAATTTTCAATAAAAATACATACCTCACCCATGCATTTATAAATACAATTTAGACATCTTAAATGTGAAAAAGCGATCATAGTATATGTTTTGGTATTTTTATATCATAAATATTTTTTTACATTTGTATAATTTATTTAATAATTTAAAATGTATATTTATTTTTATAAAATGTTATCATAAATTGTTAATTAAATTTATTATGGTTATACGATTACTCTATGGGACCTTGATTACATTCTTAATGTGTTACAAAACGAGTTATAGTTTTAGAGTTGTTTTTTGAATAAATTATGATTTTTTTTAAAAATTAAATTATAAATATTTAGAAAATAATTTTCATAAAATGGAGTTTATTTTGGAATTTAGAGTATCTAAATTAGGTTATAGTGAATTTTTGGGATTGTTCTGAAATAGTTGAATTTTTGGTGAATAGTAAAAATACAGTTATGAGTTTTAGGTGTTTAATGGCATCATTTATGATGGAATAATGATGTAATCATTCGTGTAGAATTATTAATAGTAATATATTTTATGAGGTTTCCCAATTGGAAAATAACAAGGGAAAATACGATAAGAATGCCCATGGTTTTTCAAATACCACCGATGAGGTTTCCCTTGGAAATTAATAATTTATTCCTTCACTTTTCCTATAAATACCAAGACATTCCATCATTTATTTCATTCCAAAATAATCCTCTAGGAATAATTAATCTTTTTACCTCCAATGGTCTCCTCCCAAGGATCCCTAAAGCTCCCAAGGACCCAACCGTCAAGATTTCGAAGTGACTCTTCAAGGTAAGGGAACCTTTCACCCTCCTCTTTTAAGTCATGACATCCTTTATGTTATGTCTCCTTTTTCCATTTTATTATGTGGGGGTATGTTTTTCTATATCATTATTACTTTTCATTTCATGTTCAATTGATAGTGGACTATTTAATCTCTCATCAAATAATTTTCATAATTTTTATGTGACCCTGTTAGGCCACCAAATTTTAGTAAAAGAAATCACATCTTCTCTTTTCCTTCGAGTTTCATTTTCATATGCATTCCATTCAAATATCCATAAAATGATCTTATATTTTTTTTTATTTTATACACATAATTTATAATGAGTTATTTATTAGTGGGTGAATCTTGTCCCATCTCTTTTCAATGTTTTCTAAAACCATGTTATATGGTAGTTATGTTGTAGAAGTTTCGACTCAAAATCTCTTGTATTATGTATGTGAATAGACAAATATATTTTAATTTATAGTTATACTAAAAAATAAATAAAATTGATATATTTTATTCTGTAATTTACAAACATATAACCCTCACTATCTTTCCATGGGTTTTAAATGACATAACGATCATGTTTTTAAGAACTTTTAAAACGCCATGATTTTGAAATGAAACCCATTTCTTTTAGTATATATATTTTATTTATGAATTTTTTTATTATAATATATGTGGATCACATAAAAATAAATACATATTATGGTTTCACCCAAATATCACTCCAATACATTGGAAAAAGATTTAATCTCTAGGGATGACATGTTTCATGATACCTTGGTGAATAACCTTGGTAAATTTTAATGACACCTTGGGGGTGAAACATGGTGATATGTTCATTAATGTCTGAATTAAATTTTGTATCATCATTTTCATGTTATTATTAATGTTCTTTTTATTATGATATGTCTCTTTTTTCATTTCTTAGGTCTTCATATTTTTCATCATGTTCTTATTGATATCACAAGTAAATTGATTCCCTTGTTTACCCTAACTTGGACTTCTACTCACCCATCACATTGAAGTATGTATCATGGATATGAGATTCAGAAATTGTGCATAGTATTAACCAATGATGAATCCTTAAAAGTGGTTTATAATAAATTTTTATGTTGTTTTCATGTATTATGTTCCTGATTTCCAAGACACTAGACTTTAAAGTTCCTATGTTTTTAAAATGTAATGACGAGTTATGTAATAAAAAATCTTGATGATATAGTTGGTATCAATTGAATGTTTAGTTATTTTTAGAAATTAGGCTATGAAATCATTAGGATGAACCCCATATAAATTTTTAAATATAGAAATACTTCATAGTATTTTGGTGATTATTGAGTAAGTGGGTTATCAAGAAAATACATCCCTATCTGGAAATGAGTAGGTAGAGGCGGCTCTGGCACAAATGTACCAGGAATGAAAACTCTGATAAGGAGTTTTGGGCATGACCATATATATCTTGGAGCATGAAAATGGACCTTTCTTCACTCTTGGTTAAGACACTACCAGGGGATATGTTTGGTTAATCATATGCTTTTTATGAATCATTGTGAACGATTTATAGAGAAATGTAATTGTTTAAAGCTTGACGTTTTAAGAACTAAAATAATTTTTAGTAAAAAGATTTATAAATTAAATAATCTTCTTACTAAGTATTATCTTATTTAGAAAATGGTGGAAAAAAGAGGAACTGTGAAAATGGTGACCATAATGGACCATGCGCTGACGAAATGATATTGGATGATGGAATGGAAACTTCCATGAGAATGATAAAACATATGACTAAAGTTATAGGAAGTAACTTGAATCATGATGAGGGAGAAATATCACTATGAATGGAACAACTTTCTGTTGAATCCTTTATGAATCAATGACCACCATCCGTCAGTGGATCTACTGACCCGTTGATTGCTGGACAGTGGATCAGCTTTATTGAGAAGATATTTTCTCTTCTCCGCTGTTCTGAACATCAAAGGTTTCCGTGGGTTTTTATCGCTTAGAGGGAGAAGGTTATTAGGATGTGAGAGCTTATGGGATGTTTTAAAAGGTGTGTGTGAGTGATGAAAAAGCACACTAGAAAGGACATGTTATGGCCTTTGGGGATAGTCCTTTGTCCCATGACCCGTTTGTTCACATGGGTGGGCCCAAGGGTGGGGACCACGTGACTGCGGGGAAACTGGTGGTACCTAGATTTCCAGGACCCGATGACCATCTTACGGAAGGGTGACTGTGTTTTCACCAAGACCCATTTGTCAAACGTTTAACAACATTCTCATGTGTTTGAGCATTGATAGGAATATTAGTAATAATAAAAGATACAACTATAATTTTTATTAGATTTCTCTGTATCTATTTTGAGTCCAAACTCATAGGGAATCATACATCCATAGAGATCATAAAGAGTAATATTATTAATATTTATTGTCATATACACAAAAATTATTTTGGATTACAACTCCTTAGGATTGATATTTATAATATTTTCAACAATAATTTAACCATCAAGAGCTTTTTCACCAATATATTGTAATCTATTAATAACTATCATGACCCTCTACTGCATCACTGTAATAGAATATCCAAGTAAAAAAATCCAAGGCCAGATTATATACCATAAACATATTTCTTCTATTCTCAAAAACATTATATGGTCTATTAAATGTGAATTATAGGTTTCTGATATACTATTTACAGCTTCAAATGATGATATCTATCAGTAAATGAATCGATTCATGTAACATAATAGAGTATTCCTCAATCTGCAATTTAAATGATACTCATGTTTTTCAATATTTCTAGAATAACTAACTTCCACCTGAGGAATATATTAACATCCTGTAAGAATAAATAAAACAACTCCAGTATTGATTAAATTTCTTTTCTTCCTATCTCTCTAGTACTGATAATCTATACCATCATTGATATATGGTATGTTTGGGATTATATTGTCTATTGATTCAATATTTTCACCTTACATGTTATAAATATATAAACTCTTATCCACAGATACACATTAGTGTAAAAATATTTATGAAAAACATGTTTATATCAATACATAATAAAACATAGAGTTCATAAAAGAATTAACAACTCAACAAGTAAAAATAGTAAAACATACTTTGGTACCAATTATACGATCAAAATAATTAGTTTAGATTGATATAAATACAAGAGGGGGATTTGAATTTTATCTTAAAAACATAGTTTAAATGATTAAACTAGAAAAACCACAAATCCCTTTAATGGAACATTATTAAACATGGACTAAGCTTGATTATTAGAATTAAAATATTTATAATTATTTTAGAGTAAAATTAATAATAATCATAATGGATATGATTAAAAAATATATTGTTTTTATCAAAATATGAGTAGCACCAATCAATACAACTGTATATAATGGTTTGTATGAATACAAATATCTCTAAACTAAATGCAGCAGAGTAGTTACTAATAAAGAAACAGGAAATACAAGAGCTATGTATATGTAAGAATGATTTACAAGCTGTTGTTAAAAGATTTACAACATTTAAATTTAAGAGTAATGTACTAAATAATCATTAATAATGGTATATACTTTTAAATACTCGCAATAAAGTTAGTCTTTTATTACTAAATAATACCTTAGTACGATGATTAGATTTTCTTTGCTTTCTTATCCCCAAAATTAATGGATATGATGATTGGGTCAATCATTATATCCCCAAAATCTCTAGATCAGATAGATCATATTAACTATATTACAATCCTAGGAATCCATTGATCAAAACAATGATCAAACATATATATAATAAAAATTGTTCATAATCATTCAACCAGACAAGGATTCCATTATAATGAAAACACTAAAAATAATTTAACTGACTAAGAACGAGTGATTCACATAAATACATATTAATAAGTGAATGTAATCAACATGTTAGAAACTCTTCACAAAACTAGATACTTATAAGAAGTCATCAAATGGTTATATTTCTATGTTTTTTTTGTAATGACCATGGATTGCTCACACTCGACAACTCATTGTAACTGAATTTCCGGCATCGTATTTATTATCAACATTACAGTGCTTAAGGTATTCCGTACGAGAAAAACATGTTATTGTATTGCTATTAAAAACATTTTTATACCTGATCAAATTACCTATTTTTTTATTTTGATAATACTTATAAATGGAATTTCAATATATCAGATCCAGAATTATTCTGACTGTCCTGAATTTTGTTAGTATGATAATGAATGAAAAAATTCAGACTCATTTTCTAATTAAGGGAGAGTCCGATTACTCAAACAGATAATTACTATGATAATCATGATGAATAACGTATGTTTATATTTGTTAGTAATTTATAACTCATTCTATGTATGTTAAAATATTACGTGTTCTACAAAAATATATTAAAACACTTAGGACATAAGCATTTATTGAACCTATTTTAAGAATGTTATTGTGATTTCCAATACTAATGTAATGAATGTTTAAGAAATATAAATTGTAACTCAATAGTTTTATGACTCAATTTAATAATCTATGATATACATGGTTTTGTTTTCAAATGTTATTCTCATGTTCACATACCCTTATTTTCATGTTTTGTTTATATCTATCATTTTTAAATGTAATGTGAATTTTAGCTAACCCATTATTTTGTTTCATTTCCTTAGGTTATAAAGAAAGGTATTATATGTAGAATTTTTATGATGGGTTAGAGTTATAATGAACTTAGTGGGGGGATATTTACTTCACATATAAACTAGTAGTTTATGTATCAATTTTTTCAAACACAATAAAACATTATTTTCTATAAGGGTATTTTTTGTTAAATTAAATTATTGTTCATCTATTAAGATGTGATATTTATGTATGAAATATATGGGTAAATATAATATAACTTCCTCACAACAGAATAATATTTATAATATTTATATGTTTTAATTTTTCGAGAATATTATTTAATGTGATTTTTTATAAATAATAAATATAATTTTGAAAAATGAAATAATGTTATTTTGTCTAGACGGTAGTCCTCTTGATGCATGATCGACATTCATTTGTATTTATATGTTATTGAAAATGAATAAATAATAGATATTACATTAATGTAAGTAATATCTGTTATACTAATGATATGTAGGTAATTATATAAAATTTTTATGTAGTTTTGGAAATAATTGATTAAGAAGAAAAGTATAATTGTTAAGTAATACACTCTTTGGAACCTTAAACTATCTCATGAACCTATACATGAAAATGAAGGGATTATGATAACAAATTTTGTATGATGACTTTTGATCATTACAAAGGATTATATGAGGATATAAATGTAAGTGTTTTGGATGAAATTCCTAGGAATGGGTGTGGCATGAAGGGGTGAAGTGTCCCCTTTTTTACATGAAAAAATGAATGATTCGTGATCATTATTTATTGTTCTAATATAAAATAATACTATTCAGGGTTCAATGATTTAAAAAGCGTGAAATAGTAGGGTGTGGTAGGTGATAATGTTTAAAAATCATCCACCATAACACCTATTATTAATATATTTAAATCCTTTTATTCAAAGTTTCATAGGTTTTGAATTTTTTTTCATACCTTGGTAACAACATTTTACTATAGTAGTTTACATTTTATTTTAAAAATAAATGAACTTTTATTAACAAATTTTGATTTAATAAACCAATATTTAGGATTAATATATTCTATTTCAATATCTATAAAATAAAAAATTAATTTAAAAATTAATATATTTAATTTAAAGAACAATTTTATTGTATAAAAAGTAGTTTTTAAGATAATGATTTTAATATCTTATTTATTATCAATGAACAAATGAATAAATGTTCATTTATTTATAAGTAGGTTATATAATAATATTAGAGTAATTTTTATGTGATATTAAATTATTTTATTATATAATATTTATAAAATGTTATTAAAAAATGTATTTGGAAACATCAGTTTTTCCATTATCATGGTTATTAACATTAATCCCATTAACAAAAATTATATTATTAAAAATGAAATTTTATTATTAAAAAACGTTAATATATTAATATAAAATATGATATACATTTTTTATATTAAATTTCAAAAAGTGTTGTAATTGTTTTTTAATATATTTAATAAAAAACTTAAGGAAACTATTTTTTTGTTTCAAAAATGATATACAATTTTTTTAAATATAATTTTTCTAAAACTTTTCTTATTTTACATTAGAAAATAATATTTTTATAATATTTTTATTCAAAATACTAATGTCAAAATTAACGGTATTAGATAAATAATTATTTTTTACCATTCACGTAAAAATCAATTATATTTGAAAAGTCCCAAAAATAACTAATATGATAGTTCTTTCTCTTGAAATTAAAAATTGATATTCATTTTCTATGCTTCAAAATATAAAATGTATAAATTAATATTTTTTGTGAAAGTTAAAAATATATGAATAAAAACTACTTTTATTGAAAATTAATTTTTTAAACATTATGTGTTCATAAATACATTCTCTATGCATTTTTAAATTGATTATAATCTTTTTTAAACATAAAAGAAGTATTATTATTCCTAAATTTTTTAAAAAATAAATCTAAAAAATATTTTTTAAAATTGATGTTTTTTACGATGTAATCTACAATAAATAATATTAATTTAATTGGTCTAAACTAATAGGGTATTACATTATTTCCCCATTAATTTAATTGAGTCCCCATAATGTTAATTATTAATCACTGATGGAAATGTGTGTTGGTGTTTATAACATATTTCTAATTTTTGATATAACATCTAATTTGACATATACCATACTATTTCAGGCTAAATCATGTTACTTATATTTCCTCAAACAATATTAATGTTCCATAAAATCACATACACAAGTATGTATATACCCTTATAATACATTCAATAAAATATACCTTTTCAAAAAACCAATTGAATCTATACGAAATTATACCACAATGAAACAATACAACATTCCATAAATTAACAACATCATTAATCCTAAAATTTTATTAAACTAATTATTATGAAATCACACACTAGAAAATATATACACCAATCCTAAAAATACGATGAACATTACTAATGATACTATGTATCACTTTTTCAATAAATAAATAATAAATCCCAAGGAAATAAATAAAATATTAATAACAATTAACAAAATCAATTGACCTTTCATTAGAAAAACATAAATCATATATTAATCCTATGATTTATTAATCAATCAATCATGTGTTCAGATATTTTTATCCCAAAATATATACATATTCAATAAAGTTTATTTTCAAGCTTAATGATACCATTTAATACATGTTTCCAAACATTTAAGGAAGAAATACTAATGATAAATCCCATGATATTTTATATAATCTTCATATACATTATAATACTCAATAATATTAATGATAATTATCAGTCAGTAATGAGAATAACTAAAATATTCAATATTGTATTTAATTAATGACATAAACCTCACTGACATAGGTAAGATTCCAAAAAATCACATTTCTCATCCTATGATGTATTAAATAACATTAACAAACATTTATGTACTCTACATTATATTTTTATAAATAATAGTTGAATTTGAATTCATAATTGTCTCAAATTCATCTTTTTTATCATTTTTCAATATAATACATTAACTATAATTGTTAAAGTAATTACAAAATATGAAAATGATAAAATCAATATGATGTTTCCTTCACATGTGAAACTGTTTTTTAATATATGATACATTCTATTTAGCTAATGTCTCTCTTGGTTTAATCATTTATTATTCATTGTCATTTAAATGTTTGGTTCTCTAAGTTAATTATTTAACATCCTAAGCTAATCCTTTATAGAGATATAGTATATAAAATGTTAATTTTCCATAGTATATCCCCAGGAGTGTACAAACTTATGTGTGGTTAGGCATACTTTATGTTCACTATGTGAAGATTGATTTAATATGCAATCCACCCATTTAATGGTTAATACAACCAGGTAAATTTATTCCAAATAATACATTGAGTCATAATATCAAAATAAGAATTGCATTTCTAGGGAAAACACACAATCTATACATTCAAAAAATTTGAGGATTTTATTATCAATATTGGATTATCCATATGTATTATCTGTGGATTTATCAATAATTCATTTCTATTGAATAAAAAATTACTAAAATGGTCAAAAAATATATATAAATACATATTTAATAGAAACTACAATCCCCAAAGCTGCATTCATGTGTCCAATTGTAAAAAAACATTTAAAAATTAATATCGAAAACATGTGTGATTATTAATGATAAACTATAGAAAATAATGAACACACATAAGAAATAGAAATGATATTATTTTACATTCTTGAGTGAAAATAGATACAATTCTAGGGAGAAAATTGAAAAATTCATTTTATAATTAATTGTAGTTTGACTGGAATTTCTATATTCAATGTGGGAAAATATAATTAAAATCAATGTAGGTTACATGATATTTAATTTGTTTTTTATGATTAATTGTGATGTCGTTAACATCTTGAGAAATATTAGATATCTTTTTTATATGTTTATTTCTAAATAGAGTAATGATTATGTGTGAGGTTAATTTTAGAGTACATATTTCCATATATTTCACAATGAAAATTGATTATTTGGATACAAATATTTTTTTTTATTGAGAAATTTTCATATATTTAATATATGGGAAAAAATTGAATTTAATTATAATACTAATTTAATTATTGATTAAATGTTTTTAATTAATTACCAATTTATTTATAAATGATATATAATTAATTTATGTTGTGAATCATTTATCTAGTAAAATAATAATTAGTGTAATTTAGAAGATACATTTATACTCCTTATGTGATATTGATAGAATCAATATACTGGTTTTGAGTGAAATCTAGTTATATTTTAAATTGTGTGTATTATTCTATAACCTCAAATGAGTATCACCTATACATCAAAAGAGTTATTTTAAACTCTTTCATCATGAATTGTAACATAAATATAACATTTGATGATTTGAAATATTGTTCAATAGACTAAAATTAAAACTCATATGTGTTAAAAGGCCCTTCATTTGTGTGAAAATGTAATTTATAGGAGTCAATTCCTTATTCATTTTTTTCTAATACGATGTGGCGTACGATTACATCAGATGAGTAAAATGATTACATTATAAATATCATCAACATTATAACATGAAGCCCTTGGGTCATAAAATATTTCAAAAAATAATCGTATGTGACCGAATGAATTATAAAAAATTAATATCAATCATAATTCATTCCTCATATACAATCAGAAACTAAAGAGGATAGCTAAATATTTTTAAGAATGATTGATCAGAAAGATGAGGGAAAACTACAAGGAAAGAATGAAAGAATTCGAAATTAAAATATTGTGCCTTTGATGAACATGATCCTCAAAAGAATGTATATAAGGATTTTATAAATAAATTTTAAGGGTTTAGATTCTATAAATATGAGTAAAATATCAATATTGAATGGATTTTTTTAACTGGGGTTTCTTTTACGTAAGGTTTGACAGGGGAGTTTTTCTATGATATTTTAGATTATTTTTAAATTTTTTATACTTTATATTCATGAAATATTCTTATAGAAACCATACATTTATGCATATTATCACATGATTTCTAAAAATAAATATCCAATAATACAATCGAAATATCATAAAGCCCAAGTGTCATTGGAAGAAAATGTTTATAGTACCTCATATCAAACTAAAACATGACATCCTCAATTTATTATCTACAATGAGCTCAAGTATACTTTTGAGATCCTAAAACCACATAGGATTATTTGGGGAATACATAATAAATGGTTGACCTAAAAGTTCTATTATAGTGATAAACATGATACAGAAACATAACATGTATGTCTAAGGTAATCATGATATAATAACAGTTAAGGCTCATGAGTAATCACATAGAACAATATCAAAATGAATATTGTATCATTATATTATAATAACATAATAATTATTGAAGAACTGTATAACAGGACATAATCATGATTCAAAAATAAATTCCTATATAATATCACATGGTGGAAAACATCCCATAAGTTGATTAAGTTTACTCCCAAATCCCTTACAATATGTTTCATAAGGTTAAAACATTATTCAGTGCATTGAGGTGAAATATGGGTGAAACCATCAAAAATAGTACATATTATATGTTTTCTACATAAATTAATTTAATCATTTGTAAAAACATAATAATTAACTATTAAACAAAAATGAGTTACAAGATATAGCCTCTTATCACATGAAATGACATTTTATAATGAAGGAATTTTTGATAAGAAAATATTTTACTAAATTTCCAATAAAATGAATTAATAATATTAAATTTTTATATTTTGGAAAATTTTCTACATATTTTATAGGAATTCAATAACATTAAATAGATATAATGGGATTTATATATATAATGGACATAACACGAAGAAATGGGTAGGTTAAAAATATCCCTTACCTCGAGACCGATTTTCCATGTGAATTCATTATCATCCTCAATAACAAACATATGTTAATTATATAATATCCTATGAACCATATTCATTTTTATTATTCCTTTTATTTTATTTATTATTATTCTATGTTCAATTTCATATTCATTAAGATTCAGGTTTGATGTTTTTATAGATGATATGTATATAACTACTTGTTAACAAGATTAAATTTAGAGATAATATTGATTCCTTATCTCCAAAATAGTATTCATGACATAAATTTAAATTTTATTTAAAAATTATTCTTTTAAAAAAATCATGATGTAGGTTTATGAAAAATGAACTATGCTACAATCATGGTGATGATGAACTGTATATTTTCATAAGAATTGTTTCTATTTTTCAACAAGCATGATAAAAATAAGATAACTGTGATTATATAATTTAACTAAATAAATTATATAATAAATATCTTATCATTTCCTTACAATAACATAAAAAATAAATCCATGTGATGTGGTAATAAAAATGAATCACATTATGTGGTGAGGCTATAATCTTCAATGAATACAGATTATGTTATCATTAATTTAATGGATGATAAGGTAATAATGTATGAGATATAATGTATCATGAATCATTAATATTTCATTAATACCATATATAAACATCAAATTAATCATTATTACCATCTATTTAATGTGCATGTGAAAATGAATCACATCGCTTCGCAAGATGGTAGTCTGTTGGAAAACTATGAAATGTTATCGTATTCTATACAGAATGCAAAGTAAGCAGTTATATGTGAAATTATAATATTAGAAGAAAAATAATATAATATATATTAATATATAAAAATATATATTAATATAACAATCTTTCACAAGCGATGGTGGATAACAAATAATGTTGGTTTATGAGGTGATATTCAATTGTACACATGATCAACAATTATGTTTCCCATTTAATAAAATTGGAGATGGATTTAGGCTATCAAATTAATATAATAATATTCTGTTATATGGGATGTAATAATTACTTAATATTATCATTATTTTATAATGTCATAAGAATTTTAATGAAGAAATAAAAGAGAGATTATCAGTTGAGGACGTTACTGCTTCTTAAGACAACTTCATTAGGTTTGCACCAAAATCAGTCCTAGGTAAATGTTTTTTAAAAAAAGGAGTCTAGGATGTTGGTATGGATTTAAAGAATGTATTTAGGAAATAAATACCAAAAATATGTTTGAAATTGGGGAATGAATAATAATGTAGGGAACCTTTTAAAATTGATGGAGCGAAAACACATGATTTTTAAAAAAATTAAGAAATAAACCCACATTTTTCGCATGCCAAAGGCCTCAAAGTGAACAATTTTCAATCAATATAATATAAAAAGCTAATATATCACCATATAATCGGAGTTATAAATGTTTTTTTTTTCATTTTTAACCATTATATTTTTATATTAAACCAAAATATGTCCATTCTTACCTAAACAGTGGTAATTAACAGTTACTTTATTTAATATTCAAATTTGTAAATAATTAAGATGAAATTATTAGATAATATTAATAGTTATCATTAAAAATATAGAATCCATTTTTCCAAATTCAATGCGTAGAATTTTCATTATTTAATATAAAATTTAACCTATAGACATGACGTAAAAAACATGTTTTCAATATATGAAGTTCTCAACCACAAGATTATCATATAATACAAATATAATAATGAATAATAAATAAAGGAACCAAAATTCATATATATATATATATATATTCTATAAATATCATTAATGTAATTCTTCATTAGGTATTATGTTAAATAATTAAGATTGGGAAATGTTTTTCTCATTAAAATATATTTTAGAAAAACGTTTTTTAGACTAAGAATAAAAATATATGAAAATCCAATATACATTGGTTTTAAATAAAATTAATTGAATTTTATGTAACTAACGAAAACATATTTTTATTATAAAAAAATGTAGTATAATATTGGGACATAATTTATTAAAAATAAATGATAATTTTAAAATAGTGGTACTTTTCACTATTCATTATAAAATTAAAATTTTCTAGAAAATCAAAAACAAAATTACACTAAGTTAATATCAATATGATATTAAAAATATATATATTTCATGAAATAACAGTATAAAAATTCCAAAATTATTTATAATATATTCAAATGAAATTAATTAAAAATCATTTATGAATAAACTATATTTTTAAAGAATAAGTGTTTTTATTAAACGTTTAGTTATTATTTTAGAATAATTAATAAATAAATTTATTTCAATTAGGGGATTTATATATATTTCAAAAAAATATATAAACTATTCATGCTCACCCATTTATTGGAGAACATATAAAGGTCAAAAATAAACATGGTTTGTTTAGGCTCTGTTTTGTGTGTCACATATGCTATCGAACAGTTTTTTTCGTTTTAAAATCATTGGTTGTAACAATCTATAACCCTTAAATAATTTCAACCTCAAAATTTTATATTATATATTAAGGTGAAAATAGGTGAGGGTTATTTTTATTTATCACCTCCTATAGTTCCCAGTTTTCCTCTTCATTTTTATAGTTCCTCCATAGCACATTGACTAGGTGTGTAATCCTGTTGTGTACAAATTTATCTCAATGGTCCATGATATTCATCAGCTGATTCTCATAATATAGGTCTATTTCCAGCATTAGCACATCTAAATTTAGTACATATGTTGGATTTGGTATTTTCAACATCATGATAGATAATTTGAATGCATCATTAACTCGAGAATTTGTTCGTGGGATTGATAGTCGATAAGAAACAACTCTTACATAATTGAGAATGTCAAATGACCGATGAACCTAAATATATTTTTTCCCTTATTCCCAAATCTCATGAATCTATTCTATGGAGATACACAAATGACCACTTTATCTTCAACAATTTCCACCAGCTGTCATTGAATATTTTGAGTATGACTATATTGTTGACTCTGAGCAATATAGATGTGTTTTTGAATTGTAGATTCATTTTCTATAATCTCTTTAACCATTATTTTCCAAAAATATTTCATTCATAAACATCATCAGAACACACAAGGGGTCAAAATCACTTCCCATAAATAAATTAATAAGGATGCATTTGGATTCTTGAGTGAATGCTATTATTGTACGATAACTTATCCAAAGAAATATATTTGTCCCATCCTCCTATAAATTAAATTGAGCATGATCAAAACATTTTATCCAATGTATGAATATTCCACCAATAGTGGCCACTTCTTTTTGGGTGATTATTCATACTAAATTTCTACTCATTATTTAGAGAATTTTAGATGTTCTTCTATAACATGGACGTCAATCCCATATCTAATTCATATAAAATCAATTGTGGTGTTCCATATAGCCTCACCAAATATCTATTGTGTATCAATGCATGTTGATCGTGTGATAATTCTTCCCAAATTCTAATGATGTGAGTATTATTGGAAATATTGTCTACCACAACCAATATAGCATTTTTTCCTCAAGATGACTTTGAATGGCCAGTAACAAATCTGTTGTGATATTTTCCACATTTCCATGTTGTTATGGGTAATTGGTTTATAATTCCATTAGAGTGTTTTTATTTTATCCATAAAATAATGACATACTAGACACTTTTCTGTATTATATACGATCACCTTTAATATATTTTTCTACCAGTAGTGATCTCATAGATCTCGATACATCTTCGTGCTCTCTAGCTGGATGGAAAAGGTCTATCTATATTCATAATTCAAAAATCACACTTTATCTCATGATTTAATGGTCCACATTATCATAAACCAAATCATACAACCCCATATTCTTCTATTTTTAACATTTTGGATTTCCTATTCCCATTACTTCCACATTTTTCTAAACATATGCATTGCCTCTTTAGGAATCCATTAACTTACCCAGTAGGTATAGTTTTGAAATTATTTTGGAAAGGAAATATTATGTTCCTTCCATTACAATCCCCATGTCTAACCTTTTCAATTACAAGTATATTGGATTCTTCTTTATTTTCATTATTAATAATGTTATCAAATCCTATCTACATGGATTGTATCCACCCTTGTATTCATTCCTAGGATTGTAATTGATTGAGAAGTCATAGTCCTCAATCATCTCTAAGAAAATTCATTTGTTCAGTCTAATCTTCATATATGTGATAGTTTTTTGAGCCTCTTAAGATATGTATATATTCTATACTTCTCCCCACAGAGATAGATTTTATTGATATAAAATAAATGGATAATTGTGTCCAACTCTAGATAATGTGATGGATAACTCATCACATGAACATTAATATACATTGAGTTGTACGTTTCCCCATTTTCATTTTTCATTTGTACACAACATAATTCATTCTCCAAATCATTACCATATATGACAAAAAGTTCCGCACTTTTGGTTAGTGTATGTAGACATTTCATGATAAAAATAATTTTCCACTCATTATATCTTACTTCTCATTCACCAATCCAACAAAATTTTACTCCCATGTGAGCAGGGTTAGTGGGTTGGAAAATTGAAAAAAATATTTTCACAAATCACTGGAGATACACAGTTAATCTAGTAAAACAAATAATGTCAATTATATATTCTAGTGTATGATAGTAATAAATTTCATTCTTCTTTATAGGGTCCACATATATCCCCCTTCTGGTGATCATATTCCTCATGACTAAAATTTCCTTCATCTATAACTCAAATTTACTATATCATGCATATTACATATCCATTCTCAAGTTCTTTTGCACATTATTCAATTCCTCTTCATGATCCACCTTATTATTAAAGTGAATCAAAATATCATCTATAATCACTATGAAAACCATGTTAAGGTAATCTATAAATACTCTATTCATCAGATCCATAAAGAATGTTGGTGTATTAATGAGTCTAAAAGGTAGCACTATTAATTCATAGTGTACATACGTTGTTCAAAATGTATTATTTTAATTTCTTCTTTCATCACCCTTAATGGAAGATATTCAAAATGATGGTCCACATTAGTAAAACACTAAGCCCCATGTAGTTGATCAAACATGTCATCCATCCATGGAATGGGATACTTGTTATTTATGGTGATTTTGATGAGATTGTGATAATAAATGAAGATAAAAATTGACCTATTAATTATTATTGAAAAAGTTAATTGATACACCCAATAGTAAATCACTCAGGAATACCAAAACAATTGAAAATTATCTTGTAACCTCTTCTTTAGCTCATCCAACTAAATAGTGTTCATACACTAAGGACTCTCAAATATGGTAAGATATCTAGGTATAAGTTCTATCCATAACTAAAACTCTCATTTTAGAGGAATACTAGACAATTCATTTTGGAATACATTAGTATAATCCATTACAATAGGTATGACATCATGAAATATTGTCCCCTTTGTCTAAATAATTTTCATTATATATTTATGATAATAAAAAAAAAATATAAACTCTTGAATTGAATATTCTATGGGGTATTAATCCATCTCCTTATTGATTTAAATGAAGATGAATTGGGATATAGTTATTTATCTACCTCAATCGACATCTGATGGTGGTGTTATTTAAGGATAACCAATCCACAATAAAAACAACATCAAAATCCACTAATGGAAGTAATATAATATTTTTAAGAGGATTATGTCCACAAATATTGTTTGAGGATGAGTTATATAGTTGGGATGAAATAATAGTTTTAATTTCTCTTATCATAGATATCTCAAACAACATGATTCAAGGAGATGTTTGAATATATCTACTAAGCATTTTGAATATAAAAGAATACATAAAACTAGAAATAAAAAAGTGCATTCACTATTCATGAATGAATAACAAGAGTACATATATCCCCCTCATTTTCAACATCTGACTCATTCGTAGTGATATCATATTCCTTTCTGTGATACCTTGGAGGTTGTTTTCACTGATTGTATCAAAAAATACCATGACCTAAAAAATTGGTTGGAAAATTTCCCATGATCCGTACTATTAAATCTCTACATTGAATGATTAGTTTTGATCTAATCCTATTTTTCATCTTCCTCAGTTTTTGGATTCTACATTTCACTACAACAGAGATTATTTTAACACCCCTCTTTTCCATACTTATAGAATATTCTGAATCCCAATATGTAGTTTTCAAATTAATTATTCACACATTTTTTACATGAGGGTTCAAGGATTTTTTCTCCATAAGCTTCATCTATTGATACACACAAAATCAAAAAATTACATTTTTTACACTAGTCCAATGAGAACAATGTGATTCACTGATCATTATATCAATTTCGAGGGAATAATGGAAAATATCATTATAGCTTTGAATGTGTCCAATACCCAAATATTTTTGTAGATTCGATTTTAACCAAATATTGAAACTTTACTCTGTATGTTTGGTGCTTATAACTAATTAATAATTGTATTATGCATGACATGTGATGTTTTCCTAATATGAACTGATATATTCATCTTCCTTCTGTTTGACACCAATGAACCCCCTCAACATTTTAACATGGTGATTTAAAGGAAATTTTTTGGAAAAATATTTTTCTTGATGTCTTCATATTCAATGGAATCAATATCCGCTATAGATTTTTTATTCTTGATCAGTGTATAAAACTGATTGTATTCTACCTCAATTAAAAAAATGGTTACTATATCATTATCATTCTATGATCAGTTGAGGAAATAGAATATGTTCTTAAGTGGTTTAACCCATTTTTTTGTGATAAGGGGATCAAAATATCCAATGAAGGTTTGAGGACATTTTCACATAAATGGATTGATCAAAACATGATCCTTTTTAGTATAGTATGATATTCCATATGATTGATTGGATTATTCAGGACATTACAAAATTGTTCTAGTACAACCATGAAGTTCTCAGATCCCTCTCTAATAAGATTATGTATATCATTTGGAAAATAATCACATTACTTATTTTGTTGTCTTTGGTATATTTTATCCTGTTTACTTACATTAATTATTATAAAAACAATATGAGAATACATTGAAAATTAATATTCAAAATTAATAATATGGGAGGAATAACATGTAAATAATAATTATAACCTATCTTATCAGACTCCATGTTTCAATCATTGTTATCACCCGATAACGTTTTCTCTTATGTAATCTAATATCACAATTTGATCAATCCATTCATAATGGTTAATAAATAGTTCACGAATTTATAAAGAATATCCCCCAGTAGTGTCATACTAGGTGTGTAGTACACACTTTTTTTAGGGTCTTTGTAACACTAAATTCAATATTGATACACATTTTCCATGTCATTTCATCTATTTAAATTTGTTCAAGAACTATATCCAATTTTAGTATCGTTGTAGGGATGTAATTTCATAGAAACAATTTTCTTTATATCTCCATGATTCTAGGATATTAATCTATACATAATCTTATCCTTATACATAAACATAAGGTTCTCACTATTGTTTTCTTTTTCCTAGGTCAAAATGATTTTATAAATTTCCTTTCATATCAGACATAACACCCTGATACTCTAACATATATTATTACTTGATGTATAAACACAAATTTTGGATTATAAAACAAAGGTATTATAATGTCTTAATATCATTTAAATACTAGGTTAATATCAGATAAAATGAAACTAAAACATACTATAATATTTGTTGATATGACACATCTTCATGTGAGAAAACTAGGGTAGTTATGGGACCTCATGTAAACCTCCATATACACCAAATTCTATTGTCCAGTAGTGGGGGTTTGATAATATGTTTGGTAGACTATACCCCCATTGTAACATGTTAAAATATTTTAGAAATAAAAAGTAGCAATATATATCATTGTAATAGATATTGGGGAAATATTACTACATACACCCAAAAATAAAAATGGGAACCAATAACAAATAGTAATGAATCGTGTATTGAAATGGTGATATATATCAACATTTCAAACTAAAATTAATAAACATTAAATAATAAACTAAAAAATAGACTCAAAAGACCCTACTCCTGAGACCCATATTGGTCTCATATCTAAACACCATCTATTCCAAAAAGAAAAAAAGAATCAAAGGAACCATTTCCATTGTACAAACTTGCATCAATTTAATCTTCTCAGGTACCAATGGAATATCTATATATAGTGTGACTGTAAGTCATTAGGTCCACACAACCATTACCTATCAAAAATAGTTTGACAATAATTTCATGTAATAATGTGATAATGAAGTTTACTACATAATAATTTAAATATACTTAAACCATCGCCTTGCATTGTCACCGTGCTATAGTATCTCTGAGCATTAAGAAAAAACATTCCTATGATAACCACAAACCCATTGATTAATAAAACAACATAGGAGTTCCCTTTTTATAGTCATTTCATCATCCACGAAATAGCCAACGATGTATTATTTTTAGCATTGAGGGCATTCCCTCTATATAATAATTTTAGAAATTAGTTATAAAATACTATATAATCATTTTGAATTCAGGGCATGCCCTCTATATAATAATTACAACATTAAACAATAACCCTATACCGAAGAATAATAGAATGAATCTGGTCGAGAAATTCTATATAATCATTACATCATGAAACTGCACACCCTTCATAGGTATAATTATATTAGAATATCTTATCTTAATCAGAAATTGATATTCAACAAATTAAAATTTTTGTTTCAGTTACACAATAATTTTTTATATCAATTTATCTCTTGTCGTTTATTCAAACAAAAATCCATTACCAATGTAATTCTATATCAATAAATTACCTGAGTTCTCATGTCATTATAAAAACACATTTAAAATTTTTCCAATTCATTATTATACAAGGGTTTTATCACCTAATGGGTAGCCACAATCCAGGTCACAAAACTCATTAATACAAGGGGTCCAGAGAATAATCCAATCTATGATTTACCATCATTTATAATTCTGTTAATTATTGTGAAAATATTTTCAGTGTAATTGTAGTATTGAAAATTATTAACTAATAAAAAGACCACACGGTTAGGTTTTAGACGACCTTCCTTTAATTGATTTTCAATGCAACACATACACCCAGTTTAGACCTACAAGAATTAAGTTTCATAAGATCACAAGAAAAAAACTACATCCAAAAAAATACAATAATCAATTCCAAAACCAATCAATGTTAGGATACTTCACAGCCACAGTCTATGAACAAAGGAAGCTAGTAGAAGAAAAAAGAAATGAAACTCACTGGCGAATGATCTCTTGAATGGGACGTTCAGAATGGAGGAAGGTTCTCCTAAATAATTGGGAAATAACATAGAGAATTAGATAGTATGTATTCACACAAGAGGGTATACAACATAAACATATAGAACATCATATAATTAATAATATTTAGAAGTACATGATGTGTAAATGAATTACATGGTGTGTAATTCTAAATTATGAGATATAATAAAATTTTAGCGGCCATGGGTGAAATTAAAAATGCACAAACATTACACATCATGTAATGGGGATTCATGGAATGTAAACCATTCATGCAATGAAACATTTCGTGTACTGTATTAATTTCACAAAATCATCCTGGTGGCAGTTACATGTCGTTTATTTCATTTCCATTTTATGTAAATTCCCTACAAATATATTTAAACAATTCTTCTAAAAATGTTTTCGGACTACTTACGAATTCTACCATACTCATAAAAAACAAATATAATCCCATTTAACAAGTATATACGATTTCTCCATTAATTAAACTAAATATAAATCTTGAAATTTATGTCATTTTAAATAAGGAAGACTCTTCTTCTCGAAAAGATACTTGAACAACATGGTGTAGTGGTAATTTAAAACCCAAATGAAATATGTTGAATGAAAAACTCAACGAGGGATGCACTTATGAAAATATAAGATCTTATAACCTCCCCACCATATAATATCTCATCCCCAATATTCTCCATGAATAACATTGGGATATCAGGGAAAAATTCATAATATTACACTCAAACACCATACTCTATCTGCCATGTCTCCCCCTAAACAGGCCCATGTTTCCACTTCACTTGAACTAGATGTATAATCAAACCTCGTCGATTCTTTTGGATACGTTCCACAATTAATATCATATTTTCATAAAAGTACTAATATACACAAATCTCAATGTTATCTATGTCAACCACATGAGAAGACTCGTGATAATATATTTGATGTTGCAAAACATGAAACATATCGTGCATTGAATTGTAGTGCTATGTAAGAAATAATTGGTATGCCACTAGACTAACCCTTTCCACTATCTCAAATGACCAGAAAAACCTAGGTGATGGATAAAACTATTCTTTGATATGTAATATCCACAACCTATGAAATGACTATAGAAAAACATACAGACCAACCTAAAATCTAGATGTCATCTTCTATCATAATAATAAGATTTATACCTTATATTTTTGGTAACAAACCACATCCCAATCAATTAAACCCATTCAGATGTCTATTGCACAAGACTAGGTCCAACAACATTAAATAACCTACCTCTATCCAAAAATAAGAAAATTAAATAGACATCGTGACGAATCCTCAAAATGTTCCATCTTGATTAAGGCCCAGAAGTTATTATTATATAATAACTAAATTAGTTCCATAAACATCTCTACAAAATATGAAATCTGAAACATAGGCTCTTAAAAATCCTCTAGAACCTAAATAGACTTCTCATATTGAACTAAATTCTATGGATGATAGGTTATACTCTAAATAACCGATGATCCCAAAGGTTTTTAAGGAGCCTTTCAGAATCAAAATGTGAAACATGGATCTCTATCTAAAAAGACACTCCTCGGAACATCATGCAGTCAAACTATGTCTCACATGTAAAGAATAGACATATTATGAAAAGTGATGGTATCCATGATAGGAAATAAATGGTCTACCTTCATTAGTTGATATATGATCATACATACAACATAAACCTTATACGATTTCTTACAAAAACCTATCACAAAATCCATAATCACATCACCCTATTTCAATTACCTAATTTGTAATGGATAAAAATCCTAGTAGGCCTCCGATGCTCAACCACCACCAATTGGTATGTGAACCATATTTAGATTAATCCCAGAAATAGATTCATAATTCTTTTCTACCATTATTATCTATATATATCATAATACATATTTATCAAACAAGGATGTACATACCATCTAGAATAATGAAACTGTTTGTTCAAATATATGTGCTGGACCGTATAAACACATACATGGCCAAAAAAAGACGAGATTTTACACTACCTATATACCATCATGATGGTGTCTCCCCCCCATATAACATATCCCCTAGAAATAATAAATCTATAATTGATAACTTCTCTTTCATGATATATTCAAGAAGAATGAGTATCATATATGTTGAAGTCATAGGTACTCATCCCATGTCCTCCAAAACATCTTTAATACTTAATAAAAAGAGTTCCATTATCCATCACTCATTGAAGGACATACCCAGTACCTATGTCTACATCTTCCAAAACAAGGAATCAATAATTATGAACCCCCAACCCATTGTATAATCCATCTCAAATTCTATAGACTATAGATACTCAACCCACCTCTTCTGACAGTGGTTCAGGTCTCACTAAGGATCGATATACCTATGGATATTGTGGTATGGGTACACCAAAAATATATCACCCATAAAAGAGTGTATCTAGCATCTTAGGTGCTGTATCAACAAAACAAAATCTGATTCGTGAGTTGGATAATCATTCACAGGTGGTCTTATATGTCTAGATCCATAGGCAACAACTTGATCCTCCCACATCAAAATTTCTCTGAGTGAAAATCCAGATGCATCGAACTACATGGTATATTCTATACCTATAATAGGTAAAACGAGGATTGGTACTAATGTTATCCAACCATTCATCTCAGAAAAATTTCTATCACAAGCATATGACCGAACAAACTACCACCTTTCATGGTTATTGAATACATCTATTGAAACGGATAAAAATATATCGAATAAAGCATCCATAATAACATGATAAACCCATAAATATCATAATATCGAAGAAATTTTTTTGTCGATCCCATGATACAACTACTAATACTTTCATTGGGTCTATATACACACCACCCTCTATGATTTCAAGGCCCAAAAAGTGATCACTAATGATTAAAAAACATCATTTGGATTGATTGGTGTAAATCCATTTCACTCTCAATGTAATGATGATGATATCCAAATATTGGGAACGGTCATCTAAAAACTATAACTACACTAAGATTCTGTTGAAAAAAACCACAGAAAACTGATCTAGAAGAGAATAAATGATCTAATTTATAAGGTCTATAAATACCATTGGTACATTTTTCAAACCAAACAGAATCACTACGATCTCATAAATCAATACCTTCTATTAAAAAAATTATGAGGTATTCTTAATAGTATGGCACACAATTGGTTGTATAATTATATGAAATATACCATATAGAAGACCATAGACCCTCTTAGCTAATCAAAGATATCATTTTATGTGTATAGGGATATCAGTTCATGACCACCATCTGGTGTAGTATCGAATAATACACACATAAGTGAAAAGTACCATCAATCATAATAGTGAATAGAACTAGATATCACCAATGAGATATACAAGTCCTTATGAAATCATTAGCTTCTAGTTCATCCAAATAATCATTCAACATTTCATTCTCTGCGGCGTCCATCATTTAAGGTTGAATAAAAACTTTTTCTTCTCCCAAAAAAGATTTGATCACAAAACTGATATCCTTATCGGGTTTTCTGATGTAAAATTCATCAATAAATATATCCTAATAATAGTCTACCACTAGTGGATTGGTTTTCAATGACATTACCCCATTGTAAATTGTATTGATTGATATCTGAGTCAACCTAAAATCTAATATTCCCTATATTGGTCCTATATGACCATCATTTAGATCCCACTCACCCTTATGAATAAAGCTACATCCTTATAGAGATAAAAAATTAACACACATTTGTTAATAGTAAATATGAGAATAGTATAGAATTATCCAATCCATACTAAGAATGAAATCAAAACCTCTCATTTCTATCACAAACAGTTCCCACAAATAATGGTATGTGATTATATCTAGAGAATACAGTTTGGAACATTTGATATTATATGACCACACTCCGAACTGTGTATCGATGGTCAAACTACCATAAATGATTTAAATAGACAAGAACAAACCATTTTATAAAATACAATATAAAAGAAAATGTGGTGATTCTATATAAAAAAAGTGATATCTAGGGTAGATGATATAAGAATTATAGATATGATAATGGAAGGTATTGCATCCACACTAGTCGGAGTAGATATTATAGCATGTATATCACCATCGCCTCTACCATGGGCTCCATTATGACTCACTTGAACTATTATATCTACATGTTATTTCGTCTTCTAAACTAGTGTATTGCATTGCTCACCTCAACCTAAACATATTGAAGAACATTATAAACTTGTTTGATGAGGGATAACTGAATCCTTCATAGACTATAGTACTGATATTGATCCCATTTCAAAGCTCTAATACGAAAAGATCATTCAAAACATCAAAAGATGACCTTTCCAACCCCGACCACGACACTATAATGCATGGTAAGGACCCTAAATACCCTTATTTACCTAATTTACATACTGAAAAAAAGTAATGAAACATGGTCTTGATATGGATTCTCTCTACCCTAACTACTTAGGAATTTTTATAAATGGAAGTAACTATCATTTGTACACTTCCTTCCACTAGTGGAAGAGATCCATGTTCACCCAACTGATGAATTCTGGTCACTAATTGAAGCCTCATTTAAATTTCCATCCATAATTGGTTCTTGATTCATCTCATGTGTCATGAAACTCAAGAGAAAAAAATTCACATATGACATGATATCATAGTGATGATCATCTTGAAATATACTCACCCTATATATCTAATAAGTATGTAAATATGGCACAACGAGCTAAAAGTTAGTGAAATGTCAATTGTATTACATCCCTAAAATACACTCTTACATCAGGTACATGAACTAGTGATCCATCTCATGACTCAACATCTCCAGATAGATGTGTTTCAAAAAATATTCCTCAAAATCATTATGAGATATATCTTTTTGACTCACATATTTCTCTAGAATGTACCACTAATGCTTGGAAGGTCCATGAAGCATATAAAAACAAGCTTCACCCTCCGATCAATGTGTATCATGAGGTGATTGAAGACCATCTAGACAGACTTGATCCAGAACTTGATATATGGAGTCCTCTCACCCTACTGAACATATGTGATTCCTAATGATTAAAATCTCTTTTTGACTCAAAAATAAAATGATCGTTGTCAAAAATCTCCATTTCCAGGGAACAGATGATACTCTGGAAGCTATCATAATTCCAAACATCTATATGAGCCTCTGTAGAAACTGGTAGCTCCATTATAGCTGTGCTTAGATAATTTGGGTATCACTCTCCTAACAATCAACATGAGGATGATAATGAGGAATTTTATTGACAAACAATACTCTTTAGAACACTAGAATAAAATAATTCCAACATAAATATTTTATTGTAATAGTGAACCAAAATCTATTAGACAATATAAACATGGAATACAAGTGTTTTATCATGACATAACAGATTCTTCAATTAATTTATTCAGATATAAAAATTATCTCATTTCATAGTATATTTAGGAAGACATATCACATGAAAGAAGATAGGTTCATAACAATAATAATGACTATCAATATATCTGTGTGTGCCTATCATGATGCATGATTACTCATCTCATAGCATACAAGTCCATGAGTATTAATATCAATAAATAATAACATCGTACTACATGTGATAAAAAATTGGTGAAATAACTTAAACTCATACATGGGAATATCATGAAAACAAATTCCATCCATAGGCTATTAGATTATCCCTCATACTTGGGTTAGCTACTCCCATGAACAATCTCATTACCATGTCTATACACATCTTAGTATCCTTTAAAACATTATTAAATAAAATAGAAAAAAGTACAACCTTCTTCCACGAATACATCATTGTAAAATCCATTATATATTACTCACTCATGTGGCCAAATTAGGTTAGTTATGGGATTTCAGCAGTGCCACCCCATTCACTATAGGCATTCGACTATTAGTATAATTTTGATGATATATTTGGGAGACTATATCCCCTAGTACAGACTTATAATACTATGGACATAAAAATTATAAACAAATATAAGAGTATTGTAAGTAGAATGAATAGTACTGGATACAATTGGGATGAAACAGGAAAATGAATAACCCATAATAATGATTCAATCAATGATAGTTTTATCCTTATGTAAATGGAAAAATATGTATGATACCATTGAAAGAACCAGCCAATGGAAAAAAAACTCAAAATATCACAGTCCCAAATCCCATATTAGTCCTAGTCTCTAAATTTCATCATATCCAATAAGAAACAATCTAAAATAGTGTCCCATTATCCCTATCTAAACATGTATCCTTATAATATTCTCAGTACTAAAAAGTGTCTCGAATAAGATAGGATAAAAACATAGTAGGTCGACACCACCAAGTCTAAACACAAATAATATTTTATTATGAACATGAAATAAGTGAATAAAATTTATTATTAATTAATATATTAAATATAATAAAACCATTATCCAGCTTGAGAACTAGGCCATAATATCACTGGGTATGCAACACACCCCTTCCAAACCTAATCGCATGCCCATGGAATAAGCAAACATTCGTGCAATGCCTTATATAGATGAATTTCAGCATCCGATCAATGACATATATATATATTCATTTCATCATCCGGTCTAAGCCATATGAATAATAATTTCATCGTCCTAGAATTGGGTTGTAGATAATAATTTTATAATTTAATCATGTCCCACTATATAAGCATTATAGTATCATATCAAATCCCTCTATATAAGCATTAAAACATTAAGCCCGAACAATCCTACTATATAAGAAGTAAAAATTAAATCTTTTCCAGTCTCTATATATAATAAATACAACATTAACCTCTACACATGTCATAGTATCAAGAAAATCACAATATCATATCAAAATCATAATTGTTTCATTCTGAATATTTCCATTTTTAGTTCAATGGTACATTCAATTTTTATAAAAAATTATATATATTAATTGTGATAAGAAATAAAAAATTAAAAAGGTATTATTCATCATGAAATAAACTGAGTTATAATTTCATTATAAAAACACATTAAACCATTTTCAATTAATTATTATTGATGGGATTTATCACCGAATGGGTAGCCATAAGTCAGGATGCATAAATAATAAATCCAAGGGATCCAAGGAATATTCCAGTCCATTATTTACCATCATTCATCATTAAACTAATTAATATTCATTTATAGTAGGTGCAATAATAATATTACACATAATTTATAATTAAACAGAATATAGGTTTAGGTATTGGACCACCTACCATTAACCTTCTATCAACATAATGCTTCTAACTAGTTAACACCAACAAGAATGAAGGAATAAATTATTTCTAGAAGAAACAAAAATCACAAGAAAACCTTATCAACTCTAACATAAAATGTATTCAATATATTACACTACCATAATGGGAGAATAAAGGAAGTGAGGGTAAAACCAAAGTAAAGTGACTTTCTGAATAATGATTTCTTTAACGGGATGTCTGTAATAGAGGAAGACACTCTACAATCACATGGAAATTTCCTAGGTATTGATAGAGTAGGGATTAGATAAAGAGGGAATAAAAATAATAATACAAAAGAACCAATAAATTCTTATCCCAAGAAGAGTGTGATGTGTATATTTATTACAAGTTTTGTATTTCTTGATTATGAGGTAAATTAAAATTTACATCACCTTGGGTGAATTTTACTCTACATAAAAATTTCATATCCTGTAATGCAGATTCACATTGTGTAACTAGTTCAAAAAATGAATAATATCATTTCAAGAATTATTTTCATTTAATATACTCAAGGGTAGATAAATGTTTTTTAATTCATTTTCCTTTCATGTAAATCCCCTAGATACATCTTTAATCTGAACTTCTATTGAAGCACCTAAGCCAACTATGAAGAATTTAAATTTCAGAGAAATTCATTATAATCTCAATGAGCATTTTTACACCTAGAATACATCAATTAAAACAAATAAAAATCTCTAAAATTTAAGCCATTATTCATAAAAAAGACTCATTTTCTCTGAATGAGACTCAACCAACATGGCTTAGAGTCAATGGAAACCCTAAATGAAACAGGTTCAATGAAAAACTCAAAGAGAGATGTACCTAAAAAAGAGCGGATCATACACGTAAAATCACTAAATTATTCTCTAAAATTTGTTCCTATAAACATTTGAGAAAATAAAAATACATAGGATATACTTTGGAATACATATTGAGAGAAATGATATAAAAAGAACGTTAAGTGAATAAACATGATAAGGAAACATAACATTTGGGTCAATAGTATAACATTATATAACAAATTAGAAGGCTCATGAGTAATCACATGAAATAATAACATAAATAACATGGTATGACTTTATAGTGGCAACACAGGAAATGTGGAACCTACATATAACCTGACATAAACATGATTCACATATATCTTCCTAGAAAATATCACAAAGAATACTATGTCCCATAATAGATTCAGTTTAATCCCTAATCTCATACATGATAAACATGAGAATAAAACAATAAACAATAAATTAGAATGATAATTATGAACCCATAATCATAAAATATTCATGATATATATTTAAAAAAAATATAAATTCAATCATAAAGCAAAAATTAATAATTACCCATGGAAACAAATGGGTTTCATGATCTTGCCTCATATCATTATCAAATGAAATTTAATAATGAAGGCATTTTAGAAAGGAACATTAGGGTGTTATTTACCAATAAAATGAAGGTATAATAAGTTTGGTATATATTTTCAAGACATATATATATATAATTTATTATTCTTCCATAAAATTAAATAGTGGTAAGGTGATTTTGATAGAGAATGATGGGAACCCGAATAAATGGGTGGGTTAGAAAGATACCTTACCTCAAAATCAATTCGTTATGTGCGTTATTTATCATAATGAATAATTAAATTATATGAAATATTATCATTTTTTATGAACCATTTCCTTGTTTAAAATTCTATTAATTTTATTTATTATCATGTTATATTCAATTACGTAATCATTTATGTTTAAGATAGACATTTTGAATACGTTCAGATCATATGTCCAAAATGACATTGATAAGTTGACCAAAGTAAAAGTGATTATTAATTAATTATCTCACGAATAACAATCATGAAATAATAATCTTCTTTATAAAACAATTAATCTTATAAAACCAACCATGAATGATGGTTTTTAAAAATTAAATATGTTACAATCATAGATATGGAATGCCAAATTTATGCATGAGCATCATTTCCATTTATCGAAGTCTATGATGGAAAGATGGTATGTGTTATTTTTTCATTCCATAATAATAATAATATAATTAATATACTATTATTTATTTAAATATAATTATTTATTCCATCAATGTGATTTAGTAATAAAAATAGATCACATCACTTCGTGAGGCAGTAGTCTGATGTACCCACAAATGAGATGGTCATTTATTAAATATATTTTAAGGTAAAAAATTATATGGAATATTTATTTTTAAGAATTTTTAATATATCATTAATTTATATATAAATAAAAAATTAATCTAAATTACCATTCATGTAAAGAGTATGTGAAAAATAGATCAAATCCCATTGTGAGGTAGTAGTCCAGCATAGACCCGAGTGGTGTGATAATACTATCTATGGAATGGATTGTTAGAATTTATATGTGATATTATAATTGTAGAAGTATAATTATATCATTAAAATAATATAAAAGTATTAGATAGATAATTATATCCAACCATGAGAAGGTGTGATTGAAAATGAATTCCATCGTTTCATGAGGCAATAATGGAACATACACATGATCATCAAATTCATTTCCCATTTGATGAAAGTGGAAATAGATTTAGGTCGTACATTAATATAATAATATTTTAGTTTATGTTCTACGCTGATGTTATTATATTATATTTTTGAGTAATATATTTTGAAATTGGAAGAATAAATAGATCATAATGATCAGTAAGAGATGCAACCTCTTTTTGAGAAAACATATATATTTTTGCAACAAAAGACTTTTGAGGATTTATTTCTGGTAAAAAGTAGTATATGATGTTGAGAGAAAATATAAAAAAGTATTTTTTGTCGTTACCAATCCCACGGGGCCCGTTCCATGAGTACCCCTATCCCACATATGCCATGGTTTGGCGACTAGCACCAGGAAGTTATTTACCTATAATGGGAAGGCATTGCCTCAAATCATGTACACCTAAAGTATAGGCACACTACGAACTATCAAAAAAATAGAAGGAATATGGTAAAACAATAACTAAATACTACCACATAGTGTAAAAGTATGTACTGAAGTAATGGAGTTAGAATACAAGCACAACTGAAATAGAAGTGCAGTAAAATGGGAGAAAATATCGTGAGGTTAGCTTCTAAGGATCATACCTAAAGGGTAGGTACAACTCATCATTGTGGCTCCCCACATCCACCAATAACCTTCGTACACCATCATTTCGAAGCTCATAAAGACTCATACATAACATCCTGTTGTCTGCAAAAGATAAAAAAATGTGCTGGTAATGCCCGTGCAGGGTTAAGTATAATAATACTTAGTAGGGACACTAAGACCCCCAAAAGTCACTCATAATTCCAAAATGGAAAAACCGAAAATCATGATATAAATCAAAACGCACAAGAAAAAGAGATCTCACACCAGGTATATTCTAGGGTAGTAATAGTAGCATCATTAGTCTCATCGTCGAACACCTCGGCTGCTAGAGAACTCCTCCTCTATCAAGTACACTGGACCTTCCATGTCACATAGAGGTGCTTCCCACTAACCATGAACTGCTTAAGTACTTCTCCTTGTCACATATCGTCGGTCTACTGGGTCATAGAGAGTGGCTCCCCACCATGGATTGCTGTGGTTCTCCTCCTTTCGAGTACCGTGGGTTTTTCATGTCACACAGAGCCACTCCCCATTGTGTGCCTACAAAGTCAAACATAAGTGCTTCCCACTGGGTTGACGAACACATAGAGTAGAAAGTCATCAGTCTTTCGGTCTCAACCACTCACAAGGTTCTGCACGTATCACATTTGGGAGAACCACTCCTCAATCCATCAGTTGTATTTCAAGTAGCACGAACCCCCTCAATGATGTTACCCGATGATCTTCCATTTCATAAGGGTTCATCTCTACAGATGATGCATCAACCTGATGTCTAGTCTGAATGTTATAGAAATTTTAGTGGTAAGGGATCGGTTGGATTCTAGTATGATCCAACCCAGCAAAAATAAAACTTTCTCTGAACCCTTCATTGAGAATCACAAAACTACCTCCTTGTCATAAGGGTCACGGTGTCATTGATGGTTTGTCAAATGGAAATCCGGTTTATAAGATACACTTGTTTAAGTGTAACTAGGAATAAAGGGGTCCGGGTATAGTCCATCATGACCCAGCCCCCTGGGAAAGGCCTGAAGGGGATGGTCTCTGCCCCATACGGTTGGGCCTGGTTGAGACCCTAGGCTGCTGGCTCGGCATGATAGCCATGGGAAAACCCCGCTGGACCACAGATCTGACCCGAACCACATAGCTTGGAGTGGCTTGTCAGGCTGTAGAACTGATCTGCCCAATGGCCGAGCAGGGCGGGGGCGTGGGGGGGGGGGGGGGTCAGCTCCCCTAAAAAATGGCTTCAGCCGTTCGGGTCTTGAAAGATGCTGCACCAGTTAGATCCACACATCCTAGCCGGTACTTGCTGACCAGAAAATTCTGGACCCACTAGAACCTCTTCTCCCTTCTCTGTTGCTCGATGTCGCAGCCCTCCACCGTGGCGCATCGCTATAGTGTGCTGGCCAGCTTAGTAGCGGCTCCAAATTTTTTCATACCAACTAGCTGGTCCGTGCGGACCGGCCCGCAACAAATACATGGGTGATGTTCTGCCCTCTATCATGGCTCGGAGTCACGACCTTCCTTCGAGACATGATACCGCAGTGCGCTGCCCCATTCAACATAGACAACATTAACTGGCCGCTCCATTTTTCATTGTAGTGCCTTCGGGAGCCACCGTTCCTTCGCGGCCAGCGGGTGATGGACACCGCCTCCCTCGGTCGCTAGAATCACCACATAGGACCAGCTTCCATGGTCCTCCAGTGAATCTCCAATGGTCCATTGTTTTCTCATCCGCCCATATGGGCCTCCCAGGACGATTCCTATGTTGCACTGCCCTTTGTTCAACCTTATCACAATATCTTCCAATTTCCCATGAAAACACATCCATAACAGAGTTCGATAGAGTGTTATGGCCTTTTTTGTTTAGTAGGTGCCCTATATATTAGCATAATAACACTGGAAGCATTTCATGATAGAAAAAATTCATAGGTAAACAAAGAACCCCATACCTTGTTTCTGTTGGAAGGCATTGTAGTTGAGGAAGTAGGGTCTACATCAAAAGGATTACGTCTACGCTTTCCATCTTTCTTTGATTCCTCCATATATTGTTTCTTGATCACCATTCTTTGTTGCGAGGTAAGTTAGTGATGTTTCATCAGAACTTCCTCTCACAACTCTCCAAAATCCAAATCCTGAGCTTTTATTAAATATAAGGAAATAAGGGAATAATGCACCAAACAATTAATGGGGTTCATTAATGAGCGTAAATATTAAACTTACTAAATCTCACAATGGTACGGTTATTCAACATATTAATTCCTCCAGTGGTGTAGTTATAGAACCTAAGTGTATATCCCTTAAATGGTATGACGTTGCACTGCGGTCCCACAATCATTTTCCAATTGTTGCAAAAAGAAGAAATAAAATAATCTTTAGTTATTTTATTATCTTTTGTAATGTCCAATAAAATTTCTATTTCGTACAACCATTTCTGATCAAAGTTATGTTTCTCTTAAATATATCCCAACAATGTAGATTCAACAATGCACTCAGATTTTCAATCCGATCACTAGTTCAAAATATAGAAAATGTTTCCCGCACATTTACAAAACACATCTAAAAAACATTAAATATCCTTCTGGGCTGTCCAGGCCTCAAAATCTCGTACCTCCAATTTTTGTAGACATGTAATAATCTAAATAAGTAAAAAAAATTATATAGAATTTATAGGTCATTAAATTTTATTATGTATTGTAAAAACAACGGGTTTTTGAATAATGAATAGAAGAGGAGTGGTGATGGCCTTTTATAAGATTTGAGAGAACATAGTTGGATGTTATTTAATATAAATAATTTCATACATGTTTTTCACATTCAATATGGATATAAAATGAAAATTTTTTATCCTCATAATACATAACGTATAAATATAAATATTAAATAATAATTTGACATGTTATTTTGTCTTTTTATCCCTTGAATGTTTTGTTTAAACATCCCGATAAACCCATTTCTAACATAAATATGGTAAATAATTTTAATAGTTTGTAATATTCATGATGATCCAAAAAATAGGCTGACCATATTAGATAATATAAATTATTATGATTAAATATATGAAATACCTTTTCTCAAATTTGAAAAAACCGATTTTTCGGAAATAAATTTATTATTAAACCCAAAAATGTGTAAAAAATGTGGTTTTCAAGAAATATATTTTTTAAAAATAAGATGATATTATAATTTCTAAATGAAATATAATAATTATTTATTTAAATTATATTAATATATATATAATATATATATATATATATTAAATAATTCTATATTAAGGGTTATTTTATTTAATTAAAATGGGGAATCATTTTTCACTTTAAAACAATCTTCAGAAGAAAATGTTTTTAACCCAAATAATAAAATTTTACTAAAATATTGTATACATATGATTTAAATGAAATTAATTTTATTTAATAAATTTATATAATAATTATTTTAATTTTAAAATATTTTAAAATATAAGGGGTAATAATTTTTTTAATGGAAATCCTATAAAAATCAGTTTGTCACACTATTCAATAAAAAAAATATCTTTGAAAAAATACCAAAAATCACCCTAATTATATATATATTTATATATGTTTTTAATAAATATATCGTGACATAAAACTAATAAAAATTAAAAAATTTATTCTTAATATTTTCTAAAAGATTCATTTTACGAAAACATATCATTTTCCATAATAATTGTCTTCGTTACAAATGCAGTAATTATTTACATAGAATTAATCCATACAATTATATCTATTTGGGCCTTTATATATATATATTCATAAATTATTTAATTTTATTCATAATCACAAATTTTATGGATAGTTTATAATATTCACAAATATTGGTGGTTCATTTATGCTTGATGTTGTGTGTCGTATATGCTATCAAGCATAGTTTTCAATTTAAAAACTTTAGCGTGTTACAATTCACTCTTGAAATCTCCTTATAAAATATTTCATCTCTATCTAAATCATTTCCTTCCCTCTATTCATTGTGATATCCTAAACTCATTATGTTGAGTGACTAATGTGACAGATCTCCTATACGATGGATCGACTGTAAAACATTGGTCTTTTAAAATTAAAATTTTAAATTTAAATTACCTATATAATGTTATTCTTATGATGACTGGTTGTGGGGAATAGTGAAAATGTGTCCTTATTAGGGTTTTCATAGAGGCATGACCTCCTTATACATTATTTTCCATCAATTATATATTCGTAAAGGCATTCTATGGAGCCCTGTATATTTATATTTGAATTGGTATGATCATACAATATGATGATGAGTTTAGGTGTACTCTCGATTGAGGATCTCACAAACTAATATACTATATAAGAGATAGATGTACAATGTACTAGGAGATTATTTAGAACACCATATATATATATTCCCAATTAGTGAAGAATAGGATGCTCATGCATATTTTGTTGTGCGTTCATTATGTAAATATGATACTAAAAATAATTCAATGAAGGATCAATATTGAAACTAACAAGGGAGAATATATATTATTACCAACATTTCCTTTTATATATACATTTATGTCACTAATTTTATTTCCAATATTATATTCCAATTATCAGACCCTTATCTCTTCATTTAGTTTTCATAAAATAAAATACACCAAAAATATATTAAAATGTTTTTATTAGTTAATTATTAACATCAATGACATCTCAATATAAATGAATCTATTGATCATTAATATAGTATAAGGACTATTTTAATAATATTTTTTCACGCCCACCATTTCTTTATTTTGACACACTATTCATTGGATGTGAAAAATATTATTTTATTTATCCTAATAGAGAACACATGTGGGCCAAGTTCATTTCTCATAAGGATATTTGTATTCAGTTAATCAGTAATCACTTTTTTTTAATTTGGTAACATATTTTGAAAAAATAATGAAATATATGGTTGTTTTATAAATAAAATGCTTAAATGAAAAAAAACTTATAGATACAAATATCAAATGAATGAATGAATTTTGTAAGAAAGGGTGTTATCCCTTGAGAATCCTATAGAGAAATGCATCTGTTCCTTATTTTTATTCTTATACCTACTTGATCATCAAAATATATCATATATGTTGTAACTCTATTCTACTCTAGTTATTAATATATAATGTATCTAATGATCTCCATGTACACTCCACATCCACTTCCCCGTGGTATGTATATTATATAGATCCTCAATAAAGTTCTCCCCCAAAATTACCTTCTAGATAAGTAATCACAATCATTCATAACAAAAGCACTATGTTTTTATGGTATTCCATGATGAAATTGGATGGGAGGGAAATTTTTATAGAATATGAAGTTGTCGTTATGGTAACAGTAGTTGTAACAAACGTTCACCATTCCATACTATTGATCATCACATAAAAATCACTCTAATGAAATGATTCATTCAATATAAGAATTTGTGAATATTTATGATCAATACTTAATTCATGTTCTAAGAGATCCATTCATTTAGTAACCCACAATCATGTTTTTGATAGATCATATTAAAGGTAGATATAGAAAAACTAAAGAGAAAAAATGTAATAGTATATTAAAAAATGACATGTACAAATAGATCTGGAATTAAAAATATAATAAAGAGGAAAAATAATACAAAATATCATATTAAAACATCTTAGAATAACCATTGATGATTGAATCCTTAATAAAATAAATCTATTTAATAATGGAAGCCGCATCTAATTTATAATAAATTGTAATATTTATTTACATTATAAAATGCCTTTCCAAATAAATGCAGGGATCCTAGATATTAAACAACGAATAATTGAATTTTTAATTATTCTATTTTTACCTAATGGTCTTCCTTTATAGTTGTGATCTAGATATCTTCAAAAAGTATAAATTTCCACCCTATTTTATGATTAGAATATAATAAATTAATTATTATTGTTATTTATTTACTATAATCCACATCGTATATTATATTAGATTTCCTAAATAATGATGTGCTTCTATGTATTTTTATTGCACTGTTTTTTTTTCACACAAAGTCTTGATTTTCCTTATTAGATGTAACTATATGCCTCCTACTAAATACTAAAATTATAAAAGTCATTGACTCATATGAAGTATCATCACACTCATCTGAATTTACATCTTAAATTTTTTATGTTGATTTCAACTCTTTTGAACTACCTTTGGACTGTTGATAAGTCTTAGATCATTGGAAAATAATTTATACTTTTGTCAACAATTAATCTTTTGGTGAAAAATGATCCATTTTTCAAATTCAAGAAATTATTCATCAAAACCGATTCTTGACCAAATTTATCTCTACAATTATACCTAGTCTTTGATATTATCATTGAATGAGAAAAAATGACTATTTTAATCTTTTTAAAATCACACATATACCATAGAAATTAATCCAAACACAAATTAAATCATATTTAAATAAAATAATCCTTAATTAAATAAAAATATATATAATTAACTTTTTATCAATATTCATAATTAAATCCAAATTGTAACTATATAATAAATATGTAACAATTACTGATTAATTGATAAAATGGTGTGATTACAAAAATTAAAATAAAATTTTAAATATATAGAAATAATAACTATATTAGTAAGACAATAGAAAAAGGATAAACTTTTGAAATCTATGAAATTGATGTAACAATTACCTATACTAGTATGGTAATGGGAAAACATCATCATTTATTTAATCCTTGGTATCCAACAGATTTCTAAGGGTATCAATTCTATTTGGGTAGTATTGGATCGAAAAAAATTTATTAATTTAATTTTATAGTTTTTGAGGATTTTTCACATGACCATTGTAGAATACTATACACAATATAAGTGGAATGTAATCATCAAGTACCACATTTAATGTTATATAATATAGAATAAATGTTCACCTCAACATTATAGATATGTATTAAAATATAATTACATATATAATTGATCATTAAAATAGATTATCATTATCAAATAGATGATAAATATGGAAGGACCATTCCAAATATGGAATATATATAAATATCTTTGTCAATATATTTTAATTTAAGGACATGACATTAAAAATTACCTAATATTTTGTTTTAATTCATAAATATTTTCCCTTACTTGTGAAGACCATTGCAGGTTAATTTTTCTTGAGAATTCTGTTACAAATCATACATAACCAAATTATTTTATAAAAATATTATATTTTGAATTAGTACCTATTTTTTCCACTATATAAAACCTTAAATCAAAACCTGATTTATTTCATGTATAATTTTAACAACATTGACCTTTACTTCATCATTTCCATTAAATATCCTTAAACACGGTAATTTTTAAAAAAATGAGGGATGAGGAAAAGATATCATTAAGGAACATAAAAATAAGAAATCCTATAGAACAATGAATAAAATTAAAACCAATTTATAGTTTAACTTATCTTTATAATCCCATGATTTTATGAAATAGAACAAATTTGATTGAAATAATACACACTTTTTTCTTAGAAAAAATCCTTAAAACCCTTAGAAAGAAAATAAAAATGCTTTTTTAAATATAGAGAATCATAAAATTTAAAATCCATTTCTATTTGAATATCCATACGAACGAATTCAAATATTATTTTTTTAGAGAAAAAAATCATTACTGAATAAATTGGACAAATATAATGTTGCCCAACCATCATTTAATATATATTAAGCTCACCAATTATCTATAATAGGGAATATCCAATCATATAAACTATATCATGCTCAGCTATGAACTGTAATTGGGATCAACCCATTGTATAACTAATACCAGGCTTAAACATATTTTATTTAATTCTAAATTACCATATTATGAATAAAAAATTTACGATTTCACATTTTCATCATAAAACCTATTCAAAAACACATTCTAAACCAAATAACAAACCTTTTTGGATATAGAAATTATATTTAATTTTAAAAAACACATTTAGTAAAAACAAAATAGGAAAAAATGAAAATCGGGTTTTCTATGAATAAAAAATTTAATCATGTTAAGTAATTCATTAATCAAATAATAAATAAAATGTAGAAAAATTCATTGTTTCTATATATGTTAATATAGAACATTCCCTTTATCTTTTTGTTATAATGTTATATTTGAATTTAAAAAATATTTCTTTTAAAATACACTGAAAGAATGTATAAAGGGATATAAAATATCATTTATAAATGTTTTATTCCAATATAAAAACATTCATAATTTCATTTTAAAAAAATATAATTGCAATAGAAAATGTTTTATGGAAAACATTTAAAATCAATTTTATTAAAAGATTCTTCCTAACTACTTAATAAAAATTTGGATCATAAGCCTCATGAAATAATAACATTGAATAAAAATTGAAATTTTCACTATAATGGATGAATTAAACATATAACTTATATACGGTGGGTTTATACACCTTATTTAAGAAAATACATGCATAATATAAAAATATTTCTTAATGAAATGAAATTGTGATGAAGCCCCTTACATTGAGCTTGACTCATCGCATATGTTCATTATATTCTTATATAATAATCATATGTTAATGGTTTAAATTATTATTAAGCATTTTGATGTTTATTATTCCTTAAATTTAACTTATTTCTATGTTATATGTTATTACTTAATGAATTATGTTCACATTAGATGTTTTATTGATATACAACTTATGTTTCATAAATGACGTGATTCGGTTTACTATGGTCAAAGAGGTAATTATTTAAAAAACTACAGTATATTAATTATGAAATAGATTTCGATTTTATACAAAATTTATACTTATAAAATTTGATAAGAATATTGGTGATGAAAAATGAACTACATTTCAATCATGGGGACAATGAACTGTACATAGGCTTGCATCACGTTTCTATATTTCAATGACAATTATAGAAAGAAGGTAAGTATTAATAAATCATTACAGAAGAATAACCTTATAATAAATAAAAAATAATTTCAAAATATAAAATTATATTTATTCTCCATGAGATCAGGTGATGATAAAATAATCACATCGCTTTGCGGTAGTGGTAGTCCACATGCATGCATGAAAAGTGTTATCATTTATAAAGGAATTGAATAGTAAAATAAATGATATATATTATATTAAAATAATGATAAAATATTCATTAGTAAAATAAATATGTTATACATATCACATATATTCATTATATTTATCTTTATTAACTTCCATGAAAAGCGTATGTGAAAAAAGAATCTCACTAATTTTCTTGGTGGTACTCCACCATACACAAGAGTGACATTATCATATCTCTCACAAATTAGAATATAAAATTGTATATGTGATATAATAAAATTTATTTATATTTATGTTAAAAATATCATATATATATATATATATATAATTGAAATATGTAATTATAGCATTCTATGAGGGGTAATGATGATAAAAAAATCACATTGGTTTATGAGGAAAAAGTTCATCGTACAAAAAAAATGATGATTTCATTTACAATTTGTTTGAAGAAGAGAAGGATTTAGATTATCAAATTTACCTGAAAATATGTAAATATATTTTATATAATTTATAAAAAATATCATCATATTTAAAAAATATTTTTTGTATATGGATGAACAAATAAAATTAAAATTCTCTGTTAATGAAAATATGTATTCATCAGATAACCTCCTTATGTTATTTCTAAAATCCTTATTAGGATAGATTTATGATATAAAACGTGATATAGATCATGGGTATGAAATTATGGACTTTAATTTGGAAGGTATTTGATTATAGTATGAGATTTTACGGGGTGAAGTGCAATGAAGGGGGTGGCCATTAATAAGTTAGGTGAGTTGCACACATGTAATTTTTGAAAAGAAAAAGGTGCACCCACAATTTTCAAAGGATATAGGGATAAAAAATGTACCACTATATATACTTTAACATGATAAGTTATAAATATTTCCATTAAATATATTTTATAAATGTTTTTATGTCACTTTAATCCTTATTTTTTTTAATCCCTTGAAAAATCCTTTTTTACCATAACCTTGGTAAACCTTTTTTTACATCCTTCTCTATTTATTATGAAAAAAATTATGTTTGACTAATTAAATAATATAAATTATTCAAATTTAAAAAAAATTATTCATTTTTCCAAATTTAAATCTAATAATTGACAGAATTTAATTAAAATTTTAATACCAATTTGAAAAAAAATAACGTTTTTAAGAAATCTATTTTCCCAATCAAAGATAATTTTATATTTACTCCATGACTAGTAATAACAATAGACTGAATATCAATTATCATATATTGATATATAATCTATTAACTTTATTTAAATAATTATACAATATGGATTTTTTAATTATTTAATAATGTAAATCATCATGCACATTAATAGTGTTTTCCGAAAAAACATATTTAGAAACACTGAAATAAACTTATAATAAAATATTTTGTATTGATGATTAAAATGTAAATTATTTGAATAAATATAGATATATAATAATTATTTAACATAATATCACATTCAAAATATAATTAGGATTTCAAATTACATAATTAAATGAAATGAAATTTAATTTTTAATTAAAATCATTATTTTCACTATTCATTATAAAATCAATATTATCTGAAACATTAAAAATATTCACCATAAGTTAATTATAAAATAATGATTTTAAAATTATATACATAATTCTTCCAAATTAAAATTATATAATATTTAAGATAAAACCATTAAATAAAAACTAATAATAATAGAGTTTAATTAAAACTGTTAATTTTTTAAATTGAAAATTACATTATAGTTTTTAATGAATATAACTATCTAACTCATATTAATAAAATGATGATGATTTATTATATCATTTACTAGATCACTAAATTTAATATATGTTGTTATTAAGAGAATCCTTTTATTGAGTTCATGTAGATTATTTTTTCACTTTAACATCCAAATAGAACCATACATGGATCAACATAGAAATACATGTAAAAAAATTACATGGTGGGATGATCTTTGTGGGAGTAAGATATTAGAATTTTACCCTAATCCTATAATTGAAGAAAAGGGACAAACTATTCAGTAATTTATCCAATATATGAATTGTATAAAAATTATAAATGCTAATAATCATTACCAGGGTGTTGATATTGATCATGGGGAAAAAAGATTACATTAAATATAACCATACAAGAGGGTTGTGATAATTTTTAAAATATAAAAGATTACCCCTAGATATATCCATCCATTTAAGATTATTTATCATGAGAAAATTTTATTTTATCACATAGAACAACCACCCAACCTCTCATAAGTTGGTAGTGTGGTCTATAATTTTTTAGGATTTACATAGACATCACATGTATTGAAAATGAAAGATTATTGATGGAATCATGACCTCTCTTATGTGGAAAACTAGTGTAGATCATATATAGTAGAAATGAATAGTTATGAAAGAGGAAATAAAACCCAAAAAAATTTCAATAATTAAATCTTACGTTTGAAGAATCTTTATTGATATTTGAATATTTAATGAAAACAATTCCCTTTGTTTTTTGAAATTGTAAATACATTACAAGGGGAAATTATTTACTATGGATGGGGGAAAAATATGACACCAAAAACTTTTTATGCTCAATTTCAATAAATGTCATGAAATATTTTTAATCATGAACGATTTATCCCAAATTAAAATTGATTTATTTTATAAAGGTAGAACATATTTCAGAATTGCATACATTAAAAAATTTCAAAATGAAGAATAATTTTTAATATTATGAAGGGAATAAAAAAAATTAATTAAAAAAGGGAAAAAATAATAATATTATGCATCTCAATATATTTGAAGAATCATTTTTTCAATGTAAATAATGTATTTAATAAAACACATTATAACTATAGTAAAAAACATCCCAAATTAAATGACAGAATGAAATGTGTGAATTTGATATAGTTTACACGGTTATATATAAGAATGTAATATGTCGGTTACTGATATTTTCATTGGGTATATTTGGTTATTAGGATTATATGGTTGTCTATAAAATTAAATAAATCATAATTATTATTTTATTAAAAGGTCACCAATATAACATACAAGTTTGAGGGTAATTGAATAATAAATGTAATCACAATATGAAATAAATTAATTAAGAAGAATAAATTGAAAAAAATAGTAATATTATTCCTTTTGAGTATTATTTTCCAAATAATATTAATGAATAATCATCACTTGGATTTATCCAAGGTCAATACCAAGACCATGGTAATCAACAATAAGAAAAACTTTTATGAAATCTGTTGTAGAATAATTTCAGGTTTTAAAAATAAAAATAATATCTAAACCAAAAGAGTCAACATATATGACTTCAACAAACACTAATATCATTGTTATGAATTATATAGAGTTCATGTGGGGATTTTTAATGTAATGAAATTTCCCAGGTCAACTAATATAATAACTTGATCATTCCCACCAAAAGGCTTGATGAATAGAGTAGATAACTACAGTAAAACTATTAGTGTCAAGGGTATCAAATAAAACTATTGGGTCAGATTTATACCTTAAAACAACATTAAACAGAAAAAAATACTTCCCCCAAAAATTTATCATATATTTTATCCATTTTTGAAACATAAATGGTCATTAATATGAAGTTTTAAAAATAATAATCATCAAAATATTACTTGAGTAATAAAAACAACTACCACACATAAATAAATTTATAACACAAAAAAGTGACATACAATAACATTTAAAAATAAATAAAAAATAAATAGAAATTTATTGCGTATGATCAATGAAAATCGCAAAAATATTAAATTAAGAGCATTAAAAATATATACTTGATCTAACATATCATGACCCAAAACAACCTCTAATCACCATACTACGATGGCCATGAAGGAATCAATATCTAATTCCAAAGTATGTGGATCATTTACCTTCACTTATGTAAAACATATGAAGGAAAAATATAATATAAAAATTATCAATTAACTATGATTTGGATGAAATCCTTGAATATATATAGACGTTCAAATCTTTCATTTTTTAAGTAATTTATATGTTGACATGATAAAATATGCGATCCGTCATTCAAGACATGATATAATAATACTAATTTTTAATATTGGTCATATCATATGGAAGACCGGGATGGTTTATCTAATCTTGATAAAACCTGATCATTAGATTACCCCTAATCCTCCAATATAACATTTCATAGAAATAAAAATAATTTTTACTATGGTAACTGTCCAGTGAAATATTCCAAATTTCTATAGGAAACATCTATTTACCCATGTATGTACCCATGGTTAAAATGTAAAACAATTAAATAAAAATTCATTTTAACATATACTATATCATTTAACCCTCCCAAAAGACACAAAATCTTACTAAATAAAGTTATCAATATGATATAAGTAATAGACATCAAATGATATCATTTTCAACAAAGCCTTTTCAAGAGATTAATACTTAAAAATCCTGAAACATAATTCAAAATCATATTCCCTTTCAAAATTTTCTTTGAAACCCCAGTTTGAATTAAGAGAATCATTAATATTATTTATTAAACACCTTATATGTGACAATTTGATTTTAAATTTAAAAACATATGAAGATCATGAAACAAAATCTCATTTTATTGAAAATAATGTCTAGAAATATGAGGACTAAATAAAATTCAATCCCCATTATAAAATTTCAGTGCTAAAATGGTATATAAAACCGTTATAAGGTAATGTTCCACTATTATTAAAATGAATATTTTTTAGGTGGAGACATATATGTAAAAATTAGTGAAACCTCATGCAATTATTTAAATACCAAAACATTTAAGATAAATGAATCCTCACATACCCTAGAACTAATGTATTCATCATTTTAAACCATTATAAATCATAAAATTTTCCTTCTCAAAAAACTATGGAAATATTAATGGGGAAAAAGATAAACCTCATCATAGAAGAGGATATGAGATATAAATACAGTGAAATATGAATAATATATTGTATAGTTCAACAAGAATAAATTTGAGGATACCATTGGAGTTTGAAGGATGTTTACATCATGGTTGATTGATTCTTAGGTGTTAAGAATGGGATGATGTAAGAAGAAATTGGGCTAAAATGATTACTAGAAAAAGTGTAATTATATAATTTATGAAATATATAAAGGCAATATGGTTTATTTGAATTTTTTTGGGAATGTTGATATTACCATACATAATCTATAAAAACACCCCATGTACAAGGTGTGGGTATACATTTAGTATTAATAATTATCTAAATATTATCCATAATTTTCATACCCAATTTTTATATTTCCAAACATATAAATCATGAACCAATGAATAATTAAAAAATAAAATAAATAATAATATTAAAGGAATAATAGTGACTATGTGGTGTAAAAATAATCCCACACATGCAGCTTAATTCCTCTAAAAAGTTCATAGTGTTACTCATCGGGGAATATGGCTTGAGAATTTTACATCACCAAGGCCCCACTCCCTCAATTCACATGGTTATCTCCACTTTTTTTCATAGAAAATGGAGTAATGTGATTGAATTATCCAAAAACATCTTTTATAATAATCCATAATTTGATATAAATAACCACTATTGTGGTATTTGTTTTCAAATAATCATGATCATATAAAATAACAAGATATGGGGTCGGGTAATACTTCATCTACTTGGATATATAAAAAACATTAAAACTATATTTTAGTTAGTTTGGAAAGAGAAACTAATATGCCACTATAATGTGAAGAGACATTGTTTGAAATGAAATAAAATAAATGTATGGAACCTCATTTATCACTATGGTTAATGAAAATTAAATATTTATATACCCTATATAAGACTACTATAGTTGTCAGAAGGCTCTGATTCATAGGGTTGGAATTCCATAGAAGTTGTGTTATATTGAGACCATTTAAATGTTAAAATAAATAAATTGTTGAAGGGGAGTGAGAGAATTAGTGGTGCTGATGAAATTAGTGGATTTACATGATATAGTTCAAGAACAGTAACCAATACTATAAAAATTAAAGGAAATCTCTAGAGAGAAATAAAGGGAATTCTATTAGACAGATATATTATTTTCAGGTTTTCTATTTTTTTATTCATCAATCGACTAGTTTTATTAGGTTTGTTGAAAAGATGATAGCTAGTTTTTTAGTGGACAACCTGAAGATGAATGACTTCAACAACCTCTCAATTAAAGAATCCACTAACTGACTCAATGAAATAATATGATTTCATACACATAACATGATTTTAACATTATAACAATAGAATAAAATTAGAAATTATAGTGTTCCGTAAAACCAAACATACACCAACTAGGATTCTGTAATATAGGTCGTCAACTAAACAATCAGTGGTTTATAAGATGTCATCAACAACACTATATACTTTAATAAAGTATATGTTTCTACCACCATCACAACACCATTACACATTTAGAATTTATTGAGTAATTAAAAAATAATACTTCATAGGATTCAAAATTAAGGGTTAATACGTGGGAAATTAACATTTAAACCAAAAAAATGGTTCCCCTGATAAGGACATCACACTTTCTATTAAAATGATTCTGAGATGAAGCACTAACTCATGCCCCCATGTTAAAATTGTGTCATAATTTTTGTGTCAATCATAAAACCTATCATTTTTATTTTCATCTGTATCAATCTATATAACTAATATCTTCTTTACATTCTAATTTTTATAACAACATTTTAAAAAATCTTTTATCCATTTTCGTCTATTCATTTATGTTTGTAACACCCCAAAATTTTGGGATGGGAAACTTTTATTCAGTAATGGGTATGGAATGAAACATAAATATTAGACGAAAATCTGACACCCTAATAATAAATTATATTTTTAAATTTTTTTAATAAATTCAATCACTTCAATACTTTTAATTATCATAATACTGATTTTAGCTTCTGTTACATGTTACACCGAGTTGAAACAAAACGTGGAATATTTTCAAAATATTATTATGATAGTTTTCATAAAGATGTTGGAATAAATGTTATGAATTTTAATATCTATATTATGATAACTATGTTTATATATTTATTTAAATTAAAAATAATAATAAATTAAACGAAAAAGGAATATTTTCTGAAATGCTGTATATTTTTAAAAGACGTATTATTCATGCATTACACACATAATTTATATTTAATGATTAACTATTTTAGAAAAATAATTTGAAAAAATTAAATTAATTAATTAAATCACGATGTCCAACTTATCTAATGGTTAATTTTAGTTATTTGTATAAATATTTCATTTTTTGAGAATAATGGAAATACTAAATTTTAATTGGAAAATAGACTATAATTTTAATAATTTATAATGTAAACATGTACATTGAATTGGAATAAATGTAAAATTATATCAATTTTATATTAATTAATCAAATTTATTTAGTTTTAATCATTTTCATATATTAATTTCATATATAAAAATTGTAGAATTTTGAACATTTTCTCTTTAGAAACACACATTTTCATTATGTTTATGGGAATAATTTTAAATTAAATTTTTTGAGTTATATGAATTTAATTATAAAAAATGGATTAAATAACTAAAATAATAATAATATATAATTAATTATTTTATGAAATTAATTATTGGCAAATGTTAATAGGGAAAATAGAAAATTGTAATTACCAAATTCAAGGTTAAAATGAATTTATAAAGGTAATGGTAAAATAAAATGATAAGTGTTAAAAATAACTAAAATATTATAAAAACCCATTTTATGAATATATTATTATATTTGGATTATATGATTTATACTAGACCATTTTATAGAATTTTTCCATGATAAAAACATTGATACTATTGAATTGTTTCAAAAATTACAATTGCACTACTCAACTCACTTATAGAAGGTCCATCCCTCTCCTCTTTTTTTATAACATAAAACACAATTGGTTATAATAATACATAAACTAATATCTTATTAAATATATTTATATCATCTTATATTCCTTATTTTTGGAAGAAATTCAACCTTTGATGTATTTTTGTGAAATCCTAAATAGGATACCCAAACAATGTGAAATGATATTCAATGAGTGGTTTTATTTTATTCATTCCTCGGCCTACATGAATTAATAGTAAAAAATGATGATATAGTAATCTCCATGTATTAAATTTAATTATATGTTTTTATAGTAATTATGTAAGGTAAAACAATCCCCCTTCCTTCTAATGGGTCAATAAATCATAAATCGTGTGTATGGCAGACTACCGCCTCACAAGCTAATCACATTCATTTTTTCATTAAAAACACTCAATGATGGGTTTTAAGATTTAAAATAAAGTATATTTTTAGTATTTACAACATAATTATATCTATGGAGCCATTAAATTATATACTATTTTTTTGAATTTTTTGGAGGATAAAAATACATCACTTATTTGTACGACCAACAACAACCATGCAAAATGATGTGATGTGTTTTTACCAATCCATTACATAGAAGGAATTAAGGATACATTTAAAAAATAAATGTGATATAAATAAAGTAATTATGAAAATCATAACATTTTCATATTAAATAAAATAAAATATATCTTTTTTTCCATACCTTTTTCACTCTCTTAAAGATGATCACATCGTTCGTGTATGTGTGGACTACCATGATCACGAAGTTATATTAACATCCATTCATAAACACATCACATGAATGTTATATATAATCATATATAATAAAATAAAATGCTTTTATAAAATTATTATAATTATGTAATGATTATTTATTACATACATTAATTTCATAATGAGAATAAAAAATGTAAATGTTACTCATGTGTACGTACGACCAACCATCTCCATGATTTTAACAAACTTCATATTTCATAAAAATATTTTTTGATTGTCTTTAATATTGTAATAGAGGTATAAATATGATAATAATTTCATTATTATTATTTTAGAGATGATATAACTGTATAATATATGAAAGAACCAGATCCTTCATGACAAAACATACTTGGGAAAACAAGGTAATTCACATCTTAAACAATGAAAATATTGGAATATAATTTACAGATGGCTGATATGTTGTTATAAAAGAATAATATAAGATATTATATTTATTAATATATTTATTTTATAAGTTAATAACATGTTTAAAACCACTATATATGAGGTTAAATCATGTTTAACCAAAAATAATCATGAGGTATTGAATTTTGTCTCAATTTCAATTCATTGATGAATATTATAATTTTATGCACATAGTTTCTTTTATATGGTATATATAACACCCATGTGAAATTTTATATAATTATTAATTAATTTTTCTCATTATTTTATGTTTTAATTGTAATTATTTCATCCAAAAGGATATTAAAAGGAATATTACTATATGGTAAAGAATTTTAATAACTGAATTTCTTTTCATTGTGTTATATTATGTCTTTATTGTCATTAATACTATAAAATTATATGTTAAATTAATTTTTTATTATATTTTTTTGAATTTGAATTTTTTATGTGGATTTATATTTTATAATCATAATTTATCCATTAATTAATTATCATATCAATTTTATGGTCATTTCAATGGTATATTTCCCAATGTAAATCTAATCTAGATAGCTTATTCATTAATTTTATTTGAAAAAATATATATGATCATTTTATATATAAATTTTTTTAATTATATAATCATCTACATAGACAAGACATATTCATTTAATTATACTATTTTTCTACACATTGGTAGTTAATATAATCAATAAAATATTTTTATGAGAAAACTACTTCCTTTAACTCTTTGACCAGAATTCTTTTTCTACTAAAAAATGTTTTACAAAACAAAATCAAAAACGATTCTAAATTTTCAAAAATGATTTATTAAAAAAAATCACATTATATCATTATAATTTATTTAATGTAATCATCTTTCCATTTATTGAACAGTGATATTTTCTAAATTTTTTATAATGAAAAGAGAATTCTCTTTTTAACCTGAATAACATGTATGGAATTACCACTTAAATGAACATAATTTAAAAGAAGATTCCCTTGAATTATTATAAGGATATTTTTAATGAAACTTATTATACTAATATTTTGTAAATTCATATCTTATGAAAGTGATTTTCATATAAATAAATATTTGAACTATATTATGTTTTAAAATGTGATTTTTAAAATGAAAAAGTTATATTCCTCAAGATTTTTTAAAAGATATTTTTATGGTATTTCGATTCATAAATGAAGAAGAGATTAATTTTATAAATACAACTATAAAGATATATAGTATTGATACCATCCTTATTGTCTATACAGGTGGTTTATGATTATTTAGAACAAGGATGGTATTGAAATTCACTTCGTTGAATAATTGTTTTAGCCATTAACATTACTTGAAACTTATACATTCCTGTAATAAATAGGCATCAAATTTACCCTAATAATACATGTCTGTTATCATGGAATTTTTTATTTATTAAATTGTATATAATTTACACAAATGATGTTCTATATTTAAAGTCAATTTTTTTCTATTGAATTATTGATATATTCGTATTCATTACCCAATATGTTTCTTTGATGACCTGACATCTTGTTTATGAATTATTTAAATTATTCAATATATGAGGAATTCATTAGACATGAAATACATAGGATGTGTGTGGTTATAGATACCCCCTTGATTCATTAGTAGTATCTTGAGATGAAAAAGTTGGAATGTATTAGTTAAATGGGTTACTACCCAACAATTTTTATCTCTATTAAGGATAGTTCTTGCTGATATATGTATCATGTTACTGAGACATGATGTATTATAATTATGTAATCCATTCATTCAAATTTCACTTATTATCATACAAGATATTTTATCAATGATATATTCTATGTATGCCCTTCATTTTTAGTTTATTAATTAGACAACATCTATTTTTAGTTATATATCTTACCATTGATTATTATAGTAAATTATTTTAATAGAATCTGTGTTCACATATTTACCTCTGTATATTTTTTATTTCATATTAATTAAACTTCATTTATTCATTATATCTTCCATAGTAACTGACACTTATTGAGTATTCAAGATCACACTTATTATATTTCATTTCTCAAGAAACCAAGAAGAGTAGTGTTTTTGATATTCAAGAATATTTTAATGGGAATAATCTTCTTATTTAAATATTTTTTAATATTTTTTGAATTAAAATATAATATTGGAATCATGTATGATTATATTTTACTAGGAATATCAAACTTTGATATGTTATTCCTTGTATCTTATTCCAATATATTTGAGTAGGCTATAGCTTTGGACAACTAGGTTTGTGTGTGTTGTAGTTGGTATTATAGGATGTTTAGTATAAACATTGGGAACAATATTTATAATGACATTGATTGGAAATCATAACCCTATTATTGACTTTGAGGAAACGTTTTGATGAATATCCAAATGTTTTTTTATGGTAGAGATTATGTGGGATACCTATAAATACATCACAATCTAGATACTACATGTGGAAGATGTTCTGGAACATATGTACCATATGAGAATTTCCCCAAAAGAGGAAATTTTACATGAATCGATTATCACTTAGTGCATTACAACATGATTTATTATGCCCTTGTTTTGACACTATTGAATGATATGCATGGGATAATTCACATTTTCATTATAAACAACTATAAAGGATTTAAATAGATGATAAAAATTAATTAACTTGGTTAAAGATATGGTTTCATAAATTAAAAAATAGTTTTAATGATTTAAAAATTCAATAACTGATCATATTATTTTTCCACGACAATTATTATTAGCCACAATACATTTTTTCTGGTTTTATTCCATGGATAGAACCCAAACGAATCATGTTGACATTGAATATGATGGAAAAGATAGTGACTATAAGAAACCTAATGGGATGATAACTGGATTGAAATATTTTTTAAATATATCTAATTAGTTTCCCCCAATATTATTAGAAACATATATCTTGAACAAATATCATAATCACAATAGAAAGCAAGGAAATAATTCATGATGATATTGAGTGACAGTGACCATGGAGGAAAGAGGGATCGATTTCTATCACCTAATAAATGTTGTAAGAGATTACCAAGAAAGTGTCTCCATATTTTACATTTATCATTAATGTTCATATGATAAATTACCCGATTCAATCTCTATAATAATTTATATTTATCATACATGCCCATATCATTATATACTGACAATGTACTTCTACAAAGAAATGTAGTTATGTGTTATTCCATATGAACCATTTTACATAAATTTATCTTTTGTAAGAGTGTATTTTGATATATAAAATTCAATATGTCATTTAAAATAAGTGATTTTCCATATTAAAATTCATGGATCATAGAGATCAAGTTCAAATTGCGAGGATTCAGTTTATTTAAGGTGTGAAGAATGTAAGAAGAAAATATAATAACCCAAGACCTTATGTATGTTTTATTTTTAAACAAATTAATTCTCTTCAATAGATTTCATTAGAACAAACATTGAGTTTATCTTATTTTACCTAGAAAATTGAATTTTAACAAAATGTGAAATATTATTAAAATGTTATTTTGATAGTTATCACATTCACATTGGAATTAGGTGTAAGAATTTTATAACTAAACTATTAAAATTATGGATATATATTTATTCAAAATAAATATAATATTTAGTTAAATGGAAATTAATTTTTTTTTTCTGAAAACTGTATTTTTAAAATATATAGATTTGTCATGATTTTCATGTAATGACCCGTAAAATTCAGGAAAATTTTTTCTTAATTTTATTTGGAATTTTACAAGAATGCAGTTTCTGGCGGCACCTGATTCCGAGGCCCGGTGTGCCCAGAATCAATTTCCAAAGTTTAGCTCGGGTACGTTCAGTGAACGAACGAGCGGGTTTTTCTATCTTTTGACCCATTGCTCGGATTTGAATTCCGAGGGCACCGATGGAACCGTAGCGCCGGTAATTGCTTAGGAACGCTTAATCCGGAGTTGCGTTTACACATGAGAAGATGATAAAAATTGTGGAAGTTAAAAATAAAAATTTAACAACAATTTTATTTTTACTCTAAGTGTTTAATCCTTTGGATGGAAGTTGGGTAACTACCCAATCTCCCTTGGGAGGTTATGAGGGTGGTGGGGCCCACACAAACCCCACCACTTCATATCCTCTAACCTCCTCAACTCCCATTATTTTTGTTAACTTAAGGTTATTATCTTATGGAATTAATGAGGTGAGTTAATGTGGAATTCAAAAACTTGAATTTCCAAAGCCTTGATGTGTTAATAAAATAATTTGAGTACTTAATATATTGGGTTGGTGTTTAGTTGTTTGAGAGACTTTGGAGAAAAATCTAAGGAACTCATGAGTTCTTCTTTCTCTTTGACAAAGAATGCGAAGACCGAACGATCTCCGACGTGGAGCACCGAGCCCTCGGAGACCGTCTTCCGTGACACCGACCCGTGACGCGACGTCTTCTTCCACGACGTTTTTCTTCTGCGACGTCTCTTTTCGTGACGGTTTTCCGTGGCGAAATCTCTGTCAACATCTTCGAATCCTTGCTTCATGACGCCGACGTTCGTCATCTCTTTTATCAAGGTAGGGTTTTATTTAATTATTTTTCGTCTGTGATTTCTAGTTTGTCATTCTTCGTGAAAATACGACCAAATGATATCGATTAACGAGAGGGGGATTGACCGCACAAACACGGCCGACCCTCCTCCTTTACCTTTGTTTGATACTTTGTTTTGGACGGAATGGTGTGGTGTCGTCGCACCATATGGGAATTGCACGGCAAGTAATGTACGGCGCCGTCGCGCCGCGCCGTGAAGTTGAACAAGGACGCGACGCCGTCATGCCGCGTCGAAGGAAACCGAAGACACCGCGGCCGGAGCGGGGCCGCTGCGGAAGGGCGCGGTGCTGTCGCACTGTGCCGGACGAACTAGTCGTGGCCGGTTCTAGGCCGCGGCGGAGCAGGGTCACCGGCGGCCGGTTCCGGGCCGCCGGTGTCGGCGAAGGAGAAAAGACCTGTTGTCGCCGGTCCTTGTAGGCAGAACCGGCCGGCCGGTGTGGGCCGGCTGGAAAAAGGGGAGCCGGGGGAATTAATTCCCCCGGCAGGCTTACAAAACCGGCCCCCTTAATTGGGGGGCCGCGGTTTCACTAGGGGGCAGCCCCCCCCCCCCTTTGCCAATGGCTCGGCTGTTGGCCGACCTGGCCAGCACGTTGTGCCCAGGTTGGGCCGGCCGCCTAGTCGGGCCACGCCGGGCCGTGCCGGATCAGGTCACGCCCCGTCGGGTCGGGCCGCGCCGGTCCGGGCCGACCCGGACCCGGGGCGGGTCAACCCGGTTTGGGCCGACCGGGGGGTCCCGGGACAGGTCGGTCCGGGCCCGAAACCCCCATTTTCGGACCGTCTTCGGCCTTTTGCCCATAACATGGGCTGCGGACCTCTGATCAACGCACCGTAAGTTGTGATGTGATCCATGAATTGAGACGGATGCTTCGGTATATCTCACTCAAGGTTTTGGAATAATTTGGGTTCGGCCGGGTTGGTTCGTACACAAAACCAACCGGGCCCTCGGATCGGAAACTCCCATAACATGAACTCCAGACATCCGATCGACGTGCCGTCGACTTTGATGGAATCCTCTAATTGAGAAGGATCTTTTGGCTTACTCTGCTCGAGGATCGGATGTCGTTGGAGTGAAGTCGGGTTGGTTCGCTCACGAAACCAACCGGGCCCCTGGAAAGAAAAAGACAATAACTCACAGATCGGGCGTCCGATTGACGCGCCGTCTGTCTCGTTGATTTTCTCTTGATGATACGGAACTTTTGGCATACTTTTCCCGATTTTTGGTTGCTGTTGGATAGTGGCCAGGTTGGATTGTACCCGAAATCCAACCGGGCCCTTGGAACGGAAAAGCTGTTAACTTTCAAACTGGACGTCTGTTTGATGAACCGTCAGCAGCATTGGTGATCACGTTGAGAAACGGTCCCTTTGAGTATACCCTATGATAGTTTGAGGTACTTTTGAAATATGGCCAGGTTGGTTCGCTCACGAAACCAACCGGGCCCCTAGGACGGAAAGGCTAATAACTCCCAGACCGTGCGTCCGATTGACACACCGTCTATTGCGTTGAGACCCCTATGACGAGGCAGTCCTTTGAGATACTGCTTAGTGGGACTTTGTGATACTTGGAGTATCGACATGTAGCTCGTGGAGCGGACCCTCCCGGAGACGAGCATACGGAGTACGGAGACCGTGTAGCTGGCTGAGACCTGACGACTGCTTGACCGACTCGACTTGGAGTGAGTCGAAAAGCCTAGTGGATGGAGCGCCCGGTATTTGGCGACAGACCCACTACAGACGGAGCGCCTGGTAGTTGGCCGCAGACCCGCGGTACTCGACAGGAGGAGTACCTCTATAGACTATTAGGGGGAGTGCTCGGTATTTGGCGATAGACCCACAGCGGACGGAGCGCACGATAGTTGGCCGCAGACCCACGGTACTCAACAGGAGGAGTACCTCAGCAGTCTTAGGTTAGTGAGCAGTACCTCGGAGTCGTGACAGGACCACTGAACACTTCAAAGACGGAGCTCTTCAGCATTTACGGTTTCTATAATGAAAATCCCGGTTTGAGTTGAGACTTTTGAACCCTTGTTTACCTCATGATTGAGATGAGTTATTTGATAACTTAGGTATATTTATTGTCATATACCTGGGTAGTGGTTATCCGTTGATTTCATGATCTTTGTGTTTCCTCATGATTGAGATGGGTTACTTGATAACATAAGTATATGTATGGGCATATACCTAAGTAGAGGTTATCTGTTGAGATCTTCTTTGTGGTTATCCTTGTTGGTTTTACTGGGACCTTGAGGGTATCGGGGTCCCTACTGAGTATCGTTATACTCACCCATGCACAGTCTATGCCCGCACCGCATTGTGTTGGTTGCAGACGACATGCAATACTGACGAAGGCCTAGTGTTCGAGGACTGGACGGTACCCAGAGGTTGACTACACGACGAGTCAGTACCCGGAGGTGGACTACATGACGAGTCAGTATCCAAAGGTGGACTTCACGGAGAGACGACACACGGAGGAGGTTGACGGGCGAGAGCGTTGTGGAGGCTATCTGTACCTACCCTTCAGGTAGGATCAGTGTGGACGATCTAGGAGCTGCGACATTTGTACCTACCCTTCAGGTAGAATCCGAGGAGGACGACCCAGGAGCCGCTTCCTCCTTCCAGCTGTTGTCTTTTTCTGTTGTACATTGTTCAGTTATAGTTGTACTTTCATTTGGATTTGTATTCTGGCCCATTTACCTTTCAGCACTTCTCTTTGTAACTAGTGTTTTACTTCCACTTGTACTCTGTGGTGTTTTCTTTACTTTTATAAAGGAAATGCCTTCCCAGTTATCGGGATTTACGCCTTTGGTGCTAGTCGCCAGCCCCTGGCCTATGGAAGGAGGGCTTGGGGTAGTCACGGCACGGGCCCCGAGGACGGTTCGTGACATTTTACTCAAAATTTAAAACAAATTGTACCAATTTTATAAAGTTTATTTTATAAAATTAAATTAATTTGTAAAATAATAATATAAACATAATGATTTGGTGACTTTTAGGTCTTTTTTTTAATATTACATTTTTCGATGATTTGTGAAAAATACATATTTATAATGGAGAAAAAAAATTTAAATAATTTACAATGTATAATTTTTTTTCAATTTATTTTATAATGTAAAATTAATTTAATTTTTTTCAATGAATCTAATTTAATTAATTGTTATCATTTTCATAATAAATTTTTATTTAAGATCAGTTTAAACATTTCATCGTTTTTCCTTTAAACACACGCATCTCTTCAACTCTACGATATTTAATTTAAAATAAATTTTATAAATTATGTGAATTTAATTTTAAAAAAATGGATTACATTTTCGAATTACAGAAATATATATTATATAATATTTTAATATTAATTATTTACCTAAATTAATAAAAAAAATAATGAAAATTAATTTTCATTGTTAAGGTTATAATGGATTTACCATGGGTAAAACTAAAAGGATAAATGTCAAAAATGACATAAAAACTTTTCAATAAATCATTTTCAAGACAAATTTGGACCTTAGATCTTATATTATATATACATGACCTTTTTGGAGTCTTGTGGGTTGGTAACGAATTTAGTGTAATTGAATCTTTAAAAAAAATACAAGTGTGCCTCCCGCCTCACTAATAAATTTCCACCCCTCTTCTCTATTATTCACACATTACAATACTTTTTAGATAATAACAACCAAAATAACTTCAAATTTACATATTCTCATACTATAATCCTTTTTTCTGTAGATGGCTAACCTAGGATGACATTTAGTGCAATCCTAAAGAGGATACAATAAGAATAGTTAATATTTTTCAACAAGAGATTTTATTTTATCTCTTCCTCAACCTCCCTCAATTATTATTAAAGGATACTCGTATGATAGATGTTTTATATTAAATATAATTTTTTTTTATAAAAACATTGTTTACTACATCAATCCCCACATCCATAAAATGTGTAATGAAATCATTATTAATGTGTATGACAGACTACCTCCTTGCGAATCAATGTCATTCGTTTTTTCCTCACCACCTCTATAGTTTTTATATTATGATGGATATAAAATATATATATGGTATTTATAACATAATTATTCATATGGATTCATCATATCATATTTTTTATTTTTTTATTTTCTATTACATAGGGAATATGATAATGTCAGTCGTGTGTATATAGTGCTACTACCTTGTGATGCAATGTGATTGGTTTTTACAAACATATTACATGGATTTTAATAAAGATAAATTTAATATATATATATATATATATGACTGTGTGTGTGATATAAATGAAATAATTATGATATTAACGACATAATTATTATTCTGAATAGATCATATATCATTTTTTACTCACCTATTTTCTCACTTAATGATTATATCATTAGTCATGTTTGTGTGGAATACTGCCCTCACTAAGCAATGTGACTCTCTTTTAACCACCAAACCACATGGATGATATATATGAGTATATATATATAAATAATATGGTATTAATTATATTATTATTAATATATAAATATAAAATATTACACAATTGATTTCTAAAATTATCATTGAAAATTGAAATGTTACTCATGCATACGTACGACCTACCATATCCTTGATCATAACAAACATAATTTTAAAGTATTGTATTAAAAAGTATGATTATATTTATAAATATGATAATAATTCAATTATTAATATTATATATATGATAGAACCATATAATATTTTTATGAACCATATCTTTAAGGAAAAAATGTGTCTGTGAAAATATGTCAATTAAGACACAAAAAATGAAAATAATGAAAGATTATTAACAGATGGGGTGATAAGTTTTTATAAATGTATCATATATGATATTTTAATTGTTAATATAATCCGTTTATAAGTTAATACCATGTCTAATACCACTATACGCGAGGTTTAAGTATGATCAACCGAATGTCTTCCTGAGGTAAGGGATTTCATCTCAATTTGATTTCATTGAGGCATATTGTACTGTTATGAACATAATTTTTTATATGGGGTATATAATACCACATTTAAATTTAGATCATGATTAATTATTAATTAATAGTATATTATGTTTTAATTTGAATTGTTTCTTCAATGGATATTTCACATGGATATTACCTAGTAGTAATGAATTTTATAACCCAAATACATTTATTGGGTTATATTTTTATTTTTTGTTTTTGATATTTTATTATTATTTATATAAATAATTTTAATTATCTTATATTTTAATTACACATGTTTTTTTTGGATTTAATGTTGATACCCATAATTTATTATTTGATTAATTCTCACTTTAATGATATGGTCGATATAAAGGTTTATTTCACAATTTCATTCAAATCAATATTATTTAATATTCAATTTTTTATGTAAATTATTAGATAATTTTATAAATAAACACATTAATATTAATCTATTATTTTTTTCATGATATTTTAAAGTAATATTACCATTTTGACTCTTTGGTGCTTAAAATAGTTGATGAATAATTTTTAACCAAATTTGAATTCATTTCTCTATTACAATAGAAATATGTTTTCTTCTAAAATAAAAATTTCTAAAAATGTTATCGACCATATCTAAATGAAATATTAAATATGTTTGTAGGTAATTTTTTGTAAAAAAAATTAATTTAAATGGAATATTATTCAATCAATAATGAAATATTTTATTCCTTTTAGAGAGAAAAAGGAATATTCTTTTTAACTTTTATGAAATTTATAAAATTACCCACCTATATGATTTTCATTTATTTGATGATTAATTTCCAATTTTATATTGTAATATTTAATGAAATATTTTTTATAATATTTATGAAATTCATAGTTTTTAGGTTTTTTGTTCAGTGAAAATTAATTTCAAATTAATTTCTGTTTTAAATAGATATTTAGGAAAAAAAATTTATATTTTCATCAAGAATGCTTTTAAATATTTTTTTTATATTATTTATATTCATCAACAATAATAAAACATATTTTAAAATATACTAAAATAGGATTGTGTTGTATTAATACCATCCTTATTTTCTCTTGGGATGGGATATGATTATTTTGACCAAGTATAGTGTTAAATTTTCTTAAATGATTACTTTTTATAGATAATAAATTCTCATTCTGATGTTGACATTTTAATGATCCATGTAGATTTAATTTAACCTAAATATCCATATTATTTATTATGGATATGTTTAATGTTTAAAAATCATATAATATATACCTACATTATTCTACATTGAATGTCATTTTTTATATGTGTAAATATTGATAAATTAATATTATTTAATAAATATAAATCATTGATGAGAAGAAACATTGTTTATGAAATAAAATTGATTTTTGACATATAAGTTATACATTGTAAATCCAATACATGGTTGGGGAATTGTTATAGTCAACACCTTGATGCATTGGTAGTATTATGATATGATACTGTTATCTATATTTATATAAATTAGTTTCTATCATCATCTTTATACTTTTTGAGGATATATATAGTAGTGGTAGAGTTATCTTCTTCATAAGACATGATGTCCTATAATTCAGAATATCTTTAATTCATAATTTATTTATTATTATACATGAGATTATTATAGTGATATTGTCAATATATGAATTTATTTCTCGGTTTATGGATTAAATGACAAGTGTATTATGTTATTTACCTTCCCATTGACTATTCTTGTCCATTATTAAAAATTCGTGTGTGTAGAAATACCCAAATTCATATATTTCTCATTACATATTGATTAAGATTCATTTATTCCTGATATATTTTATAGTACATCACCCTTACTAAAAATTTGTGCTACCTTTATTTTGATTCCATTCGTAGTAATCTATGAATTGTACTGTGTTTGATGTGAAAAGATATTCTAGAGAGAATAATATTATTCCAAAAATAATATGTGTTAATTTATGTATTCAAATGTAATATGGGAATAATACATCTATCTTTTTTACCAATTCTAATAAACTATTTGGGTTTTTTATGTGATACATTGTATCTCATCAAAATGTCGTAATGAAGACATTGGTTTCGTGTTACTGGGATTAGGGATGATATAGTGTTCTCTTGAATTCTCAACATCTAATCATGATACCAATTCAAAGAAGGTTGACATGTATATATTTTTGAAATATTATATAGAGAAAGATAGAGACACTCCATGACTTTTACATATGGATTCTCACATGCATATTATAATAAATTCATGGGCTAAGGTTTTTACCAAGAATGATTAAAAATAGGAAATTTTTCCTCAAAATTGTGTATTCCTCAAATGTGTCAAAAACATTTCCTCATCCGTTAAACTAAAGAATTCAAATCGATATAATTTAGATGTGTGATAGATCTAAGAAGTATCCTTCAAGATTCACCATACTTAGAATAGACTGGGACATCATTTTGTATATTATGGACTATCAAAACGGAAAGCCTAAATCTACAATTACTTTTTTGTTTAGTGACCATGGGTTGTAAAATTTTATAATTCAAGATTTGGTTTTGATACAATATCATCAATAATAATATTGGTCAGGATCAAATTCTCTATAGTCATGTAGGCCATAGATCATCAAATATTTTTAATAAAATGACCACAACTCATGGAATATTTGAATGGTTTTTTCATCTCCAATTATTTCAAATTATCAGTGACGTATCGGTATCATATTAATAGGGTTCTAATCGGTAAGGGGATATCATCAAGTGGTAGCCCAGTTGTCAAAAAAGACAGGATCTTATTCCTTCTTCTTATCATGAATGAGTCAAATTCAATAGATCTTTGGCGCTGGGATCCCCATATCCTATTTGGTGGTAGATGATAGTGTTTCCTACAATTATTTGTAGTCAAATTTCATTGTTAACCATTAATTTAAAATGTTCTTCGTTGACATGAAAAATGTGAAGAATGGTCGAATCGATGGGGAATAAGGGAGTGGATGTTTCTTATTTTATGTAGTTTTTTTACCCCATTAATTTTGATTTGAAACATAATTACCACTTAATTAGATTATATTTACATTTAATTTTAAAACATTTTGATTGGACATCCATGAATTTTCGTTAACTGGAGGCTTGGTCGATCTCATATTTTCACAAAATCAATTATTCATCAATTTCCAATATAATCTAATTTTTTCTCAAATATAGATTATACATTTAGACTCTTATGATATTATTCTCAAATGGTAAATTCAATAGGTATTTTAGTTGATCTAAATCACTTTTTTTATAAACATAAAGGTCAATCAGGTACATAGTCACTGAATACCCTATTCCTGATCTGGATCATGGTCATTACATCCCTTAAAGGTGATCATGCTCATAATCATTCTAACTATTTTCATGTTTTAGGATCACAATTTTTCGGACCCTTTGTTGTATATTTTTGGACTATGGTTATGAAATTTTTTTTTACCAAAAACATCATCATTGAATAACATTGATTAATTTTAGTATGGAAAACAAAATAGTTCATTATTTCACAAATGTTCAGAATATGAACCTAAATTAATAAGGAGATAAATGTGATAGATTTATAAAAATTATCAATGAAAAACATATCCATCATGAATTTATACAGATTTAATGTTTCTCTATTATAGGTTTAATTTATCATCAAATTTACTCAATACAAATGTGGAAATGTGTGATAAATTATTTCCATATAAAAATCTCCGACAATTAATCCATTAAATACTTGGAAAATAAATATTAAAAAATTTATTTATTTACAGGACTCCAATAAAATATGATCATTCAGTATAGGTTTTACTTCATAGGCCTGTATTATATAATGTTAATTAATTATTATTTTATATGAATGTAATTCCTCACATGTAAAATATTTTCATCATCCTACTTCAATATAAGTTAATATTATAGTTCATGGATTTTGTATAAGATAGATAAAATTTGAATTAAATCTCTAACAAAATGAAAAAAATATTATCTCTCTCCCCTAGATTTTTTAAACCATTCACCTCATCCGAATTTTTTATTAAAATTTAAATAATTTTTACAAATCAGTTTCCCCTTGATCTATTAGGTTCAATATTCCACTATATGTCGTGAGATTATTTTTGATAAGATAAATTTATTTTAATATTCCCATCTATAAATTCCAGCATAGAACTGTTCAAATAAAATATTTTTAATTATTTGTTTACTATAAAAAAAATGAAACATTATCTATGATCTTCATCGAAGAATCCCAATTTCCCCTTTTATAATATATTAAACATACTAATATTACTCTTGATTGACATGGCTTCCTAATGTGTTACATGTTACCAATAATGAGTAACATAGTGTCCATTAAAAATCATGATTCATCGTGTTATTTTACATATTCTACAGGAGACTAACCAATCAAACATCCATATCATAGTTTTAAGACATTATTTCTATAAATAATGTTGGAAAAATTCAACATGAAATTAATTATTCCTTAACATGTCAGAAATAATAAAATAACCTAAATGATTCATGACATGATACCCTAATAAGAACACAAAATTTTCTTATTTACTAACCTAGAGACATAAAAAAATTATTTATATGAAAAATTATTAATAAAATATAAAAAATGTAGGTGGGTAATTTGAAAAAAATTCATGGTTGTTTGATGTGGTATAATTGAATCATAACTATGGAATATATCATAGAGAAACCCCTTATAAATAAAACACATTATAGTCCCCAATGATGAATTATAAGTTGATATAATAAATTCATTCAAACCAATTGTTCTATTTTGGAGCCCATATATTAAAAATTATTTTTTATTAATGTTCAAAATAAACTATTTTTCATTTGATATTTTAAGAGTGTATGAAATATTTCTATAATCAGAAGAAATTGGTTTTCAAGTGGTAAACTACCATATATAAAATCATGAAATAATAATAAATAATTAGGAACAAGGAGAACCAACACTCTACTAATATTTATGCTTCATTGACTCTATCTAGGAAATGAATGTCAATCATTATCCTTTTAGAAGAACCCTCATTGTATCGAGGAAATATCCAAAAAAAATTATAGATATAACAAATAATAATATGAAGGTTATGTAAATAGGAAAAAATAAACATTAAAAAATGTAAATGGATGAAATTATTGGAAAATAAATACCATGGGTTTACTCTTATGAAGAACAGGGATTACAATTCTCTGTTAGGCAACCAAAAATCGGTTCTATACTTAAAGAAGATGATGGAAAGAAAACCCTTAAACATCCGCATAAAGTAATTTTCTACTCTCTTCCCATTTACCAAAAATGATATTACACCATATGTAACTTATTTTACTACCCCATTGACAAGCATCGATTAAAATGTAAATGGTTCTGGCCACTTGGATATGAGTTTTCCCGGAAACAACCATAAGTTAGATTTTTAATGGATCACCTTCAATCCAACTTTAGTGTGTATATTTTTCATTATATAATAATGACTAGATTTAGTCCCTTCATTATAAATGATTTAATTGCCTTCATTTTATCACTTTATTTATTTTAGACCACTTACCTTGTGAAACCATATTTCCCAATGATATCTAAAATCTAAAATCAAGGATTTTACTACCCCAAAATATATATCCCATAGCTCCCTAAGAAAATGGAAAGATTTGCCAAAATTTTATCAATATTTTTATATAATAATTGGGGTTTTAAATTTGTCCCAATAATACTATAGTGCATCATCCTACAATAAGATCCATTCTTTCTTAGGGGTAATCATGGTTTTTATTACCATAAGTTTTTTCCATGTTGGAGACTTCATCTTGTCCACTGAACTAAGGGTGGTTTATTGTACTTGTTTTATATAGATAGTCATATTTCACAATTAGTTACTTGAATTTTATGTATTTAATGTGTGATAAATCTGTTAGTAATGATATCTTTGGGCACTAAAAATGGTGATAAAATGATCTTTTTAACATATTTAATCAAACTACTATCCTAGTTTTTTGGAAAATACACTCCTTCATCCCATTTGGATACCCAATCAACTATAAATAAAATTTATTCATATTTACATGAGTATGGGAAGGGGTGATCTATGTTCATTCCAAATAACATCAATAATTTCAACCTCTAGGGTTCCTCTTCGGGCAAGATAATTCCTCTTATACACATTACCATTTCATTTAGTTTTTTCAAATCATATCACTATGCTGTGAGTATCCATAAACATTTTAATAAAAAATTAATCTAAATTGATAATTATTTTTAGATGTTTTATCAATATCAATATGTCCTCCCCCTAAAGATGAATATAAACTCTATAGAATGGGTATCATTTCCAACTCAAGAGCACAAATTATCATAATAATATTAGATTTTATATTGAACAATATGGGATAATTATATTGAAATTACTTTATATATGAGATGATGTTATTTCAATGGTTTTTATAGACTTCCATATATATATTTCAATAATTAATAAATTTAACAAATTAAAAAAAAATGGAATTGTAAAATTAGAGGTATTGAAAAAAATATTCATCTAGAAAATAAGAATCTATCATTATTGGCATTTCATTATGAGTGTTTGTATTGTTTGAAAATTGATAATCAAAAAAATATGTATCCCATGATCATCCTGGAAATATAATTCAAAATCTTGTAATATAACATCCTACTCCTGATCTAATAAAACACTGCATGAATTCATCTTAATGATAAACATCCTCTATGAGTCCATTATCAATTATTTTGTAACTCCATTAAGCCAAAGTAAGTATTTTTATAGAATAATATAGTACATACAACTTCATATCATTACATTGTCAAAGAATATCTCCATGAACCATATCAGATACATTATAAATAATCTAAAAAGGATGGTCAAAGTCATGGGTGATGATAATGGGTGAAGAACTTATCATTTATTTAATTATATTAAACGATAAAAAGATTTTTTTATCAAAAAATAAGGTTTAATTTATTATTAGGTAACATTATATCAAAGATGTTTTAGAGAAATACTTTATTAATATATATAAATTATAGAATTTAAATTTAATCTTCTAATTAACATGACATTTTTATTGGAGGTAGGTTCTATATTACTTCATGTTTAGAAGTATCAACCTCTAATCAATCCAGAAAAGATTTTTTTTCCAACACAATTACATCAGTGACCTTGAGCTGACATTTTTAAAAATGTATGATCGAGTTTGTTTCTTAACTCTATTGCAAATAAATATTAATTTTTTTCAAACAATCATCAAAATAATAAACTATAATAGAAAAGTAATCCATAAAACATCCACTAATATCTCAATCATATTACAAAAAATGGCCATCAATCACTTTAAAATATTAAAAATATTATCACATTGACCATAGGTAATTGTTTTGGATGAACATGTTCCTAATAGAACTGAGAACAAGGTTTTATCATGGTCCAAAGGGGTAATGAGAAATATGTTTTAACTAAAAACCCATCTATAAAATAGAATAATTGACTCCAAACCAACCCTTTTAACATTTCATCTAAAAATGAGATGGTAAAATGGTACTTTTTGGATATATAGATAAGATACTATTTTTTATACATAACTCCAATTCGTAAACATTTTTTGGTTTGAAATATTTTTATTTTTATTGGTATAAACACTTACTCCAATCATCCTAGGGACACCATGAATATGAATATTCCATGGGATAACTGAAATGGGAAATATTATTCAAGCATAAAGAAACTATATTAACTTATTAATTTCAAAATTACATCATGTTTGGGTCATGTTTTCCCTCAATATACACCCTTTCTGTATAATGAGGATCAATGTGAATTTTATGCATGAAAATTGATTATACTATAACATTTATATCAAGAATAGACCATAAAATAGAAAACATAAAACATTTTCAAAATATAAATAATATTATGATATTTTCTTGTCAAAAATTTATAAGAAATGATAACCATTATGTTTGATTTTTTTCCAAAAAAATAATATTTCAAATAAACTAGTAGATTATTGATATCAATGGTGGGAGGAACGTAGCATGGGGAAGACACGCGAGTTTATATTTTCTAGATTCCTCATGGCCCCTAAAAATGAATTAATTACAAAAAATAATATTCATAATAGATACTATGATGAGACAAAAACTTATCAAAAACTTCATTTTCATTATTTTTAAAATAATGTTTCACAAAAAAACCATCCAAGAGTCCCAGGAATTCAGCTTGAAATTTTTTCAATAGATCCAAATCCTCAGCTAAACTAATCCCCATTAAAGTCTATACAGTTTACTATGGTGTAGCATTTATTTTTCATGTATCCATAAAAACTCTTCCAAGTCTTCATAAATAGATTCATCAACTCGAAAAGAGATGGTCATGGAGGGGTTCATTAATTTTCAGGAAAAAATTAAATTCTTCATTCTAATCAACATGGTTAAAAATTAATTTTCCCTTTGAAACATCCATGATATCCCCCCTCAACTGGAAAATAATTTCCTTCATTGAATAATAAGGACCACTTGTCCATACACAATATCCAAATAGATAAAATCCATGGAAACAAATCATCATGACTCCTACTACTTAGTCATCTACCAAAATGATTTATTGGTTACTGGATATATTTGAATGTTTCTATACTATAGTTTGGTGTTTTGGAACTCCTATATATAATTATTGATCAATTAAAAAGTAATCAAATCGACAATTTTATCAATATCATATGTGAATATAAATTGGGGGAATATTTCAAAAAAGGTGTACAGAATAACGAAACAACATGGATCATTATATATGGAAGGTATCATATTTTTTAGGAAAATACATCACTCATAATTGAGGTTATAAGTATTATTTTCTTCCATATATTTCATTTTTCAAATAATTTATTGGATGTATTTTAGACAAGAAGTGTTTTTTATTACACTCTCAATGAATGGAATTTTGATTTTTTGTTTCATTATAACATTTATAAATTTAAACAGGTTAGAATCCTAATTTTCCTTCTTAATTATTTGAGAGAAGGAGATGAATGTGAAATGGTTCCTAAAATCTATGTGAATCAATTTATATTCCTCTAAAATTATCTTATTTTTTTAAATTTTTTATAATGCTTATGTATTTTTCATGATAATTTTAGCAGGACAAATAGACCTCATCTAATTTTTAGGGTGCATGTTGCAATTTTCATATTTATCATCTTCCAACATATGACTCTCAACATTATCAATAATTCTACTCGAGGTAGTTTTTAGACTCTTTTGGACATTGTCTTCTGTTTATAGACCACTAAAATTTGTGAATACCATTTAGTTACCCAACATATTGATTCAATAGTTTTGTGTAGTTTTCCTTTTTCTCTTTCTCTTTAATTCCATAATAACTATCTATCTTGCAACTCTATATTTTTATACATAGTTTCTTTTTGTGCCCTATAAAATTATTTTTATTCACTTCAGGACTACTCATAAGTAGTTATAACATTCCATTGGATTCATCTTATGAGGTATAATGTTAACCACTTATCTAAGGTTAGAATTACTACATATTCTATTAATAACTAGGGGGAGCAATAGGTCCCAATGATCCTTTTTATTTATGATAATGTTTAGAATGATTTCAACAACATTTTTATTAATATATTAGAATGGTTCATCTCTTAGCTACATCGTAGTGACATTCCAAGAAAAATTATCATTTTTAGGGGCATGTGAAGGCATATCAATGTTTGGAAAGTAGGATTGTGAATTGACAAACATCCCACATTAATGTCATTTCTCTCAGTGAGTATGTTGGGTATTCTAATTGTAAACCATAGTAGATTGCGATAAAATTTTAAGGTTAAATTTGGTTTCATTCCAAACAATGTTAAGACTTATAATCAATTTATTTTTGGATTTTTCGGCCATATTTTTTTAAAAAAATATTGAGTTCTTCAACTATTTTATCAAATAAATCTCGTCCAAAACACTAGTCAACTATGTTTTGATTGTATAGTGTGAGAATACAATAGAAATTATCAATATAAAGTTATTGTGTTCATCGATGTATATGGGACTATATATATATCAATATGAATACATCCCATGTATTACAGAATAAATCATCTTCATCATGTAAAAAATCTATTGATTTAATGAAAAAATTCACAAATCACTCAACTTGGGTAGAACACCATGAAAATATAAATATAAATTGGATCACATGAATAAGATATTTGTCAAATCATTTTTTAGAATATGTTTTCAGAATCTCCTTTCAAGAATAAATTGAAAACATTTAATTTCAATTCTTCATCACTTAATCCCATAAGTGGAAGTTTCTACGATGTCCCAATGATGTCCATAATGATGTGCATTGAGTCCCCATTAGGTAATACCTGGTATGATGGAATCATGGATATGTGATATTACATGATTTCATATTTAATAGACCTATATTTCCACTTAATTCATGATTTGTTGTCTGAGATTATATGTACTAGAAAAACCAAAAGCCTTTCTCTATCTATGAACTCGTTTTTAGATGGTGGGGGTCGACATTTTTAGCTTGGTTGATGTTCATGTTTAGTTATTTGTTAAGATCATCCTTATGATTTTCCATTACAAAATTATTCTTTATAATCAATATACTTCCTTTTTTTCATATTTTATGGTTTAATTCCTATAGGTTATCAGTTGATGACCTAGTTATTATTTAATACCTTTTGAATGAATGTTTTTTTACTATGATTCAATTTATTCTTTTTTTCCTTGGTTATTTGGTCATACATTCCCTTCCTCAACAAAGGCACAAAAATTTTACTGGAAACTAGGTCCTAATTAGGTTCAAGAAAAATATAAATTTTGTATATCTTAATTATAAATATTCTAGTGGGTAGTAGGGGTTAATACACTGGGAAAGACATATGTAGATGGTGTCTTTTACTAAGACAAGGTAAAATTGAAAATAAATTTATAGAAAAATTGTATTTATCGAAGTATTTGTGGTAAAGATATTAGTGTATTGACATAAATCTAATAAACAACAAGCATAAAAAATACATTAAAATCAAGGAATTATTAAATGGGGAAACATTGGACATCGGTTTTATGGATGTTTTATTATGTGGATTAATATTTTATTTATTTTTTTCTATTCATTTATGAACTATAGATGTTGGATTTGAGAAAAATCGGTTTCTTAGTTATTTTATGTGGCCAACATTCAAATGAATGAGTTATAAAAAATCCCTACATCACAATCCACTAATATACTCAAAAATACCCTCTTCTTAAATGAATTATCAATTATAATGTAAACAATAAAGTAATACCGAAATATCTCATGCTATGACATTGTAAAATAGTTCATGGACTACTCGATTAATGTTATAAAGATAGTCTTAGATATTCATGACACATGAATGATGTAAATGATTCTACCAGTAGTAGAACCTTATACCATAGATTAAATTTATATAATCATCATAATGAAATACATACATGAATTCAAAAATAGGGGTGACAACATATAAAATTATAATGTAACCAAGAAAAATGAATCCCTTAACAAGGAATACACAGTTCCTATGGAATGTTGGATGAGATGAAGTGTTGCATGGAGTCCCTTTATTTTTATTGAGTCCAATTTTTCTATTCAGGTCTATCCAACCCCATCCACTAATTTTTATTATCATTTGAATGTATCTATATAATGTGGATATTATATTACTCCTCCTTTTAATAAATACTTTATTACATATTATCAATTTTTTTGTCACCTAATCCTTTATGTTCCTATGTATTATCATGTTCTGAGCCTTGTATGATTTCATGGATGGTTGTCAAGAAGATTAAATGAAAATATTATATGAAAAAATATTCTTATACACCATGGATTTCAAGTGTAATATCACATGTAAACATTATAATAAATCTCGTGTCATTTATTTGAACCATAAAATTTTAAATAAGGAAAATTGGGCCTCAAAATTGGGCCTTCTTTTTATGTGTCCTGAAATTTTTTGAGAATTTTCAGCCACTAAAGTGAAATTGAAAAGAATCATGAGTGCCTTATCATTAAGTAGAGTTCCTTTATCTAATTTCATAATTAGATAGGATAAGGAAATCATGTTGTACATGATAATAATTTTATGTGACATGATTAGAACATCAATATTGATGAATTTAAAGACCACATGGTGTAAAATGTCATGATTTAGTAGAGGGAGTCAATGTATTACCACTAGTAATCATCTGGGGTGAGCAATGGTTTCCCATGGCCCAACACGATTCCATTCACCCATGATTTCTAAAAATGCACACATATATTCAGATATTCGACTGGTGATAGTAGATCTGATTCATTCAAATGCTAGTTTTTGTTTCATCCTAGACATCTGAGGGTTTTATTATGTTTGTGTTCATGTTCATGTGAAATTTTGAAATCAACAATGAATGCATATACATCCATATTCGCATCCCCTATGATTCCTACACTATCAAGATCAGCCACCTGGATCGACATATCCAGTTGTTGGATTATTAAAAGTGTTTCAATTATAGATTGTATGTATGATAACTTGTCATTATGTTATATTAAAATGTTTTTCATGGCCATGAATAATTTTTTGAGCATGAAGTATCGACAGTGAATATGGGAGTGGAAGTTTCCTCTTCTTTATGGTTCTTTATTTTCCTATTTAAATTTATTTTATACATAATGAAATTTGGTGTGACGTTCTATTTACATTTGATTTGTGATTGTGGTCACCTTGCAAAATTCCTTATATGGTGAATCCGACCCCCCACATTAACATTAATTGAAAAAATGTTATATATCATCAACACACAATATATTTCATTTATTAATTTCTAGAATTGATTGATTTGATCTCAAATAACGATGATCATTTTCAATTATTGGCCAAACTAATACTCTTACAATCAATTAAACTAGGATTTTGGCCAATAAAACTCACTATTGTTCTAATACTTGTTGTAGATCCGGATTACATATGTTCTATCCCATGGGTTCGATAAGGATAATCATTATTCCAACCCTTGAAACTGATCAGGTTCATATTGGTTCCGACGATCGCGGTCGATCAATTTTAAAGTTGTATCAATCCTTTTCCTCATTTTCATAAATGTGGGTACTGAAAAAATATTAAATGAACAAAATCATCACTAAAATTTAAAATTGAAATTCATAAAGCGAAAAATATAATTATTTATGTATATATTATAACATGAACCCAAATTAGTTAGTCTCAAAAATTGTGTTTTTTGAAAAAAATGCTGAACAAAAAAATATCCAATAATAATTTTTCTATATTCAATAATTTTGAATTATAAGTTTAATTTATCATCAAATTTACCAAATATAGCTATTAAAAAGTGTTATAATTTGATACCACATCATTAATGTGACATAAATTTACCCTAATATTTTAATAATTGTTTTCCACATCACGTACATGGTCTATGAAACGCCCATTCCCCAATCGAAACCCCCATTGAATGGAACTAATAGTCATCAAAATTTATTTTGTCATTGAATGTTGTATATAATATTTTATTGAATCAATTGAACCATATTGGTTAAATTTTCAAAGAATATTTGTTATATAAAAGAATAATCACCCAATTCCTCCTATTAAATGAGGTATTTTCCTGTTTGAATATAATGATTTTTGAATGAGATTAGATTAATCATGTAATGATTGATTGAATTATAAGAAATATTAAATAATGGTAGACATATCTCTAATTATCCATCAATGTCAAGAACCCTCACTAAAAGAATATCCTCAATAATATAAACATATAGGTGATTGGTCGTGTCCAACCTAAATCGAGGAACCATCATAAAAAACCTTTATGTAATGGGATGTAAAGTGTGTGTATCAATGAGGAACCATATATGATGAAATTATATAAATAATCACAATAACAGGATATATTGGTTTCCATGATTTTCATTTTTAATACCTTATTATGAATAATGTGATCCATTTTGATACACTAAAAAAATCACCCATAATACAATTATTTAATATGGGGAACATGGTAATCCAATCAAATAGTATATATATATCACACCCCACTTAAACACCAAAATGGGAAGCAATTAAAATAATACTATATGAATCTGATTCCCATCATTAATTACTCTCATATGAAAGGCATTAAGACATAAATTCGTATATCACCCACCTTATATCTAGAATAAAATGTTGTAGTTTGATATCATAAAACATCACAATGTCATCAGGGTGCACTTCACAATATAAATAGTTCCCACCACTCACTCTCTCTAACCATGGGGTTAAAGGGGCCACTAAAATAAATTATTAATGAAAATTCTACAATTTGGATATCAAAATTAATTACATGTAATCTATCCAACATTTAAAATTATCCATATAAATTTTCAATCAGGATCCTCAAACATCCCTATTCGAACATTGTCATATATTGATGGTGTGATTCAGAGACTATTAATGACTATGATTCACTCTTTCTATTTCATATATAGATGAGTTCTAGTAAATAAAATCATTAAATTACACTAATTATATAATTCATTTTCTATTTAGCCCATATATATCCTAATTAAGGAATAATCCCCAAAATTATAAGATACACCCTAATATTTTACAAGTATTCCTTTTAAATACACATGAAGTATTCAATGGATTTTATTACCCATAACCCCTAGTTTATATTAACCCATTAAATAGTATAGAGATATAAATTAGCAATATCATTGGAAATTATGAATGTGATTAACCAAATTATGAAATATATATAGAAATATACTCATATATTCAAATGTACTAATTAATTCCTATGAATAGTAATTTAAATTATTTATTAAAATCATTTAATAATTAAAAGATTTATTTTTGAAGATTCCTTACATGGTAGGATTTTTTCAAAAAAAAATAAAATGACCACAATTAAAATTTTATATTAAAAAATATTATTTTTAATTAATTAATAAAACTCCATCCATTATTTATATAAATATTATGAATTAAGATAAAATCATTTAAAGGTAATAATAATTTTTTTTCCATAAAACTGATTTTTGGTCGTGATTTGTTTTTAACTTTTTTTTTAAAAAATATAATAATTATTAATGGTTTTATTGAAAAATATATTTTATATTAAATGAAATATTTTAAATTTAATTTTATAATTTTTTACCTGGTAATGATTTAATGTAAATTCAGTGATATGCTTAAAAATATAATTTCCAAAAAAAATCATTCTGGTTTTGTTTTTCATATTTTATTGCAAATTATTTCATTTATTTATATGATTTTAATATGATAAAAATGTATACATATTAATACTTTTAATATCAAAATTCTTAATTTAAATTCATTTAGTTTCATTGTGAAATATAAAAACAATAAGCATTTGATACCAGGGTTATGTTTAAAAAAAGTTTATGAAGGGGTAAAGAAAAATATGTGTGTAATATTTACACATAGAAAATTTTAATTAATATAATTTGGAGATATTATTACTCTATATTATCCTAAATTATAATCTTTTATAATTTTGAAGATTTCACCAATATTGAGGGATTAACATAATTTAATCTTTTGAAAAATTTCTATTTTTTCATATCACTCACTTAAAAACAAAACAACCTCTTAACTATTCCAAACAATTACAGAGCGCTTTATAATGTAACATAACTACGTAGATAATTTCTTAAAATTCATAAACATAATTTAGAATTATTATTTATCATAATATCCTTATTTAAAGACATAAGGTGTAAGAAATATGATGTTTCCCAATGAAGATGTATAACTATTAACCGACTAGTTCGAATTTAATTTCATCTAAAAACTACTATAATTATATATAAATAAATATAAAATATATAATTATATAAATTTAATAAAATTAGTTATAAATATTTTGATGGAACAACCATTTCAGACCTCCTTTCAAGCAAATAGAAAATGACAGTATATATCTTTGATATATGTGGACAACCACTTACTCGCAGTGATATGATTATTTTTTCCATAACCACATTAATTTGGTTAATATAATGATGGTTTTGACTAATGTATATGATATTAATTATATATTAATTTTTCTTTATTTCTAAAATATTATTTATATTTCATTATTATTTTTACAAAATGAAAATATTATTTATGCAGATATATGAACATCCTTCTATATGAACAATTTAATTGATTTTTATATTCCTTCCATTTATAGAATGTTATAAATATGAATATAATTAATATTTTTATGATTTTTTATATAATTATTAATATTATTTATCTTATGGATCCATAATCTATGTAAAAGGACAAAATCATTCAATCAAAAACATTCATGAAAAACAAAATAGTTAACAAATGGAATGAAAAGGTTATAACAAATTTATTAATAAATAGGTGTTTAAAAAATATAAGTGGTGCATGTATGAAATTATAAGTATGAATATAGTCATTTTATAGACATTTACCACATTTGAATTTATTATACATATGTTTATATAACTTATGAGGAAGGTTGAGCATGATGTAAGGGTCTAATGTAACAATCTCATTTTTATAGTGATTGTATATGCATAAAAATATATGATAAATTTTTTAAATATATAATCAAAAATCCTAATTATATTTCATATAATTGTTTTTTGAGAATATATCCTTTAAATTTCTTATAATTAATTAACGAAAAATATCAAAAACAATATATTTATGAAAAACCAAAAATTGTTTGTCTATTCAGTCGATAATATTTTTCATTCATGTCAATATTCACATTAAATTATTTTCAGAAATATTTCTACTATTGTAAATTTTTTTAAATCCATATGTAACCTTGTTTCACTATAGATACAATGTATAAAATTGAATTTTTTAGGAATTTTATAAACAAGATACTATTTACCATAGGTTTAAAAAATCATTGTTTTAACGTACACAATTGGACGAAAATTTATCACCATAATGAATAATGAATTCATTGAGGATCAATTTAAATTTTTCTATGATTATATTAAATTAAAATATTTTCATGAATATTTTTCAAAAAAATTTATATAAAATTATAATTTACAATATAAAAATGATATTTTTCCAATGAAATATTCTAGTGATATTTTAAATTAATTTTCCATATTTAAAAAATCTTTTGATGTCACATTAGATTCAATATATATATGATTCTATGATTCCACCCATATTATCTCCAAGTATGGTTCAAAATTATGATGATGAAATTTTGATAAAACCCAATTTTTTACTAGGTTAAACTATAATGAAATGGTAAATGTTTTCATGGTCCTATCTAATACATATTGATAGATTATCATTATATGATATCTAGTTCTGTTATAGAACACATATTAATTTTGTAATGATTATTGTTTTATGAGATCAAATATATCACCTTGATATTTTTTTTAAAAATTATGTTTCGTAACCTATGTGACACGCAACACCAATCCCATCAAAAATAATATTATTTAAATATAATTGTTATATCCTTAACGTTAAGATGGATATTATAAATAATAATAAATAATTTATGATATATTTATAATATTTATGATCAATAAAAATCTATATATAATTTACTATGAACGAATCACTAATCATTTAATAAAGATATTGTATTCCTTAAAAATATTTTTTCTCAAAAATAATTATTCTTTAATTCTCATAGAAAATTTTATAATTAAGAATGAAAAAAATTCTTATGATTTATTGGATAAAAATGTCTAAACTTATAATATCATAATTTAATAATTAACATAGGGTGAAATATTTGGATTATTCTGAAATATTATATTTTTAGTGAATAGTGAAAATTTCTTATTTTGAAAATACTATTATTTAATTTCATTAAAAAAATATGTTAAAAGTCCCATTATATTTTATATTATGTATTAAAGTGACATATAAAACATTTTTTTTGATAATAATATATATAATTTAATTTGAATTATTTATTTTTATGATATTTTTATAAATATTGTATGCATAAAAATGTAGTTTTTATGTAAACTGTATTAGAGTGCATAAATCATATCAATTTCAATAATTAAAACAACCCCTCATGAGGAATTATTAAAATAATATTTATATATTATATATCTATACATATAAATTGATATTCATAAAATTTTGTTTTCTAAATATAATGCTAATATAAAATCACTAGTTTTTTGAAAATTGAACTTCTTGAAAACTATTTTTCAATACTTTTTGATGGATTATTTTTAAATATAATTCTAAAAATTATATGAATTGAATTTTTGTAAAATATAATGAAAATTTTATGTAAAAATAATTAATATAATGTTATATGGTCGGCTTATGTTTTTTATAATTAATATTAAAAGAAGAATAAAATTAATTTTTGTGCTCATGGATGAACCATAGTTTTGCTCATTTCATGTGTTTGTGTTAAAATTAATAAACCATATACATAGTTTTTTATTTAATATATTTTATTAAATATTTATAATCATTGGTTCTAAATTAACTAATAAGATTAATTATTTTTTCTTAATAGAAAAATTACCTAGGAAAAAAATTTATCATGGTGGGAAAATTATAATGGTAAACATATATAACGATGAAGGTAAAGTGAATAACATGTTTAAAACATTTTTATTTTTTATGTTGGAGGAATTGATTGAACTTATATTCACTATTATCAATCAGTTATAATTATTGGATTCACATTCAGTGATAGTGACTTCACATTATTGAGTAGTTTTGGGTATTTGAAAAAATGTAACTTGTTCTCACATATAATGGGTTAACTACTATCATCCTTACATCATGCAACATAAGACAATTTTTTATAGTAAAAACTACCCAAATACCTTATTTACATCCCATAAAACATCTTAGAGGCCTCACTTTTATTATAAAACCCTCTTGTGATGGATTTATGTGAAAACATCAAGCAGTTTTTTGAAGTAGATGTATCATTGTTAACCATGCATTTTGTTTTATTTCATTTTACACATACATAAATTCTTATTAATCCAATAGTATTTAAAATAACATTATATAATATATTATGATATTTTTATTGCATTATTAAACATAAATACATATCCTCATCCATAAAATTTGATGAACTACCATCATTCATATATACGAAGGACTATCACTGTGCGAACATATGTAATTAATTTAACATACATTACTCTCAATGATTTTTATTATATCTTATTTAATGTTAATATGTTATATTTTGGAATTATTCATCATTTTTTTAAAATAATACATCATATATTTTCATATATTTTTATTCGTAGAAAAATTATATCTACGTTCATGGACACATGTGGATTAAACCCCCATGAAGTGATGTGATTCAATTTTAATTACCACATCACATTAAGGGTATATATTAGAATAAGAAAATAATTAATATATTATATAATTATCATTATGTAAATATAAATTAAAACATATTTTCTTAGCATTAGTATCATTGAAAATGAAAAGTTTACTCTTTTGTATGTACATCATAATACATCAATCAGTGTAATTCATTTAATTTTTTATTACCATCAGTGATGATTAGTTTTAGAAGTTTTATTTATGTATAAAAATTATATCTATGTTTTATTTTATCTTCTAGATATAATTATATAATAATCTCTTGACCCTAATTAAACATTGAAAATTGATTTTGGACATATGGGCCGAACATTGCCAAAACAACTGACATGAACCAAAAAGATAAAGTAACTAATTATAAAATTATGATAAATAATATAATATTAATTATAGACATGAAATATTATCATATTGAAATAAATAATTAACATAATTTTATTATTCAAGAGGAAATATATTACATGAGATTAATTAGACTTGAGGTAAGGGATATTTCTAAATCACCCATTCCTTTGGGTTATAACAATATATCTTTTACTCACTATATCAATCTATTAAATTTTATGTAATTATTCTAAATTCTATATATATGTCTCTCACATATATATACCTATCATACCACCTCTTTCTATGATTCGGTAATTCATTCCTTATATCTATTTCTCAAAAAACATTAAAATTAAATTTCCTTTGATTATGATATGGGGAATGATTATGTGACCCATTTGATTTCCCTAGGTAACTATTTCATTTATTCCATATCAGAGATTTTTTTCTTATGAATCACATAATCATGAAACATATTATGTTGGTCGTGCCACATAGTGATTAAATTATTTGGGTAATGTATTTTATCCCATGAAAAATTATGTAAATGTTTATAAAGTAAACCTAATCTATTATGAGACATTATCCACCGTGTGATATTATCTACAATGTTATATTTTAAACATGTTCATTCATGTTATATGGTGCTTCCACATTTACAATGTTTCAATGATCTTGTTTTTTCATGTTATTTCGGTATGATTCCAAGTGATTACTCTTAAAACTTCTCGTTTATAATATTATATTATACCTTTGACTCGCATGTTATATTTTTTTATCATGATTATTCCCTTACCAGAATTTTAGCACCCAAATTCCTAATAAATATTTCCCCATGTTAACATATACAGATTTCATAGATCAAATGTAATTAAGTGGTTGTTATAGATAATTAAAATAGGATATGTTGATTTAGTTCCATTTTAAAGTATTATAAACCAAGTCTTGCAATGAAACTAAGACTAAAAGTCATTGGGTTAATCTTATTGGATATATTTGTTTTTAAAATTATTTATTAATATGTGTAAAAAGTTATCATCTCTAAATCATAGTGTACACATGAGGTTATACCAATCCTAAAATAATGTTACGCATAAGGTTACGCCACACCCTAATTAAGTAGATGTGTAGATAGATCTAGCCTAACATGTGATGAATGTCTTTGTGGGTATCCTTGAAATATGATTTCTAAAATTATAATTTTGGTAAAATTTATTCCACTCTTTTATGAAATGATATCATTCTAAATTTATTCTATAATAGATTATGTTCTTTTATACCATTATGATTCGTGTATTTTGAAATCCCATACTTTGTTCCCTAACTCGTGATTATGATTTTTATATTGTTGTGTATGGTTTGAAAATATTAATCCCATGTTCTCATACCCTTATAATTACGTTATGCATTATTGATCATTGATATCTCAGTTTTCCCTAACCGAGAATCCGATATCACACTTATTTATTATTCATCATCCCAGAGATATAAAGAAAATATTTAAGTATGATATATCTAAAAGGGTTTGAATATTTTTAAGAACGTATTTGGAGATAATTTATATATCTTATTTACCATTTTTTATTTATCCACATTTCTAAAGATACTAAACCACTATTGTTATGGTGTGGATCATAATGATATGTACTAATTATTCATCTAAAATGAAGTAAAATTTATATATGTAATGCATGACTGACCTCAGCTAGTATCTGGGAAAATATTAGTTATTTTTTGAAAACAGATTTACGAACCAATAGTGATTACCCTTATTATATACGAATGAATAGAATAATATATTATATTATTGTAAACAAAGAATTTTTGTTTTCAAAGTAAATACATCCATTACCGTATACTTGAAAATTGATATGATTGTTGAAAATGTGATCATAGTGGTGCACTAGTATAAAATAGTGCAAATACCATGGTTTTTAAATAATCCTTTGATATAGACCATACCAATTGTAATTGTTTTACAAAAAGGTGGTTATCCATTTTGGACAATGGATATAGCCATGGTTCTCATAAAACCATGGACATCGGTTTCCCATACAATAACTGGAAAATATGAGCCTTTTTTAATGGAGGGGGAATATAAATTTTCATGGTTTAAGACACATTTACAATATTTATTGATATATATATATTAATAATATATATAAATAATGAATATAATTTGTAGTGAAATGGTTCATCATTTGGGTTCTAGAAGTGGAGGTGTGGGGTTCAAATCAATTTTTTTATATTTTAATAAATGCATATAACATTGGTTTGAATGGATATATACACGATTTAATTAAATGGATATAGGGAACACTAAATCCATGGTACTTTTAAAACAATAGATATAAGGATAATATAATAGATTACATGGTAATGGTTCTAAAACCCTTGATATAAGTTATATCCACTATTTATTGGCTTATTGAAAAAGTTTAAAACCATCATTATAAGATTGATTAATATTTGTGGTATGAACATTAATTGAAGAATATTGGGTTTTGTCATGATTTTTACCTGTGCATGATGATTATTCTTAAGAAATCACCTCAAGATAGAGCCTCATGGTAGATATTATTTTCGTAATTCCCATAATAGTTTTGAACAATTATGAAGGATTTGAATATATGATAACAATGTATGATTTATGGGAAATCAGAGGATTCAAATATTAAAATCAAGGCTCCATGATTTATACATCCTATATATTATTTTTATAATTATATAGTTTCTCACTATGGTTATTGTTGTTCATACTAAGATATTTTAATATTATTCAATGGATGAAACGTAATGGAAAATTTTTAATATAGAATATGGTGGAAAATCTAAGGATTTTCTCCTATGACATTGAATTTTATGTGATCTATAATATAATATCTCATTTAATTTCTAACATAAGATTCCCAAAAAATAAATATTTCTGAACTTACAAATAAAACAATTAAGGGTAAATATCGTATTTAATCCTTTATGATGAAACATCATCATTATTTTAATGGGTATGATGATACACGGATTATAGAAAAATCGATCAGTAATAATAAAATTATATTTTCCATTCCCTAGTGTTCATATCATGAATATATATTTATTTTTATTATCATTTTCAAGGATAATTAGATCAGTTGCAGAATGATTCAACAAAAAGAGGTAATTTAATGAAATCAACACTATAGAGTTGGCTGATTTGAGGTAGTTATTTTCAATATTTACATTCTATGAATATATCATATGAAAATATAGATATAAATAATTGATTATAATTTGAGGATGATGAATCCAATATTACTTATGTGGAAAATGATTCAATTCATATGATGTATGCTTAATGAATTATCATTGAACAATAAAGTAAGATAAATCAATTATATAGTGTCTTAAAACCATATATATGAAGGATGTTTTCAATA